>CM066315.1:14417069-15855819 GCA_033807775.1 Saussurea involucrata
AAAAGAAAGGAAAGATTATTAAAATTAGAGAACTAAAAATGATTATTTTCTTTCTCTTTGCTCCCCAAATTCAAGAACCCAACAGAAGTGTAGAATGTGATTTGTTATAACTTTTTTAATAGTTATAATTTTAAGGATTGTGCCTAATGTGATTCCCTTGACTTTGATGCCATGGGCTATTGTTTGAGCCACCTAGAGATTGCCAAATGGGCCTGGTTGTACCGGCACTCCGGCAGAGTACCGAGACCGGGATCGACTTAGGTAGGACCAACCTGATTTGTGGTCCCTGTAGTTTACCCAAATTTTGGATTTGGTCCCAAAAGTACACTATCTACGGTGGTGGTTCCTAACTTTTTAATTTACTTTTACTCATGATCCTCCTATGTTTAATTTACTTTCACCTATGACCCTTCTATGTTTAATTAACTTTTACTCATGGTCCTCCTATGTTTAACATAGAAGGACCATGAGTGAAAGTAAATCAAAAATTAAGGACTATCATCGTAGATAGTGTACTTTAGGGACCAAATCTAAATTTTGAATAAACCATAAGGACCACCGATGTAATTCACTCTAAAACTTATATTTATATTTTGCGGTTTTTCTTATAAATAAGTTTTTATGTGGATAAGGATGTGTTTATAGATATAAGTTTTATTTAAAAATAAATGATAAATGAATAATTATTGTTTGTTAAGTGTGTTTAATAAGGATGTGGAGATGTATATAATATGAAAAATACAGGCCGATGGAGAAACCTTGAGGGGCCTCTTTGCAATTTTTGCATTTTAAGCGTGTGACTGTGTTGTAAATCAAACTCCGTGTAGACGTCGAAAGCTACCCTCGTTCAATCCGTGGGCATAAACGTAATTTTCGTTTTTAGGTATTTGTATTTATGATACACAGGAAAAGAAAAGACAAGATGATTATTATAAAAAATAATATATTTATAGTTTTTTTTTTATTAGAAACCATTTTTATAGCAAAAGTTAATAACAGTTGTATCGTCATAATCGGAATATAAAAATTACAAGCTTAAATAATCATATATGAACTATGGTTTGAACGAGACAATATAAATGCTTGTTTGAGTTAGACACTTTCTAACCGATTTAAAACTGTTTAGTGTATCATATGCAATGACAAACCATATTAAATCTTATATGTTGTATTATATATATTTGATTTTTAACAAATACTCGTATGCAAAATAATTTAAATTTTAATGATTTGTTTCTAAAGACTGAATAGTCGAACACCTTCTTTCATTTTATTTTATTTTATTTTCTAAACAATGATACATTTTATGATATTAAAATGTTAAGTATGTATTTCTAAGTATAGAAGGTTAAAATATAAAAACTAAAAGAATAAAAAAAAATCAAATTTCAGCTCAAAATTTGTTGAACCAAATCGACTATTTGGTTGACCAGTACAACTGAGTCGCTTGTATTTGCAGATTGTAATTAAACTTTTGTGATCTGAATCTACGAAATAATGGATAATTTATCAAATTAGCGTTGGACAAAACTACATATTAAAATTAAAAATTCATTTAAGAAAGACATTAAAGTATTATATTAAGAGCAACGCCAACCATACGTCATTTTCTTTGAATGAGTATAAGAAGAAACGGTTTTTATTTAATATAATTATGGTTTAGGGCTTTGTCCACTTTTTAATAACATTGGAAGTGAATATAGATAGCTCTATTATCATATTTTAAAAGTTAAATTGTGACGGTTGTCTTTTTTGTTGCCATTTCTATTGAAAAAAAAAAAAATACATAGTCTGACTTGGTATTTTAAACAGAATTATTAAAAATTAAAACTGAAACTAATAACATATAGTTTGATTTAATATTTCAAACAACGTTATTGAATATCAAAACCAAAATGAACAATATATTAGTTTGAGTTAGGTGGCGTTTGTTTTTTAAGAGGTCTGAAGTCTTATTTCACGTATGATAAATAAGAGGTGGCGCTTTAAGAGGTTATAAGACATTATGTTACCTCTTCTAATTTGAGATGTATTTTCAGACTTCAGAGGTATTAAGAGGTTTTTTAGAAAAAACAAACAGCCCCTTCGTCTTTAAAACCGAACGGTTGAAATCATTATCACAATTAATTTGAGGTCACTTTAATAACGTGGTTTTTCGATGTATGATATAAGAGGAGACTATATTTGATGAAATAAGAGTTTGAATCTTCAAATGGATTTTGACACGATCTCAAAAGAGCATTTGAAAAGGGAGCGGTGGATCGTGATTTTGCAGCTTCTTTTATTCATCTCGTAAATTCCAAAAGTTAAGTCCCATTGCTTCTTAGTCGAGTTTGGTACAACTTTATGAGTATTTACAATGTAGTATATTTTCATTTTCATTTTTTCATGATTTGAGATGCAATGGCTTAGAACTTTTTTACTTGTTGAATAAATTTGTTGCCAGTATCATAAGTCGTATCGTTTCTACTATTTCAGAAAAAACGGTCTTCAGGCATCTAGGCATGGTTTATATGATAATCAGTATAGTTATGAAACAGTCAACCATACATACAACAATAGGGGTTAAGCCTAGACTTTACAAGTTAATATCTGTTGAAGCCCCAGTCAAATGACTAAAATATTGATTGAATGCTTGATATACATTGTCTTGCATGCCCAAAAAGAAAAGAAAAGAAAAGAAAAGAAAAAAGCAATTCACATCAATTGCATATGCTATAGATCAAGTCTCCTGCATAAAACTCAACACCCACACACACCATTCAACCACACTCACAATAATTAAATGTACAAATAATTTGTTTCATATCCCACCCATAGGTAGGTAGGTAGGTAGGGTATGAAGAATAAGATGTACGCAAATCTTACCTTTACCTCTGTCTGTCCCACAAGACACCAACACCACCCCTCCCCTCGCTTGCAAAAGATAAAGAAACATGTAAGCAACAAAAGAATGTAAAGAGCCTAACAACATATAAACAAACAAATAAAAGCACCATGCTATTAGGCATCAAGAGAAGACATATTTTTTTCTTGCTTGCTACCTAATAAATCAATTTTATCTCCCTTTGGAATTGAATTAATTTGCTCAAGTTAAATATGATTAAGCAGATTCAGTATTTCACATATCTTGTCAAGTTGTTTCTGATTTAACACACTGGGAAGTGGGAACTTAGACCACAAAAATGATGAACCCTTGATGTATAAAAACATCAAACAGCCACTTTTTCAAGGTTAGCTGGTCATCATGAAATTTATCATACAGCAAAGAACGAAATGGACCAGAGAATTTATGCAAATATGTAACAGACTCTAATTTAATGTGAAGACTCGGCCTGTATGGATAAATTTGTCATTCCGGGTACATTTGTCTCATGTATATGGATAAAAATGTATTGTTGTTTCTTTCTTTTCTGAATCAACCATCTGAATGACAATTGACCATTTTACCCCGCAATGAACTAAACATCGTCTAACGAATTGTTGTTAACATTATGTTAATAAATTGGTATTATGAAACAATTAACATCAAAATTTGTCTTTGAGCTTTCATTTATTATCACAAAACTAACAAGTCAACCCCCAACACCAAATATGTCTTTGAGCTATCACTGAATTGGACTCGTACCAACAGACGAACCCTAAAAACACTATACATAAGAACCCCAACAAACAGAAGAACCCTATAAACCGCAGCTTGGTTCCCAAAAAAAAACCAACACGGAGAAACCCTAAAAACAGCAGCCTTCAAAAGATCATGAAAAATCCAACGATATTGAACTCCAAAATCATGAAAAATCCAACAAAAATCCAACTTCAAAATCAAAAATCCATGAAAAACTAACACCTACAAGTTCCCAACAGATGGAATGAGACGAAATTCATCGAAGAAGAAGCAATGTTTTAAAAAGTGGAATCGTGCCTCAAGGCGTTTTCCCTCAACGAGGCGCGGCGAAAGCCTCGAGGCGGAAATATATATATACTACACAATATATTTATACCGATCTGCATTCCACTGCTACTCAGAAAATATATGAAATATATATACACACACTTGACACTTGAGTACTAGCCACAATATATATATAGAGAGAGAGGGAGGTTCAGAAGAAAACCTCAAATAAATGGAAAACTAAAAAACATTTTATCAACCGTTAGATCAGATGATCTGATAGATGTGATTAGACGAACGGTTACAACATTATTAATTAAATAAAAAAACCTCACCCCCCTATTTTTTATTCGAAAAAAGGCGAAAAATAAACAATATTCGAACGAAATAAATTACACCAAATAAATGATCATATCTTTCTCGTTAATTTGACATCCATATTGATATACTTTTTTCTCCGTATTTTCGTGGTTTTTCGGTTTTCCGGTTATTTAGGGTTTTCCCTTGAACCTGGCCATATATATCATACTTAATTACTAAAAGAATCTATGCACTTTTTTCAATCACAAATATAGATATAGTAACAAAGAAAAAAAAACATTGATCTATTCATAACATATATATGTATCATGTATGTATATGCTCACAGCTCATAATATCAACAAAGTGGAATAGAAGTGTGACTGTGACTGTGTCCATGACCACACTCATGAGCTGGCCTGGTCGACCCAACCATGATATTGAGGGATGAGACATACTGATTTCAAAGGACAGTCAAGGGCACAAAATTTCCTTGCCAAGCTACATGAAAGAGATTTCTGGAAGTCCACAGAGGTCAGGTTGAACTCGAAGCAAAAAAAATTCCTTCCTCTTCCTATCGGAAAACAAGAACCTGCCAGCTAACTTCTCTCTAGTGGGCTGGTACATAAAAGCCGTCTGAAATTGATACCTTCTTAAAACTATGAGAAGAAGATGATGTAGAAATTGATACCTTGAAATTGGTTAGGTTGAAATCGACACCTTAACAAGGTTGGAAGAGAAGATGCGGTTGTTTGGTTGAGAGATCATACCTTGTGATGAGATGTTGATGAGGAAGGGAGATGAGGGAAGGAGAAAACTGATGAGGAAAGAAGATGAAAGGCGATTTTTATTTTTTTAGGGAAGAAAGGCGTGTTTCAAAATCAAAGGCAAGGGGCGTACAATGGCACGGCTTAATGGGGACAACATCCCCTTCCAACCTGTGCGAACAAGTCATTGACTTTCCTTAAGCCATAAAGTACCACCTTATTATAGCTGAGCGAATAAGCTCAATCAGCCATTAAGCCCATTAAGTCAAACATAAACAGCCCCTTAGAAATAAGAGAGTTTTGACTCCCCAGAGAATTGGTTCGATAGGTAATTTACCATTTGACCATGTGGGAGCGTGTAACGATGAATAAGCTCCAGACAGTGAACCAGAATGCAATCAATTATGAAACAGCTATAATTAAATAGAGAGTTGTATCAGCACCAGATGCAAATTGGGTGCCATGGCAGCTTGACCGACTCTTTTGAAGGGTTTGACTCTTTCTATCGATTTGACTTCTGGTTTCAACACCTCCAACATACACAAACAAACATATCTGGTTCTAAACACAAATATTTCCACCCTCCTTAACTTTGTATTTTGCCCCCTCTGTATCGTCGTCTAATCTACTTTTTGTTTCAACAATACACCTTTGCTGTCTATGGTTTTTTTGTTTTCTTGTTTGGTTTGTCTCAACATTTATAGGCTAGTGATATGGGTTTGAAGGTTACAGAATAAGAGAAGACTCTGATCAGTAATCGCTTTGATGAAGTATTTGGAAAGAACTGAAATTCTTCAATTATGAAGTTGAGTTACTATGTGAATTTCATTTAGTCCATTAACCCAAATTTTAAATCAAGATGTTTGCAAAGCAGGCAGATACTGTATCTACTAGATACAAGACATTGATCTATGACTATTATAAGCAAATAGACTAGAAAAGATGATCAGAGTTTTGATACTTACAGAAGTTGAAGAAGCAGAGATAATGTGCCCTAAATGACAAAAAAGTAAAGAGGCTAATGTCAGAACATATCTGCAATCCATCTCTAGCATGAAAGCAGTAAAACTGAACAGGGTCACTCACTGAATGTACTTTTACTTCAAAGCTCCAGCACACACGCCTCCATGCAGAGTGACCAAACCATGAATCAGGTGGAATAGAGATTTATTAGAATATAGATTTAATTATATAACAAATGAATTAATTAACTAGCATAAAGAAAAAACATTATGTCACCTAAGTGGCCTCCTAACACAGAATGACTTATACAACTAAAATCAGGCATGGAACACTTGTTTAACATATAGCTACACACTCGCACCTATAGTCTACAACAGATCTCATCTTCTAAATACTACTTGGCAGAAAATATCACAACTTTCAAAGTCAGACGCAACAAAACAAACTTCCAATTTCGTAAGTGCTAATCCACTCATGAATAAGAAAGAAAAAAGCTGAGCAGATTTTTTGAAATACAAGTTATAACTTGTAACAATAAGCTCCAAACAGACAAACCAAGATACCTTCTCCAGAGTGCCATTAAACATCTAAAGCACTGCCTGGTGGCCTCATAGCACTGGTAGATTCCTGAATGAAAAAATAAATTAGACTCTCTAGGACTTCCAACATAAAATCTGAGGTGCATTAAACTAACAAACTGGAACAGGGAAATCTTTAGTACAATCAAAAAATGAAGTAACCCACACATCATCAACAGGGAAAGAAAGACAAATTTAAAGTTGTCATTAGAAACAAACGACGACAAGTGAAGAAATAACAAAAACTGAAAACAGTATTTTGTGCAAGCACACAAAAAACCAGATTTCTATGATTATCAATCTACAGAGCATAGATAACTTCCAAATACAGTTGCAGGAGCTGATGTTCAATATACAAAGTAAAGAAAGAAGAAAAAGCTTGAATTAAGATTTTCCTTAATGGTCACCATCAAGAATGAGTACAAGAGGAGAAAACGCCTGTGGCGAGTTATCTTACAATAGAACAGTACATATTCCACCGCCAAGAGGTTGTCCAACCAAACATCATGTCTGCGGACTTCAGCCATCTCAGGAACTGTGTCCGAAGTTCTTAAGCCATCACATAGATAAAAGACAGACAGATAAATGCCCAATGATTAGAGAATGAAATGAAATTTAGATCATTATTGATAAAAATGCAACAGCATTTCTCTCAGTCAGCATCATTGTCACTTGCCCGTGATGAATGGATGGCTCAGTGCCTGTTGCACAGTAATCCTCTTATCAGGATCTAAGATAAATATCTTCTCCAGAAGATCCTTAAAATTGGCTACCATCTTTGGATCCTCTCCAGGAGAGCTCATAACAATAGAACTAATGTCTTTTGGCTTCATATTAACCAGCCTCTTTACAGTCTGAAAATTCAATTAAACCACTGTCATAAGATACTGACTTTTATTAGTAACAGAGTGCAACTACCAATAATGGTGCATACCTTCTTGGTAACAGGGTCCTCCTCTATGGCAACAAAGTTGAGGTCTTGATCAAAATGAAGTTCCGTGAATGCCCCCTACAACAAACGTGACCAAAAAGACAGCAGAAAAGCACAAGTTAACTTAAATAACATTGATACTGACAACCTCAAACTCAGAAAACAAAATAAGTACCTTTCGCAGCATCTTTTTTGCAAAAGGACCTTTGAGTTCCATGTGAAGGCGAAGCATATCGTTGTTGGTAGCACCAGGGAATAGAACCTTCCCAGTATAAAGCTCGAACAAACAGCAACCAACGGACCACATATCAACAGGATGATCATAAGTCAAACCTAGAACTGCATAAACACAATGTCAATGACCTGCTCACATATCCATTTTCAAGTATGCCCTTTGAATATAATACTTACTTATTTCAGGGGCACGATAAAAGCGGCTCACAAGATACGGTGTGATCTCATTTTTCCCAGCAAACATAGCATTTCCGAAGTCACAAAGCTTCAGAACATTTTTCGCATCGTTTACCTGAACATCATATGAATGAATTAGAGGATCTACAAAAACATGACAAACTATGTTAAAAGTAAGTACTAACCAGCATGTTATCTGGCTTAATGTCGGTATGAAGGACGCCACAGTTTCTAAGATGTTTTAGAGCAATGAAGAGCTGTTTTGCATAGGCCCTTACAGCAGTTAGTTTAAGACCAATATTACGACCAAACTTCTTTAATACTTCACGAAGATTCATATGAAGAGACTCAAAAACTAAACAAAGATGATTCCGGTACTTGAAACTGGAAAGAAACCGGACACAATGGCGCCTGTCCTCCATGTCTGCACCAACTAACTTCTTCAATATCACCAATTCTTCTAAACCAGCTTTATACCTGTTCAAACCAAGTAGAATTAGGCTTTTGCATTCCCTCAACCTAAGATTCCAAAACCAAGGCATGTGAACAAGCATAGTCACCAAAAGCAGGGCCAGGTCAGCATTGCCTACATTTTATCATTGTTGCGTATGATTTTTATTGCCACTTCTTCTGGATCACCAGATCCAGCCTTGAGATCCCTTGCACGAACCACTGTTGAAAACACACCTTTACCATGAGCAGCAACAACCTCATATCGATTATCAAGTATTTCCCCGAAACGGTAACCTGTGGGTCAAAGAGAAAACGCAAAGTAGATTTCAAATCTAAAACGACAAATATAAAAATGGGTGAAATAAATCTCAACTAAAATATATAACACGTCATAAAATTCAGTAATGGCTTTATGCTACTTACTGTAATAACCTTCTGCATCATCCCAGTTATCCTGAAGGCCACTTCTCTGGATGGCCAAACCATCACCTTTTCCCTGTAAACATAACAAACACCTAAGCACGCAGAAAAGTTGTGTATAAACATTTCCAGAACATTCATACAATCTGAGTTACTGCAGGATATCTTCACCGCAAGAAACAATAAAGACTATAATATCTGGCAAAATTAGAACCATCTAGACTTCCACTTGGTACAAAGAATTTAATCAAACATATGTATGTGCTTAAGAAATAAATGAGCCTGCATCTTACATATTTCCGTACTCCTGCTGGTGACTCTCCAAATATGTCATCAGAGAACATGTCATTTGATCTCTCATTCTGTGCATTTCAGGGAAACCAATGTAATCGCTCACGAGATTTCACAGCTAATTAGTAAGGAAATAAAATAAAATCCAAACAATCCATGCATATTTAAGCTTACCGTTTCATGGACTTGAGGTGGAGATTCTCCAAATATATCATCACCATTTGATCGTTCACTCTGCAATATTCATTGAAACAGAAATCAATACACACAGAGAGCCTAGCCAGTTATTTCATCAAGTACAAAAAAAAGCCACCGACCTTTGGAGTGCCCTCTCCCAATCCCCCAGTACCAGAGGTCCTCTCAGCACCAGAATTACCATTTTGAGGAGTTGACCTACCAACAGAAAATGGTGTGTCTCCAGTGTTAGTATCGGACCCTTCTCCTTGACCATCAAGAGTGCCTGAATGAACTTTAGCTGCTGCAGCAACAGACCGTGAATTCTCTTCCACATTCTTTTTTTGGATAAAAGGCTCTTCCACATCCTCTTTAACTGTTCAACAATGCAATGGAAATTGGTGTTAAATTATTATACATAAACCATTAAAGTTTCTATCTTATTCTAAAATATAAATTAAAAAACCCTCAACATGACAATTAAAGTGACCTAGCATCCCTAAGATGAACTCAAGCACACAAACAAGAAGCTCAACGTGAAGCACATGGGAAAAAAGGCATTTACCTTTATCCTCTAACTGAGGCTCTTGTTGCTTCTGCCGCAATGGCTTAGTCCTGTATTTTTCAAGGATCCTTCTACTCTCCTCCTTTATTCTGTTAAGATCTTCTTCTTCATCTTCCTCAGCTTCCAAGGCACTTCTTTCTTCATCAACCTCCTCCCTAAAGCAAACTTGGTTTCAAAACATAATTTTAAAACAAAGACATCAACTGATAAAATGCAGATGTATAAAACAAACCTTCTTTTCTCGGTATCTATATCTGAAGGTGCACCTTTGAAACTATCAGTTTTTCGTATGTCATATTTCCTAGGTCTATCTCTGTAATCTGTTTCCTCAGGCCTACGATGTTTGTAATCATTGATCCTATCACGACCACCACGTCCATCACCAGCATCATTGTAGTTGTAACTTCTTCTATTTCTATTACTATCTCTCTCCATATCTATGTCATGTGATCTCCCCCGTTCTCGCTCTCGCTCCCGCCGCCCCCTCTCTCTCCTGTCCCTGTCTCTATCTCTCTCCCTCTCCCTCTCCCTCTCCCTCTCCCTCTCCCTCTCCCTATAATGTTCTGCGTCTTTGCTGCTTTTGTGTTGCCTCTCCACCTCAAGTTCCTTCTTTTTCATTCTGTCCCTCTCAATCTCTTTCAAATCTCTCCCTCTATCTCTATCTCTATCCCTATCCCATGTCTCCCAGCTGCCCTCCCTAAATCTCTCTCCAGGCTCCCTGCTGTGATGCTTATCTACTTGTAGACCATGTCTGCTACGACTAGAACTACGCTCTCTTTCCTTATCCCTTGCTGAATCTTGACTGCCATGTCGATAGTCCTTTGTAACTTTGTTCATTCTTTCATTGTCACCATCCCCGTTAACTTTCCTGCTTGTAAAATATTCAACATCCTCTTTGTGTCTCTCGAGACGAGATGCTCCATGAGAAATGCTCCGAGACCGTGACCTCTCCCTACCGTGCTCGTGAGACCTAGATCTACTCGTAGTAGTAGTAACATCTTCCTGACTTCTTTCATGTACATTATGCACTTTCACAAGATTTTCATTAGACGAGGATTTCTTCCGGGCCCTCGATTCAAAATCAACGTCATAATGACTCTTTCTATTACCACTTCCTCCTGGGGACCAACTTCTCACGTACCCATTATCATTATGCTTCTTACTTCGATTTGCCTCCTTATCAACTGCCTCACATATCTTGGAGCCATCAATGGACTTCCTCTCCATGGCCTTAACCACCACCCCTTCACTTTCACGGTCCCCATCCATCAATTGTCCACCAGATAGATGGGCATTAGCATCATCCAAGGGCAGCCTATTACTACGATTAGGCACTACCACAGCACCATCAGTTTCCTGCAAAAAAAAACAAATAAAGGAAACAATGAATGCACATTTACAATACACAGCAATGCTAAAAGACCAACATTAGAACATTAGATAACACGTTCAAAACTGAAAGAAAAAAAAGAAGAACAAGAGACATGTAACCAGTTCTTACAAATCAGTTGAAAATCATCAGTAGTCTTCATGATACTCCTAATTTTTTTTACTGTGGCCTGGAAAATAGATGTGACTGGGGGAGTGCATAGCTCCTTTTCGAACTCATATCACAATTCTGTGTGTCGCAAACAGGATCTTAAAACATTTGTAAGAACCCAAAGACTCCATTATACATATGAACAAGGGGAAAACAGAATACAAACATGCTTGCTATGGCCGTCTGCAAGTTTTTTATTGCCAAAGCAACAAAACCACATGATTCATTTAAGGTTGGAGCGAACCAAGCGGATTATCGATTTTCAAAATGAAACCAAGTCATTTCGTCGCTTATGCAGTAACAAGTTCGCTCATGCGGCCATAGCAGTGATAGCACTGTTTGCGCAATCTAAAACATTAGAAGGTATTAACAAATCCTTGTTGGCTGCTGAGAAACCGAAACCCTAATTTTACTCGACACCAGTTAAGGTTTATCCGGTTTATCAGAGACGAAATTGGGAGCAAATAGCTCAATTTTATACCAAGTTCCTGTCAATTTCTCAGCAACCAAAAATAGCTACAGAGAAAATCGTTGAAGTTCACGGATTCACAAAAATATAGAAAAACAAAGAACGCGGAATTCGAACAGACCGTTTTAATTTCTCCGGACTCGGCATCAGAATCTGCTGTCTTCTTCCGGCCGAAATCAACCCCATCTTCTTCCACAATCTCTCCTTCCTCCATGTCATAATCAGGATTAGCAGACGGAGGAAGAGGCATGTCTGTGACTTCTTCCTCACCCTCCTCACGTTTGTCTTCATGCTTCTCGTGCTTTCGACTGTGATGACGGTGGTGACGGCGACGGTGGTGACGGTGCTTGCGTCGTTTTGAGGGTTCTTCAGATTCGTCATCAGATGAACGACGGTGCTTGCGTTCTTCGCGGTCGCTGGCCATGGCAAAAACTAGGGTTGGGATTTGTGGCAAAATCGAATGAATTGGAAGGGTTAGATTCAAACGAATTGCAAGTATGGGTTAAATCGAGTAAAGAAATAAATCTCAATGGTTTTTGTGTTGAATCTGGTATAAAGGATTTTTGCCCAACCTAGAATCGTCAGTCATCATCTATTCGTATATATATGCAACAATGACGAGTATATTTGGGTAAGAGATCTATGGAAATTAATTAGGGGTGTTTGGGATTGCTTATATTTTTATCTTATACTTATTTTTTAAAGTGTTTATTTGCTTACGTGGCAAGAGAAATGGGTTTTAAAAAAAATGTTTGGATTAGCTTATTGTGGTGTGGAAACATGATAAGCAAATAAGGAGTTTTTTTAGTGTTTGGCAAAATTTTGCTTATTTATGTAAAATGACCAAAAAGGACATTCTTCTATCTTATTTATTTATTTGCTTTTTAACATATAAAACATTGATTTTCAACATTTATATTTATATATTTGTCAAAAAAAAATTAACGTCAATAATTTTTTTAAAAAATAATATTACCTTAAATAACATTAATAATTTAAAAATAAAAATAATAACTTATAAACATTCATAATTGAGGGTAAAAAGGTAATTTGGATAGATAAGGAAATAAGGAGAAGCAAATAAGTAGGTATGGAATGACTTATCAAAAACAATTTATTTGTGGTGAGGAGAATCTATAAGCACTTTTGATTTTTTTTCATATCCAAACACTCCAAATAGCTTATTTGTGGTGAGGAGAAGCTATAAGCAAATAAGTCAAAAATATAAGCAATCCCAAACACCCCCTAATAAATACACATACTTTGGCTTTGACTTGCAAAAATACTCATATTCTCGAAATTTTTGCAAAAATACCCATTTTTTCGGCGGTGGGTTCCGCGATCGCGGACTCTAGCCACGTGGCCTGTGGTTGGGCCCGCGGTTGGCCGAATTTTCAAGTTTGGCCCCTCTAGTTTTGGGCAAAAAAAATTACACTTTTGATCCCTCTAGTTTTTAAATTATCATTTTATATAGTTGGGGTTTTTAAAGTGTTGTTGCATTTTTTTACTGTTTTTTTCACACTTTTTGTCTAAGTTGTTTCAGGTATTTTTTTTTAATGTAATGTTCATTTCCATTTTAATGTATTTAATATAGAAATTAATTAAAGAAAATATTTTCCCCATTTATGTTATTTAATAGGGAAATTAATTAAAAGATGAATTATTGCAAATCATCTTCCTAACCGAAACGAATACAGTGCAGGTAAACAAATAAATCTATTACTGGAAGGCGTCCTGGATTCCAGTGATGAAGTTAACCTTTTCCTTGATCACGTTCTCCATTCCCGTGTAGTCCTCTTCGATTTCGTTTAGTTCCTCTTCTAATTCCTTAATCTGTCGTTACACCTCCCGAACGTGAGCCCTAGTCATGGCCGGTTCTCGTTTCTTCTCCGCTAGATACTCCATTTCCCCCTGCTGAATCCCCCTGTTATGGTTCCACATAACTTTTACCTTTCGATATCGGCGTTCACCTCATCAATGGATTTTTGCACTAAGGGAGTAATTCGTTGACTTTGTGGAAGACCCGTCGGCTGGGTGCAATGATACATTGGTGGGCTTTTCCTGTCATTATCGAAGTGGTAATTCTCCCATGCCATCTCCCAGTCTTCTGTCTCCTCAGCCGTGAATGGATAATTGGCCGCAGTTCGCCCATGGTTTATCCACTCCTCGTCTGTTTCCGGTACCTTCCAGGTGCTCCGGGGAGCTCCATCGTTCAGTGGTTGGTAGGCTGCCGAACGTGAAGTTCCAGCCCCATTTGCCGACCTGTTCCCCCTTGATCTTGAACCTCCAGCCATAGTGTTAAGAAAAGCGAGAGAATGTTTGTAAACGGTGTAGAGGGTATAAAAGATAGATAACAAGTTGTGAATTACTACTTCATCATGCCATCTACTTATAGTCGTGAAAATGTATGTTCTTCACCAGGGATGTGGATATGGTCAAAGATTTCGTCTGAAAAGTTGCCTGCATGATTCGTCTGAATAGTTCACTACAAGATTCGTCTGAAAAGAGCCTGTAAGATTCGACTGAAAAAGTGACTGCAAGCTTCGTCTGAAATAAATGCTTGTTCATCCAATAATCTCTGTATTAGGATTACCGCAAGTTTCATAAACCTACTTACTAGGTACTAGAAAGATCAAATTATAGTAGCATGGTATTTAGTAATAGTGAGCATGGCGAAACATGGGAGGAGCATGATCATCATGATGCATGTGCATGTTATCATGCACCATCACATGATTCCCCATACTACCATGCATCTTTTGCACATGATTCCTCTTCATCATCAATGACACTGGATGGCTTTGTTGATACATATTCACCATTGCCAAAGTTGTTGCAGGTTGATGATCATGGTAAAACCTCGGTAAAGTTGCAGGTTGGTGATCATGGTAAAACCTCGGCAAAGTTGTAGGTTTATGATCATGGTAAAACCTCAATTATTTTTGGATAATTGAGACCTGTGATGATATTTTGTATCTCATTTAATGTAGTTGAGATTTTTAAAGTGTTGTTGCATGTTTTTACTGTTTTTGTCACACTTTTTACAAATTTGGCCCCTCTAGTTTTGGGCAAAAAAATATATTTTTGGTCCTTGTCTTTGCTCTAACACAACTTAGGTCTCTTTTGTTTGTTAAATTACAACTTCGGTCCCTTATTTTACTAAATTACAACGTACATAAGTTATGTTTGATAAATTACATGGGCCGATAAAGTAGATAAAATCATATTATATCAAAACAAGAGCACTAAACATACAATATTTATCGTCACAGTCAAGGAAAATCAATGTTCAGATCAACGCTATCATATGATATAGTTCCATGTGGTTCAAGCTCCGACGGGCCCTGCGAGTTACTTAATTGACTGACTGAACGTCTACTCCTTGGCACAGTTGAAGGGTCGGGACTTGGACACTCTCCACGAGTATGTCTTACGCATTGGCACCGGGTACATTTCCGCTGTATCGGACCTTCACCACGTGATGGACGTCGATCGTTCTTTCTTGGTCTCTCGGCTCTGTTCTTATTGTTTAACTGTGGATAGCATGGCAGAAGGGGGTCGGGTGGAGACACCCATGCTTCAGGGGGTCCAGCTGGATTTATTACCTCTACGTATGTTGCCCGGTAAGTTTCGGACGTGAAGAAACTTACAGCCAAGTCGCTGCAATCTCTACGACCCATATATCTTGCCGCAGCGATGGCATGGCCGCACGGTAACCCAGATTTTTGTCATTGGAAACATGAACAAACATGGTCGGTCATATTGACAATCGCGTCAAGTTGGTTGTCCCGAACTCGGTACCTCCCATACCCGATTTCGCTTACCCTTCATGCCGACGTATGACCCGCCCTGAGGAGAACTATCTCCTCCGCCGCTGGTGTGAGTCTATTACGCAACTCAGCTCCTTTTCGGCGTCGAAGTTGGTACCACTCTTGTTGAAAGGCCCGAAAGTACTCCATAAGAGTAACAATCGGACATCTACGCGTAAAACGGGAGAGTGCATTCACCGACTCTGCACTATTGGAGGTCAGAATGTCATACCGTTGTGCAGAAAAATGGGTCGCGGACCACCTATCCGGTCCAACATCGTCCATAACTTTGGCTGCTTTGTTGGCACTAACTCGTAGAACATTCATGTACCGGTCAAACTCCCGAGTCGTATATGCTTTGCATGCCTTCCAGTAGACATCGTGGTAGGTGGTAATACGTTTGTCCTGGCCTTTGGCGTTCATCTCCAAATGTCGACAACATAAGGCGTAAGGGGCGTTTGGGTACATGGCAGATATTGCGGCGCTTATGGAAGGAGCCCTGTTGGACATAAACACCAACCCTTGCGGGTCTCCGATAGCTTGTCTCAACATGGACAGAAACCAAGTCCACTCCTCCCCGGTTTCGGACTTGCCTACTCCGAAAGCTACGGGAACGATGGAGTTATTCCCGTCCATGGCAACCGCCAGGAACATCATACCCAAGTAATGGCCTTTTAAATGGGCAGCGTCTATTACCAGGACACGACGCAGATTTGCCACAAATGTGCGGATCTGCAAAAACGTAGGTGGTTTCCCTTTGTAAATGTTATAGTTTATAAGGGCAACGAAGCACGTCTCAAACCGTCCATTTGAATTGGTCCTTATCTGGGTGACCGTACCTGGATTCTGCAGCTGCAAATTATATAAATACCCAGGGAGTCGTTCATACGACTCCTCGAACATGCCTCTAACCATTAGCAGTGCCCTACATCGCGCACTCCAGTCTTGGTGGTAACCAATTGTGATCATGTACTGCTGGTGTACATCGCTCACGATGTCCTTTGGACGCATTGACCTGCTAGCATCAAGAAATTTGCTTTTCAGTATCGCACCCAAAGTCCTTTTGTTGGCTTGTTTGTGGTTGGGATTCAGTTGCGTCCTCGAACAAGTGTGTTCGTCGTGCAACTTTCTAATGACAAACATCCCTCCTTTCTTGCCAACGGACCTCGCGTACAGCCTCCAATTACAATTTTCTCTCGCACATACAACTTCGTATCTGGTTTTGTCGGATCTCGGCGTGTAACTTTCGAAACCCTCTTCTATGAACTTAATTCCAACCTGTGTGGCCAAGTCATCCTTCGAATCAAATATCTGACCTACTTGTATCCTTGAATTGCGATTATAAGGTGTAGGTTCGTAGGTTTGTGTATGGGTATTCGGGTCTGGAAAAAAAGGGGCCATATAAAAAAAGTCATTTAACTGACTAAATGATTTATTACTAGGGGTATATTCTTCGTCCTCATCACTATCGGTATCTGATCTGTCTATATCAGAATCACCCATTGTGAAAACATGGGTTTCGTCATCAGCAACTCCAGCAAAGCGTCCTTCTTGGTCTTCTTTTTCTTTTTCTTCTTGTGGTTGTTGTTGTTGCATCTCCGGAACAAAATCAGGATCACAGTCATTAAGACTATATGCATAATCCAAATAAACTGTTGGGTCGTAGGACGCCGGGAATTGAGAATCAGGCTCCTCCATTTGGAGGTCTTCGTCATCACCGTCGTCATCACCTTCGTCATCACCGTCGTCATCACCGTCGTCATCACCTTCGTCATCGTCTTCGTCGCACACCGATGAATCAGCATACACAAAAAGTAATGGAGGTCCTTCTGATTCGGCTGTAAAGTGCAGAAAACCAGAGATATTCCCATCGTTGGATAACTCCACAAATGACCCATCACCATTCTTGTGTTGGACATAGTGTCCAGAGTCATTAACTATTGGTAATATTTCTAATAATAGCAGGGTCCTTTTGGGTTGCCCTTAAGACCCAAATAACAATCAGAAGAATGAAAGAGAGTTAAAGTAGTTAGTTTATTAATTTGTCATTTGATGATAAATTAATTATAAGCTACAATATAATTAACTGGATTAATTATAGGGACTAAATGATAATTGGTTAAAAGAGTTTTTTAACAAGCTTATCGTTTCAAGGGGGTTAGGTGTAAATAAGGGGATTATAAATAAACTACTAGGGATCAAACCCTAAGGAGTTTTTTTATCAATCTCTCTCTCTCTCTATCGAGGCCGTAACCTCCCCTCTCCTCCCTCCCAAAATCGTAAACCCTAAATAAGGGTTTAGGGTTTAAAGCTTCAATCTTGATTGTTGGTTTGGTGTTCTTAAGTGTGAGCCGCTAGAGGGATTCACACTATTGATCATTGACATCCAAGAAGCAAGAACAAGGTTAATTCATCTTTGTGTTTTCGACAATCACAAAAAACAAGTAAGTGTTCTTGATTCTTTCTATTGTAGTTAATCATCTAGAACGTATGCATCTTTATAAGTTGTTTGTTTGTATTGCCATGGATGATTCAATTCTAAATATGCTTCTGTTGCCTATATCATGTGGTAGTACGGTTTAACAAAAACCTTTCAGTGGTATCAGAGCCAAAGTTCTTAGATTTTAGCTCAATAGCTTAAAATTCGTATTGAATTTTCTGGAAAACGCAACGAGTCGTTTTATCTATTCCCGGAGTTTGGACCGTCGGATCGTCGCGTTTTTTGGACAGTAGTTTCACGACATTCTGTTTTACCTTCTGGACGGTTGGATTAATCGTTTGAGGTCTAGAAGGCACCTGTTTTATTTTCGACATAGTGCAGTAAGTTTGTGGCCATTGAATTGCTTAATCCCCTAAGTTAGGGTTTCATGGTCATAACCTCAAAAGCTATAATTTTGAAAACTGAAAAAAAATCTTGCTTGCATGAAAAAGTTTCTATTTTTAGCGATTAAAGTTTTATTGGTATCCCTAAAGGGTATAGGGTAGTAGTCGTTTTTTGTATGCATGTTATACCATAATTGTGTATGGCGTAGTAGTCGTTTTATTTTTGCATGTTACACCATAATTATGTATGGCTAGTTTCCTAACTTGCCTAAGGAAAAACACATCAATAATAAGCTTTGGAAAATATTGAATGGATAATCTTAAATTGAATAGATAATCCTAATTATGTATGACTAGTTTCCTAACTTGCCTAAGAAAACACATCAATAATAAGCTATGACAAATATCGAATGGATAATCTTGAATTGAATAAGATAATCTTAAATACCTTCTTACAATAAGCAAATATATTCAAGTTTGAATAAATATTGTAAGATAAACATTGACATTATTTATATAGCGAATATAATTTATATGTCAAATATTCACATTAATTATTAGCATGTGTCCTCACATGTTTAATTGGAATCAAATATGGAAACAGTTATATTAATTGTTAAATATGTGCTCACATGGTTAATTAGAATTAATTGGATAATCATAATTTTAAATTGTTTAAAATTCCATTCAATTTTTATATATATATTAGAGCTCAATTATATATATATATGATTAAATAATACATTGATAGTCAAACCGAGACTAGGCGTACTCACTATAAACACTCTAAGGGGGTTTAAGGAGGTTACCTATAATATGGTTACCAAATGAGTCAAGGGTTTTTAAAACGCCATGCGTTACCAAACTCACCGCCTCTTATGTGGACTAGTGGAATTACCGAAAAGGTTTGATAGGTTAATGTGACAAGTTAAAAGTATTAACTATGAAGTATAAAACGAAAATCCCGTTTTAGATATACTAAGAAATGTGAAAGTCGTATGCTATCCATGATGAAGAACACACATAATCTTATAGTTTGTTAACGGAGCGTGTGCGGTTTGCCGGCACGTTAATGTGAAACTATAGTTGAAAATGATGTGGCGCTCGTGATTCTCAAGCGTACTTGAGCCGAGGGGTCCATGTGTTTTTCCATGGTCGATTCACTATCTTGTTTGTGATCCTCGGCATCCCAGTCACAAAAGGAAGATAAGCATAATCGAGATTAACATGCCATTGACATAAGTCAATGAATCTCAAAAGACCTAGGAGTTTCATAGTGAATGAAATTAACAAATAGCATTTGTTTACCTAAAATAACCTTGTGATGTGATTACGGCATCCCTTTTCACATCATAAGATAAAATATGGATCCTAGCCTTGTTAAATATTTTTGGAAAATTATTTTAAGGGTTAAATATCAAACTAACGAAATAAAACATTTGATAGTGCAGATGAACCATCCAACTACGAGGAAGCGATGGCAGGCCCTGAGGCTGCCAAATGGAAAGAGGCCATGGAAAGCGAGATTCAATCTATGTACGATAACCAAGTTTGGAAATTGGTTGATCACACACCAGGTCGCAAGACAGTTGGGTGTAAGTGGATCTTCAAAAAGAAGACCGACATGGATGGGAATGTGCACACATTCAAGGCTAGACTGGTTGCAAAAGGTTACACTCAAACTCAAGGAATTGATTATGATGAAACCTTCTCACCAGTGGCAAAGATTAAGTCTATCAGGATATTGCTTGATATAGCTACATTTCATGACTATGAAGTATGACAAATGGATGTAAAAACCACTTTCCTCAATGGGAAACTTGATGAGGATGTGTATATGGCACAACCTGAAGGTTTTGTACATACCGAGTATCCAGATAAAGCGTGTAAGCTTGAAAGATCCATTTATGGACTTAAACAAGCGTCTCGTAGCTGGAATCTTTGTTTTCATGAAAAGGTCAAGGAGTTTGGATTTTCTCGAAGCGAAGATGAGTCATGCGTATATGTTAAGGCTAGTGGGAGTAATGTTGTATTTCTAGTCTTGTATGTTGATGACATACTACTCATAGGAAACGATATTCCGATGTTGCAACATGTAAAGGTCTGGCTCAGGAAATGTTTCGCTATGAAAGATTTAGGAAATGCAGCATACATACTTGGAATAAGAATTTATCGAGATAGAACCAAGCGTTTAATTGGACTTAGCCAAAGTACATACTTGGATAAGATATTGAAGAAACTCAATATGAGTGAATCCAAGAAAGGGTATTTGCCCATGCAACATGGCATAAGATTGAGTAAAGATCAATGTCCCAACACTAGTAAAGAACTGGACAGAATGAGTCGAATTCCATATGCATATGCTATAGGATCGATCATGTATGCCATGACATGTACTAGACCTGATGTCTCATTTGCTTTGAGCATGGTGAGTAGATATCAAGGGAACCAGGCGAAAGTCATTGGACGGCTATAAAGAACATTCTTAAGTATCTTCGGAGAACTAAAGATGTGTTCTTAGTCTATGGTGGAAAAGATGAATTACGAGTAACATACTGAAGCCATAGGTGTTAGAATTATCAATATACCTTGAATGTTTTAGTTGTTAGTTTGATGCATTAAAAACGTAATAAATTGTATTTGATTTGGAGATTATTATATGGAGATTATAATATATGTTGGATTGCGTCCATTTACATTTAATTTATTATCGTGTTTTGTTTTGCATGTTTAGAACCAACTTCCTGAGTATTAATTTACTTAAACCTCCACAGTCAGTCATACTCCTGGAAGTAAATAGTGATTCAAGACTGTCATGGAGTGTTAGAAGCATAGAGAATGCAACTAACGCTCATGAGTACTTAATGGTGATTTAGGTATTGGAACGACCCGCACTCAAAGGTTTACTTCATGGATTAAGTCAGAGTAATTTTGAGATGATAATATTTTATGTTCTTCAAACAGAGATGCATAGAGTTTTGCTCTAGGATTCTGTTATGCTTTGGTGTGCTCCAACGCTGACCGTGACTGGCAGTTATACAGGGTATGTCCATGTATAATATGATGAATAGAAATGAACTGTGTAGTCGAAGTTTATTTGTTCCTTCTGCCTAAACAGGAGAAGCGATATCCATAGGCCCCTCGATGATTTTGTGTTGATACTAAGTGTTTGGCCAAACCCTGACTAGAATTGATGTGTTCAATTGAGTAGTCTGATGAATTCAACACATATCGGAAATCGGGAAACATAATCTTGATCCATGAGATAGACATTTATCCATGTCTCAGGTTCATATGATATCTTGTAGAACAAAGGAACATTAAATCACTTATCTTAGGACCGAATCTTTATCAGAGTTCGGCAGCTGCATTGGATGGCTTGCTCTCTGCTGATTATTTGAAAGCGTTAAACCAAATAGAGTTAATAACTTGTCCAAGTGGGAGACTGTTGGACATAGTGTCCAGAGTCATTAACTATTGGTAATATTTCTAATAATAGCAGGGTCCTTTTGGGTTGCCCCTAAGACCCAAATAACAATCAGAAGAATGAAAGGGAGTTAAAGTAGTTAGTTTATTAATTTGTCATTTGATGATAAATTAATTATAAGCTACAATATAATTAACTGGATTAATTATAGGGACTAAATGATAATTGGTTAAAAGAGTTTTTTAACAAGCTTATCGTTTCAAGGGGCTAGGTGTAAATAAGGGTATTATAAATAAACTAATAGGGATCAAACCCTAAGGAGTTTTTTGATCAATCTCTCTCTCTCTCTATTGAGGCCGTAACCTCCCCTCTCCTCCCTCCCAAAATCGTAAACCTTAAATAAGGGTTTAGGGTTTAAAGCTTCAATCTTGATTGTTGGTTTGGTGTTCTTAAGTGTGAGCCACTAGAGGGATTCACACTATTGATCATTGACATCCAAGAAGCAAGAACAAGGTTAATTCATCTTTGTGTGTTCGACAATCACAAGAAACAAGTAAGTGTTCTTGATTCTTTCTATTGTAGTTAATCATCTAGAACGTATGCATCTTTATAAGTTGTTTGTTTGTATTGCCATGGATGATTCAATTCTAAATATGCTTCCGTTGCCTATATCATGTGGTAGTACGGTTTAACAAAAACCTTTCATCTTGAACACTAACTTGCAAACAGCAGAAGGGTCGATTTCACATTTTTGCATGGCGTATGCAACAAACTTCTGATAAGAATAGTTTACTGGTAATTTTACACCATGCTTAGATTTATAAACAAAATTCCACTCATTGTTGTCTTCCACCCATTCACCATCGTAACAGAAAAATAGCTTAGCTTTTGCAACAGATGAACTCATTTTTTCAGTAGTATCTCAAAAACAAAATACTGAAGAAAGAAAACAAGAAAGAAGGATGGAATGGGTGTGAATTATGGATTGCATTTTACTGATATTTATGGATGAAATCTCATTGAGGAAGATGAATGACAACCACAAATTGGTCTTCCAAGTACAATGATTCAACATTGATGAAACAAGCAAGTGAATTTCAACCACAATTTGGTCTTCCAAGTACAATAATTGTGGAAAAAACAGTAAAATATGCAAATATTCGTGCAAAAATGACCAAAAGTGTAATTTTTGCCCATCGTGGGCTACTACCGCGGACAGGGGCCAAAGTTGTCACCGCGGCAATAGTTAGGGGGCCTCCGCGGGACATTTTGACCAAACCGCGGGCCACGTGGGCACTGACCCGCGATCGCGGGACCTGCCGCGGAAAAAATGGGTATTTTTGCAAAATGGTCGAGAAAGTGGGTATTTTAGCAAGCCAAAGTCAAACTATGGGTATTTTAATTAAATTTAAATTCCCAAAGATCTATAACAATTTTTAACCTGAAGTCTACCCGTGCAATGCAGCGTGATTTATCTTGAATTTAATGCTCTAATTTATTTCAATGTGTGGTTTTGAGGAGTTTATAATTTGAGGATTTGAAAGTGGTTAGAGATAAAGATGAATTAATAAGAGTTCACGATTTATCGATTTGAAGGTTGTTAGAGATAAGTATTAATCAACTAATTAGCATTAAAATTGGTACATAAAGCTTCATTAGTTGTTTTTAAGAGATTTTAAGCAGTTAACATTAAATAACGGTACATGAACCTTTAGGGGTGATTTTAAGAGTTTTTCATAAATACTTTATAATATAGTATAGATAAAAATACAGATATGTAATTTAATTAAACAACTTTTAATTCATTAATTAAATATATTTTTTACATAAACAATATATCATAAGAAAAAACGCCACCATGTAGCCAACACTGCCTTCACATCGCAGTGGGGGTCACCGTTGTCGCCAACGTCACAACTGTCAGTCTGTCTCTGACTCTCTGTCATGGTCATTATAACTGTCGCCCCCAAAGAATTTACCTACATCTTAATTATATAGAATTAATGTTGAGAAATTGTCTTATTTTGCATAAAATTGAATTCTTAAAAAATATTCCTCATATGAGGTGGGAAAAGTTGTGTGTTCGTAAGCAATATGGTGGCATGGGTTTTCGGGATCTCCATGGATTTAATCTTGCCATCTTGGAAAAACAAGATTGGAAATTATTTTCCAAATTAGATGCTTTAATTACAAAGATCTTCAAAGTTAAATATTATCCAACAGGGACTTTTTAAACACAAATTTGGGCACCAACCCGAAGTTTCATATGGCGTGGCATCTGGACTTCGAGAGAGGTGGTGAGATATGGATAAAGATGGAGGGTTAGGGATGGTACAAACATTAATGTTTGGAACGAACCATGGCTTAGAGAAAAGAGTAACATGTATATAAAGACGATTTGGCTAAAAAAGGACTCCATTGTGGCCTAGAAACCGTGCGGATAAATGCATCTAGAGTTACAGCAAGCATGGGGAGTACACAGTAAGACCGGCGTACAAGACTTGATGGATATGTTGATGAATAAAGCACACTTGCATGCAAGAGGGGACTGGAAGAGTCTATAAAGTCTAAACTTACCTCCAATAATTAAGATATGTGTATGGCAAGCGGCAAGGGAAGTTATTCCGACAAGGGATGTTTTTGCAAAAGAGAGGGATAAATGTCTCTATTAGTTGTGGATGTTGTCCATATAAGTGAGAGGATAGTTAACACTTGTTACTTAGATGCAATTTTGCTCAAGATTGTTGGAGACAAACAGGAATCTTATCTATCATTAACAACACTGCTATAGATGTTACATCATTTGGGGAATGGATTCTTAAATTGACAAGACCAAGTGTTGGTAGATAGGGATACAAGGCAGCGTTCATCAGTTGGAACATTTGGAAAGAAAGGAACCAAAGAGTGTGGAAGCAGGTTTTGATGCCATACCAGATGATTGTTTCAAAAGGTTTGGAAGCGGATAAAGAATGGCATGTTTGAGAAAGACTCATCGGTGTCAGACTTGGGCGAAGATAACAAGGTGCGATAAATGGCACACACCACAAACCTCATACCTTAAGTGTAACTTTGATGCAAATTTTTTGAGGAAAAGGGCTTAACGAGAACCGACATGGTGTTGTGCTGCGAGGAGGGATGAGCAATTTCATAAAAGATGGCCCAACGACATGGATAACCGAGTGTAAAAGGAGTGTGAAGTGATGGCTATACTTGAAGCAGTAACGTGGATCATGACTATGGGACATGAGAATGTCATTTTTGAAACCGACTCCCAGGTTGTTACAAATGCTTTGAAGCAGCACGAGTGAGGCGATACCGAGTTTGGTGACATCATTCAAACATGCGGGTTGATCCTTCAATCGAAGCCTCCTTTTAGAGTTCAGCTTGCTAGGAGAAATATAAATGTTGTTGCCTATTTGTTAGTCAGACAGTCTCAATTCTTTTTCGCACCCTTCATAGGTGTTGAATCTTCGGCCTGGTTGTTGGATGAGGTAAGTTTCATTTCTAATCATCAATAGATTGTTATCTTTTTTATGTAAAAAAATATTCATTAAACAAATATCAAAAACGTTATTCTATTATCCCATATGTTTATGAAGTTATGGCATTCTCTAAACAAGTTTTAATTTTGAGATTACACAATTGCAATATTTTTATCTTAAAACACATATAATTGTGATTGTTGAACAATTTTTAATAGACTATATAAATAGTAAAATCTTTCATGGACTATTAATTACTTTTAATCTCAAATCCACTCATTAATCGTGTTTGATACGGGAATTGGTCTGGTGCATCTTATCTCGGTGCACCCCATCCTAATGTGCATCTAAAGGTGAAAATCTCTTCTTACCATTCTCACTATAACTTTCATTCTCACTGGAACTCAACCTTATATAAATAGGTGGAATTGTTGAAAAATATATAGCATGTGTACCATGTGTTTTTAATTGGTGTAAGAATTAACCGACCTTTGTTTGGTGTTAATATATGAAGGTGAATAAATTTAATACTATGATCAATTGACGGTGAGGATAAGTCGAGAAATGTAATATATGATATCATTTGTAATTGCTATTTATTGTATTTATATTCTAGTTTTGACACAATATCACGTGTACATAACAAATGGACCATGTACTTGTCATATTTGTGTTATAAAAGAAAAAACAAGTATTTTTTTTACCAATCTACAAACAAATTTAGCATTCAAAAGAGATTTGGTATGTTATAAAATCATTACATGTAAATTTAGTAAAACGGTAAACTAATTGGAAAATAGAAACACAATAACAACCAAATTGCTACTGACGTATGGTTTTTAGTAAAACCAGGCATATGGAGCATTGTGAACACCTAACATGGTATAGCCAATATGATCAACCATAGATACAACGTTTAATTGTACTGACAATTTAGAATCTATGGTAACGAGGAAGACGTTGAATTGCACGATCATCAATGATTTTTTCACACCAGTCGAAGAAACTAAATTTTGAAGGATTATTTACATGTATATATTCACACCAAACTGTTTATTATAACAACTTCGATACGTTAATATTTGTAGTGGTTTATGATCGGAGCTTCCTCTTGTGCCTCATGATGCGTAATCACCTCTTCAATTTCAAGAATTTCAACTCTACGCTTCATCTTTTTTCTTAGCTTTATAGCAACTTCTGCTGGTTTAAACCTCCCGCATACACTAACCCTGTTTTCCTGCTTTTCTATCAAGTGCTTCTCTATTTCTTCGCCACCATAATTGAAAAAGGTAAATGGACAAACAAGAAAATTATTAGAAAGTGGTATCATTCTCTTACAATAATTAAGATATATATTTTTGATTAATACAACAACATCTGACTTGATACATAATTTAATAAACTATTTGATTAACAAATTAAAAAATATTATAAGATTATTTGCAAGATCCATTTGTTGTCCAAAAGCATTCTTAAATTTCTTCTATGAAGTGGTATTGTAAGTATTTGGTTAGTAGTTACAAGTTTTTTTTTACTAAATCATAAACCAAATTAAATGTTGTATTTTTTTTTACGATATTCCTTTTAGAAACCAAAGAAAACTTTAAGGGGCTTTTTGGCAGCTTCAGAATCATTTGGTGCAGAATGATTAACATATATTGTATGATTTACTGCTGGATAGAAAATGATTATTTGAAAACGGTTATGAATCATCGGTTTAAATGATGTAAAATCACGAGTTTTCTTCATAAATGATACACAAAAAACACATTCGATTATATAAGGGATGGGGTTAATACAATCTAACAATGATCTCCTTAACTTTTGATTGATAACTTACTTCCCCGATTAAAAAAATGTTGTTAAACTACAAAATGGAAAACCCCATTTCATTTTATTTGGTATAGCGTTCATTTTGCGTCGCTTTTTGACAGGAAAAGTGAAGGTAGAAGAAAGAGCGGCAAATGGCAAATAGAAGATCTGTAGAAGGAGGCATAACAAAACAGATATGTAGAAGAAAAGAAAAAAAAGAGAAACTGATATGGGAATCTTGATCCCTGATGGTGGAGATGTTGCAAAAAAAGCGTCCTTGAAATCCCAGGCGTTGGCAACAATGGTGGAGATGTTGGATGGGGAGGGGCAATAGAGGAATACAATGCCTCTGAATGGCACATTCAACAGAAGGAACGATGCAGAGGTTTGAGGAACGATTCAGATGCTTTAATCTTTTTGCCAAACAAATTGTACCCCTGATCGAATCAGAGATTGGGTTGCCTCTGAATAAAGCAATTCAGAGGTAAACAAACAACCCCTAAGCTTTTAATGTCAGATTGATTTTTAAAGCCCCATTTAACAACAATCGTATATAAATATATTTGACTAGTTTGTTATACCTGTATCAACATGAATACATGATTGTTACAACAAATAATATTTTATACAATTTTCTAGTTAATTATGAGCTCACCTTTTGTTATGCCTCTCTAATTATATATATTTAAAAAAAACCGTTAGCTAACAAAAATAATGCATTGGAATACAGAAGCATGTGACCGATAAACAAATAAAAATTTGTACCTTTCATGTTTAAAATGTTTCTCCTCATTTTCTTGCAACAAGAGTTGCAATCAAGATTAACCCTCATAACCATGCAACATACCTATTAAAATTTCCAAAAAAAAACATAATAATTACTTAGGAGTCAGATGAAAAAAAGAAAGAAAAAACAAGCGATTTGAGTCGCAAAGGTGGAATATTCCAGTGTTTCTTAAGATTATGGTAGCAAAACCAGTTCAATTAAAAAAAAACTATATGCTTACCTGTCCCTCCATGAGGTCTCGAGATTTCAACTGCTAATAATATCACTGACGCACAAACAATACAAATAAAAGATATATATATATATTTGTACGTTTGTATTGGAAAAACCGTATATAAACAATTTATATTACAATCTTTGAACCGTTATGATGTATGTTTGAAAGTGATGATGTTTTAAGGGCGAGGATGGAAAACTTGATGAAAAGAAAGATGAGTAGGTTAAGTCACCTATCTCAACAATTTAAGGCTTACTTTTGAACTACTTGATCTCATGTTAGGGAAAGCATATCATTATTTCCCCTCACCTTATTATTTGCATAATTGGTCTTGTCACCATTCTTTATATATAAAAATTATATATACATTTGGCATAATTACAAGGTATTTAGGATTGTTTTGCTGGCTTTCCATTAAATTATGTATAGATAAAACTGTGTGTTGATTAATTTGTCTGTGGAAATTAGGAAAATTTTTGTTTACGAGAGTTTCTTCATAGATGAAAGAAGTATGATTTGTAATTGTGAGGTGCATGTTTGGGGGAAAAACATGGCTTTTTGCATACAACTCCTCTTAGAAGCTTACTAAATAATTAAGCCACTTTCTGTATATCATTAAGCCACTGCCAAACAGTATAATTGACCGAATAAATTACGAGTATCGTTACATGTCCTTGTGTTTGTAAGTGAACTTGGGAGTTGTTCACTGAACGCTTACCTTGATAAAGCGCTAACCGGTTCAATTACATTACTGGGTGAACATAGCAAGAACGGGGAAACTTGCCCCGTAAGAGGGAAGACAAAGATTAAAAGTTTTGATCGGTAAGCGTTTACCGTATTATAAGCGCTAGCTATCAATCCATTTTAATGGCTGAACATGTTATCCCACAAATAAAATGAGAATAATTGACTCATGTCAGTAAACGTTTGTTAAACGACTCCTTAGTTCAAATTTCAAAATTTATCAAACAATGAATTATAGAAAAACTAGATATAACGATTATTCAAAAGAAATATGATATAACGTGAGTTATATAAAAAATAAATGTAACAAAATTCAGAGACCAAAACCAAAATTTACCCACCTCACCCATCCCCCTGTTTTTCAAGAACAAACAATGTTCCAACCACGAGATGCCAATTAATCCACAAAAACGCCAGGAATTAAGTTCCCAAATTCCTAAACCCTAAACAAATCGGCATCCATTTTTTCTTTTTATGTTGTTAAAGTCTTATTCACCTGTTCCAAAATGCCTCAAAGAATGTCCGGATAACCAAAAAAAAGAGAAAAATAGAAGCACAACAAAATGCTAGAAACCAAAGAGTGCTACCGCTCGGTCTATCATGTATTGTTATGAAAAAACCGAAACCTTTTACAATGTCAAGCTGTCGGGGTCTTGAACAATCTTTGCGAATGTGTTAAGGAAGGCAGCCAAGTCCGCTCCATATACAATTCGGTGATCAGCAGTAACATTTACCTGCAAATATTCACGGGTTAACGTAGGAACAACTGAGGAAATCTCTGACTTACTTTCAAGAACTATTATGCCAAATCATTTTATAAGAAGATGATGTATAATTGAATTATCTGAATTGGGTATGGAACTATGGATAGTTTCATTGTTATAAGAATATAATAAATTCAATGATCTCCACTAGTTTGCACTTTGCAGGCATTATTTGGATAGAATCTTTTATATTATAAAATGAACAACCACAAACAATGACACAACACCATGAGATTTTAGTATTCCTGAATTTTGAGTTGTGGTGGTTTTCGTCATCCCACATTGATGATCAGATGATAGATTAAATTTGGAGAAACTGACTCAAATAGCCATTCTACATAACAAAATTGGTCTCTTAGTCATTTCTCTCCTGGTTTTGCACGAATGTCACTACTTCCGCAATATATAGGTCCGTAATTGCGAGCGCAGCTCAAAAACACAATAAAATATGAATGTGATCGATTTTCCTCTTTTACGACCCAGATCTGCAATTACGGACCAGGTCCGCCAATTTTTTTAAAAGAAAAATCGATCAGATTCGTATTGTTTTTTTGTGTTTTGAGCTAGGTCCGCAATTACGGACCTATAAATTCCGGAAGTAGTGACATTTTGGTAAAAATGGGAGAAAAATGATACTTGGGTAAAAGGGCTATTTGAGTCAATGTCCCTTGAATTTGACAAATAAATCAAAACCACCCACATGTTAGGAATTACAGTTATAAAAATTATTAATAACCACCATAGTTGTTGAGTTACTGATTTGGCACCATGAAAACAAATTTTACATTTTCTTAACATGAGTTTTTAAAGAAAGAACACATATAAAATTGTTTTTCAAGCTTCCTGAACTCCATTCTAAAACCTAAAATTAGTTTTCTGCTATCCCATCAAAACCCCTTTGCATCTTAAATTTTCTATAACTTAGTTTTTCATCTCAAAATAAACCTCACGCTTCTTTAAGAAAGTAACCCCATTTCAACTTTTGCTTCATCTTTGTGAATATGCACATGTGAACTTGGCTTTTAACATCATTAGAGAATGAAATCATATCTAATGTTTCAACTCCAAATATCAATTAGGGCCAAAGTGCAGGAAATCCAGCTTGGCCATATGATCCCATCATGCTACTCTAAACCAGAATATCAACAAATTAGCCAATGTATTTCTTTATGATCTTATTTACTTGTAGAGGTCATTGCAATAAAGATTCACATGGGTTTAAACTTTAAAGCATCGATATGAAAAACTCACCAGCATTTGACTTCTCACACTGAAATATCCATCTTTATCAGCAACAGCAGTAGGCTTTGAAGCTCCAACAGCCATAATAGCCCCCTACAACAACACAAACAAACATCTTTATAAGACCATATCTTATTTACACAGAAAAAGATTCACGCTTTTTCGTTAACACATGCCTGCCCAGGAGGAAGAATAGCGTCAAAGCGATCCACTCCAAACATGCCTAAGTTTGATAGAGTAAAAGTCCCTGCAACCCAAAACCCATAATAACTCAACACCATTTCATCCACAAGAGTTTGTAAAGAATTTACAAAAGAAGATCCAATCAACCATTTGAAACTAATGTAATTTGGCAAGTCACCTGAGTTGTACTCATGTGGCTGAAGTTGCTTCGATCGCGCTTTCTCCACAAGCTCCTTCCATTTCTGGGATAACAGATAAAGATCCAACTACAACAAAACACACAAAACAAATATCAAAATTAAAATCTAAAAAGAAAAAAACCAACCACCAGAAAACTTGGTAAAATACTGATATCTAGAATGATCTGTTTGTTAGCAGCTTAATGAGCTTAATGGCTCACAGCTTATTCGGTTAGGTATACATGACTGCTTGGTAGTGGCTTAATTATATATAAAGTGGCTTATTCAGTAAGCTTCTAGGGGGAGCTTTATGCAGAAAGTCAAGTTTTTTTTTCCAATCCTGCCCTCCCAATTAAAAACACTCCTTCCATCTATGAAAAACCCTTCCAAACAAAAATGAAAAACCTTCCCTAAATTATACAGAAAGATTAATCCACACAAACAACTTGACTTAATGGAAAACCAACCAAACAGCCCCATAAAATCAGTGCACACCTTGTCAGCATCTGGGAGAACAGGGGTGATCAAACCGCCATTGATGGCCACAGCCACAGCAATGTTGATGCTGCTGTTATAAGTAAAACTCTTTCCATCTTTGCAACTTGCATTTACAACAGGGTGTTGAGCAAGAGCCATAGCAGCAGCCTTTGCTAGCAAAGCAGTCATGGTAACACCCTTAGGCTTAACCTGAAGATCCATCAACAAAACAACAGTTAATTACAGTCATGAAACCACAACTCAGTCAATCTAGTAAAGTATATAAATCATCAAATTTCAGCACCTTCTCATATAGAGCATCAAGAGCGTTTGTTATAATCGGGTAACCAACTCGGAAAGTTGGCACAGATAAGCTCTCAATCATATTCTTTGAGACTGCAGCTTGCATTGTGGTAAATGGAACAATAGTAGCCCCAGGAATATCAGCAAATGTGGGGGCGGATTTAGCGGGGGCGGCGGCAGCAGGAGCAGAAGCAGTTACAGGGGCGGCGGGGGCGGCAGAGCTTTTAACCGGCGTGATTCCGGCAGCTGCTTCAACATCCGCCGGAGTAATCCTCCCAAACGGCCCACTCCCAACCAGCTTATTAATATCAACCTTATGCTGTTTCGCTAGCTTCTTCGCGTAAGGTGTTGAAACAATCTTCCTCGATCCATTTGGTGTTGGAAGGGCGGCAACCGGAGCCGGTGGGGGCGGGGCGGAAGCAGCCGGCGTGGAGGGAGCCGAGCCAGCTGAGCCAGCAGCGCCAGCGGCTTTGGCCTTAGCTTCTTCAATTTCAGCTTCAGTTTCGGCTAACAAGCCAATGGGAGCACCGACCGGAGCCGATTCACCCTCGGCGACAACAATAGCGGCGAGAATTCCGTCGTAGAAAGTTTCGACATCCATATCGGCCTTATCGGATTCAACAACAACAACAGATTCCCCCTTGGAGAGAACATCGCCTTCGGATTTGATCCAAGAGACGATCTTGCCCTCGGTCATGGTGGAGCTGAGTGCAGGCATGAAGATCTCTCTGATTTTGGCATGGATGGTGGAATTCTTTGTGCGGCGAGTAAATGTAACGGCGGGTGAGGAGGTAAAGCGCCATTGGGGTTTAGTGGCGGCGATAGATGAAGAGAAAGAGAGTGCTGTGGGAGCCCTAGATTGAAGAAGAGAAGACGACATCGCGGAGAGAAGGGGTGTTGATTTGGGGGTGAATGAAGAAAATTGCAGAGAGAGATATAGCGAAGGAGAGAGAGTGAGGCGGAGAAGACGAGGGGAGGATACAGTGTAAACATCGCCCAAATATTGGCCATGTCATCCCAGTTCGTTGGTCTAACTCTTCAACTAACCCATTCTTGGGACATCATTTTTTTTTTGGATACAATAACATAAGAAAAAGAATTACTTCTATGGACTAGTTTGTGCATTTGGGGTGCGCTTGGTACACTGGACATGACAGAACATAGTCCACTGTTTCACGTTTGGCAGCACTTTTATGTGGAACAGACTGGAACAAGGTGGAACAAACTGGAACAGGCATGTTCCACCCCCACCCCATGGAACAAGGTGGAACAGGCTTATGTTTTACCAATATAACCTAAAAAAAGTTTAATTCTCTTCTAAAACATCAAATAAACCTTCTATTTCATAATTTATTCATTCTTTAAATTTAGTAAGGGTAAATCGGCCAATGTTATCTATTATGTTCTGTCCAGTTTTGTCTTACCAAACGTGGAACAACTGTTCTGTCCTGTCCTACTGATAACTCTCATTTTGAGCGTTATTTACACGTCATTTGTGTGAGTTTTTCTTCCGTTTTTAGTTGTGTTTTATGTTTTTGTGTTCGTATTTTTCCTTTTGTTAAGTTATTTTTATTTGGAGTTGTTGAGGATGTTTTATGGTTATTTGCATCAATTCTTGGAAAATACTGCACTAGTGACTGTGGGCACAATCTGTCCACTGTGAGCACGACGGATATTGCTATTATCCAGCGGACAAAGCATTTATCTGGACAAAAAAGAGCATCTTTGGGCTGGCATTACAAGAGCTGATGATCTCAGCTAAACCATGGGCTTTGAAGGTGGTTTTGGTATTACCCTTTGGATAAAAGGAAACTTTGTCCATTGGGTAATACCCATTCTTGGGGTTATAAAAGAAGATGCTTGAATCACTTCAAAAGGATCACCTAACTAACTCTCAGATTTTTTACTTGCTTTCTAGTAGTTAATTCCTCTTCTTGTTTCTTAAAAACTTGAAGAGTTGTAGCATTTACTTCCATGTAGTTGTAGTTGTAATTTCTGCCCACAGTGAGTTACTGTGGGCATCGTTTTAAATTTATGCAAGTACTTTTTATGTATTCTCTTCATCTTATTATGTCTTTCTTTTTAATTATTAGCTAAGCACCCTTGGGTGTGGGTGTGAACAAACTTGAGACTAGTAGGCAACACTTGGGTGTGGCCATTTGTTACTAACTCTCGAGATTGGTCACTTGAGTCGGGACTTAAACTCAACGCGGATAAGCCGATCACTTTGAAGTGTTAATATTAGATCTTAGACCTCGAGAGGAGCGGATTCGAAATACGGCTTAAGTGATGCACAAAGATTTGAGAGAGTCTTTGATAACCACACCGAGAGGCGGGTTTTGTATGATTTATTAAGGTTCAAACGGCAGTCGAGATTTATATCACAAAGAGATTTGGGTATAAATCTCCATATTGGTAGAACTTGATGTTTAGAGTCAAACTTAATTAAATCGGCAAAATTGGGAGTTGGTAACAATGGAAACTTTATGGAAACTTTGTAGGACCATTTTATAAATCGCATCATTTTGAGAGATCGGGCTTTTTATGAACTTTTCATCCTACAAAGCAACTAACCATTTTGTTACTACGTTCATCTCAAGGAAACTTACACCCATACCTATTTTAATAATTTGTTTAGATTTTATTATTATTAAAAAACACCAAACTCACTCAAAATATTTTATTCTTCTCTCATTAAAATCGGTGTATTCTCGACTTAGGACTCGAAATTTTGAAGCCCAATCCCTGTGGAAACGATCTCGGTATATTTACCACTTTATTACTTGTAGCGATCCCATTGTCGGTATATACTTGTGCCTTCATTGTGGAATTATTGTGCCCATATTTTGGATGCACGATATTTAGCTACCAAGTTTTTGGCGCCGTTGCCGGGGATTGGCGTATTTCCAAAGTTTCTTGAGTTATAAGTTGAGTTTTTCATTGGTTTTTCTTCCACCAAAATGGAAGGTTTTAGTTGGGATGCCCCGTATTTTAATTTTTCCAATTATTCATGGGAACAACATCCTAATTTTTTGCAAAATTTTCAAGATGATGACACCTACACTTCATTTTCACCTCCCCGTCAAGATTGGAATGACACGTTTATAAATACATTTGACCAATCATGGGAGGGGAATTTTGATGATTTTTGTGATTTTCAAGGGAGTGATCCTCACCATGGATTTACGTCCTTTGTTTCCAACAACGCACCCGAGAATGTTTTTGAACAACTCGAACCGTCTCACTCTTTTGAAACTTTTTCCCCAAGCTTAACAAAAAAATTTACAACATTTTTGGGAAATTTCACATCCTCTTTTGAAGCCTTAAATACTAAGATGGGACAACTAGTCGACGAGCTAAAATATCAAAGTCAAGGTTCCTTACCAAATGATAATGAAAAATCAAAATGTTTTGGTAAGGAAGAGAGTGATGTTGAGAAAGAGTTGGAGATTTTTGAGGCAAATTTCAAGCACAAGAGCAAGCCTTCTTTACTTCATAATAGTAAAGAGGTGCTTCAAGATGCTAAAATTCCTAACTTAATATTTTTTGCTTATTTTGTGCAGCCTTCTTTTTGTGATCACAATGCTCCTAGCGGCATCATGCCATGGACCGTTGGGAGGATTTGTGTGATCAAGAGCTCGGGAACTTTGCCTATACCGTGTTCGTTGGGCGGTGGAATTGTTGGAAGAAACTTTGGTATGGTGGAGGTGTCTATTATCTTGAAACCACTCCACTTTTTGAAGATGCACATGTAGGGTGGTGAACCACATCCTACATAAAATTGATGCTAACTTATCTTCTTACTCTCAACTCCAATTTTGTGTTTTTTATTTTACACTTTTGTGTGTGTGATTTGAGTCTCCTCATTTTCGACTAGTATCAAGAATTTCTTGGGATCAACAAAAAAAAACAAAAAAAAATCTCATGCATCTTATATCCTTAGATTTAAAATTTCATAGTTTGAATAATCTATCTACCACTCGCAGATTTCTAGAACTAAGCAACCAATTCCCCGGTATACAAATTGATTAAACTTTGAAACTTTAGAAATGACATGGGCCTTTCTTTCTAAACACTTGGCCGATACACTTTTCCCTTCGTTCCCACAACCGAGCCGATTACAAAGCCAATGCGGACATTGTCCATCTTTAAGTTTGGGGGTGGGGAAATTGCTTGATCATTATTTTTATGATCCGAAAAAAGAGAATAAATAAAAGTCTTCGAAAAATTGGAAGACCACCTTCGAAAAATCGGAAGGAAAAGCATAACCCAAAAAGCTCGTAGAAAAAAAATGAAAAATCAATAAGCTTGGGTTTTTGTGACTAAAATAGAAATCAAAGGAAAAGCAACAAAGATATATCCTATTTCCTTTTGTAGTTTAGTTCAAGTTTGGGGGGGGAGGGATTTTTTTTAGCCATAAACACTAACCCTTCAAAGTCCTGTGGATCTAAGTTTACAAAGTCAATTATCATAAGATGGGTGAATTATAGCTTAGCCTATGGAAATCAAAGTGCAATAAAAAAAGAACATCGTGGAAAAATTACGAAAAACTATGGATATTTTCAATCAAGGGATTTAAGATGCAAAATAAAAAAAATAAAAAAAGAGAAAAATTGAAGATCCTAGTTGTGATACTTGTCTTTTTGCGTATTTTGAATCTTCAGTTGTTTTTATATTTGTCATTTTCGTTACTTGGGGACAAGTAACAAGTTAAGTTTGGGGGTGTGATAACTCTCATTTTGAGCGTTATTTACACGTCATTTGTGTGAGTTTTTCTTCCGTTTTTAGTTGTGTTTTATGTTTTTGTGTTCGTATTTTTCCTTTTGTTAAGTTATTTTTATTTGGAGTTGTTGAGGACGTTTTATGGTTATTTGCATCAATCCTTTTGTTAAAAGTTATTTACTTGTAGCGATCCCATTGTTGGTATATACTTGTGCCTTCATTGTGGAATTATTGTGCCCATATTTTGGATACACGATATTTAGCTACCACCTACCTTGTCCTGTCCTATCATGTCTGCGTACCAAACGCACCCTTGTGGTGTATACCTTGACCAATCTTAAGGATGTCAAAGATGATTAGAAATTTGTTAGTAGTCTTATAGGATTGGAACCGGTGACTTCTAATGATACCTAAAAACTAAAACTTTATTATCAGTTGAGCTAAAAACTGGAAAAATTTGTACCGTTTGTTGCAATATTTAAAGGTAGAGTGTAAAGATATGAGAAGATTGATAAGTTATTAAATTGTCTATATTAGATAAAAACTCTAAAATTTTGCATAGTTCTTTGATCCACCTACATCACTTTCGTTTGTTCAATCATGTTATGCCTCATTTAGTTCTGTCCAATTTTTATATGCCCCTATCAAACGTATTGTCTAAAGAAAAGAAAACAATTTCTCATGTTTTCTATATTTGATAAATATATTTATCTAAGAAATAGACTCAATGTTGTAAGTTGTTGAAGATAGTGAAATTGAAACAGTCAAAAGTTGGAGCTCCTTTTGATGTTTTAAATAAAGATCATAGAAAAAAATGGATAAAAGGAATCAAATCTGATCTGCTTATCCGATAAGTATGTGGCTTCTTAAAATTGAACACTTATGTTATAGGATTGCAACTATGAAGAAACCGAATGCAATTTATAGTTTAAAGATAAGTTGCAACTATTGGATATATCAAATCCTATTTTCAAACTGATAGTTGTACCTTTTTTGAAAATAATAAAACAATGACTACAACTATTTAAAATTCGAAGTTACGTTAATGGTAATTAGTGTATGTCCAAAAGTAGATCATGTGATTATAAGATTTATTACACTCGATCTTGTTAATTGATATGATCATCCTTTCATAAAAAATGTTCGATTCATTTTCCTTAATTTAGGAAAATCTAGCTCTCTTTCAAGTGTATCTCCAACACATTTTTAAGATGAAAAAAATAGAGAGTTTAAGCTAAATTTTTGTTTCAACAAATTTTCTCTAAAATGGAGAAAACATGAGAGAAATAAAATTCTTTAAATTCAGATTATTGCTCAAAAGAGAAAAATACTTGAAATGTATTTCTTTTTAAAGATTTTTATTTTTGATTCTTCATTTTAGAGAAAACTTAAAAAATATGTCAAATATGGTTTAAGTTTTGGAATTGTGACTAGCATCACCAGATTCAGAATGTAGTATATTTACAATGTTCATGTGAATATTGTCGAGATTACGAACTGCTATGCTTAACCAGCATCAGCATCAGCATCGAGCAATGACCGAGCCTGGTACGTCCTTGTTCCATTTCAAAAAAGTATGGGCTCTAACGTAATCAAGTAACTATCAGTCCTAGCCGCTAATTGTGGCATCCAGGTCAGTTTGCACATATTTTGACTAATCCCATATAGCTCAAGGAAAATACATAGTGTTCTTGAGAATACTCGAGCTGGTGACTTATGGAGGCTCAAGGTTCGGGTTCCCTATTTGGTCTCAATATGTAAGGATCAACCCCAACTGGTCCTCAGTTTTTTGTACATGTGTATAAGATCCAAAAAGGAGATTGGACAAAGAAATACAATAATGAAATCCACAAATACATACATACATACATACAGGTAGAGAGATTCTCACTATACATAATTTCAAGGAAAATATCAAAATGAACATGTACATAAATCTTCATCAAGAGTGACAATAATGGTCATATCAAAACTAAGCAATTTCTAATACAAATACCTAATTGTAACAAATAATATAATGCCCAATATACAGAAAGAATGCACATTATGACATATAAAGATGGAAAAAATGTTAACAACTTCAGATTCTATTATCTTAGAGAATACATCACCAATCCAAGGTGATGTCCCTTGAAATGTACAGATTATCTATGTAGTTTATAACCGGAAGTGAGGCCTTTATATACCTTGTCATTTCGTCCTCCGCTGATTCATCTGTATCATAACATTCATCATAACATTAAAACCCACGGAAAAATGCAACATATACAGAGGAGAAATAGAACTCTTAACAAAAAGATCATGAGTAAAAATTGCTTACTTCTCCATTCATTAGAAGAAAAAAAAACTCATATTTTTTCAATATTGGAGTGTATATATGTGGTTAATGTGTTCACCAGTTTCATTTAGATTCAGCAAAAGCTGATCTCTTGTTGGAAGAGCACACATTCCAGCAGAAACTGCAGTTCTGACTGCCCATGTGTGGTATGGTGCACAAACTTGTTTATATGCCGTTGAAGCCGCTTCTTTAAGTGAGTAATCACTGAAAGATTACAAAAACACCAAGAACACGCACTATATTAATTATAAAATACAAGGTTCCATACGGGTGTCACATTATGGTAATAAGCAGATTAATGTTAAATTACAGGATTAAAAAGATGTAAAAGAAGAAAGATACTCACTCTGTTGATAAAAAATTCTGAAACAACTCTCTAATGAGATCTAAACCCTGCCTAACTCTGCGAAGCTTACGAGTAAGGCTCTCTGCTGATTTCACTGAGTCATTCTTGACATCACAATAAATCACTTTACTCAAAGTGCCACAAAGACTTGCTGCATCAGAAAGATCACGCACCTGACAAGCCCCAATTATGAAATTAGCTTGGCAAAATTGTTGGATTAGAAATAAAATTTCAAAAAAGATAACTGATTCCACCTTCTTTTTACGTGTTGTACAATTTTAAATGTACATCTTTCTTATTTTTGATCAAGAATCATCTCTCAAAAATGTATTATGGACGTAACAGATAGTCAATTCCATGGGTAGATTTCCAATTCTATGCAACCGTTTTAATTCTTAACAATTGAAACATTGACTTTCTATCCTCTTATTGCATAATGTTTTGAACTTTCCCTGCTAAATCCTAAATACAATCTCTTCTTCTTCTTGATCTATCAAATCTCATGCATACATAATCACAAGACCCCTATGGTTACCATGAATTAGTCCAACCTGCCTGTAAAACACATACATAACATACCATCTGTCCATTCACATCGATCTATAAGCAGCCTATAAGCAAGAATCTCTTGTCCAAAACCAGGTATATCAACTAAACTCTTCAACATAATCGATTTTGGATTATTCCATTTGTTTAACCAACTGGTCTTTAATTAAACCGCAAAGTTTAATAGATTCTAATTCAATCAACTATTTCCAAATAATCACTTTCAGAAACTTCTATTTATAAGCAAATTTGTTTGTTTGAATACTTGTAGTTCATTGATTTGACATCATAACCTTCATTTCTCCTAAATTTACTTGTAAAAACGTAGTAATTTCTTTCTTGACATAGTAGCCAAAACTAAGATCTTCCTTTCATCTTCGAGCTCATTGGAAAAGCACCATATAAAAATAGATAAGTTTATAATAAAAATCCACATAAAATTGATGAAGAAACAAACCTTGGATGTGTATTCCATCTCGGCAAACTTGAAAGCGATGCCAAGGGAACCAAATAGCACAGAGACCAAAGAACACGCGTCACAGAAAGGCTCCAAACGCAATTCAAAAGAACCTCCATTACTGTTACAATTTTTAATCAAATCCGATATTTCCTCAAATGCATCCGCAATCAAAGAAAGAGCGGTCCCTGTTTCAGCATCCTCGAATTCATCGTGATCAAAACCCATCCTACTGATCAATAATACGTCACAGATTAACAAAAACACAATTTTCCTGCTCGATCATCGTTTATACAAACTAAACAAAAGATAATAATAAATTGAAATGGAAATTAACGAAGCACTTACTTCTCCGTATCAATTTCCGAGGTGAAGTACGAAAAGATATCCATAGATTTCTTTTGTGATTTTGATGAAGTTGCAGTTTGCCCTAAGAAACCCTAGGATCGTTGAATTTGAAGGAAAATGGAAGGGGGAGTATATGAAGGTGGGCGGTGACTACTTTTGGCGCCGGCGCCAGAATATGTGAGCTGGGGAAAGCGTATGTTAAACTGGATTACATTCTCCTATCATTAAGAAGTTTCCTTTACGAACCTTGTATTTTGGTGAACCTTAAAATGTCACCCTCTTTTATAAGTAATGACAAGTTGGTCCCTTAAATGTTACTCCATTCCCAGAATATTCAACACAGTCTGTTTAGTTATGAAAAATGTTAAGGTGTCACTTTTTCAGGAAAAAATATTTTCTAAATTTACCAATTATTACAAATCTTTGATGAGATTAAATGTGAACCACAAGTTTTTCAATTTGGTCTTAGTTAGGAGTATTTAGAAAGACCGATGGATCGTGAAAACTAATCAAACCAAATCAAATCGCTTTTGACGGTTTGAAAGGTTTCCTGATCAAATGTGGTTTGATAAATATCGAAAATTCAATTCGGCCCATTTTTTGTTCCTTGTTAGGCTCTCAAGCCCAATACTTAAAAAGGCCCATCTCGTTTAGTATTTATTAAAACCAACGTTTATAGGAAGTTTTCAATGAATGTTGTTTCTTTTTCTTTTGATTTACCAATTTAGGCCCCTTTTTAAGTTTAGCATTTAGTCAATCTTCTTGTGGAATTATTTTTGAGTATTTATGAATTATGATACATGAACTTGACTTGTTGAGTTTAACTTGAACTTTTATGTTGTACATTGTAATTTAATTTTTAAATTCATAGTTTAAAATCCCATAAATATCTCAAACCGTCTAGACTGGTAAGATCATACGGTTTGTTCACGTCATTCCAAATTGTGCGGTTTGAGAACTTGTTGTCTGGTATGTTAAAAAGGGTTAAATTGTAAACACATATTTTTAATAAAATATATTTTTAGATATTTGATTTATAACCAAAGACATTTATTAAGTAGCCAGACTTTAAGAGATACCTGCCCAAGGGCCTAGCTACATGAGCACCATGGGGTGAATGTGCTCCTCTTAAAGATTTTAAATATAATTATGTATAGATTTATAAAAACATATAAAGATTCAATTTACATAAATCCATGAGTCATTTTTACTGATTTAACTATCTCATGACTTTGAAGAGTCAACCTGTTTAGTAGAGTTTTGGTAAACTTTTATGAAATGTTTTTATATTTGGAGTAGTAAGCAATTGAAAGATACTTCCCATGCCTTGTTTATGGGAAGGAGATCACATTAAACTAGGATCACTCACCACATAAGTTTTATTTTATAAGATGAAAGGGGTTTTGCAATATATACATATAAGACAAAGGCATGAAATGTCCTTCCTTAAGAAGATGAGGGGTGCTGAATGTAAAATATTGGAATTCTAATGATTGTGGCAGGCTGGGCCAGTTGTGCTAGTTCATCTGGCCCATAAGAGAATCTTGCATTTTATTTTTCCACCCAAAAGTTTCTAGACACAAATATTTATTAAATAAATAAATCCTTTCAGTTCATTCGATTTGTATGTATGTATATGTGTGTGGAGTTCTAGTACCATGATCTATGTATCTAATTTATCAATTATTTACTTTACTTTTAATAAAACAATTTAATACTATTTAAGTCAATACATAAGAGTTTTTGTAATAAATTATTTAAAATAAAGAAAATAAGCATTTGTTCTCTATAACTTATACGACTTATTCGCTTTGTCATAGATTACCGTTCGATTGTGACTTATTTGGTCAACTAATGACTTAAATCGCTTTAGACTTACTGTATTAGGCTCATCCATTTAATTTTCTATAATTCCCCGTTACCCTTCACGCTCATCCATTTAATTTTCTATAATTCCCCGTTTCCCTTCACGCTCATCCATTTAATTTTCTATAATTCCCCGTTTCCCTTCACGCTTTCAAGTTCCGGTTCACGACACTCTCATTTTCTTATAGTTTGTTCTTACAAAGGTTTCCGATTTCTCCTTGTGATTCGATTTCTTCCTGTTATTTGTTCTTACAAAGGGGGTGTTTGGGATTGCTTATTTAAAACAACATATGCATTTTTATAAAAGTGCTTATCAACTTATCCCATGTCAAATTTGAGTTTTATATAAAAAGTAAATTAGGTTTCAAGGCTAATAAGTTGTTTTCAATAAGTTAGAATCATTTGACTTGTCAAAAAGTGCGGTATAAGCATTTTTCTTTCCTCATCCAAACACTCAAAAGTGCTTATCACAAGTTTGACACCGGAATAAGTCAAAAAGCCCTTAAAATAAGCAATCCCAAAGACCCCCAAAGGTTCCGATTTCTTTCTATGATTCGATTTCTTCCCATGGTTTGTTCTTTTAGGTTTTCGATTTCTCCCTATACTTGTTCCCTAAAGATGCCCTTTTTCATCGTTACCACTATGTGATTTCTTATTAATAACAGTTTTTCCTTGTTGGCAGATGGGGTGTGATTTCTTATTGATAAAGTTTTGATTGCTGATTTGGAATGTCTTGGTTAGAGCTTTTATTCTATTTTACCATTGCTGTTTTGCCCAAGGATGGATGGTGGTGCTTCCTGTTTTACCTTTATGTGTGTTAGACAACCTAGGGGGGTAAGGTTGTATTTAAAACTTTTACTTTCAAAAATTCTTTTATAAAAATATCTTAATAATGTAAATACAACAGAGTATATGAAAACACAACAGATACGTATAAATACAGGATAGTATAAATATAGTAAATAAAGCAGAGTATAAATGCAATGAATATACAATAATTATATAAACAGATATAATTAAATGCACAGCGGAAATATAAAGAGATAAGGGATAGAGATACTTGACACGGAGATTTAGTGATTTACCACAACTTGGTAAATCACTAGCCGAGACACTTCCCGACACGATCCAATAAACGTATTCTTTACGGTAGAATACAAACCAAATACAAAGGAAAGCAATAGGCTCTCAAGCTCTAGCTTATTGAGATATACAGGATCACACACCCGTTTATTCAAACACTTACAAGAGGAGTATAACTCACAATGGAAATCACTCTTGTATAATATTTATCACTTGGATATTTTATAAAAACGTTTTATAAAATAAATATGTAGTGATAATATGTAGTATGGAATATTAGTTGGGAGAGATCAGATGAGGAGATGGCTGTTGGTTTGTATCTGTATTGTGTTTTCTTCTCCACCTTCGCATGCATTATATAGCAGCTCTTCCAACGGATACATGCATCCGCGGTATACCGCCAAATGCACGCGGTATACCGTGCAGTAAAAAGTACACTGTCAGAAGAGAAAGGTCAAACCTGCAAAAACAAACGGAAACTGTACCCGCGGTATACCGGCTATACATCGCGGTATACCGCCCAGACAAAAGTACTTCCAATCAATCAGAGGTAACATCAAGCCGCCGCGGTATACCTCCTGAACCTTCGCGGTATACCTGCGTCAGAAAAAGCAAAATCTTGCTGGATCTTCTAAAAAAAACTTTATTTAATTAAAATCATTTATTGGGTTTTTAGAAATATCCAAGTGGTATATTATTTTAGGGTGTTTATCATTATAAATTATAAACACTAATGACAACGTAAAACTTCCGTCTTGAACTCTTCAGATAAAATCTTCGTGTTCTTCAAGAACTGTACACTTGGATTGGATTGTTAGATAAACAATAATACGGTGTGTTTGTAATCATCAAAATAAATATATATAAATATATAGAGATGTGGTACACTTGCACCAACAATGTGGTTTTCAAAAGTTCCAATTTTGTTTCAGTGATGGAAATTGATGGTTCTAGTTCCAATCTATAGGTTTGATCAAAATGGGTATTCTTAATAGATTTTGGTATGAATTTACAGAATTTCAAGTGTTTCCTGTTGGTGTATATATTGATTCCCTTTGATTCCATAGATGATATTTGGATGATAAATTTATTGAGTTTGAGTTTGAAGAATTTGAGTTGCACAACAAGGTTTAGATTTGTGCAGAAAATGATACATGATATCTTTATATATATATATATATCTTAAAAGTCATTTATCCAACATTTTTATGAAATGGTTGTTTATTCACACAAAAATATATATCGGACTAAATGTGACATTCAAACTGTTTATTCAGCACCACGACCAAACAACAACTTATTTGTTATCCTATAGACAACATGATTGATACAACCATCCAAAGATGTTGTAGCCTACTGGTCGGTAACATCCTGGGGGTAAGTGGTGGAAGCCCTTACTACTCGGGTTTGAATCCAGGGGTGAGCACGCGACGGATATCGAGGGTCGTGGGCCGAATCGTGGCCGGGTCGAAGGGGGATTAGTCCGGACATAGTTCAGGATACCCCCGAAATGCAATTGCCTTTTAAAAAAAAACATAATTGATACAACCGAGAAGACCCTTACATATATTTCATATATGGTATGGCAAATAAATGCGTTAAAGATTTAGTTGAAATTACAAGTATACCCCTTTGACTTTGACCACTACATATACCTTTTTGGTCCTTTCAAGTTTCAACCTATAACCAAAAGAGAGTCCAAATCAAACAGCTGGGGATTTCCACAAGTCCTAATCAAACACTTGGTTTCTGATTAATACACTCTTCAAAGTAGAGGACATATATGTATACATCTCACCCTCATATTCTGCCTTCAGATCAAATATGAAATATACTGGGTTCGTTTGGTCACTTCTGACCAAACACGAGTTTCACACGGAAACAAACTCCAACTTCTTCATATTACCGTGTTTATTTGGTTTGTTGGTTTCCAAGCTCAAGCTCGTGACTTTTCTGATCACATCTATCTTCTATATGAACAACTTCAAGGGGTTTAAAAGTGTAAAATTTTGCACAAAACAAGTAGTAGATTAGATTAAGCACCTGCAAGGCTGTTATTATCCAGTAAAAATACTCCAATCTTCCCCTATTCAGATTATTATCAGGAAGCCAATTTGACCCATCCCTCCCTTGGCTAAACTTGTGAACCATGGTCACCAGAAGGGTACTCATGTAATTCCCCGCCGAAATCGCCAACCAAAACAACGCGGTCGCGGTGCTCCTCATGCTCTCAGGAGCCTGATCATACATAAACTCAAGATGCCCAATTGATATGAAAGCTTCAGCCACCCCATGAAGGCAATACTGAGGCACCAACCAAAACACCATGATTGGAATCGTTTCATGCGGTTTATCAGCCAAACCATGGGCAAAAGCGACATTTTTACGCTTTATTTCCATGAATCCAGCTATGAGGGTGGCGAAAACTGATATTGCAAACCCAATGGCCATCCTGCAAAGGAAAGAAACTCCCCGTTCTACCCCTGTGAACCTGCGCATGATGGGGACAAAAACGCGGTCGTAGAAGATGATGGTGGCGAGCATGGAGGTCAAGGTGAAAACGGACATGGAGCCGGCGGGGATTTGGAAGGATTTGGTGAGGTGTCTGTTCATGGTTTTGGCTTGTTGAAGTGAGAAAGTGTTTTGTTGAACATAGGCTGTGAATAGAATGATTCCAGATGCCCAAATTGGACCCATTCTGAGTAGTGATTTTAGCTCTTCAACTCTGTGGACTGTGTTTAATCTCCATAAGTTTGGTTTTGATTGAGATTTTGTAAAATCTTCCTGGGTAACAATGGCAGCTTTGTCCAAGAACCTGCAATGCAATTAGGTTTTCACCCCTCTAATTTTAGTTCCAAAATTATCATATCTAAAAACAAAAGGTGATTGCATTGCGACAAAATTGGTTTTAATTGTATGACGGTAAATACAACATAATTAAGTTCATGAGATCAAACAATTGTATCCATAAGTGTTACAACAAGGTAAAAGCATGGTAACAAATTTTTTAGGATGCTTTTCAGCAGAGTCGGACCCAGAATTTTTTTCTTACGGTGACACCTTTGACGAACCTAAAAAATTTTCACATCACCCGATGTTGTTTTAGCCTAATTCCACCGCTTTGAGAGAATTTTTTTAATTTTTTTCTCGATTTCGAGGAATTTAAAAAAAATCGATTTCGAGAGAACTTTTAGGGTTTTTTTTGGTTGATTTTAAAAGTTTTTTTTGGGATTTTTGTTGATTTTAAGAGTGTTTTTGGAATTTTTGGTTGATTTTAAGAGTTTTTTTGAAACGGTTGCACCATTTAAAACGATACAGTTGCACCCTCTAAAATAATACGGTTGCACTCTTCATACGAGTACGAAATTTTACCTTTCGCCGGAAGAACGATACGGTGGCACGTGCCACCGTTTGCCCAAGGCTAGGTCCGCCACTGCTTTTGAGCGTGCTATTAGTGTTTTTAAGTGATATTATTTGAAAGTTACAAATAAGGGAGAACCGATCCAAAACTATGTTTGTACATTATGTTTTTCTTCCATCAAAGATTAGGATTTAAGGTATCGTTGCACATATATTTATTTCATAATGTGCAAGTTTTACATGCATTAATCACAAGGGTTGTGACGTACTGGTTAAGGTCCTGGGGGATGTGGTGGAATATACCATCTGCCCAGGGTTCTAATCCAAATGTACACAACAATTGTGGCTACTGAGGTTTAATCAGGGCCGATGTCTTACGGTCATAATTTACCAAGGGATTAGTCTAGCCATAGCCTAGGACACCCTTCTAAATTTTTTTTACATGCACTTGTTTAACAATATAAAATTCTTAATTTAACGTGTATTTTTCGTTTCACGACGTAAACCAAAAAAAAGTTTCACAATGTAAATTAACCCAAAAAAATCACCTGTATTTTTTTCACAATGTGAACACAAACACACGTGAAAGAATCTTTATATTATAGTTTTTGATGAAAAAAATCATGTAAAAAATATTTTTAAATTGTTTTTACGGGTTGTAACTTTTTTGTGGTTCTCATTTAATCATCCTCTTTAGAATATTTAGACATATTTGGCCTTCTATAAACCGAATTTATTGCGGTGTCTTAGAGAAAATGATAGTTACTTACTTCATTTGTTTGGTATGGAGAAGTCTCCCAGCAATAGAAATGGGGGCATCAAGCTCTTCATTCACATACAGCAGCTTAACATCTGAAACCACAGCCAAATTTCTTTTTCTATAAGCTGCCACACACACTTGCACCAACCGGGTAAACGGGCTACCCGATGGATCCATATTCCTGTACAACGGGAGCCCAAACACGAAGGCAACAATTGAGATAGCCATCGCTATTGATGGGACTCCGAGCCCCCACCCCCATCCCACGTAGTCCTGAATGTACACGATCACTGTCACCGCCACCAGCATAGATGCCCCCATGCAAAAGTAATACCAATTGAAGAATTTCCATGTGCTAGTTTTTTGTTTCTCGTCCGTTTCATCAAATTGGTCCGCTCCAAACGCCACCACGCAGGGTCGGATCCCGCCCGACCCGATTGCCGTTAGCAAAAGAGATATGTATAAGATTGTTAGCTGACCCGTATCGGCTTCTTGGCATATTTGTCCATTTTGGCAGGGTGGGGGTCTTAACTTTGGTAGTATTGCCGATAACGTTAATGATACCATCCCCTGGTAATTATATATAACGCCGCGATGAATAAGATTTTATATACAAATGATAAAGTAAAATATCATAGCATCTCTAACAGATTTCCCAAATTCGTTAAATTGAAGAATCAAAAGTCAAAATCTTCAAAAAAATATTATATCCATCTCCACCAAATTCTTCATTTTGAAGATAAAATCATTGATTATATTATTAAAATATTCTATATATTTAATTAAATATTATTTATCTCAGCTAAACATTTTATTTTAAGATTTCTCATTGGTTGGATATAATAAAAAATGCTTTCTCTCTCTTGGCAATCATTTTTGGATATATCTCTTCAAATTTGAAGAAAATTTCAGCCTCTCTCATATTTTCTCCATTTTGGAGAAAGTTTTGTAAAAATTGTTGGAGCAAAAAACTACCAAAAATATTCATTTTCTCCAATTTGAAGAAACTGTTAGAGATATAAGTAACTTATAATTGAAACGACTTACTATCTGATATATTATAGAAGCAACAGTTATGGTCCAAAACCGACCAGCAAAGGAGTCGGCTATAAAAGCCCCGAGCAAAGGAGTTAGGCTCGCGGTACCACCAAAGTTGGTTAGAGTGTTAGCAGCTTTGGTCATCGGCATATGAAGTTGCCCCGTTAAGTAGCTTATCATATTCGTTTGAAATCCCACGACAGCCAACTTCTCAGACACCTCGTTTGCTACACGAACATCAAATCATGATAAATCTAGAACCCGAGTTTTTTTAGAGTTTATAAGTTACTTATATTTTTTGAATAAAAAAAAGAGATAAAGTGAAGAAAGAGGGTACCAAAAATGAAGGGCATGGTGATGAGTCCACCTTTGAGTCTTCTCCCATGATGGGTATTGGTATCTTCCATTTTTTTTGTGTAGTGATAATGGTTCTAAAATGCATAATTTATAGGGGGAATGGTATGCAACAAGATAACATTATCTTTTTTGGCACCATTTTGCACAACTTTATGGCCACAAATCATAGGAAACACCGACTTGTGTGAATGAGGGGCAAAATTGTCAAACAAGTATGATAATATTTAAATAATTTTCCATTTATTTTATAAAAAATGTTAAATAAACCACTACAAACCCACAAACTTTCACGAACAGAAAAATTCATCGGTGATCCATCGGTGAAAGTCGGATCCGTTGAAAATCCGTCGGTGGACGTTGACTTTCCGACGGATATGAGCGACGGACAGAGGTATTTTCACCAACGAATTACCGACGGATTTGATGTTCGTCACAAAATGACACCATCCGTTGGTATTTCGTCGGTGATCCCTTGGTAACTTCCGACGGGTTTAATCCGCCAGTGATTTTGGTCAGAAATAAGTATTTTCTAGTAGTGAACTTATATAAAAAAACGATTCATACCATTTTAGTTTATTTAAAATGTTAGCTTGTATGAGTGATTAATTTGAAATAGAAGAAAGATAATAATATATTTGATGATTTATGTTAGGGAATTTAATTAAAATACCCAAAGTTTGACTTTGACTTACCAAAATATCCATTTTCTCTCTGATTTTACCAAAATACCCATTTTCCCGCGGTGGGCCCTGCGATCGCGGACTAGGGCCTACATGTCACCCCTGTTGGGCCAAAGTGTCCCGCGGAGCCCCCCAACTATGCCCGCGGTGACACTTTTGGTCCCTCCCCGCGGTGGTTGCCCGCGATAGGCCCATAGTGGGCAATTTTTTTTTCATTTTTGGTCCTTTTTTGCACGAATCTTTGCATGCTTTTACTGTTTTTTCCACAATTATTGTACTTTGAAGACCAATTTGTGGTTCAAATTCACTGACATGTTTGAGATTTCATCAATAAATATCAGTAAAATGCAATGAATTTGATGCTGAAAAACAAATTTCTTGATGCTAGCAAATTGGTCTTTTACTGATATTTATGGATGAAATCTCAAACATGCCAGTGAATTTGAATCACAAATTGGTCTTCAAAGTACAATAATTGTGGAAAAAAAACAGTAAAAGCATGCAAAGATTCGTGCAAAAAAGGACCAAAAATGAATTTTTTTTGCCCACCGCGGGCCTATCGCGGGCAACCACCGCGGGGAGGGACCAAAAGTGTCACCGCGGGCATAGTTGGGGGGCTCCGCGGGACACTTTGGCCCAACAGGGGTGACATGTAGGCCCTAGCCCGCGATTGCGGAACCCCTCGCGGAAAAAATGGGTATTTTGGCAAATTCAGAAGAGAATTGAGTATTTTGGTAAGTCAAAGTCAAACTTTGGGTATTTTAATTAAATTCCCTTTATGTTAGTAGCAACAAATATAATTATTAAGAGAGTATGAAAAAGTAATCCTATAAAAATGTATTTAAATATTTACAAATAACAAATATTAAAAGATAATAATTAATTTCATGTATTCTTTTTGTAGGTGAAACAATAGATGTAAAAATCAAACCCGTGAAATCAATCAAAATCATATAATGAGTTTGATTTTTAAGTCATTATGCATATTGTTTCACATGTTTTTTTGTGTGAGTATGATTGCGTGTTTAATATATATAAATATATTTAGGGTTCTTCATCGATTGACATCCAATGGATGTGAGGGGAACCGAACAAATCCAATCATCTATTGGATGTCGGATTTTTCCAACCGAACCGATCCAAACATCTATTGGATGTTGGATTTTTTCAATCCAATGAATGATTGGATAGGTTCGGTTTCATCCATTGGATCCATCCAACATCCAATGGATGATCAGATCGAATTTATCCAATGTTTATACGTTCGTTTCTAAAAAAATTAGTTTTTATTTTTTACAAATGTTTTTAATTTTATAATGTTTTAAAAATAAAAACTTTTTACTTTTGAATCTTTGAATGATAATGTATTGGATGGGTGGTTGAATGATAACCAGATGGGTGGTTGGATGGTGAATCGGTTCGCTTCGGTTTTGGTCGGTTCTGGACTATCATCCAAAAACCGACCGATCCAAATTGGATGTTGAAAATTTTGATCCGATCCGATCCAATTACAATTGGATATCCAATTAGTCGGTTCAAATTAGATCGGTCGGTTCTTATTGGATCGTTTGACTTTATGCACACCCCTAAATATATTTTTGTGTTTTTCCTTCACATGTAAAACATTATTTGACGTTTCATTTATGAAATAACATTGTATAATTGTATATTCATATGTGTTGTTTCATTTATGAAACAATACATACATTTTAGTTTTTACGGTTTCTAATTTTTAGAGAGCTTTTATTTAATTGTCCCACATGTAATTAATCTTCCTTAAAGGGATCATATTAAAGAACTAACTATCGAAGTGAATTTAAAGTAGAATCATGAAGTGAATTTAAAGTAGTGTATGGTCAACACGACAACACATTGGATATTTTTTATAATACAAGATTATAAAAAATCAAAACATGTCGTTAGAATTATAAAACTTTCACTATAGATTTTTTTTTTGTTTCTAAGAAACCTTTAAACCTGGCATGATCAACAATGAGTGATGACACATAAAACTCTATAACATGTAAATCCATATCATAAACCATATGTATTACGTTTAGTTGTATCTTTTTATATATATGATAAAACACTACGTGTACTAAACGCTTACTCCATAGGTGTTAAGCGGTTTATGTTAACTTATCGGATAGAAATGACAAGGATTGAATATCTTAACTGGTAAGAGCGATGACACAAGGACCGAAAATCTTACCCAGTAAGTGAGAGTGACGACTCTTACTCGGTAAGCACTTATCAAAAAAATTGTTGCATACGATGTCATTCTAATAAACTAAGGGGCTGTTTACCAAAATTTTCATTAAGTCCTGTATGGATAAATTTGTCTGTCTGGATAAATTGTTGCTGTTGTTTACTTTTTTATCTGAATCAACCGTCTGAATAGCAGAATTGACCGATTTACCCCTGAGTATGAATTTAATGGGGAAATCTATCAGATACTTTAGAGAATTTATCTTGCAGTGCAATGTAATGTCAATCGCAAAATTCACATAAATCTGTTGTGGCAATGCAATGTCAATCACAAAATTCACATAAATTCAGTATGGGATAGAACCTCAATGGGGAAATCTATCAGATACTTTAGAAGTCTTCACAAAAATCAGTAGCAACAAAAGCGAGCCGCTGGAGAAGAAAGTCGTTGCCGGAGAACTGTTGCCGCCGCCAGAGAAGAGAGCTGCTGCTGCCGCCAGAGAAGAAAGCCGCTGCCGGAAGAGAGCTATTGCTGCCGCCGGAGAAGAGAGCTGTTGCTGCCGCCGGAGAAGAAAGCCGCTGCCGGAGAAGAGAGCTGCTACTGCCGCCGGAGAAGAGAGTTGTTGCTGCCACCGGATAAGAGAGCTGCTGCCGCCGGAGAAGAGAGCTACCGCCGGAGAGAAAAGCTGTCGCCGGGAGAGAGAGAACTGGAATGTAGAGAGAAGTAGAGAAATGAGAATGTAGGGTTTTGGTCCTTTTCTAAAGGGGGGTAATATGGTCCTTTTTTCGTCTGAATGGGGACAAGTGCCAAAAACTAACTGTGCGAATAAGCCGGCTTCTGCCCATTAAGTCATAAGTAAACACCTAATTTTGTCTGCGCGAATAAGCCAGTTTCCCCATTAAGACCAATAAGTCACAAGTAAACGGCCCCTAAATCTTACCCAGTAAGTTAGGTAAAAGTGTTGATTATTACTAATAAATGCTTATTGGGTAAGTGTTGGATAAACAACCCCTTAGACTTGTAATGTAAGTGCAACTTTTAAGCTGTTGTTATTTGTTTTGTTTTTTTGCTTTTCCAATTTATATGTGCATGTAATAACCTTGATCTGCAAATATTCTGTTAAGGAAAATATTGATGGAAATATAAGTTCAGGGCGCTAATTGAAAAGAAAAGAAAAGGGGCCTATGTGCATTATAGGAAAGTAATAAAAGACCCTAAAACCCTATTTTCATCTTTCGTTCGTGAAAGTGGAGGCTGGAGAGAGAGCAAAGAGATTTTGGAAGATCGATCAGAGTGCAATCGGAAGGAAGCAAGGAAGCGTTGGATTGGAGATAGATTATGCATCAAATTCTTCAAGGTAACCTCCTATATTATCTCGTGTTCCTTGTTTTCTCTTGAAAGATTGAGCTATTTGGGTTTTTCTAAGAAAATGGTTAAAAGTTTGTTGTTAATGGGTTTTGGGTGATGAGGTTGGGATTAAATGTTATGGAAATGATAAGGAAGGTTTAGACATGAAATTTCTTCAGTTAAAAGGCTTAAAATCGGATTTTGGTGTGGATTATTGGGGTTACTGGAAGTGCAATCGATAAAACCCCGTGTTCGGATAATCGCCTAACTTTCTGGATGGTTTGTAACCGGAAAGTTAGTATCCGGATTGTTTTATCAGGAAAGTTTTATACGGAAAGGTGCTATCTGGAAAGTAGGTAACCATACTGTTATCCGGACTGTGCTACCCGAGTGCGCATTCTGTTATGGTTGACTTTATTCCCCGAGTGAGTTGCAAAGTAAGCTTTTGAGGCTTGAGTAAGAGCTGAGAGAAATCGTCAAGGATTATTCGGGTGCCTTATCTTTCTCGTTATTTTCGTACGTGTTCCGTTTAGAGACCAGAGGCGTAAGTGAGGAGACCTAAGCAAGGATAGCAGGTGGGTCTTTCTAACTGAAAATGTTTTGTCTGATGTAATATTTCCACGCATGAGACGTTGTAACTGCATGTTTATATTAATGCAAAACTGCATGTTTTATTATGTTGAGGGAGTTGAGTTATTTGTATGCATACATTGGAAGTAGACGTGTTATGGCTAATTTGGGGGTGTGTCCCGCCAATGATCATATCGGGGGTGTGTCCCGTTTATGCAATGGGAGGTGTGACCCAGTAAGGCAGTGTGATCCAGACACGTTGTCACAGGTGTATGTGACTTCAGTGTACCATTTTCACGTGTAGTTCTTGAATTTGAAAGTTTAACATGCTTAAGTTGATTTTGATTATAAATGCTTTTAAACTGTTGTAAAGATCGACTGTGACACGAATTTTGTTTAGAGGGAATTCACTGTACCTCAAGGTCTAACCATCTCTTTTCAAAAACTAAATCATTTTCAGGTAAACGCTTAGTAGAAGGCTCTAGTAAAGGCAAGGAGAAGATGTGAGCGTGGAACTCGAGAATAGAAGAAAATAGTTATATTTAGCATACCAGACTTAGTATATCGTTCTCACCTGTGTAATAGGTTGTTTTCGCAAACCTTGTATGTACTCGTGTTTTCGAGATAGTATTTCAGGACCGTTTCAATGAGTTATTTAATTATTGTTGTTTATACTTTAATTGTTGAGTTGGGTTGTTACAATATATATTTGAGTTAAGTCTAATTTTTTTGTCTTATTGATATTATTACTTGATGGAGGATTGATGATAAAATAATGAGTAAATTACGGATTTGGTTTCTGTGGTATTTTGAAATTTTGGATTGGGTCCTTCTAATGAATTAATTACATATGACATCACCGTGGTATCGATTTTATTGCGGATCATGTCCCTCCATCTAACCCTCTTTAACTGTGAGCTGCTAAACCCCTCACATGCCTCCCATGTGAGGGGTATTTATGTCCTTTTAGAAAACCTTTTTTTTAATTCCTTTTAATTTATTCCTCTTATTTGTTTAAGTACAGAGATGAAAAATCCTTCAATTCTTAATATTATGTTTCAAAGGCTCCTCTTCACTTCTTGTTAAAACCTTTAATCATCATCGCACACCTCCCAATTCGATTGTTCTTGCATTTCCGGATAAAATGGATAAACAGTAGATGGTTGCATTTGCATATGTTACTTTAACTTTCAATATTATTTTGTGCAATTCAGGTAGGTGTCACACTGATGTACTTCTCAACAATATGTGTGAAGTCTTCAACATGTAGCTTATTGAGGGTAGGGATAAGCCAATAATTTCATGTTTGGAGTATATTAGGCATTACTTAATGAAGAGGATAGTGTATGTGTTGAAAGTCATTGATAAGACTCAAGGACCACTCACTCCAACAACAAGCAAATCACTGGAAAAGAACAAGAGTGAAACAACTAAATACAAAGTACATTGGAATGGTGGGGACAGGTATGAGGTTTGTGGTCCTTGGAATGATCAAGTGGTAGTTGATGTGAGGGCAAAGACTTGTACATGTAGGAGGTGGGAACTGACTGGTAACCCTTGTAAGCATGCTGTAGCAACTAATTGGAACATGGCTTTGAATGGAGCAAATGTTGATTTGCCTGAGAAATGGGTTCATGAAAGTCTTTGGCTTGACACTTGGAAAGACATGTACAGATTCAAGATTGAACCCATCAATGGCAAAGCATATTGGGACAAGTTTGATTGCCAAACAACACTTACTGCACCAACCTATCATAAACAAATTGGGAGGCCCAAGAAGAAAAGAAAGAGGGGTCAACATGAAGAGAGCACTGGAGATGGGATAGCAACCAAATTAAGTAGGATTGGGAAGACTGTGACTTGTGCAAAGTGCAGGAAGGAAGGGCATAACTCAAGGACATGCAAAGGTGGATAGATGTGAAGTGATAATGTATTTTGGTACTGTATTTTGATAATGTATGTATGTTGGTACTGTGTTTGGTAAGTTGGATGAAACAGTAGCTATGGTTAGGTAAACATTTTCTGTATGTTTGGTAAATTAACAGAAAATGAATGTATTTTGGTATTATATTAGGCATAACTTGTATGAATGTATATTCTATGTGTTGTCTTTAATGAAATGCAAACATTCAACATCACAACAGGGTTTATGAAAGAAATAAGTTTTCATTGAAACTTTTGAACCATTACAAGCATTACAACCACCTACATTGGATTAGGTCAACTAAAAAAGTACAAAAAATAAAGAAAACCCAACTGAGAACCAATAAAAGCTTCAAAATCTTGATTTCCTTTTCTTTTGCGTTGAGGGAAGCTTCAACACTGTTCTTTGATCTTAGCAAACCAGGGATTACCTCCATAGCTCGTTGACACAACTGTTGATCGTACCAAGCAAAGAAATCGCATTTGGCAGACTTCCTTGCGCACCCATAAAACCTACGGCCAGGGTTTTTAGTTGTCCATGAAGTCTTTATCATCGATGGTACACCACAATCACAAACCACCATTGTCGATACTGTGGAGGAGAGAAAGGCAGAAAGAAATCGAAGGAAAACGAAGAAGAAGACTAAAGAAGAAAGTAAAGCCGTTGGTTTAAATGAGAGGGAAATAGTGAAATGACCAAATTGTCCATCACGTGAGAAGCACATGAGGCCTTAAACGGCCATTTGTTAGACGGCGTTAGAGCTTTGGACCACTTTCAGAGCAAAATAAGGAGACTAGGGACGAAAAATGTCGTTTTTGAAGTTTAGGGACCACTTTCGGTGATTTTGGTTTACACCAGGGACCAAAATTGTCGTTTACTCCAATATATATTTGAGTTAAGTCTCATTTTTTTGTCTTATTGATATTATTACTTGATGGAGGATTGATGATAAAATAATGAGTAAATTACGGATTTGGTTTATGTGGTATTTTGAAATTTTGGATTGGGTCCTTCTAATGAATTAATTACATATGACATCACCGTGGTATCGATTTTATTGCGGATCATGTCCCTCCATCTAGGGGTGAGCAAAACCCGACCGACCCGATAAACCCGACCGACCCGACCACCCGAACCACCTGGAAAAGCGTCACCCGACCACCCGACCACCCGAACTACCCGAACCCGATTATTTTTGCGGATATTTCGGATCGGGGTGGGTACCCATAGACCAAACCCGATCCGTCCGAAATATCCGAACTGTATGTTGTGTGTGTGTATGTGTGTGTGTATATATATATAGATATACCTACTGTGTATGTTGTGTGTGTGTATGTGTGTGTATATATATATATATATATATATATATACCTGCTGTGTATGTATATATATATAAATTGCTGCAAGAGAATGAGAGATAGAGAAAGAGAGATAGAGTCTCAAATTAATGGAGTGGCAGTGTACCATTAATTTGAAATGGTACACATAACAGATGTTATATATATATATATATATATATATATATATATATTGCTGCGAGAGATAGAGAAAGAGAGATCCTATCATAGAGATGTACCATTATACCTGCTGTGTATGTATGTGTGTATATATATATATATATATATATATATTGCTGTGAGAGATAGAGATATATACCTGCTATGTAAGTGTGTGTATATATATTGCTGCGAGAGATAGAGATATCCGAAAACCCGATCCGAAAACCCGAACCCGATCCCACCCGAACCCGAATCCCCGAACTATAGTTTGGACGGGTTTCGGGTGGCCTGAACCCACCCCGAAATCCGATCGGGTTTTGGGTTTTTGGTCCGAACCCGACCGACCCGACCCGTTGCTCACCCCTACCTCCATCTAACCCTCTTTAACTGTGAGCTGCTAAACCCCTCACATGCCTCCCATGTGAGGGGTATTTATGTCCTTTTAGAAAACCTTTTTTAATTCCTTTTAATTTATTCCTCTTATTTGTTTTAGTATAGAGATGAAATATCCTTCAATTCTTGATATTATGTTTCAAAGGCTCCTCTTCACTTCTTGTTAAAACCTTTAATCATCATCGCACACCTCCCAATTCGATTGTTCTTGCATTTCCGGATAAAATGGATAAACAGTAGATGGTTGCATTTGCATAGGTTTTTAGTCCGTGGGATATTTTTTCTCCGACTGATGCGACTCCATGGGATATTTTGCATTGCCGGCGACTTTAATTCCTTGGCTTTTTCTCCGACTGATGTGACTCCGTGGGATATTTTTTCTGACAACGCATCGCCGACGACTTCTTTGGCTTTTTCTCCGATGAAATTAACTCCGTCGGTTACTTTACCGGTGGGATCACCGACCTTCTCCACTACTTCATCCATGGGTTCTTTAGCAAGTTCTTCGAGTTCATGGGCTTTACTTGAAACCACATTTTTTGACTTCTTAAATGTGGTTGCAAGCTTATCCATGCACTTGGTTAAAAGCTCTTTCAGACAACTGATTTCCGCTTTAGCACCATCCTGATCTACCACCCTCGGCCGCCTCCCACCACCACCAAGATTGTCGTCGCCGCCGATGGCACCAATACCGGATTCATCGTGCTGTGAAATCAACAGTTTGGTGTTCCCTTGGCGTTGATTTTTGAATTCAATAACCACCACTCCGTGAGGTTCTTTTAGAGTCACTTGGTGACGATGGTGATGTGAAGAAGAAGACCATATCGTTGCGGCAACCAGCGACGTTAGTAACAGAAAAACAAACCCAACGTTCAACGTCTTAATCATTAATTAAACAATCAGCCACCGTCGATCTCACACCTTGAATTAGGGTTTTGGATTAGACACCAGAACTTAATTACAACCTAACCGAACCTTCCCCCTTCTCCATTCATGATACAGAAACAAGTTTCCTAGACGGAAAAACAATGAAAACCAATTTTAAATTACAGATTCAGATTGATTTTTTTGGAACAGCGAGATATTATAGAAAAAAACTAGCGAGAAGCTAGGGGTACATCAAAGATTTACAAGCATTATTCGGGTCCTTACACCACTCATTCCAATCTAACTTGGACCCGTTTTTGTGTCTACTCCTGACCCAGAAAAAAGAATGATACTGTACCCCGGAAACGGTAAGGCTTCTCGACACTCCCTCCCCTTCAAACACCGCCCTATTCCGAGCTTGCCACATCGCCCAAACGAAAACAGTACAAACCGCGTACAAATTCAGATTGTTTGCTCAGGAAACTGATTCATCGATCAAAATGGGTTCTCATCGGTCTCGACTTCATGAATGAAGTCGGTTAAACTCTATAGACCCATCAACAGAGCCACGACACCTGACGATGGTCTCTTATTGCTTCCCGGCTCATGGGCTTCGTTCACGGTTTAGGTGTTCTTAATTTGACTTTCAAAGTTGAGTTCAAAGAATATCGCGATTCCCTTTCGTCACAAGAAAACCGCGATGTTTCCTTGACTTTTTTTCATTCCTGATGAAGTTCCTGGACTTTTGCAAGGTTGCTATGTTTTCTATCATATTGAACAGATTTTTGGTGTATGAAAGGCTTTGGAGAATCACACTTACAGTAAACCATTGAAAAGGACAAAGAAGATAGCCTCTGGAACATAATATCAAGAACGGAAGGATTTATTGTCTCTGGACTTAAACAAATTAGAGGATGCATTTAAAAGGAATTAATTTTTTTTTAAAAGGACAGAAATACCCCTCACGTGGGAGGCATGTGAGGGGTTTAACGGCTCACAGTTAAAGAGAGTTAGATGGAGGGACTTGATCCGCAACAAAATCGAAACCACAGTGATGTCATGTGTAATTAATTCGTTAAAGGGACCCAATCCAAAATTTCAAAGTACCACAGGGACCAAATCCGTAATTTACTCTAAAATGATATATAAAGTTGTGCTTTCACGATAGAACAATAATATACTTCAACTCTCTCTCTCTCTCTCTCTCATCACGAGAACAACCTTCAATTATTGAAATAGATTTTTTTTCTTCTCTCACTTTGTCTGATATTTTGTTGACAAAATTTAACAACTTCTATAAAATAGAAAAAATTGATATTTTGTTTTCTAAATTGCTCCAACAGCTTCTCTATAATGTTATTTAAAATAGAGAAAACTAGGAAAAACTCTAAGTTGAGAGAATTATCTAAAACTTGGTGGGAGGTAAGAGAAATTATTATTTTAATGATTTCCACCAATAAGATTAAACTATCATCATTTTATATAATTTTTTTTAAAAGTGCATTGGGATGATAAAGTTTATAATATTTTAATAATATAATTATTGTTGAAATCTCTAAAATATATAATCTGTTGGAGTGAAATATAATTTGATTTAGAGATTTTAACTTTTGATTCTCTATTTTAGAGAAATTACAGAGAATCTGTTGGAGATGCTCTAATTCATTATTACTTACATATTTTAAAAGTTGAAAACATTTAGCAAAATACAATTCAAGACCTTTTGTTTCATCAAACAAGTTACAAAAGGTTGGTTTTAGTAACATCAGAATTATTCATTCAAATCAATAAAACTCATACATTATTGGTTATCTTTCTTCTTCATCTCCGCAAATTTTCCACACCGAATAAGATATTATATGACATCATAATCAAAATAATTATATATTTTCTTATTTTATAAAAAATATATCACACCATCCTTTAGAGCGGCCTCATCATATGTACCGGTCCCATGACCGTAACGGACAAATAAATCACAAAGTTTGTGGCGTACTGGTTAAGGGCCTTGGGGGGATGTGGCTCAGAAAACTATCTATCCCGGGTTGGCGGGTTCGAATCTAGGCGTTGGCAACTTGTGGCCACTGAGGAATTATCTCAGGGCTGCATGCTTAGCAGTCAATCAGTGTCAGAGATTAGTCTAGGCAAAGCCTAGGATACCCTTTCAAAAAATAAATCACGTATATATTGGGTCCCGTTATCCGGGTTTTTAACCCAATAACAGCAACTAAATTATTTTCTTTGACCCCAAATGTCCTATCTAAATCAATGTTTAGCTTAAAATGATGACCCAATAATGACATATAATAAATAAATATTGTTGTCGATTTAAAATAGAAAGTTAAGTATTATGAGAACGTAAGAAATAAATATTAAATGAAGGTTTATATGTGAATTCGTCGAGCAAATTTATCTGAAAATACATACGTGAATCAATGTTACACATTATTCATGATGCAAAGCCGCACATTAAGTATTCTAGGATTCATGCATTTTTGAATCATAGGAGATGACTACAATTGAGAGAGAATTTCAGGGTAAACTAATTGAATGGAAGAGATGTACCGGGAAACAGATTACTGGAAGAACACAAATGAATGAAAATTTGAGGCAAAGCTTTCATGCTCCAATACCATATGATCACATATGAAGTTATTAACCTTTTTATATTTTCATGATATATAGTCTTATCTGACGATTGATAACAATTTATTACGTTTATCACGTTAACTCAACTTCTCATGATATAAAAGTATTTTCACGATATATAGCCTTATCCAACGATTGATAACAATTCTTATTTATCACGTTAACTCAACGACTGGAAAGTTAACGGTGGGAAAATTATTAAAACTAGCAAGATGTTAGGGAAAGATTTACATATCTGAAATAGTGAGAAGGGGGTTTTGTAACCACCCCGCCCAATTAATCTTAACACTACTACTCCTACTAGTAACCCAATAGTACGAATGAGTCACAATACTATCCCATAATACCGCCTTCCTGGGCTCTGGAGTTCTAAATAACGTCCCATTCCTATGAGACCATATACAACAAAGAGCCATAAGTATGACGGTCTATAGACAAGCTGACTCCACTTTCTTCAACCTCAACAAGCTCAACCAGTCTGTCCAATCCGAATTAGATTTGAGAGTCGGAATATCTAAACTCCACCATCGGCCAATTTTCTTCCAAATATTTCGGGCCATATGACAGTCAAAAAAACAAATGATCCACAGTTTCAATATCCAAGTCACAAATCGAACATATGATGGAATGCACATCAATACCTCTTTTAACAAGTTTATCCCTGGTTGGGATCTTATTCAGACCCAAACGTCATTCAAGGACATGACCTTTATGGGCACAAGATTGTTCCATCTAATAGGAGCGTCATTCAAGGACATGACCTTTATGGGCACAAGATTGTTCCATCTAATAGGAGCCTGATAAATCACCAAAATTTTATAGTCTATGTACTTCCTAGTGGAAGCCAACCGAAAACTCATATGAGTCGTCAATGCACCAACACCATCTATCCCGTTGCTGGAGAGCATCACAGTTCCAAGAAGATCCCGTAACTAACTGTATTGCAATTCTTTTTTCTCACACCCCCTTTTTATCTACAAATTTACGTTTATGGGTCTGCTATATAAAATTGTTCTGCAAGACTTTTTTTTCTTCACAAAGTAGGCTGGCAAAATTAGTGTTTTCTCCATAATAGGCCCACAAAACGTAAAAAAAGCTCACAAAAAGGCTTTTGCAAAAATAATGAGTTTTTTGCGATTTCTTTTGTTGTTACAAAAACATTGACTATTCTGTAAGGTACCAAAAGATGTAGTCAATACATCCAGAACGCCTGTAACCCAAGTTAATTCATGAGGTCGTATATTCTTCTTGTTGATCAACTGGTTACAATATCGGATAACTTTGTCATATATTTAATTTCATTGCAGATATGTTTGCCAATGACATAGTTGTCTTTCTCAACATAGATTCATCTCTTTTCGGAAAATGTTTTAAGGCATCGTTTGGCAAAAATAAGCTAGCTTATATTTTGGGTACATGTTTGGATGGACATAAGCTAGCTTTTTGATAAACTACTTAGAATAATTTATGAGTGGTTTTTTTTGACTTTTTACAATTATACCCTCATTAATATTAATTATTATTTATTAACTATTAATTATAAATAAATATTAATTATTATTAATTAATTAATATTAATTGAAAATTATTAATTAATTATATTAATTGGAAATTATTAATTAAATTTAGTTATACATTAATATTAATTATTTAGAATTATATCATATTAATTATTTTTATATTTCTTTTAATATTAATTAATATATTTTTGTTATCAACTACTATTAGGCCATCCGTACCGCAAACCATCAATGCAACATCAGCGCCACATCAGCAAAGGCCTCAAGCCCTAAACACCACACCGCAAGCCCTCAATGCCACATCAGCGCCACCTCATTTTTTTAATTCTTTTATTTATACATTTAATTATTTAACAAAATAAAAATATTTATATATTTTTGAATAAATAAAAATAAGATAAATAATAAAAATAAAAATTCATATCATTATTTAAAAATAAAAATTACAAAATACAAAATACTACCAATTATGAAATTTTTTAATTTGCTCTTTTCTCTTTAAAGTAACTCTCAAAACGTCTCCCGTAAGGTGATCATGCGAGGTCATGAAAAACTCGAAGTCTTTCTCAAATCGTTTTAACCTTTCGATTTCGAGTTCTTGTTCCAACCTATCTCGTTCGAGTTTTGAGCGTTCGATTTCGAGATCGAGTTTTTTCATTTTGTATTCCATTGTATCATCAATCTTGTCGTTGAACGTCGTCAACAACTGAGTAACACTTTCGTTCGTATTCGACCCGGACGTATTACTCGTTGATGTTTTTTTTGCCTTGTTTCTCCCGATGGGTCGTTGAAGTTGCTCGGTGGAGTTGTCGTCATCGTCATCATTGGAAGGGTTGGTACGTTTTGAACCCCGCGATGAAGTTGTCGTCATCGTTGGAACGGCTCCCCATTTTGGACATTTTTTGAGGACTTCCCAAGCTTGTTCTTTAGAGAAAGCAAACCCTTGTTGTGTTTGGTATCGTTCGTGTGCCACTCGTGAAATGTCGGCATCACTCATTCCGCTTGATCTATTATTGACCAAGTTGTTGTAGATGCCGCCAAAAAGAGCAATTTTTTTATTCAGGTCGTTGAACTTGGTGTTGAGTTGATTAGTTGTTCTATAATTGGCGCGACCCATCAAACTATAGAACACTTCCCCGATTCGAGTCCAAAAACCTTCTACATTTATGTAAATTCAAGTATAAGAATATTAACAAGAATAATAATAATAATAATAATATTAATAATATTAATAATAACAATAACAATAATAATAATAACAATAAAAATATTACCATGGGTTTGTGCGTTACCGATAACGGGGTCCTCCGAAACGTCAACCCACGCCAACACTAACGCGAGTTCCTCCTCGTTAGTCCACATCTGTTTGGGGGCTCTATTTTCATATTGTTTGCTTTTTCCTTTTCTCGATGGTCTCGGGTTTGATGGTTCCGGGTTTGATGGTTGTGTGTAGATGGATTGTGGTGTGTGCGGGCTAGTATGTTGGGTTTCCGGAACAATGTTGTCGGCGAGATTGATTGCGGGTGAAGGAATATTGTAGTTGGCCGGAGTAAAACCTTGTTCAATCAAACCGGGACGTGTAAATTGGTAAGGAAATTGTTGGTGAAATTGTTGGGGAAATTGTTGCGGATATTGTGGCGGATTTTGTTGCGACCATTGTGGCGGAATTTGTTGCGACCATTGCGGACGATAACCTTGTTGTGTAAACGCTTGGAAACCAAGCTCCGGGTCTTCTTGCGGTTGTGGTGTATCCGATCGGTTACGACGGGATGTAGGTGTTTTGTTTGGATTCATGATGAAATTTGAGAGAGTTTGAGAGAGTTTGAGAGATTGTTGGTGTGAAAAAATAAGAGGTTGAGGGTTAATATATATAGTGTGATTAAATTGAAAAAAAAAATTAAAAAAAAATAGCCGTTTAATATAGCCGTTTGAAAAAAAAATTGAAAAAAAATTTAATTAAATAATCAACGGGTTCATCGGGTTTTCAAGCCCTCGCCCCAAGCCCTCGCCCTATGCCCGCTACCCCTGCACCGCTGCCCGCACGAGCCCGCACCAAGCCCGTGGCCGAGCCTGCGGGCGGTGCGGAGGGCCTTATGTTTTTTAATTATTATTCGATTATTTTTTATATTTTATATAACAGTTATTTAAAATCATAAGTTAGGGGGTGTTTGGTTCATTTTAAGGAATGAGAATGAAAATGGGAATAGGAATATAGGAGAATGGAAATAGGAATGAGGATTCCATTGATGTTGCAGGTGGGGGGAGAACGAAGGGATAAGGAAATCTGTTGCAGGTCGGGGGAGAACGAGGGGAGAGGTGTTGGTCTGCGAGACGAAATCTGATGTTTTCGATATGAAGAAATCGATTTGCAAGGGATGTTTGGTTCACCTTCGATCTGAAGAATCGATTTGAAGAAATCGATTTGAAGACAATGAAGGTTGTTACCTTCTCCTTCCATGGATAATGGTTGGTTACTCAACTTGGACAAGGACCTGCAACAATGGTAGACTCTTGATTTGGATGGAGTTCTCAACGATATCAATTTGGTAGGAGGCGCTGATTGATAAAAAATAGGAATAGATTTTTCATTCCCCCCAATTTCATCAAGAATGAAAAAATGGGCTTTAGAGGGAATGGGCCCATAGTATTATATAAAACCAAACACACTCTTTTATTATCAATCCTATTAATTACTTGTTAAACCTTCCAACCAAACACCCCCTTAAAGTAGATTTTTTCTAAAATTCATTTTAACAACTTCAAAATTTATAGTATATATATAATAATAAATTTTAAATTCTTTTAATTAGCATATTATATTACTTAATTTTTTTTACTATGTATTAGATAACATATTATATTACTATAAATTTGTTTTAATTATATCATTAAATATTGTAATTGATTATTTTTCAAGATGTCGTCTTTGGTAATTTTACATGCTTATAAGCTAGTTTTTGTCAAACGTGACATATTTATCAGCTAGCTAATTATCAGCTATCAGCTAGTTTATCAATAGCTAACTTATCAGTCCTTGGCAAGTTTGCCAAACATAGCCTAAATCTTTTTGTTTTTTGTTCGGTTCTCAAGTCTCTAAACTTATGAAATCCCGTTTTTATAGTGGCAAAAAAGTTGGCTATTTTTGTAAACCTCTTTTAAAAAATGTAAAACAATAAAAACGATATGAGTATTCTAATTATATCTTTCAAAATCCTTTTAGTTAATATTCGATGTACCTGAAACACCATACGATTCGTATACCAACTAATCCAAATGTAGGGGTGTGTAGAATGTCAACCAATCCAAAAGAAATGATCAACCCAATTAGAACTGACCGACCATAGTTGGATACCCAATTTTAATTGGATCGGATCGGATTGAAAATTTCAACATCCAATTTGGATCGGTCGATTCTTAGATGGCAATCCAGAACCGACCAAAACCGACCGAACCGGACCCACCAACATCCAATTAACCATCCGATTACCATCTAGTTATCCATCCAACTATCATCCAATTAATTTGTTTGTAATTTGCTGAAATTTGAATTTGTTTTGTGTTAGTATTTGAATTTTTAGTCTTACTTGTGTTGGTTTTAACACAAATTAAAAGTAGTTAATCAATTTGTTTCATTGTTTAGAAAATTGGATTAAATTAACACGTTGGATGAATCCGATCCGATCCGATTCAATCATCCATTAGATGTCAGATGGAACAAACAAATATCCAATAAGACTGATCCAATAGATATCCAATAAGAATTTCCAATAAATGAAACCAAACCGATCTAATCATCAATTGAATTGAAAAAATCCAACATCTAATGGATGATTGGATCGATTTGATTGGAAAACTCCAGTATTCAATAAATGATTGGATCAATTCGATTTCCCTTATATCCATTAGATGTCAACCGATAAATAACCTTACCTAAATATTGTTCCGCTGCACAAAAACAGATGTGTCATGTGTGAATGGCAGTCAAATCTTGGACTTGTTTGTATGTAGTCAATTTAGTCGTATGTTTGGTCCATTATCGAAGTTAGGAAATCGCAGCCAGCTATCTCCACTAGATGCACATCACCTGTTTGTGTTTATGTCGAAAAGAAAAACAAAAGGCATCATAGTGGGGTGGGATAAAGAGTGGTGGTCCTATCCTATATATATATGGAGATGGATCTTTGCCACGTGTCGGATTCACGTATGATTCATCATCTTTTCATTACCCGACTTGTTTCACAAAATCTAGTATTATATTGCTTTTTGATCGAACGTTATTTTATTGAATTCAAAAACATTACGAATGTGTGTTCAAAACAAAACTCAATACTAATTTCCGTATAAATATCTAGAGTAAATTACATTTTTAGTCCCTGTGGTTTTTTGAAATTTTCTATTTTCGTTCTTATGGTTTTGAAATTGTGATTTTATGATTCATCACATTTTTCGTCCTTATGATTTAAATTTTATTGTTATTTTCATTCCTATGGTTTACAATTCATTTCTATTTTAGTCATTCATGCTTAAAAGTAGGGTTTTAGTGTCAGAGACGAAAATAGAAATGAATTGCAAACTCTAGAGATGAAAACCGAAATTTCAAAACCACAGAGACGAAATCCGCAATTTTTACCAAACCACAGGGATGAAAAACGTAATTTACTCAAATATCTATTAGTTTATTTCACAAAAAGGAAATATCTATTAGTTGTTATTTTAATATTAATAGACAGTATTGATGGATTAATTAGCGTGAAAAATATCATTTTTTGTGAGAGATATAAGAAATATTACTTTCACATATATAAGGTAGATACTAGAGATAGCCTTTGATCATATAATATATGTGAAAGTACTTTTATATTGTATGAATATTTTTTTTTGGAAGGCATAGCGGCATCGACCCTTTCGATCAACTACCACGAACACAACGCACACACGCACGCCCGCCTCCCTGGCGGTATCAGACATCCGAGGGCAGTCCACTAATCCGCCGTTGTCCCGGCCCAGCTTACGCTGAACCTAAGGCCCAACCACAGGCTGGGGGGGGGGGGGGGGTAAGCCCAGTCAAAGACTGGACCACCCAAGGACTGGGTACTCCTCATGCCCTCAATTGCCTCCCCTTGGAATCGAACCCGGGTAGACTGGGATACCATCCACAGCCCCCCGGGATGTTACCGTCCTTAGATAGACCAACTGAGCTAGACATGATTTGTATATTGTATGAATATATATGAAGATGAAACATTTACAGAAACTAGTAAAGATATATATTCAGGTTCTGTAACTTTTACTACTTTTAATAACATATAATATAACAGTGTATGAAAATACTTTCACTACTTTCCATTAAAAAAACCCTTTTTATTAGATGATCCCGAATCTAGTTTTGATTTGGATATATGTGGCTTGTTGATAAGATATGTATGCATGATTGAAAAGTGATGAATGGATCCAGGTTGACTTGCTTGACTTGTCATTGGAACTAGAGGTGGCCAAACTGACCCGACCCGACGGGCTGATCCGAACCGAAACCGGCCAAGAACCGGTTCTGGCCTGACCCGGTCAAGAACCGGTTTCAAGCCCGAGAGCCGGGACCGGTTCGCGTATATAGGAATTTCCTCGGCCTGACCCGGGACCGGTTCGTGGCCCGACCCGATTTTTTTCAAAAAAATAGAGTCGTTATATAGTCGTTTGGAACCCCTTGTGACCGTTTTTTGCCTCAAAAAACACCCTCCAAACCCCATATAAATACTAGGGGTGTTATGGAGGTCATCACCACCTTACATTGCTTACAAAACGCAAAAAACGCTTACAATTCTCATTTCTCGGCTCTCGTTATATTCGTTTCTCGCAAAAAACGCATACAATTCTCATTTCTCATTACTTATCCAATGATTCCAATCCAATTTTTCTTTGTTAAAGTTTAGTAATTAATTATTATACAAAGAAAGCAGTTAAAAAACAAAAAAATCCCCGGCCCTACTCCGACCCGGTTCTTGGCCCGGCCCGGTTTTCCCGAAACCGGTTCTACATACAAGTAAACGGGTCAGGGGATTTCGGTTTAAACCCGGCCCGACCCGACCCGGTTCTCACATGACCCGGTTCGCACGGTTACTGTGCAGAACCGGGTTGTCCCCCGACCCGACCCGGCCCGGCCCGAACCCGACTTTTGGCCACCTCTAATTGGAACTCTCTATAAATAAAGTTTTGCTTTTTAATTTATAATGTTTTAACTAATATCTGGATTAAAAGAATAGTTGACGAAGGTTTATATTTATATATTTAGAAAATCAAAAACCTATTCATGAAGTTTTATAAAAATGTTTGCTAAACGAACCCTTTTAATTTACATCATGATCAATTTTGTATTGAAAATGTAAAAATAAATCAGAACATCTCCACCTGCTTACAAGTTCATGATTCTACAATATTTAATTTCTCTTTTCATCACACCCGATTTCTCATTTTCTACAGATTTTATAAATTTTATATCTCTAAAATGAACCAGACCATAATTCATGATTAAAAATTATAATAGAAAGAATGAATGAGTTATTAAAATGGGTTTTGGGACACAAAAAGTGACGTGCAAGCGATCCACATTTTCCTTTTGTTTTACATATGATATAAACCGCTTTCTTTTTCTAAAATTAATAGGGTCAGGTTCAAGGGAAAACCTCAAAAAATCAGAAAACTGAAGAACATCTTAGGAGCCCTTCATCTGGACGGTATGCACTCAGTTAAATAATTGTTAGAAACAGTTATTACAGTTTAACACTATATAACCCTTAAATGAAACAAAATGGGCCGGGGTATGAAGTTTTTGGGCCTAAATCTTGGTTGGGTAGCATGCCATGTGGTGGTGATTGGTGAAGACCCTCTTATCAATTATGGGACTTATTTGTTACTAGGGAAATTTGAGTTTTTATGCTTATTAATCTTTTTCGCTCCCCTTTTGTTTCATATTTTCTCTTTTACGCGATGGTCACTTAATATTTGCAACGCATTTTCTGTGTCACTTTCAATAAATTAACCATCAATTCTTGAGTTACACTTACACCACTTGCCTCTTATTCACTTCTACACGAGTAAAACTTTTTTGAAGAAAATTTACCATGACCGATTCATTTACTCTTTAGAATCGATCATAAGATTAAGTATAACATTTACACAATGTTTCATGTAGGATGCAAATCCACATGTGAAGTCAATCGTTCCACCTTTCATCGAGTGTATATCTTATATATTCACATTTATGTCCTTTTTCTTAACGCATTCAAGGACTGACGTGCTACCATTTTATTTTTATCTGGGTTCTCCTTACTAACTAAGCTTTTTCTGTCAATCATGCTCAACATTTTCATCGGATTTAATCACAACAATTTGACCTTAACATAAACTATAGCTCAACTTAGCAAGACTCATCAGAGCACAACATACAATACCACAAAATGATTTTCACACCACTTTAGGACAAATTTCGTCCCTGTAGTTTTTCTAAAATAACAGTTTTCATCCATACATTTTTGAAATTAAAAGATAGCCATCGTGGTTTGCAAAAACGTACGGCTTCGTCCATCCCTTTAACGGTTGCTAAAAAATTCCGGTAAATGAAGGACATTTTCGTTATTTTATCGGTTTTTTTTGTCTTTTATCCAATGAAAATCGATTTTATTATTTTGGTTTGTGTGGTTTTTTATTGGATATGAGAAAAAACTTGATAAAAGAACAAAAACACTCATCTATGATCTAACAAAATCTTTTACGACCAAAAGTGTTGTTTTTTTGTTGACAAATCACAAGGACCAAATTTGTAATTTACTCTAGTTTTTAGTTGCTTACTATAAAACGGGAATTTGAATAATTTTTGTTAGTATTAATAGTCAACTTAGTTATAAAATTATAAACAAAAGGATAAATTACAAAATAAAACATATAATTATTATTTTCATCTTGATTTCAAAAATAAACCAAACAAAAAAGTTATAACGAATGATTAGTCAGTTAATCCATTTAGTTTCATTTCGATACAACTAAATGGACAACAAACCAAATTATCCAATCAAAACAACGCGTGTTCTCCACGCGACACCTTAACCCGTGATAGCAGCACCACCTTTCTTGTTGCATTGAGAGTGGGGGTTGCATACATATACACCAGTTAGGCCATCCGTACCCGGGCTCGGGATGCCTTCGGGATGCCTTCGGGCTCAGCGGGGGTGGGCTACGGGCCTTGCGGGCTCAGCGGGGCGGGATGGATTCCGGGGATGGGATCCCGATTCATCCCGAAGGTTTATTAAAAAAAAAATTATTTAATTTTTAAAAATAATGCCGTTGAACGACTCTTTTTAAACAAAAATAAATAAATTTTTTTCTCAATTTAATCCCACTATATATTTAACCCTCAACCTCTTATTTCTCACACCTCTCAAACTCTCTAAAATTCTCTCAACCTCTTATTTTTCACACCTCTCAAACTCTCTCAAATTCTCGCAACCTCTTATTTTTCATACCTCTCAAACTCTCTCAAATTCTCTCAACCTCTTATTTTTCACACCTCTCTCATCATGAATCCAAACAGAACACCTACATCCCGTCGTAACCGACCGAATACACCACAATCGCAAGAAGATCAAGAGCTTGGTTTCCAAGCGTTTACACAACAAGGTTATCGTCCGCAATGGTCGCAACAAATTCCGTCACAATGGTCGCAACAAAATCTGCCACAATATCCGCAACAATTTCCCCAACAATTTCACCAACAATTTCCTTGCCAATTTACACGTCCCGGTTTGATTGAACAAGGTTTTACTCCGGCCAACTACAATCTTCCTTCACCCGCAATCAATCTCGACGACGACATTGTTCCGGAAACCCAACCTTCTACCCCGAACACACCACAATCTATCCCGACACAACAATCTAACCCGGAACCATCAAATCCGAGACCAACGAAAGCCGCAAAACAAACGTGGAGTAAAGCCGAGGAACTCGCGTTAGTGTCGGCGTGGGTTGACGTTTCGGAGGACCCCGTTATCGGTAACGCACAAAGCGGTGGTAATTATTTTTATTGTTATTATTATTATTATTATTATTATTATTATTATTATTATTATTCTTATACTTAATTTTACATAAATGTAGGAAGTTTTTGGGCCCGAATCGGGCATGTGTTCTTTACCCGCTTGGGTCGTGAACCAGGTTATAGATCAACCCATCAACTCAATAGCAAGTTCAACGACCTCAATAAAAGAATTAATTGGTTTGGCGGCATCTACAACAACTTGCTCAATAATAGATCAAGCGGGATGAGTGAGGCCGATATATCCCGAACGGCACACGAACGGTATCTAGCACGCCATAAAGTTGCTTTTACTCACGAACAAGCTTGGGACGTCCTAAAAAAATGTCCAAAATGGGGAGCCGTTCCAACGATGACGACAACTTCATCGCGGGGTTCAAAACGTACCCAACCTTCCGATGATGACGATGACGAGCAAATTCAACGACCCATCGGGAGAAACAAGGCAAAAAAAACATCAACGAGTAATACGTCCGGGACGAATACAGACGAAAGTGTTACTCAGTTGTTGACGACGTTCAACGACAAGATTGATGATACAATGGAATACAAAATGAAAAAACTCGATCTCGAAATCGAACGCTCAAAACTCGAACGACATAGGTTGGAACAAGAACTCGAAATCGAACGCTCAAACCGATTTGAGAAAGACTTCGAGTTTTTCATGACCCCGCATGATCACCTTACGGGAAACGCTTTGAGGGTTACTTTAGCGAGAAAAGAGCAAATTCAAAAATTTCATAATTGGTAGTGTTTTGTATTTTGTAATTTTTATTTTTAATGAATGGTATGAATTTTTATTTTTATTATTTATCTTATTTTTATTTATTAAAAAATATATAAATATTTTTATTTTGTTAAATAATTAAATGTATAAATAAAAGAATTAAAATAAACGAGGTGACAAAAGGGTTTGAGGGAATTGGGTAAGGGTGTTTAGGGATTGAGTGAGGGATTGAGAAAAACTGATGTGGCGCTGATGTGGAGCTGGAATCTTTGAAAGATAGAGGGATGGGGTACTGATGGCCTTAGTCCAAATCAGTTTGATTTCGTTTGAATGCGTTTTTGCCAAAAACTTGATAGCAAAATATCCACACGTAAAATGGGCACAATAATGGCGCAAGTATACACCATGTATTGCGTTCGCTCACAAGTAATATAATGGTAAGAACCCAATATCGTATCCACGGGGATTGGACTACCAAGAATCGGAGATTTCTACGAACTTCCGGTGCAAAGTTGAGGTTTTTAATATTTGTTTGAAGTTGGTTTTGAGCAAATAATTAATTATAAAATTAACGCGATTAATTAAAAAGCGGGTACGAGTGTAAGTTTTCCCCTCGAGAGTATTTATTTAATAACTTAAATGGTTAATAAAATCGGTCACAATTTGTCCCACACGATTTCCTCCTCTCGAAGCTACGTCGTAAAGGTTGTAATAACGATTTTATTATAAAGTTCCTACACAAGCTATCTTTCGGTTTACCAACCTTACTAAGTAGATCTCGAAAATCTTAGTCTTGCCGGTTGTAAAGAGATGCGCATATCTCTATGTCACACCTACTCGACCGGCGTTTTGACCTTAGCTCGGTTATGCAACAACCCATATCTCTATGTGATTATTGAAGATTTTCTCAAACCTCCTTGCATCATTCAAGCCGTATTTCGGATCCGCCCCTCTCGAGGTCTAAGATCTAATATTAACACGTACACGTGATCAGCTTGTCCGCGTTGCGTTATGTTCCGACTCGAATGACTAAACCGAAAAAATAACTAAATGTAGTAACACCCAAGTGTTACATTTTTACCCTCTCGGGTTTGGCTTACACTCGCATCCAAATGGGGGTTTAGCTACTCATAAGAACAGAAAACATAATATAGTAGAAGAAATAAGTAAACTGGAATTGCATTAAACGTAAACGATAACGTACCACTGTGGCCACAAGTGTTCCACAGTGGGTAACTGAAAGTAAATACTTGAAAAGCAAATTACAAGAACTAAAATACTGAAATGTAAATGCTACAACTATTTTTCCATTGAGTTTTTGAGAGCTTTGGATGATAAGATGATGTTCAAATGCCAAGCCAAGCTTCCTTTATATAGTGGAGGAGAGGAGAAAAAGTTGAAAGGGACTTGAGAGGAGAAAAAGTTGAAAGGGACTTGAGAGGAGAAAGTGACCTCTCATGGTTGTCTTCTTCCCACCTTTTGGCACCATCTCCTTTGTCCACATTATGCCTCTAAACTTGATCAAAACTCAGCATTGACCCCAACATGCAGGTCTGCAACTTGCACAAAAATGCTCTCCAAATCTGCAGAAAATCGGATTTACACAGCACTCGCCACAGTACTGACGTTGTGGCCACAATGGTACACCAAACGCAACATTTTGATCTTTTTGATTATTTTCAACATTTTGGAACAACTTAGACCAAGAGAAGTAGATAGGCTCAAATGGGTACGAAAAAGGTTAAAATGAGTTTAAAATTGCTGACAAATAACTCTAAAAATTGAGGGATATCACACCCCCAAACTTGAGATATTACTTGTCCTCAAGTAAAAAGAACAAAGAGAAGAAAAAAAACGAAATTGAACGAAATTTTTGGCGAAAGAAAAAAAGAATGGTTGTTTTGCACAGGTTGAGGTTGAGATAATGATGCATTACCTTGGAGTTTTGCCGGTGCGCTTATTTCCTTCGTTGACGTTTCCTCGTTTGATCGGTAGGACTTGGATGGGTTAGTGTTTGCGGTTTGTTTTCTTGACTCTTGGGTTTACCCTTTTCCCCCCAAACTTATTCTTTTATGTGGGGCTTGCTCCAAAGGATTGTTTTGAGCATTTTTTTTCTTTTTGCTTTGTGTGGCTTAAATTTTCTACTTTTGCTCTTTTGATAGCCAAATAACTTTTCTCGAATATGGACCCAAAATTTCCTTGTTTACAATGTGTGAATAAATATGTGACGTAACAATTGTAAACTTTTCTTTTAAAAATATTGTGGGTTTTTATGAACAAAGTCTCCCCCCCAAACTTAAAGTTAGCGATGTCCTCATTGCGGGGAAGGAGAGTCGGGTTGTGTATCGGCTAGGCGACAAGGGTCGTGTATGGGCCAAGAATGAAAGATGGCCTACGTCCTTTCAAACGAAGAAGAAACATGCAACAAAAGATCTAAAAGCACCTACAATTGAACGATTAGTGCAACAAAGAAGGTAACATCATAACATGACCATGCATAAAATATCACAAAATATGGATTAAGTGAGGTCATCGGAAAGTAACAAAACAAGCCACAAAAGGTACCCAAGAGAAGTTAAGCAAATAAAAGAGGAAAGACAAAGCAGTTGTTCCAAAATATTTCAAAAACCGTCAGATCATGGATGTGGTGGCAATAGCGAAGGTGGTGCGCACGGCGGTGTGAGCGTTGGTGAAGGGCGGCGCGGCGTGGGTTGTTAGGTCCGGACGTCGTCATTTTCTGCCGGGCCATGGTGGTGGAGAAGTGGGTGGTTGGTGAATGGTGGGGAAGATGAAGTGAGGAGAAGAATAAAGGGTTTTGTTTGATTTTTTTGAAACTTCCTTTTCCTGATTTTTGTTTTTGGTTTTATCTAAAAAAAGGAAGATGAGTGTTTTGATGAAAACACCAGGTTTTAGTATGCAAAAGGAGGCTTTTTTCTAAACATAAAAAGGGAAGTCAACTTTTGGGAAATGAGAAAAGGATATGCATGCTTTAAAAGTTGACAAGACCAGGAACCGCTCTTTTATCCAGTAGGCAAAACACATGCTGGATTTAGTAGATCTGATGGGCCACTTGACGAAGCTGGCCACAGTAGTGAGACTGTGGCCACACCTGCAAATGCTTTTTTTTACGTTTGAATCTGTGAACCGCCACCAAGACAAAACGACACATACAATAAAAATACAAACTTTTATCCTCAACAACTCCAGATGAAAATAAATAAATAAAAATGAAAAGACGAACACATAAAAAAACATATTAAAAATAAAAAGTCACACTAATGAAACGTAAACAACACCCAAAATGAGAGTTATCACACATTTTTTTTACCGAGAACTTTGATGCTAGTCGGAAAAAAAAGACTCAAATCTAAAAAAAATGGAAAATAAATGACACAAAATTGGAGTTGAGATTAACGAAAAAGTATGCATCAAGATTATGTAGGGTGTGATTCACCACCCCATGTGTGCATCTTTAAAAAGTGGGATGGTTTGAAGACAATAGACATCTTCACTTTATCAAAGGATATTCCAACAACCACAAAACACGATCTAGTAAAACCATCCGAGCTTTTGACCACATAATTTATCCCCACGGTCCAATGTATGACTACCATGGGAGTACTATGGTCAAAAGAAGGTTGCACAACATGAGCAAAAATCGTTACATTAGAAGATTTGGCATCTTGAAGCACCTCTTCACTATTGGGGAGTAAAGAAGGCTTGCTCATGTGCTCGGATTTTTCCTCGAAAATCTCCGACTCTTTTTCAACATCACTCTCATCCTTACCAACACATATTGATTTTTCATTATCACTTGGTAAGTGTAACATCTCGATTTTTTAAAGTGTTACGTCGGTTTATTAAATAATTTGTGTATAATTATTTGATAAATTAATTTTAAAGTTTAACCCCGAATAAGTTACGTTGAATCGTTTTTATGGGATAATAAGTTAGGGGTAAACTTTAATTTCAATTTATAAGTTAGAGGGTGACAGTTGTCAATAGTTGGAAGTTTAGGGGTGAGAAGTGAAACTCCCACCCCACCACCGCCTTGTGTTAACCAAAAGAGAAAAAGGAGATGAGATATTTTATCATCTTATTATTAGTGTGCTTGTGTGTGTGTGTTACGGTGTAACGAGAGAGAGAGAGAGATAGAAACGAAGAACGAAAAGAGGAAGAAGGAAACAAGATTTCAGCTGGATATTAAGGTGTAAACCTGTGGAAATCAAGGTATGTTATTCACCTTAATTGATGTTATTTAGATTATAAGTTTTCTATAAACTTGGAAATGGGTTTTGGTGATTTTTTGGATGATTAGGAGAATATGAATTTGTAGATATGTTTTGTTAGTGGTATTAAACATATCTGCATGTTTACAGAAACAAACATAGCTTAAAAGTATAAAATCTGGGTTTTAGATAATTTCAGTGGGTTGAGACATTCAAACATGTCGCAACAGTACATTGCGACATTCATGAATGTCGCAGCCTTAAGAACGACTTGGTGATGAAGTCACAATAGAAGGTTGCGACTTGGTAGTGAAGTCGCAATAGAAGGTTGCGACATGGGGTTGAAGTCGCAATAGAAGGTTGCGACTTGGTAGTGAAGTCGCAATAGAAGGTTGCGACATGGGGTTGAAATCGCAATAGAAGATTGCGACATGGTGACCATGTCGCAGTAGTTGATTGCGACTTGCACTGTGCATTGCGACAAGAGATTTTAATATTAGTTGGTTGCGACTTAAGACGAAGATTTTTAGATGATAAGGATTATTAGTTTTAGAGAGTTCTGTTCTGTAATTTAATATCAGTATATTTGTATATTGGATATTACAGTAAACTGTGGTGGTGAAGACAGAAGTTCCCATGCCTTTAAAAGAAATAAAAGAAGTGTGATTTCATATCAGGTGAGTTTATTCAACTATCTTTAAAATTCAGCAATTAATATTGAAATAGATATATAATATGTATGTCGGAACATGTTATTAAGGACTCGTCTTAATTTGTAATGAGTCCAAATAGATGACTAAAAGTTATGATATGTTGATCCCCGTGCTAAAATGCAATGAGGGAATAGTTAAGAAGTCGAGGTGTCAAGACTATTAATATTCTTTATAAATGTGTATATATATAGAATATGTTTTGGAGATAAATATATTGTATGTTATGCACATATAATAATAAGGGTAATAATACTTATGTATTGTGTGGCGATTGCTAGAAATAGGCATCCGGTCATAGTAGGGCACCTGGGTACGGTCTAATGGGAACCGAAATACTTGCCATTTGACCAAGGGATGTAATTTCTAGTGAACGAGCGTATCTTGAATCATCGTGAGGGTCCCGGTTGTGTATCGCGATATATTAATCCCATTGGGGTCAGTGATTCTGAGATGGTGAGGACGTGAAATGTGGAATAGGCAGATTTTGATTTGTAATTCCCATTTCGAATGGAAGATCAGAGATTTCCATTTTTAGGGAAGATCGGAGATTTCCCGTTGTGAAAGGAATATTAGAGATAGGCATAAAGTAATTTGTAATCTCTACTTCCGAGTTAAGAAATAGACAGGTTTTGACTTGTAATTTCTTGGTTAAGAGTATTGACTTTGAATCTGGGATGATTTATGGTAAACTCTTGGTAGTAATATTATGGCTAGACGAATTAGTCATAAGTATGAGAGTGAGGTAGATTCCCAGTGTTGAAAGGAGTTGTGGTACGGTAAGATGGGCGAGAACGGGTTTGTTTTATCTGTTGAGATTTTAATTGTTAAACTTTAATTTGATTTGAATATTCTCACTAGGCGAAAGCCTAATGTTTCAAGTTGAATTTTCTTACCAGGTACAAGCTCCGGGAAGTAAGCGGGAATGAGAGAAGAGAACTTTTGGGAAAACTCAAACTTAGAGATAACGGAGGATCTAGCATTACTTTTGAGGCTTTTTGGGACAAAGGATTAGATAACTTAATTAATCTGATTGTGATGTATGATTAGATTAATAAGTTATTTGAATTAGTTGTGTTGTATATAACACCTTCACATTTGATCCTCAGGTTATAGAAGTTTGAAGTTTTATGATCATAACTTGTAGTAATTTTTAAGGTTTAAATTGACCCTGTTTTTAGGGTGTTACAATATGGTATCAGAGCATTAGTTTAAGTGAACTAAGTATGCTGAGGAGGTACTTAGACTTAAGCTGTGATGAACTAAGTTATGATTCGTGAGATATGGGTAGACGTGCTAAGGCGGGATAGTCGTAGAGTCGAAGGAAATACGTGAAATTAGTACTGTGACAATGGTAATGAGGATTCTCATGTATAATATGTTCACAATTCCAGTTAGCTACTGTTATTATGAATATATTATTACGTAAGCATGCTTGTTTATAAATTGTTACAGTGACTAACGATCGGTAAAGTGTGTTTTGTATGTTTAGATATGTATAACCATTTCTAATGGTTATCCCTTTGTGTTATAGTAGAACGATGGTGGATACGCCACCAAGGTCCTTCAATTCTTTGAAAGACAGACCAGTAAATGATTGAAGGTTGGAAGGACAACCTGGAACTGGCGGGACTTATGAAAGTCCGCCGAGACAAACTTTTATAGGTAAATTGAAATGTGTAGAGATAGAATGTGAGTTGATTGATCAAGACGGAAATAGTATGAAATGGTTGAGAAAGTGGGCCGTGGAATGCATGTATAGCAAGTGTTACAAAGCCGAAGGGCGACCGCGGGTCGAAAGTAGAGTGTCAATGATAAGTTGACTGAGTAAAACGATTGACCTTGTTTGAATGAGTAGCCTTCATTTACGAGTAGAGTTTTATGCATGGCATCCTAGTGTATGTTACATGAGTTTTCTTGATTTTAAAACAAATGCATAAATAACAATTTTAGTCAAGATTGAGTCAACACGTGCAAGTGTGTATTTAAAGAAAAAGGCAATTTCATTTTACGTCGCACAACGAAATTTTGGAGCTTAGCATTTTGCAAAATACTTCATATTTTACATGAAAAGTTAAATTGTAGCAAAAAGGTCAAGAAAAGCGTTGGTCAGCAAAAACTTTTATAACCAACAAAAGTATTGACTTGATGGTATTATATAAATGAGTGTAAGAATCGATTTACTTACTTCGTGTTGGTAATTTTCAAACTTTTGTTTTATGAAAAGATTTTCATTTAAATATATTACTGTCATAACAACATCGTTTTGGTGGAGAAAGATTAAGTTTTATGGAAATTAGTATGCAAACGATTCTTGAGATCGTTGTGCAGTACATTGGAGTCATGAGAATGTTGAAGTCAGGTGTGCCCAAGTGTTGTTCCTTAAAATGAGAAAATGTGCGAAATGATTTATTTATCAAGTTGTCATGCATGAAGGCTACAAACTCATTAGGTCGTAGAGTATTACATTATAAGCTAAGAAAGAACTCCAAGAGTGGAGAGGTGTGGGATAAATCATGGGAGAATGTTTATAGTCTTGGTATTTGTGTTCAAAAGGAGAGGTGAATAATGGGAGGATTGAAAGTAGACTTTAGTGTCGGTTGTAAGAAGGTCTGTACCCTTGTTTGATAATTAGAAATTCAGTTGCCAAGGGACGGTTGCGTCAGAAGGAAGGATTAGTAGTCATTAAGGTGATGGATTTAGCAAACTCGTTATGAGTAGTGTGGTAAGACAGAAAGGAAAATATCCTCGAGATTAAATAAGAATTTATGGTGATCTTGTGATATTAACATTGCACGAATAAATTTGAGAGGGAGACGATGGGATGTGAATTGGATTATGATATGTTGTAAGGATTAGGCTCAGTTGAGGACCTTTGTTAAAGAATTGGTTAAGAAAGTATCGACAGACGACTTTTGACGTTGAAGTCGATAGTTGCTTAAGATGTATGAGGCCTTTTGCCTGTCACTGGGTACGGTCTGGGTGCGTCCCGCGTATGCCAGTGCGGGCAGGGACAAAACCGTGAGCGGTACCGGCATGCTGTTATGCAGAGGGTATGCGCAAAGCGGACAATATCATGTACGGTGGGCTGAGGATGGTATACATTCAACCACGTTTGGGGATTTTAGTGATTGATAAATAAATCACGGGTGAAAGAGGTTTCGGTTAATTTATTGCATCAGTGAAAACTATGTGATCAAAATACGTTTTTAGAGTTTATCGTAGTTGTGCAATAATTACGTTGTGTTATGTGCTTAATCGCATTTTATTTAATAAATGCCGATTAATTATGGGTCTTATGTGTGAGGACCGTTTGATGATCTTGTATTCTTAGTACCTTTGGTACTAATGAACTTTGGTAAGATATATATATATATATATATATATATATATATATATATAAATATATATATATATATAGAGCTCAAGCTTCACATTATCTTTTCGAGTAAAAATAAAGTCTCCAATTACAATAAGACGGCAGGCAAACGAGCAACAAGCTGTGCCACAACCCCCTTTTGGATGGCAAAACCAATCCTACTAAAAATGAAATTCTGTGACTTAGGGGTCGTAAAATTACTTTGCACAACCCGTTGAACCCTAGTCAAAAACTCCCCTGCTTCCGGAGCTAGGAAACCAAAAGTATCGAAAGCAAAAGGGATAAACACATGTTGATTCTCTACACAGGCTTTCTCGTGTTTAGCAACTTTGCTCGATTCCGCTCTCAACGCAGCTTGGCCCGCCACAAACCCATTTTCCCTAAGCCCAACAAGAGGGGACACTCCAGTAAGATCCACACAAGCATGTTTCCCCCAGCCCACCCAAACACAAGTATATCAGCTGGCCGTAAGGTAGATCTCCCTTCAAGCGGATCCGTCAGAAAGTTCACCGGGGCCTCCTTTTTAGAAGAAATTCCAGCCCGTTTAAGAACATCATACAGAACATCCCTAACCAAATCATGCCTATATTTGAAACCAGGTAACTCCTTGCAATGGACCGCATGCTCGCCAAAAGAATCCAAACAGGCCTTGCGGCAGACTGGGCAAGGCTCATCAGCTGGAAACAGAGGGATCATTAGCCGGTACTTAAGGATAGCCCGGTACTCCAGAGCCGACATATGCTGACCCAGTCCTTCAATGGGGATAACCGTAAAAAAATCCTGAGCATGAGGAGATCGGAGACATTCAAACACCGCTTTTTGGCGAGGGGATAAATCAAACTTCACTCCCAAAGTCTGGACGATTCCACTAAAAAGGGCACACGCCAAAACATTATGGGCTTTAGGGGGGGCGGTGTCCTTGTTAGAGAAACCGCTAAGATCGAAATCAGGAATGGCCATGCGCAAGCTTTCCATCGCACACCCATAATCAGAGTCAAACCCATCAATACCACATCCCTGAAGAATGTGGTCCTGCAAACTCCAAGATTGCGCCCTCGAGGCCACAAAAGCATAAGTAGATACGTCCTCAGCCGAACATAACCCCAACCCACCCAACCGAGCCGGAAGGGATGCTAGCCTCCATTGAAAATCCCCCAAAAAAGGACCCCCACAAACCACAATAGCCTCTATCGCCCTCCGAAGGCCATTGTCAAAAATAGAAACAGCTTCCCCTATATACATAGGTTGGCACGTTCTTAGACCGAACAACAGCTTTGCGACACCCATACACGAGCGGAGCAAAAGGAGCTCCGATTGAGGGTCCCGCAGACTGGGAAGGCAACTCATTAGTTCCACAGCACGAGATGCCCTTTTCACAGCCAAACTACTAATAAACCCCACATCCTGGCTAATAGCGCCTCCAAGGAGTTTCACACCCAACGTCGGCCTCCCGATCCCGCGGGGAAACAATCCATCCTGCACCTTCACCCCATTGCATGACGGCCAAAAAACTTCTGTTTTCTTAATGTTGAGTTCAAGGCCCAGGCGGGGCCCCTCAGCCCTGATTATATCTAAGGCTTTAGCTACCTCTTTAGTGTCTCCGATAATCGTACCATCATCCAAATACCAAGCATGGAAAAGAAGTTTGCAGCAGTCCCTGATCCGGTGAACAAGTGGGTGCAAAACTAAGGCAAAAAGGAGAGGCCCTAAAGGGTCCCCCTGCTGAACTCCAGTGGTGGACCAAATATGGTCATCGCCCACATATAACATCGCCGACTGACCATAAAGAAAATCCACCCATAGTGAAAGACTGGTGTTTGAGATAAGCGTTTTACTTACGATGTGGATGGTTTATAAAGGAAGAAGTATTGGGCATGAAGGAAGTGAGTATATATATATATATATATTATTGGGTATAAAAGAGTTGTATACACTTGTACATAAAGATACATGATGTGAGTTAGATGCACTTTAATTGCATGAGTTGATGTTGATAAATGATCTTTAGATCCTTGGAGCAGATGGTTCGGTTTTGGACTCGGTTGAGTCTTAAGGGTATTCGCCGGTTTCATAAGCTCGACGTAGGCTTGAGGATTGGAATTACATGAATTGTATTATAATTAAAGTTTACATGATGTGAATGCATTGGTTATTCTTTTGAGATCATGTATGAATGTTAAGTTTTGAATCGGAAGATTAAAAGTTGAAGGATCACTTTGTGGGGGTGTTAGGATAGTGAAAGACTGTTGTTTGAGATAAGCGTTTTACTTACGATGTGGATGGTTTATAAAGGAAGAAGTATTGGGCATGAAGGAAGTGAGTGTATAGATTGTGTCGATCTGTAAGGGATTGTGCCCTGTCTATGTAATGGTTTGGAATGACAAAGAGCTAACAAGAAACGAGTAAGTTTAAATTAATAAGAAATCCGGGAGTTGTGGTTCAACTAAAGTTGGGGAGGAATATTATAGTGAAATAGACTCGGTTAATCATACGGGAGAACATGAAGGTAAGTTTGAATTGTGTTCGATTTGCCAGGAGAGACCTGGTCTACTGTGAGATGTATGGGTGGAAAATGTACGAACGAGTAGTAGCAGTAATTGCCAAGTTAAATGTATCAATTAGTATGTAATGTGAAGTTAGAAGGAGGAAACATCCGATGGAAGTCTTTTCGGAGATTTCGGATGAAAAGTACTAATTGTCAGTAAAGTTGTTGGATCATGCGGTTTGTAAGATGTCGTGGTAATATGGCTAATATCGGAATAGAATGTCAGAGCAGTAGTGGGTGTTTATCCAAAGTGATTTTGGTTGTGTGAATCGATAAGTAAATTTTATGCTTTTGAAATCATTGAAAGTTTAACGAAAATGATGAGTGTGTTAGTCAAAATGTGGTGTAGTAAATATAAAATCTTTAAGGAATGTGAATTGCTTCTTATGTGTGAAAGAATTGTCTTAGAAAGCATTAATTGAAGATCAAAGAATGAGTAGTAACTTTGGACGGTGATGTCGTTTCAAGATAACTTAGTTGAATGCCTTAAGTTAGAATTTTGGTACAACTGTTTGGTTATGTATAGTAATGAGAAAATGTTATCGGTATGTGGAAAAGTTGGGAGAAAGAGACAAGTAATGATAGAAAGGCCGGACCTAAGAATGTAGTTATACTACAAGTTCAATTGAATTATCACCCTTGATATACTACACTTTAGTGCTTGGTTGCATTGTGGTCGCATAGGATGATAGTGGTGTGAGGATGTAGTGATGGATTGCCGTAATTATTGAAGTATTCAAAAGTGGTGAGTATGCACAATTTAAAGTGTGTGTGGAATTTCATGCAGTATATGTTAACATTATTTTGAGATTTGGGGATTGAGTTACGGTTGATGACAGTATGGTAGAACAAGCAATAAACGGATAGAGATTTAATGATAAACAATTACTCTAAGGAGGTTTGCAAATCTAAGATTGGGAGCGAGTAATGCTGAAAGAGGTAAAGTTCAGAAAATATGAAAGATGAATCTTTATTCTTTCTGGACTTTTATTTGTGATTAAATATATAAGACTATAAATTGAAAGGAATGTATGACATACTTCATGTTGGTAAAACGGGATTCCACTTACTGAGGTAGTAACGGATGAGAAAAGTCGCTGCGTGAAGGAATTGGAAGCGATTTTAGAGAAATCTTTTGAGAATTTACAATCTAAGAATGTGGTTATAGGTACAATGGTATTATATCATTGAGGTACAGTTGTGACTTTAGAGTCGGAAGAGGATATGAAGGTTAGATGTCCTCATTTGTTTACCTAGTTCTGATTTCGAGGACGAAATCGTTTTCAAGTTGGGGAGTATTGTAACATCTCGATTTTTTAAAGTGTTACGTCGGTTTATTAAATAATTTGTGTATAATTATTTGATAAATTAATTTTAGAGTTTAACACCGAATAAGTTACGTTGAATCGTTTTTATGGGATAATAAGTTAGGGGTAAACTTTAATTTCAATTTATAAGTTAGAGGGTGAAAGTTGTCAATAGTTGGAAGTTTAGGGGTGAGAAGTGAAACTCCCACCCCACCACCGCCTTGTGTTAACCAAAAGAGAAAAAGAAGATGAGATATTTTATCATCTTATTATTAGTGTGCTTGTGTGTGTGTTACGGTGTAACGAGAGAGAGAGATAGAAACGAAGAAGGAAAAGAGGAAGAAGGAAACAAGATTTCAGCTGGATATTAAGGTGTAAACCCGTGGAAATCAAGGTATGTTCTTCACCTTAATTGATGTTATTTAGATTATAAGTTTTCTATAAACTTGGAAATGGGTTTTGGTGATTTTTTGGATGATTATGAGAATCTGAATTTGTAGATATGTTATGTTAGTGGTATTAAACATATCTGCATGTTTACAGAAACAAACATAGCTTAAAAGTATAAAATCTGGGTTTTAGATAATTTCAGTGGGTTGAGACATTCAAACATGTCGCAACAGTACATTGCGACATTCATGAATGTCGCAGCCTTAAGAACGACTTGGTGATGAAGTCGCAATAGAAGGTTGCGACTTGGTAGTGAAGTCGCAATAGAAGGTTGCGACATGGGGTTGAAGTCGCAATAGAAGGTTGCGACTTGGTAGTGAAGTCGCAATAGAAGGTTGGGACATGGGGTTGAAATCGCAATAGAAGATTGCGACATGGTGACCATGTCGCAGTAGTTGATTGCGACTTGCACTGTGCATTGCGACAAGAGATTTTAATATTAGTTGGTTGCGACTTAAGACGAAGATTTTTAGATGATAAGGATTATTAGTTTTAGAGAGTTCTGTTCTGTAATTTAATATCAGTATATTTGTATATTGGATATTACAGTAAACTGTGGTGGTGAAGACAGAAGTTCCCATGCCTTTAAAAGAAATAAAAGAAGTGTGATTTCATATCAGGTGAGTTTATTCAACTATCTTTAAAATTCAGCAATTAATATTGAAATAGATATATAATATGTATGTCGGAACATGTTATTAAGGACTCGTCTTAATTTGTAATGAGTCCAAATAGATGACTAAAAGTTATGATATGTTGATCCCCGTGCTAAAATGCAATGAGGGAATAGTTAAGAAGTCGAGGTGTCAAGACTATTAATATTCTTTATAAATGTGTATATATATAGAATATGTTTTGGAGATAAATATATTGTATGTTATGCACATATAATAATAAGGGTAATAATACTTATGTATTGTGTGGCGATTGCTAGAAATAGGCATCCGGTCATAGTAGGGCACCTGGGTACGGTCTAATGGGAACCGAAATACTTGCCATTTGACCAAGGGATGTAATTTATAGTGAACGAGCGTATCTTGAATCATCGTGAGGGTCCCGGTTGTGTATCGCGATATATTAATCCCATTGGGGTCAGTGATTATGAGATGGTGAGGACGTGAAATGTGGAATAGGAAGATTTTGATTTGTAATTCCCATTTCGAATGGAAGATCAGAGATTTCCATTTTTAGGGAAGATCGGAGATTTCCCGTTGTGAAAGGAATATTAGAGATAGGCATAAAGTAAATTGTAATCTCTACTTCCGAGTTAAGAAATAGGCAGGTTTTGACTTGTAATTTCTTGGTTAAGAGTTTTGACTTTGAATCTGGGATGATTTATGGTAAACTCTTGGTAGTAATATTATGGCTAGACGAATTAGTCATAAGTATGAGAGTGAGGTAGATTTCCAGTGTTGAAAGGAGTTGTGGTACGGTAAGATGGGCGAGAACAAGTTTGTTTTATCTGTTGAGATTTTAATTGTTAAACTTTAATTTGATTTGAATATTCTCACTAGGCGAAAGCCTAATGTTTCAAGTTGAATTTTCTTACCAGGTACAAGCTCCGGGAAGTAAGCGGGAATGAGAGAAGAGAACTTTTGGGAAAACTCAAACTTAGAGATAACGGAGGATCTAGCATTACTTTTGAGGCTTTTTGGGACAAAGGATTAGATAACTTAATTAATCTGATTGTGATGTATGATTAGATTAATAAGTTATTTGAATTAGTTGTGTTGTATATAACACCTTCACATTTGATCCTCAGGTTATAGAAGTTTGAAGTTTTATGATCATAACTTGTAGTAATTTTTAAGGTTTAAATTGGCCCTGTTTTTAGGGTGTTACAATATGGTATCAGAGCATTAGTTTAAGTGAACTAAGTATGATGAGGAGGTACTTAAACTTAAGCTGTGATGAACTAAGTTATGATTGGTCAAATGTATTCAAATACGTGTCATTCCAATCTTGGTAGGGAGGTGCAAATGAAGTGTAGGTGCCATCATCTTGATTATTTGTACAATAATTAGGATGTTGTTCCCCATAACAATTGAAAACATTATAATAAGGGGCATCCCAACTAAACCCTTCCATTAGGGTGAGGGTGGTGTAGCCGTGACATACCACATGGAAAGGTATAAAAAGAAACTCGCGACTCGGGCTCGAGTAGAAATCAATATCTTGGGATAAAAATCGTGCCAATCCCCGGCAACGGCGCCAAAAACTTGATAGCAAAATATCCACACGTAAAATGGGCACAATAATGGCGCAAGTATACACCACGTATTGCGTTCGCTCACAAGTAATATAATGGTAAGAACCCAATATCGTATACACGGGGATTGGACTACCAAGAATCGGAGATTTCTACGAACTTCCGGTGCAAAGTTGAGGTTTTTAATAATTTGTTTGAAGTTGGTTTTGAGCAAATAATTAACTATAAAATTAACCCGATTAATTAAAAAGCGGGTACGGGTGTAAGTTTTCCCCTCGAGAGTATTTATTTAATAACTTAAATGGTTAATAAAATCGGTCACAATTTGTCCCACACGATTTCCTCTTCTCAAAGCTACGTCGTAAAGGTTGTAATAACGATTTTATTATAAAGTTCCTACACAAGCTATCTTTCGGTTTACCAACCTTACTAAGTAGATCTCGAAAATCTTAGTCTTGCCGGATGTAAAGAGATGCGCATATCTCTATGTCACACCTACTCGACCGGCGTTTTGACCTTAGCTCGGTTATGCAACAACCCATATCTCTATGTGATTATTGAAGATTTTCTCAAACCTCCTTGCATCATTCAAGCCGTATTTCGGATCCGCCCCTCTCGAGGTCTAAGATCTAATATTAACACGTACACGTGATCAGCTTGTCCGCGTTGCGTTATGTTCCGACTCGAATGACTAAACCGAAAAAATAACTAAATGTAGTAACACCCGAGTGTTACATTTTTACCCTCTCGGGTTTGGCTTACACCCGCACCCAAAGGGGGGTTTAGCTACTCATAAGAACAGAAAACATAATATAGTAGAAGAAATAAGTAAACTGGAATTGCATTAAACGTAAACGATAACGTACCACTGTGGCCACAAGTGTACCACAGTGGGTAACAGAAAGTAAATACTTGAAAAGCAAATTACAAGAACTAAAATACTGAAATGTAAATGCTACAACTATTTTTCCACTGAGTTTTTGAGAGCTTTGGATGATAAGATGATGTTCAAATGCCAAGCCAAGCTTCCTTTATATAGTGGAGGAGAGGAGAAAAAGTTGAAAGGGACTTGAGAGGAGAAAGTGACCTCTCATGGTTGTCTTCTTCCCACATTTTGGCACCATCTCCCCTGTCCACATTATGCCTCTAAACTTGATCAAAACTCAATATTGACCCCAACATGCAGGTCTGCAACTTGCACAAAAATGCTCTCCAAATCTGCAGAAAATCGGATTTACACAGCACTCGCCACAGTACTGACGTTGTGGCCACAATGGTACAACAAACGCAACATTTTGATCTTTTTGATTATTTTCAACATTTTGGAACAACTTAGACCAAGAGAAGTAGATAGACTCAAATGAGTACGAAAAAGGTTAAAATGGGTTTAAAATTGCTGACAAATAACTCTAAAAATTGAGGGATATCAAATAACAACTTTCGTCCCTAGAGTTTCGAAATTACAAAATAGCCATCGTGGTTTGCAAAACATTTGAATTTGGTCCCTTCCTCTAACAACCGTTAAAGAATTTATTTAAATGAATGATCATTTTTGTCCTATTTATTGATTTCTCTTGTCTTTTATTCCAATCACAATCGATTTTATGATTTGGTCCATGTGGTTTTTGATTGGGTATGAGAAAAAATCGATAAAATGACGGAAATACCCCTCATCAAATAATTTTTTTACGACCATTAGAGAAAGAGATCAAATTTAGATATTTTTGAAAATCACAATGACCATCTTGTAATTTCGAAATGAAAACGAAAAATGTTATTTTCTACAAATCACATATACCAAATATGTAGTTTACTCGGTTTTGGAATTTAAATATTTTTTGTAAGTGTTATAATCAATTTTTCAGATATAAAATTATAAACTAAAGGATTAATTACAAAATAAAGAACAAAATTATTATTAAGATTTTAATTTCAAAGCTCTATTTAATGAACCAAACAAAAAGGTTTTAACGGAAGATTACTCACTTAAGAACTGATTACAATTTTTCTTGTTTAAATGTTAACGAGAGTAATGGACCGTTTACCAAACGCTTACTTAGGTAAGCGCTTATCAAATCACATTATCTTATTGGATGCATATGGCAAGAACCAAGGATCTTACCTGGTAAGAACGAATGCAAGGATGAGAGTCTTACCCGGTAAGTGAGGGTGACGACTCTTACCACGGTTAGCGATTACTGGGTAAATTGTTGCATACAATACCGGTTTGATAAACTAAAATCTTACCCGGTAAATAAGTAATACAGTAGTATTTAATTTTACTTACCCGAATAAGCGTTTGGTAAATGGTTTCTAAGAATTTGGAGTAAAATAAAAAGTCTTATTCATGTAAATACCGATACAAAAATGATATTTATCCAATAATAATATTTATATTAAATACTGATCAAATAAAAACTGACAATTATACCCCTTTGATAAACACTCCTTCCAGTTCCTCTTATCAAAATCAGAGAATCTTTAACGGTAAGAGGTCATAGCCCGTTAATCCAGTATATTTCATTTCCTAACTAAAATGGACAACAAACCAAATTATCCAATCAAAGCAACACGTGTTCTCCACGCGACACCTTAACGCGTGATAGAAACTACACCTTCCTTGTTGCATTCAGAGTGGGGGGTTGCGTACATATATAATTACAGTTGGAGTTGGAGTCCAAATCAGTTTGAATGCGTTTTTTCCCCGCACTTTCTTGTTTACGATTTCTACTTCTTCTTCTTCTTTGAAATTTCTGTTTTTACATCTGATCAAAATCGCATATTACCATTGATTTGTAGCTGTACACCATGATGTTGATGGATATTACTGTTAAAAAACTGAAGGGGACTAGCTTCTTAATCGAAGCAAAACCTCATCACACGGTTCGTTTTCATATAATTCTCTACATTTCTACCTAATACAAATGTTTATACGTGCAATTGACAGGAGTCTAGGGCTTAAGTATCAACTTCTTGATTTGATTACTATTGAGGTGCCAGAAACGAGTGGCAATTTTATTCGATAGTCTTCTCAGTAGGTTCAATTGTGTTGCTATCCTTAAGTGATATAACAGGGAAATAGTTGGATCGAAATGGTGTATCAATTTGGGGATCAATTTGTGTAAGCGCTGTATATTCTCAAAAGGTTGTGAATTCCATGCAGGCTATGGCTGATTGCTACAATGCAGGGAATTAATTGGTTGTGATTTCATGTTTCTTGCTCATATATATAGTCTCTCTTCTTGGTCTTGTCCAGGCTTAATTAAGTTTTTTTTGGGGAGTTTCTTGGTCTTGTATTACAATGAAGAAGTGATTTTAGAAGTGTTTAATGTGATTAAAGATTTCTTTATGGAGCTGTAAATGTTTCTAATATTGGTGTATATATGCATGATTGTCCAAATCTTATATAATGCTGCACTTAACACATTCTATTAGTTTTGGCTACTTTTCCTAAAATAATGTTCCTATATATGTATGCTGTAAAGTTGGTGAGTGTTGATGCAGGTGGCTGATTTGAAGAAAAAGATTGAAAATGCTAAGGGGCGCCATAAGTATCCTGCTGAGCGCCAGGTGCTTATCCATCGGGGTAAAGTGCTGAAAGATGAAACCACCTTGGAGGATAACAATGTTGATGAGAATGGTTTTGTTGTCGTTATGTTATCCCCGGTAAATATCTGACTTCTCATCCATGCATTATATAACATTATATATATAATGTTAATTTAATTTTTTAATTACCAACAAACACTGATTGCAGATCAATAGAAGCTGTGGTGAAACTTCAACAGCAGCAGCTCCTATGGCTGAGATAAGTTGTACTCCTGCTCCTCCTTCTCCTGAGGAACCTTCTACTATGTACGTAATTAAACTTCATTAATTATATAATTAGCTTCTCTAGCTAGCTACTTTGTATATGATTAATTAATTGTTATATATGGATACATGAGACCTAATTAACTACCATTGCAGAGCTGAAGCTGTGCCATTAGTATCTGTGCAAGTGCAACCTACACAAGCAGGAGGAGGGATGCCAAACACAATTCCCTTGAATCTTTTTCCTCAGGTATATATTATATAGTATGGCTAGCTATATATGATCATCATACATATATATATATTATATATGGTGTGAATATTATATATTTAATGTTTAAATTAGTGTTGGGTGCATGTGGTAGGACGTAGCTCCTGTGCCTGAGACAAGTTGTACTCCTGCTCCTCCTCCTCCTTCTCCTGAGGATTCTTCTACTACTACGTAATTAATTAAGCTTCATTAATTAATCAATTAATTAGCTACCTTGTATATAATTAATTAATCGTTATATATGGATACATACCTGCTAATTAACTACACTACCATTGCAGAGCTGCAGCTGTGCCATCAGTATCTGTGCAGCCTACACAAGCAGGAGGAGGAGGGATGCAAAACGCAATTCCCTTGAATCTTTTTCGTCAGGTGAATATAGTATGGCTATATATGATCATCATGCATATATATATAATATATTTAATGGTGAGGTTACTTTTGGTAGGATCTTGCTGATACCATGACTCGTTGGACTCTTGGCACCGACTTGGATATCCTGCGCAACAGCCCACGGGTATATTTCTTTATTTATTTACGTAGTTAAGTTATCTATTTACCACAGAGTTGACCCATACTTTTCTTGTTTCCAGTTCCGGAGGTTTCGCAGCGTTGTGCATGTTTTCCCAGGAGTCTTGCAGGTATAGTCTCAGTTGTCTTATTAGTTGATGCATATATAGATACATTAATTAATGTGTTGTGATGTTAATTATAGGCGTGGCTTGAAGATTTAAGGGAGCGTAATCCCAGGATCTACAGATTTATTCGTCAGCACCAGGTTGATTTTGATGCTTTGATGAATGAAGGCAGAGGGTATCTATATCTATCTACTCTTCTTGTTTCTTTAATTAATTAGTTAGTTAATAGTATATATGTATCCATCTATAGGGATCTAGTGGGGGACTCCGACCTGACACTTGAGGAATTGGCGGCAATCTTCCGTGTAAGTAATTAATTAGCTATATATATTATGAATTTGTTCATGATGCAGCTAGCATATATATATATATATATTAAAGAAAAGAAATTAATGTGTGTTAAATCAATGGGATGATATGATGTGTAGCTTGAAGAGATGGGATTCGAGAGAGCATTAGTAATACAGGTGTTTTTGGCATGCGACAAGAACGAACAGCAGGCTGCCAATTACCTACTAGATCATATGCATGACGACCACGACAACAAGTGAATACTGAATACGTACGTACCATTGAATGGATGGATCATATGCATGGATGTTAATAGTACTTGATACATTGACATGGATCGATGTAGTACTTGATACAAATGCCAATTCTCTTTGTAGATATGATGTAGCTAGTTACAATGATAATAATAATACATCATTCAATTCTTCTACTGCATGCTTTCTTTCTACCAAAATACAACTTGTGGGAAGATCTTAAGCTCCTATTCAGAAACTCAACAAGAAACTTAACTATAATTATATATATGAACAATCCAAAATTCCACTATTCAAGCGACAATCACATTTTGTATTAGCACGAAACCCCATCTGCTCACTCAAAGAGATCGATCGAGGCGAGCAACATGGTATCGACTGTTAGAATCGATGCGTGAATCAACAGATGAATCAAAGATGTAATCGAGAGAGTGAGATGGCTGGAACGGCCGAGGTTTTCTATTATCAGAGAGAGTGATTACGATTGATTAATTAGACAACAAACCCTAAGAGAGCTATATATACTTTGTAAGTTACAAGTAATTACAGAATGAACCCTGAACTATACATATTGACAATAATACTCTAACATCGACCATTCATTAATTATGATGATGGGTATATATATTAGAATTAAATAAACTAGACTAATTAATTTTAATATAATTAACTGTCATATGACAGTTATAACTCGAACAGTCACCATCACCGAACCATTGCTATTGAAAGGTTGCGATGGATGGTATTGTATATATGTATGTAATCGTATGTAATCATGTATATCTTATCAACAAGCCACATATATCCAAATAAATACCAGATTTGGAATCATATGAGAAAAAAGTTTTTGGTGAAAAGTAGCGAAAGTATCTTTATAATATGTTGTGGATATGGTAAGAGTTATAGGACTTGAATATGTACCTTCACCGGTTTTTATATGAAGGTGTCACCTCTATACAGCTGCAGACAATATAATGATACTTTCACATATATTTTGTGATCGAAGGTTACCTTATCTTATATATGCGAAAATAACATTTCTCACACCGTTCACGAAAATATAATAATTAAAAGAATATTTATATGGCAACAATATTGAGTTTTGTTTTGGACACACATTGCAAGACCGATGGTCTTGTTCAACGGAAAAATCCGTCGGAAATGACTATCAGTGGCGGTTGGGGACGATTCAACTATATAGAATGACATTTTTGACGGATTTATGGCGAATTCCCCATTTCTGGCTTATATATCTGGAAATTGTATTCGTCTCCTGTGAAGTGTGGATTAAGTTCCAAGTTGCAAGGTAGTAATTCAGTGGGAGGTAGTTGGCAAGGGCCTTCTTGTTTGGAGGTGGGATTTGATTATTTTGCAAGTATTGTAACAACACTATTTAATAGTTGTACAATCATCTTCAAGCATTATATTGTTGACAACTTCAATTCGTCTCTTGATCTTTTTTTATCAGTTCTGCTAGAAATTTAATTTCAAGAAATTAAGGTTTTATCAATATTGCTAGCTGGTTAATTATTCCTCCTTCCTAATGAAACCATTTTTACTGCTAATTTTTGGTATAGGGGGAAAAGGGTTGTTGCAAACTTGTAGGTTGAGCAGTTGCATTGCATGTATGTGTTTAATTTGTACTTTATGATCCTTGAATTGGTCAACATATAAGTAGCTAAAAACTTTTTTTGGGATAAAATGCTCACTTTTTTTTACTACAAGGTAAGAGAGTTGTAGTTTTTTCAAGCTGCCAGCCATAGTGTTAGATTATGAAGATCATAACACATTTTTAGAGGTTAAAATGCTATATGATTGGCTCTTCTAGATTACTTAATTAGATATAATCATATATATAAAGTTACTACATTTCACTATAAAACTTGTATTTAATAATAACTATTGAACCCTTCTCAGAAATCATCTCAACTTTGAATTCGTTAATGGTATAAGCTTTATATTAAGTGCTTTGGAATAAAATTTATTGCAATAAATTAATTAAGGCCAATGTCACCGTTGGTTTTCGATAAATAGGCAATATTTTTGGAGTTATATCGTATTTGAATATGCATAGACACATAGTTTGTTTCACCCATTATCTTCTTGTGATTTTGTTCTTTTTATATAGCACTGTGCCTCCACCTAAGATCTTCCGAGTAGGAGCCTCATTCTATTACTGAACCACCTTCATTGATCACTTATTATGAACCATTGCTTCTGCGTTACTTATGTTTTAGACGGGTTTTTAGTCATATGAGATGGGTAGTCGTAACCTCCACAAACAGCAAACAAACATCCCCCTTATTCATCATCAATATGTGATTCATCCACTACAAGAAAAATGGGCTAAAGTGACCAAAACTTCTAGTGAGGACAAAATGTCCTCACCATAGGTCACTAAAAGACAAAACCATAGAACTATGTTGACAATATAGTTTGACTTACTCTATTGTGAGGACATGTCCTCTCCATAGGTATTTTAGTTTTAATTTTTGATTTTTCTTTCGCCACCAAAATTAAAACAATTCAGAAAATCAACCTTTATTGACTTTTTTTCTTTGACCCACCTTTGGAGAGGACATGTCCTCACGATAGGTTTTTCCATTTCCTCACAAAAAACTAATAAAATGGCGGTTTACATTTCGAGAGGACATATCTTTACCATAGGTTTTTTCATTTTCCCCCAAAATATAAAACAAATTCGCACCAAATAAAATAGGTTTTTTTAAATTTTAATTTCCCACCTTAAATAAAATGAGTTCCCACAAAAACTTAATGAAATGGCGGGTTACTTTTGGTGAGGACATGTCCTCTCCATAGATATTTTAGTTTTAATTTTTGATTTTTTTTCTCCACCAAAATTAAAACAATTCATAAAAACTACCTTTATTGACTTTTTTTCTTTGACCCACCTTCGGAGAGGACATGTCCTCACCATAGTTTTTTTCCGATTCCTCACAAAAAGTTAATAAAATGGCGGGTTACATTTGGAGATGACATGTCATCGCCATAGGTTTTTTCATTTTCCCCCCAAAATATAAAACAAATTCGCACCAAATAAAATAGGTTTTTTAAAATTTTAATTTCCCATACTAAATAAAATGAGTTCCCACAAAAACTTGATGAAATGGCGGGTTACTTTTGGTGAGGACATGTCCTCACCATAGGATTGTAACTTATACAAAAAATAAACATAAAAATACATAAATAATAAAATAAAATATTTTTTATTAATTTAAAATTTAAAATTATATTATTACTATAATTTTATAATTAGGATTGTAACTTTCTCTATAAATTACATTACTATTTATCGTTGTTAATCATTAACTACTTTATGGGTGACATCTGACATCGTTCTATAAAGTTTTCAAAAATAGGGTTATATAATATGTACTTGTTTCTGACGATTTACCAATTAAGGTTTTGACTTGATCATAAAAGGAAGTCATACGTGTTTATTACGGTTGATTGTTGGTCAACATTAGTCGGTCCACATAAGCATGGTTAGATAAGCAGGTTATATTCGACATTCATCAACTATGATGATACGCGGTCCACATAAGCAGGTTAGAGTACGCATTGGTCAACCATGGTTATACGTAGTTTGAATAAGTCGGTAAATGTCAACATCGGTTGACCAATGTGATATTTGGTTCAAATAAGTGTGATACACTTCACGTTGGTCAATTCTAGTTGGGCTTGGATCGATCTAGTTGGGCTTTAATTGATATATTTGGGCTTGGATCGAACTGAGTTGGGCTTTAATCGATCTAGTTGGGCTTTAATGGATATATTTGGGCTTGAATCGATCTAGTTGGGCTTTAATTGGTATATTTGGACTTGGATCGATCTATTTGGGCTTTAATTGATATATTTGGGCTTTCATTGATATATCTGGGCTTGGATCGATCTAGTTGGGCTTTCATTGATATATCTGGGCTTGGATCGATCTAGTTGGGCTTTAATGAAACCGTATTGGGCTTTAATGAAACCGTATTGGGCTTTAATAGACCGTTGTGGGCTTCAAAGGACCATTTCGGGCTTTAATATACCATTTTGAGCTTTAATTGACCATTGGGTTATAATGATTTTTAACAAATTTTAGTAGTTCTTAATAGGTTATAGTTTGTTTTACTGGTCTTATTGAACCCAATACACACCACATGCATATTAGCGTATATGTAGTACATATGTGCATACTAACCCATAAAGATTATAAAGGTTCTTCCTTAATGAGAAGTTTATCAAGGGTCTTTGATGTGGGAATCATCCAGTCAGGAACAATTACACCTTGATTTCTTTTGTTCAGCGCTTCTTCAAAAATCAAAGGTTTCAGATGTCTTGCCTTCGTCACGAAGAGCCATGGATAGTATGGATCTGGCTTTTGTGTCGATAGCCACTTTCTTCTTATCTTCATCAGTCCATTGATGAATTTCCTTAGGGACCAGCCTTTCTGGAATAACAAGTCTATTCTCAGCGGCTGGAACTGCAACATCAATTCTTACAGGGATGTATGGACCGTTTTCAAGATAGTAAGGCATAGTATGATCTACACCTTCTAAGAAGAGAATCGTCCTATTTTTCCATAGATTAAAATTGTCTCTGGAAAATCTATGGGGTTTTGCAAGAGAACCGTTGTCGATATAGTTTGTGTTTGTGTTGGTAGCCATTTTTAGAAAAATAGCAAGGAAGAGAAAAATCTTATAATAGATTAGATATTGTTTATGAGATTAAACAAATCCGCTCTGATACCACTTGTTGGTCCCGAAGGCCTATACAAGTTTGTAGAAGGGGGGGGGGGGGTTGAATACAAACACACAAATTTACTTTTCTAAATTGTTTATTGATAAATCATTAATAATTTACAGCTTGTTGCGGAAACAAGATTAAGGATAAACCTAAATCTAAACAAGTTGGAACACTAAGTTTCTTGCACTAAGAAAGATAAGGAAATTACGAATAATAACCTATATCAAGATAAGAAGGATGAACTTGTCCAGAGTTAGCAAGTTACTTCAAATGAAGTGAGTTCGTCTTCTTATATACTGCATGCATTTAATGCATGTCAGTTTACACTTTACACGCGGCAGCTGGTTGGTTGCATGTCATTGACCTTTGTTGACAACCTTAGTAGCCGCATGAATGAACAGTGTAGTATCAGAGTGGTTGTACGATTTCAGACAATAAGGTTCTTTTTCTGACATCTCGTACGGAGTCGTGCAAGGGAAGTTAAGACAACAGTACTTTGTACGGAGGACTTCATGATCAGCTTTCGTTGAATCAGAGCTTTATTCATTGCTTATCAGCGAATGATAAAGTTCAGCGATAGCTGAAGTCTTGTACTTGATACTTCACGTTGAGTGGACAAATCTGAGTCTTCGCTGATCCGCATCAGTTCATTAGGAGACTTGTCGCTGGTTCTTGAGCTTGATCTTCGACTTCAACATAGAACCTATGTTGACGTGAAACTTGTCTTTAGAGATCATAAGTAAACAACTAACTTATCAGCGATCACCATAAGGATTGAACAGACTCAGAGCATTATGGTGAACAGTGTTCGCTGAATGTTTAATTTAAAGAGCGAGAGTTCCTATCAGCGGTACTGTAAGATCTTAGTACTTATCAGCGATAGTGAAACTCTAATACATATTGTTTACTTACAATTTTCACTAAGTATATAAGAGAGGGTCATTATCAAATCACTGAGGGTTTGGATCAACATTTACCAATTAAGGTTTTGACTTGATCATAAAAGGAAGTCATACGTGTTTATTACGGTTGATTGTTGGTCAATATTAGTCAGTCTACATAAGCATGGTTAGATAAGCAGGTTATATTCAACATTCATCAACTATGATGATACGCGGTCCACATAAGCAGGTTAGAGTACGCATTGGTCAACCATGGTTATACGTAGTTTGAATAAGTCGGTAAATGTCAACATCGGTTGACCAATGTGATATTTGGTTCAAATAAGTGTGATACACTTCACGTTGGTCAACTCTAGTTGGGCTTGGATCGATCTAGTTGGGCTTTAATTGATATATTTGGGCTTGGATCGAACTGAGTTGGGCTTGAATCAATCTAGTTGGGCTTTAATGGATATATTTGGGCTTGAATCGATCTAGTTGGGCTTTAATCGGTATATTTGGACTTGGATCGATATATTTGGGCTTTAATTGATATATTTGGGCTTTCATTGATATATCTGGGCTTGGATCGATCTAGTTGGGCTTTCATTGATATATCTGGGCTTGGATGGATCTTTATGGGCTTTAATGAAACCGTATTGGGCTTTAATGAAACCGTATTGCGCTTTAATGGACCGTTATGGGCTTTAATAGACCGTTATGGGCTTCAATGGACCATTTCGAGCTTTAATTGACCGTTGGGTTATAATGATTTTTAACAAATTTTAGTAGTTCTTAATAGGTTATAGTTGGTTTTACTGGTCTTATTGAACCCAATACACACCACATGCATATTAGCATATATGTAGTACATATGTGCATACTAACCCATAAATCATTCAACTTAGTTAACAATTTTTTAGATTTTTGAAAATTGATTTATACATTCATGGTTATAAAACAATAAAGTTTATAATTATTTTAGTAAACGAAGCTGAAAAGATATATTTGTTTCAATAATAATTTTTCATATTCATTGTAATTAAAAATATATTATGTGCACATAATTAAGAATTTGTATTAGTAATAAATAGATTGATATAATAAAAAATATATCACCCTAAACCCACTTTGTTTCCCACTTTTTCAACTACACACTGGCCAAAAAAATTTAGTTTCCCACATCCAAAATTTTAATTTCCCACGTCCAAATTTTTAGTTTCCCACCCAAATTTCACTTCTTGTTTCCCTCCTCTCTCTCCCCCCAAAATTTGTTTTATTAAGTTATAAAACAAGATGAAACCCTAGATTTACTTTCCAGTCGCCACCACCACCCACCACCACCACCCGACGCCGCCTCCAACAGTCGCCACCACGAGCCACCCCAACCAGCCGCCAGTCGCCACCACCACCAGTCGACGTGTCGCCACCACCACCACCCGACGCCGCCTCCACACCTCTAATCTCCATCTCCTCCTCAAGTTTCCATGCTTCATATTGTCAAAATATTGGGGTAACTAATAGGCAATCAAAGTAAGCTTCCAATTTCTGCACGTTATTTTACTTTTGCATTTTAAAATGTAGATGATGATGATGATAAATTAACATTTAGTTATGGTAGATTGGCTGATTGGGCATATTGGATTCATCTTTTTGTAGATTGGCATATACTCGACTGCTTCATAATCTTCAATCTTTAATTTATGACATGTACGAATATTTCAATCTCTTATTTTACTTGTTTTCTCAACTTGCAGTAGCGGTGTGGCAGCGGTCGACTCAGTTAGGCTGCTGATTTTGGCCGAGGTACGGTAGTGGAAGTTGTAGAACAGTGGCTGAATGGGCTCAGCTTTGTCCATCAGATGGTTGTTCGCTGCTGCAAGGGGACGTTTGGCGTAGATGAGGCTTAATGGGGGCAGCCGATGCGTAGGGATGCCTCTGTGTACTGTCTATTTGCTGCGCAGAGCTGCTGTCCTTTTCCTGTTTTTGCCTCTATTAAGCCGGCCATTAAGCCAGGGCTGTTTGTTTTTGTCTTTGCTTCCTGTTTTGTGGTCTTGTTTCAATTAAGCCATCCATTAAGTCGTGGCTGTGTGTTTGGCTTATGCTGTGATGTTTGGGTTGGTTGGCTTAGGTGTTGTTCGGATCTTGATGTTTGGATGGTTTTGGTCTTGTTGGTACCTTGTACAGTCTGCAAGTTTTGTCCTAGCTAGTTATTGTTATGTACAGACATTATTGATTTTTTGATTGAATACCAATTTTAGAAAATTGAACTTGTTATTTGATGTGCTTTTGTATATATTAGTATTAAAAAATTAAATATTAACTACGGATCAACAGTGAATATGTTTAGTAGTGAATTATACTAATTAGAATATAATTATATTCTAATTAGCTAAAGTGAGGACATGTGCTCACCATAGGTAATTATATTTTAATTACTCTAATTAGTTATGGTGAGGACATATGCTCACCATAGGTAATTATATTCTAATTACTGTAATTAGCTATAGTGAGGATACATGCTCACCATAGGTAATTATATTCTGTTTAATATAATTATCTATGGCGAGGACATGTCCTCCCCATAACTAATATTAATTACTTTTTCATTTATTTTATAGCAGTTGGATGTCCTCACTGTAGAAGAAAATAGTCCTCACCATAGACATATAGCGTCGGACCTATAGTGAGGAAAAAAGGGTGAGGACACGTCCTCACTATAGACCTTTAGTGAGGAAATTTTGACCTATGGTGAGGACTTTTTTTCTCACTATAGCCCATTTTTCTTGTAGTGATCTAAGATGTTACAAACATCCCCCTAGCTCAATGAGGTTTTCCCCACCACTGGGATGATACGAGTATCGCCTCAATCACAGCAATCCATATCAGAAACCCAGCTGAGAAAATCGGCTCCTTCATAGATACGGTAGCAATTCGCAATTTTAACGATTTCATTAGTAGCGCTGATATACTCGAAATGCCATCAATTGGCAGGAAGTTCACCTGGTCTAATAAAGATGGTTCTAAACTTAGCAAGATAGATAGAATTTTCGTTTCACAGAAATTCTTGGAAGCTTGGCCTAGTTCGAGTTGCTCTATTCTCCCCAGGGATCTCTCTGATCACTGTCTTCTTATCTTGAACGACACCGTGATAGATTTTGGCCCGATCCCATTTAAGATCTTCAACTCTTGGATCCACTTTGAAGACTTCAATGAACTGGTGGTGAAAGAATGGAGAGACGGTAGCTATTTTAGCTCGAATTGCAAGCTGACTAACTTGAAAAATAAGTTAAAAATGTTGAAACACAAAATTCGGAAATGGTGGTCTTTGAAGAAAAAAAAGATGGAAGAGGATAGAAAGAAGCTTATATCAGACTTAGATAATCTTGATTTGATCATCGATGGTGGTAAGGCGGATGACACAATCATTCTTAGAAGATATGAAACTCTGAAATTGAAGACCGAATTAGAATCTAAGACCCGTGATGATTTGCAGCAAAAAGCGAAAGTTAAGTGGGCTTTGGAGGGCGATGAGAATACTAAGTTCTTTCATGGAATTATTAACCATAGAAGGAACAATTCTCAAATAAGGGGAATTACGGTTGATGGGGTGTGGAAAGAGAACGTGGCTCAAGTTAAAGACTCCTTCTTGGATTTCTTTAGAAATAAAATGGGGCAGAGTTTACAATCCAGGAATTCCTTTGACTTGACTAAGCTCTGTAAATTGTCTATGGAGGATGCAAACTTGCTTGTTCAAGATTTCTCTGAAGCGGAGATCAAAGAAGCAGTGTGGAGTTGTGGAAACGACAAATCACCTGGACCCGATGGTTACTCATTTGGCTTCATCAAAGCATACTGGCAGGTACTTAAAGACGATTTTGTTGGTGCTTTTTTCGACATTCAGGAGAAATCGTGGATTCCTAAAGGATGCAACCCTTCTTTCATTTGCTTGGTTCCGAAGGTGTCTGATCCTCAACTATGCAAAGACTACAGACCCATCAGTTTGGTCGGGTGTATTTATAAAGTAATCGCCAAGATACTTGCCAATTGTCTAAGTTGTGTTATCAATTCGCTGATTAGCAACTGTTAGTCCCAGATGGCTTAACAAGTATTGTAGAAGGGGGGGGGGTTGAATACAATACACAAAAATTTCACAATTTTAATTCTTATATTTGAAAAACTTTCAAAAGAATTGCACACAGAAAACTTAAGATTGTTGCGGAAAAGAACAGATAAACTATTCTAACAATCTTACACAAAGTATACAACAAAACAACTAAGAACACTAAGAGCAAAGCTATTGAGTTTTAAGGCTTAAAAGAAGGTTTCTTGCACTGAGAGAATTTCTTTTGAAAGCGTGAGAATTGCATGAAGAGCACTTCTCCTTTTATAGTGCCAAGGAGTGCCCAAGCATTAAATGCTTGGGACACTTGTCATCTTCACATATGCTGATAATGTTGACTTCAGGAGAACTGTGAAGTCCTTGTCACTTTTCACTAGGTGCAGACAGAGTAGCTTGAGCAGATAATAGGGACCTTAGCTGAAGGTGGATAAAAAGACAAACTGTCACTTTTCTCTGCTGGAGGATATTGTCCCATAATAAATGATCTTCTGTCTTGAGCCTTTAGCACCGAAGTGGTTTCCACCGAGATTTGACAAGTCTTCGGTGGAAAGAAGACTAGTCCACCGAAGTTGCAAGTAGGATTCGGTGGTAACTAGTCCACCGAAATTACGAGCATGTTTCGGTGGTGAGAGGACCACCGAAATTACAAGTATATTTCGGTGGTGAGAGGACCACCGAAGTTACATGTATATTTCGGTGGTTAGAGGACCACCGAAGTTACATGTATATTTCGGTGGTGAGAGGACCACCGAAGTTACATGTATATTTCGGTGGTGAGAGGAGCACCGAAAGGGTCATCGGTGGGAGAAGGCCACCGAAGATGTCCTATAACTTCGGTGGAGAGAAGGCCACCGAAATGTCAAGGGATTTCGGTGGTGATGACTTGTTTGAAAGTTGCCGAGAGTCTTCTATTTTCCACAAGTAGAGAGTCTTCAAGCTTGGTTTCGGTTGATCTTCGACTTCACCGAACATTTGCTATCTTGTACAAGTCATTCAAAGAACTGAACTAAAATATTCTAAGTAGGAGTTTTAGGGAAAACATCGGTGAGTCAATTTCAAATCCTTGGTGACCCAACAGCAACTCACAGGCTGCTTTCTTAAAGGGCAGATTTATCCTAGGCGGGGCATTCATAGCTAACGAAATCATCAGTTGGGCGAAACACAAATAAAAGTCGGTTCTTTTCTTTAAAGCTGACTTTGAAAAGGCGTTTGACTCGGTGGATTGGGATTATTTGATGGAAATTCTTGAAGCAATGGGCTTCCCTTCCAAATGGATAAAATGGATCACAACCCGTCTCCATTCCGCTACGTCCTCGATACTTATTAATGGGTCTCCAACTGCGGAGTTTCGTGTTCGAAGAGGACTCCGACAAGGGGATCCGCTGTCCCCTTTCTTTTTTATTGTCGCCATGGAAGGACTACACCACCTGATGGAGACCGCGAAAGAAAAAGGCCTTATAAACGGAATCGAGATCGGTTTAGAAAAGGTGAACATTTCTCACTTGTTTTACACTGACGATGCGCTCTTTATTAACAGGTGGTCGTTAGAAGAAGGGAAAAACATCATCCGCATCTTACGATGCTTCTACTTGGCATCGGGGTTGAAACTAAACCTTGAGAAATGTGATGTGTTCGGCGTTGGAGTAGATTCAGAAAGCATACTTTGGGCTGCCAATGAACTAAATTGTAAGGTCGGTAAACTCCCATGTAGATATCTTGGGGTTCCTTTGGGAGATAACATGAATAAAATCAAAGCTTGGGATCCGATAGTGGAGAGTTTTAAACGAAGGTTATCAAGATGGAAAGCAAAAACCTTATCTGTTGGGGGAAGAAAAGTCTTAGCCCAAGCTGTGTTAGGAAGCCTTGCGACATACTTTCTATCCATATTCAAAGCCCCTATGGCTGTCCTTAAAAACCTAGAGAAACTGAGAAAAGATTTCCGTTGGTGCAAGTGTACCACATCTCTATATATTTATATATATTTATTTTGATGATTACAAACACACCGCATTATTGTTTATCTAACAATTTAATCCAAGTGTGCAGTTGTTGAAGAACACGAAGATTTAATCTGAAGGGTTCAAGACGGAAGTGTTTACGTCGTCATCATTGTTTATAATTTATAATGATAAACACCCTAAAATAATATACCACTTGGATATTTCTAAAAACCATAATTGATTTTAATTAAATAAGGTTTATTGAGAAGATCCAGCAAGATTGGTTGCGTCCTGGAAAGTGTCTATTCTGACGCCGGTATACCGTGGAGAAAAGCCGGTATACCGCGGGTACATATTGGCCGGTATACCGCGGGTGTTCAGCCGGTATACCGCGGCAGGCGTGGTGTTTGTTTCTGATTGGTTGAAAGTACTTTTTCTGACGGCGGTATACCGCGAGTCCTAGCCGGTATACCGCGGGTACGTTTTCCAGAAGTCAACTTTGCATGAGAGCCGTTGTGTGTCAGTGTCCTTTTTACTGCACGGTATACCGCGTGCATTTGGCGGTATACCGCGCCTCATATATCCGTTGGAGATGCTGATATATAAAGAAGCATGCTGGTGATGAAGAAAAAAGACCAGACAATACAGATACAACCAACACCATCACTGCTCATCTGATCTCTCTCATTTATAATATATATATTTTATAAAACCTTTTTTATAAAATATCCAAGTGTGAGATATTATACAAGAGTGATTACCCATTGTGAGTTATACTCCTCTTGTAAGTATTTGAATAACGGGTGTGTGATCCTGTACATCTCAATAAGCTGAGGCTTAGAGAACCGTTTACTTTGCTCTGTATTTGGTTTGTATTCTACCGTAAAGAATACATTTATTGGATCGTGTCGGGAAGTGTCTCGGCTGCTGGTTTATCACAGTTGGTGGTAAATCAGTAAATCTCCGTGTCAAGTATCTCTATCCTTTATCTCTTTATTTATTCCGCTGTGCATTTTAATTATATCTGTTTATATAATTGTTGTATATTTATTATTTGTATACTCTGATTTATTTATACTGTTTCTGTACTGTATTTATTTATAAAAGAATTTTTGAAAGTAAAAGATTTAAATACAACCTTACCCCCCCTAGGTTGTCTAACATTTGGTATCAGAGCAGGGCTTTCAAAAATCGTCTATTTAATTTTTTAAAATCCGTTTTTGTTATGGCTCAACAAAATGCTTGGTTTTCTAAATCTCTTCTTATTGATTTCGAAAATTTTGATCTTTGGGCAAATTCTTTTGAACGTTATGTTCGTGGGATAAATCAAAAAATTTGGGATATTATTATTAAAGGAAATTTCAAACCCACAAAATTTCAAAACAACAAAGTTGTTGAAAAACCTAGCTCGGAATGGTCCGACGAAGATGAGGCTAATTATTGTTTAAATTATGAAGCCAAAAATTTTCTCTTTTCGGTTCTTACTAACGATGATATTGAGCGTGTTTATCTCTTTGAAACTGCTCGTGATATTTGGGAGAACTTGAACATCACCTATGGTGAAAACTCAAAAGAAAAGAGAGACGAAACCCGAGATCAAAGAAATGAAGAAACGTGTCTCATGGCCGACCATGATAATGAGGTATCTTCATCATATTCTTCTAAAAATAATTGTGATAGTAATTATAGTGATAATTATTATAGTGACAATGAAAATAATCTTGACGAATTATATAAATCATTTCATGATATGGCTGCTCTCGCAAATAAATATAAAGATGAAATTTCTAATTTAAAAGAAACCGTATCTATATATAAAAAGGAAATAGATGACGGTAAACAAAAATCTGCTCATGATTTAGATGTTATCACTAAATTAGAAAATAAATTAAGTGAAAAAGATATTTGTAAATCTTGTGTTATTTTAAATGATAAAATTGCATGTTTAGAGAAAAGAACATGTGAAAATATTTTATGTACAAAATGCGATATACTTGAAAATGATAATGCATGTTTAAAAGCTAAATGCGATTTATATGAAAAAGATAATCTGTTAGCTAATGCATTTCAAAATAGCAATGATAAAGTGTTAAAAATGCTAAATATGTCTAATCGCATTAATTGTAGAAAAGGCATTGGTTCTAATACATGTATTGATACGTGCTCGTGTATTCAAATTAAAAGGTGTTTTGAACCACCTAAAGTTAAAACGAGAAAACCTTATGTGCAAAAACCTCCGTATGTATCCAAAATGAATAATGTGAATTATATGCCGAGGAAACCGTATGCTTGCATGTATAATAGCAAATTTTCTAGACCAAAGAATAATGTAAATTTGCACTTGCATGCTTCATTTTACGTCTATGATAAATACGATCGTAAAATAAAAATGGTTAGAAAATGGATTCCGAAAGGAATGTTTAATGTTGACAATCCCGGTGGGATGCGTTTGTGGTTTTAAACCATTTTTATGGTTTTATATGTTGTCGTATTTTGTTTTATGTCGACAACATATTTTTTTTTGCAGTTTATGTTTTATACTAACTGTTAAAAGGACCCATAAGAAAAGGGTACCACGAAATATTTTCTTTGCCTTTTGTAGGTGTTTCCTGACGAGGATATAATACGTGTTTCCTGACGAGGATATAATACGTGTTTCCTGACGAGGATATAATACGTGTTTCCTGACGAGGATATAATACGTGTTTCCTGACGAGGATATAATACGTGTTTCCTGGCGAGGATATAATACGTGTTACCTGCCGAGGTTATAATACGTGTTTCCTGGCGAGGATATAATACGTGTTTCCTGACGAGGATATAATACGTGTTTCCTGACGAGGATATAATACGTGTTTCCTGGCGAGGTCATAATACGTGGTTACCTGCCGAGGTTATAATACGTGGTTACCTGCCGAGGTTATAATACGTGGTTACCTGACGAGGTCATAATACGTGGTGATTTTTTTTTATCACATAAAATTAACCGAAAATTGAAGCCTTAAGATCCGTTTTGGTGCAAGTGTTTCGTATTGGTTTGTATATCTTTGTCTCTATTGCTTTTTGCATTTTATTTTATCCCTCAAATTTTATAAAATCAAATTGATATCGTTATTAATTTGAGGGGGAGCGTTTTTAGCTCTTTTACCCATGAGTTTCTGCTACCTCAATTATATGCATATTTTGAGGGGGAGCATCTCTCGAGGGGAAGCATACCGTCTTTCTTGACCCTTTTTGTTTCGACAAACGGGGGAGAGAAACCGCATATGCTCGTGCTTAGCGGTTGTGTTTGTCATCATCAAAAAGGGGGAGATTGTTGGTGCAAGTGTACCACATCTCTATATATTTATATATATTTATTTTGATGATTACAAACACACCGCATTATTGTTTATCTAACAATTTAATCCAAGTGTGCAGTTGTTGAAGAACACGAAGATTTAATCTGAAGGGTTCAAGACGGAAGTGTTTACGTCGTCATCATTGTTTATAATTTATAATGATAAACACCCTAAAATAATATACCACTTGGATATTTCTAAAAACCATAATTGATTTTAATTAAATAAGGTTTATTGAGAAGATCCAGCAAGATTGGTTGCGTCCTGGAAAGTGTCTATTCTGACGCCGGTATACCGTGGAGAAAAGCCGGTATACCGCGGGTACATATTGGCCGGTATACCGCGGGTGTTCAGCCGGTATACCGCGGCAGGCGTGGTGTTTGTTTCTGATTGGTTGAAAGTACTTTTTCTGACGGCGGTATACCGCGAGTCCTAGCCGGTATACCGCGGGTACGTTTTCCAGAAGTCAACTTTGCATGAGAGCCGTTGTGTGTCAGTGTCCTTTTTACTGCACGGTATACCGCGTGCATTTGGCGGTATACCGCGCCTCATATATCCGTTGGAGATGCTGATATATAAAGAAGCATGCTGGTGATGAAGAAAAAAGACCAGACAATACAGATACAACCAACACCATCACTGCTCATCTGATCTCTCTCATTTATAATATATATATTTTATAAAACCTTTTTTATAAAATATCCAAGTGTGAGATATTATACAAGAGTGATTACCCATTGTGAGTTATACTCCTCTTGTAAGTATTTGAATAACGGGTGTGTGATCCTGTACATCTCAATAAGCTGAGGCTTAGAGAACCGTTTACTTTGCTCTGTATTTGGTTTGTATTCTACCGTAAAGAATACATTTATTGGATCGTGTCGGGAAGTGTCTCGGCTGCTGGTTTATCACAGTTGGTGGTAAATCAGTAAATCTCCGTGTCAAGTATCTCTATCCTTTATCTCTTTATTTATTCCGCTGTGCATTTTAATTATATCTGTTTATATAATTGTTGTATATTTATTATTTGTATACTCTGATTTATTTATACTGTTTCTGTACTGTATTTATTTATAAAAGAATTTTTGAAAGTAAAAGATTTAAATACAACCTTACCCCCCCTAGGTTGTCTAACAATTTCTTCTGGGGATCGGACACTGATGAAAGAAAAATAGCTTGGGTTAAATGGGGAGATGTCATCAAAAGTCGTGATAGAGGGGGCCTCAGATTGGGAAGTATCGCTGCAGCCAACTCCGCTCTTCTACTTAAGTGGGTGTGGAAACTCCATTCTAACCCAAATTCTATCTGGTCTAAAGTAATATTAGCCATATATGGACGGAACGGTGGTATCAACAATGACCGTATGCCTCCCGCCGATCATGGTCCGTGGTCCAAAGTCTTAAAGCTGATTTCTTGGCTGAATTCGAAAGGTTTACCTTTTGAAGATCTCATTATTAAACAGGTTGGGGATGGAAAGAGCACTATGTTTTGGTTTGATAATTGGACAGGTGAAGGCAAATTAAAAGATCTGTATCCTAGATTATTCGCGCTTGACAACGACATCCATGCAACGGTGGCTGAAAGAATGGGAGGAGGGTACAAATGGGGGTGGCGTAGAGACATCAGAAGTGGTAGAGAAAACGATGACTTGCGGCAATTATCTACGAAATTGGGAAGCGTCTACCTAAACTCCTTGAGCGATAAATGGAAGTGGAGACTTACCGGAAATGGCGATTTTACGGTCAAAGCTACGAGAGAAAAGATCGAGTCCTTAATGTTTGAAAATGGGGACTTCAAAACCAGCTGGAACAGCTTAGTTCCATCCAAAGTTAACATATTTTGCTGGAGGTCGTTACAAGGTCGAATTTCGGTCAAAACTAGACTGACGTACATGGGTATAGACCTCAACAATACTTTTTGTCCGATGTGTAATCAGACCGTGGAGACGATAGATCATATCCTTTTCTCTTGTGATGTTTCTTCATTGATTTGGAGAAGACTAGGAGGTTGGTGGCAGTTTCCTTTCACTTCTTTTCAATCCTTTGGTGCGATGCTGGAAGGGGTAAAGACGACTCACATCTCTTCGTTGAACCGTAAGTGTTTAGAGGCTATTATGTTCATTACGTGTTATTCTATATGGAGTTGCTGAAATAGAGCTGCTTTCGAAAATATAGTTCCAAAGATGGATGTCACTTTTGAGGCGATTATCGATATCACTTTTAGATGGATGTTGTATAGGTTCAAAACGAGCTCGAAAGATGTATTAGCTTGGAGAACAGATCCTTTTCGCTGTTTTGAGCCTTTGTAATTCTTTTCGCTAGCTTCTGGCTAGCCTTTTAATGAATTGCCGTTTCTAAAAAAACAACAATCCATATTTGACATAAGATTCACACGATATAAAGATATTTTCGCTACTTCTCATGGATATATGTGGCTTATTGATTAGATATGCATGATTGAACAGTGATGAATGGATACAAGGAAGGTTTGACGGATTATAAGTAAAGTTTTGTTATTTATATTTATGATGTTTTGACTAAATTTTGGATACAAATAATGGTTGCCAAAGGTTAATATCTATATTTTTAGAAAATCAAAATCAATTCTCAAAGTTCTATAAAAATGTTTGCTGAATGAACCCTCTTAATTCACATCAATATATATTTTTGTGTTGAAAATGTAAAAAGAAATTAGAACATCTATTTACAAGTTCATTGTTCTACAATATTAAAATTCTGTTTTTATCACACAAGATTTCTCTTTGTTTTTTTTTTTGAACAACAGCCAGCGATTCCATTAAAGCTAGCAAGCTGCTAGCGAAAAACAAACGACATTACAAGAATCTAAAACAGTCCCTATATTTAATGAACTTCATATCTCCAATGATGAAGATGCATATTTTAAAATTTAAAGAAATTTTAAAATTAAAGAAGAGTGGGAATAAAGAAACAAAGAAACTCTATACCAAATTATAAACTTTCTTTTTCTACAATCAAAGATGTTGAATGGGAAGAAAGAAAAAAAAAGAAAAAAGAAATACAAATACAAGGAATCAATATTACAATGATGTGAGCGGACTATTAATAGATATGATACCTCTCCAATTAAGGAACTCGATGAGGCTAATAAGAAACTTACTTTTTTTTTCTTTCCTGGCCATATTCCAGTCGGTCTCCTTCAATTCTCTACCTATTGAGTATCCATGTGAGCTCTATACAAGCCAAACTCGATGAAGTAGACTGACAGCTACACTTATCGATGGAGAGAAATATATGGAAAACCCCCTACTCATCTTCCTATCTCCATTGTTGTTCTCTTAAGTGTTCTTTTTTTTCTTTTTCTTTTCAGGGACAGTAGAATATATTTTTTATATATAAGAGGCCTCGTTAAGAATAAAAACTCAAAATTTCCTGAACTGAACCAACAAAGCAGTACACAAGCATGTATAATTATTATTCTAATATAATGCATTTGTGACTTTTCAGACTCGATCATCCATGTCGATCAACCATATATATAAAATGCAGAAAGCTATTAACATCCATATATCACCAACAAATAGTATTCGGTATTCTTGTATCAGTCTTCATTCATGGGATCTAATAAGTAATTGGCAGACTGCTCATCGTAATTCTTGCATGCCATAAACACCTCCATAAGACCATAACTAACAACCTCTCCAATCCCATTCCTTCAAGCTACAAAATCTCATTCCCATTTAACATTAGTTGTTATATATACACACACACACACACACACACACACATATATATATATATATATATATATATATATATATAGGGTACAAATCAAATACAAACCATGTATTTGTTGCACCCCTTAGACCATGAGTACCGCCTACCCACGAACCCACTGAACCCGAATGCCACCTCAGCGCCACATCAGCTTTTCTCTTTCCTACCCTCCTTACCTTAAAGTGGAGTACGGAGTACCGCCAACCCACGAACCCAATCCTACCCGCTACCTACCCGCCCACACCCACCCTCTTCGCCACCTCTCACTATCAAGAGATAATATCAGATAATATCTCTCAACCACTCATGACATATTCAAATATAGTTTGTTGTAACTCTCCTACTTTATCTCCTGTATTCTTCACAGTTAGTTGTAGCGTAGGCTATATAAACATCTCTATGTACCAGCATCAAGTGAATAATTCAATATACATATACTTCAACCCTTATATGGTATCAGAGCCCTTTTCACTCTCACGAGTTCTGATCCTCAAATCCACCTTCTGCCATGTCTTCCAAAAACACCAACCAGATCACCGCTGCAACACATCTCACAACCAAACTCACTGCCACCAATTTCCCAGTGTGGAGAAAACATGTCGAGTCCACACTCATCGGGCTCGAGCTTGAAGATTTCATCGGAGAATCCGCTCCACCTCCAAGACAGATTGATGACCAAGATGGCAAGAAATCGAACCCTGAGTACCTTCCATGGTATCGTAAAGATCAAATGGTTCTGTCCGCTATTCTTGGAAGCTGTTCGGATCAGATTCAGCCTCTAATCTCCTCTGCCACCACTGCTCGAGAAGCATGGGAACGTCTGAATGCAAGCTTTGCTTCATCCTCTCGATCGCGAATCATCTCTCTCAAATCTAAACTGGTCAAGAATCCCAAAGGAACCCGCTCCATTGCCGAATTTCTTCAGGACATGAGATCTATTGCTGATGATCTTGCCCTCGCTCAAAGTCCGTTTACTGAAGAAGATCTCATGGTTCATGTTCTTTCACAACTTGGCGACGAATACAACACCATCGCTGCAACAATAAAAGTTCGTGATAATCCACTCTCCTTTGCCGAATTATTCGACAAATTACAAGACTATGAGCGAGCACTCAAGGACCACTCTTCTGCAGCCGAACCTTCTCTCACCACAGTCAACTACACCTCTCGCCAACAAAACCAGTCCAATCGGTCTAACAACTCGTCCCGGTTCTCTGGAAATCGCAACAACCGTCCAAACACTTCTCAATGGCCCAACAGCAACAACAATAATAATAACAGTCGGCCTCAATGGAACAACTCTTCAGGCAATCGCAACAATCGAAACAATTCCTTCTGTCAATACTGCAACATTCCTGGTCACCACACCCGTGATTGTCGCAAGCTTGCTCGGTTTCTCCGAGAAAACAATGTTACCGTACACTCCTCACCCACTGCAAATGTGACAACCTTCGGATCTACTCCTTCCACATGGCTCTTTGACACGGGTGCTTCAGATCATGTCACATCTGATCGAACCAACCTCCACAGTGTTTCAGAATATGGAGGCCCGGATGAAATTAGTCTTGGTGATGGTACAAGCTTACATATTGCCCACATTGGTGACACCCACCTACACACACCTCACCATAAACTTCTGTTATCAAGAGTTTTACATGTTCCGACTATACGTCGAAATCTTATTTCTGTTGCTAAGTTGTGTAAAACTAACCTCGCATTCTCGTATAAGGTTTAACTTCTCGTTTGAACATACCCCTATATATATATATATTTCTAATTACTTACGCGTTTGATTGCGTCCATTTCCATAACTATCAGACTGAAGTCTGGCAGATACCCGAAAGTGTTGTGGGTTAGGATGCACAATCGCACGAAAAGTTGGGATCCGGAAACAAGAAAACTTATGGGTCGGCTCTCTAATATATGTTGAATGTGGTAGCTAGATAGCTTAACTAGGTAAATAAATACATGTGTGTCATTTTGCAAGAAATCCAAGTTGGTGTAAACCCTAAAACGAGTCACCCTGCCAGCTGTTGGGATAATCTCGACATACACAGAAGATTATATATACTACAAAAGAAAGGGTATGATGAAAAGTTGTGACTTTTCATCTACAACCGCTGGCCACCAACCGACACCACCAACAGTCACGTTGTTTCATTCACACCTGTTCACTTAGTATAAATAGGGAACTTATGTAATCGATTTAATGTACTTTTCTCTCAATTTATGAAACTTTAGTTTGATTAAAGATCTTGGATAAACCTGTTATATCCATCAATTGGTATCAGAGCCTTGGTTATTATCATACCAAAGTTCTCATCATCTACCCAGAAATCAAACCAGAGAAAGTCACCAGAAGTACCGCCGGAGATTAAACGATCAACCACCATCACAAATTGATCAGGGGTTAATCAGAATCTCAAGAGGATAACCAGGGCGGCCAAACACCAGAAGGTATTTTACCACCATCTGGCACCCACCGAAACAGAGGAAAACATACTTGTCTCGGAGATCAGAGAAGAAGTTCTCAAACAGCAACCATACGGGTTAGCAGAAGTAGAAAGCAAGCACACGGCTTCGCGAAACAGTCACCGAAAGAAGAAGTTTATCAACACCGGAGACAACCGCCGCTCAAGAAGGAGACCGGCAAAATCAAACGGAGAAGAAGAAAGGGATCGCAACCCTAATTTCCTCTCTCGCAAACAGAAGGTGTACGCACCATTTTTTCCCCTTTATCAAAATAAACCTAATTCATATTTAGGTTAAGGAAAAAAGTGAAATAACCTTTTTCTTTATATATAATTTTTACTTGTTCAAAATAAAAACATAAAGATTTTATTATTTGTTTTTTTTAAAGGAAAACAAATAACAAAGTTTTTTTTCAAAATCTTTTATAACCGGCCAATTATAAAAACTTTTGAAAAATCAAAAGGGAACGGATAAAATTATGACGGGGAAGGACGACAAGGAACCTGTAGATAGTTCCAGAATCAGGGAAATTGGGTCAAACACCCATTTCCAGTGTCCTATGTTGAAAGGATCAAATTACAACATTTGGGCAATTCGAATGCAAGTAATACTGGAAGCAAATGACCTTTGGGAAATGATTGAACCAAAACCAGAAACTAAAACGGATATAAAGAAGGATAAAACCGCTATCGCATATCTTTACCAATCACTACCAGAAGATCAACTGCTTCACATTTCAAAATACAAGACTGCAAAGGCAGTCTGGGATGCATTAAAAATTAGACACGTCGGAGTAAATCGTGTCCAGCAAGCAAAGCAACAGACACTCAAATCAGAATTTGAGATGTTGCAGATGAAAGATAATGAATCAATAGATTCATTTATTACGAAGATAACGAATATTATCAACAAAGCAGCAAGCGTTGGATTGACATATGAAGACCCTGTTCTCGTACGGAAACTACTAAATGCCGTACCAGACAGATTCCTTCAAATAGTCGCATCCATTGAACAATACTCAGATCTAGACACAATGTCATTAGACGAAGCAATCGGGAGATTGAAGACATTTGAAGAAAGACTGAAATACAAGAAAGAAAGACCGGTGGACAGTCAGGAGAGACTAATGTTCACACAATATGAAGGTCGAGGCCAACCTCTCAGAGGACGTGGTCGTGGGAGATTTAACCAGTCACGAGGCCGAGGGAATAACAGATTCAGATCAGAAAGAAAGAATTGGGAACCCTCAAGGAATAATTTCAAGAAAGAGACGGATAGCACCTCAAAGAAGTTTACGCGTGATAAGAGTAAGATATTATGCTACAACTGCAATAAGTATGGACATTTTGCTAGACAATGTCCACATAAGATTCAAGAAGGAGAGCAGTCAAATCTCATTGAAGAGGATTTAGAGCCAACGTTACTAATGGCAACTATTGAAGAGCACCACGAAGTTTGCTTAAACGAGAAGAATTTCGAACCAAGCAAGACAACTTCAAATGATGAAAGTCTATGGTATCTGGACAACGGTGCAAGTAATCACATGACAGGAGTCAGAAACCACTTCAAGGAGATCGACGAAAAGATTACTGGAAACGTACGATTCGGGGATGGATCATACGTAGAGATCAAAGGAAAAGGATCTATACTATTGGAATGCAGAAACAAAGAACAACGTGTCATATCACACGTCTACTACATTCCAAACTTGAGGAGTAATATATTGAGCTTAGGCCAATTAACAGAAAATGGGTGCAAAGTAGTGATGGAAGAAGACACATTACTACTATACGATTCAAACAACAATATTCTACTCAGAGTTACGCGATCAAGGAACCGACTCTATAAGGCAAACTTGAAGATAGGTGAAGCTACATGTCTCCTAGCCAACTTACATGATGAAACATGGTTATGGCATGCAAGACTAGGCCATTTAAACTTTAAATCTTTAAAGTCAATGGCAACGAAGAATTTGGTCCAAGGAATACCTGCTATTAAACTCTCTACAGATGTCTGCGACATATGTTTAATAGGAAAGCACACTAGAGCTCCATTTCCACAACAGGCAAAGACAAGGTCAGAAGCACCACTAGATTTAGTATTTGGAGATCTATGCGGTCCAATATCACCACCTACACCATCGGGCAAAAGGTACATATTTCTATTAGTAGACGACTACTCAAGATATATGTGGGAATACTTTTTGAATTCAAAAGATCAAGCATTTGGGATCTTCAAAGAATTCAAAATAAGGGTGGAAAATGAACTTGGAACCAAATCAAAGATGTTTAGAACAGATAGAGGAGGGGAGTTCACATCAAATGAATTCTTACAATATTGCAAAGAAAATGGCATCACAAGACAGTTAACTGCACCATACTCACCATAACAAAACGGAGTCGTTGAGCGGAAGAATAGAACAATTCTTTCAACTACAAGATGTATGATGAAAGAAACCGAAATGCCACAAAATTTTTGGGCAGAAGCAGTTAGACATGCCATACTATTATTAAATTGCACACCAACGAAGTCACTAGAAGACATTACTCCATACGAAGCACTGAAGGGAAAAAAACCAAACCTACATCATCTTAGGATTTTTGGATGCATCGCATATGCAAAGGTACCTTCACATCACTTGACAAAGTTAGATGATAGAAGTATACAAATGGTATACTTAGGCATTGAGCCAGGATCAAAAGCATATCGCTTGTTCGATCCAACGACGAAGAAAATTTGCGTCAGTCGAGACGTCAAGTTTAAAGAAGACGAGACATGGAATTGGAAGGAATATACAAAAGATTTCGATCTAGAAGAACCAGAAAGGAGCGATTTCATTATAAGGAATAATGAAACACCTAGTACTCAACAAATCTTAGATGAAGATGAAGAGATCGGAAATGATGTTACACCTGGTAACAATGACGAAGATGTTGAAATACCTTCACCATCCAATTCACCACCTAACACGCCAATACCCCATACAAATACATACGAATATAGTCCTCAACAATCCACTAGCTACTCACCAAATTCACAAATCGGAACACCTTCAACAACTGACTCAAGAATTGATCATAAGCCTATAAGAGGTTATAGAACCTTGAATGATCTATACGACAACACTGTCGAACTATTGCTAGTTGAAGATGAGCCAAGAAACTACAAAGAAGCAACTAAAGATGACAAATGGATTGAAGCTATGAAAGCAGAGATTGACTCCATCAACAAGAATAATACATGGAAACTAACCACTTTACCAAAGGATCATAAAGCAATTGGTCTAAAGTGGGTATTCAAGACAAAACGAGATGCAAATGGAGAAATAGTAAAGCACAAGGCACGATTAGTAGCCAAAGGATATATTCAAGAACATGGAATAGACTTTGATGAAGTCTTTGCACCAGTAGCACGAATCGAGACGATACGATTGATACTAGCTCTGGCAGCATACAACAAATGGGAAGTACATCACCTGGATGTAAAATCAGCATTTCTACATGGCGAGTTAAAGGAAGAAGTTTATGTCTCACAACCTGAAGGGTTTATAAAACCAGGAGATAAAGGAAGAGTCTACCGACTCATGAAAGCTCTATACGGACTAAGACAAGCTCCACGGGCATGGTATACAAAATTAGACAACACCTTGAAGATACTTAACTTCAAGAAGTGTGCTTTGGAACAAGCTGTCTACACAAGAACAAATAAGACATCAACACTATTGATTGGAGTATACGTTGATGACTTAATAGTCACTGGAACACCGAAGAAAGAGATTGAATCTTTCAAGAAACAAATGCAAGAGAAGTTCGAGATGAGTGATCTTGGATTACTTGCCTATTACCTTGGCATAGAGGTTACACAGAAATTGGGTGAAATCTCAATAAAGCAGACTGGCTACGCTAACAAGATACTCAAAGACACAGGGATGTTAGACTGCAATGATACAAAGATACCTATGGAACCAGGACTCAAGCTGACAAAGTTAAGCAATGAAAAATATGTAGATACTACGGAATATCGAAGCATAATTGGATGCCTACGATACCTTCTACACACAAGACCCGACTTAAGTTTCTCAGTTGGATTACTAAGTCGCTTCATGCAAGAACCACAAGAACAACACATGAAAGCAATCAAACAAGTATTGTGTTATATCAAAGGAACAAAGGACTATGGTATAACTTATGGGCATGAAGGAGGAGACAAGATACAAGGCTATAGCGACAATAGTTATGGTGTTAACACACAAGAAGGAAGAGGCACAACTGGAATAGTTTTCTACTATGGAAACTCACCTATTAGCTGGAGCACTCAGAAACAAGGAACAGTAGCTTTATCATCATGCGAATCAGAGTTTATTGCAGCAACAGCAGCAGCAACACAAGCACTTTGGTTAAAAAGACTTCTCAGCAAAATTACAGATACAAAGGAAGAGAAGATTATGATCTATGTTGACAACAAATCAGCAATAGCTTTTATGAAGAATCCAGTGTTTCATGGAAGAAGCAAACACATTGATACAAAGTATCACTTCATACGAGAATGCGTCGAGAAGGAAGATCTAATGGTCGAGCACATCAGTGGAGAGCAACAATGGGCCGACATACTTACAAAGCCACTACCAAGGATAAGATTTGTCACAATGAGACAAATACTTGGAGTTAGAAATCTGCTTCAGCATGATCAAGATTAGGGGGGTGAATGTTGGGATAATCTCGACATACACAGAAGATTATATATACTACAAAAGAAAAGGTATGATGAAAAGTTGTGACTTTTCATCTACAACCGCCGGCCACCAACCGACACCACCAACAGTCACGTTGTTTCATTCACACCTGTTCACTTAGTATAAATAGGGAACTTATGTAATCGATTTAATGTACTTTTCTCTCAATTTATGAAACTTTAGTTTGATTAAAGATATTGGATAAACCTGTTATATCCATCACCAGCAACATCCTACCCCAGCCGGCCAAAAATAACTTCAACATTAATTTATCTTATTATGACCATATATGCTGCTAAAGCTGATCATAGCCATACCTGAGGAAACAGATTCAAGGGATTTGTGTTTGCCCTCCCTGCTTGAACATTTTGAGATTAGGGGTTTATAGCTGAAGCTACTTCACTTTGCTTACCAGGAGCGTGAGGAGGAGCTGCTATACTACTGGAGCAGAATTTTTCTGAGGCACAAGAGCGCTTGCTATTGAAGCTTCACTAGAGGTGCTCTCGCTCAGTAATCAATGTTGATAATAAATTAAATAACATTAACTTCTTTAGTGCAATTTGGATAACTTAATAAAAATATATTTCTTATACCCTTTTATACTACCCATCAATGTATATAACGTATATAGGACTCCTAGAGGTACAAGTAAGGTCTGCGTGCATCATACCCACCTGATACCCTACATCGAGGTGGGATATATAAAGGAATAACAGCTCTAGAAAGAACCAACATGATATGATAAGTTCTCAGATTGATTAACTTGAGGTTTCAATAAGGACTATTGGTCACTTCATTCCACTTTCAAAGCCATAACAAATAAGAACCAAAATTGTGTTAAAAATGAGAAGTGCATATTCCTTAATACATCAATGTCTAGAAAAATATTGCCACTTGATAATGCAAAAAATGAAAACTACCGCTGTAACCGTGCCTACAAGGAGCTTGATAAGTCAGATATTTATCGGGGATAACATAACGACAACAAAACCATTCTCGTCAACTTTGTTTTCCTCCAAGGTGGTTTCATCTTTCAGTACTTTACCCCGATGGATAAGCACCTGGTGCACAACAGAATAAACGTCGGGTCCCTTGGCAATTTCAAATTTTTTTCTTCACATTAGCAACCTGCATGAATAGTCACTAACTTTACAACATACATTGGAACTAATACAATGTTTGAAAAGTAGGTGCTCAGCCAAAAATATAATGTTTGAGCAGTCACTAACTTTGAACATACATAGGAACTAATACAATGTTTGAACAATCACTAGTTTTTTTCTTCACATTAGCAACCTGCATGCATGCAGGTTGCTGATGTGAAGAAAAAATTGAAACTGCCAAGGGACCCGACGTTTATCCTGCTGCGCATGCAGCAGCAAATGCTTATCGATGGAGGTAAAGTGCTGAAAGATGAAACCACCTTGGAGGAAAACAAAGTTGACGAGAATGGTTTTGTTGTCGTTATGTTATCCCCGATAAATATCTGACTTATCAAGCTCCTTGTAGGCACGATTACAGCGGTAGTTTTCATTTTTTGCAATATCAAGTGGCAATATTTTTCTAGACATCGATGTATTAAGGAATATGCACTTCTCATTTTTTAACACAATTTTGGTTCTTATTTGTTATGGCTTTGAAAGTGGAATGAAGTGACCAATAGTCCTTATTGAAACCTCAAGTTAATCAATCTGAGAACTTATCATATCATGTTGGTTCTTTCTAGAGCTCTTATTCCTTTATATATCCCACCTCGATGTAGGGTATGCGGACGCTAGGATGCACACATGTCTTACTTGTACCTCTAGGAGTCCTTTATACGTTACATATATTGATGGATAGTAGAAGAAGGCATAAGAAATATATTTTTATTAAGTTATCCAAATTGCAGTAAAGAAGTTAAAGTTAATTTAATTTGTTACCAACATTGATTACTTAGCGAGAACACCTCTAGTGAAGCTTCAACAACAAGAGCTTATGTGCCTCAGACAAGTTCTGCTCCAGTAGCAGCAGCTCCTCCTCACGCTCCTGATCAGCAAATTAAGTGAAGTAGCTTTGGCTATAAACCCCCAATCTCAAAATGTTCAAGCAGGGAGGGCAAACACAAATCCCTTGAATTTGTTTCCTCGGGTATGGCTATGATAAGTTGTAGCAACATATATGGTCGTAATAGGATAAATTAATGTTGAAGTTATTTTTAGCCGGGTGGGGTAGGATGTTGCTGGTAGGGTGACTCGTGTTAGGGATTACACCAACTTGGATTTCTTGCCAAATGACCCACATGTACTATTTACCTAGTTAAGCTATCTATCTAACTTTTCGTGCGATTGTGCATCCTAACCCACAACACTTTAGGGTATCTGTCAGGCATGGAGAGGGTGACTCCAGCCTGACAGTAGAGGAAATAGACGCAATCGAATGCGTAAGAAATTAGCTATGTATATTCTGATGCATATATATATATATATATATATATTGTAAATGGGATGTGATTGTGAAGCTTGAAGGAATGGGATTAGAGAGATCATTAGTATGGGGGTGTTTATGGCATGCGAGAATAACGAAGAACACGCTGCCAATTACTTATTAGATCCCATGGATGAAGACTAGTACAAGAATACTGAATACTATATATTGGATGGTGACATGTGGATGCTAATAACTTTTTGCATATATATATATATATGACATTGATGATCGAGTATTAAAAGCAACAAATGCATTATGTTAGAATAATAATAATAATACACGATTGTACTGCTTTTGTTGGTTCAGTTCACGAAATTTTAATTTTTATTCTTAACTGGGCCTCTGATTTAAACAAAATATGTTCTAATGTTCAATTTATTGCCCGCTCGTCCACCTACTATCCTGAAAGAAAAAAGAAAAAAAAACACTTAAGAGCACAACAATGGAGATAAGAAGATGAATAGGTGTTTTTCTATTTATCTTTTTCCATCGATAAGTCTACTTCGTTGAGTTTGGTTTGTATAGTGCTCACATGGATACTCAACAGGTAGAGTATTGAAGGATACCGACTCGAATATGGCCGGGAAAGACAAAAAAGTAAATTTCATATGAGCCTCATCGAGTTCCTTAATTGGAGAGGTATCATATCTACTAATAGTTCTCTCACATCATTGTAATATTCTTTGTCGTTCCACTTTATTTCATGGTCTTGGACTCGGTAGTTAAATGTGTCTATACAACAAAAATTAATCAAGAAGTTGATACTTCAAACCCTTTGGCCATCAGTACCCGGGGGGCTCATTTATTTTAATTCTTTTATTTATACATTTAATTATTTAACAAAATAAAAATATTTATATATATATTTTTAATAAATAAAAATAAGATAAATAATAAAAATTAAAATTCATATCATTCATTAAAAAATTAAAAATTACAAAATAAATTTAAAAATCTACTCGTCGTCATTTCAATCATGATATTTTTTAATTTGCTCTTTTCTCTTTAGCGTAGCCATCAAAGCGCGGCCCGAAAGGTGATCATGCGGGGTTATGTAAAACTGGAAGTCTGCATCAAATCGTTTTGCTCGTTCGAGTTCTCGTTCGTGTTCCAACCTTTGAAGTTCGACATCGAGTTTTTTCATTTTGTATTCAATTGCACCATCAAACTTGTCGTTGAACGTCGTCAACAACTGATTAACACTTTCGTCCGTATTCGTCCCGGACGTATTACTCGTTGATATTTTTTTTGCCTTGTTTCTCCCGATGGGTCGTTGAATTGTCTCGTCATCGTCATCATCGGAAGTTTGGGTACGTTTTGAACCCCGCGATGAAGTTGTCGTCATCGTTGGAACGGCTCCCCATTTTGGACATTTTTTTAGGAATAATAATAATAATAATAATAATAATAAGAATAATAACAGTAAAAATAATTACCACCGCTTTGTGCGTTACCGACCACGGGGTCCTCCGAAACGTCAACCCACGCCGACACTAACGCGAGTTCCTCGGCTTTACTCCACGTTTGTTTGGCGGCTTTCGTTCGTCTCGGATTTGATGGTTCCGGGTTAGATTGTTGTGTCGGGATAAATTGTGGTGAGTTCGGGGTAGAAGGTTGGGTTTCCGGAACAATGTCGTCGTCGAGATTGAAGTTGGCCGGAGTAAAACCTTGTTCAATCAACCCGGGACGTGTAAATTGGTAAGGAATTTGTTGGTGAAATTGTTGGTGAAATTGTTGGGGAAATTGTTGCGGATATTGTGGCGGATTTTGTTGCGACCATTGTGGCGGATTTTGTTGCGACCATTGTGGCGGAATTTGTTGCGAGAATTGCGGATGATAACCTTGTTGTGTAAACGCTTGGAAACCAAGCTGTTGATCTTCTTGCGATTGTGGTGTATTCGGTCGGTTACGACGGGATGTAGGTGTTCTGTTTGGATTCATGATGAGAGAGGTTGAGAGAATTTGAGAGAGTTTGAGAGGTGTGAGATTGAGAGAGTTTGAGAGGTGTGAGAAATAAGCGGTTGAGAGAATAAGAGGTTGAGAGGTGTGAGAAATAAAAGGTTGAGAGGTGTGAGAAATAAGAGGTTGAGGGTTAAATATATAGTGGGATTAAATTGAGAAAAATTTTTATTTTTTTTGTTTAAAAATAGCCGTTCAACGGCATTGTTTTTTAAAATTTAATAAAAAAATATTTTTTTTTTAAAAACCCACGGGATGGAGCGGGCACCCATCCCCGCATCCAATCCCGCCCCGCTCATCCTGCATCCTCCGTACCCCATCCCCGCACCAAACCGCATCATCCCGAGCCCCCCATCCCGCTGGGTACGGATGGTCTTATACCATGCCAATGTTAGCAAATAAACAAATCTTCAAATATTCTCGAGTTAAATTACAGATCAAATAGCGCATAAAACCCTAACCTCCTATAAATTGCACTTGTAAACATTTGTATTATATAAAAATAGAGTTATATGAAAAAGAGTTGTGTCTTTGAGGTTTTGCTTCGATTTCAAAGCTAGTCCCGTTTCAACTTTTTAATAGTAACCTGCATCCTTCGATCTGTGTTACAATCAATAGAATATACGCTCTCGATCGCAAATTTCGAATAAGAAATTGGAAACAAGAAAGGGGAGGGGAATGCATGAAAGGAAAATCAAACTGATTTGGAGTTTTGGACTTAACTTTGTTTGTGTATTTATGACACCCAACTCTCAATGCAACAAGAAACACACGTGCATGGGATTAATGGTTATGGGCTTATGGCTTTCTGACCTCCATTGGTGATAGATTCAATTAGGTTGCAAGTAGCTCCTGGTGACATCTTTCACCCGATCACCAGGTCTATCTGATGTTGGGTTTGACTTGCTGAACAAACTTCTAACCTACAACCCTGAAAAGGTATATTTTGTAATTGAATGATGTTCTATGGTGAAAAACTTTCACTTCTCTCTAGTAGTATCCATTGTGAATTATTTTATGGGAATTATGGAATATTTGCAGCATATAACCGCTGAAATGGCTATTGAACATGAGTGGTTTCATGAAGTTCCCCTTCCCAAGTCCAAAGATTTTATGCCCAATTTTCCTACTCAACATGCGTAGCTAGGACATGTATCATAGTGCTACATTTTCGAACATTTGTTAATTAGTCAATCATGTTCGTGAATCTAAGTCAACACTACCCACTGATTTCGGGCGTACATGTAGGGTAATGAAGAGCCCGATCCTTTAGAGGAGCAGTGTTGGAAGGAATTGCAGCAAGCCAAATTAGGGACAGGTTGGTAAACCAAAAAGGTATAAGCAAGGAACTCAATCCTCTCCTTGACAACATTTGTAACACGTAGGCCAAAACAGTAGAGGTCCGATCCAACAAACCCAAATTATGATGTACCCCGTCTCTTAGATTTGCAGCCACAAGATCAGAGGAAAACAACCTATATGGTTTGGTTTATAGTGACATAGGTCAGTACTTGTTCGATGATATGGGTCTATAATGACCTTCCCAGTTAGCGTTTCCTATATATATATAGTGAAGTCTAACAATAGGTGATTTACAATGGTATCTACTGATGATACAGGACGGATAATCTATATGGGCAAGCATCATCAGTCGTGATCCAGCAACTTCTTTAAATGGGTGGTGGAACTTGGGACAGAGATACATCAATTGTCCGTGCCCTTGCAGTTGAGGAAATGGAGGCAATCCAACGGGTAAGTAGTTATATATATATATATATAGAGAGAGAGAGAGAGAGGCTCCGTAAAATGCAAACCTTGCATTTGTTGCACCCCTTACAAACCAGTGTGCATTGTTGGAACTTTTAAAAGTTATTTACCGGTTAAATATTGTCAAGGTCCATTAGTCGAGACTTAGTCTCAAGTTATGTTTATTATTAAATGTTTAGTTTGTATTAGATGTGTCATGTGACGCATATCAAACCATGATACAGCAATTAGTATAGCAGTTAGTTATCATGGATAGTTACTGGAAGTTATCTTAGTTTAGAAATGGTATGTGGGCAGTTTAGCAAAACCGAACCATCATGTTGTTTCAAAGGTGTCGGTTCACTGCCTATTTAAAGCATGCACATACATTGTAATTGATATCTCTTTATCAATATAAGAATTTGCTTTTCCAGAAAGTTGTCTCAATATTATTATCAGTATTTTCGTGTCCGACATTTCCTAGTTTTCAAAGCCTGCAATCTATTGTTTACTGCGTTCAATTGTGTAAGTGAATAGCATGTGATTCACTAGAAGAACCAACAAGAGTGTTGAAGTAGCAATGGCGATTATTAGTCCAAGAGGAGAGAATCAAGTTGTGTACGGGGAAACTAAGAAGAATGAGGGACGAAAATCTCAACAGTGGTATCAGAGCCAATGGGCTCGGTCTGGGCGAGAGTAAAAGGGGTCAAGGCTTGGGAGAAAACTCAGCCTTATCTGCATGAAGATGATACAAAAAATCCGCAAAAGAATCGAGGCGCTGGAAATTCAAGAGAAAGGGATGGAGACCCACGACAAGAGAAAGAAGAAGTCACGGTGTTACAAGTGTTGCGAAAAAGGCCATTTCGCATGGAATTGTCCACAAAAAAGGAACCGCAAAACCAAAGCAAAATTGGTTGCTGAAAATTCCGAAACCAATGCAGCAGATTACGAACCTTTGATGCAAGAACTCGAACCTCTTAAACCTTACACGCAAGTCTTTAGGGAAAGGATCGTTTTCTCAGGGGACTACATGGTCACGGGAACGGATCACGGTTCATGGAATGGCATATGGTATGTAAACACTACAATTCCAAAACACATGACACCTTTCAAAAATTTGTTTGCCATTATGAAGGAATGTTTTATTATTGATGAAACGGCACACAAGTCAAACTCTCTTTATGTTCACGGAATTGGTGAAATTGAATTGATAACAAGCAAGAAGACATATGCGGTACCCTATGTATCTTATGTACCGAAAATCAATATCAACGTCTTAAGCTTGAGTCAATTAATTCTCCAAGGTTTTGAAGTCGAGATAAACGGGTCACAGTGTAGCATCACTCATATGTGCCACACGCAAAGGGAAGAGATCACTAAGGTCGAAGGTTTGGCCCCGCCCATACCTGGGAAGAGAAAGTACAACCTCTGCTGCATCCTATCCTCTACTTTAGTAGAATTCTTTTGTTCTAGAATCACAGACATTGGCTAATGATACCACAGACTTTCTGGTTATGTCATACTCTATTCTATCTACTCTTACAGACCTTCCCTTCGAGCAGACTAAGAAGAAGCATCCAGATGCTTACGCTGGATGGAATGCCCTTAGCAGTTCTGGCTCTTATATATCTGTAGTTGGGATTTGTCGTTTCTTCGTGGTCGTAACAATCACTTCAAGCAGTGGAAACAACAAAAGATGCGCTCCAAGTCCTTGGGATGTTGAACAGAATCCAACCACACCGGAATGGATGGTACAAAGTCCTCCAGCTTTTCATACTTTTGGAGAACTTCCAGCTATCAAGGAGACGAAAAGCTCTGTGAAGTAAAAGAAGAGGGGAATGGTTATTTTCCCGATGAAATCGAGGGCGCAAGTTTTAAATGGGTAGGGAGTTCCACAGCTGGAGCATGTATGAGGTTGCCATGTAGTTGACAAACCTTGCACCTCTTAACAAATGTTGCTGAATCTATCTCCATAGTTGGCCAATAGTACCCCGGGGTCATCAGGTGATCATATATCTTTGCGCCGCCAATATGTCCTGGGGCGTGGGCTTCCTCGAGAACCTGCTGCACATCCTCTCGAGGGATGGGGAGGATGGCCATTATAGCCCTTCCTTAGATCTTCCTCTAAAACGTCTCCCATTCCTCTTTCCTTTGTTCCGCCGACTACATTGATTGGATACCGCTGGGCCTGCCTACGCATAAAGTATAAGGATTCTCCCATAAAGCCATTGAATTGCCCTTGGTTGTCCTACCTTAGATCTTATTCCCACCTTGTTCTATTGCTCTTTCTCGATGGGGCGCTAGACCTCATTCTCTTTGAGACGCTTATTCAATTGATAGTGGCCCCTCCTTACGTTACTTTAATTCGATGGGGAGGATGGGAGTAAGGAGCGGGTACGGGAGCTTGACCAGGGATTTTTACTTGCACTTGGAATGCAAAAGCATTCTTTTCAATCTTGTACCTTAGTACACTTAACACCAACTTAATCTCGATTCTCTGAAGCAGCAAACTCTCAATTCAATTTAACTTCCTCCCTCATGGTCCCTTTTCAGTTCATTTTCGGAAATTCCCGTAACATCATCTTTTACGTCTAAGTCCAGGTATAAATTGAAATAAAAATAGGCTCTACTAGTAAGAAGATTTTCTTCTTTTATCTCCTTTGCGATTACTTCAAGATTCTCACTTTCTTTTTTGTCGGGAGCACTCAAATTTTCCCGGAGAGCAGACCTAGACAAAGCATAGCCATCGAATCATATGGAAATCGACACATCCGAAGAAACTGAAGAATTCGAAATTGATGGCAAGTTGGTGTCACTAAAGGTAGACACTTTTCATGATTTTGTTCGTTTTATGAAAATGATTAACACAGACAAAATTGCCAACAATAAGAAGGACCTATTTGCAAAAGGATTTGATACAATGCTTGTTTGGTTTCACAAAGTTCTTATAGGAAAGGATTTGGAAAAGCAAATACCACCGAAGTTAGTTGGTTTAACAATTTGTTTGTTCGATTTACATAAGTTAATTAATGGTATGGGAGGATACGGTAGGGTATCTATGGAATGTAAATGGGATGAGGTTGCAATGGGTTTTGGTTACCCATAATGCTATAAACAGAATTTTAAAGAGCTATATGAACTCTACTTGTTACAAGCTCAATTCTTCTATGAGCTGGCTAGCGATGATATGAATGTTGGAGGAGGGACCAACAAATTCAAGGATCAACCGAAATGGGGCATAGATCACATCAGAGCAGTCATAGAAACTGGAATTGAGACACCGATTGAAGACAACCGAATTGGAACAAATGAACTTGAAGAAAACGAAGATAGTGAAGAGGAGGATCCAAGTATTACGGAGTATTGCTCAGTTGACACGGATGGTAGTGACTATATCATCATTTGAAAGCAAGCACAAGCAAGCAAGAAGATTTAACCGATATAACTTTTAGGAGGGAATGTTGGAACTTTTAAAAGTTATTTACCGGTTAAATATTGTCAAGGTCCATTAGTCGAGACTTAGTCTCAAGTTATGTTTATTATTAAATGTTTAGTTTGTATTAGATGTGTCATGTGACACATATCAAACCATGATTCAACAATTAGTATAGCAGTTAGTTATCATGGGTAGTTACTGGAAGTTATCTTAGTTTAGAAATGGTATGTGGGCAGTTTAGCAAAACCGAACCATCATGTTGTTTCAAAGGTGTCGGTTCACTGCCTATTTAAAGCATGCACATACATTGTAATTGATATCTCTTTATCAATCTAAGAATTTGCTTTTCCAGAAAGTTGTCTCAATATTATTATCAGTATTTTCGTGTCCGACATTTCCTAGTTTTCGAAGCCTGCAATCTATTGTTTACTGCGTTCAATTATGTAAGTGAATAGCCTGTGATTCACTAGAAGAACCAACAAGAGTGTTGAAGTAGCAATGGCGATTATTAGTCCAAGAGGAGAGAATCAAGTTGCGTACGGGGAAACTAAGAAGAATGAGGGACGAAAATCTCAACATGCATATATGCACAAACCAGCCTGCATATGTGTACAATGTGCATATACATATGTATATGCATACGTGCAAGAATATACATATAATTGACATACATTCATATGGGATAATGCATATATGCAACTCAGATTATGCATATATGCACACTGGTTTGTAAGGGGATGCAACAAATGCAAGGTTTGCATTTGATTTGTATCATATATATATATATATATATATATATATATATATATATATAGGGGCCTAATCAAATAAGAACTAAGTTTTTTGTGATAACCGTGAGATCCAACGTGAGCCACTCATTTAAATTACATAAAACTTAATTAAAAAAATAATGAATTAATTGAAATTAAAATATAAATAAATCTAAAAGATATAATGAAACTTTAAGAGTTTCTCCAATTTAAAATGGTAATTATCCTAATCTCTAAATTTATTTTTAATTTTTAATTTATGGTATTTTTTGAATTAATGAATTTTGTGGTTCATATTCCTTCTCGCCTTCTCGCATTTCACTTTGCTTCTCGCATGATCCTCCCTCCCCCTCTCCCTCTCTCTCTCTCTCTCTCTCTATATATATATATATATATATATATATATACCAGTTGAGGAAATGGAGGCAATCCATAATAAACCAAATCATATAGGTTGTTTTCCTCTGATCTTGTGGCTGCAAATCTAAGAGACGGGATACCTCATAATTTGGGTTTGTTGGACCAGATCTCTAATGTTTTGGCCTACATGTTACAAATGTTGTCAAGTAGAGGATTGAGTTGTTTGCTTATCTTTTTGCTTTATCAACCTATCCCTAATTTGGCTTGTTGCCATTCCTTCCAACACTGCTCGTCTAAAGGATCAGGGCTCTTCATTACCCTACGTGTACGCCCGAAGTAAGTGGGTAATATTGATTTAGATTCAAGAACAGGTTGACTATTTATCAAATGTTCGGAAATGTACCACTATGATACATGTCCTACACATGATGAGTAAGAAAATTGGGCATAAAATCTTTGGACTTGGGAAGGGGAACTTCACGAAACCACTCATGTTCAAGAGCCATTTCATCAGTTATATGCTGCAAATATTCCATAATTCCCATAAAATAATTCACAGTGGATAGCACTATAGAGAAGTGAAAATTTTCACCATAGAACATCATTCAATTACAAAATCGTACCTTTTCAGGGTCATAGGTTAGAAGTTTGTTCCACAAGTCAAACCCAACATCATATAGAACTAGCGATCCGATGAAAGATGTCACAAAGAGATACTTGCAACATAATTGAATCTGTCACCAATGGAGGCCAAAAAGCCATTCCAAAAAATAACAAAAGCCGATAGCCTGGCAAAATAGTGGAGACAATTTAATAATATCAAGGCAATAGCTACAATAAAACAAGATAATAAAGGAGATTATTAAACATCCTATCATTACCAATAATTGATCCACCATAACTTTGATTATTCCCATAACCCAACCATATTGCAATAACAATCATTAAATGTTAGACATTGTTATCATAATTTGATTATCTTTTCTTAGTTTTTGCTTATTTTTACATTCATATAAATTTTATTTTACTTTTTATTCACTTTAAAAAAATATATAAAGTTACTAACAATCATAATTTATATCAATGGGAATTATAATAACATCAAATATTAATCATATCCTAGTGGGTTTAATTTGGACTCAAACATTCAATTTTGTATAGATAATCCAATGGGCCATAAGCCCATAACCATTAATCCCAACGCGCGCGTGTGTTTCTTGTTGCATTGATGAGAATTGGGGTGGTATAAATACACAAACAGAGTTGAAGTCCAAATCAGTTTGATTTTCTTTTCATGCAATTTTCCCCGCACTGTTTCCAATTTCTTCTTCGAAATTTCTGATCGAGAGCGTATATTCTATTGATTGTAACACGATCGAAGGATGCAGATTACTGTTAAAAAATTGAACGGGACTAGCTTCGAAATCGAAGCAAAACCTCAACACACGGTTCGTTTTCAGATAACTCTTGGTTTTTTATCTAATACAAATGTTTGATAGGATATTAGGGTTTTATGCGCTATTTGATATGTAATTTAACTCCAGAATGATTTAACATTGGGTTTTTGCTACTAGAGTTGTAACATTGGTGAGGTATAAGGGTTTACGTATCAACTTCTTGATTAATTTTTATTTTTAGTTTCTGCGTATTCGATGAGGTTATGGCAACTGTATTCGATAGTCTTCCCCAATTGCGTTGCTATACTTAATTGAGGAGTTAATGGAGTTTGAATATATGTAATCGTGTTTTTGGTTTTATTTAGGATTTCTGTAAATTTTTGCGATCACTTAAATCGAATCTTGATTTTCTTGCATATGAAATCAATGGCTGCATCAGAAGCAATTAATTAAGTATGCATGAAGGCATTGTTGTTAAACTATTCAGACCTCTAAAGATTTTTTCATATATATTACCCAAAATCTTGAGACTAGAAATAGTAAAGTGCATCCAGAAGTAGTTATTGTGGTAGGGTTCTGCAAGGCAGCATAGTTAATTAGTTTAAAATTATTAAATAAATATGTAATTTCAAAGCAAATCCTGATAACTTTATAATATTGAGACTTGGCATGAGCTGGAAGAGGACTGTCAACATAGAAAAATTGTTAGATTTTTCAAGAGGGGACTACTCTGTTTATGCCTCTTAACTGGTTCTGCAAATCTTTATATAATGCCGCTTTTCATTACTACCTTTTTCTAATCTATTAGTTATGGCAGAAAAATTAGTATTTGAAGAAAAATTAGTATTTGAAAAATTAGTTTTTCTAATCTGTCTAGTCACCTACTTTTCCTAGACATAGTATTTGAAGAAAAATTAGTGATTGTTGATGCAGGTTGCTGATGTGAAGAAAAATATTGAAACTGTTAAGGGACCCGACGTTTATCCTGCTGCACGGCAGATGCTTATCCATGGGGGTAAAGTGCTGAAAGATGAAACCACCTTGGAAGAAAACAAAGTTGATGAGAATGGTTTTATTGTCGTTATGTTATCCAAGGTAAATATCTGACTTCTTAAGCTTCTTGGAGGCACGGTTACAACGGTAGTTTTCATTTTCACATTATGAAGTGGCAATATTTTTCTAGACATCGATGTATTAAGAAATAGGCACTTCTCCTCTTTTTTAACACAATTTTGGTTTTTATTGGTTATGGCTTTTGGAATTGACATGAAGTGACCAATAATCCTTATTGAAACCTCAAGTTAATCAATTTGAGAGTTTATCAACCATATTTCTCAACCATGGTTCCATATTTTTGTGAAGTTATTCAAACTGCAGGGAAGAAGTTAATGTTATTATAATTTATTACTAACAAGCAATGATTGCAGAACAAGAGCAGCTGTGGTGAAACTTCAACAGCTGCAGCAGCAGCAGCTGCTGTGCCTGAGACAAGTTGTACTCCTGCTCCTTCTCCTCCTGAGGCTCCTTCTACTACGTAAGCTTATTTAATTTGCAATCCCACATTGTTATGGATACAGACCTATATATAATTAACTACGTACCATTGCAGAGCTGCAGCTGTGCCATCAGTATCTGTGCATCCTACACAAGCAGCAGCAGGAGGAGGGATGCCAGACGCAAATCCCTTGAATCTGTTTCCTCAGGTATATATGGCTATGACCAGCTGTAGCATCATATATGGTCTCAATAGGATATATTAATGTTGAAGTTATTTATTTTTGGGTGGGTTAGGATCTTGGTGATCGTATGGTGACTCGTGTGAGTGGTCGCACTCGTACCAACTTGGATATCCTGCGGAACGACCCACAGGTATTTGTTTATCTAGTTAAGCTATCTATCTACCACATTGAAATTATATATATATATATATATATATATATATAGGGAGAGAGAGAGAGAGTTGATCCATAGTTTTCTTGTTCCCAGTTCCAAACTTTTCGTGTGATTGTGCGTGCTAACCCACGACTCTTGCAGGTATGTATAGTCTATGTCTCAGCTGTCTTGACACATAACATAAATGTGTGAGACTGAGACTGAGTTGAGTTGTGTTGTGATGTTAATTTATATATAGATGTGGATGGAAGAGTTAAGGGAGCATCATCCAGGGGTTGCCAGATATATTCGTGAGAGGCAGGATGATTTTGATGCTTTGATGAATGAAGGAAGAGAGTATGTGTATATCTATATATCAATCTACTTTTGTGTCTTTAATTAATTAGTTAATAATAATAATAATAATAATAATAATAATAGTTTGATTTTGGATATCTATCTATGATCAGGGATCGAGTGGGGAACTTCAGCCTGACAGTTGAGGAAATGGAGTCAATCCAACGTGTAAGTAATTAGCTACGTGGTGTGTGTATATATATATATATATATATAAGAAATGAATGTCTAGATGCATGCATGTTAAATGGGATGATGGGATTTGTGTAGCTTGAAGGTATGGGATTCGAGAGATCATTAGTAATACAGGTGTTTATGGCGTGCGAGAAGAACGAAGAGCAAGCTGCCAATTACCTGTTAGATCACATGGATGAAGAGTGAATATATACTACTATACTATTGGATGTTAAATAGTTTTTTGTATTCTGTATACATATGGATGATAGAGTTTGAAAAGTAAGAAATGCATTTTGTTAGAATAATACATGATTGTAGTACTGCTTTTGTTGGCTCAAAAGTTTCTAGTCTTTTACATATATACATATAGCCTTATGTTCATTTAAGAAGTGCTAAATATATGAGAAATAGAGAAGTAATCTTAGCCATTTATTCGGTCAAAATCGGCTTTGATTGGTCAAAAGTTGCGGTTGTTCCAAAAATAGAAAGACAGTTTCGTAACTTTTACAAATACACGGACGAGTTCATATATGAACATGTGTGATTCATTTATGAACTATCTGTTCATATGTGAACCCATGTAATTCATTATTCACATATGAACTCTTTTTTAACTAATTCTCATATGAACTAATTAACTGACTCATATATGAATCACAAAGGTTCATATATGAATTAGTTAAAAAGAGTTCATAAGTGAATTATAAAGATTCATATATGAGTTCATACGTGAATCACACAGATTCATATATGAACTCGTCTCCCGTATTTTTATAAAACTACCCCTCTATCTTGTGCAGACCACGCGAGGAATTATCCGCTGCTTCTCGGTCAAAGCCACAAATGTTGACCGAATGAATGACCAAGATTACTTCTCTATTTCTCATATATTTAGCACTTCTCTATTTCTCATAGATAGGTAACACTTATTTAAACCTAGATAAGATTTATTGGAGATTAACCCTTCAATTTTGTTTTCATCTTTTGTGGGCTTATTATTTGTATAGGGAAATTTGAGTTTTTTTTAAAATGTTTCAAAGACTCTTTAGTTATTAATCTTTTCCACTCACTTTTTATTTCATATTCTCTCCTTTATCTTCTTTGAAGATTTTCGAAAGATCCACTGACACAGAGCAAAAATAATCAAATATATCATCTTTAATTTTTAGCAATCACAAAAGAAAGGAATAATGATAAATAAACACTCCATTGTGATTTAGGAACATGTATGTTGTAGTTCAAGCATATGATCGATCTTCTAGGCACAAATCATGAATGTATATCTTGAATACCCATCATCATCATAATTTAAAAAAATTACAAATTACAGTTGCATTGTTAGTGTAACCTTGTAATTAAAAATTAAGAAACATATGAACAGGGGATAACTAGCATGAAATGTATCTTAATGACATGCTGCAACTCACCCAAAACTTAAAACTTACTCTGTCAGCCGATCGATCTTCTTCTCTACCTGTTGAGTAAGTATCCATGTCATGTGAGCTTCATATATACAAGCCAAACTCTATAGGAAATATGGGCGGAGAGTAGATGCCATTCTTGTGCAACAACTCGATAATTGGAACATATATTTTTATTTTTATGGATGTTTTGGGATGGTTGATTTGATATGGAAATAACGATTCCTAACAAGTTGTATTTTGCTAGAAAGAAAGCATGCAGTAGAAGAACTGAATGATGTATTATTTTTATAGTAAGTAACTAGCTACATCTACAAACAGAATTGGCATTTGTTAGTTTTCAAACTCATCATCATCTACCTAGCTATCCATGTCAATGTACCATGTATTAACATACAAACAAGTCATTTACCCAACAACTATTAACATCCATTCAATTGTATTCAGTCAGTATTCTACGTTACTACTTAGTCGTCCTCTTGCATTTGATCTAGTAGGTAACTGAGAGCCACCTGTTCGTTCTTGCCGCACGCCAAAAACACCTGTGTTACTAATAATCTGTCGAATCCCAACCTTTCAAGCTACATAAACACACATTAATTCATTTCTTTAATATATACGCTTGCTGCATCATGAAGAAATTCAGAATATATATATATAGCATATTAATTACTTACACGGAAGATTGCCGCCATTTCCCCAACTGTCAGGTTGGAGTCCCCCACTCGATCCCTGATAGATAGATACATATATTATTATTATTAACTAATTAATTAAAGAAACAAGAAGAGTAGAGAGATAGATAGATAGATAGATAGATACCCTTTGCCTTCATCCATCAAAGCATCAAAATCAGCCTGGCGCTCACGAATAAATCTGTAGATCCTCGGATCATGATCCCTTAAGTCTTCAAGCCACATCTATGATTAACATCACAACACATTTATGCATCAAATAATTAAGACACAGCTGAAACAGAGACTATATATACCTATACATAAATACATACCTGCAAGAGTTGTGGGTGAGTATGCACAATTTTACGAAAATCCCGGAACTGGAACCAAGAAAAAGTATGCATGGTTCAACTCTCTGTTGATCGAATATATTGGTAAATATAATAATACATAGCCTAATTAACTACGTAGTAAAATAAATATACCCGTTGGTTGTTGCGCACGATATCCAAGTCGCTGCAAAGAGTTGCTTGAGTCATGGTATCAGCAAGATCCTACCACATGCACCAAAAACTAACTTCAACATTAAATATATAATAATCTATATATTCAGACCATATTAATATTATATATATATATATATATATATATGCTGATCATAGCCATACTATATATACCTGAAAGGAATTTGTGTTTGGCATCCCTACTGCTTGTGCTTCTTGTGTAGGTTGCACAGATACTGGAGTAGGTGATGGCACAGCTGCAGCTCTGCAATGGTAGTGTAGTTAATTAGGTCGGTCTGTATCCATATATAACAATTAATTAATTAATTATATACAAGGCAGGTAGAGAAGCTTATATAATTAATGAAGCTTAATTACATAGTAGTAGAAGAATCCTCAGGAGAAGGGGGAGGAGCAGGAGTACAACTAATTATCTCAGCCACAGGAGGTAGGTCCTACCACATGCACCCAAAAAGCAACTTCAACATTAAATATATATAATATCCTATATATTCAGACCATGCATATATGCATGATGATCATATATAGCCATACTATATAATATACCTGAGGAAAAAGATTCAAGGGAATTGCGTTTGGCATCCCTGCTGCTGCTTGTGTAGGTTGCACAGATACTGATGGCACATCTGCAGGTCTGCAATGGTAGTTATATAATTAACAATTAATGAATTAATTATATACAAGGTAGCTAGAGAAGCTAATTATATAATTAATGAATCTTAATTACCTTGTAGTAGAAGGATCCTCAGGAGAAGGAGGAGGAGCAAGAGTACAACTAATTATCTCAGCCACAGGAGCTGCTGCAGCTGCTGCTGCTGTTGAAGTTTCACCACAGCTTCTATTGATCTGCAATTAGTGTTTGTTGGTAATTAATAAATTAAATTAACATTATATATATAACTTGTCTGGTTAATTTGGATATTGAAACATGCATGGATGAGAAGTCAGATATTTACTGGGGATATCATAACAACAACAAAACCATTCTCATCAACATTGTTTTCCTCCAAGGTGGTTTCATCTTTCAGCACTTTACCCCCATGTATAAGCATCTGGCGGTCCGCAGGATACTTATGGGCAGTTTCAATCTTTTTCTTGAAATCAGCAACCTGCATCAACACTCACTAACTTTAAAACATACATTACATATATATGAATTATCTATATAGGTGGTCAGCCAAAGTTACTAATACAATAAAAAAGTGTAGCAACGAAAAGCAGCAAGTATTATATAAGATTTGGACAACTGTATGCTATATACACCACAATAACTACTCCTAGATGCACTTTAATCTTTCTAGTCTCAAGATTTTGGGTAATATATATGCAAAAGTCGATCTTTAGAGGTGTAAACAACAATGCCTTAATGCATGGGAAGAAGCTATATATATAGTTTAGAGTAGGCTGAAAATGAGATGAAAGAAATCAAGAACATGTTGCATATATACTTTCTTATCTTATAATGTCAATTATTAATCACCTTTCTAATGACTTCCAATCTGTTTCACATCCAAATATCAATTACTTCACTAAAGCTTTGCAATTTAAGTAATTTCCTAAAATAATACCAATTATCTAGAACACATTTCAATTCGATGATTTCACATGCAGCAAATTGCAATTTAAGTAACTTCCTAAAAGGATCGATTTCGCCAAAAAAACATTTCTGGGGTATAATACTTGACTGCTTCTGATGCAGCCACTGATTTCATATGCAAGATCAAATCAAGAGTTGATTCAACTGATCGCAAAAATTTACAGTCATACTAAATAAAACCAAAAACACAATTACATTTACTCCCAAAAGAAACTTAATTAAGCCTGGACAAGCTAGACCAAGAAGATAGACAATTTGAGCAAGAAACATGAGCGGTACTCTGGAGTTTGGTTCGCATTTAGATATTAGCAGTTGGCTGAATTAACAGCAATGCACAATCCAATTAATTCCATTCACTGCCGCAATCAGGCTTAATCCTGCATGGAATTCGCAACCTTCCAGGAGTACACAGCACTTCCACAAATTGATCCCCAGATACATTCAGTCCACCAATTTTACATTCCGATCCAACTAATTCCCTGTTATATATCACCCTTTTTCTTTTTGAACGGCGCAATTGAACCTACTGGGAAGACTATTGAATAAAATTTCCACTTGTTTCTATAAATCTCAATGAGTACGCAGGAAACAAAAACAAAAATTAATCAAGAAGATGAGACTTAAACCCTTAAACCCCGCCAATGTTACAACTCTACTAGCAATAAACCATTATTAACACATTCTGGAGTTAAATTACAGATCAAATAGATAGAAATAAAGAGAGAGTCATAATATGAAAACGAACCGTGTGATGAGGTTCTGCTTCGATTTCAAAGCTACCCTTCAATTTTTTAACAGTAATCTTCATCATGGTGTACACCTAGTTACTACTAATCAATGGAAGAAATATGCGCTCTCGATCAGATGTAAAAACAGTAATTTCAAAGAAGAAGTAGAAATCGGAAACAAGAAAGTGGGGGGAGTAAACAGAAATTCAAAGAAAATCCAACTGATTTGGACGAACTCGTGTGTGTTCTGCTCGTGTATGCAAGTATATATATATATATATATATATATATATATATATATATATATATATATATATATATATATATATATGCAATGCAACCCCCACTCTCAATGCAACAAGAAAGGTGGAGCTGTGAGGTGTCGCGTGGAGAACACGCGTTGCTTTGATTGGATAATTTGGTTAGTTGTTCGGAATTGAAACTAAATGGATTAACGGACTAATCATTCGTTAAAACCTTTTTGATTGCGTTTGGAAAATTGAAATTGAAATTGAAATTGAAATGTAAATGATAAATTTATTTTGTAATTTACTCTTTAGTTTATAGTTTTATATCTGACAATTGATTATAGATACTAACAAATATTTATTTAAATTCCAATTTTATACTAAAAACTAGAGTAAACTAAAAGATGTGGTCATGTGAGTTGCTAAAAATAACACTTTTCGTCTTCACAATTTTAAATTTATAATATGGTCATCATAATGGAAAATTGAGTCAAGTAGCCAAAAGGACAAAGAGTGTTGACAAAATAGTCAAAAACTCTTCCGGTTTACAAAAATAGCCAAAGTGTCTGCACTCGTAATTGCGGACCTGGTCCGCACTCGCAATCGCGGATGCGGAGCGGTCGGATGAAAGGTTGACACGTGTATCCCAGAAGCAGTTAACCAAATGCGGCCCGCACCGGGTCAAGTCGGATCGAGTGCGGACCAATCCGTTTCAGTGTCTTTTTTTGTCTCGTAGTGATCCCATTGCGGTCCGCACTCACCGGGTCGGGTCAGAGTGCGGACCTTTTGGCTATTTTTGTAAACCGAAAGAGTTTTTGGCCATTTTGTCACTTCTCTTTGTCCCTTTAGCTATTTGAGTCAATTTCCCCATCATAATGTATAAAAACGTTCTGTTTGGTCTCTTTCTCTAAAGGCCATTAAAAATTTTGTCCAAAAAAAGAGTATTTTCGTCAATGTTTTCCTCATATCTAATCAAAAAACAGATGGACCAAAATAATGAAAATGTCCCTTATTTAACAGAAGTTGTCGAACACACTAATTAAGGAGAGGAACCAATTCCTAACCTTTTTTTCAAACCATAATAGCTATGTTGTAATTTAAAAAATGTAAGGACAAAAAAAATTACTCGAGCCAAAACAATAATAAATGTAAGGACGAAAACAGCTTCTATTGGAGAATGATTTGATTTTGGGCTATAGTGAGGCCTGTAAAATTTAAAAGGTTTGTTTGTTTATTTAATAAATAAATAAATATTAATATAATTTTTGTACATTTAATTAAAGAAACAAAAATGAATAATGACCATGTTTGTTAATTTGTATTCGTGAACGTTCATTCATTTACTTTCTTTTACGTTTGTTTATAAATATAAATATATTTATAATTATGACATTAATATGTAAAATCATTAATTAAATTAAGTTTTTAGAAGTCATTTTTATCCCTCCTAAGCTTACCCCATTTTCCATTTTGTTATGTTATTTTGTAGAAACGAAATGATGAGTAATGGTATTTGTTTAATTCATTTATGTTCGTTTATCATCTTAACGAACTAACAAAAACGAACTCAAACAAATAGCTTATCAACTAGCTTATGTGGATCCAAACGGTTACTCAAAAAATAAGTTAGCTTATAAGGCCATCCGTACTCGAGCGGGCTCGGGCTCGGGCTCGGGTTCACGCCTGCGGGTTCCCCGGGTACCGCGACAACCGGGTACGCCCATGGCGGGTTCAGCGGGTTAGGGGTGGCGGGCTCGGCGATCGAGTTCCCCACACCGCTCATACCCGAAGGAGTTTCTCATTTTTTTTTATTCCAAACGGCTCTTTTCCAATTAATTTTTTTTATTTTTTATTTTTCACACCAAAATTTAAACACTATAAATCAACCTCAAATCTCATCCATTTTTCACACCAAAATTTAAACACTCACCTCAATCCTTAAATATTTTCTTTCATTTCTTTCAATCCGATATAAACTTTATGGATTCGCCACCCGTTTCATCGTCCGGTTCTTCATCATCCATTGACACCGACGAGGAATTCGGTCAACTATTTGATCGTTATGCAGATTTGTTGCAAGAAGCTGTAGATAGACGGTATGGTAGCACCGCCTCATCGTCAAGAAGACCGAGGTCCGGGAACATAGAAAGAGGTCGGGTAGATGCTAACGACCGGCTTTTGCGGGACTACTTTGGCGAAAACCCAGTGTATAATCCGGATTTGTTTAGACAGCGGTTTAGGATGAGCAGGCAACTATTCGAACGGATAGTTCAAGATTTATCGGGAGTGTATCCGTATTTTACACAACGTATTGACGGACTACGCAAACAAGGTTTGTCTCCGATACAAAAGTGTGTATCCGCTGTTCGACAATTGGCGTATGGAGTAGCTTCCGACACACTTGACGAGTACTTGAGGATGGGAGAGAAAACGTCACGAGATTGTCTGCACACTTTCTGCACAGGTATTGTTGAACTCTATGGTGACAAATATTTACGCAAGCCTACTTACGATGATATTCAGAAGTTGTACCACGCGCATGAAGCTAAACACGGATTTCCCGGCATGCTCGGCAGCATAGACTGTACTCATTGGTCGTGGGCAAATTGTCCGAACGCACGGCGAGGTCAATTCATGAGAGGTGATCATGAACATCCGACAATCATGCTAGAAGCGGTGGCCTCCCAAGATCTATGGTTCTGGCACACATTCTTTGGTGTTGCCGGTTCCAACAACGACATCAATGTTCTCAATCAGTCGCCCATCCTCAACGATGTCTATGACGGAAAAGCACCCGAGTGCCCTTTTGAGGTTAATGGAGTCACCTACAAGAACGGATATTATCTAACGGATGGGATATACCCGGAATGGACTACTTTTGTAAAAGCGTTTACGTGCCCACATGATGCTAAACGAATAAAGTTCAAGGCCGCACAAGAATCGGCACGTAAAGATGTTGAACGAGCTTTTGGCGTGCTTAAACAACGTTGGCATATACTTAAGTACCCGGCACACGGATGACATAAGAATAAATTGGCGAATATTATGTACGCTTGTCTCATATTACACAATATGATACTCGAAGACGAAGGCCATGCCATTTGTGCCGATGGAAACGCCGTGGTAGCGGATGAAACACAAATCACCGAGGCACAACGCGCGGCAAATGTTCGAGAAGTCAAAAACCGAGAGACTCATAATAACCTTCGGTCGGATTTGGTCGAACATATTTGGCGTATCCGATTTCCCAACAACGACGACGAGTAGATTTTTAATATTTTGTAATTTTTAATTTTATTTTGTAATTTTTAATTTTATTTTGAAATTTTATTTTTATTTTGTAATTTTATTTTTATTTTTATGAATGTTATGACTTTTTATTAAAAAATTAGATGAGGTGGCATGTGGGTTCAAGAGGTTCAAAAGGTTGGAGTACGGGATTTGTGGGTTCAAAAAGGTTCAAGAGGGTTCAAAGTGGAAAGTTGATGTGACGCTGATGTGGCGCAGAGGGTTCAAAAGGTTTGAACATGGGGTACGGATGGCCTAAGAGCATCTCCAACAGATTCTCCAAACGTTTTCTAAAATGGAAAACAAAAGTCTAAAATCTCTGTAAAAAATTGTATTCAACTCCAACAAATTCTCCATTTTAGAGATTACATCATTACTTAAATTATTAAAATATTATATATATATATCTAATAAAATGTTTTTTATTTATCCTAAATGTTTCATTTCAAGATTGTTCCTTCTACAGACAAAAGGATGGGAAGGGTTAACATTTGTCTACATCAACACAAAAGGCTGAAATGAAAAGTATAAACATGCATAGATCAGCAAATCCGACGAAGACACGTGTTAAAGTTGAAAGAGACCATTTAATGCAATGAAGACTATAAAATGACTTCATTGTGTTAACTTGCAAATCACCCATTTTGAAAAAAAAAGGTTCTCAATGAAAAGTTTCAAAGTAAATTTGACGTCAATATCATAGAAATATTTATCTCTCAAATCTAAAAAATAAATCTTCTTCTTTTCTCTTTTAGATACATTTTTCACCCTAGATGGTTTATGATCAATGTTGTGTATCCTAGGTTATGCTACTTATCTGTAATTTTATGTTTCATATAAACTAAAATTAAAAAGAACAAATTTACAGTGTGTATATTAATTAACATATTATATTATTAGAAATTTGTTTTAATTATATTATTACAAATTTATTTGAATTATATTATGTATTTGTAATTGGCTATTTTTATAAATGTGTTTTTTGGTTATTTTGATTTATACATGTTAGTTTTTACTAAACATAATATGTGCATTGACTAGTAATAGTTTATCACCATTAGTTAACTTTCAATTAGTTTGCCAAACATAACCTACATAAAGTTTTGAAATTAAGATGTAAATAATAGTTATAATTTTTAATATGTAATTTATCCCTCAGTTTATAATTATAAATACTAACAAAAAAATACATGTAAATTCCCATTTAATAGTAAAAACTAGAGTAAACTACAAAATTTTGTCCCTGCAATTTGTCAAAAATAATAGTGTTCGTCCATAGAGTATTGAAATTAAAAGACGACTATCGCGGTCTATAGAAAGGCCTAGTTTGATCTCTCCCTCTAAAGGTTGTCAAAAAAATTCATTAAGAGGAAATAAATTCATATATTATATTGAAAGAAATATACCATGAATGAGCTTTTGTTAAGACGCACGGCTTGACGAGAATCATGTTCCACTCTAATCCAATCTCTATAGCCATGAACAATTTTAGTAGTTGGTGTTAGTAGTTGACTCAACAATTTTAACCTTTAAGTTACATTTTTACCCCCAACTCCTTTTTATCAAGACATAAGTTAAGTTGATAAGCACTTTTAAAAATAAGCATAAGTTGTTTAAAATAAGCGATCCCAAACACCCCCATAATGTTTTCCAATTAACATAATAATACATAAAGAGGGGGTAATATATAAAGATTAATTTTTGGAAGATGGATATTTGAATCTTTATAACAAGAAACCCACCTCAGTTTGCGATGACATGGCTATAGAGATTGGATTAGAGTGGAACATGATTCTCGTCAAGCCGTGCGTCTTAACAAAAGCTCATTCACGGTATCTTTCTTTCAATATAACATATGAGGGGATATTTTCGTCACTTTATAAAAACAAAACTCATATCCAATCAAACCACATGGACTAAAATCATAAAATCGATTTTGAATGGATAAAAGACAAAAAAATGATAAAAGGACAAAAAAGCCCCCTCATTTAATGGAATTTTTTAAAAGTCGATAAAGGGTGGGACAAAATCCCTAATGTTTTAGTAAACCATGATGGCTATCTTGTAATTTGGAAACGGTAGGAACGAATATTGTTATTTTTGAAAAACTTCTGGAACCAAATTTTTAGTTTACTCTAGAAAGAATAAATGACCATTTTTTTTGTAAAAGTGGATATTCAAATTAGTTTAAGCACAATGACTAATTTCTCTGGCAAATACAAATGACCTTGAGTCATGTTGCAAGTCAACCTCTATTGTGATACCCTATTCTTTTAAATCTTCTAAGGGAGAGACGAAGTATCGTGTGAGAAAAAGAGTTAAGATCAGAAGAAATCCATATTCTTTTTTATGCTTCTCACCATAACTTTACTTTTCACTAGAACCTAACCCCTAAGACCATGAGTACCACTACCCAATGAACCCAATGAACCCACTTGCCACCTCAGCGCCACATCAGTTTTTATCTTTCCTACCCTCCTTATCCAAAAGTGGAGTACTGCTAACCCACTGAACTCAATTGCCACCTCATCTTTTTTAATTCTTTTATTTATACATTTAATTATTTAACAAAATAAAAATATTTATATATTTTTAATAAATAAAAATAAGATAAATAATAAAAATAAATTGATGAGGAATATACGGGTGTTGCGGAAATTGTTGGAAACCAACGTTCGGGGCCGGTTGCGGAATATAACCTTGTTGAGAAAACGCTTGGAAGCCAAGCTTCGTGTCTTGTTGCGGTGTATCCGATCGGTTACGACGAGATGTAGGTGTGGTGTTTGGATTCATGATAAAATTTGAGAGAAATGGAAGAAGGTATTGAATTTGAGAGAAATGGAAGAAAGTATGTTTTGGTGTGAAAAAATAAGATGGTATAGGTTAATATATATAGTGTGTATAATTTGAAAAAAAAATTAAAAAAAAATTGTAAAATAGCCGTTGGTAAACGGTATTGTTTAAAAAAAAAATTAAATATGCAACGGGTATCATCGGGTTGGTGAACCCGCTCCCCGAACCCGCATGCTACCCGAACCCCCCCCCCCCCCCTCTCCCCCGTACCCCTACCCGATGAACCCTTCCCGAACCAGCTTGCCACCTCGGCCTTACCCGATCCCGTACCCGAGGGCGGTACGGGTGGCCTAATGGGGAATGAATTAATTTTGGGTTATATTGAGGGCCATAAAAGTTAAAGGGTTAGTTTGGGAATTTAAGTTTTTATATATAGATAACGAATTCGTGTGAACACTAAGGTGGCGTTTGGTTAAGAGAATGTGATGGAATTGGAATGTTGAATTCCATTGACCAAATTCTATTCATTTGTTTGGTTCAATCTTTCTGATGAATTGAATCTTTGAATTCCAACAAATTCCATGGATAAAGGAATTGAACATTCCTTCACAATACCTTAGGATTTTGATGGAATGAAATCTTGTATTTTCATAATCTCAAATATACGCTTTAACACAAATATAATTTAATAATTTAATTTAATTTATTTAATACTTTTATTTTTTTTATTTTATTTTTTACCTAATTTAATATTTATTTTTATTTTTAGGTATAATTTATTTATTTATCTTGAAATATTTAATATTTTATTTATTTTAATTATTTTAATTTATTTTGTTTATTCATTTTATTTGTTATTTATTTATTATATATTTTTTTTCAAAGTATTTTTAGTTTTATAAAAATTAAAATTTTCAAAAGGGGCATTTTGGTCATTATTAACATTTCATTCCAATTACAAAGTTATATTATGTGAACCAAACAGGCATATTTCAATTCTTTAATAGATTCCATTCCAATGTCTGTCAACCAAACATGTGGTCAAACCTGACAACATTCCATTCCAATTCCTTCAAAATCAAATTCCTTTGACAGATTCCATTTCATCCAAAAACATTTTGCGAACCAAACACCACCCGAGGGTTGGCCACTATAAATCAAATATTAATATAATATTAAGTTTTTATAATATATATATATATATACTTGAGATCATGTGAGACCAAGCCATTTCCGTGATACCCGTGAGACCAAAAAAATAACACTAAACTTTCACAGTAAAAGACTGAAGGTATTGTGAATGTAAACCTTCACAGTGTTTTTGCTGTGAAGGTTCGTTGTTTTGCTTACCTTCACAATTAATCGTTGTGAAGTTTTAGTGTTATTTTGTGGTCTCACGGTCTCACGAAAACATGTTGGTCTCACGTGAACCCAACCCTATATATATATAGTTGAGTTGCGGCGAGAAGTTGAGGTTAACATGAGAAGTGATTATCAATCGTTGGATGAGAAATGAACGCATATTAGAATGAGATCCACCGAGATAAGATGCACCAAGATACACCAGATCAATTCCCTTCTAAGCCGCAATTAATGGGAGGGTATTTGATCAAAAGTGATCAAGGGTTCAGATTCACTTCTCACGGTTACCTCAACTTCTCACACGATCCTTCACCTGCACACACACACACACACACATATATATATACATATATATAGGTTTGGGTTCCGGTGAGGAGTGCCAAATTTGGTGAGAAGCGTGAGAAGTGGTTATCAACCGTTGAATGAGAAATGAATGAACATTACTACATTAGGATGAGATGCACTGAGATAAGATGCATCGAGTTACACCGGATCAATTCCCTTTTAAGCCACAATTTATGGGAGGGTATTTGATTAAAACTGATCTAACGGTTTAAAAGTATTTCTCACACTTCTCACCAAAAATGACACTTCTCACATGATCCCATGCATATATATATATATATATGTGTGTGTGTGTGTGTATGTATATATATGTATGTATGTATGTATGTATAGGGTCGGGTTAAGGGGAAAACCTCAAAAAACCAGAAAACTGAGAAACACCTTAGTAGCTCTTCGTCTGGACGGTATGTACCTGTGCATACAAGTAATTTGTAACATGCACGAGTGCATAATGCATTTGTGCATAAAATCCAAAAAAACAACATAATTTACATGTATGCACAAGTGCATACCGTCCAGATGAAGGGTCACCAGGGTGTTCTTCAGTTTTTTTTAGGTTTTCCCTTGAACCTCATATATATATATATATATATATATAGATAGATAGATAGATAGATAGATAGATTATAGCTTGAGTGCCGATGAGAAGTGCCAAATTTGGTGAGAAGCATGAGAAGTGGTTATCAACCTTTGGGTAAGAAATGGACGAATATTAGGATGAGATGTACCAGATCAATTTCCTTTTAAGTCGCAATTAATGGAAGCGTATTTGATTAAAAGTGATCAGTGATATAAAAGTATTTCTCACACTTCTCACCAAAAATAACACTTCTCACATGCTCCTATGCCTATTGATTAATAGTTTAATATACTAAGATGTTTATTATTATATTAAAGATGCTTTTTAGTGTATGGTTGGAGTTGCTTTTAATGTTTAATGAACACGCTATTATTAATATTTTTAGTAGTTGGGTTGGAGACGGTTACGCACTGAAGTGGTCGTACTTGTACGATATAAAAAGTTGAAAGGTTCATATGATGTGCAAAGCAATTGTATATAGAGGGCTTAGTTGTGGATTGGGATTGAAGAGTTGAGTTTAACATTTATGGCTTCATTGCACCATTCGTGCATAGGTCTGTAAACGAATCGATGTTCATGAATGTATGGGTGCTTAAAAACTCGAACAACCTGACCAACCCAACCCGAAGCAACCTAATGACAAAGCGAGTTGTAAAATATTCAAACTGCAGGTATTGCGTAGGAATTGTGTTACGGTCGTGTGAACCCAACCCAACATGATGAACGCGATTAACTTTTTTATAAATTTAATATGATTGTTAAGTCCCTGTTAATATGTACATTAGACAAATATCCTCTTCATATACATATAATTTTAATCTCTTCTCCATTTCCGTATAACTCCTTTGTATATATGTTCAATAAATGTGAAGAGGGTTGAATATGATATACTTAAAGATTTAAAGAGTATGGATAAGTTGTACCCAATGATTGATGATGAAAAGGGAATTATTAGTAGAGAAAACAACTCATATTCAAGGTTAGAAAATACTTTGGGTTGCGTTTATGGTAGCGGAAAACCGTATAGTTCCACAAAGTGGCCACAGTGTTCCCACAGTGGGGGCGCAAGTATACACTTTGACTATGATCGCTATAAGTAATAAAGGTGGTAAGTATTTATCAAGTATCGTATCCACGGGGACTGAACTACTGAGAATCAGAGAGTTTCACGAACTTCTTGCACAAGTCTCGGTTTGTGTGAAAAATTATCGTTTTGTTGGTGAAATGCTTTAAAATTAAAATGTAACTCTTAAATATTAAAAATGGGTATGGGTGTGATTTTCCTTGAGGTTTTCGTAGTAACAAATGGTTAGTTGCTTTGTAGCACAAAATGTTTATAAAAAGCCCGATCTCTCGAAATGATGAATTTTATAAACTGGTCCTACAAAGTTTCCATAAAGTGTCTATCATTACCGACTCTCGATCTTGCCGATTTAATTAAGTTTGACTCTAAACGTCAATTTCTACCAGTATGGAGATTTATACCCAAATCTCTTTGTGATATAAATCTCGACCGGCGTTTGAACCTTAATAAATCATACAAAACCCGCCTCTCGACGTGGTTATCAAAGACTCTCTCAAATCTTTGTGCATCACTTAAGCCATATTTCGAATCCGCCCATCTCGAGGTCAATATCTAATATTAACACTTCAAAGTGATCGGCATATCCACGTTGAGTTTAAGTCTCGACTCAAGTGACCAATCTCGAGAGTTAGTAACGATGGCCACACCCAAGTGTTGCCTACTAGTCTCAAGTTTGCTCACACCCACACCCAAGGGGTGCTTAGCTCATAATTAAAGTTGAAAACATAACAAGATAAGAAAAGATTAGTTGCATGAAATTAAAACGATTCCCACGGTATCTCACTGTGGGCAGAAATTACAAATACAAAGATAATAAAACTACAAGTCTTCAAGCTTTTAAGAAACTTGAAGAATGCCTAAGTGCAGTAAATAAAATGAGATAGTTCAGACGTTACAAGTGATACTAATTGAAGAACCCAATGCTCTAATTTATAGCTCCAAAAAGTAGTAAAACCATTGGAACATTCTTCAATCCTTTGGTTAAGAACCAAAACATGCTATCTTCAAGATTTCCAAGGATTTACCCCATGCCTTTAGCCATGCTCAGCTCTTATTTTATTATTGTTGTTGCCCATATTTAAACTTTGTCCATTGTTGAGAAGAAGTGGTTCGTCCGTGCCCACAGTGGGATGTCCTCGTGGTCACAGTGGGATGTTTTTAGCAAAAATCGTGAAAACTAAACTTTTGGTAAATTATCAACTCTTTATCACATTATTGACGAAATAAAAGGGATAAAAGCAAAGTGGGTATAAAAATGGGAGAAATCCTTGAAAAAGAGTAATAAATAACTCTAAAAAATGAGAGTTATCAGTTTGGTACATGGGACAAGACGGAACAAAACCCATTGTTCCACGTTTTGTGTGACATGGAACAGGACAAAAATTCGTTGGCTCACGTTTGGCGCGACATGGGACTGGGACATGACTAGGACAAGGTGGGACGGATGGGATATAAAAGACCTTTTTCTTGTTTCACCAAAATAGGTGGAACAACATGGGAAAAAAGTGACACGGAAACTAAAAACTTACCAATCTACCCTTGTTTGATATATATATAGGGTACAAATCAAATACAAACCATGTATTTGTTGCACCCCTTACAAACCAATTTGCATATATGCATAATCTGAGATGCATATATGCATTATCCCATATGAATGTATGTCCATTATATGAATATTCTTGCACGTATGCATATGCACATTGTTCATATATGCACACTGGTTCTGCACATATGCACACTGTGGTTTGTAAGGTGTGCAACAAATACAAGGTTTGCATTTTACGGAGTCTCTCTCTCTCTCTCTCTCTCTCTCTATATATATATATATATATATATATATAACCCCAATATGGTATTTCTTCCACAACCACCGCTCATCACCGCTACCATCATTGGCCACCTCCACCTCTGTAACCACCACCGATCGCCACCATCACTACCATCATTGACTATCGCCACCAACGGTAGCCACCGCCAACCACTGTTGGCCACTTCCACCTCTTACTCCACTACAACAACCTCCACCTCCATCGATCACCACTGATATGCATTAATTATTTAATGCATATTAAGTCTTTTTCTTTCCATTTTGAGTTATTTTATCTTTAATATCCCTAAATTTGAGTCATTTTATTTACTTATTTTCCACTTTATTGTTTATTGGAGCTAGAGTAGTGAATGACTTATTTTGTGACTTGGAATGGATGATTTATGCTCATTTTGGCAGATTTCATAGTGCAGACCCATGCTACAGCATTCCTGCAGCATGACTTGCCTGGGCAGATTACTCTCTTGAAACGTGGAGCTGAATTTTTGAAGACAAAATTGTTGTTTGGTACTGAATCAAGAAGCTTCCAGAATCATGAAACAGACTGGAGTCATTTAGAATTAAGTTGTTTTATAACCAAAGTGTACCTTGGAAGACCTTTTGTTTACTTTATGTATCTTTAATTGCTTTGGGACCAAGTTTTAGGGTAATTTTACTTTTTTACCCCTCCTTTTCCTTCTTATATAAGGAGAGCTTGGGTTAGTTTTATGATCATCCTTGTTATTATCTTAGAGTTGCCCAAGTCTTTTAGAGATACTTGCTCTCTTAAGCCTTACAACGTTAAGCATTTTAATACAAGTTACTTTTGTCTAAAATTCTTGCACCTTTAATTTCCGTCCTTTAATTCTTGCAATTTACATTCAATCATTTATTATTCTTGTCATTTACATTCCAAGTCATTTACATTTATGCAATTTAATTTATGTCATTTATTGTTTTCTTTACTTTCCGTTATGAGTAGCTAATTTTATTAGTTCGGGTGTGAAACGGAAATGTGAGATTTTAAAACAAAGAAAGGTGGACGTTGTTTCACAATAACAATGTTCCATCATTTCATTCAAGTTTCATAAAAACAAATGACACTTCTTGACGAATTGATCACTTGCTAAAGTGTTAAAGTGCCGTGGACTTAGAGATAAGCCACTGAATGCACGTCAGTTTGAATGTGTTGGTGCAAGTGTACCCAGCTTTAATATTGTGATATATTTTTGGTACACATAAAATCACATCTCCATATTTATTTTGATGATTACAAAACACACCGCATTCTTTGTTATCTAATATTTTATCTGAGTGTGCAGCATTTAAATAATCTCGATAATGTTTATCTGAAGAATCCAAGTCTGAAGATTTTCGTCGTTTTAATTTTAAAATGATAAATCACCCTAAAATAATATACCACTTGGATATTTCTAAAAACCCAATTTTAATTAATTAAGGTTTATTGAGAAGATCCATCAGATTGGTTGCGTCTTGGAGAAGTTGCCTTTTCTGACGCAGGTATACCGCGAAGGTTCAGGCGGTATACCGCGGAAGGGCTGCTGTTCTTCTCTGATTGGTTGGAAGTCCATTTGTCTGCGGGTACAGTCTGCACGGTATACCGCGGTGTTTAGCCGGTATACCGCGGGTACCATTTCCGTTTGTTTTTTGCAGGGTTGACCTTCTCAACTGACAAGTACTTTTTCCTCTGCACGGTATACCGCGAGAGTTAGCCGGTATACCGCGAAAGCCTCAGGCCATGTTGCTCATCCAGTATAAATACATGCAAGCACCAGCCTTCAATGCTACTAATTCACAATAACTCTCCCTGCATTTGATAAAGACTCTGCAGCATCTTCTCTTGATATTTAAACTGTTAAAATTATAAAACTCGTTTTTGAGTAAGAAATCTTGAGTTGATAGCAGATTAAAATCTCTCGATTAGTTGAATCAGCAACACAACTCAAGTGATCAAACTCTCTAAAAATATCCAAGTGATAAACCTTATTCAAGAGTGATTATTCATATTAAAATTATACCCTCTTGTAAGTGTTTGAATAGAGTGAGTGATCCACATAAATCTCTCAAAGTAGAGTGATTCGCGTTTGTTGTACTAAGGTTTGTGTTCTACCGTAAAGAACACGTTTTCGTATTGGATCTCCGAGAAGTGTTATTTTCTCGAGGTGGACTAGCCAACTTTGTGTTTGGTGAACCACTTTAAAAATATCGTTGTCAAGTATTTTCTTTCCCTTATCTATTTACATTTCCGCTGTGCTTTTAAATTATATCTGTTTATATAAATTGCTTTGCATTTATATTTATTTATATAATATCTGTGTATCTGTTTGTATTTACACTCTTCTGTATTATTCCGTACTTACTCCGTATTTATTTATAAAAAGAATTTTTGAAAGTAAAAGTTTTAAATACAACCTTACCCCCCCCCCCCTTAGGTTGTCCAACAATTGGTATCAGAGCAGGTCTTTCAAAAATATTCTGCATAAATTTCTTTTATTCTTTTAAATGGCTCAACAAACTAATTTTGTGTTTTCAAAACCCCCTTTGATAGATACTGAAAAGTTTGGCATTTGGGCCGAGCTATTTGAATGTCACGTGCGTGGCAAAAATCAAAAGATTTGGGATATTATAGAAAAAGGGAATTTTAAACCCACCATTGTGAAAGATGATGTTTTTATTGATAAACCTATAGATGAATGGACTACTTCTGATGAAACTCATTTTTGTTTAAACTTTGAAGCTAAGAATATATTATATGCTGCTTTAACAACTGATGAAATTGAAAGAGTATATACATATAAAACTGCAAATCAAATATGGGAAAGTTTAAATAATACTCATCGTGGAAACACGGAGGTTAAATCTAGTAAAGTGAATATTTTAGTTCACGATTATGAACTGTTCGAAATGAAACAAGATGAGTCGATTGACTCAATGTTTAAAAGATTTAACCTTATTGTGACTACGTTGAAAGGTTTGGATCGCACTTATCCTAACGAGGACTATATAAGGAAAATCCTAAGAGCCCTTCCTTCGGAGTGGATGCAAAAGATAACATCTTTAGAAGACTCCCGTGACCTTTCCATAATGAAGATAGATGACTTGATCGGTAATCTTAAAGTGCATGAAATTTCACTTAAAAGAAACAAAGATCGGGAGCAAGTTAAAAAGAAGTCAATCGCTCTCAATGTCTCAACACCAAAAGTCGAGAAGAAAAAGGAGAAAGCTGGCTCCTCAAAAGATCCATCCGAAACTCTCAATGAAGTTGCCATGTTGGTAAGAAACTTTTCCAAGTTTTTTAATAATAATAAATTTTCTAACAATGGCAGATTTCAAAGAAACGGTAACTACCGTCGTGGTGGTGAAAACCGAAGTCGTAAGTTCCATAAACGAGACGAAAAAGTAAAGAAAAATGACGACTCAAGTGGTGACGATAAAGCTAAGCCAAAGAGAGGTTTTTGTTACTCATGTGGCGACAAAGATCATTACGCCAATGAATGTCCTAAAAAGAACAAATTTCAAAATAAGAAGGAGAAAGCCTTCATTGGAGGCGCGTGGAGTGAAAGCGAAGAAGAAGACGAATATCAAGCTATTTGTCTTATGGCCGAAAGCGACGATGAGGTAAAATCTTCTTACTCAGATTATGATAGTGATAATGAAAATAATCTTGAAGAATTATATGAATCATTTCACAAAATGGCTGCTCTTGCAAATCGTTACCAAGACGAAAATTCTAGATTAAAAGAAACGATATCTGCATGTAATAAGGAAATTAATAATGGCAAACAAAAATCTGAAAATGATATGAATATAATTGCTAAATTAGAAACTAAATTAGGAGAAAAAGATTTTTGTAAATCTTGTGATGCTCTAAATAAAGAAATTGCATGCTTAAATAAAAAGTCACATGAAAATATTATTTGTGCAAAATGTGATATTCTTGAGAATGAGATTGCATGTTTAAAAGGAAAATGTGATTCGTATGAAAAGGATGATTTATTAGCAAAAGCTTTTCAAAGTAGTAATGAGAAAGTCTTTAACATGCTAAATATGCCTAACCGTATAAAATGTAGAAAAGGTATTGGTTCCGATACGTGCAAAGATAAATGTTCTTGTATGCCCATCAAAAGATTTTATGAATCACCTAAAGTTAATACAAAAAATCAATATGTGCAAAAACATCCGTATGTGCGTAAAATAAATAATGTAAATTATAATACGAGAAAACCGTATGCTCGCATGTACCATGATAAATATTCTAAACCTAATAATAATGCGAATATAAATACTTGTTTTTATGTGTATGATAAATATAATCGCAAAATTAAAATGGTAAATAAATGGATTCCAAAAGGAATGTTTAGTAATGATAATCCCGATGGTATGCGTTTATGGCTTTAAATGTGTTACATATTATATATATAGTTTGAATATAATTTATTGTATATATTATATATAAGTAATATAATAGTATATGTACTTTTATATTGTTTATATATATGTACTGTTTATATATATATATACCTACGCACTACATATATATATACTTTGTGTGTTTAATATATTATATATATATTTTGTTTGACTTGATATGTGTTATATATATATTAATATTGTTTGATGTATTATATATATATATTAATATTATGTAATGTATTATATATATATATTCTGTTTGACTTTATATATATGCATGTTGGTTGACATTGAAACTAATTGTCAAGGACCCACGAGAAATGGGGACCATAAAAATTACATCTTTATTATTGTAGATAAACCTTGATATGGACTGGATACTCGATAGTGGTTGCACACGTCACATGACCGGAAACAATAATCTCTTTTCATCATATAAGTCATGTGATGGTGGACAGGTAATTTTTGGAGGAAACTCCAAAGGAAATATAATTGGGAGAGGTACAGTCTCTTGCAATAATGTTAAATTTCTTGATGTGAATCATGTTGATAATTTACATTTTAATTTGTTAAGTGTTCGCCAATTGTGTAAAAATGGTATAACTGTTGTCTTCGAAGAAGACTCGTGCAAAATCTTGAAAAATGGCCAAGTTCTTTTGACTGGTTCTGTGAAAGGAAATTTATATATTTGCAAAACTGTTGTATCTGAAAATGTTTGCTTATCCTCTCTTCATGATGTTTCTACTTTATGGCATAGGCGTTTAGGTCACGCTAATCTAAGATTAATGCAAAACTTAAAAAATAAGGAGCTTGTGAGTGACCTGCCAAAATTAAAGTTTGATAATCATTTTTGTGATGCTTGTCGTGTCGGCAAACAACATCACGTTTCTCATAAATCAAAAAATGTTATTTCTACTCAAAGAGTTTTAGAACTTCTACATATGGATCTTTTTGGCCCAATGGCTATTCAAAGTTTTGGAGGAAATTTTTATACTTTGGTTATTGTAGATGATTATTCCCGTTATACTTGGACTCTATTTTTGAGACATAAAAATGAGGCTTTCGAAAAGTTTAAATTTTTAGGAAAAAGAATTCAAAACCAACAAGGTTGTACGATTGTTTCAATACGTACGGACCATGGACGAGAATTCGATAATGAAGTACAATTTGGTGCCTTTTGTGATAAACATGGTATAACTCATAACTTTTCGGCTCCTCGAACTCCTCAGTCAAATGGAGTTGTTGAAAGGAAAAATCGAACGTTGCAAGAAATGAGTAGAACTATGCTAAACGAACATCAAGTTCCCCAAAAGTTTTGGTGTGATGCCGTTGCTACCGCGACCTATGTGCTTAACCGTGTCCTAATTAGAAGTATCCTAAATAAGACACCCTATGAACTTTACCGTGGTAGAAAACCTTCCTTAGCTCACCTGAAAGTTTTTGGATGTAAATGTTTCATTTTAAACACCAAATCCTATCTAACCAAATTCGATGCCAAAGCCTATGAGGGAGTGTTCCTAGGTTACTCTTGGAATAGCAAAGCCTATAGAATTCTAAATAAGGAGACCATGGTTGTAGAAGAATCCCTAAATGTTAGCTTTGACGAGAGTCCTCCCAAACCGAGTGCACCCTTAGCAAATGACAATATCCGTGAGGGAGACGTCTTAGCACAACAACTTAGCAACTTGGATTTAGGTACCCAACCTTCCACAAATAATATTGAATCTAGTGATGCCCCTCCTTGCTTTATTCCACAAGGTATAGATGATCCTAACCTTAGAACCGCTCGAGGCCATCCCGTAGATCAAATTATAGGTGACCTAAACCAAAGGACAACTAGATCACAAATCCATACCCATTGTGCTTTCCATGCCTTTATCTCAACCATAGAACCTAAAACCATAGATGAAGCTTTAGGTGATGAGGATTGGATAATGGCCATGCAAGAAGAGTTAAACCAATTTACTAGGAATGATGTGTGGGACTTAGTTCCTTGCCCTAGTAGTCAAACCATTATTGGCACAAGATGGGTCTTCCGTAACAAGGTAGACGAGAACGGTGGAGTCACACGAAACAAGGCACGTTTAGTTGCCAAGGGGTACAATCAACAAGAAGGTATAGATTATGATGAAACCTTTGCACCGGTTGCAAGGTTGGAGTCTATTCGAATGCTTCTCGCTTTTGCAAATGCTAAAGATTTTAAATTATTTCAAATGGATGTTAAAAGTGCTTTCTTAAATGGTATTATAAATGAGGAGGTATACGTTTCTCAACCTCCCGGTTTTGAAAATTTTGAAAATCCGACACATGTTTATAAATTGAAAAAGGCGCTTTATGGTTTAAAGCAAGCTCCGCGTGCGTGGTATGATAGATTAAAAACCTTTCTAATTGTTAGTGGTTATATTATGGGTAAAATAGATAATACTTTGTTTGTGAAATATGATCAAAATGATATTGTAGTTGTGCAAGTATATGTTGATGATATTATTTTTGGTTCCACTAATGAAAAACTGTGTAATGAATTTTCTGCAAAAATGACAAGCGAGTTTGAAATGAGCATGATGGGAGAGTTAAAATACTTCTTAGGATTGCAAATCAAACAATGTGAAACTGGTATTTTTATTAGTCAATCTAAATATTGTAAAGATATGTTGAAAAAGTTTAACTTTGAAAATGTCAAACCCGTTGAAACTCCAATGACCACAAACTTACAATTATCTCGTGACGAGGAGGGAAACGATTTTAATGAAAAGATTTATCGTGGAATGATTGGTAGTTTATTATATTTAACTGCTAGTAGACCTGATATCATGTTTAGTGTATGTTTATGTGCTCGTTTTCAATCTTCACCTAAACAAACTCACTATGAAGCTGTCAAGCGTATTTTTCGATATTTACGAGGTACTACTAATCTTGGCTTATGGTATGCAAAGCAACCCGAGTTAGAAGTAACGTGTTTCACCGATTCCGATCTTGGTGGATCTATTGTTGACCGAAAAAGTACTAGTGGGGTATGTGCCTTTATAGGTCTCTCACTTGTGTCTTGGTTCTCCAAGAAACAACAATCCGTAGCGTTGTCTACTACCGAAGCGGAATATGTAGCCGCCGCAAGAGCGTGTGCTCAAGTCCTTTGGATGAAACACACACTTACCGACTTTGAGGTACATCTAACCAAAATTCCAATCATGTGTGATAACTCAAGTGCCATAAACTTAAGCAAAAATCCCGTGCTACATTCTCGTACCAAACATATTGAATTGAGACATCACTTTTTACGAGATAATGTTCAAAAAGGCCAAATCGTGCTTGAAAAGGTTGATTCGGAAGATAATTTGGCCGATATTTTTACTAAAGCTCTTAACAAAAAAGCCTTCTTTAAATTAAGACTTGGTTTAGGCATGCTTGAGTATAACCCTTAAAAATACTAACTCTCAAATATTTCATATTTTGAGGGGGAGCATCTTTCAAGGGGGAGCATAGCGTCTTTCCTAACCCTTTTTGCTTCGACAAAAGGGGGAGAGAAACCGAGTATGCTCTCGTGTTTAGCGTTGTGTTTGTCATCATCAAAAAGGGGGAGATTGTTGGTGCAAGTGTACCCAGCTTTAATATTGTGATATATTTTTGGTACACATAAAATCACATCTCCATATTTATTTTGATGATTACAAAACACACCGCATTCTTTGTTATCTAATATTTTATCTGAGTGTGCAGCATTTAAATAATCTCGATAATGTTTATCTGAAGAATCCAAGTCTGAAGATTTTCGTCGTTTTAATTTTAAAATGATAAATCACCCTAAAATAATATACCACTTGGATATTTCTAAAAACCCAATTTTAATTAATTAAGGTTTATTGAGAAGATCCATCAGATTGGTTGCGTCTTGGAGAAGTTGCCTTTTCTGACGCAGGTATACCGCGAAGGTTCAGGCGGTATACCGCGGAAGGGCTGCTGTTCTTCTCTGATTGGTTGGAAGTCCATTTGTCTGCGGGTACAGTCTGCACGGTATACCGCGGTGTTTAGCCGGTATACCGCGGGTACCATTTCCGTTTGTTTTTTGCAGGGTTGACCTTCTCAACTGACAAGTACTTTTTCCTCTGCACGGTATACCGCGAGAGTTAGCCGGTATACCGCGAAAGCCTCAGGCCATGTTGCTCATCCAGTATAAATACATGCAAGCACCAACCTTCAATGCTACTAATTCACAATAACTCTCCCTGCATTTGATAAAGACTCTGCAGCATCTTCTCTTGATATTTAAACTGTTAAAATTATAAAACTCGTTTTTGAGTAAGAAATCTTGAGTTGATAGCAGATTAAAATCTCTCGATTAGTTGAATCAGCAACACAACTCAAGTGATCAAACTCTCTAAAAATATCCAAGTGATAAACCTTATTCAAGAGTGATTATTCATATTAAAATTATACCCTCTTGTAAGTGTTTGAATAGAGTGAGTGATCCACATAAATCTCTCAAAGTAGAGTGATTCGCGTTTGTTGTACTAAGGTTTGTGTTCTACCGTAAAGAACACGTTTTCGTATTGGATCTCCGAGAAGTGTTATTTTCTCGAGGTGGACTAGCCAACTTTGTGTTTGGTGAACCACTTTAAAAATATCGTTGTCAAGTATTTTCTTTCCCTTATCTATTTACATTTCCGCTGTGCTTTTAAATTATATCTGTTTATATAAATTGCTTTGCATTTATATTTATTTATATAATATCTGTGTATCTGTTTGTATTTACACTCTTCTGTATTATTCCGTACTTACTCCGTATTTATTTATAAAAAGAATTTTTGAAAGTAAAAGTTTTAAATACAACCTTACCCCCCCCCTTAGGTTGTCCAACAGAATGATATGGGAAGTAGACTTGAGAGAGTTACTGATAAAGTGACATTTATCATCCATGTTTTTCTAAACTGATTTATTCTCGACAAGTTGGTCACGAATCAGAAGTGTTAAAGTGTAGTGGACTTAGAGATAAGCCACTTGGAACACACCAACTTGAATGATATGGGAATCGGCTCGAGAGAGCGTTTTTTATACAAAGAGATTTGGTCGTCCATGTATTTTGAGAACTTTATCCCCCACTATAAACAGCTGGAGACTACACAGAGATGTGTCTAGTTGAATCTAAACAGTAGTGGGAATACTGAGGTCCGAGAGGAATACCCTCAAAATAGTGGATCTAGTTATGTCAAAACTGCATGCTGCAGCATGGTCCGCTGGAATTTGTGTTTAAGTCCCACCTTGAAGTTTTACACCCGTGCTTTCTTTATTCTCTATTAACAACATCAAAGTGATAATCCAAACAAATCAATCTCTTCAAATTCGTCATCTGAAATCATTTCCTTCTTCTACTTTCTATTGAACTTTTACTCTAATCTCTGTAGGACGATATCTGGTATTTTACCACTTTATCACTTGAAAGACGATATTAGATCTCATTATATACTTGCTTTAAGGTTTAATTACCACACGTCTATAGGTATATTCTAAGCACTGTCAAGGTTTAATTGGCCATCTCCACCTCTGTAACCACCACCGATCGCCACCACCACTACCATCATTGCCTATCGCCACCAACGGTAGCAACCGCCAACCACTGTTGGCCACTTCCACCTCTTACTCCACTACAACAACCTCCACCTCCATCGATCACCACCACCACCACTGACAGTCACCGGTAGCCAACACAACCACCGACGTCCACTTCCATCTCTTCTTCCACTACAACAACCTCTTCTTCCACCGTACACCGCCGCCACCACCAGCATCGTCGACCACCTCCACCAATCACCACCACCCATCGTCGCGTCCGTTTAAGTCAGCTGTTATTTTCACGACTCGTCCCCACGCCTACCACCACCTATATCTCCGCCACATCGACCACAACTACCTCCTCCACCACAACCATTTCAACACCACTGAGATGCACCTTGTATTCTTATTTAAAATATACCTTATATTCTTTTTTAGATATATATTTTTTTGTTTGTGTCATTTATAACTATTATATTATATAAAAAATCATATTCAATCGTATTTGCATACCAAACGCTACCTTGATGTACTAAAGTATCAACCAGACTAGCCCGACCAACCCATATATGTAGGGTTGGGTTGTACTTTGGTTTGAGTTGGGTTGATATTTTTCAAACAACAATCATTGGGTTGAGTTCTTAAAATATTTTCAACTCGACCAACCCACGCATCAGCACCCTAGTTATGCAAAAAGTTTGTTTGCGATCGTTAATGAACATGAACACAAACAAACACAATAAATAAGATTTTATTAACGAAACATGAACACAAAAGATTCTATTCGTTTACAGTGAGTTTTTGTTCGGTTAAGTTGAACAAACACGGACAAGCTTCCATTTGTGTTCATTCAGTTCATTTATAGCGCTATTCATACAATAACTCAATATGCCTTAAGCATTCTTTATATTACTGTTAATGATTGACTTGATGAACCACAGTTTAATCGATGACTGGTCGTATCCGGTAACCTCAGACCCAATCTATTTGGTTTCATAAGAATTTGCATGGAAGGTAATGGATCTTCGTTATTAGCATATAAAATCAGAAGATGCTAAGAAATGTTTAGAATACAATTATATATATATATATATATATAGGCATGGGCTCATGTCTGAAGTGTCATTTTTGGTGTGAAGAGTTAGAATTACTTTTAAACCAATGATCACTTTTAATCAAATACCCTCCTCTGAATTGCGGATTAAAAGGGAATTGATCCGGTGTGCATCTTATCTCGGTCTATCTCACCATAATGTTCATTCACTTCTCATCCAACGGTTGGTATCCACTTCTCACCGGAACTCAACCCTGTATATATCCACATTCTACCGATGTATATAGAATACAGATGAGAATCTCCTTCATCGTCCCTAAGTATTATATATTTGATCAGAAACAAGGATCTATCGAAGATGAAACCATACCATTTCGGTTGCTTTTGTTTCCTGATCACTGATCAGAGAGATGAAAGGAACCTAAAGTGTTCTCCGGAGTTTGAGTGAGAGAAGCTGATCTATGTCGTCTGTCGAGGGGGTTAGATTTCGATTGACTGAGAGAGAGTTGTTGAGGGGCATCTTGATTCAGAGAATAGCGGCAGCGAGCCGGTGGTGTTTGTTTTTCTGTCATCGGAACGGTAGCCGGTGGCGGTGTTCGGGCGGCAGTGTGGAGCGAGCGATAAGAGAAAGGGAGAGAGATATCTAGGTTTAACAACGGGGCTTGGAAATTGGAATGAATTGTTTGCTTGAAACCGAGTTGGATGGCCATTATATATAGGCGGGTCGAAGGGAATCCGCGTCTATTGTTTCAAAAAAGATATTGCGGGTTGACAATTCCAGCCCCTGCATATTTATTCTTTTACTTTTAACCCTCTCGTTATAATTAAAAGGTAATAGCATGATAGCATCTCCAACAAATTTATAAAAAAAATTAAAAAATGTAGAAACAAAAGTAAAAATCTCCTAAAAATTATATTTATCTCAAGCAGATTCCTCATTATTGAGAACCCAAAATTGATCATATAATAGTAAAATTTTACATTCATCTATTAATTTTTTTTTTAAATATTGATTTTTCAAAGTTTTCCATTGATATTTCCACTTATTAATCATTTTTAGGTTATCTTCAAGTTTGGAGAAAAACTTTTTTTCTCCACTACTTTCTTCATTTTGAAGATAGTATTGAAAAAGTTGTGGAGCAAAATTATAAATCAAAATTCTCAATTTCTTCATTTTCTCCATTTTGAAGAAGCTAGCAGTTATGTTATATTTTCTTTTAAATTGAAAATCAAGTTTAAAAAATTAAAAAATTATATTCAACTCTAGCAACTATTTTATTTTAATAATATTAACATTAACTATATTATTAAAATATTCAATACATTTAATAAATATTCTATTTTTTAAAGAGTAAATATAGGGGAGATATCAAATGCAAACCACTTTTATTTTGCAAACCGTGCAAACTGTCGATTTCATTGGTTAAGTTAATGAAATTGGTTCACGAAGTTGTTTAATTTGGTGAAATTGTTTCATATAATTCTTTTCTTGATGAAATTGTTTCATATTTTTGTGTTTTTATGTAGTTTCATGTATTTTTCTCATTCTGGTAAAACTGTTTCATGTATTTTACTTTGTCTTATGAAACTTTCTCATTGTTGCATGAAAAACACAACTATATGAAACAATTTCATCAAGAAAAGAATTAGATGAAACAATTTCATCAAATTAAACAATTTCATGAATCAATTTCATCAAGTTATCCATTGAAATCGATGGTTTGCACGGTTTGCAAAATAAAAGTGGTTTCCAATGAAACTACCCCAATAAGATATATATATATATATATATATATATATATGGAGAGAGAGAGAGAGAGAGAGAGAGAGAAATAATGGTGTAAAATATATATAAGTTTTAAAAAATATTAATACAAAATTCATGAAAAATCTCGATACATATTTATGATTTTTTACAATATAATTAAATTAAAAATATTCAATAATGAACTTCCGTTGATATTATAGACAAAAATTTTATAATGGTATAATTCGTAAAAGAATGCATTAATGTATTTTACTTTATCTATGATTAGTATTTTTAATATGATAAATGTGTAAATAAAAAGTTGAAATGTAATTGTAACAGTCGAAAAAATCGAAACAATTAAGAAATATAGGTAGCGGAAAAAATTAATTCAAATACAACTGAAAGGTGAAAAATGAAAATAGATAAAAGAAAATGGATGAAAGTGTAAACTTTGGGGAGCAAATGTGACAAGTCCCAAACGTATAATGCATGTGACGTGGGGACTAGGGAAGGATGGTTTACGCGGGTGTAAATGAGACGAGCCAACTCGTGAGCTACTTAAGATCGACTCGGTCAACACTCGACTTGAATAGGATCGACTCGAACTCGAGCTCGACTCGATATACTAACGAGTTGAATCAAGCCATCTGATACTCGACTCGATAAGCTCGTAAAATACTCGAATATATTTTATATATAATTAACTTTATATTCTAATTTATAACATATAATGTAAATAAGTTATTATTTTAGTATATTATAATTATCTAAATAAAATAAAAAACAATTATTATAATTATTTATATTCCAAAAAATGGGGAAGTAGAGAAAGAAAAATTAGTAATGACTATAGTGAGAAATTCCATCCAATTTTATATCATTTAACTTGCTTAGTGGCTTGAACCTAAAGGCTCGTGCCTAAGGGCTTGAACCAAATGGTTTTTTCTATATGGTGTACCCTAGTGAGTGGTTCATCTTTAGTTCTTAATTCGAGTTCGAGTTCGAGCTTCATTCGAACTTAGTTCGAACTTGAAACGAGTTCGAGTTCGAGCTCGAGAATTCACTTTCGAGTCGAGTTCGAGTTTGGATTTTCACTACTCGCGAGTTTTCGAGTCGAGTTCGAGCTCGAGTATTTGCTTTCGAGTTCGAGTCGAGTATAATGATACTCGAGCTCGACTCGCATCATTTACACCCCTATTTACGCCCCAAACCAATGGGAATTTATCTATGTGTGCGAATATAATCATTTGGAATCCATACATTGCAAATTTGGTATAGTTCTCTTCGTTTCTGAACTTCGAGTGAAATCGGTGTTGGTGTAGAACAAAACGGTCGATAGGTTTGGGAAAAAAACGGTTGACGAACGTGTGACGTTTCAATATTGTCGTGGCGGATTACGGTAAGCTTTTCCGCTCGTTTTTGCAAGTTGAAGTTTATAACTCGTGTGTTATACTTGCTTTATGTTTTTTTGGAAGATATGGGTTGTAAAAACAACCCGGAGTCCATCATTTTGGTCGTAAAAGAGATTCAGAGAGTTTCGGTAAAAAGCAGGACGTTTAATTGCGAATTATGGGCTCTACGGACACGGTGCACCGTTTTGTTGACTTTTTAGTCGTTAAATGATGGTTTATGATATGGCGATAAAACCCAAAAAGAAACACTGAAAAAGGCGGAGAAACGAGTCCAAACAGGCGAAAACCGCGGTTGTCCGCGTAAATAACGCGACAGCGCCGACCAGGTCGGCTTGGGCTGTAGGGACTAGGGTCTGGGTGTCCGAGCGGGGCGAGTCAGTCTGGAGCGGCAGAAAACGAACGGGTCAGGAGTCGGATCCTGACCCGTGAGTTTCTGTCGGATTTTGGACCCAATGGCATTGGGCCACTAAAAATTGGGCCTGTTAAATCATTTTTATAACAACCCAAACAAATTTAGACATGCAATTCTTATAAAATAAAATATCCCAAAAACGGGTCCCAAAATTTCTTACATCATATCAAAAATCTGGTTGGCGGAATCAACCTACACAACTGAGAATAATTCTAAACTAAGCAATAGTGTCACTACACTACCGAGCTTCCTCGCTAACCGCCCTGCTCACTTGTGTAACGTCCCAAAAATTACAAGGAAATTTAAATTTTCTAGAACATATATTCCATTATAAAACAACCACATTTTTAATAAACCGTAACTCAATTAAAGTTAATATCGTCAACTCAAACAGTCAAAAGAATTTATGCAGCGGAAATATTATAAATAAAATCTAAAAGTTCAAAAGTGTAAATTCCAACAATTCCCGACGCCTGCGCTTTGTGTGTACCGTCAAGCCCGACTGCCGCTCGCACCTGCAGTCACAACATATTGGGGAAGGGTAAGCTAAACGCTTAGTGAATCCAACCACACACGTAGGTAGCAACCCCACGCATATCACCCCTACTCGCAAGTAGGCAACATCACCATCACTACGAATATCAAGCCACATAATGATTATTATATAAGTACGAACCTCGGTCCCACCGAGTACACAAAACACATTAATACAAGCTCAGTCCCACCGAGCCCTCGGTCCCACCGAGTAAAGATTACCGTACTAGCTTAGTCCCACCAAGCCCTCGGTCCCACCGAGTAAAGATTACTGTACTAGCTTAGTCCCACCAAGCCCTCGGTCCCACCGAGGTGTACACATGCATATATATATATTCCACATACGAATTTAACAAATCACAACCAGTTATCACATCCCATCTAATTCATGTAAGCACATAAATACACGTAATAACATGTAACACAAAAGAACGACATACATGAAATTCCTAACTACGCGGTGAGAGAACTCACCTCAAAGCAAAGCGACGCGCTCCCGAGCCGCAACACCAGCAAGTCAACCTTCCTCACATTTTCCCACCTAATTACGCACTAAAAACGTCAACGAAAGGTCCCAACTCACGACACCTTTACTAGATTTTATAAGACTAAACATTCCAGCTTTTTATCTAAAACACGGGTCTGTTCGGGACCTGATTTACCCCCTAAAAACTGATAAATACAGAAATCAAATTCCATAATCACGAAGTTCTAAGTTTCACGGTTCCAGGGACGTATCGCACGCGTCCTAACGATTTTTCTATAATTTAATATGGATTTTACAAGAACGATTCGCAGAACAGCGAGAAACAGAACCTTTCAGTACAAAACGACGATTTGACATAGGCTACGGTCCGAACTGGTTTTTCCCCAAAACATAGAAAAGTTACTAGGCTCAGAATGGGAACTTGTGACACCAGTTTCATCCCAATCCGTCATTCCTATCAGGAGTTATGCTCCATACAAAACAGGGACAGAAAGCTGTCTAAAATCCCGACCTGCTGTAAAAACCACACTTTTTCGCCTAGCTAGAGGCCGAACCAAACTTTCTCTAAAACACGAAAAACGTGCCCGACACAGAATGTGAACCGTGGGCACCGGATTCGCCTCAATCCGAGTTACGACGAGAAAGTTACGCACGATTGAAGAACTGGACAGAACACTAAAAAAATTACATAAAATGATAACCTTTTGAACTTGATCCCAATAAGACGTCTTAATCCAAACAGACCCGCAAAACAACTTGACTTACTGTTTTAGGGTTACCATGGTCTGAAACACACCAAGCACCACCCACTGCCGCCTCCGGAGGTGGTGGTGATTGGCGGTGACACGGTGGTTGCGGTTTACAATTTCCGACGAAGAAAACATCAATAAAACGAACGGGACACTTACCTTAACGGAATCCTTCTTCTTCCTCCTTTCCGACCAGTCCCGACGCTGGTTCCCTCACGCCGGTGATCGCCTCCTTCCTCCGCTCGACTTTCGCTCTCTTTCTCTTTCGGTCTCTCTCTCTTTTCTTCTCGGTTTCACTTCCCTTTCTTCTTGGCCGAAAACAACAAGGGGAAGGGAAAGAAAATGGCTAAGGGTTTTGGGGGAGGATTGTTAAGATGAAACCGAAGGGGAGGGGAGGGGTCGTGCCTCTTGGCCGATCCTCTTGCCCAACTATGGAGAAAGTCCCAAACAGCCCCTCAACTTACACTTCTTAGCAAAATCCCACAAAGGTTACTTCACTTAACTTTTTGGCCCGACTCGGCTAACCCCGCTAACGGAAACCACGTTAATTAATTAAATGCTCCTTTTTAAAAAAAAAAGGAATAACGAGAATACATACCGGGATACGGGCTTTACAACTCTCCCCCACTTGGATTAGACTTCGTCCTCGAAGTCTATGCCCGTGAATAGCTATAGATAGGTCTCCCACATCTCAACCTCAGGTTCCCAAGTTCACTCGGAACACTTTCGGTGTTTCCACTAGACCTTCACTAACTGGAATTTAAGATTTCCCACACCGCCTAAAAATCTCTCGAATACTTTTCTTACCACAAAACTCCTTCAAGCACACCGCAAGTATGATCGGAGGAACATTCCAACAACTGGATTCATTCCTAGTCAAACGACTTCGGTTGTCTCCCAACCATAGATAATCAAAACATCCCGATTCAAATTTCAAGCTCTAACCATTCTAAAGTTGCTCACCAATATACCCTACAGGATACTCGAATTCGATCATTCCTATCATTAACTGTCGATTAACTTTCACGAGTTCTATTAGACTCCCACAATTTATTCCACATGAATTATCAAACTAGTAAATTTATAATCATCCACGAAGGTCACTCCACCACAACCATTCACCACAAACAAACATCTCAGGATTACTGTTACGTGCGAAATGTGTGTTTTAATCGCAGTGGGTTGCAAACTGTCCACAGTGGGAAGTGCAAGTGTACACTGTCCACTATGATCGTCACAGCAAGTAATAGTTGGTAAAATACCAGAATCGAATCCACAGAGACTGGACAATCAAGACAATACGGTTCTCATGAGCTCCTTTTACAAGTTTCAACTAGAGAGGAAAATAATACTTTGGTTTGGTTTGGTAAAATAGCTACTTGAAACGATTTACTAAATGCTAAAAAGGAGGAATGTAGGTTGGATTTTCCCTAAATTTTATCTCAAATACTCGGTCCTTAGAGTGATCCTCGTATTCGTGGTGGACATTTTCGCTAGAAAAGCCCGGTTACAAAATACTCACACCGTTAGATAAAAATCCCATACTCTTAGTACTTGTTGTTTTGTCAATGGTAATCTCTAAATGGACCTTTTCAGGCCTCGATGGAATGTGTAGAGACAAATACTCTAAGTGTTTTTAATACACAAATTAGCTTGCCTACTACTCCAGTGGGCAGAGATTAACTCACTGTGCCGACCTCACTTTCGTAAGTGTCAAAAGAATTCTTTCGAATCCCCTAGCATCATTCAAGCTCGTGTCACTGCGCTCTACTTATTTATAAGTTAAGAACTAGACTTTAGATCCTTGCAAGTGATCAGCTTGTTCGCATCCTTGGGTAAATATTGAGAATGAAAGACCAAAACAACAAATATTCTAAGTATAAAGATTACTCAAGCATTTTTGATAAAATCCAGGTACTTCTCCTTCCTACATCCCAAAGGATGTTTAGCCTAACATTTCCGAAGTAAAGAAAACAAAAGATGAAGATTTGCACATAATAAAACTGAAAGTGATTTGAATTAACTGCTCACAGTGGGGAACGAGAAGTCGTCCCTGCACTGTGTAATACGAACTACAATTTAAACTAAGAAAGTAAATTACTGAAAATTAAAGCTAGTTACTGCAGTAAATAAAAGACTAAAGCTAATGTGGTAGTTGAGAGAATTTGAGACTAAAAATATTCAAGGATGAAAACCAAGCATGCATTTAATGGCACCCAAGTGCTCCTTTATATACTAGGAGAAGGAGTTGGGTATTACACAAAAGAGGTGGGTCTTCCAATGGGTAAAGACTGCTGAGTTGTGGCAGAATTCAGCTCCTTGTGCAATTCTTTTATCCAATGGTCCCTTCTCCAAGTCAATCTCCAAGTACAAAGAGGTGTACTTGATGCTATCTTCAATGAGAACTACCTTGTACTTTTCCAGCCATTTCTCTGCCATATGAACCTTCCTCCTCCAGAAAATTAGATCCCAACTAAAAGTTTCTTTTTGATTTCTTTTTGATCAGCTCGAAGAGTGGGGAACCGGAGTGGGCACTGTATACGTCACTGCGGATGAAAAAGCGAGAAAACACCCAAAACTTCCCCAAATAATTTATTAAAGACCATGGTTCACTCCTTTTGCTCGTTTTCGTAAATCATACCAAGAATGGGGGTTTTTAGAAGTGAAATGGCTAAAATTGACAAAATAAAGTGGAAAATAAATGGAAATAATAACTCTAAAAATAGAGTTATCACAACCTCAAACTTAAATCATTACTTGTCCCCAAGTAATAAAAAGAAAGAAATAAAATGAAACACAATGCATAAAAGGTCTTTGATGGACTTACATATTTCTTGACTTGAATGGGCGTTGATCTCCTTCCTTCGATACTTCTTTCGGTTCCAAACTTTGAAAATTTCACTTTTGTGTTTGACGAAACCTTTCCCTTGTTTACCTTTTGATCAATAGGGCTTTCTTGGGTTTGAAGGGTTTATGGCTTTGAATCTTTTCCCAAGGGTTTTGGCAAAAATTTCCAAACATGGACCGAAGATCTCGCTTTGAGATTTTTATTTCAAGAAGTGGGTGTTTAGTATTTTGCTATGATAAGAACGTACACTTTCAGGCTTTATTTGGGTATAATGAGTATGGCTATTTTTTTGTGAGGGTGGGTATTCTGATGGTCCAGAATAGGCACACCATCGTTTTCTGGGAGTGAGCACTTTGATGGTCCAGAAAAGGCACACCATCAATTTTGTTAGTGCTACTCCTATTTTCTTCTGTTTTTGTATTTTTGTGTTTTCTCTTTTTTTTTTTTTTGGAGGGGGGTACGGCTTACCCACCTCAAACTTGGACTTCACAGTGTCCTCACTGTGAGCAAACTGGAGGTCACTCTGGAAGTTCCCACCTCAAACTTAAAATCTCACAGTGTCCCCACTGTGACATTGAATTAATGAACAAAGGTGGTGGTTTGGGGGTACAAAAAGGATCGTGTTTGGATGCGAAAAATGGCCTATATCATTTCACGGGACAAGTTGAGATTTGTACTTACAAAAGTGACCTTTTAAGTCGGAAGCCGAAAGTTGTACCTTGAAATGGAAACGAGGTCAAACAAGCATTCAAACAATCAATATGTTAGTACCCAAAAGTACCTACCTACCGGTAGGATTTTCATGCATCGATATTTAAAAAGTTAAAACAGCAAATAGTGTCAATGCCTAGCCATAGGCACAAAAAGATCAACCAAACAAAATAAAATTGTTTTTGGTGAGCAAAAGAGCGAAACCATTGTTTTAAAAACAAACCATTCACGGGGTTTGGGTGGCTTGCGGTGACAGATCCGCATCATCATCATCGAACTCATCCTCACTGTCATTAACCGGGCAGATATCTTTCGGGAATTCTGGTAGCTGAGCAGCTAGCATTGGGTTGGCCTCTTTCATCATCAGGCCCGTCACCTCATCTCGTTCTCTTGTATACATCCAAAATTTCTGCGTGGCCCGGTTCTGGTATCGCTGCTCACTTTCCAGCAACTCGATCCTGTATGTGAGCTTCTTTAAAGCTGCCAAAATCTCTCCCATTTGGTTGCTTGATGATCCGGCCTCGGTTGAATGGAGTGGGGTACCCTTCTTCCCCACAGTGGGCACTTCAGTGCCCACTATGTGCTCGTCGGCTATTCGCACATTGGGCTGTACCTGGGCAGGCTCAACAGACGGGCCTCCTATCTCTCTTCTCATCTTCTTAATTGTCTGAATACTGATGTTTTTCGTGGAAATGATCCACTGGTCTTCTTCAGCTGTGGGCACTCCGGCATCTATTAGCAATAGTGTAATAAGGCAAGGAAGGGGTAGGATTACCTTGGTTCGTGTTCTGGCCTGATGGATGGCACCATGCATTATGATTCCCAGATTGATCTTCTTTTTAGTGAGAACGCAGTAAAGCATGGCACACTTATGCATGGAGAGAGTCGTGTCGTGCGATGTTGGGGCCACCGAGGCCCTTAGGAATTGGAACCACACAGCAGCCTCAGTGGTGAGGCTGCCAGCATATAGACACCTTCTTTGGCCATCCTGATTCCATGGCCTTCCCTCAACTGCTATTTCTTTTAAAATCAATTCCTCATCAGCCGGAGTCATCTTTGCCAGGAACTGTCCGAAAGCACAAGGTTCCGGAGCTCCTCTACCTAACACTCGGTTTATATTGCCTGGAGTAAAGTCCACAACCTTTCCTCTGATCTTAACAAATGATTCTTTGGCTTGGGAGGCCTCAGCATAAAATTCTCGGACTAATGATGCATTAGCGCGGCGATTGGTAGTGGCAATGGTTGCCCAATCTTGCGCTACAAGTTTATCTTTGACAAAGGGATTTGCTTCTACAAAGTCGGGGTCGAAACCCCTCTCTAAATTCAACTTCCGAGTGCAAATACACTCAAAGTGGGTTCTAGCAGCTGGGGAAGTGAATTGCCTCGGTATCCCACTGGGGGCATGAGCAGTCCCCACAGTGGACAGATGTGGATTTTCAGAAAGGTTTTGTTCACTTCCCGTATTAGTATCACTAGAAGAAGAACTTAAAGAGGGTTCGATACCCTTACCTTTCCTCGACGCTTTTCTTTTTGGTTTTGCAGACGATGCCTTCTTGGATGCACCAGATCGTGTAACCATTCCCCTGTTCCTCTGGAGTGCTCTGGTTGGGGTTTCTTCACTGTGGGCAGTGGTGTGGACATCCTCCACACTATCAGCATTTTTGTTCTGGGGAATGTCTAATGTCTGAGCCTGCTCCTTAATCTTCTTCTGTCTTTCTTCTTCCTCACGAGCCAAACACTCCTCCTCTGCTTGTTTCTTTTTCTGCTCGAATATCCTTGCTTCTTCATCCTTCTTTCGTTCTTCCTCTTTCAATCGCTCCTCCTCCTCTCTAGCCAATCTTGCGGCTTCTTCCCTCCTCAATCTCTCTTCCTCCTCTCTTTTGATTCTTTCTTCTTCTTCCTTTCTGATTCTTTCTTCTTCCTCTCGACGCCTCCTCTCGACCTCTTCCTTTCTTTTTCTAATGGCTTCCATTTTCTGTTTGAACTCCTCTGCTAACCGTCTCTCTTCTTCTTCGGCTAGAAGTGTCTCGGTCTCGAAATGGGTGATACTGTTGTCTGAGACTTGCGATGTTGAAGTAGCCTTTGGGCTTTCGTGCTTTGAAGAACCCTCGTCGGCCGCACCGGAGATGATCGGGTTTTCGCCGGAGTCCGGTGGTGGTTCGTTCAGGTCACGGGTGACGGCTTCCGGTGGTTGTTCCTCGGCGGTCCTGCGGCGGACGGCCGCACGTGTGAGTGCATCGGGGTTGGTGTTCATTCTCTTGGTTCTTGCCATTTTTAGGGTTTTGGAAGGGTTTTGCTGGTGGGTTTTTCGTAGAGAGAGAAATGAAGAAGAAAAAGTTTGCTGGGTAAATTTTGGTAGCAAAAGAGGTTAAGGTGGTTTTTGGAAATGTTTTCTTGTCAAAAATGGGGGGAAACCGCCGGTTTTAGGAGAGAGGGAGAGGATTGACAATGATAGCTTTGCTTGGGAAATGATGAACTATGACACCATGGCCTAAAAGTAGACTTGATGGCAGCAAAAGGTGAAAGCTTGTCAGCATTGGGCCCCAAAAATAGTCCTTTCATTCGTCAGGTGGGGAGTGGGGAGCGCAGTGACCTGAGCCTTCCCCACTGCAAAGTACTTTCCTTGATTTTTCTTCAAAAGGTGGCACGTTCTTCTACACACATTAAAACAAACTACCATGCAGAATTAAAAAGACCAAAAATAATAAAAAGACAACAAATAAGTGAAATAAAATATTTACAAACGGTTGTGAATTTCTCTAACCATAGCGAGGCGGAGAGTGGGCAGGGATGTGGGCACTTTCATGCAAAAAATGCTTTACCCTTTGCCCATTGACTTTAAAGGTTTGACCCGATTGTGGGGATTTCAACTCCACTGTTCCGAAAGGACTCACCTTGACAATGGTGTATGGTCCCGTCCATCTTGATTTAAGTTTACCTGGAAAGAGTTTGAGACGGGAATTGAACAATAGTACCTGTTGTCCTTCCATGAACTCCCTATGGTTGATTCGACGATCGTGCCACATCTTGGTCTTTTCCTTGTACAACTTTGCATTCTCATAGGAGTGATATCGCAACTCCTCTAGCTCATGTATTTGCAGACTCCTTTTGATTTCCGCAGCATCCTCACTCATGTTAAGCTCTTTAAGGGCCCAGAACGCCTTGTGCTCTAATTCAATCGGTAAATGGCAAGCTTTGCCAAAAACTAATTTGAATGGAGACATTCCCAGAGGAGTTTTATAGGCTGTTCGATAGGCCCAAAGAGCATCATCGAGTTTGATTGACCAATCTTTACGGTGTGGCTTAACAACTTTTTCCAAAATTCCCTTGATCTCACGATTTGAAAGCTCGGCCAACCCATTGGTTTGTGGGTGGTATGCGGTGGCCACTCTATGATGAATATCATATTTAGCAAGAACCGAGGCCATGACTTTGTTTACAAAATGGGTGCCTTCGTCACTAATTAATGCTCGTGGTGTTCCGAAGCGAGTGAATATATTTTTGTGTAAGAACTTCACCACAGTGTTAGCATCATTGGAGTGACAAGCAATGGCTTCTACCCATTTTGAAACATAATCTACCGCAACCAAGATGTAAAAGTTATTGTTGGAATTTGGAAAAGGTCCCATAAAATCTATCCCCCATACATCAAAAAGTTCGACCTCTAGAATGTTGTTAAGAGGCATTTCATTTCTTTGCGATATATTCCCCGTACGTTGACATTGCTCACAATTTTTCACGAATTCAAATGAGTCTTTAAAAACAGTGGGCCAAAAGAATCCACTTTGCAAATTTTTTGCTGCGGTACGGTTTCCACCGAAGTGGCCACCGTAGTGGGATGTGTGACAACCATGGAGTATTTGATGTTGTTCACTCCCATGGACACAACGCCTTAATATTTGGTCCGCCCCTATCTTGTACAAGAAGGGATCGTCCCAAACGTATTGTCGTGTGTCGTGTAAAAATTTCTTGAATGGTTGTCCACTCATCCCGTGGGGCTTAAATCCACTTGCTAAAAAGTTTGCAATATCAGCATACCAAGGAGTTTCATTATGATGTTGCGCAGATAATAATTGTTCATCGGGAAAAGTTTCTTTTACCGGAGTGGGGTCAGGAGTGGGGTCAACAGTGCCCACTGTCTTCTCGAGCCTGGACAGATGATCAGCAACCTGATTGCTTGTTCCTTTTCTGTCGACGATCTGGAGGTCAAATTCCTGCAGCAACAGCACCCATCTGATCAACCTCGGTTTAGAGTCAGCCTTGTTGATCAAATATTTGATGGCTGCGTGATCGGTGTGTACTATGACCTTTGCTCCAATTAAGTAAGACCTGAAACGATCAAAAGCAAAAACTACTGCAAGTAGTTCTTTTTCGGTTACAGTGTAGTTGATTTGAGCCTCGATCAAAGTCTTGCTTGCATAGTATATTGGATGAAAAATCTTATCTTTTCGTTGGCCTAGTACTGCACCTATAGCCCAATCGCTGGCGTCACACATGACTTCAAATGGGAGTGACCAGTCAGGAGTGGTCACTATGGGTGCAGTAACTAAGGCATTTTTGATTATTTCAAATGCGTTTCTACATTCTTTGGTAAAAACAAACTCTCTTTCATGTTGCAGCAGGTTACATAGGGGTTTAGTTATTTTGGAAAAATCTTTTATGAACCTCCTATAGAAACCTGCGTGACCTAAAAAACTGCGAATGCCTTTTACCGTTGTGGGCTCGGGAAGTTGGGAGATTACTTCTAGTTTTGCTTCATCAACTTCCAAACCCTTTTTCGACACAAGATGACCCAAAACGATGCCCTCTTCGACCATGAAATGACATTTTTCCCAATTTAGAATAAGGTCGTGGGTTTCACATCTCACCAAACTTTTTTCTAGATTCCTCAAACAGTTATCAAATGATGTGCCGATCACAGAAAAATCGTCCATAAAAACTTCTATGGTATCTTCTATCATATCAGTAAAAATGGCCATCATACAGCGTTGAAAAGTAGCGGGAGCATTACATAAACCAAAAGGCATTCTCCGGAATGCAAAAGTACCATATGGACAAGTAAAGGTGGTCTTTTCTTGGTCTTCGGGTGCGATGTGGATTTGGTTATATCCGGAGTATCCATCTAGAAAACAATAAAATTCCTTTCCCGCTAATCTATCAAGCATTTGATCAATAAAAGGTAACGGGAAATGGTCTTTCTTTGTTGCTAGATTCAGTTGCCTATAATCCATGCATATTCTCCATCCCGTAACAGTCCTAGTTGGAATGAGTTCGTTCTTTTCATTTCTGACCACTGTTGTTCCTCCCTTTTTAGGGACACATTGAACGGGGCTCACCCAACTACTACTGGCAATGGGATAGATAATACCAGCATCTAACCATTTCAAGACTTCTTTCTTAACTACCTCCTTCATGATGGGGTTCAACCTTCTTTGGGGTTGGACTTTCCCCGGGTGGTCATTCTCCAAGTTAATCTTATGTTGACATAAAGAGGGGCTAATCCCTCGAATGTCCGCTATGGTCCAACCAATTGCTCCCTTATGCTTTATCAACAAATCAATCAGAAGTTGTTCTTGTTTCTCACTAAGTTTGGAAGAGATAATGACGGGAAGTTTATTATCCTTAGCGAGATAAGCATACTTTAAATGGGAAGGCAATGGTTTAAGCTCTAGCTCGGGAGGTTGTTCTATTGAAGGGGATTGAACATCTCTATCCTTGAAGTCCAGAGGTTCAAAAGCTGCAACCATTTTATTACACTCATCCTTAAAAGTGTCATTACTCTCTGATTCAGAGTGCTCACTGTCAATCCCCACTGTGGGAACTGTACTCCCCACTGTGGGCAAATTGCCAAAATTGTGGGTTTCATAAATCGAACTTAAGGCAAAACAATCTTCGGTGTCTATATATTTGAGAGATTTGAAAACATTAAAAGTTACCTCTTGGTCATTAACTCGCATCGTGAGTTCTCCTTTGTGCACATCGATCAAAGTACGTCCGGTTGCAAGAAACGGACGTCCTAAGATGATTGGGATTTCTTTATCGGCCTCATAATCTAAAACAAGAAAATCGGCGGGGAAGATAAATTTATCCACTTGGACCAAAACGTCTTCTATTTTTCCCTTGGGGTAGGCAATGGATCGGTCGGCTAGTTGTAATGTCACGGTTGTGGGTCTAGCCTCTCCAATCCCTAACTTGTTAAAAATGGATAAAGGCATCAAGTTGACACTAGCTCCTAAATCACAGAGTGCTTGGCCTACTTCTTGTCCTCCTATAATGCATGGAATGGTGAAACTACCCGGGTCTTTCAACTTAGGTGGAATCTTGCTTGTTAGGAGGGCACTACATTCTTCGGTCAAAGCCACAGTTTCAAATTCACCCAACTTCCTCTTTTTGTTCAAAATATCTTTTAAGAATTTAACATAGCTTGGCATCTGCTCGAGAGCTTCTACCAAGGGTATGTTAATGTGAAGTTGCTTAAAAATGTCTAAGAATTTTTTAAACTGAACATCGACATTTTTAGGCTTCATTCTTTGAGGAAATGGAATGTTTCGTGGGTCAATCTGAGTTTGCTGTGGTATTGGCTTTGGAATAGTAGTCTTTGGGACAGGTCCAAAAGTGGGAAGGTCAGGGATGTCGGTCCCCACTGTGGGGATCACAGTGACTTGAGGAGTGCCCACTGAGGTGCTCACAGTGGGTTTTTGAGGCGAATCATCAGATTCAAAAATGATATTTTTCAGATCCTTTCCACTCCTTAAAGTTATGGACTTGACATGTTCTGGTCCTTTTCCTATCACTCTAGCTTGCTCGGTATCACTCGGTAACGTTCCTGGTGGTCTATTCTTAACTTCAACGGCTAGCTGTCCTACTTGGGTCTCTATATTCCTAATGGCTGCTTGGGTTTGATTCATAAAACCTTTGAGAATCGACTCGATCGATTGTTAAGCCTCAGCTGGTTGGTTGGATCGTGGTTGGTATGGTTGTGGGGACTGCCCACTGTGATGTGGGGATTGCCCACTGTGATGTTGCTGAAATCCCGGGGGATTGTATGGTCTTTGCTGGATGTGACTCGGTCCTTGGGGTTGGAGTCCTTGATTACCGGACCAAGAGAAATTCGGATGATTTCTCCAACCTGGATTATAAGTCTGCGAATAAGGGTTGTTCCTTTGGTTGGTCCCTATGACATTAACAGATTCGGGGTTTGCTGGACAATAGTCGAAAACATGCTCCTCTCCACAAAGGGAGCAGTTATCAGCGAGATGGGTTGCGGAATTGACTTGGCCTCGATTTTGATTTAAAACGATTTTTGTCAAGGCCACTAATTGTGCATTCATGGTTTTGAGTGCTTCGGAATCTATGGTGTTGGTCTTAGACATGGGTGCTCTCGGATTTGACCATTCGGTATTGTTGTTGGACACTTTTTCTAAGATTTGATATCCTTCGTTGTAAGTCATACTTGTAAATGTTCCACCGGCTGTTGCATCTAAGATGATTTTGGCTGCATTGGAAAGACCATTGTAAAAGGTCTCCAATTGGATGCAATGTGGGATGCCATGATGTGGGCACTTTCGAAGTAAATCTTTAAATCGTTCCCATGCATCCGAAACAGCCTCATCTTCCTCTTGTCTAAATAAAATTATATCATTTCGAAATCTAACATTCCTTGTTGGAGGAAAGTATTTTTGCAAAAATCTATCGGCAAGTTCTTGCCAAGTGGTTATCGAGTGAGGTGCATGTGCGTTCAGCCAAGATTTTGCTTTGTCCCTTAATGAAAAAGGGAAAAGCCTTAGTCTTAATGCCTCATCACTAACACCTTGCAATTGAAAGGAATCGGTCATTTCTAAAAAAGATTTTAAGTGCGAGTGCGGATCCTCAGATGGCGATCCTCCAAATTGACCCATGGCTTGGATCATTTGAAACATCACCGGTTTGAGTTCAAAATGCGTTGCAACAATATTGGGTCTCAAAATTCCGGAGCTTAAATCACCAACTCCGGAAGTAGCATAGTCCCGTATTTTTCGATCTTTGTTATCGGCAATCGTGATTGTGGTCTCCACTATAGGTGGCGGTACTGCAGCCATGTTCACAGTGGGGATCACAGGAGGTTGTCGATTTGTTTTCTTGCTTCTTCGTGTTTTTCGCAACGTTTTTTCTATTTCGAGATCTATTGGAACCAAATGTTCGAGTTGTCGCCGTGGCATACAATACGAACAGCTTAGAAAAACTAGTTACTCGGGCTCGAACAAAAACTAATGTCTTGAGATTTAAAATCACGCCAGTCCCCGGCAACGGCGCCAAAAACTTGTTACGTGCGAAATGTGTGTTTTAATCGCAGTGGGTTGCAAACTGTCCACAGTGGGAAGTGCAAGTGTACACTGTCCACTATGATCGTCACAGCAAGTAATAGTTAGTAAAATACCAGAATCGAATCCACAGAGACCGGACAATCAAGACAATACGGTTCTCATGAGCTCCTTTTACAAGTTTCAACTAGAGAGGAAAATAATACTTTGGTTTGGTTTGGTAAAATAGCTACTTGAAACGATTTACTAAATGCTAAAAAGGAGGAATGTAGGTTGGATTTTCCCTAAATTTTATCTCAAATACTCGGTCCTTAGAGTGATCCTCGTATTCGTGGTGGACATTTTCGCTAGAAAAGCCCGGTTACAAAATACTCACACCGTTAGATAAAAATCCCATACTCTTAGTACTTGTTGTTTTGTCAATGGTAATCTCTAAATGGACCTTTTCAGGCCTCGATGGAATGTGTAGAGACAAATACTCTAAGTGTTTTTAATACACAAATTAGCTTGCCTACTACTCCAGTGGGCAGAGATTAACTCACTGTGCCGACCTCACTTTCGTAAGTGTCAAAAGAATTCTTTCGAATCCCCTAGCATCATTCAAGCTCGTGTCACTGCGCTCTACTTATTTCTAAGTTAAGAACTAGACTTTAGATCCTTGCAAGTGATCAGCTTGTTCGCATCCTTGGGTAAATATTGAGAATGAAAGACCAAAACAACAAATATTCTAAGTATAAAGATTACTCAAGCATTTTTGATAAAATCCAGGTACTTCTCCTTCCTACATCCCAAAGGATGTTTAGCCTAACATTTCCGAAGTAAAGAAAACAAAAGATGAAGATTTGCACATAATAAAACTGAAAGTGATTTGAATTAACTGCTCACAGTGGGGAACGAGAAGTCGTCCCTGCACTGTGTAATACGAACTACAATTTAAACTAAGAAAGTAAATTACTGAAAATTAAAGCTAGTTACTGCAGTAAATAAAAGACTAAAGCTAATGTGGTAGTTGAGAGAATTTGAGACTAAAAATATTCAAGGATGAAAACCAAGCATGCATTTAATGGCACCCAAGTGCTCCTTTATATACTAGGAGAAGGAGTTGGGTATTACACAAAAGAGGTGGGTCTTCCAATGGGTAAAGACTGCTGAGTTGTGGCAGAATTCAGCTCCTTGTGCAATTCTTTTATCCAATGGTCCCTTCTCCAAGTCAATCTCCAAGTACAAAGAGGTGTACTTGATGCTATCTTCAATGAGAACTACCTTGTACTTTTCCAGCCATTTCTCTGCCATATGAACCTTCCTCCTCCAGAAAATTAGATCCCAACTAAAAGTTTCTTTTTGATTTCTTTTTGATCAGCTCGAAGAGTGGGGAACCGGAGTGGACACTGTATACGTCACTGCGGATGAAAAAGCGAGAAAACACCCAAAACTTCCCCAAATAATTTATTAAAGACCATGGTTCACTCCTTTTGCTCGTTTTCGTAAATCATACCAAGAATGGGGGGTTTTTAGAAGTGAAATGGCTAAAATTGACAAAATAAAGTGGAAAATAAATGGAAATAATAACTCTAAAAATAGAGTTATCAATTACTACTACCATCAACATAATTTCCTTAAAATCGACTACAATTCCCCAATTACACTAAGGCATTTGGCCTTAAGCCCGAAAGTCGACACCTAAGTATACTATTTACCTCAAAAATTCTACGCATTTATCCTCTTTATTACAAAGGGCAGCATTCCCTAATCGATACTATTCGGCCTACAGTACCCACACGCGTGGGATACCCAACCTTCCATTAAGACCGAGCAATTGACCCATGACTATCACGGACAAAATTCGGAATTTCCCTCGAAACTCTCTCGCTATTGGCATTTTCCTCCAAAACTGCCACCTCCTGAGCACTACCTATCGACTCGAGAAGAGGTGCAACCACTGTTAACCGTTGACACAAGCCCCACAGTGGCTCACCATCCAGATGTCGACTAAGTGCGTCCGTAACAACATCCGCTTTACCGGGGTGGTAAAGTATCTCACCATCATAATCCTTGACCACGTCAAGTCACCTCCTCTGACGCATGTTGAGGTTTTGCCGGTCATCAAGTACTGGAGGCTTTTATGGTTAGTGTATACACTTGACGCCATACAAATAGTGCCTCCAAATCTTGAGAGCAAACACCACCAATTCTTACATACCCTCCGGCAAAGTCAGCATCGGAGCCTCGCATAACGCCTGCGTAGCTCCCCAAAGCCCTCTGCTGCTCTTCACCCCAACTAAAAGCCGCAGATTTCTTCGTCGATCGGGTCATCGGTAAAGCAATCTTGGAGAAATCCTGAATGGATCTCCGAAAGTACCCTGCTAACCCAAGAAAACTCTGTACTTCAGTGAGAGTCTTTGGCACTTCCCACCGCATCACAACCGTAATCTTGGCCGGATCCACCATAATACCATTCTAGTTCACGACATGTTCTCGAAAGTGGACCTCTCGTAACCAGAACTCACACTTGGAGAGCTTAGCATACAGCTTCTCCCGCCTCAAAACTTCCAAAACTTCTCACAAATGCATCTCATGCTCTTCCTTCGACTTCGATTACACAAGAATATCGTCGATGAACACGATCACCGATCGATCCCACATAGGGCTACATACCCGGTTCATGAGGTCCATGAACGCTGCAGGTGCATTGGTGAGCCCGAGAGGCATCACCACAAACTTGTAAATGGCCATGACGTGAACGAAAGGCCGTCTACTCCGTATCCTCTCTCCTCACCCGCATTCGATGATACCCCGATCTCAAATCAACCTTAGAGAACCACGAGGCTCCCTGAAGCTGATCGAACAAGTCATCGATCCTTGGCGGAGGATAACGATTCTTCACCGTAAGCTTATTCAACCCACGATAGTCTATACACATCCGTTGGGACCCATCTTTCTTTTTCACAAACAGAATCGGGGCTCCCCACGGTGGACAACTCGGCTTGATGAACTCCTTTTCGATAAGTTCCTGCAACGAGTGTACAACTCCTTCATTTCCGGTGGAGCCAAGCGATAAGGTGCCTTGGCCACCGGAGCAGCATCCGGAATCAAATAAATGTGGAACTCTACCTGTCGCTCGGGAGGTATCCCCGGTAACTCCTCGGGAAAATACGTCAGCAAACTCCCGTACAACTGGCACATCCTCCACAGACTTCTTCTCTCCGTCGACGCGCGTGTCGATCACATACGCCAAAATTCCCTGACCACTGTGCTGCAAGTACCTCTGAGCCCTCGCAGTCGAACATATCGCTGAGGTCCGCCTGGGCAAGCCGCCCTGAACTAGCATTTCTCCCCCACTTGGGGTTCGAACTCGTACTTGTTTGCGACGACAAACAATCTCCGCATCGTACGCATCCATCCAATCCATGCCCACAGTCACGCACAACTCCCGCATAGCGATCAGAATCAAATCAATCAGGAACCTCACACCAGAGATCTCCATAGTGCACCCCCGGTACACGTCAGTAACCGTCGAGGTCCTGTCTTCAGCAACTGCAACCACAAGTGGACAGCCTAACCGTCCTACAACTCGGCCCCAAACACTCACTGACTATGTGAGACACAGAAGGATGAGTAGCCCCTGCTATCAATCGTCACCATAGCAAGCACTGAGTTAACCAAGAACGTACCTGTCACCACTTTATACGTAGCTTGTGCCTCCTCCACTCCCAGTTGACGAACTCTACCTCGGGCCGCCTCCATTACTACAGCAAGTGAAGCATACTGCGCGGTACTCACGAACTCTCTGATCTTGGTACGTAACATATCCTTGCACCGTGTCCTCTTCATGTCCTCAAAAGCAGCATGCTAAGGATAGAATAATGTCATTTCCGTAAACTTTCGGTCCACCTCCTTTATGGCCTCCGCAGTCTGATAGAGCTCCAAGAACTCTTTGGCACTCCTCTCCATCTCCACTAGAGGCACATGCTCTACACGAAACATACGACGAACTCCTCCCAGGTCAAGTAGTGCGCCCGTTAAGCGTCAAAGCAATAGCACACCAGTCTTTCGCTCCGTCTCGTAACAGATTCACCGCGAAGCGAACCTTCTAGTTCGCAGGACAACCACCGATAAGGAATGTGCACTTTATAACCGATCCCGACCCTCTTGTTCGGGGCTGCCCACCCGCAGGGGGTGGAATTGCCGCGATGCGCTCCTCCATCGACACTATTACCTCATCACGAATGGCGGTAATAATTTCGGGGATCGCCTCCTCAAAATATGCGTCACCTCGACCGCAAACATCTCAGGAATCTGATCAGCAATAATTCCAGCATCAGCATCTGGATCAACATTGTTGTTCCTCCTTAACGAGCTACTAGCACACATTAAAACCTGCTAACTACGCTCACACTCAACTCTTCGGATTCTCTGTGACTTTCCCCGACTCGAGCACGGATCCTGTGCTTCAGATAGTAGGAGCTCTGCTACTACCCTTCAAACCTATCCTTACTCGTTTCGAGTCCTGTCCCGGGACGTCCAAGTAGTTGCTTACCACAAACTAACACATATGCCCATTCCGGCATATGCAAACACTTTTCCTAGCTCCCTAGAAAAGTCGTAATACCCCACCACCCTTGCTAGAACGGAACCCCCACTAGCCCTGATGAGTCGCCTCGTAAACGCACCGTCGTATACAGTGAAACCAGATAGACATTCGAATATAAAATTCTATCCTACAACGGTTGGACTCAAACAAGAGCTGCGCAATAGAACTAAATCCAACATTCTAAGGCTATTTAGTTCCTACTGTATACAACCTAAGGTGCATTCACATAACAACCTATCAAGGCTAGCATGAGTTCCTAATAGCAAGTAACAAGTATACAGTACCACAAAATCCACGTAAGCAATCTAGCATACATACTCCTATGTTCTAGAAAGCAATCTAGCATACGTACTCATATGTAAACGCTATTCCCAGCTCACTAGGAATTTCATCTCATCCCACTACTCTTGCTACAACGGAATCCCTGTTAGCCATAACGAGTTGCCTCACGAATACCCAGTCGCACGCAGCGTGAATCAAATAGACATTCGAATACAAGATTCTATCCTAGAACGGTTGGACTCAAACAAGAGCTGCGCAATAGAACTAAATCAAATATTCTAAGGCTATATGATTCTTACTGCATGCAACCTATAGGGCCTTCACTTGACAACCTACTATAACTAGCATTGATTCCTACTAGCAAGCCGTCATCGTACAGTACAGTGTAAACAACCTCGGCAATCTAGCATGCATACCCTATGCCTAGAAAGCAATAAATACACTAAGTGTTGTACCTTCCCAATTGGCGTCGGCTGACTGTACACACTGCGCCCACGATCACCGTTTCCCAAACGGGCTTCCTCCGTTCATTTATTTTCAAAGATTTTAATAAGAGAGTTTAAAAACTTCATAGCCGCAACTTGAGACCAAACACACCGAGATGTGTTTGATTCACTCAAGCTGTGCTCTGATACCAAGTTGTAACGTCCCAAAAATTACAAGGAAATTTAAATTTTCTAGAACATATATTCCATTATAAAACAACCACATTTTTAATAAACCGTAACTCAATTAAAGTTAATATCGTCAACTCAAACAGTCAAAAGAATTTATGCAGCGGAAATATTATAAATAAAATCTAAAAGTTCAAAAGTGTAAATTCCAACAATTCCCGACGCCTGCGCTTTGTGTGTACCGTCAAGCCCGACTGCCGCTCGCACCTGCAGTCACAACATATTGGGGAAGGGTAAGCTAAACGCTTAGTGAATCCAACCACACACGTAGGTAGCAACCCCACGCATATCACCCCTACTCGCAAGTAGGCAACATCACCATCACTACGAATATCAAGCCACATAATGATTATTATATAAGTACGAACCTCGGTCCCACCGAGTACACAAAACACATTAATACAAGCTCAGTCCCACCGAGCCCTCGGTCCCACCGAGTAAAGATTACCGTACTAGCTTAGTCCCACCAAGCCCTCGGTCCCACCGAGTAAAGATTACTGTACTAGCTTAGTCCCACCAAGCCCTCGGTCCCACCGAGGTGTACACATGCATATATATATTCCACATACGAATTTAACAAATCACAACCAGTTATCACATCCCATCTAATTCATGTAAGCACATAAATACACGTAATAACATGTAACACAAAAGAACGACATACATGAAATTCCTAACTACGCGGTGAGAGAACTCACCTCAAAGCAAAGCGACGCGCTCCCGAGCCGCAACACCAGCAAGTCAACCTTCCTCACATTTTCCCACCTAATTACGCACTAAAAACGTCAACGAAAGGTCCCAACTCACGACACCTTTACTAGATTTTATAAGACTAAACATTCCAGCTTTTTATCTAAAACACGGGTCTGTTCGGGACCTGATTTACCCCCTAAAAACTGATAAATACAGAAATCAAATTCCATAATCACGAAGTTCTAAGTTTCACGGTTCCAGGGACGTATCGCACGCGTCCTAACGATTTTTCTATAATTTAATATGGATTTTACAAGAACGATTCGCAGAACAGCGAGAAACAGAACCTTTCAGTACAAAACGACGATTTGACATAGGCTACGGTCCGAACTGGTTTTTCCCCAAAACATAGAAAAGTTACTAGGCTCAGAATGGGAACTTGTGACACCAGTTTCATCCCAATCCGTCATTCCTATCAGGAGTTATGCTCCATACAAAACAGGGACAGAAAGCTGTCTAAAATCCCGACCTGCTGTAAAAACCACACTTTTTCGCCTAGCTAGAGGCCGAACCAAACTTTCTCTAAAACACGAAAAACGTGCCCGACACAGAATGTGAACCGTGGGCACCGGATTCGCCTCAATCCGAGTTACGACGAGAAAGTTACGCACGATTGAAGAACTGGACAGAACACTAAAAAAATTACATAAAATGATAACCTTTTGAACTTGATCCCAATAAGACGTCTTAATCCAAACAGACCCGCAAAACAACTTGACTTACTGTTTTAGGGTTACCATGGTCTGAAACACACCAAGCACCACCCACTGCCGCCTCCGGAGGTGGTGGTGATTGGCGGTGACACGGTGGTTGCGGTTTACAATTTCCGACGAAGAAAACATCAATAAAACGAACGGGACACTTACCTTAACGGAATCCTTCTTCTTCCTCCTTTCCGACCAGTCCCGACGCTGGTTCCCTCACGCCGGTGATCGCCTCCTTCCTCCGCTCGACTTTCGCTCTCTTTCTCTTTCGGTCTCTCTCTCTTTTCTTCTCGGTTTCACTTCCCTTTCTTCTTGGCCGAAAACAACAAGGGGAAGGGAAAGAAAATGGCTAAGGGTTTTGGGGGAGGATTGTTAAGATGAAACCGAAGGGGAGGGGAGGGGTCGTGCCTCTTGGCCGATCCTCTTGCCCAACTATGGAGAAAGTCCCAAACAGCCCCTCAACTTACACTTCTTAGCAAAATCCCACAAAGGTTACTTCACTTAACTTTTTGGCCCGACTCGGCTAACCCCGCTAACGGAAACCACGTTAATTAATTAAATGCTCCTTTTAAAAAAAAAGGAATAACGAGAATACATACCGGGATACGGGCTTTACAACTTGCCAGAGCCTTTCATTACCTGTTTTCCTGAAAAGGTTTTAATTTGAAAATGCGAGGGTTAGACCATGAGGTCTAGTGAGTCCCTCTTAACAGTTATCAAAGCATTTAAAACAATTTACAACTTTCAGTATAAATCATCCACAAGTCTGTTCATATAAAAATCATTCACGGATAAAGTCCGCACCCGTAAATTGGCACCCTGAAGTCACCCTAAGGTGACAACGAGTCAGTCTCATGCTGCCTTACAGGGTCACACTTCCCATGGCATAAACGGGTCACACCTCCCGGCACGAGCTGGCGGGCCACACCCCCCGACTTAGCCAATTTACACCTCACACATGTATATATACATCTCATATAAACTTTATATAACTTCCATGCAATTAAGGCATAAAATAAAACATGACATTTCTCATCATGTTCCCATTTTAGTAAAACATGTCAAGTTTCACGTATTTCAGTTTAGAAAACTCACCTGATGCTTATACGATCTTTTCTTACTTTACTTCCGGCTTACGATTGCACTACCTAAGAAATAGATGAGATATAAACTACTCAGATGCCTAAACCAACAGTCCAGATATCACCCGGATTCGACTTACCGGACACCTATAACTTTCCGGGTACAACTTTTCCGGACAGTTACACTTACCGGACAACCTTACTTACCGGACAAACACTTACCGAATAATTTCTCATCCGGATACTCTTCTTATCCGGGCAGTTTCCATATCCGGAAACATTCAAATTGGGCAACGTGTCCGGATGCCCACAGGCTTTCTGAACGCCGACTCAGACCCTATTTGGAATCGAAAAACGCATATAAACCCATAATCCACGAATCTAAGATTAGCAACAAAAATCAGATTACTAAGCTCAAAAAGTACTGAACTCACAGCTGCCATAACGCATTTAAGACATTTAATTTCTATCATTAGGTCTCAACTCCACTTTTAACCAAAATCCCAACATACCTAGCTTAGCAACAACTCACAGATTAGAGATGAATAGAAAGGATTACCTGGTCGATTGAGGGTGATGAAAACCTTCCTTTTCTCCCAATTAACTAGGAAATTCTTTCTTCTTTCTTGCTCTATCTCTCTTTCTTCCTTCTTCTCTCTTTCTCCCTTTCTTCCTTCTTCTATCTTTCTCTCTTCCTTTCTAATTCAGCCGCACACCACCAAATGATTGACAAAACTAAGGTTTTGTGCTAATCATTTGGTTTTCATACCCCATACTTAACTTACCAATTAGCCCCTCAACTTCCACCTTTATTAAGACGTGCCACAAGACTTTAAAACCCTTTCTAAAATGGTCTTGGTCATTACAACACTCCCTCCTCAAAAGAATTCCATCCCCGGAATTCCATTATCAAAAAGGTGAGGGTACCGGGACTTCATATTCGCTTCCACTTCCCAAGTAGCCTCTCGTCCCTTATGATACCTACACTGAACTTTTACTAGACGAACTTCTCTATTCCTCGTTTTCCGGATCTTACTGCTCATGATTTCAATCGGTTCTCCTACGAAAGTCAACTCCTCATCTATACTGATGTCCCCCAAAGGAACCACCACCTCGGCATCTGACAAACGCTTCATTAAGTCCGGGACACGAAATGTCGGACAAACACTCTTTAATTCTTCTGACCAGTCTTACATGTATGCAGCTGCTCTAACTCGCTCACTAATGACAAAAGTCAACTTCTTATCGCCTGCATCTCTTGCAAGGTCGCCATCATCTCACTTCTCACGTCGGCTCTCCACAAAAGGGACGTGCATCACACTATGAATTTCTTCTCAAAATCTCATCGAGTACCTCAAGATCGCGCACTAACTATTCAACTTTCATAACTTCGACGGATCCATAGACTTAGTCCACCTTACCTTTCTCTCAAACTTCAAGACTCAAAAGTCTTATGATTTTCAATCCAATCAGCTCAGTTCTACTCGATCACCCCAAACCGTTCTGATGGGAAACATAACCGTACACCATACATTGGAACCGCCCTCGACGAGTCACCACTTGCCATGTCGTGCCATCTTGTACTATTTACTTGCAACCTCTCCGAATGCTATACTCGCTTAACTACTACTAGAAAATCCAAGGCCAACCGCGCCTCCATTTGCTCGCTTCCGTCCCCACATCGGGACTCACGGTTTTACAACACGTCTACTTACGGTCTCTCGTACCTCTTTAAAAGAAGGAACTTGGCAGAGATTCCCCGCCACTACCACGAGAATCTAAAACCAGGACAATCACTCACTTGACCACTTGGCACAAGGCCACCCTTGCACATTCCGACGAACTCACACCTAAGAGTTCCCTCCTTGGGTTACATGTAATTCTAGATCACTTCTTCCAACCGACATACGTCTATGCAGATCATACTCCCTTCCCGAATCACATCGGCTACAGCTCGACAACTAATTCGTACGTTCTCACCACTTCATCACTTCCCACCTAACGTGACTAACAGCAGGAAACTTCCAAAATTCCTTATTGAAGTGTTCACCTATCCAAATTGAACTTATCCTGAAAACACATCAATTCTTCACCGCTTTCCACAAGCGTTCAGACATATCTAACATAACTTCGGTTACCCTCACTCGACTAGGAGGAGTAGCCATGCTTACACAAAACCATTCTGAATAACTTATTACTGATCGACCAATTTGTTTGAACATTTCTCACAACTACACTAACTCAAATCATTCAACTGCCTTATCCACTTCTTTCCTGCACAAAACATACACAAATCCCTTCCTCAAATTCTTTCCAGGAGTTCGCACACTTACCGATGGCAATCTACATGCACTACTCCACCTCTCGGTCTTACTGTCAAACTTACTACTTCCAACCCTCTCATTTATTCCGACATACGATCTTCACCCTCCCATGTTAGCGTGGAGCACCGCCCACCAAACATTACTTGCCTCTCTCTCCCCACCTTTCCACATGCTGCTAACACTTTCTCAATACTATACATAACCAAACAGTTGCACTAAAATTCTTACTTAAGGCATTCAACCAAGTCATCTTGAAACGACACCAGCGTTCGAAGTCACTACACATTCTTTGATCTCCGACTATTACCTTCTAGGATAATTCCTTCACACAGAAGAAACGATTTACATTCTTTAAATATTTCGCATCTACTACCCCACATTTTTTATTAATCCACCCATCGCCTACTTTAAACTTCCAAAGGTTCCAACAACATACTTACTTAGCAACTCACACAACCAAAAACACTTGGTTTCTCATTTGGGTATTCACCCACTTCCGCTCCGACATTCTATTCTGACAAAAGCCATCTCACAATGCCAACTTACAAACTACGTGCTCCGACAACTTGATTAACAAATTGTACACCTCTTCCTAAACCCCCAAAAAGGCTTCCATCTGATGCTTCCTCTTTCTAACATCACATCACACACTGGCTGGCACAATTGACTTGGCAAATGATGTCGCTACTCAGCCGTACATCCTCCACCCATAACATCTCACTGCAGACCAGGTCTCTCATGGTCATTCATACACAACTCAAACTTGCCTTCATGTTCTCCCGCATAAATAACCGAGTCTATCTCGCTACTTTGTCTCTCCCCAGCTCTAGTTGAACCACAACACACGAGTTTCTAATTAACTCAAACATACTCGTTTCTTGCTAGCTCTTTGCGACTCCAAACCATTACATAGACAGGGCACATCCCCTCACAGATAGACATAATCTATACACTCACTTCGTTGGTGCTAAATACTTCATCCTTTACGAACCATCCATCTCGTGAGTAAATGTAACGACCCAGACTAATTTGGAAAGTTTTACGCTTTTCGTCAAGATTTGGTAAAAAGTGGAAGTTGAGGGGCTGGTTGGTATCTTTGGAATGAAGTATAAAAGGGCTCAAAACCCTATGTAACATTCCATTCTTCCTGATTTTTGGTGTTTGTCGGCTGAGTTTTATTGAGAGAAAGGGGTATTAGAGTTTTGAAGGTTTTTGGGAAGTTGAAGAGGAGAATCATCAAGACTTGGAATCAGAAGAAGGAATAGGAGTGGATTTCGTTCTCTGCAAGAATCGTAGCAGGTAACCTCTCCTCCTTGTCTTTAATCCTTAACTCTTGTTGATGATTTAGTCGTTTTGGGAGTTTTTGTTGAAAAGTTGAGTTTGAGCTTAATGAGAGAAATTAGGCATCATATAGTGTTTTCGCAGCTAAGATTTCAATATTTATTGAGCATAGTGATCCTAATATTGTTTCTTATCTTTAATCTGTAAGATTCGAGCGTATTTGTGATTTCTCGGACCAAATAAGAGTCAGATCGACGTCCGGAAAGTCCTCTGGATGTCCGGACACTTCGAACCGGTTGCATGTTTCCGGATGCGGAAACTGTCCGGATGAGCGGGGTATCCGGTAAGGGTGGTCCGGTAAGTTTAAGTGTCCGGGAAGTATGAGGTCCGGTAAGTAGGAAGTACCCGGACAGTAGGTCCACCCGGATTGTAGGTTATCCGAAAAGCTAAGTTACCCGGAATGCAGAGTTGTCCGGGAAGTAGTGGTGTCCGGTAAGTAGAAACGTCCGGAAAGTAAGGGTTGTCCGGTAAGTTGTATCCGGACAGTTTGGTTAGTCAGCTTATGTGTTTGTCCTTTGACTCAGGAGATCGTTTGGAAGTACAGAGCAGAGTAGGAAGGAAGTAAGCATACCACGTGAGTTTTCTAACTGAAATACGTGCCTTTTAAAGTGATTACATGATGAGAAATGCCATGTTTTATTCTTATGATTTTAATTGCATGAAAGTTGTTTAAATTTTTATATGAGATGTATGCATACATTGTGTAGACGTAAATTGGCTAAGTCGGGGGGAGGTTCCGCCAATTCTCACGTCGGGGGGAGGTTCCGTTTATGCCATGGGAAGTGAGACCCAGTAAGGAAACGTGATACTGACTCGTTGTCACTCTAGAGTGACTTCAGGGTACCATTTACGGGAGCGGATTATATCCGTGAAAGTTTTATGTTCAGCTATGTGAAAGTTTATATTTGAAAGTTTTATATAAAGCTTGAAAGTTATGAAAAGTTTTAAATGATTTTGAGAACTGTCAGAAGGGACTCACTAGACCTCATGGTCTAACCCTCGCTTCTTTTCAAATTAAACCCTTTTCAGGAAAGCATGTAATGAAAGGCTCTAGCAGGTGAACAGAGCAGTTAGAGGATAGAAGCAGTAGAGGCAAAGACATTATTACTTTTAGCTCTAGTATTTCTCAGTTGTGTAATAGGTTGATTCTGCCAACCTAAATTTTGAGACTCATGTAAGAAATTTTGGGACCCGTTTTTGGGATGTTTCATTTTAGATGAATTGTATGCTTTATATTAGACTGGGTTGTTATAATTGGTAACAGAGCCATAGTTTAAGGGATTTAGGTGACCGGATGGGCCTAGACTTAAACTGTGAGGAGTAGAAATTACAATTGAGAATCAGGGATGCGTTAGGAGAACACTATTATAGAGATAGGACTAATAGGGCATCGAGGATGGTCATGTAAGGTAATTTTGGGGTTACACCTGGCCAGTGTAATTGTGAACTTACATGTACATGTGCGTGCTTAGGTTGCCTTATTATTCCGTTGCTGTAGTACTAATTGAGTCTTTAGTATTAATGAGTCTGTGGTAGTAATGAGTCTTTTGTTATTATGTATCAGAATGTCGACAAGAACTTTGAGAAGTAGGTCGATTCCGTTTGCGGAGGAAGCTCAGACCAAGAGCACTGCGCCGCATGAGGAGGCGGTGAGAGTTGAGGAACTGGCAGAAGATGGACCAGTGAATTCTCCCAGGGCGGCAGCCACTCGTGGGAGAGGTAGAGGCCGTGGGAGGGGTAGAGGATCAATGCCAAGAAAGGCCGTTACTGAAGTGGGAGCAGCAACCACTAAGGGAAAAAGCAAGAAGAAGAAAGCGCCAGTTAGACGCAAGGCAAAGAGTGTGGAAGAACCAGAAATTCAACCGTTATCCGAACAGGAAAGTTCGGCACCGGTGAAGAAAGCAAAAGCTAAGAAGGGGCGTAAACCTGAAAACGCACCGGCTTTTGTGACCGAGGAGAAGTTCACAGCAGAGATGGGAAAACTACAAAAGACCTTGCAGGCAGTGTTAGAAAATCGGAACAAGACTACATCAGAAGGGGAAACCAAGAGTGGTACTGGGAAGAAGATCGTGGAAGACAATCCACCACGAACTGAGATAGGAAACAACTCGATGACAACCCCGGTTGTTGTCTATGAACCAAAAACGGTGAAAGGGTGCTCGTTTTGCTTCATGCAAACCTCTAACGTTCAACGGGGAGCGCAACCCTGTTCTAGCTTTGAAATGGGTTCGTGAAATGGAGTTGGCATTTGATACTAGCAAGTGCGCCGAGGAAGATAAGGTACTGTTTGCTATGTCAATGATGAAATCTGAGGCCATTTATTGGTGGGATGTTGAGACCGGAGGCAGGGGATCGGAAGTAGCAAATAGTATGCCGTGGGAATCTTTTGTTAAGAGGTTTCGAGCTCAGTTTTGTCCGTTGGCGGCCGTTAAAAAGTTGGAAGAGGAGTTTCTGGGATTGGAGCAAGGGTCAATGTCAGTTCAAGAATACACGTCGAAGTTCATCGAAAAGGCCCGGTTTGCTGAGTTGTACGTACCTACTGAGGCAAGGCGGATAGAGAGGTACATTTATGGGCTGACGAGCAGTATAAGAGAGTTAGTGCAAGTGAAAGACCCGTCGACTTTTCAGGCTGCAGTTGATACAGCAGAACTTACCGAGAAGGATAAGAACAGACAGTTAACCGAGAGAGTCGGAGACAAAAGGAAGTGGGAAGGACCGATTCGGGAGAGTAAGAGGCCGAATACTGCTAGACCCGAGCTGCGGGTGGGGCCCAGTTCAGGTGAGAAGCCTTGTGGTAAGTGCAACCGAATGCACAAGGGGGAGTGTTTGGCTGACAAAGACGGTTGTTACAAGTGTGGAAAATCAGGGCATATGGCTCGGGATTGTCGCAGTTCAAAATCGTGCTTTCAGTGTGGATCGCCAGACCATGTCAAGTGGGACTGCCCACAGTTGAAAAAGGGTTATACTGGGGGTGAAGGCGGTGATAGCGGAGGAAAGAGTGGAGAAAGGAAGGTGGACCCAGCTCGCGCGAGGGCTTTCCACATGTCTGCTGAGGAGGCGGTGAACACGCCTGATGTGGTAACAAGTACCTTTCCTATAGACTCAATTTTTGCTAAAGTTCGTTTGTGTCGCCCAATTTTATTCAAAAATTGCAAATGAAACCCAAGAGGTTGAACTTTGGGTTTGAAGTAGAGATAGCAGATGATAGTCGAGTCTGGGTGAAGGAGGTCTATGAGGGTTGTAGCATAGACGTGGATGGTCATCTATTTCCATTACGGTTGTATCCTATGGGAATGGGGGAATTTGATGTAGTCCTAGGGATGGACTGGTTAGCGGAGAATGATGCTAGCATAGTTTGTAATAAGAAGATGACCCGTATTGCCTTGCCCGATAAGAAAGAAGTGGTAATTTACGGAGATCAACGGAATAGGAAGCCGTGTTTGATTTCGTTGATGAAATGTTGGGAACTGAAGATTTGCTAAGTATGGATAATACTGCCAGAACAACATTACTACTTCCAGAACAAAGTTACTACTGCCAGTAAAGGTTAGTACTGCCAGAACAAAATTACTACTGCAAGACAAAGTTAATACTGCTGGAAGAATGTTAGTACTGCTGATGCATTAATGCTGCTGGAACAAGGTTAGTACTGCTTGTCAAGATTAATACTGCTGAAGCAAGGTTAGTACTGCTGAGTCAAGTTAATGCTCCTAGAATGAATTAATGCTGCTGGAGAATATTAGTACTGCTCATGCTGAATAAAGTTAATACTGCTGATGTGATAAGTTTGGTATGCGAAGATTTTGGAGATAAAGATGGAATGGATGAAGATATGCTTAAAGAAGATTCAGAAGATCAATTTATTTTTGATAGTTATCTTGTAACTATTTAGTATAAATAGATGTTGATAGATAGCTATTTAAAAAAAAATACGAAATACGCGATATACGAGAGTTTTTGAGAATACATTCTGTTTTAGAGAGAATTAACCTCAAGGTTTAGAACCCTATTTCTAGAGAAGTAGAAGTCGTCTTGATTGAGCCTGTTCATCAAGATTGAGGTTTGGTTGTAAGCTTGTGAGTTGAATCAGTGAATACAAACAGCTGTGTGTTTTCTGATATATTGTTCTTTGATTGTGTGAATTAAAGTTCTATTCCGCAGATTCTTTAATTCTAAGTTCTAAGTATTTTTAGTCTTGTTAAGATTCGATCCTGACAAGTGGTATCAGAGCTTGTGTTTCTTAGAACTCAACAATGGACAATTCTATTATATCAAACAGTACTCTTGTTTCTAAGGTTCCCATGCTCAGACCCAATGAGTTTGACATGTGGAAAATTAGAATCAAGCAGTATATTCTGCTTACTGATTATTCCATCTGGGATATCATAGAGAATGGTCCATTTGCTGAAGGAAGAATTGGACCAGATGGCAAAAGACCTCCTCCAAAGACTGATGCAGAGAGAAAAGTCAGACAAATAGAGATGAAGGCCTTAAGCCCTCTGCTTTTGGCTATCCCCAATGAATATCAGCATCAATTTCATCACTGCACTGATGCTCAGACTCTGTGGAATGCATTGGAAAAGAGATTCACTGGCACTAAAAGCACCAAGAGGAATCAGAAGGCAATTGTCAAGCAACAGTATGAAAACTTTACTTCTACTAAGAATGAGTCTATGACTCAAACTTTTGATAGATTTAATAAGCTGATTGGAGAATTGGCTACAGTGGGAGTCAAGATGGAGGCTGATGATGTTAACAGAAAGTTCTTAAGATCATTAGGTGAAGAGTGGACAATGTATACTGTGTCCTTCAGACAGAATGACCAATTGGAAGATAAAGAGATTGATGATCTTTACAATGATCTTAGAGTCTTTGAAGCAGAGGTTGAAGCCAAAAAGAAGCCCTATGGATATGTACATAATGCTGCACTCCTTTCAGCATCACCTGATTCTACTGCTAACCCTGAATCAGTTAGTGCTGCTGGAGGAGTCAATCAGGAAAAGACCAATGATTCAGTACTAGAAGCCTTTTTTTCTAGTCATGTTAATTCCTCATTGATTAATGATGACTTAAAACAGATTAATGCTGATGATCTTGAAGAGATGGATATCAAGTGGCAGATGGCTATGCTGTCTATGAGGGTGAAGAAATTCATAAAGAGGACAGGGAGAAACAACTTTTCCCAAAGAAGAGAAGATGGTGCTGGATTTGACAAGTCCAAAGTTGAATGCTACAAGTGTCACAAGATGGGACACTTTGCCAGGGAATGCAGAGGTGGAACATCTCACAACAACCATCAACAAACTCAGGCTGGAAGTTCCAATCAAAACAGAAACTCTATTCAAGCTCTTGTCTCTCAACAAGGAATGGGATTTGATTGGAGTGATCAAGCTGAAGAGGCCATCCAAAATCAAGCACTTATGGCTGAAGTTTCAGATCTTCCCACTGAGGTAAAATCTAATCTCTGTACTCAAGCTTGTATAGACACTGTTAAAAGGTATAGAGATCACAATCAGGGAATGTGTGATGACCTTAAGAGATTAGAAAAGGACAGAAAAGACTATGTAGTAATTGTTGAGAAGTTTGAAGAACATATTAGGGCTTTTCAAGCCAATGAACTTCAACACTCCTATGATACAAACTACTGGAAATGGGAAAAGGATGGTCTAGAGTTCCAGCTTAGAGAATCCAGGGAAGAGTGTGAGAAACTAAAAGGAGAGCTTGAGAAAGTTAAACTTGATGTAGAAAAGTTTAATTGTGCCTCTAAAGTCATGGACAACATAATCAACTCTCAAATCCATAGTAAGTTGAAACCAGGCATAGGGTACAATGCCACACCTCCACCCTACAACAACAACTACATCCCTCCTAAGTCAGACCTATTAGAAACCAAGGATAGGAAGGACTTACCTGAAGGAGCCACTGAAGTAGATCCATTAGATAAAGTAGTTGTTGAGGATAAGACTGAAAAAGAAGGATCTGATGAGAAATGTGTAAGTCCATGTGTTAAGAGCAATGAGATGAAAAGGACTGGAAAGGGAAAGGGAGTTCATTATACACAGACCACTGTTATGAACTCTAATACTTGTGAACATTGTTCTTGCAAGAAACATCAAGAGAATAAGCCCCAAAAACATGATAAAAAGAGGGGAAATCAAAGAAATTGGAATAACCAGTGGGCACAAAAGCAAGGAGTTGATCTGCAAAGGATTAACAGACCAAAACCTTGTTTTATTTGTGGCAAATTGAATCATCTTGCCAAACACTGTTATTTCAATCCTATTAACCAAAAGAAAAGTTTTCAAAGAAGTTTTCAAAAATCTTCTGGTTATAGGAAGCCTGCAAGGAATACTGTGGCTAAGAAACAAGCTGAAACCAAAAGCCACATGAGAAAACAGACTGAAAAGGAATGTGTCAATATATGGGTCCCCAAAAGCACTAATGTTAGTACTGCTACCTCAGATAGTACTGCTGACAAGGATAGTGCTGCTAGAAGCAATACTAAAGACAATACTGCTGCTAGCAGTGTTAGTGCTGCTAACACTGTTAGTACTTCTTTTAAAGACAATACTGCTGCTAGCAGTGTTAGTGCTGCTAACACTGTTAGTACTGCTTTTAAAGAGAATACTACTGCTAGCAGTGTTAGTGCTGCTAACACTGTTAGTACTTCTTTTCAAGAGAATGCTGCTGCTAGCAGTGTTAGTGCTGCTAACACTGTTAGTACTTCTTCCAAGGTTAATACTGCTTCTAGTTTTTGTGCTGCTAGACCAATCATATTGACAAAGTACTCCAGTTCTGCAGTACCTAAGTTTGAAAATCTCATCAAAACCCAGTGCAAGTACTTTGATGAGCAAGGGAGACCCAAGACCACTTCGGCTTGGGTTCCCAATAAAAACTAACTGATTTATCTGATGTGCAGGGCAACCAACAGCTCAAGGGGAAGAGCATCTGGCATGTTGATAGTGGTTGTTCCAGGCACATGACAGGTAACATGGCCTGCCTCAAGAATTTCAAAAGAATTGATGGAGGACATGTTGCTTTTGGAAATAATCCTGCAGGAGACTGTAATGAAAAGAAATTGATTCAAGTTGCTAAAGTTCATACCAATGACCCGTTTGCAGATCTATTCACAAAAGCATTTGATGTGGGTAGATTCACTTTCTTGGTAGCAAGTGTGGGCTTGATCAACCTTGAATAAATTCATGATTTTTAATTTTTTATACCTGTATTTCTTTGTATATTTGGTATTACTAACTAGTTTTCTCAGAACCTCAGTATGACTCAGATTGACAAGTGCTGCAAAGTGTAAGTATAGTTACTACTGCCAGTGCAGAATTACTACTGCTAGTACATATTTTCTACTGCTAATGTGTAGTTAATACTGCTTTGTAGTTAATACTGCTTAGTAGTTAATACTGCTTAGTAGTTAATACTACTTTGTAGTTAATACTGCTTTGTAGTTAATACTGCTTTGTAGTTAATACTGCTTAGTAGTTAATACTGCTTGTGTAGTTAATACTGCTGTGTAGTTAATACTGCCTTGTAGTTAATACTGCTCAGTCGTTAATACTGCTAAGTCGTTAATACTGCTTCTAAAGAAAATCAGGGCTAGTACTGCTATAAATACTCTTTCAGCCCGCCAAAGTTCATAACGTCTCTTTGCATTCAATTTCTCTCTCTCGTTCTAACCTTTTCTCCCTAGAATCTCTGTGTTCTCTATCCAAATCCTCAGGAAGAATGACGACACTGGAGTTTGTCGATGAGCACAATGAGATTGCGATGCTTCAGAAGCCAAAGCAGGCCGCAAGATTTCATGATATGGTGGATTTTCTCAAGTCCACACACATCTCTCATGCCCTAACAGTGTGCCCAACCATATATATTGAGCATCAAAAGCAATTTTGGGAGAATGCCACTGTTATATTCGAAGATGGGCAGAAAATCATTCGAACAAGGGTTTGTGACAAACCCTTGAAGGTCACAGAGGAGGTTATTCGCATCACTCTTCACTTAGATGATGCCTCAGGTATAACCTATCTCTCTAATGATGAACTTTTCTCGACCTTACCAAGAATGGGGTATGAAGGTCCCATTGGAATTTTTAAATTCTACAAGTCAAAGTTTTTCACCCAATGGCGATTTTTTGTTCATACTCTTATGCACTGTATTTCAAAGAAAACAACTGGATGGAGTGAGTTTAGCAGTACCATTGCTTATGCCTTGGTCTGCTTAGCCACTGCCAGAAAGTTCAATTTTTCAGCAATGATTTTTAATGATCTTGTGGCAAACCTAGAATCCAAAAAGCGCTTTTACATGTATCCCAGGTTTGTCCAAGAAGTAATTAACCATGAATTGACGGATTTACCTCAGTCCGCTGAGGTATATGTTCTAAAACCCCCTAAAGGGAAGGTTTTCTCAAATATGAGAAGAATTCCTAGGGACTCGGAAGGAGTTGACACACCATTGTTCTCTACAATGATGGTTGTGTCCCACACCACTGAAGGTATGGCATCATTGTCAAGGCCCCCATTAGACACACCCACTGATGGCCAATCCCCACCTTCCATCACCAAAGAAATCCCACAGTCCATTCTTTTAAGACCCACTCCAAAAATCACCAAGAAGTTTGAAAGAAGAAATGTACACAAGGTTCCTTCCCTTGATGTATCTCCTAATAGCCCAAAGCCTACAAGCCCTCTATTGGAGCATTCTCCAATAGAGAATATCAAAAGGGTAACCACAGGGGTGTCTCCCAACCCCAAGAAGGTGCTCTCTAAGGAGAAGGATGAGCATGTGGGCTGCAAGGCTGCCACTACTTCTGCTAGCAAAGAGAAGGACAGTGGTAACATCACTAAGACCTTCCCCACGGCAACTCAGAATGTGAAAACATTCAGAGGACCCAGGCGCCAAGAAACCATGGGAGTAGGTTGTACTTTTGCTAGGCAAGAGACACCTACTAAAACTTCCTATGATCCTGCAAGGGAGGTAAACACTTCTAAACCAGGTGAGGATAGATATACTTATGAGGAATTGATGGAAACCATTGCCAACATCAACATTGATGTCATGGATCAGCAGAAGGAGATTGATGAGCTTAAGAAGGTGGTTCTTTATCAACACACCAAGATAGAGAAGAATAAGAAGATGATCACCAAACTGCTGCAAAGAAGGAAGAAAGCTCAGTATGTTCTGAAAAGGAGAAGCTCAACCACTGATGCTTCCAAAAAGGGGGAGTTAGAAACTGAACTAGACATGGAGGATGCAAAGGTTGAGGGGGAGAATGAGCATAAGGTTGAGGGGGAGGCTGCAGTATCTGAGATTGAAGCAGCAGTAACTGAAATTATGAAGAGTCTTGTTGATGCAGCAGTATCTGAAAGTGAGAAGGAAACAGTATCTGTATCTACAGTAACCAAATCTGAGATTGAAGCAGAGGTATTTGAGATTGTGAAGAATAGTGTTGAAGCAGCAGTATCAAATATTATAAAAGAAGCAGTAACAGCTAGAGCAGCAGAAATGGTTAATGCTGCTAGTCAAAAAGCAGCAGAAACCATTCAAGCAGCAGAAATGGTTAATGTTGCTGAAAAACATAAGGCAGCAGAAACCATCCCTGAAGCAGCAGAAACAAAGGAAACAGCAGAAACGATCCCTGAAGCAGCAGAAACAAAGGAAACAGCAGAAACGATCCCTGAAACAGCAGAAACAAAGGAAACAACTGAAACCATTCCTGAAGCTGTTAAATCACTCAAAAGAACCAAGATGGTGTCAAACAAAAGACCTAGAACAAAGTCTATAGCTTCAAAGAAGAAAGTTGTAAAGAAGCCTAGGGTGGAACCCATTGTAGAAGAAGCTAAGGAGGAAGTTGTGAAAGAGAAAGCTGATCAAAATGTTGCTGAAGAAGAAGTGGCAACTCCATCAGGTCAACCAAGCAATGTACAATCCCCAACAAATGCTCAATGTGATATGTATATTACTGTGGTTGATACTAGTCCAATCAAAGTTAAACCATTAGCTTCTATGGCTCCTGAGATCATCTTCTGGGATACTTTGAAAGATCAGAGAAAGGAGTACATTAGAGTAAAAAGAGCATATGGGAAGTTTGAGGTCAGTTCTACATGGGGAAGACTTATCAGGATGTGCTCTAGATCTGACATTGAGGAGATGTTCAAGGTAGGAATGAAGCTTTATGGAAATATGCTGACTGAGAATGGAATGTCCATCACCAAAATGGTACTTGAATACTTGTGCCTAATGTTCAATACAGAAGCAGTTAAGTATTTGACAGAAAGGAAATTTCAAACTGTTACCAACTGGATGCTTATTGAAAAATGTGGTGTGTATGTCATAACACTTGACTATGCATATCATGAGTATTATTTGGTGGATAAAGTATACAAGCACAGCATGACAAGGTTGAAAGGAATGCTAAAAACTAAGTTGGTGGGTAACAAAGATTCTAAGATGGCAAGATACCTGGTAAGAAGGATCATCAATCAAAGTTTGGGATTGAATCCTGACTTGTGTGTTCAAGATTAAGTTTTGGAAGCATCATCATCTGAAGAACTTGACTTCTCTTTCTAAAAGTCAAGTTAGGGGGAGATTGTTGGGAACTGAAGATTTGCTAAGTATGGATAATACTGCCAGAACAACATTACTACTTCCAGAACAAAGTTACTACTGCCAGTAAAGGTTAGTACTGCCAGAACAAAATTACTATTGCAAGACAAAGTTAATACTGCTGGAAGAATGTTAGTACTGCTGATGCATTAATGCTGCTGGAACAAGGTTAGTACTGCTTGTCAAGATTAATACTGCTGAAGCAAGGTTAGTACTGCTGAGTCAAGTTAATGCTGCTGGAATGAATTAATGCTGCTGGAGAATATTAGTACTGCTCATGCTGAATAAAGTTAATACTGCTGATGTGATAAGTTTGGTATGCGAAGATTTTGGAGATAAAGATGGAATGGATGAAGATATGCTTAAAGAAGATTCAGAAGATCAATTTATTTTTGATAGTTATCTTGTAACTATTTAGTATAAATAGATGTTGATAGATAGCTATTTAAAATACGCGATATACGAGAGTTTTTGAGAATACATTCTGTTTTAGAGAGAATTAACCTCAAGGTTTAGAACCCTATTTCTAGAGAAGTAGAAGTCGTCTTGATTGAGCCTGTTCATCAAGATTGAGGTTTGGTTGTAAGCTTGTGAGTTGAATCAGTGAATACAAACAACTGTGTGTTTTCTGATATATTGTTCTTTGATTGTGTGAATTAAAGTTCTATTCCGCAGATTCTTTAATTCTGAGTTCTAAGTATTTTTAGTCTTGTTAAGATTCGATCCTGACATGAAAGCTAGGCGGTGTTTGGGAAATGGATGCCTGGGGTATTTAGCTTATGTGCTAGACGCTAAGAAGGAGAAGAAGAGCGTAGAGGATGTTCCGGTGGTGAGTGAGTATCCGGAGGTGTTTCCAGACGACTTGACAAGTCTGCCTCCAGATCGTCAAGTGGAGTTCAGAATAGAACTGTTACCTGGGACGGCACCGATTGCCCGTGCACCCTATCGGTTAGCACCAGCGGAGATGAAGGAGATGATGACTCGGTTGCAGGAGTTGCTCGACAAGGGCTTTATTCGTCCGAGCACATCGCCTTGGGCAGCGCCGGTACTGTTTGTTAAAAAGAAGGACGGATCTATGCGAATGTGCATAGATTACCGTGAGCTCAATAAGGTAACCGTGAAGAACAAGTATCCGCTTCCGAGGATCGATGACCTCTTCGACCAGCTACAAGGTGCGAGTTATTTTTCAAAGATAGACTTGAGATCGGGTTATCATCAATTGAAAGTGAGAGAGGAGGACGTGCCAAAGGCAGCTTTTCGTACGAGATATGGACATTATGAGTTCTTAGTCATGCCCTTTGGGTTGACTAACGCGCCAGCGGTGTTCATGGACTTGATGAATCGGGTGTGTAACTCATTGTTGGAAAAGTGCGTGATCGTCTTCATTGACGATATCTTAATCTATTCTCGTACCCGAGAGGACCACGAGAGGCACCTTCGAGCAGCGCTGGAATTGCTTAAGCGTGAGAAGTTATATGCGAAATTCTCGAAGTGCGAGTTTTGGTTAAGGGAAGTTCAGTTTTTGGGTCATGTAGTGTCGGCGGACGGCATCAAGGTAGATCCTGCTAAGATTGAAGCCATTAAAGATTGGGAAGCACCAAGAACCCCATCGGAGGTGAGGAGTTTTCTCGGTTTAGCAGGTTATTATCGAAAGTTTATCCAAGACTTCTCTCGGATAGCTTCGCCGCTGACCTCGTTGACGAGAAAGAACGTCCAATTCGTGTGGACTGAAGCACAAGAATCAGCGTTTGAGAATCTGAAAGAAAGTTTAAGCAGTGCTCCGATCTTGTCGTTGCCTAACGAATCGGAGGGTTTTGTGATATACAGTGACGCTTCTAAGCTTGGGCTGGGGTGCGTGCTGATGCAGAACGGAAAAGTAATTGCCTACGCCTCTCGACAGTTGAAGGATCATGAAAAGAACTACCCTACTCATGACATGGAGTTAGCGGCGGTGGTGTTCGCGCTGAAAATCTGGTGGCATTACTTATATGGAGTAAAGTGTCAGATTTACACCGATCACAAAAGCCTGAAGCACCTGTTTGATCAGAAGGAGTTAAATATGAGACAGAGGAGATGGATGGAGCTGTTGAACGACTATGAATGTGAGATCTTGTATCACCCAGGTAAAGCGAATGTGGTGGCTGACGCGCTAAGTCGGAAGGAACGGGGAGATCAGACCAAAGTCGTAGCTTTCATAGTCGAGGCAACCTCGAATCTTCTTGAAGAAGTTAAGAAATTTCAAGAGGAAGCGTTGTTGGAAGATAACGTAAAGAGCGAAAGAGTAGTCGGAGTTACATCGTTGTTCGAAGTCAACAATGGTGGGCTGAAGTGTATGAAAGATCGAGTGTGGGTTCCGAAACTGGGCAATCTGAGAGCAAGTGATAATGTCGTTTTCCGACATTATTTTGATCCCGAAGTCGTTCTGTTTGTTGTAAGTTCCCAAGTAAAAATAGTAGAATTTAATGGTTTCTATGAGAAAGTACAGGTTTTTTATTAATAATTGATGTTGGAAGAGTTTTGGAGCAATCGGAGCAAGTCTACAACAGTCCAGTGCAAAAAGGAGAAAAATCAGATTTTTTGGACCAAACAGTGCTCTGCGCGCCTCTGAGCGCGCCTCCAAACGCTCCCACAAACGCGCAGGCTTATTTTTGTAAAACATTCCAGTGCTCTGTGCGCCTCTGAGCGCGCCTCCAAACGCGCCCACAAACGCGCCAAAGCCCTGATACGTTTTTAAAGCCTTTTTCTGCTAGGGTTGAGGGGGAATCAATCGGTTACGGCTTGGGACTCTTCCTGGGCGATTTTGGGAGCACGAGGGCGATTTTTAAAGGCGAATAGAAGGCAAGAAACATCAATTAACAAGGATCGGAAGGCGAATCGAGTACGTTCATCGGCGGCTTAGACTTTTTCAGGGAGTTCTTAGATTTCATTTCTTAGTTAAAAGCATGTTTACTTTCATTTTCATCTTTTCATTTCAGAGTTTTGAAACCCCCAATATGAACTAACCCGTTCATGTTGGGGGGTTGGTTTGAATCATGGTTGGATGATTATTTAGCTTTACAGTAGATACGATCGATTTGATTTTTATGGATGAAACATGTGGGTTTGTTCTTAATGCTTGTAATAGTCCGATCAACTATTATTTGATTTAATGAATCTTTTAACGTTTGAGAAAAGTTTTGAGGTTTTTCTAATCTTTCATGTCTTAGTCGAATTTGAGATAGAAATATGATAATTCGTGCTTTGTGGGTTGTTAATCACTGTTGTTCAATTACCTTTGTTGAGATCGAATGATGATACAAAATGTTGAATGAATGTTGCTATAGCTTGATAGAGTATAGTGATGGATTGTGATTATACCAGTCATCTTGGAGTTATGTCAATCGTGTCAAATCTGTGAGTTAAGTAATTGTTTACATGAGGAATCCAACCCTCCAACTCTTTCTCTTAGCTAAGTTAATTAAAGTTTTTAATCGTGTTTCGATATTCAACAACCCAAATCAATTTGCGTTAGTCTAATTAATAGTCTATACAGTCATTGTGGTACTTTACACCTGGTTCCTTTGGTTCGATACTCGTACTGTTAAAGTACTATTACTTGATTCGATCCGTACACTTGCGGTAGATTTAGGGGGGTGTAAACCCGCCTATCAAGTTTTTGGCGCCGTTGCCGGGGAACCTGTTTTGTGTGGATATCACTACTAGCTGTAGAAATTATTACATTAGACACCCTGTTTTTATTTTATTATAATCTACTTTGAAGGTTCATATATTTTTGGGTTTTGAGATTCTATATTCTCTGTTTCAGGTTACCTCTTGGTTTATGCCAAGAAGAAGACTGTTTCGGGAATTATTACCGATTGACCCGGAGATATAACGGACTGCCAGAGACTTAAGAAGACAAGCACGGAACAGAATGGCCGACAACAACATCAATGTCGGGGAAGATTGGGGAGAAGGGTTGCCCATGGGTAATGGTCAACCAATTCCAAATGCGAATGCAAATGCGAACAATCAGAACCACAATAACGCCAATCACGGTCTAAACAACGTCAATGACAACGTCAACAATGGTGTCAACAATGGGATCAATCATAATCTCAATCATAACGCCAATCATGGTATCCATCATAATGTCAATCAACCACCACCACCACAAAGGGTACCCATGAGAAATTTCGCCAATCCAAACATGGGGGTTGCACAACGTGGATACGCACCACCGATAGCTGCAAACAACTTTGAAATCAAACTTGGTACCATCCAATTGGTGCAATCGAACATGTTTGGAGGTGCAGCAACTGAAGACCCTCATGCACATTTGCGCTCATTCGAAAAGATATGCAATACTTTCAAGGTAAATGGGGCGGATCAAGATTCAATCAAGATACGGTTATTCCCATTTTCATTGAGGGACCGAGCCACCACTTGGGAAGAGAATTTACCACCGGGGTCGATTCGAACATGGAACGATATGGTGACAGATTTTCTCAACAAATTCTTTCCACCAGGGCGAACGGCCCAACTGCTGTCAGATATCACTCATTTTGCCCAATGGGATCAAGAGTCTTTGTACGAGGCATGGGAAAGATACAAAGCGATGCTCAAAAAGTGTCCACATCATGGGTTACAAGAATGGATGATCATCCAAACATTCTATGTGGGATTGAATCCTCAATTTAAGAATGACCTCACAGCTGCTGCAGGTGGAGCTTTAATGAACAAGTCCTATGAGGAAGCGGTCGAATTGATAGAAAATCTAGCAGAACATAGCTATTCCACTCCAAGATCTGCTGTTAGAAAAGTTGCAAGCGTGCAAGAAACAGAAGAGTTGAAGGCTATAAAGGCACAGTTGACTGCGTTGACTAATCAAATGAGAGGAGCGACTATGCAACCGAATGTTCAGAATTCTCAAGACTATCAATCGCCAGAACAAGTCCAGTTCGTTCAGAATCAAAATAATCGGCCGAGGAATGACCCATTCTCTAACACCTATAACGAGGGATGGAAGCGACATCCTAACTTTTCTTGGAGTCAACCTCAGCAAGGCCCAGCTAAAGAAACAATGGGACAGCAGCAACAGCAGCAGCAGTATGGTAACATATCTAACTCTTCAACTTCTTTTCAGTCTAACAACGTTTATCGTCCCCCAGGTTACAATCAGAGGAGAAATGAAGAGGGGCAATCATCAGAAAAGAAGCCAGGTTTAGAAGACATGATGATGAAATTCATGTCAAAGATGGAAGGTGCGGTTGAAGGATTGACAAGTACAGTGGGTAATGTGAAGGCGACAACTGACCAAAATACTGCCTCAATCAGAATGCTAGAAAGACAAGTCGGACAAATAGCTGAAGCACTACAATCCCGGACTCAAGGTCAATTCCCTAGTCAGACTGAACGAATACCAAGAGAGGAGTGCAAGGCTATTTATCTGAGAAGTGGAAAGGAGTTGATTATAGACCCTACCCGAGAACCTTTAACTGATGACACTAAAGCTAAAGGTACTGAAATGGGTCCCATCAAGGTAGACGAGGAGATAGAGAGTGAAATGTCAAAGAATAGAGATAAGGGGAAGGAAGCCGGTGAAGAAGGTATGACGAAGGAAAACCCGGAGGATGGAGAAAAGAAGAAGAAGCAACCACCAGTCAACCCGTATGTGCCACCGCTACCATTTCCGAATCGGCTGAAGGCACATAAGGATGAGGAACAATTCCAGAAATTTCTTGACATTTTCAAGAAATTACACATCAATATTCCATTTGCGGAGGCACTGGCAAAAATGCCAAGTTATCTCAAGTTCATGAAAGATATCTTGTCCAAGAAGAGAAAGATCGAGGAGCATGCCACGGTTGCACTTACTGAAGAGTGCAGTGCTATCATTCAGCACAAGCTTCCCCCGAAGCTTAAGGATCCAGGGAGTTTTACTATCCCTGTTCAAATAGAAAAATCTAATTTCAGTAAGTCATTATGTGATCTTGGTGCAAGTGTTAATTTAATGCCTTTATCCATTTTCAGGAAACTTGGCTTGAGGGAAGTGAAGCCAACGAACATGACACTTCAACTTGCAGATAGATCGGTGAAGTACCCTTATGGAATCGTGGAAGATGTTTTGGTAAAGGTTGGAAAATTTTATTTTCCAGTTGATTTCGTAGTTCTAGATGTGGAGGAAGATGTTGAGATACCGTTGATCTTGGGAAGACCATTCTTAGCCACAAGCAAGGCTTTGATAGACATGGAAGAAGGGGTAATGACTTTTAGAGTTGGGAATGAGAAAGTAACCTTCCATGTTCTCAAGAGAGTAGAAGATAGAGGTGAACCAAGAACGGGGAAAAATGGATTAGAAAATGGTAAGAATGGGAAAACGCATGTAGAGGGAATCAGGAACAATCGTATGTGTGGGAGAGTCAATTCCGCAAGCGATATCGAGCCAAATTGAGAGCCACACAGTCGTGCCACGACAGAAAATACGGCGCTGGGTGGGAGGCAACCCACCATAGGTTAAATCTTAATTTTTATTTTGGTCAGTTTCTTATTTTTGTGTGCTTTCTTTTGTTTTGTGTGTTGTTTTTGTGTTTAGTTTTTGATCCCTGATAGTAATTCCGATATGACCAAGAGCAAGGCAGGAGAAGGAAGGGCAGGAATATGTGAACAGTGATCCGCGCATGCATCCTGAAAGGTATCTACATAACACCTCTTTGCAAACCTCGGTTTCACCAAGGTTTGGGGTCCCTGTTCTCACTTGAACTTTATCGTTTTATGATTCCTTGTTGTGAAAACAAACCTAATCTAGAGATTAGGTTTGGGTGGCATAATTACTGTTAGTTGTACTGTATCGCTATTTCGTGATTATATTATGTGAGCTATTTGTTTCCATTGGGGACAATGTTTATATCTGGTTTGGGGTGATGTGTCGAGTCTATCATTGGTTGATCTCAGTGGATTGAATAATCACCTTGTTTATAGTGAGGAATGGGCGACCAGTTGAGCATGATTTAGTGTGAGAGTTCGAAGACACCAACTTTGGGGGGAGGAGTTAGAAGGGATAATATAGCACGAGGGTGGATCTAGGCGACTGCACACATTAGAGACATTAGTGGAGACCACCCGTGAGTTTGTTGAGCCTTACACGTGCTAACTTCGATTTCGAGAGACTACACACTACTCGATACACTTATCATTAATCCTTTGATCGTTGTTGTAGTTGATCTCGCTATAACTTGCATCCATTATCAAAGACATCCATAGGAATAGAAGTGAAGCTTCTGCCTATCTCTGTGAACAAACCATGTGAGAACTCATCAAGCTTATTGGTTGCTGCTAATTCCACTGCTTTTCACCACTCAAGGTTCTCAAATGAAAACCCGTTGTAACCCCCTCAGTAAAAAAAATTGTAAACCCAGTAATTCAGTCATGAAGGGTTTTGCCAAAAAAAAAGAGCTAAATAAAACTGAGGGGTCTGTTTAAAGAATTTGAGTGAAGTGTTAGGAAGCCCGAACGAAAGAAAGAAGGGAGGATCATCAAATATCATCATAAATCCTTTGATCTCCACCCAGAAGCAGCAACCATACCTTTTTAAAGATCTGAATTTAACATGGAGAGTTTGTAAAGAGTGGCGAAGCAACGTTTCTATGTCCTAGTCTTGATAATGGATTCCTTCTGAGATCAATTTGTGTACAACTGTGCGTTATTGTTTAATTGTTGTTCATGCATGCTTTGTGAATTCTTGTACCCAACTTCTGAAAGCATGACAACATTTGTGAAACCTAGGGCTCAAGCGAAGAGAGAGAACCGTGAGGTAGGGTCAAGGCGAAATCCTCTATGTGTGTGTTTAGTCTAGGTGCACTTAAGTGTAGTGTGGTCCCTGATAAATCCAGTTCCCAAGGTTTTGCTGTTTAGATTCCATAGCTAGGTCTGCTCACTGTTCGTCCATCTCACAGGTAATTCATGGTGGTTGTTGAGTTGACTAGAGATCGCAATTGATATTCTCGACAACACGAAATTGGGATTGTTTGGATTGTGGCTGAATGCTTATTTGTGTCGCTATTTTGCTTGGGGACAAGCAACGCTCGGTTTGGGGTTGTTGATAATGTCGTTTTCCGACATTATTTTGATCCCGGAGTCGTTCTGTTTGTTGTAAGTTCCCAAGTAAAAATAGTAGAATTTAATGGTTTCTATGAGAAAGTACAGGTTTTTTATTAATAATTGATGTTGGAAGAGTTTTGGAGCAATCAGAGCAAGTCTACAACAGTCCAGTGCAAAAAGGAGAAAAATCAGATTTTTGGACCAAACAGTGCTCTGCGCGCCTCTGAGCGCGCCTCCAAACGCTCCCACAAACGCGCAGGCTTATTTTTGTAAAACATTCCAGTGCTCTGTGCGCCTCTGAGCGCGCCTCCAAACGCGCCCACAAACGCGCCAAAGCCCTGATACGTTTTTAAAGCCTTTTTCTGCTAGGGTTGAGGGGGAATCAATCGGTTACGGCTTGGGACTCTTCCTGGGCGATTTTGGGAGCACGAGGGCGATTTTTAAAGGCGAATAGAAGGCAAGAAACATCAATTAACAAGGATCGGAAGGCGAATCGAGTACGTTCATCGGCGGCTTAGACCTTTTCAGGGAGTTCTTAGATTTCATTTCTTAGTTAAAAGCATGTTTACTTTCATTTTCATCTTTTCATTTCAGAGTTTTGAAACCCCCAATATGAACTAACCCGTTCATGTTGGGGGGTTGGTTTGAATCATGGTTGGATGATTATTTAGCTTTACAATAGATACGATCGATTTGATTTTTATGGATGAAACATGTGGGTTTGTTCTTAATGCTTGTAATAGTCCGATCAACTATTATTTGATTTAATGAATCTTTTAACGTTTGAGAAAAGTTTTGAGGTTTTTCTAATCCTTCATGTCTTAGTCGAATTTGAGATAGAAATATGATAATTCGTGCTTTGTGGGTTGTTAATCACTGTTGTTCAATTACCTTTGTTGAGATCGAATGATGATACAAAATGTTGAATGAATGTTGCTATAGCTTGATAGAGTATAGTGATGGATTGTGATTATACCAGTCATCTTGGAGTTATGTCAATCGTGTCAAATCTGTGAGTTAAGTAATTGTTTACATGAGGAATCCAACCCTCCAACTCTTTCTCTTAGCTAAGTTAATTAAAGTTTTTAATCGTGTTTCGATATTCAACAACCCAAATCAATTTGCGTTAGTCTAATTAATAGTCTATACAGTCATTGTGGTACTTTACACCTGGTTCCTTTGGTTCGATACTCGTACTGTTAAAGTACTATTACTTGATTCGATCCGTACACTTGCGGTAGATTTAGGGGGGTGTAAACCCGCCTATCAAGTTTTTGGCGCCGTTGCCGGGGAACCTGTTTTGTGTGGATATCACTACTAGCTGTAGAAATTATTACATTAGACACCCTGTTTTTATTTTATTATAATCTACTTTGAAGGTTCATATATTTTTGGGTTTTGAGATTCTATATTCTCTGTTTCAGGTTACCTCTTGGTTTATGCCAAGAAGAAGACTGTTTCGGGAATTATTACCGATTGACCCGGAGATATAACGGACTGCCAGAGACTTAAGAAGACAAGCACGGAACAGAATGGCCGACAACAACATCAATGTCGGGTAAGATTGGGGAGAAGGGTTGCCCATGGGTAATGGTCAACCAATTCCAAATGCGAATGCAAATGCGAACAATCAGAACCACAATAACGCCAATCACGGTCTAAACAACGTCAATGACAACGTCAACAATGGTTTCAACAATGGGATCAATCATAATCTCAATCATAACGCCAATCATGGTATCCATCATAATGTCAATCAACCACCACCACCACAAAGGGTACCCATGAGAAATTTCGCCAATCCAAACATGGGGGTTGCACAACGTGGATACGCACCACCGATAGCTGCAAACAACTTTGAAATCAAACTTGGTACCATCCAATTGGTGCAATCGAACATGTTTGGAGGTGCAGCAACTGAAGACCCTCATGCACATTTGCGCTCATTCGAAAAGATATGCAATACTTTCAAGGTAAATGGGGCGGATCAAGATTCAATCAAGATACGGTTATTCCCATTTTCATTGAGGGACCGAGCCACCACTTGGGAAGAGAATTTACCACCGGGGTCGATTCGAACATGGAACGATATGGTGACAGATTTTCTCAACAAATTCTTTCCACCAGGGCGAACGGCCCAACTGCTGTCAGATATCACTCATTTTGCCCAATGGGATCAAGAGTCTTTGTACGAGGCATGGGAAAGATACAAAGCGATGCTCAAAAAGTGTCCACATCATGGGTTACAAGAATGGATGATCATCCAAACATTCTATGTGGGATTGAATCCTCAATTTAAGAATGACCTCACAGCTGCTGCAGGTGGAGCTTTAATGAACAAGTCCTATGAGGAAGCGGTCGAATTGATAGAAAATCTAGCAGAACATAGCTATTCCACTCCAAGATCTGCTGTTAGAAAAGTTGCAAGCGTGCAAGAAACAGAAGAGTTGAAGGCTATAAAGGCACAGTTGACTGCGTTGACTAATCAAATGAGAGGAGCGACTATGCAACCGAATGTTCAGAATTCTCAAGACTATCAATCGCCAGAACAAGTCCAGTTCGTTCAGAATCAAAATAATCGGCCGAGGAATGACCCATTCTCTAACACCTATAACGAGGGATGGAAGCGACATCCTAACTTTTCTTGGAGTCAACCTCAGCAAGGCCCAGCTAAAGAAACAATGGGACAGCAGCAACAGCAGCAGCAGTATGGTAACATATCTAACTCTTCAACTTCTTTTCAGTCTAACAACGTTTATCGTCCCCCAGGTTACAATCAGAGGAGAAATGAAGAGGGGCAATCATCAGAAAAGAAGCCAGGTTTAGAAGACATGATGATGAAATTCATGTCAAAGATGGAAGGTGCGGTTGAAGGATTGACAAGTACAGTGGGTAATGTGAAGGCGACAACTGACCAAAATACTGCCTCAATCAGAATGCTAGAAAGACAAGTCGGACAAATAGAGTATAATGATGGATTGTGAATGTTGTTATAGCTTGATAGAGTATAATGATGGATTGTGATTATACCAGTCATCTTGGAGTTATGTCAATCGTGTCAAATCTGTGAGTTAAGTAATTGTTTACATGAGGAATCCAACCCTCCAACTCTTTCTCTTAGCTAAGTTAATTAAAGTTTTTAATCGTGTTTCAATATTCAACAACCCAAATCAATTTGCGTTAGTCTAATTAATAGTCTATACAGTCATTGTGGTACTTTACACCTGGTTCCTTTGGTTCGATACTCCTACTGTTAAAGTACTATTACTTGATTCGACCCGTACACTTGCGGTAGATTTAGGGGGGTGTAAACCCGCCTATCAGCAAGCATTTTAGAGGAAGCGCACCAGTCGCGGTATTCTATACACCCGGGAACGAATAAGATGTATCGAGACTTGAGACAGTCTTACTGGTGGCCGGGAATGAAGAAGGACATCGCTCATTTTGTGGAGCGATGTGTGACATGTTTAAAAGTTAAGGCGGAACACCAGCGACCTTATGGGGAACTTCAGTCTACGGTGATACCAGTGTGGAAGTGGGACAATATCACCATGGATTTCGTCACAAAGTTACCGAGGACTCCGAAGGGTAATGATGCGATTTGGGTGATAATAGATATTCTCACCAAGTCAGCGCATTTTTTACCTATTAAAGAGTCAGATTCTTTGGAGAAGTTAGCCCGATTGTATGTTAATGAGATAGTGTCTAGACACGGAGTGCCACGATCCATAGTGTCTGACCGTGATAGTCGGTTCACGTCAGCATTTTGGAAGAGTCTACAGCGGGAATTGGGATCACACCTAAAGTTGAGCACGACATATCATCCTCAGATGGATGGTCAGAGTGAGAGAACGATTCAGACGTTGGAAGATATGCTTCGGGCGTGCGTGATCGATTTCAAAGGTTCGTCGGAAGTACACTTACCTTTGATAGAATTCTCGTATAATAACAGCTATCATGCGAGTATCCAAGCCGCTCCATTCGAAGCATTGTATGGACGAAAGTGTCGTACGCCGTTGTGTTGGAATGAGGTAGGAGAAAGGCAGTTGGCCGGACCGGAAATTGTACAACTAACGGCGGATAAGATTGATGTAATCCGTGAAAGGATGAGGGTCGCGCAAGATCGACAGAGGAAGTATGCGAATAGGAGAAGGAAGCCAATTGAATTTCAAGTGGGAGACAAGGTAATGTTAAAAGTCTCGTCTTGGAAAGGAGTAGTGCGTTTCGGAAAGAAAGGAAAGTTGAGACCGAGATATGTTGGGCCTTTTGTTATTATCGAACGAGTTGGAACGGTAGCTTATAAGCTAGAGTTGCCAGAAGAATTGAAAAGGATTCACCCGACCTTTCATGTGTCAAACCTGAAGAAGTGTTTGGCTGAGACCGATGTGGCTATTTCGTTAGAAGATATCAGCATTGATGAGAAATTGATGTTTGAGGAAGAGCCAACTGAGATCGTATACAGTAAAGTGCGGAAAACGAGGAACAAGGAAGTCCGTTTAGTGAAAGTTCATTGGAGGTACCACAAGGGACGAGAAGCTACGTGGGAGGTAGAATCTGATATGAAGTCTAGGTACCCTCACCTTTTCGAAAATGGAATTCCGGGGACGGAATTCTTTTGAGGGGGGAGTGTTGTAACGACCCAGACCAATTTGGAAAGTTTTACGCTTTTCGTCAAGATTTGGTAAAAAGTGGAAGTTGAGGGGATGGTTGGTATCTTTGGAATGAAGTATAAAAGGGCTCAAAACCCTAGGTAACATTCCATTCTTCCTGATTTTTGGTGTTTGTCGGCTGAGTTTTATTGAGAGAAAGGGGTATTAGAGTTTTGAAGGTTTTTGGGAAGTTGAAGAGGAGAATCATCAAGACTTGGAATCAGAAGAAGGAATAGGAGTGGATTTCGTTCTCTGCAAGAATCGTAGCAGGTAACCTCTCCTCCTTGTCTTTAATCCTTAACTCTTGCTGATGATTTAGTCGTTTTGGGAGTTTTTGTTGAAAAGTTGAGTTTGAGCTTAATGAGAGAAATTAGGCATCATATAGTGTTTTCGCAGCTAAGATTTCAATATTTGTTGAGCATAGTGATCCTAATATTGTTGCTTATCTTTAATCTGTAAGATTTGAGCGTATTTGTGATTTCTCGGACCAAATAGGAGTCAGATCGACGTCCGGAAAGTCCTCTGGACGTCCGGACACTTCGAACCGGTTGAATGTTTCCGGATGCGGAAACTGTCCGGATGAGCGGGGTATCCGGTAAGGGTGGTCCGGTAAGTTTAAGTGTCCGGGAAGTATGAGGTCCGGTAAGTAGGAAGTACCCGGACAGTAGGTCCACCCGGATTGTAGGTTATCCGGAAAGCTAAGTTACCCGGAGTGCAGAGTTGTCCGGGAAGTAGCGGTTTCCGGTAAGTAGAAACGTCCGGAAAGTAAGGGTTGTCCGGTAAGTTGTATCCAGAAAGTTTGGTTAGTCAGCTTATGTGTTTGTGCTTTGACTCAGGAGATCGTTTGGAAGTACAGAGCAGAGTAGGAAGGAAGTAAGCATACCAGGTGAGTTTTCTAACTGAGATACGTGCCTTTTTAAAGTGATTACATGATGAGAAATGCCATGTTTTATTCTTATATATTTAATTGCATGAAAGTTGTTTAAAGTTTTATATGAGATGTATGCATACATTGTGTAGACGTAAATTGGCTAAGTCGGGGGGAGGTTCCGCCAGTTCTCACGCCGGGGGGGAGGTTCCGTTTATGCCATGGGAAGTGAGACCCAGTAAGGCAGCGTGATACTGACTCGTTGTCACTCTTGAGTGACTTCAGGGTGCCATTTACGGGAGCGGATTATATCCGTGAAAGTTTTATGTTCAGCTATATGAAAGTTTATATTTGAAAGTTTTATATAAAGATTGAAAGTTATGAAAAGTTTTAAATGATTTTGAGAACTGTCAGGAGGGACTCACTAGACCTCATGGTCTAACCCTCGCTTCTTTTTAAATTAAACCCTTTTCAGGAAAGCAGGTAATGAAAGGCTCTAGCAGGTGAACAGAGCAGTTAGAGGATAGAAGCAGTAGAGGCAAAGACACTATTACTTTTAGTTCTAGTATTCTCAGTTGTGTAATAGGTTGATTCTGCCAACCTAAATTTTGAGACTCATGTAAGAAATTTTGGGACCCGTTTTTGGGATGTTTCATTTTAGATGAATTGTATGCTTTATATTAGACTGGGTTGTTATAGTAAAACACTTATCTAAAACAGCAATCTTTCACTATCTTAACACCCCTACAAGGTGGTCCTTCAACATTCAACCTTCTGATTCAAGACTTCGACCTCATACACCTTACACAGCTGTCGGCTTCAACGACAATAGTCGACCTGTTGATACTTCGTTAACCTATTCTTCAACAAGGGTCCCTTACTGAACCTAATCCTTCCAACATATCATAATCAAATTCACATCCCGTCGTCCTCATTTCAAACTCACACGAGCAACGTCAAAAATACAAGATCACCTTAAAACTCTTATTCGACGTCGAGGATATTTCATTCCTACTTCACCACACTACTCATAACGAGTTGCTAATACTAATACCTTGATGACTTCTAGTCTTTCCTCCAAACACAACCGTCCTTCGACAACGGTATTTTCGGTCATCGAACAAGGGTACAGACCCTCATACAACCGACCCTAAAGTCCACTTCCGACTCTTTCACTGCCCACCTCTCCTCTTGAACACAAATACCAAAACTACAAACATTCTCCCCTGATTTGTCCAACACCTCTCCACTCTAGGAGTTCTTCCTTAGCTTAAAATGTAGTACTCTACGACCTAGTGAGTTCATAGCCTTCATGCATGACAACGCGATAAATAAATCATTTCACACTTTTTATCATTATAAAGAAACAACACTTGGAAACACTTGGGTACACATGACCCCAACATTCTCATAACTCCAATGCCCTGCACAACGATCTCGAGAATCGTTTGCATGCAACTTTCCGTAAAACTTAATCTTACTCAACCGAAAATATGTTGTTACGACAGAAATATATTGGATGAAAATCTTTTCATACGACAAAATTCTGAAAGGAATTACCGACACGAAGTAAACCAGTCGGTTCTCACACTCATTTATATAACTTCAACATGTCAATACTCATTTTGGTTATAAAAGTTTGGCATTCAAACGTTTTTTTTTGCAACAATTTAACTTATCTTGAAAAGAGTGGAATATTTTGCGAATCTTAAACCTCAAGACTTCATTGTGCGATGTAAATGGATTTGCATTTTTCTTTAAACATACGCTTGCACACGCCGACTCATATTCAATCAAATTTGATATTTACACATTTACTTTACTTATGAAAAATCTCATGTACACATGTACGAACTCAATGCATGAAACTCTACTTGCAATTTGAAGGCTACTCACTCAAACAAGGTCAATCGCGTTACTCACGCAACTTATCATTGACACTCTACTTTCGACCAGTGGTCGCCCTCTCGGCTTTGCAATACTTGCTATACATACATTCAACGGTCCACTTACTCAACCATTACATACTATTTTCGTCTTGACCAAATCATCTCATATTATACCTCTACACGCTTTCAGTCCTCTACATAAATCTTTCTTCAATGATCCTGTCACTGAACAACTCGACTAAGGAGTCAGGGTTCTAATCCTCTGTTCGCTCTTGAATTGACACTTCCAAGATCTCGACATTGCCCTTCCTTACCATTCGAACTGATCTATCCCATGATTTCTAGAACTGGGACTCTCTAGAAACATAAGTCTTACTCAAACTCAATCATTCATCATCTTCGAATCCATGAAGATCTACCTCTAGACGACTCATAACATTCTATACATCATTTCTTCTCTACGATGTATTCATACATCACATCATAAATGATCTCTCATGCTACTTCCCCAACAAGGGGTCTCAGTCTACGAACACGACACATAAGCTAGCATAAGACTACAACTTCGGAATAATAAGGCAGATTAAGCGCATACATGTACCTGTAAGTTTGCAATTACACTGGCCAGGTGTAATCCCAAACTTACCTTACATGACCGTCCTGCAACTTTTTCGGACCGTCCTCGGTACCCTATTAGTCCTATTTCTACAATAGTGTCCTCCTAACGCACTTCCTGATTCTCAGTTGTGATTTCTACTCCCAAAGTTTAAGTTTAGGCCCGTCCGGTCACCTAAATCCCTTAAACTATGGCTCTGATACCAATTATAACAACCCAAACAAATTTAGACATGCAATACTTATAAAATGAAATATCCCAAAAACGGGTCCCAAAATTTCTTACATCATATCAAAAATCTGGTTGGCGGAATCAACCTACACAACTGAGAATAATTCTAAACTAAGCAATAGTGTCACTACACTACCGAGCTTCCTCGCTAACCGCCCTGCTCACTTGCCAGAGCCTTTCATTACCTGTTTTCCTGAAAAGGTTTTAATTTGAAAATGCGAGGGTTAGACCATGAGGTCTAGTGAGTCCCTCTTAACAGTTATCAAAGCATTTAAAACAATTTATAACTTTCAGTATAAATCATCCACAAGTCTGTTCATATAAAAATCATTCACGGATAAAGTCCGCACCCGTAAATTGGCACCCTGAAGTCACCCTATGGTGACAACGAGTCAGTCTCATGTTGCCTTACAGGGTCACACTTCCCATGGCATAAACGGGCCACACCCCCGACTTAGCCAATTTACACCTCACACATGTATGCATACATCTCATATAAACTTTATATAACTTCCATGCAATTAAGGCATAAAATAAAACAAGACATTTCTCATCATGTTCCCATTTTAGTAAAACATGTCAAGTTTCACGTATTTCAGTTTAGAAAACTCACCTGATGCTTATACGATCTTTTCTTACTTTACTTCCGGCTTACGATTGCACTACCTGAGAAATAGATGAGATATAACTACTCAGATGCCTAAACCAACAGTCCAGATATCACCCGAATTCGACTTACCGAATACCTATAACTTTCCGGGTACAACTTTTCCGGACAGTCACACTTACCGGACAACCTTACTTACCGGACGAACACTTACCGAATAATTTCTCATCCGGATACTCTTCTTATCCGGGCAGTTTCCACATCCGAAAACATTCAAATTGGGCAACGTGTCCGGACGCCCACAGGCTTTCCGAACGCCGACTCAGACCCTATTTGGAATCGAAAACCGCATATAAACCCATAATCCACGAATCTAAGATTAGCAACAAAAATCAGATTACTAAGCTCAAAAAGTACTGAACTCACAGTTGCCAAAACGCATTTAAGACATTTAATTTTTATCATTAGGTCTCAACTCCACTTTTAACCAAAATCCCAACATACCTAGCTTAGCAACAACTCACAGATTAGAGATGAATAGAAAGGATTACCTGGTCGATTGAGGGTGATGAAAACCTTCCTTTTCTCCCAATTAACTAGGAAATTCTTTCTTCTTTCTTGCTCTATCTCTCTTTCTTCCTTCCTCTCTCTTTCTCCCTTTCTTCCTTCTTCTATCTTTCTCTCTTCCTTTCTAATTCAGTCGCACACCACCAAATGATTGACAAAACTAGGGTTTTGTGCCAATCATTTGGTTTTTATACCCCATACTTAACTTACCAATTAGCCCCTCAATTTCCACCTTTATTAAGACGTGACACAAGACTTTAAAACCCTTTCTAAAATGGTCTTGGTCGTTACAATTTTAGTGGTTGGGCTGTTTTTAACGGTATTTGGGCTAATGAAATAAATTGTATATGGCCATGTGCCCCTGTCTAATAGTTATGTGTTGGGCTAGCTTAATTAATAAAACCCAAGAATTTGATAATTAATTATTTGGATTTAGGAATCTAATTAATTATTAAATTTATAATTTAAATAATATATTAAATTTAATCAATTTTTTTAATATACTAATTTGATAATTAATTATTTGGGATGCATACATATCTAATTATTAATGGATGTTAAATCATTTGATTATTAATGGTTTTTTAGGATGCATACATATCTAAATATAAATTATTTTATTATTCGATAATTGTTTGGAGTTATGTGTAACATGATGAAATATTTTTATATGCATATTTACGTGTGTATTGGAGTTACAAATATTATGCATGACGAGATATTTTATGTAGTTGTTTATGGGTGAATGTTTTCATGTACGTAATTATTATATATGAGAGTGCATGCTATTTGTTTAATTGGTTTACAAACATCATTAGCATGTTATATTTTGGAGTTGATTTTCATGTGGCATGTTTTGGTGTCGATATTTGGGTATGGGATTGGGCTTGATATGTCTTGTATAAAGTGGCACAACCCTGTAATGAAGGGCCCGACTGGTGTGAGCTGTGCAACCTAGAGAACACGACTGACAGGGCAGACCTACCCCTGTAAGACAGTTTAGGAGATCTCATTGGTGTCAAATGTTTTCTGAAAACAATATGTATACTATTTTATTGGTGCCTAATGCTTTTAGGCTTGATGGAGTGTGTATTTATGTGCACCTAAACCATGAACTCACCTAGTGAGGTTTAGGTTTTGACAAAAGGAAGGGCAAGACGTAGATAGATTTACTATGATTATGTTCTTTAATGCTTTGCTAGTTGTCGAACTTATATATTACGTATTTGGAGTGTCATGTAACATAGTCCGATATGGGATAAACTAATGTTGGAAACTTGTATTTACTTTAAGTTAAGATTTCTGATTTTGGTTGTGATTTTGGTTATACCTTATAGTTATATTCGATGTCATAAGGTAGTATTTGGAAGGAATGATGTGATATTATCCAACGGTGGATTTGAGGGTGTTACAGTAAAAAATATAAAAAAATTAATTAGTATATTTAGCAACCCAATATTTTTAAACATTTCATTTCTTACAAATAGAACATTCAAGGTCATAAATCATAGAATATCCCAAAATCGAGTCTCAAAATTTCCTTACATCATAACAAAATTTGGTTGGCGGAAACAACCTACACAACTGAGAAATAAACTAAATAGTACTATAGTGTCACTATACTATCAAGCCTCCTTGCTAACTTCTTGCTCACTTGCTATAGCCTTTCATCCCCTGCTTTCCTGAAAAGGTTTTAGTTTGAAAATGCGAGGGTTAGACCATAAGGTCTAGTGAGTCCCTCCTAACAGTTGTCAAAGCATTTAAAACAGTTTATCATTTTCAGCGTAAAACATTCATAAATCTGCTCATTTAAAATCATTCACGGAATAAGGTCCGCCCCTCATAAATTGGCACCCTGAAGTCACCCTAAGGTGACAACGAGTCAGTCTCATGCTGCCTTACAGGGTCACACCTCCCTTGGCATAAACGGGACACACCCCCCGGCACGAGCTGGCGGAACACACCCCCCGACTTAGTCAATTTACATCAAACCAACGTATGCATACATCTCACATAAAACTTTAAACAACTTTCATGCAATAAAAGCATAAGAACAAAACATGGCATTTCTCATCATGTATTCACTTTAGAAAAACACTTTAAAATCACGTATTTTAGTTAGAAAACTCACCTGGTACGTTTGCTTGCTTTTCCCTACTCTGTTCTTTACTTCCAAATTGTCTACCTAAACGAAGGGACAGATTTATAAGCTGACTAGAGCTATCCGGACACTTCTCACTTGCCACCCTACTCTTTTCCGGACAGGTTACCGGGTAACCCTACTTTTCCGGGTACCGCTTAGTACCCGGACAACAACTCTTATCCGGACGACACAGATTTTTCCGGACGACTAAACTTATCCGGACAACACAATCTTTCCGGACAACACTATGTCCGGACAACACAATCTTTCCGGACAACACTATGTCCGGACACCTTCTACAACACGGCCAAGAAGCTTCCCGGACACTCACCCGGACACCTTCATACTTGAAGGTTTCCGGACGAACGCTGGAAGAGCTTTTTGGTCCGAAATCTTGCTAAACACTCCGAAAACAGTGAGATAATGTGACGAATCACTCACTTAAGCATCTCTAATCATTTCCCCATAAACTGTACTGATTAAACTAGATTTATACGCCACGGCCGTGGCCCTATTATTTAAGAATATTTCCGGATGTATAAGGCCAGCATAGGCTGAGTCTAATTCACCATCCCGGGATTGAGTTCTGACCCTAAAATGCAACTATCATGCTTGGATGGAAGGAGCATTCAAGGTGCACAAATCTTCTCTAAGAGTCTTAACATTAACTTTAGCCATATAAACCATCCAATGACCCAACAATCAACATATTAACTTAATTAGGATTGTAGATTCAAAATTACCTGATGGTTCCTTGCGGAAATCGAATACCCAACACACCTTTTCTTCCAATTTACTACTAGGGAACCTTCTTCTTCTCTTGATCTTGAACTCCAAGGAAAACTTCCCCTTTCTCTCTATTACAAATTCTAGCCGCCAAACACCACAACAATCAGGGATTAGAAGGTTCACTTAGGGTTTTGTGCCTTTATATACTCCACCTCTTAATTTACTAGTTAGTCCCTCAACTTCTTCTTTTATTTAAAACTCAACCCAACACTTAAAACATTTCGAATAAGGTCCGGGTCGTTACAGTATATATATATATATATATATATATATATATATATATATATATATATATATATAGGGAAAGGTTCAATAGAGAAGTGCAAATATTTAGAGAAGTAGAGAAGTAAAAAAACACGGGTCCATTCATATATGAACGTTCATATAACAGTCATATATGAACATTCATATATGAACGTTCATATATGAACGTTCATATATAAACAGTCATATATGAACGTTCATAAATGAACGTTCATATAACAGTCATATCTGAACGTTCATATGAACGTTCATATATGAACGTTCATATATGACTGTTCATATATGAACGTTCATATATGAACGGACCCGTGTTTTTTTACTTCTCTACTTCTCTAAATATTTGCACTTCTCTATTGAACCTAAGGCTATATATATATATATATATATATATATATATATATATATGTATATATATGATATTTAATAATATGATTAAATTTGAAAATATTCAATATTAAGTTTATTTCAAAGACATTGATGAAACAATTATAAATAATCTATAAAAAATATATTTTTAATACATTTTAGTTTATGTATTTCTAAAGATGGGTCGTCCATCATGTTAAAGGCCAAGTGGATTATCTATATTCTAAACCAAATATTTAAACTTTGTTTATTAGGCTTTTCCACTTTTTAGAACTGGGTATGGAATTTTTTTTAAGTGAAACTGGGCTGGGCTTTGGTATTAAAGTCAAGCTTGGTTATATTTTTGGTTTAAAAGTCATCCTATATTCATATGTGCATGTTTCATTTAATCGTCGCTCGGACGATCCATGAACACAAATTGGCCCATGAGAAAAAAAGCTCGAATGGTATGATCCCTCCGTCACCCCAGAATGAAAGGGGTGATCTCAACATTTCTATGTAGAGCAAGGCAGCAAGCTACAAATTGAATATTTGATACCTGTGGATTGTAAGAAATAACACTTTTAGTCCTTAAAATTTCAATATTACAAGATAACCATCATAATTTACAAAGGCTTCCGGATTTGGTCACTCTCTTTAAAGACCCTTAAAAAAATCGTGCTCTTATCGATTTTTTTGTGTGTTCTATAGTCAAAGTTAATATTCTAATTTTGGTCATTGTGATTTTTGATTGGCTAAGAGATTAAAAAAATCGTTAAAAGCTGAAAATGTCTCTCATCTAACATAATTATTTTCAACTGTTGTCAGGGAGAGACCTAAGTAGAATGTTTTTGCAAACCACGATGGTTATTTCGTAGTGAAAAATTAAATTGTTTACCGTTTAAAATCGTATAATTCTAAACTAAGCAATAGTGTCACTACACTACCGAGCTTCCTCGCTAACCGCCCTGCTCACTTGCCAGAGCCTTTCATTACCTGTTTTCCTGAAAAGGTTTTAATTTGAAAATGCGAGGGTTAGACCATGAGGTCTAGTGAGTCCCTCTTAACAGTTATCAAAGCATTTAAAACAATTTATAACTTTCAGTATAAATCATCCACAAGTCTGTTCATATAAAAATCATTCACGGATAAAGTTCGCACCCGTAAATTGGCACCCTGAAGTCACCCTAAGGTGACAACGAGTCAGTCTCATGCTGCCTTACAGGGTCGCACTTCCCATGGCATAAACGGGTCACACCTTCCGGCACGAGCTGGCGGGCCACACCCCCTACTTAGTCAATTTACACTTCACACATGTATGCATACATCTCATATAAACTTTATATAACTTCCATGCAATTAAGGCATAAAATAAAACATGACATTTCTCATCATGTTCCCATTTTAGTAAAACATGTCAAGTTTCACGTATTTCAGTTTAGAAAACTCACCTGATGCTTATACGATCTTTTCTTACTTTTCTTACTTTTCTTACTTTATTTGGAATCGAAAACCGCATATAAACCCATAATCTACGAATCTAAGATTAGCAACAAAAATCAGATTACTAAGCTCAAAAAGTACTGAACTCACAGCTGCCAAAACGCATTTAAGACATTTAATTTCTATCATTAGGTCTCAACTCCACTTTTAACCAAAATCCCAACATACCTAGCTTAGCAACAACTCACAGATTAGAGATGAATAGAAAGGATTACCTGGTCGATTGAGGGTGATGAAAACCTTCTTTTTCTCCCAATTAACTAGGAAATTCTTTTTTCTTTCTTGCTCTATCTCTCTTTCTTCCTTCTTCTATCTTTCTCTCTTCCTTTCTAATTCAGCCGCACACCACCAAATGATTGACAAAACTAGGGTTTTGTGCCAATCATTTGGTTTTTATACCCCATACTTAACTTACCAATTAGCCCCTCAACTTCCACCTTTATTAAGACGTGACACAAGACTTTAAAACCCTTTCTAAAATGGTCTTGGTCGTTACAATTTTAGTGGTTGGGCTGTTTTTAACGGTATTTGGGCTAACCAAATAAATTGTATATGGTCATGTGCCCCTGTCTAATAGTTATGTGTTGGGCTAGCTTAATTAATAAAACCTAAGAATTTGATAATTAATTATTTGGACTTAGGAATCTAATTAATTATTAAATTTATAATTTAAATAATATATTAAATTTAATCAATTTTTTTAATATACTAATTTGATAATTAATTATTTGGGATGCATACATATCTAATTATTAATGGATGTTAAATCATTTGATTATTAATGGTTTTTTAGGATGCATACATATCTAAATATAAATTATTTTATTATTCAATAATTGTTTGGAGTTATGTGTAACATGATGAAATATTTTTATATGCATATTTACGTGTGTATTGGAGTTACAAATATTATGCATGACGAGATATTTTATGTAGTTGTTTATGGGTGAATGTTTTCATGTACGTAATTATTATATATGAGAGTGCATGCTATTTGTTTAATTGGTTTACAAACATCATTAGCATGTTATATTTTGGAGTTGATTTTCATGTGGCATGTTTTGGTGTCGATATTTGGGTATGGGATTGGGCTTGATATGTCTTGTATAAAGTGGCACAACCCTGTAATGAGGGGCCCGACTGGTGTGAGCTGTGCAGCCCAGAGAACACGACTGACAGGGCAGACCTACCCCTGTGAGACAGTTTAGGAGATCTCATTGGTGTCAAATGTTTTCTGAAAACAATATGTATACTATTTTATTGGTGCCTAATGCTTTTAGGCTTGATGGAGTGTGTATTTATGTGCACCTAAACCATGAACTCACCTAGTGAGGTTTAGGTTTTGACAAAAGGAAGGGCAAGATGTCGATAGATTTACTATGATTATGTTCTTTAATGCTTTGCTAGTTGTCGAACTTATATATTACGTATTTGGAGTGTCATGTAACATAGTCCGATATGGGATAAACTAATGTTGGAAACTTATATTTACTTTAAGTTAAGATTTCTGATTTTGGTTGTGATTTTGGTTATACCTTATAGTTATATTCGATGTCATAAGGTAGTATTTGGAAGGAATGATGTGATATTACCCAACGGTGGATTTGAGGATGTTACAGTAAAAAATATAAAGAAATTAATTAGTATATATATATGATATTTAATAATATGATTAAATTTGAAAATATTCAATATTAAGTTTATTTAAAAGACATTGATGAAACAATTATAAATAATCTATAAAAAATATATTTTTAATACATTTTAGTTTATGTATTTCTAAAGATGGGTCGCCCATCATGTTAAAGGCCAAGTAGATTATCTATATTCCAAACCAAATATTTATGTATGGAATTTTTTTTGAAGTGAAACTGGGCTTTGGTATTAAAGTCAAGCTTGGTTATATTTTTGGTTTAAAAGTCATCCTATATTCATATGTGCATGTTTCATTTAATCGTCGCTCGGACGATCCATTAACACAAATTGGCCCATGAAAAAAAGGCTCGAATGGTATGATCCCTCCGTCACCCCAGAATGAAAGGGGTGATCTCAACATTTCTATGTAAAGCAAGGCAGCAAGCTACAAATTGAATATTTGATACCTATGGATTGTAAGAAATAACACTTTTAGTCCTTAAAATTTCAATATTACAAGATAACCATCATAATTTACAAAGGCTTCCGGATTTGGTCACTCTCTTTAAAGACCCTTAAAAAAATCGTGCTCTTATCGATTTTTTTGTGTGTTCTATAGTCAAAGTTAATATTCTAATTTTGGTCATTGTGATTTTTGATTGGCTAAGAGATTAAAAAAATCGTTAAAAGCTGAAAATGTCTCTCATCTAACATAATTATTTTCAACTGTTGTCAGGGAGAGACCTAAGTAGAATGTTTTTGCAAACCACGATGGTTATTTCGTAGTGAAAAATTAAATTGTTTACCGTTTAAAATCGTATAAATTTAATACCTTATTAATCAATTTTATTTGCTTGTAGTAGATTAAATTGTATTTTTTACAACTTTTGTTTCAATTTTCTCCCATATTTATCGAAAATGATTGTTTTATTCAATAATCAAATTTGTTGATAAATAAAAAGTGTTCCATTCAACGAGTAAAATATAAATCTTAGTGTAAAATAAATAAATTAGTTTTGAATATATACTCATAAGTAAAAAATTAATGGTGACTTGGAAATAAAATTCTAAAGTTTGTAGTTGGTGAAAAATTAGTTTATAAAAAACAAGTATATAAATTGTTAACGTGAAACGACGTATTATACTGATGAACCAATTGAATGGCCATATACAAGAGATGGCTTAATACGAAAATTGTCATGGTCAATATATGATAAAAGATTAGTTTTTAATTATTAAACGTAGTCTCGTGGGAGGAAAAAAAATACACAAGATTGATTAGTGGGGCGATGTTATAAAACTGTTTCAATTTCCCAAAGAAATGGTTATATTGTACTCGGTGGTTGGTCCGTGAGGGATAAAACGTATTGCGATTACAGAGGAACCCTCAGTTCATGATCTTGTTAAGGTACTTAACAAATCAAACCAATCTCCTTACTAAAAAGAAACTCACAAACGTCACAAGATTGGTAAACAAACAAACAATATTGCATCAATTAAAGAATTCAAGATGTTTATATAATTCAAATACGAAATATAACGAACTTCAATCAGAAAGAGATCTGCAAAATCATAAAGAAATAGATCATAAACTTGTTTCATCGATTGTTCACACTGAAATCACGTGCAAATATCGTTATTAACCTCTACCTAAACCCCTCCCAACAATCCAAAACTTACTCTAGGATTTATATTATACATCAAAAGAATGCTTTTTCATATCGTTAATTAATATTACGTTATTTTGAAAAATAAAACTAAAACGTTCTTTTGATGTTAGGGTCGTCGGTTATCGTGGGTCATACATATATCTTATTGATCGAGAATTTTTTCAAATTTGTGTACTATATACAATGATTAATTCAGACCCACATAATAACTTATTTTAAATGCTATTTGGATTTCATTCAAATGGATGAAAAGTCTTTTAAGAGTTGTTATACTCAAACCATTTTTCCGGTAAACGTCTTAATTCAAGTTATTGTTTTCTGAATTTTATTATTTTATGTTTTGATAAAAAAAATGTAAAATTCAAAATTTTCAAAAGCTTTGTTAAAACATGCGAAATTTCATTATTCCGTCAACTTCTTATATTTTAGTGTTTTTATTTCGTTTGGAATAAAACAACCTATTGTGGATAAATACAAACAAACATACACACACAAGATGAATATTATAAGTTGTGGTTGAGATAAAGTCATAAAACCACAATAAATTCTTGTCTTGATCAGAGGACTTATTTTTAAAATTAAATGTGATTGTGCAAGTCTTGAAGAAACCTCTACTTCTAATGCTTGCAAACCAAAACAAGAGATTAATCTAATGCTAAGGGGTTGTTTGTTTACCTCTTAATAGTTCCATTAAGAGGCAACCTCTGAATTGCTAAGATGTGGATCTTGTTTGGCAAAAAAAGAGTGTCACTTAATGGTTCTAAAACCCTCTTAATGATTTTGTATCTTGAGCTTCCCTTAACCATTCAGAGCCCTAATTTCATTTTGAATGATTACCACGCAACCAGATTTCATTTTGTACTATATCATAAGAGCCTCTTAATCATTCTGACCACTTAGTAATTCTGCACCAAACTATTCACCAACTACCAAACAGCCCCTAATTCTCTAAGGTAGCGTTTGGTACGCAGACATGATTCGACAGGACTGGACATGACAGAACTGGACAGGACAGGACAGGACGGGACTGGACAAGAGGGTGGGACAGGACTGGACAGGACGGGACAAAACAAATGTCTGTCCTGTGTTTGGTACGACTAGGACTAGATAGGACAGGATTAAATTTTTTTCCCTAAAACTTGTTTGATGATTTTATATATCATATAATAGTTATAAATGACACAAATAAAGTATATATATTTAAATAATTTAATTTAAAAGTATTTTTATTTTTTTACACAATTTTCAAACACATAAATACATACATAAATGATAGTACAAAATGTGGAGGTGGCCGACAGTGGTTTGCGGTGGTGGTGGCGGCAATGGGTGGTGGTGGAGGTGGTCGACGATGGTAGTGGTGGATGTGGTAGACAATGATAAAGGAGGTTGTAGTAGCGGAGGAAGAGGTGGAGGTGGCCGACGGTGGTTGGTGGTGATCGGTGGAGGTGGCGATGGTGGTGGAGGGAGTTGTTGTAGTGGAGGAAGAGGTGGAAGTGGTCAACCATGGTTGGTGGTGGCTACCGGTGGCCGCCGAAGGTGGTGGCGACCATGGGTGGTGGTGATCGGTGCTAGTGTAGGTGGAGGTGGTCAACGATGGTAATGGTGGTGGTGATGGATGAATGGTAGTGGAGAAGGTTGTTATAGTAGAGGAATAGGTAGTGGTGGCCGAGGGTGGTTGGCGGTGGCTATCGGTGGCCGTCGATGGTGGTGGTGGCGGTGATCGGTGGTGGTGACCCATAAGGCTAATATCACATTAGTTATATATCAAATGAGGGTAGGTCAATGATTTTTTTTTTCTGTCTCACTTTTGTCCCATGTTGTTCCACCTATTTTGGTGGAACAAGAAAATGCCCTTTTTGTCCCATCCTGTCCCACCCTGTCCAGTCCTTGTTCTTGTCCCATGTTGCGCCAAACGTGGTACAGTGAATTTTTGTCCTGTCCCATGTCACGCCAAACGTGGGACAGTGAGTTCTGTCCCGTCCTGTCATGTGCTGTCCCATGTACCAAACGCAGCCTAACCACCATAAAATCATGATATCAGTTATTAATGGCCTATTAGTAATATGAGTGAATTGTGGATTTGGTCCCTGTGGTTTTGTGTTTTCTTTGACTATGGTACTCATTATATGTTTATTATGGATATGGTCCATATGGTATGCAATATATTGTGGCTATGGTCCCTCAACACAAACACCGTTAAGTTTGAAATGTTTAAGCTTTAATTTTGGTCCCTATGGTATATTGAAATCTTTGAAAATGGTCTGTGTGGTTTATTATTATTTTTACATTTTTCCTTTAAAAACTAATATAAATATAATATTATTAAAAAATAAAAATATATTATCTAATTCATATTTTTATATATATATATATATATTAGTATATATATATATATATATATATATATATATATTTATTAAAAATTTATAATTTTTAATTATATTTTCATATATATAACTAATATTTATTTTTCTTGATCGATCTCAATAAAATTTTCATAATTAATATATAAATAATATATATTTATTAAGATTTTATAATTAATAAATTTAATGTCTCATGTTTAAAATTTAAATTTTGACATGAAACATTAAATTTAAATATTATATAATTTTAATAAGTATATATTATACATCTCTTAATATAAAAGTGTTGATGAGGTAGATCAAGAAAATGTAATATTAATTCTATATATGCAAATATTATTAAAAAATTATAATATTTTTAATATATATATATATTAATATATATAAATATTAATTAGATAATATATTTTTATTTTTTAATAATATTTATATTTATATATATAATATAAAATATATAATTATATTATATTAATATATATAAATAAGTTTTATATTTTTAATATATATATATATAATATATAATTATATTTTTTTTAGTTTGTAAAGAAAAAATGTAAGAATAATAATAAACCAAAGGGACCACTTTCAAAGATTTCTATAAACCATAGGGACCAAAATTAAAGTTTAAACTTTTCAAACTTAACGGTGTTAGTATTGAAGGATCCTAGCCACAATATATTGCATACCATAAAGACCATATCCATAATAAACATAGAATGAAGACCATAGTCAAAGAAAATACAAAACTACGTGGACCAAATCCACAATTCACTCTAATAATATCAATATAGGATGGTTGTCATTAATTCTTACTTGTATTCATGACATCCTCTATTCTATACCACAATTGACTATTGTTTCATTACAATTTTTGATACATCAAGCCTTAACCACTAAAGTGATCCAATAACATCTAAATCAGTTTAAACATTATGAAGTTTTATAAATAAAAATTTAAAAAAAAACAAAAGAAATGGTAGTTGTGAGATGGGTAGATTGATGCTGACTTTTAATTTCAAATAAGTAATGCAATTGGTTGACCCTCTTTGCCTTGTAAGTTGTAATTGCACATGACCTTCCCACCAACAAAGAGAAACTTCTTCCATGTTCAAATCATAATAACACACCCACCCAATTTCTATCCACACATGCTTTTCTGTTTTCTTCTATTTGTATTCATATATACATAAAATAAAAATAAAAGGAATTGAATTTGTATGCTTAAAAAACTATCTTAAAGTCATCTCCAATGGGTCACACTATATATATTACACCGAATTTCAAAAATAGTGTAAAAAGTAGTGTAAATTTTAGTGTTAATAGTAAATCTTCTTTAATGGATAACACTGTTTTTTAAAAGTCGTGTAAAAAGTAGTGTAAATGAATAGTGTTACACCAAATATAATGTAATACTATTCATTACACCAAATTTAGTGTGAAAAATAGAGACCACATTGAAGATGTGAATAATGTCATTTACACCAAATTTAGTGTTTAGTGTAAGATTTAGTGACCCCATTGAAGATGGTCTTATATAAATAATCCAATTATATTAGTCTCAATTAAATCTTCTTTTTATATATGTTAATGTATTGATTTGTTTATTGCTGTCAACAAAGTCTGTTTCGCTAGCCGAATTTTTATTTATATGTTATATATCCAGGAACCAGGATTTAATAGACAATTGCTCTAATTTTTCAGATAAGAGCATCAATACACGTCTTGCAAGACCCCTTGCAAGATGACATGGCATGGCATGTGGCTTGCAAGGCCTTGCAATACAACCCTCATCTTTCTAAATTCGAAAGATCTTTTACAAAATAGATATATTAAACAAAAGCATTTTTAATTTAATTAATTTGTTTGTTTGTTTAAACATTAATTATTAATATTATTTATATTATAATTTATTAGCTTAGAAAGAAGTTTGGTCTTGCATGTGTGTGGAATATGTTATTGCAAAGCTGATTTGGCACTTTAGAAAAGAGTATGGTCTTGCAGGTGTGTGGATGAGTCAAGTTTATGTATATTTCTCATTTTATCCCAAAACCCACCTTTGATATTGGTTTGTTATATTAAATAATAATTATGTCAACTTTTTCATAATTTTATTTGATATATTTATTATAATAATCAATGGCGATTAATATTTTTTTTCCGTCCACCAAGTTGTGCTATCTCTATTAATCAAGTTGTTTGGTCTACGTTAATGTTGTGCATGTTAAAACTGATGACGAACTAAACCTGAGAATCTTGTTTTCTTGATTTTGAAGTTACAAAATACATAATCCAAAACATTTTTGACCAAGTGCCAAAACTAATCAACCACAAGTCCACAATTAACCCAACTCTATTAGAGCATCTTAGGTTCTTTTAAGTAAAAAGTGGTGTGTCTTGTAGGAACTACCATTGTGGAGAGTTCTTATAAGAACATCATCCCCTTTGGATTCTTATTTAAGAACCTTGGTGAAGTTTGTGTGAAATGTTAATGTCCTTATTTTTATTGGTACTTAAATTTAATATTTAATATTTATTTAGAAATATAAAATAATTTTTGATGTAGACAAATACATGAGACCCACAAAAATGAGGTTCTTATAAGAAACTACCATTGTGGACTTTTATATGACATTCTAAATTATTGACGTGGAAATAAGATGAAACCAAAAAGTACAAAAAGAAGGTTAAGAACCTCCATTGGAGATGCTCTTAGTTCATGTGAAGCTATCAATTGTTTTTTTTCCCAATTATTTAACCATATTAACGTAATTTTAAAAATCTGGATCATGAGTATTAGAATTGTTGAGGGATTCGATTGATAGTTAGATAAGAGACTTGAGATGGCTTAATCGGCCGGTTTTCATATATGGATTGAGAAATACAAAAGAGAGATTAACCTAATAACAAACCCTAAGAGACCTATTTATACAAGGGAAGTTACACATAATTACATAAAGGATCCTGAACTATACATATTAACAATATACTCTAACACCCCCCCTCAAACTCAAGTAAGGGAAGAATGAGCCAAGTTGAGTTTGGAAACAAGGGCCCGAAAACGCCCTGGAAGATGAGCTTTGGTGAAGATGTCTGCAGTCTGATCAATGGTTGAGATTGGGAGAAATCGAACGGTCTTACGAAGAACATGTTGTCGAGTGAAATGACAGTCAATCTCGATGTGCTTTGTGCGCTCATGAAAGACATCATTGTGAGCTATCTGAATAGCACTGTTGTTATCACACCACAATGGTGTTGGGGAAAATTGATGAGCACCCATATCAGATAGTAACCAGCGTAGCCATACAAGTTCTTGTGTAGTGTCAGCCAAGGCTCGATATTCAGCTTCAGTACTAGATCGAGCTGTCAGAGATTGTTTCTTGCTGCGCCAGGAAATAAGAGAGTCTCCAAGGAAGAAACAATATCCGGTGGTAGAGCGACGATCAGTTATGTCTCCATCCCAGTCAGCATCGGAAAAGGCACGAAGAGTTAAGGACGATGTAACACCCTCAAATTTGGAACGAGAAACTAACATTAAAATTCCATAAAATCACCAAAATAGATGTAGTCACTTCTACAATTCATTCCTTAAAATACCTCGGAATTTAAAACATTACAAGTGTTAGATCTGAAGTTTTGTCAATAAACCAAGTGTTGAAGATCTGATAAGAAGACTCAGATTTTCTGAGTAGAGAAGTCAGAGGTCTGACTGTGAAAGCTCAGAAGTATTGATCAGTGAAATCAGAAGTCTGGAAAGAGAAGTCAGATGTCTGAGTTAAGGAGTCAGAAGATCTGAGAAGCTTTATCAGAAGAATGTTCAGAAGTTCTGAACTACCTGTTCAGAACTTATGACGAGATACTTTACTTAGTATTTTATAAACTAATTAGGACACGTGTTATGTTCTTATTAGTCTTTCTTATTTGTACTGTAGCTTTAAGATGTCCGTTGCAGTATAAATAGTAGTTAGCTCTATGTTGCTAACTGATTGATTTTTCCCGTATAACTTTGTATTCATTCTCTGTAATCTTTGAGATTCTCTCTCTCTTAGATCTGTAATTCTGTTCATCATTGAATACAATTGGGCTTGATCATACAACTTCTCAATTACTGCTTTCTATATTGATTGTGAGATTAGATCCTGTTCTTTCAATTGGTATCAGAGCTAATCAACAAACAAATTCGTTCAAGATTGTTATCGCGAAGGTCAATTGATCAATTTCTTGAAGATTTCTTGATTCATTCAAAATTCGATTCCGCTGCTAGGGCTAGTTCTTGAATTCTTGGCAATTCTTGAATTTCCTGTTACATTTCGATCAAGAAACTCGAATTTGTCTTTCTGTTGAATTTTCTTACAATCATGTCTTCTAAAGAATATCTAGCCATGGGATCTGAAACCAAACCGCCGGTTCTTATACTAGAAGAGTATCAGCAATGGAAAATTCGTATGATCCAATTTCTAGACAATATTGATGAAAATCTAATGGTCTCTATTCGAGAAGGTCCAATTGAAGTGTACATCGATGTTGCTGCAACCCCTGCTACAGAGACAACTCCAGAAATTCCAGCAACCAGGGTGAAAAAGAGTTATTCCCAATACACAGCTGAACAGAAGAATAGGCATGCTATTGACAAAAGAGCAATTACTTTGATGACTTTGGCTGTCCCAAATGAGGTTCTTAACAGGATTGACAGTGGATCATCAGCTAAAGAAATGTGGGACGAATTGGAAAGGCAGATGCTAGGAACTGTGAGATCTATTCAGGCAAAGTTAAATTAAAGCATAAATGCTTATGAAAGGTTCAAAGCAAAAGAGTCAGAAAGTTTGACACAGACATACAGTAAATTTTGCACTATTCTAAATGACTTGAGAAGAAATGGACTGAAGAAAACAAAGTCAGAAATAAATTACAAATTTCTGAACAGTCTAAATTCAGAATGGTCATCATTTGCCATAAGTCTGCAAATGAACAAGGATATGTGTGAAGAAGACTTAAATGATCTATTCTGTGTTCTTAATCAACATGAAGACTCTGTCAAGTTAGTTGTGGAAGAGAAGAAAAATGTTGCTGATCAGTTAGCGTTCTTATCAAAGTCCAAAGCAATCAAAGCACCCAAAAAGACTGCATATCTATCAGAGATACCTAATCTGGAAGAATCTGACAAGGAAGAAGGATCAGAAGATGATGAAGATATCAAGATAATGGCTGAGAAACTAGCTTTGTTGACAAATACTTTCAATAAAAGGTATGGGAAGGGTAGATTTCAAGGAAATTATAAGAGAGTTGGGAGTTCAGATTATAAGAAGAAAGAAGACAGAGAAGAAAATAAGTTTGAAAAGAGAGTAGAGAGAAGTGAAGAAAACATTGAAGAGAAGGATGAAAGAAAAGAAAAGAATCTGTGTTTCAAGTGTGGAAAATCTGGCCACTATGCTAAGGATTGCAGAGTTAAAATTGTGAAAGACTATGAGTACTACACCAAGAAGGCTCAGCTTGCAAAGAAGAGAGATGATAAAATTGCTTTGTTGGCAGAACAGGAGAATTGGTTGTACTATACTTTTGATGAAGATGATCATATCAACTTTCCACAGATGCAGAGCTATATGGCAAAAATGAGGAATGAGGATGATTCTGATTTTGAAGATGCTGATTCTGAGTCATCTGCTGAGGTACATTCTTCACTTGAATTAGAGTTAATGACACAGATTGGTGAAATGAAAACTGAATTTGCTAATCTAAGAAAACAGATAAAAGGAGAAAGAAATTTGGTTAACAAATTCAGAATTGAAAAAGAAGTAATAAAAGAACAATATGAAGAATCTGAGGCTGAGAAACAGAAAGTTAAAGATGAAAATTCTGAATTGATGAAAAGGCTTTCTGAACTAAAAGTTGAGTTTTCAAAAATAAAGGATGAAAAAGGTGATTTACAAATAAAATTTGATATGTTATTTGAAGAAAGAAAGAATTTATACACTAAAATTAAAGAATTAGAAGATCTGAATTTGAAAAGGGGTCAGACTCAGCAAACACTAAATCTTTTATTAAGCAATGTTAAAGATACAAGATTTTACAACCCAAAGAAGGGATTGGGATTGGAAGAAAATGTCCCTTTAAAAAGAGCTCCAATTAACTTGTATGAAAAACTTCAAGTTTCTAAGCCAAAAATCCCAGAAATTGTTGAAGTTTTTATAAGACCTGCTAGTTCTATAACAAGTTCTGACAATTTGCAAAGACCAAACTCTAAAAAGTCAGATGAGAAAATTTATGAGTCTAAAACAGAAAAGTCAGTTGGTTCAGAAGAAAAGGTTAAGAAAGAAGTTTCTAAACCAACAGATGAGAAGCCAAGATACAATGATACTAAATTCAAGTATGATTCTTTAAATGTAAGCTACAAATATAAACAACCAAGTTTTTCATATCATGACATTGAGAGCATATTTGACACAAGTAAAAATTCTGAAACAGTCAATCAGAAGTCTGAAACTTCTAGTCAGGATTCTGAACTTTGTAGTCAGAACTCTGAGTCTAAAGATCAGACATCTGAGTCTGTAAATCAGAACTCTGACTCAGGTAGTCAGAAGTCTGATTCAACTGGATTTTCTGAAACAAAATCAGATGAATTTTTGCAACTTGAAAAGAGATTTAATCTTGTGAGTCAAGAACTTGAGGACTTAAGGAAAGCTTATGATGAACTTGAAAATGATTTCTGTGAGGTGGATATTAAACTTGAAGAAGCTTTGAAAGAAAAGAATATTTTTATTCAGAAAATAACAGAGCTTGAAAAACTGAAGACTGAGTATGATCTTTTTAAAATTAATGCTTCAAGAGAAAATGATAAATTCTTTAATGAATCAAGTACATATGAAAAAGGTGAATCATCTAATTCTTCTAACAAAAAGAACTTGAATTTTTCAGAAAAAGAAGAAAGCAAAAGGAACGATGATCTTGCAAAGTTGAATGATCTGAAAAGGGATCTTGAGAAGCTTAGAATGAAATCTACTTCTGAACTCAAAGCTAGAAATTCTTGTAATAAGGGCAATTGTACTCTGAACAGTATCAATAAAAATGAAATGACCTATGTTTCAGATTTATTGTCACTTGCAAAGAAAAATCTTGTTTGTGTTAGATGTAAAAATGATTCATTCCAATATTCTCATAAATGTCAAGTCAAAATAACTTCTGTTTCATACATAAGAAAAGATATTCAGAAAGTTTCTGTTCCTCAAAATACAGAAAAGAAGAAAATTTCTGTTCCTCAGACTCAGAAGAAAGAAAAGATAAAAGAAAAGAAAGTTGAAAATATAGCAAAACCAAAAGTTACAACTCTCAAAAAGAATTTGAACAAGCTTGTAAGCAGAAAATGTTCTGACTTCATAAAAGTTCAAGGAAAGTGGTGTTTGAAGAAAGATTTTGAGTGGAGAGTAAAAGGTACTAATGTTAAATCCAATGACAAAGCTAACAAAGATGGACCCATTCCAAAATGGGTACCTAAACCTAACTGATCCTTTTGCAGGGCTGTCATGTGTGGTTTTTAGATTCAGGAGCTTCAAGACACATGACAGGTCAGAAGTCTTTTCTATCAAACTTCACAGAAAAGGCTGGAGGAGCAGTAAACTTTGGAAATAACAGCAAAGGACAAGTCAAAGGTTATGGGGATTTAACTAAAGGGGATCTGACTATCCAAAAGGTTTTCTATGTTGAAGGATTACAGCATAATCTTTTCAGCATAAGTCAGTTTTTAGACAGTCTTTGTCAAATTAAGTTTCAAATAACAGGTTGCATGATTTTAACTGAAAATGATGTTAAAGTCTTCTGGGCCAAAAGACATATGGACTTATTTGTAGTTAATTTTTCAAAATTGAAAACATTAAATACAGTTTGTCTTTTATCAAAATCAACTGCAAATGAATGCTAGCTTTGGCACAGAAGATGTTCTCATCTGAATTTCAAAGATCTTAATAATCTTGTTGCAAAACATCTGGTTAAAGGCTTACCAAAGCTTAAATTTGAAAAAGAATCATTATGCTCAGCTTGTGAAATGGGCAAGATGAAAAAGAGTTCTCACAAATTAAAAATGGACTCATCTTGCAAAGCACCATTAGAAATGATTCATACTGATCTTTGTGGTCCAATTTCAGTTCAATCTATGGGAGGAAAGAAATATATGCTTGTGATTGTTGATGAATTCTCCAGATACACATGGGTTGAGTTCCTAAGAGCTAAGTCAGAAACTGCTACTACATTGATAAATTTTATCAAAAGGATTCAAGTTCTCTTACAACTTCCAGTTCAGAAAATTAGAAGTGATAATGGAACAGAGTTCATAAATGAGACTCTTCGGAATTTTTTAGAAAGTTCTGGGATTTCTCACAATTTTTCTGCTATCAGAACTCCTCAACAAAATGGTGTTGTTGAAAGGAAGAATAGAACTCTAGTTGAAGCTGCGAGAACAATGCTGGCTTATGCAAATCTTCCTACTTTCCTATGGGCTGAAGCAATTGCAACTGCTTGTTTTACACAGAATAGAACTTTAATCAATAAGAGATTAAATAAGACTGCTTATGAACTGATAAATAAAAGAAAACCATTAATCAAATTCTTTCATGTTTTTGGTTGCAGGTGCTATGTTCTCAGAGACAGAGAAAATCTTGCCAAATTCGATAAAAAGGCAGATGAAGGATACTTTGTGGGTTATTCTTTAACTTCCAAAGCATTCAGAATCTACAATAGAAGAACCAAGAGGATGATGGAGAGCATAAATGTAACTTTTGATGAAGCCAGAATGCGGACTTCTGAACAAGACAGTTCAGAACTCATGCTGAACAAGACAAAAATGACTTCTGATACAGATTCTAATCCTATTTGTTCAGAACTCAATTTACTGTTTAAGGATGCTTTTAGTGAACTAATTTCTGATTCTTATGCAGAATATGAAAACCCAAAGATGATCAAAGAGATGAAAAATAAGACTCCAGAAATAGTTCAATCAACTGTAATTTCTGACAAAGGTCCATCAGAGGAATGTCCAAATCTAATACAAACAAGTGGTGAAAATTCTGAACCTTGTAATCAGAATTCTGATTCTTGTACTCAGAACTCTGAACAAGTCACTCAGAATTCTGACTTCATTAATCAGAACCCAAACTTGGATATGACTTCTATTCATACATCAGAACAAGGGGACAGTTCAGAATTACAAGCAATCATTGATGAGAATGATGCAAACAACAATTATTCAGAGATTGATGTACTTCCTAGTGCAAATAAATGGACTAAAAATCATCCTATTCATCAAGTAATAGGTGATCTTTCAGCAGGAGTAAAAACCAGATCAGCTACAGCAAATGAAGCAATGTTTGCTGGTTTCTTGAGTGTGATTGAACCAAAGAAAGCTAATGAAGCCTTAGAGGATCCAGACTGGATTTCAGCAATGCAAGAGGAATTGCTTCAATTTGAAAGAAATAAAGTCTGGAGACTCATCCCAAAGCCTAAAGGTAAATCTATTATTGGAACTAAATGGGTGTTCAGAAACAAAAAGGATGAATCAGGTGTTGTCATCAGAAACAAGGCAAGATTGGTTGCTAAGGGATACTGTCAACAAGAGGGAATTGATTATGATGAGACATTTGCACCAGTGGCAAGAATAGAGGCAATCAGAATATTTTTAGCCTATGCTGCACATAAAAACTTCAAGGTGTATCAAATGGATGTCAAATCAGCCTTTCTAAATGGCAAACTTAATGAAGAGGTGTATGTCCATCAACCTGAAGGTTTTGTTGATCCAGAATTCCCTGATCATGTTTATATTTTAGACAAAGCTTTATATGGTCTAAAACAAGCACCACGAGCCTGGTATGACACTCTTACTAAACACCTGTTAGGTTCAGGATTCAAGAAAGGTAAGATTGACACAACTTTGTTTTTAAAGAAACAGGGTGATGATTTGATTCTGATTCAGATTTATGTTGATGACATAATATTTGGTTCTACCAGTCCAGAATTATGTGATAATTTTTCAAAAATCATGTCATCTGAATTTGAAATGAGCATGATGGGTGAACTGAATTTTTTCCTTGGTCTTCAAGTCAAACAATTACCAAAAGGTATTTTTATAAATCAAGGAAAATATGTCAGAGATATTCTGAAAAAGTTCAAAATGTCTGATTGTGCTTCTATGAGAACACCTATGGCAACTAACATAAAGTTAGATGCTGATCTCAAAGGTGTTTCAGCAGATATCAAACTTTATAGAGGCATGATTGGATCATTACTTTATTTGACTGCAAGTAGACCAGATATCATGTTTTCTACCTGTTTCTGTGCTAGATTTCAATCTAACCCGAAAGAATCACATATGTTGGCTGTCAAAAGGATTTTAAGATATCTCAAAGGAACACCTGATCTAGGTTTATGGTATCCAAAAGAAACTGACTTCAAATTGACTGCTTTCACTGATGCTGATCATGCAGGAAGTAGGTTGGACAGAAAGAGTACATCTGGTGCTTGTCACTTTTTGGGAGATAAAATAGTGAGTTGGGCATCAAAGAAGCAGAATTGTGTATCCACTTCAACTGCTGAAGCAGAGTATGTTGCTGCTGCTGCTTCATGCTCTCAAACATTGTGGATGAGAACACAACTCATGGACTATGGATATCAGCTTAACAAAATTCCCATCTATTGTGACTCAGAAAGTGCAATTGCCATTACTCAGAACCCTGTTCAACATTCGAAGACTAAGCATATAGATGTGAGGTATCATTTTATAAAGGACTATGTGGAAAAAGGAACTATAGAGATGCACTTTGTGCATACAAAGTATCAATTGGCTGACTTGTTCACAAAGCCTCTTGATCACAAAAGGTTTTCTTTTCTCATATGTAAAATAGGAATGCTTAATCTGCCTAATTGAAAATATTTTTTTCTTAAAAATGCTAAATTTTTCTAAGTAAACTTGTCTGAGTAGTGTACTCAGAACTCTGAGTCTTAAGAATCAGAATTTCGGAATACTAAGATCAGAACTTCTGAGTCTTGAGTTCAGAACTTCCGAGTCTTGAGTTCAGAACTTCCGAGTCTTGAGTTCAGAACTTCTGAGTCTTGAGTTCAGAACTTCTAAGTCTTGAGTTCAGAACTTCTGAGTCTTGAGTTCAGAACTTCTGAGTCTTGAGATCAGAACCTCTGAATCTTAAGGTCAGAGATTCTGAGTCAATACTTCAGCAATCTAACTTTCAAAAATTTATTTTTGAGAAATACAAATAACTTCAACTGTATGGATTATGCTTCTTCTATTATCTTTTTATCTCATCTTTATGTATCATTAATAGTCAAATGCATGCTCAAGTCAAGGGGGAGCATCAAAATTCTTTTGGAAATCATTTTGTGATGCTTAAAAGATTTGTTTTCATTTCTTATCGCTAATCATTCTAAGAACAAGCTTTTAATGATAAATTTTTTGTTATTCAAACTATATCTGAATTAAAAACTTTTCATATTCAGATATAAGATTTTAAATGATTCTTTTTACATCATCATAATATGAACAGAGTTTTGATGATAAAAAGAGCTTCTATCTGTTCAAACCTCTTCTGAATAATCAAAATGTTTTATATTGGTCAGAAGTTGATTTTAAATGACATTTTGGTTACAAGGCAAAATTCTTCTGAGTCATGGAATCAGAACATCTGTGCGTGTTATTCAGATCTTTGACTTGAGTCAAAATTCTATCCACTAACACGTGTCAGCTTCATATTTGTTTGACAATGCCACGCATTTCATTTAAATCCTTTGTGGTATTTCACATGTGTTGACTCCGTTATAACATTGATTTCGCTTTTCCGTTAAACCTTTCAACTTCGCGGATTTTAAATAGGTCTTAAAATCCCTATTTCAAATTTATTTCAAATTCCAGAGCGAAACGTGAGATACGAATCAAATCCAGAGTTCTTTGAATCTGTTTTCTTCTTAAATCATGTCTGAAATACGAAGAAGTGGTCCAATTTCTCTACATTCTACAAAATCGATAATGGATTCATCCGATTCGGAAAATGATGAAGTACAAAATAGAGTTGCAGAGGAAGGGGCAATAAGAAATGATGAAGAAGATGAACAAATGGATGAATCTGAAGGAAATGCGGATGAGGTAAACGTTAATATTGAACATGAACAGAGTGCTGCAGGTTCTATTATGTCAGATAGATCTATTTTAGTGGAAAGAGTTGTTCCTGAGAGTGAATGGTTGAAATTATCTGAAAATAACTGTGTTATATTGTTTGAGGAAAGTCGTTTTAAGCCTGAACACAGAATTATCATGGAGTTATTCAAACATCATCCGTACAGAAAATGGTTTACAAGAAGTAAAAATGTGCCTGTTCAGTACATACAACAATGGTGGAAACATCTTAGGTTAGAAGATAATAAGTTTGTGTCTGAAATTGGAGGAGTGACATTTGTCTTATCTATCTCTGCACTAAGAGAAATGCTGAATCTACCAGAGAAAGATGATGTACAAAGAAGAACAGATTTTGAGGATTCACCCTTAACAGAGGAATTAATAGCAGAGTTTATGAAGTTGGGATACAATGAAGGATTGAGGACTCTCAGTTTGTTCAGAAGAAACAAATTACCACCTATTTGGGCTTGCTTTTTTCATGTGGTAAATAAATGTTTGTCAGGGAAGAATAGTTCTGCTGATCAAGGTTCTAAACAAATTCTTCAGATATTTCAGGGTTTAGTGAAGAATAGGCATTATGACTATACTTTAATACTTTGGGAAGATATGAAGAATACATTTGAGAAGAATCAGAAAGCAATTCAGAAGAAAACAAAGGATGCTCCACTGACATACATTCCTTACATAAGGTACTGGCAAATTGTTATTTGGTATGCCATGCAGGAAAACAGAACAATCTCAAGAAGAACAAATGAAGAGCATGGTCCTACATTTTATTTGGGTAAGATGACCTCAGTAACAAGACTTGAAAACTATCCCAATCATAAACTATTGCCAAAATCACCTAGGAGCTATATTCCAAGGGAGAGTGAGATTTTAAAAGCTTATTGCACCTCTATGGGAATTGAATTACCTCAAATCCCTACCCAAGAGGACCAACCTGAGAAGAGAGGTGAGGGGTCTAGTCGAATTAGAGAGGGGGAGGATGTTCAGATGGGTGAACATTCTGAGAGACTTGAGGGGGAAAATTCTGAGAGCTTGGTTAGATTTGGTGAGGAAAAACAGAATGAGAGTGATGAGGATGAGAGATTGTCAACAGAGGTTCAAACAGAAAGAGATGCCTCTGAACCAGCTAATCTTGACCAGGTAACCACAAATGCTATTGGTTCACATCTCTTGGTGTCCAATATTGAAACAAACACCATGGACCTAGCGGTGGATCTTGAACAACCCATCCATACCCACTCAGAAGCATTTCAACATGCTACTGTTTCACACAAATCCGGGGAACCATCCCAAACTCATTTGGAGGGAGGTGATAAATCCCAATTTATTTTTCAACACATTGAGTCTGAATATCACAGTCCTATTCATATTGAGCCTGAAATTCCTTTTGACACTTGCACAAATCAGGAATTTCGTATTCCTGAAACAACATTCATAGACATACCTAATGTTGGGTGTCGAGGATTGGATGGAAGTCCTGGTGAGGTGAACATTACAAAAGCCTCATTCAAACGTGCATCTGTTGTACAAGATGACTGTGTGTTATCTACAGGCCATGAGCCCTCTGGGCACATGAAAACTGGACCATCTGTTGGTTCAGGTTCACTGTTAGAAACTTCTGAATTTGAAAAGATTCAGAAACAAAACAAGGAGATGGGGGAAAAGTAGAAAATTTGGAGAAGAGGGTGGAGGATTTGAATGATGAGATGTCAGAGTTGAAAGTTGTGTTGGAGAAAAAGTTGATTTCTGTTGAAACCAAAGTAGATGATGTAAAGAAATCCTTGGATTCTCACAAAAAGGAGATCGTGGATATAATATCTGGTTTTCAAAAAGATATGTTAAAACAAATGCAAGGTATGCAGGAATCTATACTGAAAGCACTGAGTGTATCTTTGGCTTCTACTTCAAAGCCTCTTGATCCTGTTCCTATTGCAGAAGCTGAACCTGAAGTTATTTTTAATCAGAACTTGAAAAGAAAGTTTGATGATAATGAGCCTCATGATCATCAAAAGGGGGAGAAAAGACAAAGGTTAAGTTCTGATGATGATATTGGCATAGAAGATTTTGAGATGGCAGATATGCAATTAGCTAGTACAAAAAGTTCAGAAGATCAGATACAGGAAAATTTAAAGGCAATAACTCAGATAGTTCAGATTGATAGCTCAGATACAGAGGAAATGGAGTTGGAAAGTACAGATGGTGGTGAGTCAGATAAAACAGAGGAATTGAACTTAGACATAGAAATGGAAAGAAACTCAGATGAAACTGAAGCTATTGAGGAATCTGCATTGAGATCAGAAAAGACAGTGGAAAGTGAAGTGGTCAACATGTGTACAGATATTGTGGTGTATAACAAAGAAAATATGACGGATTCTGAATTAAAAGAAAGGAGGTTAAGTGAAGAGTTGATCAGAAGGATGCATAATAGTTTAATCAGAGCTTTGAATGTTCAAAAAGTTCAGCAAGGAATAAAAATGACAAGACCTATTGATCTAATGGGAGAAGAAGACAGAACTGTGAATTATACTCAGGATTTTGAAGATGATTTTAGATTTAACTTTTGTGATGAGTTAAATACAGAAGAAGAGTATGTGAAAGTGAAAGACTTCTTTATGCCTTCTGAGTATGTATTCAGAAAACCAATTGAGATTCCAAAGATTAAATTGCAAAGACTAGAAGAACCTGTGTGTGACTTCATTCTAGAGTTAAGTGATGTGCCATTAGCCAGACAATTTCATGATGATATTTTTCCTGAGGAAATATATGATAATCTCTACTACACAGAAGGAGAGTATGAGCCTTTGGAAAGTAACATTGATGGTTTTATGGATGACAGAGCTCAGATGGTCTACTCAGAAGCTTCTAACAGGTTCAGAGTTCCTGACTCAAAACTGCATATTCAGAAAAGAATTGAGAAAGTTCTGATGTTTCAACAAGATGAATTCAATGGTTTAATGTTTGTTAGAATGGAAGTACTGAAAGAAAGAAATACAAAGGTTTCCATGTCTACCTTTGATTTTCACAGATTGACACCATAAGTTGCTAGTCCAAAACTAGATGCGGAATAATTCAATAATCAAGTCACCTCTCGTGCACTTTTACTAGCACTCTCCATTTCACAAGTAGCTAGAGTTACCCCCAACCTGAGCCTGTTGCACATTCCGACAAATAAAAAGGGTTAGACTTACGCCTAGTGAGTTCAAGCATTTTATCATGACTATATAAAAATTCATAAATCGAGAGGAGTGTAGTTTTTAGTCATGATTTCAAAAGAGTTTACTTTAATTACAAATCGCCCATTTTACAACTCACACCATCCCCATACTGAAATCTTTATTATAACATGGTTTCCCAAAAATAGACTCATTCCCAAGTCAACGGAAGAGATGAAGTAGCATTTGATACTTAAAACGATTAAACTCATATAATTATTCGTCATTATTCCAAAACATCCTAAAACATGGATGAAACATAACCCATAACTCATATAACATGGAAAGACAATTCTCATAAAAATGATACGTCATCGAAAACATGGATAAATACAAATACCCAAAACAACACCTTTCGGTGACGGGGGAGACCCGTATACATTGCATGTGACGGAACACTAAAGTGGGTCACCTACTATGCAATAAAACACACCCGTGGATTACTCTCGTAAACTGAGCTCAATCACTCCAGATCTATTTCCCGCGAGACTAGGGAGCCCCCAACTTCAACCACTCCAAGTCTATACATTGGGTCACTCCAAATCCACAACAGCACATTAGGGATTACACCTTACTGCCCATGAGACGACGCCCGACCATCTAGGTCCACGCCTTACTTATCATGGATCTCGATGCCTATCCCGTGCTAAGCACATATATAGAATTACACCTTACTGCCCATGAGACGACGCCCGACCATCTAGGTCCACGCCTTACTTATCATGGAACCCGATGCCTATTCCGTGCTACAAAAGAAACTAACGTCTCGTAAACTGAGCTCAATCAATCCCGACCTCTTGCTCGCGAGACCAAGGGGAACTCAACTGCCTATGGATCCATGGCTAATAAGGTCTAAATATTACCCGACCCCAAATGAATAAACGTAATGCATTCAAAACATGCAAAACTCCAATAACGCAATTCATGACCAAAACTCAACTTTGAGCTATCAAACTGGACAAATGTCCCCAAGACTTAATATAAATCAATACCGAGCCACAAGCTCAACTCACTCAAAAGATAGATTATGAAAAGTCACGAAATGACACAAAATATAACAACACACACCATTTGCCGGTTAATACCTCAATTCTATGAAAACCCGAAATAAACCTTGGATCGGGATAACCCTCATTTCCAAAGAGGACTCACACCCTTAATATTCTCAAAATGACCCATTACACTATAAGTGCATTTCCCAAATGGTTTATTAAAATCATTTACACATATATGATTAAACCCTCAAATAGACATCATTTTGAGCAATTAATCTTTTAAAGACAAATTATGGTTTCTAACCATCCAATTATCCAAAGCCCCAAATATGGGTGTTTTATACATTTATGAAGATAAACACTTCAAAAGAGTTAAACTAACTAAATAACTCAAACATAGATCTTTTCAAGTAAAACACACAAATATTTGGAAAATACTCATTTTGGCATGTACAAAGTTTTCGCAAAGTAACTTGAACTCACCTTTGCTAGATTAAGCTAAATCTAGAGCTCTCCAAACGTAAGCTCCTTTGATGAAGTTTGCATCCTCAAGCCCAAATCTTCCAAAACCTAAATTCATAAGTTTCCAACCATAGATATTTATCCTCAAACACTTAGAATCATTTCCCCCAACATATTACTCCCAAAATCGCCAATAGATCAAAACCCTAATTTCCAAAATGAAGAGAAGAGAAGATTACCTCAATCATCAAGTGAATCCACCAACCAAACACTTCTAGTGTTACCAAAGTGAGCTTCAATCTTCATTCCATCCAAAGAAAGGAAAAGGTTTAGGTGAGGGTTGGGTAAAACCCTAGAAAGTGTAGAAATCCTACCAAAACGAAAGTGAGAAGAAGGGTTCTAACCTCCATCCATAATTCCTTGTTAAAAACTGAAAGAGAAGCTTTGGTTTGTAAGATTTATGGCTTCAAGAGCTCCAAAAACGATTTAGAGGGTTAGGGTTTCGGTTTGGAAGAGAAAGAGGTGAAATGGGAGAAGTGAGAAGTGATTTGGGGTTGAAAGGGGGTTTTAATCGGATTCAGCACCCCGACCGCGACAATGACACCGCGACAATGACCTGGTCATTCTCGCGTGTCATTGTCGCTCCCCATGTGCATGATTCTGTTTGATTTTCTCAGATCATCCCCCCATTGCGACATTGACACCGCGACAATGACATGGTCATTGTCGCTGGTCATTGTCGCGACCCGCGTACCAAGTCCCGGAACTCGACTTTTCAACGCCAAAACTCTCGATGCTCTTAGAAATTTTACGTAATGTCTTCCAAACATAAATCCCACCATTTTCAAGATGCAAAACATTTGGGTGGTATTTATTTACCGAAATTACGAGTGTTACAATCCTCCCAACCTTAAAACGATTTCGTCCTCGAAATCTATATCCTTTACAACCCAAGGGTATCCAATTCAACACCGACTATAATTTATCAGTTCCTAACTGGAAATCTAAATTTCCCCCACACAGTCTATCAAGACAAATCCTCGAACAATTGCTTATCAACAAAGCCCCTTCAAGTACACTGTACTTATGTCCGGGAGAACACTCCGACAACTGGAATGACTCTTAGTTAGACGACTTCGGTTGTCTCCCAACCTTAGATGTTCCATACATCCCGATTTCGATTTTCGACTTTAAGTCAATCCAAGGTTTGTTCGCTAACGAACCCAACGGAATCATCGATTCTGATTATTCCTATCATTAGTTTCCATCTACATCTAACGAGTTCTAATAGACTCCAAGAATCCATCCCAACATCAATCATCAAACCGACAGGTTCTGTAACCATACACGAAGGTTATTCCACCAAAACCACTCGTCACAATTGAGCATCTTAAGGTTACTACCACCATCACCATTATTCTTTTAAAATCGGACTACAATCCCCCCGATTACACTAACGGTTTCCGACCTCAAACTCACAAAGTTTGACACCTAGTTATACCACCAAACTTTTAACTCTAACAGGACTCTACACCTGAGTTCCGTTTACCGAGTGTTTCCACAAAACTAAGGTTGTCAACAAAACGGCTACACCAACCACGAGGTGCGTTATAGTAACAACCCGCGATTCATAGAGACAAATAACATACATTTTATATCATAAAATGATCAAAAGATACATCGTATTTCACATTCGGTCCCATAGTCTTAATAAACATAATAAGTAAATCCGTACAAACTTTTTACAAAGTAAATTACATGTTGACTAATAACAAAGTCATAAGTACAAAATACATCCATAACTTCGTAACCAACATCTTCACAAAAGCTATCCATCAAGAGTCCTATTTACTTGCTCTTACCCGTTCCGCCACCTGGAATACATATTTTTAAAACAGAAATGAGGGTTAGACCTAATGGTCTAGTGAGGAAATCCCTGTCAGTTTAGTAAACCTTTGTTATCAAAACCAATTATATAACACTTTTCATATTCATCCATATACTACACGTATTTCAATACCATTCAAGACTCGTACATCTCATCCCACCTTATTCCTCCACAATTGGCCATACTAATTGGTAGCAAGCCAACTAGTAACTAATCAATGTTACCGGTCCGCACACCGGAACCCGGCTACCCATCGTTCCGCACACCGGAACCCGGCTAATGTGCACTTGTGTAGTGTAATGCACATATGAGTATAATATCTTACTATATTATAAACACATAATATTCACACCTTGATCACATATCCATTCCACACATATATGTATTCCAGTTAAAATATTTTGAAGTAAAACTCACCTGTTTAGCTTATATCCAAAAATCCTTCCAAGATATTTATCAAGCACTTCGCTCCTTCAATTCCAAATTCACAGTATCTGTACAAGTCAAATACAAATATCGTTTTACCACTTTGAACACATAGAGCTTGCTAGGACTAAGAGCTTTAGATAACTCTATCTAACTCTTATCCTCAATTGTCTTCCCCAACCCGAACTTAAGTCAAGTCCACAGTACTTTCGGTCCTTATTCATTCCCTATCCATGAATTAACAAGACACCGGCTACTGGACACTTAAAAGCATCTAAACTCATCAATTAGACCAATCAGCCAAAGTATCCAGAAACCACAGTTTATCCGGACAACACTACTTTTCCGGACAGCATAACGTTTCCGGACAACACCATTAATCCGGACAATCTAAACAATCCAGACGTCATCCGGACACCAAAGTAATCCGGATACCATCCGGTATCTAATTCTATCCGGAAAACATAGGAAAATAGAACTTACCCGGATGAAGAACTCGTCCGGACACCTGCAGAACACTATCCGGACACCACCAACAAAGCTACACGGACACATTCATACTGTGTCCGGACACCTCTGTCGGTTTACTCTATCCTTACCCAGAAATCGGCTGAATTAATACTAAACCAAATTTGATGATTCCAATCCGATAGAACTCTTCTACTAACAATTTCACACATAAATTGTAAAGAAACATACCTTAATCAGTTCCAATAACTCCAATTTTTGAGCCTTTACCCTTCTTTCCTCTTTTTCTTCTTCTTTTTGCTCCCAACACACACACACACACACACAAATCTGGGTTTTGCTATAATGAAGACATCTGAACCCTAATCCAGATATTATTTAACCATATTTACCACTTCAGCCCCTTAACTCAACACTAATGACTACAACACCCTTAACTTAAAAATTAATTAAAAAATCACCCTAAACCCCCCATATTATAGTTAATTAATTCTAACGAAAATGAAATTTAACTAACGAACTTACCCGGGGTATTACATCATCTCCCCCTTAAAGGAATTCCGTCCCGGAATTCGGTTAGGCAAAAAGGTGAGGGTATTTGGTTCTCATTTCGGATTCTGATTCCCAAGTAGCATCCTGCCCTCTATGATGTCTCCACTGAACTTCACTTGTCTGATCTCTTTATTCCGCAACACTTTAACTTTGTGGTCAACTATGGCTTTCGGTTCCTCCACATAATTCAGCTTTTCATCCACTCGTATATCTGGTAGAGAGACGGCCTGATTTGGCGTAACTAAACATTTCCAAAAATTCGAAACGTGAAACGCGTTATGAATCCTGCTTAACTCTGGCGGAAGATCTAACCTGTAGGCCACTTCACCAATTCTTTCTGTTATTGCAAACGGCCCAATGTACCGCGGACTAAGTTTTCCTTGTTTCTCAAAACGTATAACTCCTTTCCATGGCGATACTTTCAACATTAGAAAATCTCCAACATGAAACTCTAACGGTTTCCGACGTCGGTCAGCATAGCTTTTATGTCTGTCTTGAGCCATTTTCAATCTGTCCCGAATCTGAGTAATCTTATCTGCTGTTAACTGTACTATATTTGGCCTCGCTAACTGTTTCTCCCCCACTTCGTTCCAACATAAAGGTGTTCGACATTTTCTACCATACAGAACTTCAAACGGTGCCGCTTGTATGCTGGAATGATAACTATTGTTGTAAGCAAATTCGATCAGCGGTAGATGTTTATCCCATGATCCCCCAAAGTCAATAATACAAGCCCGGAGCATATCTTCTAAAGTCTGGATTGTTCTTTCACTCTGACCGTCCGTTTGAGGATGATATGTTGTGCTTAACTTTATCTGTGTTCCCATTTCTTTTTGAAAGCTTCTCCAAAATCTAGAAGTAAAACGACTATCTCGATCAGAAATAATCGAGATTGGTACTCCATGTTGCGTCACTATTTCATCAATGTACAATTTGGCTAAGTGTTCCATCGAATCAGTTTCTTTTATCGGTAAGAAGTGAGCAGACTTCGTTAATCTATCAACAATCACCCAAATGGTATCAAATCCTTTCGGAGTTCTAGGTAGCTTGGTAATGAAATCAGTAGTGATCTGATCCCATTTCCACATTGGTATCTCCAGACGTTGTAATTGACCAAGCGGCCTTTGATGTTCAATCTTTACTTTCTTACAAGTATCACATTTTTCCACATACTGAGCAATGCTTCTTTTTATCCCCGGCCACCAGTAAAATTGTTTCAGATCCTTATACATCTTGTTCGTACCCGGATGAATAGAAAAACGAGACTGGTGAGCTTCTTGTAGTACCCGATCACGTAACCCACCCATACGAGGCACCCAAATTCTGCTTCCTAAACATAATAATCCACGGTCATCTTTTTCTAGCAATGCTGATACCCCCACTAATCGTTCTGACTTCAGATGTTCTTCTTGAAACGCTTCTATTTGACACTTTTGCAAATCGCCAAAGATGTTCGGTAGCAGTTCTGCCCGTAGTGAAATAGCTCTTATTGTTCCACTCCTTTCCTGACGACTCAGTGCATCTGCTACCACGTTCGCCTTTCCCGGATGATAAAGGATTTCGCAGTCGTAATCATTCACCAATTCCAGCCACCTTCTTTGCCTCATATTCAATTCCTTTTGATCGAAAAGATGTTGGAGACTCTTATGATCGGTAAATATTTGGCACTTAGAACCGTAAAGGTAATGTCTCCAAATTTTCAACGCGAAGACAACTGCTGCAAGCTCCATATCATGTGTAGGATACTATCTTTCATGGTCCTTCAGTTGACGAGAAGCATAAGCAATCACCTTTCCACGTTGCATAAGTACACATCCTAATCCTAGTTTGGAAGCATCGTTGTAGACAACAAAATCATCAGAACCTTCTGGCAATGCTAATATTGGTGTGCTGCAGAGTTTCTCTTTCAATATTCTGAATGCTTCATCCTGTTCTGCTTTCCATTCAAACTTTAGATTCTTCCGAGTCAGCTTAGTCAATGGCGTTGCGATTCGAGAGAAGTCTTTTATAAATTTTCGATAGTAGCCAGCTTGACCCAGAAAACTACGTACTTCGGTTGGCGTCTTTGGCGGTTCCCATCTTTCAATCGCTTCCACTTTCATCGGATCTACTTGAATGCCTTTCTCTGAAACGACATGCCCCAGAAACTGAACTTCCCGCAACCAGAATTCACACTTCAAGAATTTAGCATACAACTTTTCTTTCTTCAACAACTCCAGAATCAAGCGAAGGTGTTGTGCGTGATCCTTTTTGGATCGAGAATAGATAAGTATATCATCGATAAATACAATGACAAATTTATCGAGATAAGGCTTACATACCCGATTCATTAGATCCATAAAAGCGGCTTGAGCGTTCGTCAGTCCGAATGGCATCACCAAGAATTCGTAGTGGCCGTACCTTGTACGAAAAGCAGTCTTTAGAACGTCTTCTTCTTTAACCTTCAACTGATGGTAGCCAGATCTGAGGTCAATCTTGGAGAAATAACAAGCTCCAACTAATTGATCGAAGAGATCATCAATTCTTGGAAGTGGATATTTGTTCTTGATCGTGCGCTTATTAAGCTCCCGGTAGTCAATACACATTCTCATTGAACCGTCCTTCTTTTTCACAAACAAAACTGGCGCTCCCACGGCGAAGAACTAGGTCTGATGAAGCCTTTGTCGGATAGGTCTTGTAGTTGTGTCATCATCTCTTTCATATCTGGAGGTGCCAGACGATACGGTGCACGGGCAATAGGAGCGGCTCCAGGAATCAGATCTATACCAAACTCTACTTGTCTAATGGGCGGAAGACTATTCAAGTCTTCAGGAAATACTTCAGGAAATTCACTAACAATAGGAATATCTTCCAACTTAATCTTTTCAGGCCTACTATCTATCACATAGGCTAAGTAACTCGAGTAACCCTTGCTGACACATTTACGGGCTTTTATCATAGATATTAGGCTAGACTGATGATTCTTACGATCACCATAAATCACTACTGACCTCTTATCAGGTAAAACGACATTGATTATTTTCTTATCACAAACTATGTTAGCCTGATTCTCAGCTAACCAATCCATCCCTACTACCACATCAAACTCGATCAAGGCTATAGGATATAGTTGTATCGGTACTCCACACCCCTCTATATTTATCACACAACAATCAAAAATTTCTTTAACTGACACTTGGTTATCATTTGTAGTGTCTACCAGTAAGGCATGTTCTAACATTTTAGGCTCTAAATGCATGTGAGCAGCAAATGAAGGAGACACAAAAGATCGGTTTGCACTGAAGTCAAACAACACTTTAGCACGTGTAGAGTTTATGAAAAATGTACCTGTAACCACATCCGGAGTTTCCTCCTGTAACACCCTAAAAACAGGGCTAATTTAAACCTAAAAAAAATCCACAAGTTATGATCAAATAACATCAAACTTATATAACAAAAGGATTGACTGTAAGGTTTTATATACATAAACAACTAACTTAAATAACCTTTTAATCTAATCATTACATCATAATCAGATTAACTAGGTTATCTAATCCATCGTCCCAAAAACATCAAAAGAATAGCTAGATCCTCCGTCATCTCTAAGTTTGAATCTTTCCAAAAGTCCTCGTCACACATCCCCGCTTACTTCCCGGAGCTTGTACCTGGTAACAAAATTCAACTTGAACAATTAGGCTTTCGCCTAGTGAGAATATTCAAATCAATTAAAATTTAACAATTAAAATCTCAACAGATAAATCAAACCTTTTTCACCCATCTTACCGTACAACAACTCCTTTCAACAATGGTAATCTACCCCACTCCCATAACTATGACTAATTCACCTAGTCATATTATCATATACCAGAGCCTTCTACGAATCAATCCCAGATTCTAGATCAATGCTCTCATCTAATAAATCGCAATTACATATGCCTATTTATTAGAAAGGAAGTAGAGATTACAATTACTCATGTCAATCTCTATTCCTCCTTAGAAATCAGGAATTACGATTACTCACATCAATCCCATGATTTCCCAAAATGCAAAATAGGAATTACGATTACTCACATCAATTCCATATTTAACATACACTCAGGAATTATGATTACTCACATCAATTCCGTAATTCATATAAATGGGAATTACGATTACTCACATCAATTCCTCATTTAACACACACACACTGGAATCACGATTACTCACATCAATTCCATGTGTTTATATCAAACTAGTGCCTATGGATCCATCACACTTACTAACGTACATGTAAAATAACATATTGCACTACCTCTCATAACATATTCTTAACTTTAAGAATATTAAACGACCTATCACTTCTTGATCCTCAAATTATTTTCCTTCCGAATACTGTCACCAAAAGTATTCTGAACTCTATTTATAAACATATTCTGAAATCAAATTCTAAATAAAAATTAAGTTTTAATGTAATTAAATTCTAATAATAAAACCAATATCCATTTAAACTAAATGTTGGAATTTAAATGTCAGATCCACTCAAAAATCGTGTGGCCCAAATCCAATTTTAATTTACTAGATCTTATAAATCATGCGGTCCAAATTTGGTTTTGCTAAAATATTAGATCCTAATCTTTTGTTCCGGCCCAATGACTTCCGATATGGAATATGAATTCCGGTCAAAATGACTTCCGGTATGTGATAATAACTTCCGATACAACCATTAACTCCCGGTATATAATACTCCCGGTATCCCCAACTCCCGGTATCCCCAACTCCCGGTAGTCAACACATGTACCGGGACTTCATCGAAACTCATAAGTACCGGGATTTGCCTCTACCGGGACTTCCAACTACCGGGACTTCCAAGTACCGGGACTTTCAACTACCGGGACATTCAAGTACCGGGACTGTCAAGGTTTTGCGTACTGTCCATTCAACAAATCCTCAAATCAATTTAAAACATAAAATCAGTTCAATCTACTCATCAATTAAGTTCTACTAACATGTTAAGGCACACATATTACACATCTATTTCAACATTAATTGCTGAATTTTAAAGAGAGTTGAATAAACTCACCTGAACACTTCTGAATACTGTGTTCTTCAAACTTTCAGTGGCTTAATCGACAGCTGAACAACCAGTATTCACTATCAGATAATTTTCTTTCAAGAAATCAGTAATACAAACCTAATTTCTTACCACCGATTAGCTTTCTTTCTTCTTCTTTTCTTTCTCCTTCTTTTCTCTCGATTTCTCTATCTCTCTGCGTATTTTCTCATTACACAGACCCAATACAACTTAAGTCCTTAAAACAGGACACCTCATCAGATTTGATGAGTCATTCCCAAATTTCCAACTAAACCCTGAATTTCAATAAAAAGACAATTCAAACCCTTAAGTTAATATTATATCCACAAATAATACAACGGAAATTCGAGATGTTACAATACTCCCCAACTTGAAAATGATTTCGTCCCCGAAATCAAACCAAGCAAACAAATGGGGATATCTATTCCTCATGCCTTCCTCCGTTTCTAACGTCACATTAGCACTTTGACATATCCACTTCTTATTAATTCATCACTTTCTAATTGATTTTTCTACAATCACTTAATCATGAATAAAGATCCCGAAAGATTAGGAACTCAACTCTCCACATTTTCTGCATCCCATATCTTTTTAATATTACCCGCTCCCCAACTTGAAAATTTTACAAATCTCCTTGAGTAATTATATAATTATCAAATCTTTATCCTCTTATCAGAATCGTAACTGATATAATTAACTAAAAAAAATCAAACGATTTGGACACAACCAACAATTAACCTGTGTGTAGGAATGGAGTTAACGAGGAATGTACCAGAAACGATATCCCTTGATCCTTTATCTTCTTCAGCTGTCATATGATACGCTCGGCCCATCGGCTTTGGAATATCTGTTTTCTTACTTTGATCCCCCTCCTTCTTCAACTTTGGGCAATCCCGACGGTAATGGCCAGGTTGTTTGCATTCATAGCACGTAGATCCTCGAATAGGACAATTATTCATAGAATGCCCACTCTTCCCACACTTATAACATTCAAACGTGGTCCTCTGACATGGACCAAAATGCCTATTTCGACATTTCGAACACCAATTCGGTTCTTGACGCGGCTCTAAATGCGGGCCATCAGAAAAGGGCTTTGATACATACGATGATCCCGATCGAACTTCCCCTTTTCTTTTCTCTCCCACCTGTGCTTTCTCTTCTTTGTCCTTAGCATACATTTCTTCTATTACTTTCGCTTCTTCAATAGTTTCTCTTAATGTAGAAGCTCTCGAACTTCGGACCCTTGTCATCATATCTGTCGGTAGACCCTTCAAATAAGCCTTAACTTTATCTTTTTCATTTGGAGCCACATGCCCCACCAAGTTAAGCTTTTCCATAAAAGATTCTGTATACTTTCTCATCGTCATATTGCCTTTCTTGAGATTCCGGAACTATTCCTCCAGAATCTTTGCTTTGAACTGTTCCCAAGTCATGGCATTCAGAACTGAAGCTGACACAGAAGATGATAACACATTCCACCAAGACAATGCGTTACCGCGTAACATTTGCGACCCAAATCTAACTTTCGACTTTTCGTCACAACACTCACAAGCTCGAAAAGCTTGTTCAATTTCTCTTAGCCAATTCATACAGGCTACTGGGCTATCTTCTCCTTTGAATTCCGACGATTTACAGCTCAAAAAGGTTTTGTAGGAGCAATTCCTATCAACCCTTCTTTCAGTTTCTAGACCTGGGTTACCAGTTGGATTTATCACATTGAAATCAATCCCTGTTCTCCTAGGTTCCGTACTCCGATCACTAAACATTTTCATAAACATCTCTGCTTGTCTTCCCATAGTGGTGTTCATCATTTCAGCTTGTCCATCAATCTGGTCACATTATCCATTATCCGCCCTTCCATGCCTGAATCTGGTGGTGTGTGATCGGCAGTACTGGTACCCCCTCTATGTACCCGATTCCGCATTCCTCCAAGAGAAAGAAAATCTGGTGGCGTCTCATGAACTCCGCCTACTCCAGATGGTCTTTCTCCCGGCTCATCTAACCAAGTCCTATCCACAGAAGGATTAGGGGACCTCGGCGGTGTATTCACCATTGATCTGAATTTGCACCAAAAGAATACCCATCAGAAATGGTTCATACATAACTAGGCATACAAAACATACTTTACCGCTAATCAGTCACTGTAACAATTAGGAATAAGTATGCTTGTGTAATAATATATTCATAATAACAGTAGCTAATTGAAATTGCAAACATATTATACATGAGAATCCTCATTACCATCGTTACAGTACTAACTTCGCGTATTTCTGTCGACTCTAAGACTACCCAGTCTTAACAATTCTACCCATACCTCACGGATCATAACTTAATTCATCACAACTTAAGTCTAGGTAACTCAAAATCATACCTAGTTCGCTTAAACTACTGCTCTGATACCATATTGTAACACCCTAAAAACAGGGCTAATTTAAACCTTAAAAAAAATTCCACAAGTTATGATCAAATAACATCAAACTTATATAACAAAAGGATTGACTGTAAGGTTTTATATACATAAACAACTAACTTAAATAACCTTTTAATCTAATCATTACATCATAATCAGATTAACTAGGTTATCTAATCCATCGTCCCAAAAACATCAAAAGAATAGCTAGATCCTCCGTCATCTCTAAGTTTGAATCTGTCCAAAAGTCCTCGTCATACATCCCCGCTTACTTCCCGGAGCTTGTACCTGGTAACAAAATTCAACTTGAACAATTAGGCTTTCGCCTAGTGAGAATATTCAAATCAATTAAAATTTAACAATTAAAATCTCAACAGATAAATCGAACCTGTTTTCACCCATCTTACCGTACAACAACTCCTTTCAACAATGGTAATCTACCCCACTCCCATAACTATGACTAATTCACCTAGTCATATTATCATATACCAGAGCCTTCTACGAATCAATCCCAGATTCAAGATCAATGCTCTCATCTAATAAATCGCAATTACATATGCCTATTTATTAGAAAGGAAGTAGAGATTACAATTACTCATGTCAATCTCTATTCCTCCTTAGAAATCAGGAATTACGATTACTCACATCAATCCCATGATTTCCCAAAATGCAAAATAGGAATTACGATTACTCACATCAATTCCATATTTAACATACACTCAGGAATTATGATTACTCACATCAATTCCTTAATTCATATAAATGGGAATTACGATTACTCACATCAATTCCTCATTTAACACACACACTGGAATCACGATTACTCACATCAATTCCATGTGTTTATATCAAACTAGTGCCTATGGATCCATCACACTTACTAACGTACATGTAAAATAACATATTGCACTACCTCTCATAACATATTCTTAACTTTAAGAATATTAAACGACCTATCACTTCTTGATCCTCAAATTATTTCCCTTCCGAATACTGTCACCAAAAGTATTCCGAACTCTATTTATAAACATATTCTGAAATCAAATTCTAAATAAAAATTAAGTTTTAATGTAATTAAATTCTAATAATAAAACCAATATCCATTTAAACTAAATGTTGGAATTTAAATGTCAGATCCACTCAAAAATCGTGTGGCCCAAATCCAATTTTAATTTACTAGATCTCATAAATCATGCTGTCCAAATTTGGTTTTGATAAAATATTAGATCCTAATCTTTTGTTCCGGCCCAATGACTTCCGATATGGAATATGAATTCCGGTCAAAATGACTTCTGGTATGTGATAATAACTTCCGATACAACCATTAACTCCCGGTATATAATACTCCCGGTATCCCCAACTCCCGGTATCCCCAACTCCCGGTAGTCAACACATGTACCGGGACTTCACCGGAACTCATAAGTACCGGGATTTGCCTCTACCGGGACTTCCAACTACCGGGACTTCCAACTACCGGGACTTTCAACTACCGGGACATTCAAGTACCGGGGCTGTCAAGGTTTTGCGTACTGTCCATTCAACAAGTCCTCAAATCAATTTAAAACATAAAATCAGTTCAATCTACTCATCAATTAAGTTCTACTAACATGTTAAGGTACACATATTACACATCTATTTCAACATTAATTGCTGAATTTTAAAGAGAGTTGAATAAACTCACCTGAACACTTCTGAATACTGTGTTCTTCAAACTTTCAGTGGCTTAATCGACAGTTGAACAACCAGTATTCACTATCAGATAATTTTCTTTCAAGAAATCAGTAATACAAACCTAATTTCTTACCACCGATTAGCTTTCTTTCTTCTTCTTTTCTTTCTCCTTCTTTTCTCTCGATTTCTCTATCTCTCTGCGTATTTTCTCATTACACAGACCCAATACAACTTAAGTCCTTAAAACAGGATACCTCATCAGATTTGATGAGTCATTCCCAAATTTCCAACTAAACCCTGAATTTCAATAAAAAGACAATTCAAACCCTTAAGTTAATATTATATCCACAAATAATACAACGGAAATTCGAGATGTTACACCTCCGCCTCTTTAGCTGTCATTTGAAATGTACGACCCCTTGTTCTCGGCGATTCTATTCTTGGAACTACTGGTCTAGTAATTGCTGGTTTCCCCGATGTGCCCCCTTGTTGTATTCTACCTCGCGGACAATCTGACTGAAGGTGATCCGGAGAATTACACAAGAAACAAAACCGCGTTAATCGACAATCTTTAATAACATGCCTGGTCTTCCCACACCTATAACAAACCCGCGATTCAATCTGACAGTTTCCTTGATGGATACGGTGGCACTTCGGACAAGGTCTTTCCATTGGTCAGAAAGGTGGACGATTATCGAATCTCTGAAATCTAGACTTCTTCGGGTCATGTGGTGGTCCTTCCCATTTTCTCTTTCCCATACTTTTATCACCAGCATCCCTCCTATTATCCCGCTCTACATTTTCCGCGGCATTTACTGCTGCTGAAAAGGTATCAGGTCTCGTTGCAGTCACTAATTTTTGAATTTCCGAATTCAATCCAAATATGAACCTTTCCATCTTCATTTTCTCCGTGGCAACATAATATTCTCCAAAACGCGACTTCTCTAGAAAACGGGCAGTATAGTCTCTAACTGATAAATTCTCTTGTTGTAGGCTTAGGAATTCCTCCTCCAATTGTCTGACTGCTGCTTGAGGACAAAACTGTTCTTTGAATGCCCTTGAGAATTCGCCCCAAGTAAAGGTTGAGTATACATCAGATCCCTTGGAATCAATAAGGGCCTCCCACCAATATAAAGCATCTGCCTTTAACATTGCAGTTCCGTATAACACCTTATCCTCTTCCGCACATTTGCTGGTTTTAAATACAGCTTCAATTTCCTCCAGCCAACGCATCGCCTTCACTGGATCTCTATCCCCTCCATAAGTTGGTGGTTTACAGCTTAAAAACATCTTATAGTCACACCTTCTTGGTACTGATACGACAATAGGTGTGATAGGCATCTCGTCTTCCAAGTTAGGATCTGGTCTTTCCGTTTCAGTATTATGCGTCTGGTTAAACATGGCTTGAATATTGGCTTGTAATCTTCCCATCTCAGCAGCCAAGTCGTCTCTCGTAACAAATTATGTGCCTCGCCCCTGTACTCTGCCTCCAGTCCTGCCCCTGCCTCTTTCTCCCCCTCTTCCCCTTCCTCCGGCAGCTGGATTGGTTCTATTCAGGCTTCCTCTTCCTTCCCGATTTGTTTATCTCGTACCACTTGCCATTCTGTTGATTCAGACAAGGTTAATAGACACATAAGCACATACCCCATATAACAAGGTATTCTAGTTCAACATGTACCTGTAAGATCACAATTACACTGGCCAGGTGTAACTCTGAAATTACCTTACATGATGTTCCTTTTACCTTTTTATACTTAGTATCCCCAGGTTCTAATGGTCTAGTGAGGAAATCCCTGTCAGTTTAGTAAACCTTTGTTATCAAAACCAATTATATAACACTTTTCATATTCATCCATATACTACACGTATTTCAATACCATTCAAGACTCGTACATCTCATCCCACCTTATTCCTCCACAACTGGCCATACTAATTGGTAGCAAGCCAACTAGTAACTAATCAATGTTACCGGTCCGCACACCGGAACCCGGCTACTCACCGGTCCGCACACCGAAACCCGGCTACCCATCGGTCCTCACACCGGAACCCGACTAATGTGCACTTGTGTAGTGTAATGCACATATGAGTATAATATCTTACTATATTATAAACACATAATTTTCACACCTTGGTCACATATCCATTCCACACATATATGTATTCCAGTTAAAATATTTTGAAGTAAAACTCACCTGTTTAGCTTATATCCAAAAATCCTTCCAAGATATTTATCAAGCACTTCGCTCCTTCAATTCCAAATTCACAGTATCTGTACAAGTCAAATACAAATATCGTTTTACCACTTTGAACACATAGAGCTTGTTGGGACTAAGAGCTTTAGATAACTCTATCTAACTCTTATCCTCAATTGTCTTCCCCAACCCGAACTTAAGTCAAGTCCACAGTACTTTCGGTCCTTATTCATTCCCTATCCATGAATTAACAAGACACCGACTACTGGACACTTAAAAGCATCTAAACTCATCAATTAGACCAATCAGCCAAAGTATCCGGAAACCACAGTTTATCCGGACAACACTACTTTTCCGGACAGCATAACTTTTCCGGACAGCACCATTAATCCGGACAATCTAAACAATCCGGACGTCATCCGGACACCAAAGTAATCCGGATACCATCCGGTATCTAATTATATCCGGAAAACATAGGAAAATAGAACTTACCCGGATGAAGAACTCGTCCGAACTTGTAAAGAAACATACCTTAATCAGTTCCAATAACTCCAATTTTTGAGCCTTTACCCTTCTTTCCTCTTTTTCTTCTTCTTTTTGCTCCCAACACACACACACACACACACACAAATCTGGGTTTTGCTATAATGAAGACATCTGAACCCTAATCCAGATATTATTTAACCATATTTACCACTTCAGCCCCTTAACTCAACACTAATGACTACAACACCCTTAACTTATAAATTAATTAAAAAATCACCCTAAACCTCCCATATTATAGTTAATTAATTCTAACGAAAATGAAATTTAACTAACGAACTTACCCGGGGTATTACAGTTACCGCGAGTCTAACCCTCCAATTACCACAAACACATTGACTTTGCTACCGATATCATCCGACCTATAGTCACGCCACGTGCCTGAACGCCCAACTCTTCCCAGTCGAGGTTCTACACACTTACTTTCAACTGGGTTACTTACCTTTCCAAGGTCCTAATGAGTTCAAGGTTTTCAAGAGCGTTAAGCAATAAATATGCCAGTCAATCAACCTTTTACAAAATTTTCAACGCAAAAAATTTCATATCAAATAAATTGTACGGATAGAAAAACTACTATCATCAATTCGGTAGTTACACAAAAACGGACACGCTCGTCCCACATATGAAAATCATGTCGAAAATTATTTCATTGCAGTTCAGATTGTTCACAAACACAAAAGGCGTAATAAACAACTTCTTTAAAATTAACCGCCACAGTTCTAGTATGGATTGACTCATGACATGTACGTAAAGTAACTACCCGACTTTAAACAGGGTGCAACATAAGGTGTGCACGTATTTCAAAAGAAGTCCAACGACATTTGACTCCAAAGTTTCCCTTTTTACCATAAAATGGCGTGGAACAAGGTTCACCAACAAAATTTTGCGCGCGTTAGTTTATTATACAAAACGATGAAACGGTTTACAAATACACCTTAGTCAACACAAGATACTTGTGCAAATTCCATATTTAAAACAACCCATACAATTTCATCCTTTGAAAATATATCGACTAAAACCTTATAACACCTCAAACTGGGGTAGACATGCAAGCTTGTAACACTTCCTTTAGAAATTTTCTTGAAACGAAATAACATGCATCAAATGGTTCGCGACCAAATTTCAAAAGATGAACCTATTTAAATCAATTTTCCGAAGTTTCTCATCCGGTCCTATTATGACATTTGAATAAAACGTTTTTGGCAAACCTGCACACAACAATACGTTTTTTTCCCAAAACATACGAGGAAATAAGTGTTAATAATTTATTGACACCAAAAAGGGTTCAAACCTATTTTCAAATTTCCAAGTTGCACCAACGGTGCGCATCAATGTTCAAAACATAAGAATTCCACACATCATAATTTTATACAAACAAGTTTTCTAAAATCTTTATCACGAAGCACTTTCCTCAAAATGTCGTACTTGGAACATAAAACGTCGAAACGTCATTGCTTAAAATGTATTTGTCAAAATACTCAAAATACACATTTCCTTCAAACCAAAAGGTTTTCAATTTTCCAAAAATATTCGGCAAGTCAAAATTTACCAATGTCAACGACTCATACATTTGTGTTTTTCAAATATCGTGCATCATAAACCATTCGTAATCCCCACACCACTAAAACATGCTTTGACCAAATGGTCTCTCATTTAAACAAGGAGTTAATAAAACATTTTGATGCACGACCCGTTTGTCAAAGTGTCGAGAAACAATGGTTATCAAGCTATGCATACCCCTAAGTCGATATAGCGCATTTACATAAAATGATAATGAAACATTAAACTGACCAAAAGCGCACCAAGCAAGTCATTATGAAATGTCAACAAAACGTTCCTTCATGCATCACTTAAGCCACGTATAAATCAATCCATACACTGAACTATATGCAACGAAATACTTAGTAACACCAACCTTTTGAAAGAAAAGTTACGTGACATTAGAGTTCCAAACTCATCTCTTTTTAGTCGCCTTATGGTATAAAATTAACTTTTCTCAACAAAACTCGAGTGGGACAAAATACCCACATAACTTATAACTTTTCACATAAGTAATTAAAGCATGCACCTTGTGAAATTATACTCACACGACTCTACATGTCGTAAAACAAAACTCCATGAACCTCAATGGACTCAATGACTCCAAGTCAATAAAACGGTGCTAAACATTATGCTTTCAAAGCCAAATTGCTATAAGCAAAATCATAAATGAGACGCCAAAATCCCAAAATCCCCTTCTAGGATAATACCATATAAACAACATTGTTTAACAACTCACATTAAACAAATTCCCGAAAATAACTTTACATAGACATAATGGAAGACAACTTTCAGTCCAAACTCTAACATATGTGGAGGAGATCCAATGTTAAAGTTATAAGCAGTAGTCACTTGCCCAACATCTTAAACTGTTGATCCAAACCCTCGGTGATTTGATAATGACCCTATCTTAAATACTTAGTGAAAATTGTAAGTAAACAATATGTATCAGAGTTTCACTATCGCTGATAAATACTAAGATCTTACAGTATTGCTGATAGGAACTCTCGCACTTTTAGATTAAACATTCAGCGAACACTGTTCACCATATCGCTGAGTCTGTTCAGTCCTTATGGTGATCGCTGATAAGTTAGTTGTTTACTTGTGATCCCTGAAGACAAGATTCACGTCAACAAAGGTTCTACGCTGAAGTCGAAGATCAAGCTCAAGAACCAGCGACAAGTCTCCTAATGAACTGATGCGGATCAGCGAAGACTCAGATTTGTCCACTCAACGTGAAGTATCAAGTACAAGACTTCAGCTATCGCTGAACTTTATCATTCGCTGAATAGTAAATGATAATCGCTGAATCAACGAAAGCTGATCATGAAGTCCTCCGTACAAAGTACTTTTGTCTTAACCTCCCTTGCACGCCACCGTACGAAATGTCAGAAAAGAACCTCCGAAAATCTGAAATCGTACAACCACTCTGATACTACACTGTTCATTCATGCGGCTACTAAGGTTGTCAACAAAGGTCAATGACATGCAACCAATCCGCTGATGACACGTGTAAAGTGTATACTGAATTGCATTAAATGCATGCAGTATATAAAGAGATGAACTCACTTCATTTGAAGTAACTTGCTAACTCTGGACAAGTTCAAATCTCTCAAGATATGATTTTATTAGTAATCTCCTTATCTTTCTTAGTTCAAGAAAACCTCAGTGTTCCAACTTGTTTAGATTTAGGTTTATCCTTAATCTTGTTTCCGCAACAAGCTGTAAATTGTTAATGATTTATCAATAAACAATTTAGAAAAGTAAAATAGTGTGTTTGTATTCAACCCCCCCCCCCCCCTTCTACAAACTTGTTTAGGCCTTTCGGGACCAACAAGTGGTATCAGAGCGGATTTGTTTAATCTCATAAACAAGATCTAATCTAAGATATTTCTCTTCCTTGCTATTATCTGAAAATGGCCAACTCAAACACAAACACTCACTATATTGACAATGGTTCTCTTGCAAAACCCCCTAGATTTTCCAGAGATAACTTCAACTTATGAAAAATAGGATGACACTTGCTACCTTATATGGCACATTTCTGAATCATGAGCAATCTAGCCATCTTAAGAAGAATCTTGTAAAAGATTCCAAAAGCACCCCGGTTGCTTTAATCTCAGAGGAACCTTCTACTCAGCGACCCGTGGTCACTATCACTGAGTTAGAAAGTAACTCTGAAAGGTCATCAGATTCTGATTCTTCAGATGATGAATCCTTGGCTCTCCTAACTAAAAAGTTCAGAAGATTCGCCAAGAAGAAAATGTTTAGAAAGAACAAAACTCTTTCTATAGCTGACAAGCCTAAATCATCAGTTTTTGTTGATAAGGCTACTGCTACTTGTTTTAACTGCGAAAAGACAGGTCATTTCGCTAACGAGTGCAGGTCAAAGAAAATCATGAGACCTTCAGCTTTTACAAAGAAATCCTTTGTTCCAAGGAATAAAGAAGACAAATACTTAAAGCTGAAGGAGAAGTATGCAAAGCTGAAAAGCCTTAAGAAGAAGGGAAAAGGCCTGATGGCTGACTATGATTGGGCTGCTTCTGATGAAGAAGCCTCATCATCTGATTCTGAAGATGATGAAGCAAATCAATGTCTCATGGCTAAGATTGAAGAAGAGGAAGAAAGTTCAGACATTCCCTCCACTTCAACATCTGCCATTCAGGTATCACCTTCCTTCTTTACCAATATTGTAAATATTGATGAAGCTGATAGTCTCCGTAAAATCGAACTACTGACTAGAAGTTTATACGAAGCCATGAACGGCAAAGCTGTGGTTGAAAACCAAAATCTTGATCTCGCTGAAAAGCTTAAAAATTGCCACCTTCAAATAGAAAAGCTTTCTAAATTTGAAGAAGATTTTAAAGATCAAGTCCATTTAAATCAGCTAGTCAAAATCGAACGAGCGGAAGCTATCGCTGCTTTAAAAGCTGAACAAGCTACTGTTGAAGGATGGTGTAATTCTTCAACAAAGATCACTGAGATAATTAAGGCTCAGATTCCTCTGAGTGATAAACGTGGTCTGGGTTATAAATATTGACAGGATCGATTCTTAACAAGAATTAAACTTCTTAGAAACAGAATTTAGAGAATCTTGCGGAATAGAACTCTAAATCAATAAAGAACAATCAATAGAAATTCAATAAACTGTATATAGATCAAACAGTTATTACTCACAAGTTTTACACCAAACCTCAATCTTGTTGAACAGGCTCAACAAGACGATTTCTACTTCTCTAGAAATAGGATCTAAGACCTTGAGGTTAATTCACTCTTGAATATCGAATTCTGTATGCTAACTATCTTCTATTTTTCTCATGTTTTTAATAGCTATCTATCAATACTATTTATACAAAAGTAATTACCAGATAACCATAAAAAGTAACTTGATCTTCTGAATCTTCGTTAAGCATATCTTGATCAATTCCTTCTTTGTCTCCAAAAGTATCGCATACCAACTTTATCAACTCAGCAGTATTAATGATGATTTGACTCAGCAGCATTAACAACCTTCAGCAGTATTAATCTTCACAGTCTTCAAGCAGTAGTAACTCAGCTCAGCAGTACTAACCATGTCTAGCAGTAGTAACTTGGACTAGCAGCACTAACTTCAACTAGCAGCAGTAACTTTGCCCAGCAGTAGTAACGAAGAACTGGCAGTAGTAATGAAGACTTAGCAGTACTAACCATCCTTAGCATATCTTCAGTTCCCAACAATCTCCCCCTAACTTGACTTTTAGGAAAAGAAGTCAAGTTCTTCAGATGATGCTTCCAAAACTTAGTCATCATGTACACACAGATTAGGACTTAGGCCTAGACTCTGATTGAGAATCCTCTTTACCAAGAATCTACCCATTGCTGAATCCTTGTTGCAGGTCAGCTTAGTGTGTAGCATTCCCTGCAGCCTCTTCATGCTGTGATTGTATATTTCATCTACAAGATAGTATTCATGAGTTGCAGAGTCAAGGGAGATGACATATACTCCACAGTTTTCATAGAGCATCCAGTTGGTAATGACTTGAAACTGTGTGTTTAACCTATGCTGAACTGCTTCAGGTTTGAACATTTGGCACAAGAATTCAAGTACCATTTTAGAAATTGACATCCCTGGCTCAGTCAGCATGTTTCCATATATCTTCATCCCAACTTTGAACATCTCTTCTAAGTCTGATCTTGAGCAAGTTCTGACAATTTTTCCCCAAGTAGAAAATACTTCAAATTTTCCATCAGCTCTTTTTATCCTAATGAACTCCTTTCTACCATCTTTCAAAGTGTCCCAAAAGATGATTTCAGGAGCCTTAGATGATATTGGTTCAGCCTGAAGTGGAATTGGGTTAGATTCAACACTAGTAATGTACAAGTCACATTGGGCATCCGTTTGTGATTGCACATTGCCTGATTTCCCTGATGGAGTTGCCACTTCTTCTTCAGCAACTTTTCCATCAGATTTCACTGTTTCCTCCTGGGCCTTTTCTGCAGATGACTCCACCCTTGGTTTCTTTTCATTTTTCTTCTTTGTAGTTATGGGCTGGGTTCTTGGTCTTTTCTTGGACATCATCTTGGTTCTTTTAAGAGTTTTGACAGCCTCAGGAGTTGGTTCAGCTGCTTTAAGTTTTTCAGCAGCAATAACCATTTCTGCTGCTATGGCTGTTACTGCTTCTCTTAGTACCTGTAGTGATGCTGCTTCAATACAGTTCTTTACAATCCAGTAAATTTCTTCATCTATTTCAGCTTGAGTTGTAGTTACTGCTTCCTTCTCAGTTTCTGCTGCTTTGACTGTTTGGCCATCAGCAGCATTAACTGTTTCTGCTGCTTGTTCAACCTCAGCAGCATTAACAGTTTCTGCTGCTGTGGTTTCTGCTGCTGTGGTTTCTGCTGCTTTAGTTTCTGCTGCTTTAACACACTCTTCCCCCTTTTCTGTCTCACTGGTCTCCCCCTTAACCTGTGCATAGTCCATTTCCATATCAGTCTCTATGTGAGTAGTCTCCCCCTCAATTTGTGGACCCTTCAGTGTCAGTTCTGCTTCTGACTCTGACTCCCCCTTTTTGGGAGCATCATCAGTTGAGGTTCTCCTTCTTAGCACAAACCTAGCCTTTTTCCTTTTGTTCAGCAACTTGGTGACCATCTTTTTGAGCTTCTCAATTTGAGACTGTTGGTAGGTGACCACAGTCTTAAGTTGCTCAATCTCTTTCTTTTGTGCCATGACATCCAAGTTGATATTCCCTAAGGTTTCCATCAATTCCTCATAGTTATATCTATCCTCACCTTGTTTAGAAGTATTAACCTTCTTTAAAGGATCCTTGGAAGTTTCAGCAGAAGCCTTCTGCCTAGCAGAAGCACTATCTGCCCCCTTGGTTTCTTGGCACCTGGGTCCTCCTAATGATTTCTCATTTAGAGTTGCCATGGGGAAGGTCTTATTTATGTTACCACTGTCCTTCTCTGTGCTAGCAGAAGTAGTGGCAGCCTTAGCACCCATATGGTCATCCTTCTCCTTAGAGACCACCTTCTTGAGGTTGGGAGACACCCCTGTGGTTTCCCTGTTGATATTCTCAATTGGAGAATGCTCCAATTGAGGGCTTAAAGGCGTTGGGCTTTGAGTAGGTACAACAAGGGAAGGAGCCTTGTGCACCTTTCTTCTTTGAAACCTTTTGGTGATTGTGGGAGTGGGCTGTTCAAGAATGGACTGTGGGATGTCTTTTGAGATGGAAGGGTGGGATTGGTCATCAGTGGGTTGATCTAATGAGGGCCTTGATCCTGATGCCATACCTTCAGAGGGGTGGGACACAACCATCATTGTAGAGAACAATGGTGTGTCAACTCCTTCCGAGTCCCTAGGAAGCCTTTTCATATTTGAAAAAACCTTCCCTTTAGGGGATTTGGGTACATATACCTCAGTGAACTGAGGTAAGTCCATCAACTCCTTGTTAAGAACTTCTTGCACAAACCTTGGATACATGAAAAAGGTCTTTTTGGATTCCAAGTTTGATACAAGATCAGTAAAGATCATTGCTGAGAAATTGTACTTTCTGGCAGTGGATAAGCAGACCAAGGCATATGCAATGGGACTGCTGAACTCACTCCATCCAGTAGTTTTCTTGGAAATACAGTGCATCAGGGTATGAACAAGAAATCTCCATTGGTTGAAAAATTTAGACTTGTAGAATTTAAAAACACCAATGGGACCTTCATACCCCATTCTTTGTAAAGTAGAAAAGAGTTCTTCATTGGGAATAGAAGTTATACCTGAAGCATCATTCAGCTGAAGGGAGATGCGAATAACCTCTTCAGTGACTTTCAAGGGTTTATCACAAACCCTTGTTCGAATGGTCTTCTGCCCTTCTTCAACACTAACAGTGGCATTCTCCCAAAATTGTTTCTGATGTTCGATATAGATTGTTGGGCTCACCGTGAGTGCATAGGAAATGTGCGAGGATTTGAGAAAATCGACTATATCGTGGAATCCCGCAGCTTGTTTCGGCTTCTGAAGCATGGCTATTTCATTGTGCTCATCCACGAACTCCATGATGCCTGAGGATTCTTGAAAGAAAAGCACAGAGATTCTGGAGAGTCTAGGTTAGAACGAGAGAGAAGAAGTAAATGCGAAGAGTCGTTATGAACATGGGCGGGCAAACAGGGGTATTTATATGTCCTAGATTATCAGAAGCAGTATTAACTACCTCGCAGTAGTAACCACCGAGCAGTATTAACTGCCAAGCAGTATTAACTGCCAAGCAGTATTAACTACCTAGCAGTATTAACTAACGAGCAGTATTAACTACCGAGCAGTATTAACTACCGAGCAGTATTAACTGCCAAGCAGTATTAACTACCTAGCAGTATTAACTACCTAGCAGTATTAACTACCGAGCAGTATTAACTACCGAGCAGTATTAACTACCGAGCAGTATTAACTGCCAAGCAGTATTAACTGCCAAGCAGTATTAAATGCACTAGCAGTATTAACTACTGAGCAGTATTAACTACTGAGCAGTATTAACGACCAAGCAGTATTAACTACACTAGCAGTATTAACTGTACTAGCAGTATTAACCGCTGAGCAGTATTAACCACTGAGCAGTAGTAACCACACTTACACTTTTCTTTACTTGGTAATCTGAGGAAAACAGAGGATCCTGAGAAAGAAAGTTAGTAGCACCAAATATATGAAGAAATATAGGTATAAAAACAGAAAGTCAAGAATTTATTCTAGGTTGATCATGCCCACACTTGTTACCAAAAAGGTGAATCTACCCACATCAAAAGCTTTTGTGAATAGATCAGCAAACTGGTCATTTGTATGAACTTTAGCAACCTGAATTAATTTCTTTTCATTGCAATCTCTTATAAAGTGATACCTTATCTCTATATGCTTTGTTTTTGAGTGTTTGACTGGATTATTAACAATGCTAATAGCACTGTTGTTATCAATGAAGATTGGTGTGTGAAGAAAAGTTACCCCATAGTCCAACATCTGATTCTGAATCCATAGAACCTGAGAGCAGCAGCTTGCAGCAGCTATGTACTCAGCTTCTGTGGTAGATAAGGACACTGTGGTTTGTTTCTTACACTGCCAAGATACTAGTCTTGTACCCAAAAACTGACATCCACCTGAAGTAGACTTCCTATCCATGTTGGCTCCTCCCAAATCACTATCTGAATATGCAAGCAAGTCAAAAGAGGATTCATGAGGATACCAGAGACCTAATCTAGGTTGCCCTTTTAAGTATCTGAATATTCTCTTGACAGCATGAAGGTGTGATTGCTTAGGAGAAACCTGAAATCTGGCACAAACACAGACTGAAAACATAATGTCAGGTCTAGAGGCTGTGAGATACATGAGAGATCCAATCATTGATCTGTAATGATGGACATCCACATCCTCCCCCTCAAGATCTGCAGTGATCTGTTTATGTGTTTCCATTGGAGTGCTTGCTGACTTTGAGTCTGATAAACCAAACTTGTCCAGGATGTCTTTCACATACTTGGATTGGCTAATAAAAATTCCATCTTTCCTCTGTTTTACCTGAAGCCCAAGAAAGAATGTAAGTTCTCCCATGGAGCTCATCTTGAAGCTTTGGTGCATCAATTCTTCAAACTCTTTACACATTTGATCATTGGTGGATCCAAAGATGATATCATCCACATAGATTTGAACAAGTAAAGTACCTCTCTTTCTCCTCTTGATGAACAGGGTCTTGTCAATGACTCCTCTTTCAAAGTCATTTATCAAGAGATAGGTAGACAAAGTGTCATACCATGCTCTTGGGGCCTGATGCAAACCATAGAGAGCCTTCTTCAGCTTGTATACTCTGTCAGGGTGCAATGGATTCTCAAATCCAGGGGGTTGACAGACATATACTTCTTCCTCAATGCTTCCATACAGAAATGCACTTTTGACATCCATTTGGTACACTTTGAACTTCATGTATGAGGCATAGGCTAGAAATAACCTGATTGCTTCAATCCTTGCCACAGGAGCAAAGACTTCCTCATAATCTATTCCTTCTTCCTGAGTGTACCCTTGTGCAACCAGTCTAGCTTTGTTTCTGATTACAATCCCTCTGTCATCCTTCTTGTTTCTGAAAATCCACTTGGTGCCAATTGCTCTTTGACCTTTTGGAAGGTCTACCAAGTCCCAAACATCCTGTAATTTGAACTGTAGCAGCTCCTCTTGCATTGCCTCTATCCAGCTTGGGTCTTTCATGGCATCATAAGCCTTTTTGGGCTCAATCTGGGACAGAAAGCAAGTAAGAACAGTGTTAACTGTATTTTGCTGCTCTTGCAACTCTTGGAGTCTGCTTTGCTTTCTAGTCATCATGGGAGATGCAATATCTCCAATTACCAACTCAGGAGGATGATTTTTCTGAGTTCTTGTTTGATGACCAGCTTCCTCTTGTAAGTCCTCATCCAGATTAGACTCATTTAATTCTGGATTTGTTTCTGCTTCTTCAGTCACCTCAGATTCTCGGGAATTTGAACCTGAAGACAGATTTTCCTCTGCTCTCCTCTCTTCTTCATTCTGAATAGGTTCAGTCTCCTCATGGTGTTCACAGAATTCCACAGGATCAATGGAAGGGATTGGAAATATCACAGATTGAATTCTGTGTTCTGATGATGGTGTATCCCTTTGTCCTGCATATACATCACCACTGAAACCCAAAGAATTAGTGAGTGAATCAATGTCAAATAGCCAATTAGGACCTGAACCAATAGGATTTGGTGTGTTCTCATTGCATTTGACATTGTCACTTTCTTCAATTATTCTAGAAGAGGTATTAAAGACTCTGTAGGCCTTACTTTGAGATGAATACCCAACAAGAAAACCATCATCTGCTTTGCTATCAAACTTGCCTAAGTGAGATTTGGTATTGAGAATAGTACAAGGACATCCAAATGGCTTGAAAAATCCAATATATGGTTTCCTTTTATGGAAAAGCTCATAAGGTGTCTTGTTTTTAGGCTTTACAACTAAAACTCTGTTTTGAACATAGCAGGCAGTATTAACTGCTTCTGCCCAAAAAGTAATTGGTAACTTTGAGTCAGCTAACAGAGATCTAGCAGCCTCAATCAGTGTCCTATTCCTTCTCTCAGCAACACCATTTTGTTGTGGAGTCCTAGGAGCACTGTATTGTCTCTCAATTCCTTTTTCTTCACAAAAGGTGTTTAGATCAGAATTTTTAAACTCAGTACCATTATCTGATCTAATGACTTTCACTCTTTGATTTGATTGGTTTTCAATTTTGAGAATGAAAGATTTGATCAGTCCACTTGTCTCATCTTTAGTTCTCAGAAAATATACCCAAGTAAATCTAGAATAATCATCAACAATAACTAAGCAGTATGATTTCTTGCCAATACTCATCACATTGGTAGGACCAAACAGATCCATATGTAACAGTTGAAGAGGATTTGATATAGTGTTTATCTCTTTGGACTTATGAGAAGTTTTGTGTTGTTTGCCTTTGAGACAAGCAACACAATGATCATCACATGAATATACTTTGGATGGCAGACCCCTTACAAGGTTATTCTTAACAAGTTTATTTATTGTTTTAAAGTTCATGTGACACATCCTTCTGTGCCATAGTGATGATTCATCTAAAGAAGCTTTTGAAACTAAACAATTTAGAGATGAATCAGATGAAACACTTTCCAAATCCAAACAATAAACATTATCCTTCCTTGGAGTTCTCAGAAGTATCATGTTTTCATCAACCACTTTGTATCCAGGAGCAAGGATAATACATTCAGAGTCTGTAAACAATATACTATGCTTCTTGTCACAAACCTGTGATACACTTAACAGGTTGTATCTCAATTGTTCAACATAGTATACATCTTCAAAGGTCATCTTACCCTTTGAAACATCACCCTTACCACTTATCTTTCCACCAGCAGGATTATCCCCAAATGCAACATGTCCTCCATCAACCTTTTTGAAATTTTTGAGGCAGGACATGTTACCTGTCATGTGCCTGGAGCAACCACTATCAACATGCCAAATACTCTTCCCCTTGAGCTGTTGGTTGCCCTGCACATCAAGATAAATCAGTTAGTTTTATTTGGAACCCAAGCCGAAGTGGTCTTGGGTCTCCCTTGCTCATCAAAATACTTACACTTGGTTTTGATGAGATTTTTAACTTTTGGTACTGCTGTGCTGGAATACTTTGTCAAAATTATTGGTGTAGCAGCACTTGCAGCAGTACTAATAGTGCTAGCAGTACTAACAGTGCTAGCAGTATTAACCTCAGAAGTACTAACAGAGGTAGCAGTATTAACCGAGTTAACACTGCTAGAAGCAGTATTAACAGAGTTAATACTGCTAGAAGCAGTATTAACAGAGTTAATACTGCTAGCAGCAGTACTATCTGAAGAAGAAGCACTAAAAGTATTAGCAGCACTAACATTGGACTGAATACTAGCAGTATTAACACTGCTAGCAGCACTAACTTTGGAATGATTACTAGCAGTATTAATATTGCTAGCAGTACTAACTTTGGAATGATTACTAGCAGTTTTAATATTGCTAGCAGCACTAACTTTTGAATGATTACTAGCAGTATTAATATTGCTAGCAGTACTAACTTTGGAATGATTACTAGCAGTATTAATATTGCTAGCAGCACTAACTTTTGAAGCAGTACTAGCAGTGTTAGCAGTACTAACACTGCTAGCAGCAGTATTGTTTGTAGTGCTTTTTGGAACCCACATGTTATCACATTCCTTTTCAGTTGTTTTCTTTATGTGGTTTTTGGGTTTATCTTGTTTCTTTGCCACATTTTTCTTTGCAGATTTTTTATATCCATCATTCCTTCTGTAACCACCAGGTTTTTGAAACGATCTTTGAGCATTAAACCTTTGGTTAATAGGATTGAAATAACAGTGTTTGGCTAAGTGATTTAGCTTACCACAGATGAAACAAGGTTTTGGCCTGTTGATTCTGTTCAGGTCAACTCCTTGTCTCATAGCCCACTGGTTATTCCAGTTCCTCTGATTTCCCCTCTGATTATCATGTTTTTGGGGCTTGTTCTTTTTGAATTTCCTGCAGGAACACTGTTTACAAGTATTTGAGTTCACAACTTTGGGCTGTGTGTAATGAACTTCCTTTTTCTCTTCAGTCCTTTTGATCTCTGTGTTCTTGACACATGGACTCTCACATTCCTCATCAGAGTCTACTTTGTCAGTCTCATCCTCAACAACTATTTCTTTTTCACAAGGATCTATATCAATCTTTAATTCAGGTTCCTTACTATCCTTGGTCTCTAACAAATCAGACTTAGGAGGTATGTAGTTGTTATTGTAGGGTGGAGGTGTGGCATTGTACCCTATCCCTACTTTCATCTTGTCATGGATTTGTGCTTTAATGATGGTGTCCATGGTTTTAGAAGCACAGGTAAACTTTTCAACATCAAGTTTAACCTTTTTAAGCTCTTCCTTTAACTTTTCATTCTCCTCCCCAGATACTTTCAGCTTAATCTCATACTCATTCTTCTCCCACTTCCAATAGTTAGTATCATAGTGGTGTTGAAGTTCATTAGCTTGAAAAGCTCTAATCTGTTCCTCAAACCTTTCTACAATCCTAACATAATCTTTCACATCTTTCTCTAGCCTCTTAAGGTCATCACACATACCCTGATTGTGATCCCTATATCTTTTAACAGCATCAATGCAAGCTTGAGAACAGAGTTTAGATTGTACCTCAGTGGGGATATCAGACACTTCTGCCATAAGAGCTTGATTCTGACAGGCTTCTTCAGCTTGATCACTCCAATCAAATCCCATTCCTTGTTGAGAAACAAGGGCTTGAGAGGAGCTTCTGTTTTGGTTTCCATTTGGAGTCTGTGATCCTCCACTTCTGCATTCTCTGGCAAAGTGTCCCATCTTGTGACACTTATAGCATTCAACCTTTGACTTGTCAAAGCCTGCACCATCTTCTCTTCTTTGGGAAAAGTTGTTTCTCCCAGTCCTTTTGATGAATTTCTTCACCCTCATTGATAGCATAGCCATCTGCCACTTGATGTCCATCTCTTCCAGATCATCAGCATTGATCTGCTCTAAATCATCATTGATTAGAGAAGAGTGGACATGACTAGAAAAGAATGCTTCTAGTACAGAATCTGTGGTCTTCTCATGATTGGTTCCACTAGCAGAATTAACAGAACCTGCAGTATTAACAGAATCAGGATTAGCAGCAGTATCAGAGGATGAAGATAATAAAGCAGCATTATAAACAAATCCTGATGGCCTTTTCTTGGCTTCAACTTCAGCCTCAAATACTCTGAGATCATTGTAGAGGTCATCTAGCTCTTTGTCCTCCAATTGGTCATTCTGTCTGAATGAGACAGTGTACATGGTCCATTCTTCTCCCAATGATCTAAGGAACTTTCTGTTGACATCATCAGCATCCATGTGTACACCCACAGTTGCTAATTCTCCAATTAACTTGTTAAATCTGTCAAAAGTTTGAGTCATAGACTCATTCTTTGCAGACATAAAGTTTTCATATTGTTGCCTGAGAATAGCCTTTTGATTTCTCTTTGTGCTCTTTGTTCCAGTAAATCTTTTCTCCAGAGCATTCCACAGCATCTGTGCATCTGTGCAGTGTTGGAATTGATGTTGGTACTCATTAGGAATAGCCAAAAGCAGAGTGCTTAAGGCCTTCATCTCTGTTTGTCTTACTTTCTTTTCAGCATCTGTCTTGGGAGGAGGTCTCTTTCCATCTGCTCCAATCTTTCCTTCATTACATGGGCCATTTTCTATAATGTCCCATATTGCATAATCAGTAAGAAGAATGTACTGCTTGATTCTTAGTTTCCACATGTCAAATTCATTGGGTTTGAGCATGGGAACCTTTGAAACAAGAGTACTGTGAGAATCCATTGAGTTGTCCATAATTTCTAAGATACCAACGCTCTGATACCACTTGACAGGATCGATTCTTAACAAGAATTAAACTTCTTAGAAACAGAATTTAGAGAATCTTGCGGAATAGAACTCTAAATCAATAAAGAACAATCAATAGAAATTCAATAAACTGTATATAGATCAAACAGTTATTACTCACAAGTTTTACACCAAACCTCAATCTTGTTGAACAGGCTCAACAAGACGATTTCTACTTCTCTAGAAATAGGATCTAAGACCTTGAGGTTAATTCACTCTTGAATATCGAATTCTGTATGCTAACTATCTTCTATTTTTCTCATGTTTTTAATAGCTATCTATCAATACTATTTATACAAAAGTAATTACCAGATAACCATAAAAAGTAACTTGATCTTCTGAATCTTCGTTAAGCATATCTTGATCAATTCCTTCTTTGTCTCCAAAAGTATCGCATACCAACTTTATCAACTCAGCAGTATTAATGATGATTTGACTCAGCAGCATTAACAACCTTCAGCAGTATTAATCTTCACAGTCTTCAAGCAGTAGTAACTCAGCTCAGCAGTACTAACCATGTCTAGCAGTAGTAACTTGGACTAGCAGCACTAACTTCAACTAGCAGCAGTAACTTTGCCCAGCAGTAGTAACGAAGAACTGGCAGTAGTAATGAAGACTTAGCAGTACTAACCATCCTTAGCATATCTTCAGTTCCCAACAAATATGATACTCCAATACCAACCACTGAACGTTCAATGCTTAAATTTGGAACGTTCGTATCCTCAATAGCTGACACTTCTTCATCTCAGTACTCCTCTTCAATTACACCAATCCCTGAGGAAACTCCTACCTCAAAAGGTAAGGAGAAAATGGTTTATTCAAAACCTACCTCTGTCTCTAAAGATAAAGGTAAAGGAATTGTAATTTATCAAAATCCTCAGAAGGGTATTTTAGTACCAAAGCTGAATGCTTCCAAAGCCTTAGTGATTCATTCATCTGGTTCTAGAAATCAGACCTCTGGATCAGTTCAGCGACCTACTCCTAGACTCAGAGTAGATGTCCTTGGTAAGAAATCTGAAGAACTGAATGTTCGTCCTATTTCAAAAACCAATAGTGTACTTGGTGCTGGCACTTCTAATTCCAAATTAAAAGCTCAGCACTCAAGTGGTCCTAGAACTAATTTTAGTTATAGGAAATGTTATCACTGTGGACTTACCGATCATATTGCAAGTAAGTGTCCCACAGCCACCAAAGCTGATAAGATAGCTAAGGTGAAGATAGCACCCAAGAAGACCAAACCAGTTGCAAGTCAGGTCAAGGTGACTCCTACCTCTGAGGTCAAGAAATTGACTAAAGTGAAGAAGGACAAAGCTGAATCTTCAAATGCTGCGAAGACTGCTGAACCCATTCCAATCTCTTCCACTGACAAACAAGTATACATGGCGAAGTGGGTACCCAAGCAAAACTAATCTTCCTTTGTATTGCAGGTTAAGAAGGGTATCTGGTATCTCGATAGCGGATGCTGTAGACACATGACTGGAAAGAAAAGCCTGCTCGCTGAATACAAGGAAGAGAAGGGTCCCTCTGTGACTTTCGGTGGAAATGGAAAAGGACACACCCGAGGGTATGGTGTACTTTCAAATGGTACAACATCCTTCAGAAGAGTCGCATATGTTGAAGGGCTGAAGCATAATCTTCTGAGCATCAGTCAGCTTTGCGATATGGATAACAAAGTGATTTTCACTAAGGAATCCTGCTTTGTCTCTGACAAAAAGGAGAAGATAGCTCTCAGCGGTTATCGTCTGGAAAATGTTTACGTTATAAACATGGACTCAACAACCACTGAGAACTCCTGTTTCTTCTCAAAGGCATCTTCTGATGTCAACTGGCTATGGCACAAGAGGCTCTCACATCTCAACTTCAAGACACTGAATACTCTTTCATCCAAAGAGTTAGTCACTGGTCTACCTCAACATTCATACGCCAAAGAATCCTTATGTTCAGCGTGTGAAAAAGGGAAGCAGACCAAGGCAAGCTTTAAGTCCAAGCAAGTTTCCTCAGTGTCATCTCCTCTTCAACTACTCCATATGGATTTGTTTGGCCCCGTTAACAAACAATCCATCGCTGGAAAGAAATATACGCTGGTCATAGTTGATGAATTATCTCGTTACACATGGGTAATGTTTCTCCGTTCTAAGAGTGACACCCCTGAAGAACTCATCACCTTTGTTCGGAAGATGGAAACTCTGAACAATATGACTGTTCGCTCAATAAGGAGTGATCATGGAACTGAATTCAAAAACAGTTCTCTTGATTCCTTCCTTGAGAGCAAGGGTATTTCTCACAACTTTTCGTCAGTGAGAACACCACAACAAAACGGAGTCGCTGAAAGAAGAAATAGAACAATTATTGAAGCTGCACGTTCAATGCTCAGCGATTCTCACCTGCCTACTCAGTTTTGGGCAGAAGCTGTCAACACGGCTTGTTTTACGCAAAACAGGTCGCTGATAGTCAAAAGATTCAAAAAGACGGCCTATGAACTTTTTCATGGGAGAAAGCCTTCAATCAGCTTTCTTCACATCTTTGGTTGTCAGTGTTTCATACTGAACAACAGAGATGCCCTTGGAAAGTTTGATCCTAAGGCTGATGATGGAATCTTTCTTGGATACTCCTCAGTTTCCAAAGCCTTCAGAGTCTTCAATCGAAGAAGACAAACTGTAGAAGAAACTATTCACGTCACGTTTGACGAATCCCGTTCAGCGAACTCTAAACCGAACTCTGATACAGAAGAACTGAATCAATGGATGTTTTCTCATCTTTGTGATTCAGAAGATGTTCCCACTACTCATACTCATACAACTGATGGTCCTACTATCATTCCCAATATGCAGAATAGTGAAGCTGAAACATCTTGGGTCTCAGCTGTTCCTATAAACACTATACCCGCAGTTGATCCAAATGTCTCAGAAATTCCATCTATTTCTCAGCAATCAGTGAATGAAGTGACAAATGCAAGCATTCCTCTCTTAGCTGATAATCCAGAAGTAGCTGAAGCCTCATCTTCAGTTTCTCCAGTTCAGACTGAGTCAGCGACGCATGCTCCGGCTCAGCGATGGACTGTAAATCACCCAATCGATCAAATTCTTGGTGATCCCAACGCTGGTATTCAGACTCGTAGAAGTGCAGGTAATATTTGTTTATTTGTTAACTTTATTTCTCTAACTGAACCAAAGAAAATAGATGATGCCCTCAGAGATCCAAACTGGGTCAGCGCTATGCAAGAAGAGCTGACTGAATTCGAAAGAAACAAAGTTTGGAAACTTGTTCGGAGACCAACTGACAAAACAGTGATAGGCACTAAGTGGGTCTATCGAAACAAGTTGGACGAACATGGTACTGTAACTCGCAACAAAGCTCGTCTTGTTGCTCAGGGATACAGACAAGAGGAAGGTATAGATTATGACGAAACCTTTGCTCCAGTAGCAAGACTTGAATCTATTCGTCTTTTCTTAGCATATGCTGTACATAAAAACTTCACTGTACATCAAATGGATGTTAAGTCAGCGTTTCTAAATGGAAAGCTGAATGAAGAAGTTTATGTGGAACAACCTCCAGGATTCTCAGATCCTAAGCGTCCAGGTTATGTTTATAAGCTGGATAAGGCACTTTATGGCTTGAAGCAAGCTCCTCGTGCATGGTATGGCACTCTTTCTACTTATCTCCACCTTGAAAAATTTGAGAGAGGTAAGATTGACAAAACTTTGTTTTTTAGAAAAATAAAAGGTCATATCATTTTAGTTCAAATATATGTTGATGACATTATATTTGGTTCTACTAACCCTGAGTTTTGTACTCGTTTCGCTGATAGAATGAAAGATGAGTATAAAATGAGTATGATGGGTGAACTAACATATTTCCTTGGTCTTCAGATTAAGCAAACTGAAAAAGGAACTTTTATAAATCAGGGAAAGTATGTTAAAGATATGCTGAAGAAATTCGACTTAACTGAAAGTTCAGCTATGAAAACCCCTATGGCACCACCGCTGATACTTGATAAGGACACAAAGGGTGTTCCTGTCAATGTCACGCTGTACCGTGGGATGATCGGCTCACTACTGTATCTTACAGCTAGCCGACCCGATATTATGTTTGCAACATGTCTATGCGCACGATATCAAGCTGAACCTAAGATATCTCATATGAAAGCTGTAAAGCGAATCTTTCGATATCTTAAGGGTACAACGAATCTAGGTCTTTGGTATCCCAAAGATTCAGGATTCGATCTAACCGCCTATTCAGACAGTGATTTTGCAAGTTGCAAAATGGATAGGAAAAGCACCACAGGAGGATGTCAGCTCCTGGGTGGAAAGCTGGTAAGTTGGACAAGTAAGAAGCAAAACTCAGTGTCCACTTCCACAGCTGAAGCTGAGTATGTAGCCGCTGGAAGCTGCTGTTCTCAAGTCTTGTGGATGAGAAATCAACTACTAGACTATGATCTTCAGCTCTCCAAAATTCCAATCTATTGCGACAGCACAAGTGCCATCGCTATAGCAAACAATCCAGTGCTACACTCAAAGACAAAACACATAGAAATCAGATATCATTTTATCAGAGATCATGTGATGAATGGTGATATAGAACTTCATTTTATCCCAACTGATTATCAGTTAGCTGATTTGTTTACCAAACCTCTTGATGAGACAAGATTCAACTTTCTCATCAGCGAGCTTGGAATGCTGAACTTTGAAGGATAAATCTTCAGCGGTTCACATTTAATCAGCGATACGTTTATACATTCTTGTATAGGCTCTGGATAAAATAAACTTGTACAATCCATTTCATCATCTTCTCTCTGAATAAATTGGGTTAAACTGATATCAAGGTATGTTTTCTCTGACAAAACGCATGAAAATGCAAGATTTCAAATTCTTTCATCGCTGAATATCTCTTCCTTAACAGCGATATTTTGAAATTTCTTAAAACCCTCACTGATATTTCTATTCAGTGCTTCATATTTTCCAAAGAGTCCCTGAGTTTTTCTTTCAAAACCTCAGAGACAACGAAAGAATGTGAAAGGACAGTTGTGACGTCATTGCAACGGATAACACCAGGAACGCTCTTTTTCTGACACACGTTTGCACGTTTCGTTGTCTATCCAATCAAATGCAAACACGTGTCCGTGTCATGATGAAAAACTTTCCCGCTCAAGTTTTTCTCTCTCTACTCTCTTCCTATATAAACACTCTCAAAGTTTATATTTGTCTTTTACGCGAATCAATCTTTCTCCGCAAGAAAAGAACACTGTTGCATTTTGTGCTCTCAATCTTCAAGAACTGTTCATCATCTTCTTCATCAAACTCAAGGTTATTATGTTCTTATCTATTATCAAATGCGAATAACTTGTTTTCGATCTTATCATTGTTTTACACAAGATCAAACAAAAGAACTCAAAAATAAAATCATTTTCTTTCATGGTTTTATAAACACAACCATTTCATGGTTGTTCTTCAAGTTTTAAATCTAAAATCTTAAACTTGTTCTTCTTTCGTATCCATTTTTTTTAAAAACTGGAATACAAGGCTTATAGGTGTTATATTCGTTTTTTTTTTAAAACAAGAAAAACCCTAATCTTCATTAAGACTTTTTTGTCTGAATGAAATGGACAAAATTCGAAAAATCTTAATGGAAATTTTCTTTCCACATTAAGATATTTCTTATTTGTTAACATCTTTGGTTGAACTGATAATACAGTGAAATGGCAACTTCAAAGCTGAATGTTACCGCTGAGTCCATCTCCGCTGATTCTGAGGAACTGGAAATCACCAAAGCTCCTCAGGTTAAGTTTGAGCTGGATCAACTAGACTGGACAAAGGCAAACAACCTCTCAGCGCTTCTCGAGTTTCCTCCTCGGAAGCAGGTATCCCATCTAGACGACGCTGTAAATTTTTTGAAGAATAGCCCCATCTACACAGCACTGACAATCACACCTCCTGCCAGTCAGCGTCTATTATCCCAATTCTGGTACTCTGCCAGACACACCGACCTACCCTCCGCCAAAGATCCATCTAAAACCATCGACTGCATACTCAGCGATACTGAGTATGGCACCATCAAGATAACCCCCGCAATAATCCGCAAAGCTCTGAAATTCCCTAACGCTACCTCAGAAAATCCTTTCATTCCATTTCCTGACCACAAGAAGCACGCTGACAGGGAAGAAATCATTGCTTTCCTTGATGCGATGGGTTACATCTGGGAGACTGGAAGAGACAAGCTACCTGAGAAGAAGCTGACGCTGATAAAGAAATCCAAGATGCCCAGCGAGATGAACTTCATCTTCGCTCACCTGATCAGCTGCATGACAGCGAAATCCTGATCTTCTGATCAAGCCGCTCAACCTCAGCAGGCCATGGGTTACGCACTGCTGAAAGGTCTCAACATTGACTGGGCCTCCATCATCTATGAAGACCTCATTCAACGTGTTGATTCTGCCGCTGACCGACCAGCATGGGTTCCTTACCCACGATTCATCAGCGCCATCTTTCAATATGGCCTGAAGGACAGCTATCCTGAAGAGGGTGATCTGAAACTCTCTCAGATTGGCCCTAAAGTTCTCGACTTCAAGCCTGTCGCCAACGAGGTACGTCTCTCTACCCTTCTCACTCTACTTAATTCTCCGCTTTCTGTGGCTCCTTCAGTGACAATACCCCTCGCTGATTCCCAGGCCACAAAATCCATTCCTTCTAAGAAAAGGAAACAATCTCTTACCCCTCTTGATTCCAAAAGGATCAAGAAAACCAAGGAGCTACCCCAGCAATTCCATGCTGAAGACTCCTCAGCTCATTCTGAAAAGCTGAAGGAATGTTCCGTGGTACGCTCTGCCACACCAATTCAAGCCATCCCTTCTAAACCTACTTCAGCGTCCCTACACGCTGAGGTTAGAACTTTGGAATCTACCCTACCTTCTTCAGTCTCTCAAAAGACTGATGAAGTACTTCTCAGCGAATCCAACGCTGAACTTGCAACCCAACCCCAATTCTTATCCTTCGATCATCCCTCTACTTCTTTGGACACTCCTCCAGTTAAAGCTGGAGATGCCATCATACAAGAAGCCGTTGAAGCTTCTCAGCGAATGACGAAGAAAGGACCTGCAGAGATCTCCATCCCTCACGGAACTTTTGAGGGAGATATGGAACACTATGGAGGGACTCGAAACCTTGATGAGTTCGTCAACGCTCCTGCAGGTACAGATCCCACCTTAAACACTGTAACTAAACCTGAAACTTCTGAGCTTTCCTTTGTTCACAAGTACTTATATGTTACAGGTCCTTATTTAGGAGACATCAACTAGTCTCTGAAGTCCATGGAGATGAAACTTACAGATCTCACCACCGGTCTATCAAATAACTCTACAGCTGTAACAAACGCTGGAGAGAATCTGACGAAGCTGACTACTGTGGTGGAAAAGAAGGCCTCCTCTGATGACATCAAAGACCTTGATAAAACTCTCGCCGACTTTGCCAAAGTGCTCTCCGACATCTACACTGACTACACCAACCTCAAATCGTCAGTTTCCACCGTTTCCAGCGAGGTTACAACGCTGAAGAAATCGGTTGGTACACTCGAAGGTGATATGTCAGTGGTCAAGACCGACTTGGGCTCAGTGAAGACCGACCTTAGTTCTGTCAAGACAATGATCGAGACGCTGGTAAACAAGGCAAACAATCCAGCTCCTGCTCCGGCCCCTGCACCTATTTTGGACTCATTCACCGCAGAGGATCGCCAAGAGCTGAAGAAAATCACGCTTGCTATTTCTGGCCTAGAAGACAGAATAGCTAAGCTTGAAGGTTGTGTGAAAGTCTCTGGCCCAGAAGACAGAGACAACACCAATGCTGAATCTACCCATTCCTCCCCCGCCCATCATGAGAAAGAGGGGGAGAAGAGCGCTGAACAGGAGAAGAGCGCTGAACAGGAGAAGAGCGCTGAAGATCAAAATAAGAGCGCTGAAGACCTTTCCCATGATGAATCTATCAGGAGAGAGGGTAATGAAGATCTGATTACTGGACCTCAGGGAGATGAAAACCCTGAGGGAACCGAGAACCTCGCCTCTGTATCTGAGGGGGAGCAACTCGAAGAAGATGCTGAGGAATCCGAAGCAGAAGAAGACGAAGACATCGACATCCCTGAAGCTGAACCATCCTCCTCTCCAAGGAACGATGATGATGATGATGATGATGATGATGAAGATGACGAATTCTTTGTCGTCAAACATGCTCCTCGAAAAGCTCTTAAAGGGATCGTGATAACCGAATCCACAGGGGAGAAGACAAAAACAAAGACAAAGCACTCAGCCTCTGGCGCTGAGAAAAGCAAAGACAAAGGCATCGCTGAAGATGATAATCTGGCGATCCTACTTGCAAAGCCGATTTGTCAGGTACACTAAACTTATTTTTCCTTCCCTGATCATCTCTGAACAATCAGTTATCCATTCCACAAACACCATACACATCCACATTTTTTTTTCTATCTTTTCTACCCAAGTTCTTCTACCCAGTTCTTATTTGTAAGATCGCTGCGTTTCAGCTAGTCCTCTCCCCTGTTTGAGGATATCGCTGAAAGATCTTCTATTGCGACTTCACCAATAATTCCAGCTACCGCTGAAGACATAATCCCAGTCTTAGATTTAATCTCTGAGACTGATGAACCAGAAGAACAACCTCTCTTGCACAGAAACAGACCTTCCTCAGTTCCTCAAAAGCTGAGTGAAGAAGATCAAAAGAGGAGAGAAGAAATGATAAAGAGATTCGAGGATCAGCGAATCATCCTAAGGCGCGATCAACTACCTTCAGTTCCTCCTAAGTTCAGAATTTCAAAAGCTGAATACCAGGATCATCTCAGAGTTGAACGCCTCATCGCTGAAAGGAAGGAAGCTGAAGATAAAGACAGAGAATACGCCATCAAGCTCACTCAAGAATCTGTCAAAGACCCCAAGCTGAAGCGTATTCCCATTCAAATCCAACGAAAGCTTTGGGAACAAGCCCAGAAGATCGTGGAAAAGAAAGCTGAAGTTTCTCAGACCACCCTGATCTGGTGTAAAGAGAAAATCCACTTCAGATATCGTCCAACGAAGATCAACAAGGTATTCATCTCTGGAAGAACCTCCATCGGAGTACCTATTGTTGACATCAAACTGTTCAGAGAAGATGGCTCATCTGAAACCTTTCGTGCTGACACTGTAAAAAGGTATGGTCTCTCTGAATGGCTGGAGATGAGGTTAGCTATCCAACCATCACAATCTAAGTACAAGGACCATTTCGAAAAGCTGATAAACAGACAGATCGATTTGATATCTTCTTGTGTGGATATTCCTCTTGTTCCTGATCTAAAGCCGAAAAGAAAAAGGGGCTCACCAAAGAAGAAACGTCAAGATTCAAACTCAGGTCCTGTCATACGAAATGAAACTGGAATTGGTTTCTCTCGCGCTGAAGTACTTGGTCCTGATCCTGATCTATCTGCCCTTGACATCTCTTTGCCACCATGTGAACTTTTCGTCCCTGGTAAAGTCATCAGTAATCCTTATGGAATATTCTTTCTTGACTACGACGGACGTAAATGCTTTCAACGGATCGCTGAGCTTCCAATCACTCCAATCGAACAGCTCAGAGATCTCATCTACTGGTGCGACTTCAGAAAAGACATTCAGGCACGACACCTAAAACCCTTGATTTTTGAAGCTGCTTTGAAGCTAAAGAATAAAGGAGAAAAGGTTCCTGACTGGATGATTCCAACTGAAAAGACAACCCTTGATGAACTTCTCATTAAGGAAGAACCCTTTGAAGGCTAACAACAATCACCACTTTCTCTATTGTATCAGTCATCCTTCAGTACTTGTAATTTATTTCGCTTGTACTTGTAATCTTTCTTATTCATATTGTAACCTGATTCAAAGATTTAAAGAAAGATTTCAGCGAATGTACTTTACTCCATCAGTACTGAAAAGATCCCAGAAAACAGTAAAAGGGACAAATATTTTATGAGTTCTTTTTATCCTTATGTTTTCATTAAATAGCAATTTTCTTTGTTGCTATGTCATAATCAAATAGGGGGAGATTGTTGATCCAAACCCTCAGTGATTTGATAATGACCCTATCTTAAATACTTAGTGAAAATTGTAAGTAAACAATATGTATCAGAGTTTCACTATCGCTGATAAATACTAAGATCTTACAGTATTGCTGATAGGAACTCTCGCACTTTTAGATTAAACATTCAGCGAACACTGTTCACCATATCGCTGAGTCTGTTCAGTCCTTATGGTGATCGCTGATAAGTTAGTTGTTTACTTATGATCCCTGAAGACAAGATTCACGTCAACAAAGGTTCTACGCTGAAGTCGAAGATCAAGCTCAAGAACCAGCGACAAGTCTCCTAATGAACTGATGCGGATCAGCGAAGACTCAGATTTGTCCACTCAACGTGAAGTATCAAGTACAAGACTTCAGCTATCGCTGAACTTTATCATTCGCTGAATAGTAAATGATAATCGCTGAATCAACGAAAGCTGATCATGAAGTCCTCCGTACAAAGTACTTTTGTCTTAACCTCCCTTGCACGCCACCGTACGAAATGTCAGAAAAGAACCTCCGAAAATCTGAAATCGTACAACCACTCTGATACTACACTGTTCATTCATGCGGCTACTAAGGTTGTCAACAAAGGTCAATGACATGCAACCAATCCGCTGATGACACGTGTAAAGTGTATACTGAATTGCATTAAATGCATGCAGTATATAAAGAGATGAACTCACTTCATTTGAAGTAACTTGCTAACTCTGGACAAGTTCAAATCTCTCAAGATATGATTTTATTAGTAATCTCCTTATCTTTCTTAGTGCAAGAAAACCTCAGTGTTCCAACTTGTTTAGATTTAGGTTTATCCTTAATCTTGTTTCCGCAACAAGCTGTAAATTGTTAATGATTTATCAATAAACAATTTAGAAAAGTAAAATAGTGTGTTTGTATTCAACCCCCCCCCCCCCCCCTTCTACAAACTTGTTTAGGCCTTTCGGGACCAACAAGTGGTATCAGAGCGGATTTGTTTAATCTCATAAACAAGATCTAATCTAAGATATTTCTCTTCCTTGCTATTATCTGAAAATGGCCAACTCAAACACAAACACTCACTATATTGACAATGGTTCTCTTGCAAAACCCCCTAGATTTTCCAGAGATAACTTCAACTTATGAAAAATAGGATGACACTTGCTACCTTATATGGCACATTGCTGAATCATGAGCAATCTAGCCATCTTAAGAAGAATCTTGTAAAAGATTCCAAAAGCACCCCGGTTGCTTTAATCTCAGAGGAACCTTCTACTCAGCGACCCGTGGTCACTATCACTGAGTTAGAAAGTAACTCTGAAAGGTCATCAGATTCTGATTCTTCAGATGATGAATCCTTGGCTCTCCTAACTAAAAAGTTCAGAAGATTCGCCAAGAAGAAAATGTTTAGAAAGAACAAAACTCTTTCTATAGCTGACAAGCCTAAATCATCAGTTTTTGTTGATAAGGCTACTGCTACTTGTTTTAACTGCGAAAAGACAGGTCATTTCGCTAACGAGTGCAGGTCAAAGAAAATCATGAGACCTTCAGCTTTTACAAAGAAATCCTTTGTTCCAAGGAATAAAGAAGACAAATACTTAAAGCTGAAGGAGAAGTATGCAAAGCTGAAAAGCCTTAAGAAGAAGGGAAAAGGCCTGATGGCTGACTATGATTGGGCTGCTTCTGATGAAGAAGCCTCATCATCTGATTCTGAAGATGATGAAGCAAATCAATGTCTCATGGCTAAGATTGATCATGAAGTCCTCCGTACAAAGTACTTTTGTCTTAACCTCCCTTGCACGCCACCGTACGAAATGTCAGAAAAGAACCTCCGAAAATCTGAAATCGTACAACCACTCTGATACTACACTGTTCATTCATGCGGCTACTAAGGTTGTCAACAAAGGTCAATGACATGCAACCAATCCGCTGATGACACGTGTAAAGTGTATACTGAATTGCATTAAATGCATGCAGTATATAAAGAGATGAACTCACTTCATTTGAAGTAACTTGCTAACTCTGGACAAGTTCAAATCTCTCTAAGATAGGATTTTATTAGTAATCTCCTTATCTTTCTTAGTGCAAGAAAACCTCAGTGTTCCAACTTGTTTAGATTTAGGTTTATCCTTAATCTTGTTTCCGCAACAAGCTGTAAATTGTTAATGATTTATCAATAAACAATTTAGAAAAGTAAAATAGTGTGTTTGTATTCAACCCCCCCCCCCCCCCCCCTTCTACAAACTTGTTTAGGCCTTTCGGGACCAACATAAACATCATAACATATGGATATCACTGTATCCTAAAGTAACATTGGACAATAATAAAATGGAACAATTTCCGACTGGGCTCACAACTCCCGTAATAAAACACTTTCGTGCAGGTTCAAAACCCATGATTTAAAATCTTGTGTGTGTGCTAAACACTTCCCATAATTGTAACACAATCCATATATGGATTCAAAACACAAGAAATAATTAATGCAATTTATTTTCAAAAATAAATTTCGTGCATAATTTAGTCGGCACTCAACGTCTCAACTCATACTCCTCCATAAACCTCCGGTCCACCAATTTCACCCGGATATTCAAACCTCTTAAGGCTAAGTCGGAATTACATCGATTAACCTTACGGTTTTTCCTCAATTCAAAGTCGGCTCAATAAGCCTATGGTTCTAGTCCAACCATCAATCTCGACCCGAAACGGTCTACTTAAAGCAAATATCATGCTTATCGTCACTCAAAGTGACTAATACTAAAATCGTCCATCTATTCCAACGACTACTAGCTTAGAACCTCCTTTACTACCCCAACGATCATCACATTAAAGTAATTCAAGTATGCACGTGTACTAGTAGGTTCACCATGACACTGGCCAGGTGTCACTATGAACGCACCGTACATGATTATCCTTGCTACTCTTGACGTGATTCTCATTTCTAACAATTCCATCAACTTCAAAACATCCTATCTTAAAGTGCCTAATGGTCAATTTCACTCTCATTTACTTAAACAAACGCTAGTTTGAGTCTAGGTATCCAAAATCAACACCTAAATATCTCAAACTTATGCTCTGATACCAACTTGTAACACCCTCAAATTTGGAACGAGCAACTAACATTAAAATTCCATAAAATCACCAAAATAGATGTAGTCACTTCTACAATTCATTCCTTAAAATACCTCGGAATTTAAAACATTACAAGTCTACAATAAGATAACTTAATCGGGTATTACTTAACACCATAAGTTGCTAGTCCAAAACTAGATGCGGAATAATTCAATAATCAAGTCACCTCTCGTGCACTTTTACTAGCACTCTCCACTTCACAAGTAGCTAGAGCTACCCCCAACCTGAGCCTGTTGCACATGCCGACAAATAAAAAGGGTTAGACTTACGCCTAGTGAGTTCAAGCATTTTATCATGACTATATAAAAATTCATAAATCGAGAGGAGTGTAGTTTTTAGTCATGATTTCAAAAGAGTTTACTTTAATTACAAATCGCCCATTTTACAACTCACACCATCCCCATACTGAAATCTTTATTATAACATGGTTTCCCAAAAATAGACTCATTCCCAAGTCAACGGAAGAGATGAAGTAGCATTTGATACTTAAAACGATTAAACTCATATAATTATTCGTCATTATTCCAAAACATCCTAAAACATGGATGAAACATAACCCATAACTCATATAACATGGAAAGACAATTCTCATAAAAATGATACGTCACCGAAAACATGGATAAATACAAATACCCAAAACAACACCTTTCGGTGACGGGGGAGACCCGTATACATTGCATGTGACGGAACACTAAAGTGGGTCACCTACTATGCAATAAAACACACCCGTGGATTACTCTCGTAAACTGAGCTCAATCACTCCAGATCTATTGCCCGCGAGACTAGGGAGCCCCCAACTTCAACCACTCCATGTCTATACATTGGGTCACTCCAAATCCACAACAGCACATTAGGGATTACACCTTACTGCCCATGAGACGACGCCCGACCATCTAGGTCCACGCCTTACTTATCATGGATCCCGATGCCTATCCCGTGCTAAGCACATATATAGAATTACACCTTACTGTCTATGAGACGACGCCCGACCATCTAGGTCCACGCCTTACTTATCATGGAACCCGATGCCTATTCCGTGCTACAAAAGAAACTAACGTCTCGTAAACTGAGCTCAATCAATCCCGACCTCTTGCTCGCGAGACCAAGGGGAACTCAACTGCCTATGGATCCATGGCTAATAAGGTCTAAATATTACACGACCCCAAATGAATAAACGTAATGCATTCAAAACATGCAAAACTCCAATAACGCAATTCATGACCAAAACTCAACTTTGAGCTATCAAACTGGACAAATGTCCCCAAGACTTAATATAAATCAATACCGAGCCATAAGCTCAACTCACTCAAAAGATAGATTATGAAAAGTCACGAAATGACACCAAATATAACAACACACACCATTTGCCGGTTAATACCTCAATTCTATGAAAACCCTAAATAAACCTTGGATCGGGATAACCCTCATTTCCAAAGAGGACTCACACCCTTAATATTCTCAAAATGACCCATTACACTAAAAGTGCATTTCCCAAATGGTTTATTAAAATCATTTACACATATATGATTAAACCCTCAAATAGACATCATTTTGAGTAATTAATCTTTTAAAGACAAATTATGGTTTCTAACCATCCAATTATCCAAAGCCCCAAATATGGGTGTTTTATACATTTATGAAGATAAACACTTCAAAAGAGTTAAACTAACTAAATAACTCAAACATAGATCTTTTCAAGTAAAACACACAAATATTTGGAAAATACTAATTTTGGCATGTACAAAGTTTTCGCAAAGTAACTTGAACTCACCTTTGCTAGATTAAGATAAATCTAGAGCTCTCCAAACGTAAGCTCCTTTGATGAAGTTTGCATCCTCAAGCCCAAATCTTCCAAAACCTAAATTCATAAGTTTCCAACCATAGATATTTATCCTCAAACACTTAGAATCATTTCCCCCAACATATTACTCCCAAAATCGCCAATAGATCAAAACCCTAATTTCTAAAATGAAGAGACGAGAAGATTACCTCAATCATCAAGTGAATCCACCAACCAAACACTTCTAGTGTTACCAAAGTGAGCTTCAATCTTCATTTCATCCAAAGAAAGGAAAAGGTTTAGGTGAGGGTTGGGTAAAACCCTAGAAAGTGTAGAAATCCTACCAAAACGAAAGTGAGAAGAAGGGTTCTAACCTCCATCCATAATTCCTTGTTAAAAACTGAAAGAGAAGCTTTGGTTTGTAAGATTTATGGCTTCAAGAGCTCTAAAAACGATTTAGAGGGTTAGGGTTTCGGTTTGGAAGAGAAAGAGGTGAAATGGGAGAAGTGAGAAGTGATTTGGGGTTGAAAGGGGGTTTTAATCGGATTCAGCACCCCGACCGCGACAATGACACCGCGACAATGACCTGGTCATTCTCGCGTGTCATTGTCGCTCCCCATGTGCATGATTCTGTTTAATTTTCTCAGATCGTCCCCCCATTACATGGTCATTGTCGCTGGTCATTGTCGCGACCCGCGTACCAAGTCCTGGAACTCGACTTTTCAACGCCAAAACTCCCGATGCTCTTAGAGACTTTACGTAATGTCTTCCAAACATAAATCCCACCATTTTCAAGATGCAAAACATTTGGGTGGTATTTATTTACCGAAATTACGAGTGTTACAGAAGATGTGGACGAGAAGTGAAGTCCATGAAACATTGTCCCTTTAAGGTATCGAAGGATACGAAGAACTGCGGCATAGTGATCAGAGCACGGAGCAGCCATGAACTCGCTGACTATATGAACTGCATATGTAAGATCTGAGCGAGTAACAGTCAGATAGACCAGAGAACCAACTAGTTGACGGTACCGTGTAGGGTCCCGCAGCGGGGTTCCGGCATTGGGAGCAAGATGCAGATTTTACTCAATGGGTGTAGAGGCAACTTTGTTGTCCGTGATCCCAGCTTTGGACAATAGATCTGAAATGTACTTGGCTTGACAGAGATAGATGCCGGAAGAGTCTGACAAAACTTCAAGGCCAAGGAAGTAGTGTAGCTTACCAAGATCTTTCATCTCAAAGCATGAGCTGAGAGACTGCTTGAGATGGATGATACCTGTAGAGTCACTGCCGGTAATGATCATATCATCAACATACAATAGGAGTAAGATAGTACCTGCATCAGTAGTCCGAGTAAACAAGCCAGAATCATAATTACTCGGAGAAAACCCCAATGAGATGACAGTGTTGCTAAACTTTTCAAACCAAGCACGAGGAGCTTGTTTGAGGCCATAGAGGGCTTTTCGAAATCGACATACATGTCCCTAACGGGAGGTCACACCTGGAGGGAGTCTCATGTAGACTTCCACTTCGAGATCGCCATTGAGAAAGGCATTCTTGACATCCATCTGATAGAGTGGTCATCTCTTGGTGGCAGCTATGGCTAGAAGACTACGAACCGAGGTGACCCGAGCCACAGGAGCAAACGTTTCCTCGTAGTCAATGTCATATTCTTGATTGAAGCCTTTTGCCACAAGACGTGCTTTATAACGATCAATAGATCCATCAGACTTCGTTTTGATTTTGAAGACCCATTTGCAACCAATGGGTGACTTGCCCGGCGGGAGAGGAACAAACTCCCATGTATTGGCTTTGTCAAGAGCCTGGAGTTCCTCAGTCATAGCTTCCTTCTAAACAGGGTTAGAGGCAGCTTCCTTGTAGGAAGTGGGTTCATGGTTGGACAGCAATGTAGCATAACAATGATAATCACGAAGGTGAGAATGAACTTGTCTTACCCGGTCTGAGCGTCGTGCTCCATCTTGTGGTTGAGAGGAGCTAGGATCCATAGACTTAGCAGATGGCTCAGAAGTAGTCCTTGGAGGTGGTGCAGATGAGTGATCATGGTCAGATGGCATAGATGAAGGCTCAGTTTGAGACGAGACGGAAGGAGGTGGAACAGATGGCACAGAATAAGGTTCAGATGGTGGTGAGATGGAAGAAGGCGGGACAGATGGTGAGGTCACAGATGGAGGTGAGACGGAAGCAGGTGGATCAGATGGAGAGGTGAGTATGGGATCTAATTGGAGTGAGTCCAAAGAGATAGAGTTATCAGTGAAGAAGGAAGTGGAAGTGGAAGGATTGGGTATGTCTTGAAATTTGGAGACTGTTGAGAAGGGAAGATGTTCCCAGAATGTGACATGACGGGATATACGTAGTCTCTTAGAGACTGGATCCCAACAACGATAACCTTTGTGTTCAATACCATAGCCAAGAAAGCAGCATAATCGAGAACGAGGTTAGAGTTTGGTGTGTTCATGAGGTTGCAACTGAACAAAGCAGGCACAACCCCATACTTTTAGGAGTTCATATGCAGGGGAGACCCCATGGAGCACTTCATAGGGAGACTTTTGATTTAGGATGGGAGTAGGATGATGGTTGATGGTGTAGACAACCGTGAAGGCAGCTTCGCCCCAAAAACGTTCTGGACACTTGGCTGAGATTAATAGAGTACGAACAGTATCGAGGATGTGGCGATGTTTACGTTCTGCACGTCTATTTTGCGGAGAGGTGCCGGGACAGGAGTACTGAGAAATAGTACCCTGAAATTGAAGAAAGGAGAGGAGAGAAGATTCTTTGTATTCCATAGCATTATCTGCTCGAAGAATCTTTATAGGCTTGGAAAACTGGGTAAGAATCATACGGGGGAAGGTAATATATATTTGAGGTAGCTCGGAGCGATGTTTCATGAGATATATCCATGTAAAGCGTGTGTGATCATCGATAAAGATAACAAAGTATCTAGAGCCTCCCATGGATGGATGTGGTGCTGGCCCCCAAACATCAGAGTGAATGAGATCAAAAGGAGAGGCAGATTTAAAATCATTTAGTTGGAAGGGTAAGGCATGATGTTTGCCAAGTTGACATGATAAACAAGAAACGTTTTCAGAAGAAGTGTTGCCTAGTAACCCTGAACCAGCTAGCAGTTTTATTCTAGCTGAGGATAGATGTCCTAGACGCTTATGCCATAATTCAAAAGAAGGGGTACTGGAAACAGAAGCAACAAAATTGGATGTGGGTAAGGGAAGACGGAGGTAGACCACTTCAATTATCCGACCAACTTTACGGCCTACTCCAAGGATCTGCTTGGTCTTTGGATCCTGCACAACACAACCAGTTGGATCAAACAAAACAATTAGGTCGGATTCCATAAGCTGAGTGATAGAAATCAGACTCAGAGATAAGTTTGGAATATGTAGCACATCAGGTAATTGAATATTGGTGGTAGATACATTTCCACTGAAAGATACTGGTAAGCGAGTGTCATCCGCAGTACGGACTGATGAGAACATGCTGGAGGTTTGCTTAGAGCAGGGGCGGATTTAGCAAGGGGTGGTAGGGGTCCTGGGCCCCCAACCAGCCCAGGTCCAAATAGGTGGAAAAAAAATTCTTTCTATTTTATACTGATTTTCTACTGATTTAAAGAAATGGGCCCCCAAGAATTGTATTGTAAGGCCCCTAATCTCCAGTCCAAAAATAAAACCTAAGGAACGGTGAATCGTTATTCAAGCTGGAGTCGTGAACGAAGAAATGGTGTTCAGTCAAACAGAAGTTGTCAATTGAAGCTGAAATCAAAACAGAAGTTGTCGATACTCGATTGGAGCCGTCGACTGGAGCTTTTAAACAGAAGTTGTCGATAAGTGGATTGGAATCAAAACGATTGAAGCTGGAATCAAAACAGAAGCTTCGATTGGAAACAGAAACAGTCAGATTGGGTAAATACCTAAATTTTTTATTTCTACTTGTTAGGTTAGACATGTTTGTTAGGTTAATGATCGAGCTTGAGTTCGATGTCTAACACAAAATATAGCTCGATTAACTTAACGAGTCTAACTTCCTACAACCAATGCTCGATTGGGCTCGCCTCGTTCAAAATATAAAATATAAAAATTATAAATCTCGAGCCAATAAACGAGTTAATCTATCGTGAGTACGAGCCCGTAAACGAAAATCGAGCTCGAGCTTGGTAAATCAAAAAATATTTGAGCTCGAACCCTACGTTGAAAAGTTATTCGAGCTCGAGCCTAGTATAATTTTTCCGAGCCGAGCTAAAAAACTTACTACTCGTTAAGTTAATATTATTCAGTAAACATTCAACTGAAAATCGAACCGGATATGTTATCTTTATTCTGTAACCGAACCGGCTTTCTCCGGCGCATATTAGCTTAGTTGCGCTTAATAGGCCGGTTTGTCTTCCTTTCTGGCGGCCTCCTTACCTTACCCCCGCTCGGTTTAGCCAAAAACGAAAACCCGAAACCGTTTTGGTCAAGATTAATTATTCGGTTTTGAAATTTTTTCGACACCCTTATTTGGGCCCCCAACCATAAAAGTTTCTGGATCCGCCACTGGCTTAGAGATAAACCCGTCAGCTTTAGGTGTCATGTGGTTACAACATCCATAATCAAATAGCCAAGGATTACCTGGTGCTGAGATATTGCACTGAGAATTCATACCCATAAAACCTGTCATGAGTCGCTCTATAAGCTCTTGGTTTTGGCGTAGGAGTGCCATAAGGTCAGGTGATGAGTTGGTGTTATGCGGTGCCTGAATTGCCGGTGTAGAGGAGTCTGGAGTGATTGATCCAGCAAATGACTGAGTACGCAGCTGTTGCTTTTGCTTACCTGAATTCCGTGGATGCTTTGGACAGTCAGACCCATAGTGTCGTGGTTGTCTGATCCCACACCAGCGACATTTTCGAATTGGGCAGTTGAGGAGAAGATGAGTACTTGAGTGACAGAACGTGCATTCACTGTATTTTGACTGACTATTGAGAGCCATCTGGAACTGAAGACTGGAAGGAAATTTCAGAATGTAAAGAACTAGTCGTGAGGTACCGAAACCGTGTGTTCCGAAATTGGAAACTGAAGAGAGGGGTTTCGAAGTTGTGAGTGATGGAACTGAGTGTTCCAGAAATAATTTCAGAAAAGTGAGGTCTTGTCGCAACGTACTGGTGTCGCAATCAAAGCTCTTGTCGCCAGAAGGAATGTTGTCGCAATGCACTGATGTCGCAAGTGAAGGTTGCGATGACGGAGTTTGTCGCAAGTAAAGGTTGCGATAACGAGGTTTGTCGCAAGTAAAGGTTGCGATAACGGAACAAGTCGCAAGTGAAGGTTGTGATAATAGAGATTGTCGCAAGTGAGGGTTGCGATAACGGAATGAGTCGCAAGTGAAGGTTATGATAATAGAGCTTGTTGCAAGTGAGGGTTGTGATAGTTATGAGTCTGAGGTTTGCGATAGTTATGAGGTTGAGAGTCGCAACAGAGGGTTGCGATAGTTATGAAGCTCTGAGGGTTGCGATAGTTATGAAACTCTGAGGGTTGCGATAGTTATAAGATTCAAGATGTTCTTGAGTCGAATTTTCAAAACTTATCGGTTTTGGCTGAAAATTGGTACGCATGTTCGTGATGTTATTCTGGACAACTTTAATGCTTGGTGTTTTGTCAAAAAACCAACAGAAAAAAGGTTTTTCGGAGCAAAAACGAGAGCAGCAAAATAAAGAAAAATAAAATGGAATGCAGATCTGGAAGATAGGTGTTGTACCTGAGTGAGTGAGGATACTTACCTACAGCTCTGATACCATGTTAGAATTGTTGAGGGATTCGATTGATAGTTAGATGAGAGACTTGAGATGGCTGAATCGACCGGTTTTCATATATTGAGTGAGAAATACAAAAGAGAGATTAACCTAATAACAAACCCTAAGAGACCTATTTATACAAGGGAAGTTACACATAATTACAGAAAGGACCCTGAACTATACATATTAACAATATACTCTAACAATGAGTATTGTCATTATAGATTAAAAATAATAATCATGTTTACTATAATGATTGAAACAATATTTTCAAAATCCGAAAAACTGTATCTATACTATATTGTCAAGTATTGGAGAAAAACTCTCGGAAATAAATTTTTATGCATCAACTATTGTTTATTGGTATATATTAAATTTCAAGATTACAAATAATCAATGGCCCGATTTGTGACATGGAAATCGAAATCAATTATTGTTCACAGAATTCGAAAAATTGTAATCCTATGTCCGATTTGTGACTTGGAAATTGAATACGCGGAACATTTGTTTTTTGATTGTCATATGGCCCGAGATATTTGGAATAAATTTGTCCAGTGGTGGAGTTTAGTTGTCCCGATTCTCAAATCTAATTCGGATTGGACGAACTGGTTGAACTCGTTGAGGTTGAAGAAACTGGAGTCAACTTGTCTAGAGGCGGTTATACTTGCGGCTCTTTGGTGTATTTGGTCTCACAAGAATGGGACGTTGTTTAGAACCCCTAAAAGATTAATTGGGCTGGTTACAAAACCCCCTTCTCGCCATTCAGATATGTAATTCCTTTCCATAGCGTCTTGCTAGTTTTAATAAAATTCCCGTCGTTAAAAAAACAAGTAAATAATACACGAGTACGACTTTTTTAAAAATGAATTTTTGAATTCTTAATTAACTGATAAATATAATCAAACACATGATATACATCTCATTTTAATATAAAGAATCTAATATATAATTAGAATATCATTGAATTCTAACATAATACTTAATTATTATTATTTTTTATAAAAAAAATTATATTATTAAACTTAAAATAACTACGTCATTATTAAACCTACATTATATTTAAATAGAAAATTAAACATATTTATAGAGAAAACATTAACTGTATTATAAAATCGACAAAGACAAAATATAAATAAAACATTAAAATCTAAAGGAATCGTGTTGCATTGCTGATAGGTGGGTTTACACCCCTCCCCCCAAATCTAACCCTAAGTGTATGGGTTTCTTTCAAATTACCGAATTTGGTATTGAGTATGATGGCATATTTTGAAATTCCGGAAGTTTTGATCATACATGACGTAAAATTGTTTACTAATGCATGTACATTGTTTACGTGATTTTCATGAATTGGTACATTGATTTGGAGTCGCGTTGCATGTGAGATTAGTGTACACGGGAATGACATCTACTGGGGCCATGGGGAGTGAGTTGGGGCCCCGAACGCACAAAGAAGTCTGCTTGGGCCCCGATCGCGGACATCACAGTGAAGTAATGGGTGATTGTGAACATTGTGCAAATACCTAAGCATGGTGTTGATTTGTTAAATTGTTTGTTGACGGGCCTTTATGGCGACTTGCATATTACTGTTTATAAGTTGTTAAACAGTAATCGAGTGGGAATCCACTAGACCTCATGGTCTAACTCTCGTTTTTCAAAATTTAAAACCATTTTTAGGTAAGAGAGTAGTTGAAACTTCTTCCAAAGGAAAGGAGAAGGCTTGAAGTGATAGAGATGACAACTATAGAGATAGTTCTTTGTAGTTTCTATAGCTTAGTCTAATATCTTCGTTGTGGATGTATGTATTCGGTGCTATATTACAAGAATATTGTTATGTATGACCTGAATGTTTGGGATCATTTGGCTTACTTTACGATTTATGCTATTATGGCTTTTAGGACGTTACTTATTTTGACATAAATAGTAACACCCTTTCTTTATAAAAACATATGGAGGTTGTTCTGGTCATAATGTAAAGAGGTAACCTTTTGCGGTTAACTCAACCGCTAATAAGATTTGAACTTTTGGAGATCTTTCTCAGCATTTATTGATTCTAGACCTACAAAGTTATTAAAGATTTTTCCCGCCGTTGCTACAAAGCCATGGCATTAGTCAAGAATTGAGATGCACGCATGCTACTACAAACACCAATGGTTAACATGAAAAAAATCTAACATAAAGAGGTTACTCCCTATGCTCCAATCGTGATCTCAAATTTGTAGAGGAATAAAAAAGTTGCGTTTAAAAAATAAAATAAAGGGATAGAAAGAGAAATATTTTTGATTTTCTTCAAAGGGAACAAGTTCTGTAATCGATGGGGTAGCGTTGTATTTTTGCTACCTTCTTTCATTACTTTCCATATATTTTTTTAAGGGTATCCGAGGACAATGCCTCGACTAATCCCTGGCAATTCGAGGCCGAAACCCCAGCTGCTAAAGCGTGCAGCCCTAAGATTATCCTCAATGGCCACAGGTTGCTAACGCTTGGGATCGAACCCGGGGTGGATGGGTTTCGGCCACATCCCCCACAAAATAAAAAATGGAATCAACTGCGCTGTATTTTCTTTTATTTTAATTGTGTAAGATATTACATACATATACAATACTAGGAAGGACTTTTTTTTAAAACTTATTAATTTATGAGATCTGTGAAATTTAAGGGCTGTTTGGCGGTTGCTGAATGATTTGGTGCAGAATGATTAATAGGTTTTTATGATATAGTGCAAAATGAAATATGGTTGTTTGGTAATCGTGTAGAATAAAATCAGGGTACTGAATGGTTAAGGGAGGCTCAATATGCTAAATCATTTAGAGGGTTTTAGAACCATTAAGAGACGGACTTTTTTTTGCCAAACAAGATTCACTTTTGAACGATTCAGAGGTTGCCTCTTAATGTGTAACGACCCATTCTAAATAGAATATGCATAGCATTAAATCATAAGTATTACAAAACTGGGTCCCAAAATTTCATTACATCTGATTCAAAATTTAGGTTGGCGGAAACAACCTATACACAAGTGAGAACATACTAGTTTCTATATCTGCATCTGTACTCTATCCTGCTCTTGCTCATTTACCTGAGCCTCCTACTATCTGCTTACCTGAAAAGGTTTAGTTTGGAAAATGCGAGGGTTAGACCATGAGGTCTAGTGAGCTCCTTCCTGACAGTTCTCAAAATCAGTTAAAAACAGTTTATAACTTTCAAATATCTTCGCATAAAACTTTCACATAACTTCACATAAAACTTTCACGGATAAATCCGCTCCCGTAAATGGCACCCTGAAGTCACTCAAGAGTGACAACGAATCAGTCTCACGCTGCCTTCCATGGCATAAACAGGTCACTCCTCCCGGCATGAGCACTGGCGGGTCTACCTCCCGACTTAGCCAGTTTACGTCTAACACAATGTATGCATACATCTCATATAACTTTCAAACAAGTAAAATAGCATGGCATTTCTACTCAATCACTTACTTTGAAAACACGTATAAAATCACGTATTTTAGTTAGAAAAACTCACATGGCTTTCTCGCTCCAAGACTTCTCACTTAAACTTCCGGCCTCTAGATGAGACACCTAAAATTTTAGGAAACATAGGTCATAAATCTACAATGGATACCCGAGTTCGCTTCCGAGCATAACCCAAAATTATCTTATTTTGGCAAGCTACACTTTTAGATTAAAATTGGGTTCTGGACTTGGCCCCAATTTAAAATAAACTCCGGTCCATTTGATAACATTACCGGATTCACATTTCAAAGAAATAAATTTCCAAATCCAATTAACTAGCCCACTACCGGATCATTGGTCCATAAATAAGGGAATACCGGATCTAGTTGAATATGGCCCAACCATGCACAAAATTCCGGTCTTGTGGATTGATTTCCGATTTTACAGTCCAAATACAAAATCTGGTTTGGCCTAAAAATCTATGCACCGACTCCTTCAATTAGCTTCTGGACTTTCGGTCCAAACTGGTTCCGGCCCAGCAGCTGTACCGAATTGCTTATATAAAAAAAAATAGCAGATCATGTGACCAAAACAAATCCGGGTTCTTTACTATTGCAATGGCCAAAATTCCGAACACTATTTTGTTAGGCCCAGTTCCGGTTTGCTGAAATACTGGATCCATTTTAAAAATCAAATCTTCTGGATCCATTTTAAAAATCAAATCTTCCGGATCCATTTTAAAACCAAACTTCCGGATCCATTTTATAATTTCGGATCTGAGTCCAACATAAATTAATTCTGGATTACTTAATTAACATACCGGATCTCTCGGTCCAATTATAATTCCGGATCCATTGGATTTTTGTCCAATTCCGGATCCACTTCTATTTAGCTACAGTTTTGGTATTTATAAATAATGTTCCAGATCTATTCCAAACAATACCGGATCCAAAAATTAATTCCGGATCCCACCGATCCAAAACTACCCCGGAACTTCGCAAAGCTGATTAATCATTAATACTGAAAACTTATCCATTTTAAATTGATTACTAAGCCCATTCCAACCAAGATGGTTATTCTAACCCCACTAATCCACTTAACATGATTATTTAATTCCTTTTTAAACATCTTAAATAAAGAACCCTGAAACCTCCCAATTAATCCAGCAGAACACTAAAATAGGGATTGGAATTAAGAGTTACCTGCTAAAATTGTTGTAGAAACAGATTCCAAAACTTTTTCCTCTTCTAAATTTGATGATTGCTGAACTTGCTTCTTCAATTGATATAGAGATCAAAACTCTCTTTCTCTGCTCTTCTCCCTCTCTAGCCGCCACACACACAATCGAATTTCTTCTAGGGTTTTGTGCCTAATTTTGAGAGTTTTTATACTTCTCAACAATTTTTAATTCAGCCCTTGAACTTAACACTTTACAATAATTCCCACCAAAACTTAAATCTTCTTCCAATAAAACCCTAGTTATTACATAATGGAACTATTAAGAGGTAAACAAACAGCCCCTTAATTGAAATCATAAAAATTACTTGATAAAAAGTTTGTTTCTCACTGCTCTCTTCTCTATCCTTTGAATTTCTATTGTACTCTATGAACACGTGAACACTGTTCTAAGATTTTTATTATATTTTTTAAATACATTATGAACATACTATAAGAGGCTATTTGTTTACCTCTTAATAGTTCCATTAATTAATAGACAACATCTGATTCGCTAAAAATTCCATTAATAGACAACATCTGAATCGCTAAAAGGTAAATCTTTGTTTCGCAAAAAAAAGTTATATTTGTCTTTTAACATTCGAAAACCCAATGAATGATTTTGTATCTTAGTTGTTCTTTAATCATTCAGTGCCCTGATTTTATTCCAAAGAATTACCAAATAAACATACTTCATTTTATACTATTTTATAATAGCCTCTTAATCACTATGACCCTTTAATTATGTTGTACCTAAATATTCACCAACTGCTAAACAACCCTTAAATACACGAAAATTTTTGAACCAAAACAAAATTTAAATACAACACTTGTGAACATCCTATATTTTTTTTATGAAAGTTGTTTATAATGTTTACAATATATACTGTTAATATATATATATAGAGAGAGAGAGAGAGAGAGAGAGAAAATGAAATTTACTAAAAAGATGTATTACTAATAAGTATTTTAATATTATCTTATTATTAATAATATAATTATCTTAAATTAGTAAAAACCGGTTTAACATCAAAATTCAAAATGACGTAAGGCGTGACGTGACGGCGAGTTGAAGCCTCAAGCCTTAGGCCATCAGTACCTCATGGAAAGAATCTTTCAAATATTCCACTCCACATCAGCGCCACATCAGGTTTTCTCTCATCCCTCACTCCATCCCTAACAATCCCTAAGGCCATCAGTACCCCATTGAGGGAATCTTTCAAATATTCCACTCTACATCAGCGCCACATCAGCTTTTCTCTCATCCCTCACTCAATCCCTAACAATCCCTAAACACCCGTACCCCATTCCCTCAAACCCTTTTGCCACCTCATTTATTTTAATTCTTTTATTTATACATTTAATTATTTAACAAAATAAAAATATTTATATATTTTTTAATAAATAAAAAAAATGTGTTCTGTTTGAATTGCGGATGATAACCTTTTGCGACCATTGTGCCGGAATTTGTTGCGAAAATTGCGGATGATAACCTTGTTGTGTAAACGCTTGAAAACCAAGCTCTTGATCTTCTTGCGATTGTGGTGTATTCGGTCGGTTACGACGGGATGTAGGTGTTCTGTTTGAATTCATGATGAGAGAGGTGTGAAAAATAAGATGTTGAGAGAATTTGAGAGAGTTTGAGAGGTGTGAGAAATAAGAGGTTGAGAGAATTTGAGAGGTGTGAGAAATAAGAGGTTGAGAGGTGTGAGAAATAAGAGGTTGAGGGTTAAATATATAGTGGGATTAAATTGAGAAAAATAATTTTTTTTTAGTAATAGAGCCGTTCAACGGCATGAATTTTAAAAAATTTAATTAAATTTTTTTTTTTAAAAACCCTTCGGGATGGATCGGGATCCCATCCCCGGATTCCATCCCTTACCGCCAACCCCGCACATCCCGTAGCCCAACCCCACACATCCCGCTGCCATCCCGAGCCCCATCCCAAATGGGGTACGGATGGCCTAAACACCCGTACCCCATTCCCTCAAACCCTTTTGCCACCTCATTTATTTTAATTCTTTTATTTATACATTTAATTATTTAACAAAATAAAAATATTTATATATTTTTTAATAAATAAAAACAAGATAAATAATTAAAATTAAAATTCATACCATTCATTAAAAATAAAAATTACAAAATACAAAACACTACCAATCATGAAATTTTTGAATTTGCTCTTTTCTCGCTAAAGTAACTCTCAAAGCTTTTCCCGTAAGGTGATCATGTGAGCCCATGAAAAACTCGAAGTCTTTATCAAATCGGTTTGCGCGTTCGATTTCGCGTTCTTGATCCAACCTATGTCGTTCGAGTTTTGAGCGTTCGATTTCGAGATCGAGTTTTTTCATTTTGTATTCCATTGTATCATCAATTTTGTCGTTGAACGTCGTCAACAACTGAGTAACACTTTCGTCCGTATTCGCCCCGGACGTATTACTCGTTGATGATTTTTTTGCCTTGTTTCTCCCGATGGGTCGTTGAATTTGCTCGTCATCGTCATCATCGGAAGGTTGGGTACGTTTTGAACCCCGCGATGAAGTTGTCGTCATCGTTGGAACGGCTCCCCATTTTGGACATTTTTTTAGGACGTCCCAAGCTTGTTCGTGAGTGAAAGCAACTTTTGGCGTGCTAGATACCGTTCGTGTGCCGTTCGGGATATATCGGCCTCACTCATCCCGCTTGATCTATTATTGAGCAAGTTGTTGTAGATGCCGCCAAACGAATTAACTCTTTTATTGAGGTCGTTGAACTTGCTATTGAGTTGATGGGATGATCTATAACCTGGTTCACGACCCATGCGAGTAAAGAACACATGCCCGATTCGGCCCCAAAAATTTCCTACATTTATGTAAAATTAAGTATAAGAATAATAATAATAATAATAATAATAATAATAATAATAATAATAATAATAATAATAATAATAATAATAACAATAATAATAATAATAACAATAAAAATAATTACCACCGCTTTGTGCGTTACCGACCACGGGGTCCTCCGAAACGTCAACCCACGCCGACACTAACGCGAGTTCCTCGGCTTTACTCCACGTTTGTTTGGCGGCTTTCTTTGGTCTCGGATTTGATGGTTCCGGGTTAGATTGTTGTGTCGGGATAGATTGTGGTGTGTTCGGGGAAGAAGGTTGGGTTTCCGGAACAATGTCGTCGTCGAGATTGAAGTTGGCCGGAGTAAAACCTTGTTCAATCAACCCGGGACGTGTAAATTGGTAAGGAATTTGTTGGTGAAATTGTTGGGGAAATTGTTGCGGATATTGTGGCGGATTTTGTTGCGACCATTGTGGCGGAATTTGTTGCGAAAATTGCGGATGATAACCTTGTTGTGTAAACGCTTGGAAACCAAGCTCTTGATCTTCTTGCGATTGTGGTGTATTCGGTCGGTTACGACGGGATGTAGGTGTTCTGTTTGAATTCATGATGAGAGAGGTGTGAAAAATAAGAGGTTGAGAGGTGTTAGAAATAAGAGGTTGAGGGTTAAATATATAGTGGGATTAAATTGAGAATTTTTTTTTTTACAAAGAGCCGTTGAACGGCTTTATTTTTAAAAATTTAATTAAAATTTTATTTTATTTAAAAACCCTTCGGGATGGATCGGGATCCCATCCCCGGATTCCATCCCGCCCCGCATACCCCGCATGGGCCGTAGCCCTTCCCGCTCCATCCCGCTGGGCTACGGATGGCCTTACACGTCACGGCGAGGACGCGGCATTTTTCAAGACATGACATAAGGGAACAAATTTGTATGTCAAATATATAATTATATATATACATATTTGTTTTCTATATATTATTCTAGTAAGATAATAATATTAAAAAAATACATTCATATTAGAAGAAGAACATACATATAAATTATTGTTAATAATAGTTTTTGATTTAATATTTAAAATAGAACTTATATAGCTAAATTTACAACTTCGTTTTAATCGTAATTCCATAACGTTTATGAATTTTTGAAACTGTAACAGTCGTGATTAGAAAAATTTATAAAGAAATATAAAGTAAAAAATGTAAAAACAGAAAAGATAAAAAAAATAAAAATAAAAATAATTTTTTTGTGAAAACATCATGACTTAGAAAAAACTCGCGCCAGCGACGCCATGGCGTAAGCCACGCCAAAAAGAAACGTCTTGGGTCATTTCGTAACGGCGATGACGCCGTCTTATGCTATATGGCACCATGGCACGCCTTTTTAACACCGTTTAAAATATGTTAGCATTTTCATTAATTTAAAATTAGGAAAATAATTCATCGTATATGGTAATTAATATTCCACCACAACAATCCAAAGCAACGGTATGCATCAAACAATCGAAATAAGATGTATGATCTGCTCTCATAAGGCATCGGTAAATCTATGTGTATATATTTTCTGACATCCATTTTTGTTTTAAAATAAAAATAAATTAAAGAACTTTACAATAATCTAAAGGTGTTAATCGGAAAATTAATTCCTGTCACTGAGCCGGCAAAGTTTCCGGCCGCCATGACAGATCCGACGAACCAAAACCTAGATCTGTATGATCAAACAACCCATCTACCGCCACGTATTCACCGTTGCTGATGTAATTACTAACATTAACATCTCCGTAACCATACTCATACTCGAACGACCCATAGCCCGAGATCTGATCATCTAACCCCCATAACTCACTGAGTTCAACCGACTCAGCCAAAACTCTCGTCTTTTCCGATTCGGTTAGAGTCGTATCAGTATCCGTTGGAGGAAGTCCGAGTTCGTCATCCGACGCCTCGAAAAGAAATCCGAGTTCCGGCCGTGACTCGGAGGTCATTTCGGCAACAGCCTCCGGCGCCGGTGATATCTCGTCTTGGAAGGTCTTCATGAACAAATCAAGGTCGTGACTCACGGTGCACACATCCGAGTCATCGAGAATGTCGAGAAGGATCCGCTTGGCCTCGACTGAGTCCATAGAGGAATCGTCGGAGTCAGAACGGACTCGCTTCTTTCCACTCACCGATTCCATGTCCATAAGAGAGAGGAAAGGGGTGTTTTGGGAATAAAGAAATGTTAATTAACTGTGTGTGAGGAAAGAAAGGGAGACAAAGAACGTTTGTGAAGTGAGAAAGGAGACGTGAGGCATTTTATAGGGTTTGATTTTCTTTTTAATATTTTATTATTTATTTAAACTCAAATATATTTTTGTTTATGTCGATGATGCGGATGATGGACAGGGGCGCGTGGGGGCAGATACCTTGGCCATCACGATGTTTCAGCCTGCTTTTTTTAAATTTTCCTTAATATAATATTTGTCCCACATGTAATACTTTGTCGTTGGAATAAATAATCTAAAAGTATATCAGGAATAAAATTAAACGATGACCAATCAATTATTAATAAAAACTCCAAAAATCTCAAAGATGGCATCCGGCCGTAAAACGGCAAAAATAGGGCAAACCAACTAACAATGGAAAATGACCTTTAATATAATATATAATATTTTATAATATAAGTTTATTTTGTTTTTTGTAAACTCTTTTTTTTCTTGCAAAAAATATATATTTAATTTAAGGTTAAATACGTAATTTACACTCAAAATTTCCGTATCACACATAACCACCACCGACTGTGACGAGATGATGCATGTGCACCTCTTCGGCTCTTCCTCATGCCTTTTTTTTTAAGTTATCTTATTATAAATGAGCTTTAAATCATTATTATTATTTTTTTTGTTTTAAAAAACAAGCAATTTAATATATATGAAAATTCTTTTTAACGTTTTTTTCTAATTAGTAACCTTTTGAGTCTTCCTATGCTAAACAAAATTTATAGGATGATTTATATCGAATAAAAGGTATGTTAGAAATACAAATTTATCAAAAATATATTATATCATTTTACAAAAATTGGAAAGAAATAACGTTTTACGTTTTCAAGATGAAGGAATTCTTATATATAAACAAAACAAATACATATATATATATATATATGCTAGGTATCAAATACAAACCAGGTAGTTTGTACAAACTCGTACAAACCATACCTAGCTTCATGATTTTGTAAATTTGGCTTCATGAATATATATATATATATATATATATATATATATATATATATTGGCTTCATAAATATATAATTTGGCTTCATGAATATATCATTTGGCATTTTTAACTAATTTTTTTACAAAAATAGGGGTATTTTAGTGTATTTTTGTAAAAAAAATTAGTTAAAAATGCCAAATGATATATTCATGAAGCCAAATTATATATTCATGAAGCCAAAATATATATATATATATATATATATATATATTCATGAAGCCAAATTTACAAAATCATGAAGCTAGGTATGGTTTGTACGAGTTTGTACAAACTAACTGGTTTGTACCCGATACCACCCATATATATATATATATATAGCCTTAGGTTCAATAGAAAAGTGCAAATATTTAGAGAAATAGATAAGTAAAAAACACGGGACCGTTCATATATGAACGTTCATATATAAACAGTCATATATGAACGTTCATATATGAACGTTCATATGAACGTTCAGATATGACTGTTATATGAACGTTCAGATATGACTGTTATATGAACGTTCATTTATGAACGTTCATATATGAACGTTCATATATGAACGTTCATATATGAACGTTCATATATGAACGTTCATATATGAACGTTCATATATGACTGTTCATATATGAACGTTCATATATGACTGTTTATATATGAACGTTCATATATGAACGGTCTCGTGTTTTTTTACTTCTCTATTTCTCTAAATATTTGCACTTCTCTATTGAACCTTTCCCTATATATATATATATATATATCTGCGTGTGTTCCTGATGTAATATTTTGTATTTCAAACCAGTTAGTTTTTTGAGAAAAATAATTCAATAATTAATACAATTGGAGGGAAACTATTTAGCCATGTTATTTTTTTAGCACAAGGCCTTTGTATAAGGGTATTTTCTTATCACGATGGTCTCTATTTGACCAAACAACGTATGATTCATCTAGAATTCAGTCTTTCAAGATAAGTCATAGGCGACCTCTTAACCTCACTTCTCCTTCGTATGTATGTCCTTCATATGTTACCTTGATGAGGTTGTGCCCGAACTATAGTGTCACACAAAGTTTTTTAGTAAATCGTATTCAACCATTATTCTAGTTTAGCTCTTAAAGTTTCCATTATAACATTTAAATCCATGAACTTCTACTTTGCACTTCTAAGAGTTATTATACTACATCTCTTTCTCTATGAGCCACGAAAGTTGGGGTGTTATAAGAAGTTTAATACCATAATGGTTGACATATATATGCGTGTGTGTCTATATATAGGGTTGGGTTTCGATGAGAAGTTGAGGTTAACGTGAGAAATCGTGAGAAAGGGTTATCAACCGTTGGATGAGAAATGGATTCACATTAGGATTAGAAGATGCACCGAGATGCACCAGATCAATTCTCTTCTAAGCCGCAATTCAGGGAAGTTATTTGATTAAAAGAGATCAACGGTTCAGATCCGCTTCTCACTCTTCTGACGTTAACCTCAACTTCTCACACGATCATTCACCTATATATATATATATATATATATATATATATATATATATATATATATATATATATAGAGAGAGAGAGAGAGAGAGTCAAAGAGAGAGAGAGAGAGAGAGAAACACTTTTATTATGAGCTTATGATCATCGTATCGGTTTGAGGGGACGTTTGGTTGGGGGTATTAGAAGACAAGAAATGTGAATAATATTCATTGTAGGTGTTTGGTTCACACAAAAAATATAAATAGAATGCATAACATGTTTGTTTGTAAGTAATATAATTAATGATTATGTTAAAACATAATAAGAAACTTAACTAATCTTGACATTGTAAATAATTAACTTATGTTTATTTGTGTTGTTGAAATCTGCGAGCACTAAATGTGATTGTTACTGAAAGTATGATGATGGCGCTGATGGGGCTGATTTACTAAAGGGTAGCGGAGCAAATAAAGTTGGCTGAAGGGTTTTATCGCAAGGACTACTATGCAATATATATTCTTATATAAACAATGCGATTTAGGGTTTTAGGGATCAAATAGTTTTCTTTTCCGTTTTTCTCACAAATACAAAGAGTCTCTCTCTCTTTTTAGGGTTTGTCTAGAACTGAAGATTAACTTCAAATCTTTTGAAGTTAATATGTTGAGTGATCATTGTAGTGAGGTTTGAATGTAAGTATTAGGTTAGATTTCAGAGTTTTAATAATAACAGTTGATTTACGTTTTATAATATGGTATCAGAGCTCTAAGGTGCGATTCTCGTCGGAGGTCTTCTCGTAATGGCGACTCCAGTCTGGTATTATCATCTCCTTTATTATCATCTGTGATTTCTGAGATCTTGTTTCATCGATCATTTCTTGCATCGATTTATAATCGATGATCTGTGTTTTTTCGTGACTTCTGAGAGTGGATCTCGACTCTGATAGTCGTGATTATATGCACTCCTCAGTTTTTCATATAGTTTGCTATGTAGTTAAAAAATAATCAAATATTCACTTCTAATATGGTTGTTCTTGATCTGTGTCTTTCACTATATCTGAGGTGTGGATCTCGACTCTGATAGTCCCGATTATATCCACTCCTCAGTTGATCATTCAGTTGTTATATGTTAAGAAGTATTCAGATCTCAACCCTGTAGTTTTAGATCTGTTTGCTCTTATTTTTTCTCGTTCAGATCTGTGTTTTCACTATATCTGAGGTGTGGATCTCGACTCTGATAGTCCCGATCATATTCACTCCTCAGTTGATCATTCAGTTGTTATATGTTAAGAAGTATTCAGATCTCAACTCTGTAGTTTAGATCTGTTTGCTCTTATTTTTTCTCTCGTTCAGATCTCTTTTTGTTAAACGAAAATTTCAGATCTCGTCTCAGTAGTTTAGATCTATTTGGTCTTACCTCCTTTTTTTTAGAACTGTGGTTTTCTGTTCAGTATACCTGAGATTGTGGATTTTGACTGTAATAGCTCTGTTATCCTCTCTTAGTTCTTCATATCATACAACTTGTTGATGTTAAGAACTGATCAGATTCTAACCTTGTAGTTTGGAACTGATCGTTCTGGTTTACAATCACAACCAAGAACTGATCAGATTCGAATTTTTCAACTCAGGTCTGGTGATTAATTACATAGATCTGTTTTTTTTGTCTTGTTGTTAGTCATACGGATCTAGTTTTTAGATTTAGTAGCTGCATGGTTAATTCTGAAGGTTGTACTCTGTATCTTAGCAAAAGTTTTTTGTTGTCTTCAAAATCAAATACGTATAATCTGACCTCAGTAGGTCTGGTTATTCATTTGGTTAAAATTCATCGTTATTGTTCACATCCGCTTATCTCAGTTCATCTAGTGTTACTTTAGAACAGATCACTTGATCCGATCTAAGTCACACGGACCTGATATCTGCAGATTGTTGTTTTGTTACTTGCTGATATCACACTGCTGGTTGTTATCTCTGGGTATATACAGTGTGTTTTCCTCTCTCCCCTCTCCTTTACATATCTGTTCAGGTTTGTATTCTGGTTATTTGAAATCTCTGATAAAATAGGTTTTGTGTTTCCGTTGCGTACTATCTCTGGTTACCCACTGTAAGTATCCTCTAACCCTCTTATCTTGTGTACCTAAGTGATTGGATTGACCTACCATCTTAGAGTGGCAAGAAATCCTGCATTGTCACTTAGGTATTATCTTTGTGTATTCTTTACTTGTAAATCATCATGACTGGTTCAGAAGTTCACAAAGAGCCAGAGTCGCAATCCTCGATTGCGAAACTGGACTTTGGTGATCCTTTATATCTTCATTCCAGTTTGATACTTCGGGTGTGGCTATTCTTAACCTAAAGTTACCTGGAACCGAAAACTATAAGGTTTGGTCTTGTGCTATGACTTTGGCACTTGAAACTAAAAATAAACTTGGATTTGTTGATGGTACTGTACCTCGTCCCAAAAATGATGAAGTACTTGGTAGGCAATGGGACAGGTGCAATTCTGTTGTGCTTTCTTGGATCCTTAGATCAATATCTGAGGAGCTTTTTCTCAGTCAAGTTTTTTCTAAAATTGCCAGTGAGGTCTGGCAAGAACTCAAGGAAACGTATGATAAAATAGATGGTTCAGTTACTTTCAGTCTTCATCAAAAAATCAACTCACTTAGTCAAAATGGCATGTCTGTTTCAGATTACTATCACAAACTGAATGCATTATGGAAACAGTTTGATGCACTTGTGTAACGTCCCAAAAATTACAAGGAATTTATAATTTTTAAAAATGACATTTCATTAATTAAACTCGTTAAATAACCCAAAATGTTTCGTTTGCAACCCAAGAATAATTATTCTCTAAAAACAGTAAACAGCGGAATAAATAGTTTAAAAATGATAATTATAAAACGATATAATAATCAGCTCTTCACGCGCGCCAGTGTGTACACGTCACGCCTTGGAGCCACTCGTACCTGAAACAATGATTTATTGGGAAAGGGTAAGCACGAAGCTTAGTGAATTCAACCACCATAGATAACACAGTTATTCCACACTACCCCTATAACAGATAGTTGCACATAAACAAGCATACAAGTCTACGAACAAATCATAAACATGCATACCTACCCCTACGCCACCCGCGTATAACATCTTGGGCCCCACCGAGATTCTACGCCACCCGCGTATACAATCTTCGGCCCCGCCGAGTTCCTACGCCACCCGTGTATACATGACAACGCCACCCGCGTATACATGTCAACAAAGGTCTAACTAGCCACCCCACTATCTAGTCCCGCATCACAAATAATTAAGGCTACCACACACGGGCTACAGTAATGTAAAACAACCAATATTAAATATAGTGAGAGAACTCACCTCGTAAGCGCGCCTAGCTCACAAACAATAATTCAAGCTTCACAATTCCAAAATCACTTTCCAACACCTAAACAATCGTTAAAATGTATTAACACGAGACCCGGACCCTAAAACACGACGCACCCTTAAATCGTCACTAAAACGACTTTTCGGTCTAACCAAACAGGTCTGTTCGGGACCTGATCCGACCTCCATAAACCCAGAAAATCCTCAATTAAACTACATAACCAGAAAGTGCTCAGAGTTAGGGTTCCAAGAACATATTATACACCTCCTAACGATTTTTCTACAATTTATTATGGATTGTACAAAACTGATTAACTGCACAGCGAAAAACAGCACCTTTCGTTATAAAACAGCAGTTTGACACTAGCTACGGTCCGAACTGGTTTTTCCGCAAAACATAAGAAACTTACTAGACTTAGAATGGGAACTTTTGGCACTGGTTTCATCCCAATCCGACATTCCTAGCAGAAGTTATGGCTTTCCCCAAAACAGTGGCAGAAACTGTGACTTTTAAACGGAACGAATCTGCCACATCCGGACCTGCTGTATAAACAGCCAAATTACGCCTAGCTAGAGGCCGAACCGGACTTCCGCTAAAACACAAAAAGTGTGCCCGGCACAGAATGTGAACCGTGGGCACCGGATTCGCCTCAATCCGAGCTACGACGGAAAAGTTACGGCCGTCGCAAAACAGTGGCAGACAACCGTTTTCACATAAAATGATAACTAACGATTATAATCTCATTAAGACAATGCTTAACCCAAACAGCCCCGGGAAGCCTAAAACTTACTGGAACAGAAAATACCAAGGTGTAACAACAGCCGTGCACCACCCCCCCCCCTTGCCTCCTCCGACGGCGGTGGTGGTCGGCGGCGATCACGCAGACACGCACACACACCCTCATATCACCGCCCTCTCTTTCGATCGCTCTACGCGAGCCCACCCGCAGGCACAACCACAGCCGCCACAGCGGCGGCGAGCAGTGGTGGCCACACCGCCGCCGGCCATGGCTGCCGCGGCGGTGGTGGTGGTTGCGGTACCCTTGCGACGAACAAAACTTAAAGAAAGGAAAACACGAACGACAATAACGATTACCTCGACGAACGCCTTCTCGCCCTCCAAACCGACCAACTCGCCGGTGATCACTTTCTTCCCCCTCTCTCCTCGTCGTCGGCGGCAGATTCCAACTCACTCTCGGCTTCTCTCTCTCTTCGATTCCTCTCTCTCTCTCGGTTCTAAACTCCGGCCGACACACAAGAAGTAAAGGAGCCGTAGGTTTTCTTTTGTGATTTGTTCTCTTTGTTTGAGTAATGTACACGGCACCCTCCTCCTAACAACATAAGGGTTTTGACAAAATACTGCATGGGCCGAACCCATGAGGGGGGGTTTCGGCCTTTGACCCTTATAGCCCCTCAACTTATCAACCTCTCGCAACTAACCAAAAATTCCGACATTTTTAACGATTAGGTCCAACTCGACTAACCCCGTTAACGGAAATCACATTAAAATCAAACTTAAAGGAAAAGAATTAAAACTAATAAATTACATACCAGGATACGGGCTTTACAACTCTCCCCCACTTGGATTAGACTTCGTCCTCGAAGTCTCGGCCTACGAATAACTCCGGATAGTTCTCCCTCCTCTCAACCTCAGGTTCCCAAGTCCACTTGAAATCCCTTCTAAAACTTCTCAAACACTTTTCTAACTAACGTACTCCATCTAGGACACTGGGATTATAATCAGAAGAACACTCCAACAACTGGAATCATTCCTAGTCAAACGACTTTGGTTATCTCCCAACCTTAGATATTCTATACATCCCGATTCAATTTCAAGCTCTAACCATCCTAAAGTTGCTCACCAATATACCTTACAGGATACTCGAATCCGATCATTCCTACCATTACTGCCAATTAATTTCCACGAGTTCTAATGGACTCCCAAATTTATTTCACACGGATCATCAAACCAGTAAACTTATAATCACCCACGAAGGTCATTTCACCATAACCATTCATCACAATTAAGCATTTCAGGGTTACTACTACCGTCGCCATTGTTATTTCAAAATCGGCTACAAATCCCCAATTACACTAAGGGTGTTTGGCCTCAAGCCCAAAAGTCGACACTTAAACATACTACTTACTTCAAAAAGGTTACTGCGCATTTATTCTCTTAATTACAAAGGGCATCATTCCCTTAACTGACACTATTCGGTCTACACTAACAACACGTGTGGAATACCCAATCTTCCACCGTCTACTTATCTTCCTCGCCCGCCATAGGGAACCTAGTTACACTGTAACAAGATACGCCTTAACGCCTGCCTCCCAGGTACGTCTCAAGGCCCGACACATCGGAACTACCTCTCAGGTAAGTGCCCAAGACTATATCCTCCTAGCCTACTGGAAAGTCAAGGTCATAACACAGGAATACCGGGGTCTCACCCCGAGATACCCAACCGACCATTACCAACGACTACTAAATTATAACCTTCGACACTACCCCAACGATCATCCCATCAAAGCAAACAAGTACACACCTGTACTAGTAGGTTTACTATAGTCGTTCCTCCTGGTGATGGCTATTCTGGGTAGATATTACAACGAGTTATTAGCACATAATAATTCACACTAACAACGCTCACGCTCAACTCCTTGGATTCCTCGTGACTTTCCCCGACTCGAGCATTGATCCTGTGTTTCCGATAGTAGGAGATCTACTACTACCTTCCACACCTATCATCACTCGTTCCGAGTTCCATCCGACGGGTCCAAGTAGTTTCTCGCCGATAACTACACACATATGCCCGCACCGGCATATGTACACACTCTTCCTAGCTCCCTAGGAATAATCATAATACCCCACTACCCTTGCTAGGGCGGAACCCCCACTAACCCTGACGAGTCGCCTCGTGCACGCACAGTCGTATATGTTAGACAACCTAGGGGGGGTAAGGTTGTATTTAAATCTTTTACTTTCAAAAATTCTTTTACAAATAAATACAGTACAGAAACAGTATAAATAAATCAGAGTATACAAATAATAAATATACAACAATTATATAAACAGATATAATTAAAAGCACAGCGGAATAAATAAAGAGATAAGGGATAGAGATACTTGACACAGAGATTTACTGATTTACCACCAACTGTGATAAACCAGCAGCCGAGACACTTCTCGACACGATCCAATAAATGTATTCTTTACGGTAGAACACAAACCAAATACAAAGGAATTTGTAATAGTTTCTCAAGCCTCTGCTATGAGATAAACAGGATCACACACCCGTTATTCAAATACTTACAAGAGGAGTATAACTCACAATGGGTAATCACTCTTGTATAATAATCACTTGGATATTTTATAAAAAAAGGTTTTATAAAATATATATATGTTAAATAAGTGAGAGAGATCAGATGAGTAAGTTGTTGTGTTGGTGTTGGTTGTTGTTTCTTCTCCACCAGCATGCATGTATATATATCAGCTCTTCCAACGGTAACATGCAATCCGCGGTATACCGCCAAATGCACGCGGTATACCGTGCAGACAAAAGTACACTGACACTCAACGGCTCTCATGCAAAGTTGACTTCTGGAATACGTACCCGCGGTATACCGGCTAGGACTCGCGGTATACCGGCGTCAGAAAAAGAACTTCCAACCAATCAGAGACAAACACCACGCCTGCCGCGGTATACCGCCTGTACCTTCGCGGTATACCGGCCAATATGTACCCGCGGTATACCGGGCATTCTCCACGGTATACCGGCGTCAGAATAGACACCTTCCAGGACGCAACCAATCTTGCTGGATCTTCTCAATAAACCTTATTTAATTAAAATCATTTATGGTTTTTAGAAATATCCAAGTGGTATATTATTTTAGGGTGATTATCATTATAAATTATAACCACTAATGACAACGTAAATCTTCCGTCTTGAACTCTTCAGATAAAATCTTCGTGTTCTTCAAGAACTGTACACTTGGATTAGATTGTTAGATAAACAATAATACGGTGTGTTTGTAATCATCAAAATAAATATATATAAATATATAGAGATGTGGTACACTTGCACCAACAATCTCCCCCTTTTTGATGATGACAAACACAACCGCTAAGCATGAGCATATGCGGTTTCTCTCCCCCGTTTATCGAAACAAAAAGGGTCAAGAAAGACGGTATGCTTCCCCTCGAGAGATGCTCCCCCTCAAAATATGCATATATTTGAGATAGCATAAACTCATGGGTAAAGATAATAAAACGCTCCCCCTCAAATTAATAACGAATTATAAAATTTGAGGGACAATAAAATATGCATAAAAAAAGCATATAATAGACATAAAATAAAATAACCAAAAAGAAACACTTGCACCAAAAAAGGATCTTAAGGCTTCGATTTTTTGGTTAAATTTATGTGAGCAAAAAATTACCACGTATTATGACCTCGTCAGGGAACACGTATTATATCCTCGTCAGGAACCACGTATTATAACCTCGGCAGGTAACACGTATTATATCCTCGCCAGGAAACACCTACAAAAGGCAAAGAAAATTTTTCGTGGTACCCTTTTCTTATGGGTCCTTTTAACAGTTAGTATAAAACATAAACTGCAAAAAAAATTAAAATATGTTGTCGACATAAAATAAAACATGACAACATACAATCCACAAAAATTTGTTTAAAACCACAAACGCATCCCACCGGGATTGTCAACATTAAACATTCCTTTCGGAATCCATTTTCTAACCATTTTAATTTTGCGATTGTATTTATCATACACATAAAATGAAGCATTTATATTCGCATTAGGTCTAGAAAAATTACTATTATACATACGAGCATACGGTTTCCTCCCATAATTCACATTTTTTATTTTTGACATATATGGAGGTTTTCTCGTATCAACTTTAGGAGATGCAAAAAATCTTTTAATGGGTTTACACGAACATTTATCAACACATGTATCGGAACCAATGCCTTTACGACAATTTATACGATTAGGCATATTTAGCATTTTAAGCACTTTATCATTGCTACTATTAAAAGCATTTGCTAATAAGTCATTTCTCTCATGCGATTTACATTTAGCATTTAAACATGCAATTTCATTTTCAAGAATCTCGCATTTTGCACATATAATATCTTCATGTGTCTTTTTATTTAAGCATGCAATTTTATCATTTAAAATAACACAAGATTTACAAATATCTTTTTCACTTAATTTATTTTCTAATTTAGTGATAACATCTAAATCATGAGCAGATTTTTGTTTACCGTTATCTATTTCCTTTTTATATACAGATACGGTTTCTTTTAAATTAGAAATTTCATCTTTATATTTATTTGCGAGAGCAGCCATATCATGAAATGATTTATATAATTCGTCAAGATTATTTTCATCGTCACTATAATAATTATCACTATAATTACTATCACAATTATTTTTAGAAGAATATGATGAAGATACCTCATTATCATGGTCGGCCATGAAACAAAAATTTTTGGCCTCATTTATGCTTGCGCTCAACGCGCCTCCAACTAAAGCTTTTGGTGTGTTGATTTGTTTTGCTCGTTTCGGACACACACTCGCATAGTGATCCTTGTCGCCACACACATAGCAAAAGCCTTTCTTTTTATTGGCTTTTTCATCGTCGCTAGATTCGTCATTTTTGTCTTCACTTTTGTGGACGTTGCGACTTTGGTTTTTACCACCACGACGGTAGTCTCCATTTTCTTGAAACCTATCATTATTAGCAAACTTTTTGTTAGATAAAAGTTTAGAAAGTTTTCTTACCAACTTGACTAAATCGTCAAGATTTTCGGGTTCGTCATCCGAGGAACTTGCATCTTCCTCCTCTTCCTTTTCTTTTGAGGCAACGACTTTGAGAGCGATGGATTTCTTTTTGACTTGCTCCCGGACTTGATTTCTTTTTAGTGCGATTTCGTGCACTTTAAGATTGCCGATGAGATCATCGAGCTTCATCGTTGCGAGATCTCGGGAGTCTTCTAAAGATGTAATTTTTGCCATCCACTCCGAAGGAAGTGCTCGAAGAATTTTCCTTACATAGTCTTCGTTAGGATAAGTGCGACCTAATCCCTTCAAAGTAGTCATAATGAGGTTAAAACGTTTAAAAATTGAGTCGATTGACTCATCTTTTGACATTTCGAACAGTTCATAATCATGTACTAAAATATTTATTTTAGAGCTTTTAACTTGAGTATTTCCACGATGAGTGTCACTCAAGCTTTGCCAGATTTGATTAGCAGTTTTACAGGTATATACTCTTTCTATTTCATCGGAAGTTAAAGCAGCATATAATATATTTTTAGCCTCAAAATTTAAACAAAAATGAGATTCTTCAGCGGGAGTCCAGTCTTTAACAGGTTTATCAACAATAACATTATTTTTTATAATAGTAGGATTAAAATTCCCATTTTCTATAATATCCCAAATTTTTTGACTTTTGCCACGAACGTGACATTCAAATAGCTCGGCCCAAATGCCAAACTTTTCAGTATCTATCAAAGGAGGTTTAGAGAACACAAAATTAGTTTGTTGAGCCATTTAAAAAAAATTAAGACAGAAATTTTTGAAAGACCCGCTCTGATACCAATTGTTAGACAACCTAGGGGGGGTAAGGTTGTATTTAAATCTTTTACTTTCAAAAATTCTTTTACAAATAAATACAGTACAGAAACAGTATAAATAAATCAGAGTATACAAATAATAAATATACAACAATTATATAAACAAATATAATTAAAAGCACAGCGGAATAAATAAAGAGATAAGGGATAGAGATACTTGACACAGAGATTTACTGATTTACCACCAACTGTGATAAACCAGCAGCCGAGACACTTCTCGACACGATCCAATAAATGTATTCTTTACGGTAGAACACAAACCAAATACAAAGGAATTTGTAATAGTTTCTCAAGCCTCTGCTATGAGATAAACAGGATCACACACCCGTTATTCAAATACTTACAAGAGGAGTATAACTCACAATGGGTAATCACTCTTGTATAATAATCACTTGGATATTTTATAAAAAAAGGTTTTATAAAATATATATATGTTAAATAAGTGAGAGAGATCAGATGAGTAAGTTGTTGTGTTGGTGTTGGTTGTTGTTTCTTCTCCACCAGCATGCATGTATATATATCAGCTCTTCCAACGGTAACATGCAATCCGCGGTATACCGCCAAATGCACGCGGTATACCGTGCAGACAAAAGTACACTGACACTCAACGGCTCTCATGCAAAGTTGACTTCTGGAATACGTACCCGCGGTATACCGGCTAGGACTCGCGATATACCGGCGTCAGAAAAAGAACTTCCAACCAATCAGAGACAAACACCACGCCTGCCGCGGTATACCGCCTGTACCTTCGCGGTATACCGGCCAATATGTACCCGCGGTATACCGGGCATTCTCCACGGTATACCGGCGTCAGAATAGACACCTTCCAGGACGCAACCAATCTTGCTGGATCTTCTCAATAAACCTTATTTAATTAAAATCATTTATGGTTTTTAGAAATATCCAAGTGGTATATTATTTTAGGGTGATTATCATTATAAATTATAACCACTAATGACAACGTAAATCTTCCGTCTTGAACTCTTCAGATAAAATCTTCGTGTTCTTCAAGAACTGTACACTTGGATTAGATTGTTAGATAAACAATAATACGGTGTGTTTGTAATCATCAAAATAAATATATATAAATATATAGAGATGTGGTACACTTGCACCAACAGTATACAGTGGAAACCAGATAGACATTCGAATATAAGATTCTATCCTACAACGGTTGGACTCAAACAAGAGCTGCGCAATAGAACTAAATCCAACATTCTAAGGCTATTCGGTTCCTACCGCATACAACCTATAGTGCATCCGCTTAACAACCTATCAAAGTTAGCATAAGTTCCTAATAGCAAGTAACAACCATACAATACAGTGTATTAAGCACCAAGCAATCCAGCACACATACTCCTATGTTCTAGAAAGCAATCTAGCATACATACTCATATATAAACACTCTTCCCAGCTCACTAGGAATTTCATCTCATCCTACTACCCTTGCTACCACGGAATCCCTATTAGCCATAACGAGTTGCCTCACGAATACCCAGTCGCATGCAGCGTGAATCAAATAGACATTCGAATACAAAATTCTATCCTAGAACGGTTGGACTCAAACAAGAGTTGCGCAATAGAACTAAATCAAATATTCTAAGGCTATATGATTCTTACTGCATACAACCTATAGGGCCTTCACTTAACAACCTACTATGACTAGCATTGATTCCTACTAGCAAGCAATCATCATACAGCATAGTGTCAACAACAGGCAATCTAGCATGCATACCCTATGCCTAGAAAGCAATACAACACTAAGCAATGTACCTTTCCCTCTTGGCTCCGGCTGACTGTACACACTGCGCCCTCGATCACCGTTCCTCAAACGGATTTTTCCTTCTTTTTATTTCCAAAAAAAAACTTTAAAGAAAATTTTATAGCCGCAAACTTGAGATCAAACACACCGAAATGCGTTTGATTCACTCAAGCCGTGCTCTGATACCAAGTTGTAACGTCCCAAAAATTACAAGGAATTTATCATTTTTAAACTATTTATTCCGCTGTTTACTGTTTTTAGAGAATAATTATTCTTGGGTTGCAAACGAAACGTTTTGGGTTATTTAACGAGTTTAATTAATGAAATGTCATTTTTAAAATTTATAAATTCCTTGTAATTTTTGGGACGTTACAACTTGCTATGCTCCCATCTTGTACCTGTAATGCATCCTCAGAATTTTCAAAACATAATCAACTTCTGAAACTTATGCAATTCTTGATGGGATTGGACGATGGTTACATGCATCTGAGAAGTAACATTCTGACCACAGACCCTCTACCCTCAGTTAAAACTGCATTTTCTCTTATTTCAAGAGAAGAGTCACATCGGGGCATGACTCGCTCAGCTTCCGATTCTAAGACTCAACACACTGCCTTTTTTAGTAAACCAGTTGATAATAGAAAGAAATCTGGAAAACCCCCATTAGTGTGTAAACATTGTGGGGTTAATGGCCACACAATAGAAAGGTGCTTTAAACTCATTGGGTTTCCAAAGGATTTTCAGTTCACAAAAACTAAATCAAACCAGTGTGTTAAAACTCCCTCTAATAATACCTGTACTAATGATGTTCCTACTAGTGGTTCCACTTCTTCCAAATCTCTTACAGAAGAGCAACTCAACAAGTTACTGTCATTGTTGGACCAGAAACAAAATGATGGCTTATCTGCCAATATGGCAGGTAATTTTTTTGCCAACATGAGCAGTAATTTCACTTTTCCTAAAATGTCTAAATCTGGCTGGATAATTGATTTAGGAGCAAACCAACATATGACATCGTCTATTGCTCATCTTGATAATATTGTTGACATATCTGACTTAAACTTGAAAGTCACCCAACCAAATGGAAATGAGGCCAAAATTAACAAAATTGGAAATTATAGATTGAATGACCATGTTGCATTGTTTGATGTACTTGTTATTCCTGACTTTCATGTTAATTTGCTTTCTGTGCATAAACTTGCTAGAGACAGCAAGGTTTTTGTCTTATTTGATGAGTTCAAATGTTATCTGCTCCAGGGTTTACATCCCACGAAACTTGTGGGGACTAGTAGTGAGCTTGGGGTCTGTATTTCGTTAATCAGGATTTTAAGAGTGAGTCTACTAATACTAAGATGTTGAAAAACAAAACAAACGCTTCAAATATGACTATTTTCTGTTTTTGTTTCACGACAGTTGTGGCACAGTAGGTTAGGTCACCCCGTTGATCAAGCATTTTCGTGTTTAAAAGACCAACTTAACCTAGAAAGTGAGCTTGAGTGTCCTCCATGTGAGAATTGTCATATGGCAAAACAAACTAGGGAAAAATTTAACCTTAGTAGTCACTCTTCCACGTGCCTAGGTGAATTGATTCATATGGATTTATGGGGACCCTACCGAGTTGCTAGTAAAGATGGATTCAGGTATTTTTTGACCTTAGTAGATGACTACTCTAGGTCAGTTTGGGTTTACTTGTTAAAACATAAAGATGAGGTGTTTAATCATATTGTTTCTTTTTACAGCATGTTGAAAAATCAATTTGACAAAAGTATACAAATTTTCAGGAGCGACAATGGTCCCGAGTTTGTTAACAACAAACTGGTGAGTTTTTTTGTTCAAAATGAATCTTGCATCAAACTACTTGTGTTTACACTCCTCAACAAAATGGAGTTGTTGAGCGTAAACATAGGCACCTTTTAAATGTTTCTAGAGCTCTTATGTTTCAAGGTGGTATTCCTTTAAACATGTGGAATGAGTGTGTCTTAACTGCTACCTACCTTATAAATAGGACACCATCCTCTGTGTTAAAAGGAAAATGCCCTTATGAATTAGTGTTTGGTTTTTCTCCTGTTTTGTCACATTTGCGAAATTTTGGTTGTTTATGCTTTGCTACTAGGCCTAATGTTTCTGATAAATTCTCCTCTCGTACTGAAAAATGTGTTTTTATTGGATATGCAAACGCTCAAAAGGGTTATAGGCTATTTAGTTTGGACACTAAACAAATCATTATTTCGCGTGATGTAAAGTTTTATGAAACCATTTTCCCTTTTAAAATGGGAGCAAACAATCAATCTAATGATTCTAGCAATATTGATTTTTTAAATTTCTTTGATCATATTCAACCTACTGATGTATCTTCTGGAAAACCCTATGATGATTCAAGGGATAACTCGCAAAATGAATTTTTAAATCATAATTCTGAACATAATAGCAACCCTGGTCATTTTAGTAGCCAATCTGGAGCTGCCACTCATGATGAGTTTGGTGGCACCAATGGTACTGCCACTCCAAGTGAGTTTGGTGGAACCAACGGGACAAATATTCAAGGAAGGCCTGATGGCCATGAGAATCTTGATGATCCCGATTTGGTAACCAATGACCAGAGTGCTGCTGATGGAGATGTTAATGATGTTCATTTGAGTTTCCCTCCTGAGGGTGGTCTTCTGGAGCCCTCTACTAGAAAGTCAAATAGAATGTCAAATTTGCCTAGAAAGTTTTCTGACTATATAGTAGAGGGTAAGGTCAAGTATGGAATAGAAAGAGTAGTGAATTATTCTTTTCTAAATCAAAATAATTTGTGTTTAGTAACCACTCTTAACAAATCTGTAGAACCCAATAATTTTTTTGAAGCATGTAAAGATCAAAATTGGGTATCAGCAATGAACGATGAAATGGAGGCATTATATAGGAATAACACATGGACCTTGACTACTCTCCCAATAGGTCGAAAACCAATTGGCTGTAGATGGATATACAAAATAAAGTATAAGGCCATTAGTGAGATTGAGCGATATAAAGCTAGATTAGTGGCTAAGGGATACTCACAGCGGGAGGGGTTAGACTATGAGGAGACTTTCTCTTCGGTTGTGAAAATGGTTACTGTGAGATGTGTTATTTCTTTAGTCGTACAATTTAACTGGCCTCTTTGTCAGTTAGATGTGAATAATGCTTTCTTATATGGTGATTTGAATGAGGATGTTTATATGACTCTTCCTCCTGGATATTTTTCTGCTAACGATAAAAGAGTTTGTAAGCTTGTTAAGTCATTATATGGTTTAAAACATGCACCACGACAGTGGTATGCAAAATTATCAGCCTGTTTGGCAGATCATGGTTTTGTTCAAAGCACTTGTGATTATTCTATGTTTACTAAGATAAATGATTCAGTTTATTTAGTATTACTGGTGTATGTAGATGGTATTATTTTAACAGGGAATTCATTAAATGAAATTAATAAAGTGAAAAATCAATTACAATCTAGTTTCAAAATTAAAGATTTGGGCGAGTTAAAGTTTTTCTTAGGTATAGAAATTTTGAGAACTAAAAAGGGTATCTGCATGTCACAACGTAAGTATTGTCTTGAACTTCTTAGTGACTTTAGGTATTTAGGGTGCAAGCCAGTTAGCACACCCATGGACATGAATCTGATTGTCACAGATTCAGTTGGTCCTGAATTAAAAGATCCCCCTTAAAAGATTTTTCTGAATTTCAAAAATTAATTGGTAGATTAATCTACTTGTTGGCAACAAGGCCTGATATTGCATTTGCAGTACATTGCCTAAGCCAATTCATGCATTCTCCAAGACAGTCACATCTTAAGTTGGCTCTTCGAGTCTTACGGTATTTGAAGAGTTCTCCAGGAAAAGGTGTGTATTTTTCTTCATCTTCTGAGTTTAGTTTGAAAGCATTTGTTGATGCAGATTGGGGTAAGTGCCTTTCTACTAGACGTTCGGTTACTGGTTATTGTTTGTACTTGGGTAATTGTATGATATATTGGAAGAGCAAGAAACAATCAACTGTTTCTCGCTCTTCGGCTGAATCTGAATATAGGGCAATGGCATCTGCCCTATGTGAAATCATTTGGGTTTTAAATGTTTTAACTGATTTAAAAATTAAAAATCTTTTACCTGTTAATTTGAATTGTGACAATAAGTCTGCAATACAAATTGCAAACAATCCAGTTTTCCATGAGAGAACTAAGCATATTGAAATCGATATACATCAAGTGAGGAATAAAGTAACTTCTGGTATGCTTAAGACTGTTAGAGTACCGTCTTTAGATAATCCGGCAGATATTTTTACAAAGTCACTTGGTGTAAACCAACACAATTATTTGTGTTCTAAGTTAAACATGTTAGATTTGTTTCAATGCCAAGATTAAGGGAGGGTGTGTAACGACCCGATTTCCCATACATACAACAAATAACATACATTGCATAACATCGTTACATTCATAACAAAAGATACATAATAATTCATGTTTGGTCCAGTAGTCTCAAAACTATACAATACAAAATACATAAAAGCTTCCTAATCAATATCAGTCATCAAGCGCATCCTACACCTTATCTCTTCCTTTGCCGCTAAAGGATCCTTGACCTGGAATACATATTTTTGAAAACAAAATGAGGGTTAGACCAAACGGTCTAGTGAGATAATCCCTGTCATTTCAAATCGTTATAAAACTAATTTATATAAAATCCTTTATAAAAACACACATATATCATACGTATTTAAATACCAATCAAGACTCGTGCATCGTGTACCACTCATCCTTCACATGGCCAAATCAGTTGGTAGCAAGCCAACTAATCAATTTACTCCACTGCACTTACATACAGCCAACACCGCTGTCCCTCCGTACAGCCAACAACTCCGCTGGTCCAAAGACCCGGCCATCATGCTCTCGTGTAGTGTATGCTCATAAATTATATATCTCAATATAAACACATAATCACACCATATATCATATTTTCAATCCATACATATCCATCTCATATATATATATATATATATATATATATGTATCCCAGTTTGAAAACATTTTAAAGTAAAACTCACCTTGATTGGTTATCAAATTTCCTTCTAAGCTTTTCTCGAGAAATCCAATCTTTCATTCAAAGTTTACCAAATCTGGAACAATTAAAATACAAGTATCTCTTTACCATTTAGAACACATCAGACTCTCTAACAGGCTGAGAATCCTAATTAACCTATCAAACTCTTATCCTCAATTGTTCTCCTACGATGACTTAACACGGGGGTTCCGCTACCCGGTTAGCGGATGGGGTCAAGGGGCAACGCCCTTGCGGGGTCTGGGGGCAGCGCCCCCAGAATTTTTTTAGAAAACCTTATTCAGTCCTTATTCAGTCCTTATTCATAAACTATAGTTAAAAGTATCTGAAATCTCAAAAATGACCAAATAGCTCAAAGTTTCCGGACAATCCGAACTATCCGGACAGCACAGATAATCCGGACAGCATGACTTTCCGGACAACCTCAATAATCCGGACAGCCCAACTACCCGGACATCATATCAATCCGTATATTATCCGGTAACTCAGTTCATCCGGAAAACTTATAGAAAAAGAGGAACTTACCCGGATAAGGAATCCTTCTGGACACCTTTAAAATATTATCCGGACACTATCAACAAAAGTACCCGGACACATTCATACTATCCGGAAACCTCTGTCGGTTTGACTACTTTTTACCCAGAAATCGACAGAATCAATCCTACACATGAAATGAACGATTCTACTCCGATAGAAACTATCTACTATCAATTACATACATAATTTGTAAAGGAACATACCTGTAATCACCTCCAAGCACACCAAATGGAGCCCTAACCCTTCCTTTTTCTTCTTTCTCTCTTTCTCTCAAAACACACACAACACCTACTGATTTTCTGCTGTAAATGAAAATATCTGGACACCTAATAAGATATTATCAAACTAATTTACACTCTTAGCCTTAAACTATTCACAATTAACCAATTCACCCTTAAACTTATAAATTTACCCAAACTTACCCTAAACACTAATTATAAAGTTAAATAATTTAACAGAACTATAATTTAACTAACGAACTTACCCGGGGTATTACAGGGTGTTAAAACATAATAAGAAACTTAACTAATATTGACATTGTAAATAGTTAACTTATGTTTATTTGTGTTGTTGAAATCTGCGAGGACTAAATGTGACTGTTACTGAAAGTATGAGGATGGCGCTGATAGGGCTGGTTTACTAAAGGGTAGCGGAGCAAATAAAGTTGGCTGAAGGGTTTTATCGCAAGGACTACTATGCAATATATATTCTTATATAAACAATGCGATTTAGGGTTTTAGGGATCAGATAGTTTTCTTTTCCGTTTTTCTCACAAATACAAAGAGTCTCTCTCTCTTTTTAGGGTTTGTCTAGAACTGAAGATTAACTTTAAATCTTTTGAATTTAATATGTTGAGTGATCATTGTAGTGAGGTTTGAATGTAAGTATTAGGTTAGATTTCAGAGTTTTAATAATAACAGTTGATTTACGTTTTATAATAGATTATATTAGAATTTAGAAGGGCTAAAATCTATAACACCAAATTTGGGGGGAATATAAAATTTGGCGGTGCATCTTTTCTCCCTTGTTTGTAGAACATGCTATCAATGTTCTCTGCTTCTCCTTCTCTATAGAAATCGCTGACGAAGACCTGGTTTAATCAAGAAAGACAAGGATCTGGTTCTTCATCCTGATCTGATGTTCGATTGTTTAGGTTTTATTAGCTCCTTTTTCCATCATCGGGAAAAATCGATCTTTTTCTGTTGATTATTTTTTACTTGTTTCATATTGGTTCGATTTTTTCTATGTTGATTCGATCTATGACACTCCTTTTCTTTCTTTTTTCCTTGTTGGTTCTTTTTTTGGTTATCGGAGTTAAGGACAAGTTTGTTCCTGACATTGATCTTGGGAGAGATGTAAAAATGGACCATCGATAACTATAAAATTATTTTCAATATATTGTTTATATCATAAAAAATAACATTGAATTCAAAAAAATACTAATTTACATAAAACCATTTTCTCGTTGTTTTTAGCGTAAGATCAATCAATAATTATTTTTAAATTAATATTATATATTATATCATTTTTACATAACATCGTCTATTCGCTCCACCATTAAAGACATTTTATGATATACCTTTAACATATAAATTGAAATCATTTTAGGTCACTATGTTAACCATTCAGAGTAACACTTTAAGTAAATCAACATAAATCATTTGAGTTTCCACCATGTTACCTGGATGTTAATGGTTTTCATCACCATTTTAAACTTTTAGAGTTGAAACAAACTTTTAAAGAACCATCAATCTTAGAATCAAAAGTCCATTTTGGTTATAGTTTGAGATCTTATTTTTGTTTTAGAAATAAGAGAGTATTTAAGATTCATGCGCTTAAAATTAGGTAATAAATAGTCAATAATGTATGAGAAAAAACGAAGATAGTTTTGAAATCCTAAATTTAAATACAAGTTGGGTCGTCTCATATAAATGGTAATTGTTTCAAAATATAAGTTTTATTATTTAATAACAATACATCTACTATAATCTAACAAAAAAAAATCATGCATGGGTAATAATCAAAAGAATAAGTAGAAGATGAGTAATGAAATATATATCATGGTTTCTAGACAAAATAGTTAATAGATATTAGTACTAGATAAAAAAAACTTAAAGAAATAATAAGGAATAGTATAATATGAAAAATATCGGTTAACTTTTTACAAATTTTATTGTCCAATGTAATTAATTAATACACGTTTGGGCTCTTAATATAATGCTAATTTCTTTTGGATCCTATTATATACTAATTTTTTTGTCTTTTTTTATTTACAGTTTTTTTAACTACTACTACATAATACTTAAAAATTTTGGGCCCCTATTTTCTTTGGGTCCGGACATGCACCTGGCCCCATGGGCGGACCTAGCATTGTGCATACGGTGACACGTGTCATCGTATTATTTCTCCGACGAAGGTAAAAAAAATTAGGGACGTGAAAGGTGCAACCGTATCGTTTTGGAAGGTGCTACCGTATTATTTTGAAACTTCAAGAAGGTGCAACCCTACCTCGTCATCAACCAAAAAACAAAAAAAAAACTTTTGAAATCAACCAAAAAATCGGAAAAAACTCTTGAAATCAAGCAGAAAAATGAAAAAAGTTCTTCGGAATCGATAAAGAAACTTAAAAATCTCTCAAAATCAAGCACAAGGTTTTACAAATCCCTCGAAACAGTGGAATTAGGCTAAAAACACGTCAGAAAATATTGAACGCCGGTAAAAAGATGAAAACACATCGATAAAAACCGTTCTTTTTGTAATTATTTTTTGTCTATATTATATGGTGTCACCGTATGAAAAAATCTCTGGATCCGCCCCTACCTGGCCCAGCCTCCCCTGGTTAAGGATCGACACCTGAGTAGAAAAAGGAAGAAGTGAGCCCCATTAACACCACCATGGCATTTCTTTCATATTAAAAATCTACAATGCAAAGAAATGTAATGAAAATATTCATTCCCATTTTATGTTATTATCATTTTCATTCCTTTAATTGAACCAAACCTGATATTTTATTCAAGACGTCTAAAGTATTTGTTGAGTATTTTTTATGTATCAGTTTTTTAGTTTCATACAGTTTATTAAATGTACTATTGTAGGTTTTTATTTTAAATAAAGCATCAAATGTAATTTTTTAGAAAAAGAAGTCAACATATGTTTGATTGGAAGTATTAGGAGGTACGTAACGAGAATGATAATGACGAGAGGTGCTTGACATGGTATACCCATTACCCTATAATGGGTATTGGACCATTCCTAACAAAAGTGGGGAACGAGTATAAAAATCATTCTATAGTTTTTTAAATTGTCCAACTCTCATGTACTTGGTCCATGGTTTTGTCGAAATATGCAATTGACTATTGGTTCACAACTTGGTGAAAGATCGATGGTATCCTTCTAGGTTTCACGGGTGTTGCTAAACATCTCCTCTAAGGGCATTTGGTTCACAACAATGGCGAAGGGAGGTGGTAATGTTCACAACTTAAACATCTCCTCTAAGGGCATCTCCAATCATGTAACAAAAAAAACACCAATTTTGATGGGGCCAACACAAAAAAAAAACCTTTAACTCCAACCATACTTAAAAAAAACACCAAATTTACAAATCCCACATTAAAATAACATATAAGTTATTATATATATGTAAGTTATTATATTTATAAGTTATAATAATAAAATATACATTAAATAGTAATATTTAAGTGATAGTGGAGGGGTCCACTCCAATTTGGAGTGTGAAAACATACGGCATATTTGCCATTCAAAATCGTCGGCCGCCAAATTATTTTCCCAATTGCAGTACGATTGGAGCTCCCAAAACTGCATATATTTAAAATTGCAGTACGATTGGAGATGCTCTAAGATAGTAAGATGAACATCAAGCTGTTAGCTAGGGCCAATCCAATGATTTTGGATGCCCCGGGCGGCGGGCGGATAGCCAAAAATATGCCCCTAATCCAATGAACTAAGGACAATTTTTAAAGGGTTTAAAATCTAGTCAATCTAGGCGGCTCATCCCCGCATTGATTATTATTATTATTGAAAACGAAGTTACAATGGGAGGAAATAAACCAAAACCCCAAACAACAAAACAAAGATAGATCACTTAAAATCAAGGTTCTAAATATCGTGAGGCGTGACGGTGAGGCTAAACCTCAAGCCTTAGAAACCATGGCAAGGTCACGACGTTTTTCAATGTGTGACTTATGATGGCAAATATCTATATCATATATAATATTATATAGGTAAACATATGTTTTCTACTACTAATTAGTAAATCAATGATAATAAACAATTTAAATTAAATTTTATATTAAAAACTAACAATTAAGACATATAAAGGTAAGTAAAAAAAAATAGTTGAAACTATGTACTAATCCAAATTATTTCATACATAGTTTGAGTTTAGAAATATAACAAAATATGTTTGTGGTTCGGAGTTGAAATTAGCTGGTAATCTTAATATTTTCATGTACGGTTTGATCCTGCCAATTTTCCGTAAAAAAATACTTGGTGAAAAGAATAATAAACTTTATAGTGAATTAATGGGAAGCATAACAATTTGACTTTGAAAATATCATTAACTAACCATCTATTGATAACTGATATTATGTAGTTCAATTAAAATTAGGGGAAATAATATAATCATGATTAAGAAAGTATAAATAATTAAATATACTATACTAAAATATTTGCATATTTATATTTTTGAAAAATGTTCGAACTCATAATTCAAAAGTCAGTTGATAAGTGATATCTTTTTTTTCCAAGTAATTAAATTTCTAAGGGTGTTTCGTTGACAGAATGAAATTTGATAGAATTGTAATTCGTCAAAGAAATTCGACTTTGAAATAAAAATTGATATGAAATTGCAAAAAGAAAATCACGACAATTTAGTGATTATTTGTATCAAATCTAATACTAATTTCAACAAATCACATACTAATCACGACACATTAATTCGTATATATTTATGATATTTAATAATATAATTAAATCCAAAAATATTCAATATTGAGCTCATTTCGAAGGTATTGACGAAACGATTACAATGGTATAATTTGTAAAAAATAGAAATGTTTTTAATGCATTTTAGTTCATATACATTATTTATGTTTATATGATAAGAGTCTAAAATAAAAAATAAAAAAGTAAATGATTAAAAGTAAAACTACATACATAATTATAAGGGTAGTAAATGTAACGTATAAATTAAAAAAATTGAATTAAAGAGAGATTTAAGGAGGAGTGAATGTGGGTGTGCTAATTGAACCTATAATGTAAACTCCGTCCAGATACATGTTTAGATGAAAACATACTGAAGTCGACTCACCAAAATACGACATGTGGCATGCTAGTTACTTATTTATTATATGTATAGAAAAAATCATTTGACCTATATTGATGCCCCTTGGGCTTTGATGCCTTGGGCCGTCAACCGGCTCGTCCACCCATAGCGCCGGCCCTGCTGTTAGCTATGGTAATTATGCTGTTACCTATATGGACTCTTCTCCCTCACTTTACTGGTGCTACTCTAGTTGCATATCCACCTTAGATGAGTTTAGATTAGAGCTTCCACTTTCAGACTGTCTTTTCTTAAATAAATTCCTTTTTGAAACCTATATGATTCTTAATTTGTTTAGCAATTATTGATCTTGGTTGAGTTTCGTAATAAATAATTACTTAGAGCATCTTCAACAGCTTTCCCAAAAAAATTTCAAAATGGGAAAGCAAAAGTCAAAATCCTCAAAAAAAATTACACCCATCTCCAACAGATTCCTCATATTTGGAAAAACACTTGTAATCATATTTGGAGAAATTTTTGGGAGAAATCTTATTATCCCCATTTTGAGGAAACTTTTGGGAAAGCTGTTGGAGTTTATTTGTGTTCCAAAATCCTCATTTTCTTCAAAATGGGGAAGCTGTTGGAGATGCTCTTACTCCGTTGTTTCAAGATTGATTTAAGGTCGTAAGATCAAACTCCTCTTGAAGGCGTTAATTAATTAATGATCAAGATAAGTTTGTTGGATTTTTGCATCTTGTTCTTGGTATTTCTTATTTCTCATTATTTTCTGGGTTTGAAGAAGAAGAAAAATATCTTTTTGTAAGGTAATAGGTGATGGAGTGGCGGTCATTGGAGATGGGGACTTGGGGAGGATGAGAGCGGTGTTGTCAAATAGATGTGGTTCCAACTTTCAAAACGAGAAGGACGAGGAGACAGAAGGAGTAGAGAAGAGAGATAAAGTAATCTAATATTATATTTAATCTAATACTTCCTACGTTTCAAAACAAGTGTATATTGTTTAATTAAAAAGTGTAATAATTAAATACTTTTAAAATTGTGTGTATTTTTCATTGTGAACATTTATTTTGGGACAGAGAGAGTATCTTTCAAAAAAGTATTTAGGCTATGTTTGGCAAACTAGCTGATAAGCTAACTGTTGACTTATAAGCTAGCTGTTAGCTGATAAGCTAGCTGATGAAAAAGTCACGTTTGACAAAACTAGCTTATAAACATGTATAATGACCAAAAAGGACATCTTTTTAAAAAAATTATCAATTATGATATTTAATTATATAGTTAAAACAAATTTATAAAAATATAATATGTTAATTAATACAACCAATGTAGTAAAAGAAAATTTAAATAATACAACATTTTAATTAAAAGAATTTAATATTTATTATTATATATATACCATAATTTTTTAATTTGTTAAAACATGTTTTATTAAAAATAATATTTTAACTTAAATAACCTTACATATAATATAAAAAAATCAAATAATACTTAAAAAGATAATAATAGTTGGTAATTAAAAATATATTAATTAATATTATAAAATATATAAAAATAATTTATATGATTAACTATAACTCTAAATAATTAAAAGTTAATATCAATATATAACTAAAATTTAATTTAATAATTTTCAGTTAGTATTAATTAATTTTATTAATTAATAATAATTAAATTTAAAAATTAATATTTATTATGGTTTTTGATGATGTTACTTTTTTACAAAATCCTACAATTTATTTTTATGATATATTTTTTGATTAAATATATATTTTTGGAGGGTTATCGAATACTGCTCAAGCACCAGTTATAATATTTTATATTCAGACATAAATCTTGAATTTTAGTTTGAAAAAAGTTATATTAAATCTGTATTCTTAATATAGAATAAAATATAGAAAAATATTGATGACAAGGAAAAGTAGAATATTAAATGAATTGAAACGTGTTGGACTGTCGGTTGCGTTTGGGGAAGATTTAAGTGCATTGAAATGTAGGATTGAGGTCCGGGGTTGTAGCGTACGTCAATAAAGAACCTCTCCCTTCAAACCCGTTGATTATATATTTATTTATTTATATTCGAATAAATAAAAAAATGTCTAATTTAGATCGTCTACTGCAACGATTTCTTATGATATTTTAATTCGTATGTACGATTTTTATGAAAAATAATGGTGGACGTGAGTACCATTTTTTAGTAGAAATTTAGATTTTGGTGAGGAAATATTGAAAAATTGGTTTAAATAGCCATTCTACATATAAAATATTATTATATCTGTAATATGTAGCATGGGCGGACCTAGCTTGGAGGATACGGTGGCACGTGGCACCGTATTCTTTCTCCGGCGAAAGGTAAAAAAAATTAGGTACATGAAAGGTGCTATCGTATTATTTTGGAAAGTTCAAGAAGGTGCAACTCTACCTCGTAATCAATCAAAAAACAAAAAAACTGCTGAAACAATCAAAAAAGTTGAAATAAAGCTCTTGAAATCAACCAAAAAAATGGAAAAAAAAATCATCGAAATCGATAAAGAAACTTAAAAATCTTTCGAAATCAAGCAAAAAGTTTTAAAAATCACTCGAAACGGTGGAATTAGGCTAAAAACACATCAGACAATATTGAATGCCGGTAAAAAGATGAAAACACATCGATAGAAACCGTGTTTTTTGTAATTATTTTTTGTCTATATTATATGGTGTCACCGTATGTAAAAAATTCTGGGTCCGCCCCTGATATGTAGGACTGTAAATTAAGAGCATTTCCAACAGTTTCCCTATAATTTTTCTAAAATATAGAATCAAAAATTAAAATCTTTAAGCAGAACCGTGTCCCCTGTGTAAATATTCGGTAGCGTAGGTTTGCATCTAGCGAACCAGCGTGTTTCGGTTCGGGTAATTTCTTTTGTTTTATGCTGCTAGCTTTTAGATCGAGATGTATGTTTTTTGTGGAGGCTGTTTGTGGATGTAATCTTGTTCCAGGTGGTATAAAATTCAGCATGTCTTTAAAAAAAATTAAAATCTTTAAAATCAATTACATCTAGCTTCAACAGATTCTCTATTCTAGAGATTTCAACATCCATTATATTATTAACATATTATTTAAAGGGAAATTAATTAAAATGCTCTAAGTTTGACCAACACTTACCAAAATACCCTAAATCTCGTTCACTTTGTCAAAATGCCACAAATTTTCGCGATGGAGCCCGCGATCGCGGGCTATGGCGTACGTGGCAGCCCTTTTTGGCCAAAGTGTCCCGCGGAGCCCCTCCACTATGGCCGCAGTGACACTTTTGGTCCCTCCTCGCGGAGGTTCCCCGCGATGGGCAAAAAAAGTTCATTTTCAGCCCCTGTACTTGAACGAATCTTGCATGCTTTTACTGTTTTTTTCCACAATTATTGTACTTTGAAGACCAATTTGTGGTTAAAATTCACTGGCATGTTTTCATCAATGTTGAATCAGTGTTTTTGGAATACCAATTTGTGGATGAAATGAGAGATTGGTTGTCATCAATGTTGGTTGTTTCATCCATAAATAGATGTAAAATGCAATCCATAATCCACACACTGATTCCATACTTCTTTCTTGCTTTCTTTCTTCAATATTTTGTTTTTGAGATACTACTGAAAAAATGAGTTCATCTGTTGCAAAAGCTAAGCTATATTTCTGTTTCGATGGTGAATGGGTGCAAGATAACAATGAGTGGAATTTTGCTTATAAATCTAAGCATGGTGTAAAAGTCTCAGTAAACTATACTTATCAGAAGTTTGTTGCATACGCCATGCAAAAATGTGGAATCGACCCTTCTGCTGTTTGCAAGTTAGCGTTTAAAAATGGTGATGGGTCATTTGTGGACTTATCCAACGATGGGGATATCTCTGGTTTTCTGCACTTTGTAGCCGATTCAGAAAGGCCGCCATTACTTTTTGTGTATGCCGAATCCGACGAAGACGATGACGAAGGTGACGACGACGCTGATGACGAAGACCTCCAAATAGAGCAGCCTGATTCTCAATTTCAGGCGTTCCACGGCCCAACAGTTCATTTAGATCATGCATATGGTCTTAACGACTGTATTCCTGATTATGTTCCGGAGACGCAACAACAACAACCACAAGAAGGACGTTGTGCTGGAGTTGCTGATGACGAAACCTATGTTTTCAAAACGGGTAATGCTGATATAGACAGATCAGATACCGATAATGATGATCACGAAGAATATACCCCTACTAGAAAATCATGTAGTCAGATAAATGACTTTTTTGATATGCCCCCTATTCTTCCAGACCAGAATACCCAGACACAAACCTACGAACCTACACCTTATAATTGCAGTGAAAGGTTAACAGTAGGTCAGATATTTGATTCGAAGGATCATTTGGCAAGTCAGGTCGGACTTAAGTTCTTGGAAGAGGGTTTCGAAAGTCACACGCCGAAATCTGACAAAAGCAGATACATAGTTGAATGTGCCAGAGAAAACTGTGAGTGGAGGATGTACGCGATTCACACGGGTCCCAAAGGTGGGGCGTTACTTATTAGAAAGTTGCACGACGTACACACTTGTACGAGGACGCAACTGAATCCCCGCTACAAACAAGCCACCAAAAGGACTTTGGGTACGATACTGAAAAACAAATTTCTTGATGCTAGCAGGTCATTGCGTCCAAAGGACATCGTGGACGATGTTCACCAGCAGTTCGGCGTCACGATTGGTTACCACCAAGCTTGGCGTGCGCGATGCAAGGCACTGCTTATGGTGAGAGGCACGTTCGAGGAGTCATATGAACGACTCCCAACATATTTATATAATTTGCAGCTGCAGAACCCTGGTACTGTCACGCAGCTACGGATCGATTCACATGGACGGTTTGAGATGTGCTTCGTGGCCCTTGGACCCGCGGTACATATTTTAACACGTCATATGTTTACACATTATAAACTATAACATTTACAAAGGAAAACCACCTATGTTTTTGCAGATCCGCACATTTCTGGCAAATCTACGTCGTGTCCTGGTAATAGACGCTGCCTATTTAAAGGGCCGTTACTTGGGTATGATGTTCCTGGCGGTTGCCATGGACGGGGATAACTCCATCGTTCCAGTAGCTTTCGGCGTAGGCAAGTCCGAAACCGGGGACGAGTGGACTTGGTTTCTGTCCATGTTGAGACAAGCTATAGGAGACCCGCAAGGGTTGGTGTTTATGTCCGACAGGGCTCCTTCCATAAGCGCCGCAATCTCTGTCATGTACCCAAACGCCCCTCACGCCATATGCTGTCGACATTTGGAGATGAACGCCAAAACCAGGGACAAACGTACTACCACCTACAAGGATGTCTACTGGGCGGCAGGCAGAGCATATACGGATCGGGAGTTTAACCGGCACATGAATCTTCTACGAGTTAGTGCCAAGGAAGCAGCCAAAGTCATGGTCGAAGCTGGACCGGAGAGGTGGTCCGCGACCCATTTTCCTGGACAACGGTATGACATTCTGACCTCCAATAGTGCAGAGTCGGTGAATGCACTCTCCCGTTTTGCGCGTAGATGTACGATTGTTAATCTTATGGACTACTTTCGGACCTTTCAACAAGAGTGGTACCAACTTCGACTCCGAAAAGGAGCTGAGCTGCAACATGCACTCACACCATCGACGGAGGAGATAGTTTTCCGCAGGGCGCGTCACGCGGCGACATGGAGGGTAAGAGAAATCGGGTATGGGAGGTACGAGGTTCTTGATGACCATCTTCACGCGACTGTGCATATGACCGACCACACTTGTTCGTGTTGCGAATGGCAAAAATCTGGGTTACCGTGTAACCATGCCATCGCTGCGACAAACCACATGGGTCGTAGAGATTGCAGCGACTTGGCTGTAGTTTTCTTCAGGTCCGAAACTTACCGGAGAACATACGTAGAGGTAATAAATTCAGCTGGACCCTCTGAAGCATGGGTGTATCCACCCGACCCGCTTCCGCCATGCTATCCACCTTTAAACGATAAGAACAGAGTCGGGAGACCGAGAAAGAACGACCGACGTCCATCACGTGGTGAAGGTTCGATACAGCGAAAATGTACTCGGTGCCAATGCGTAGGACATACTCGTGGAGAGTGTCCAAATCCCGCCCCTTCAACCGTGCCAAGGAATAGACGCATAAGCACTCAACTAAGTAACACCGCGGGCCCGTCAGAGCTTGAACCACATGGAACTATATCATATGATACTGTTGATCTGAACGTTGATTTCCCTTGATTGGGACGATAAATATTGTATGTTTAGTGCGTTGTAATTTATCAAACATAACTTATGTACGTTGATCTGAACATTGATTGGGACCAGTTATCTTTTGAAAGGTATTTGAAACAGAACATGGGATGATGATCATAATGGTAGTAGTCTAAATGGAGAGAATAGTAATGGTTATATAGAACTAAGTTGTGTTAGAGCAAAGACAGATTAGTCGTAAAACACATAAACGATAACATATTATTCGTTAACGTATTCTTACATGGCATCCCGGGTTGTCAAAAACCAAACCATCGTCTAGCCGTAGCCTCAAATTTGGATAAATTTGTACTGTATTTACTAGTATGTATTTGCAATCTTGTATAACATTTATGAGTTGTATTTTTCACATGAACCACTTTTCAGACAAATTTCAGACTACTTAAAAACTACTTTTCAGACAAATTAAAAACCTTTATTCATGAGCAACAAAGTACAAAACAACAAAAAAATACAAAACAACAACACAGTAAAAAAATACAAAACAACAAAAAAACAAATACAAAACAACAAAAAACAAATACAAAACAACTAAAACAACCACCACCTACTCAAAAATTGCTTTAGTTTCATCAATCCAAGCTTGCTTTTCGTTTACCTTCGCTTGAAGAATTGCGAAGTCTTGCAGAATATGGTGAATTGCTTCTTGTTCTCGACGAATACGAGCCTCCCTAGCTTTTATATCCCCTTTCATCCTTTTGATCTCCTTATCTTCCTCTTCGATCCTTCTCAAGTGGACTGCCTTCCTGTCCATCATTTGATTCCACTCTTGTGTCAGTTCCTCTATCTCCTTTTCCTTTTTTGCTATGGCGATCTCGATTTTAGGAGGCATTTTTTCAGGAGTAGACTTAGGGTTTGATGATGATGCCATTTGTGGATGAAATGAGAGAAATCAAGAGAGAAAGCAACTTAAACAAAGAAAGCAAGAGATAAATCAAGAAAGAGCAAGAAATGAGTGTGAATTATGGATTGCATATCACTCATATTTATGGATGAAATCTCAAATAAACCAGTGAATTTTAACCACAAATTGGTCTTCAAAGTACAATAATTGTGGAAAAAAACAGTAAAAACATGCAAGATTCGTTCAAGTACATGGGCTGAAAATGAAAATTTTTTGCCCTGCGGGGACCAAAAGTGTCACCGCGGCCATAGTGGAGGGGCTCCGCGGGACACTTTGGCCAAAAAGGGCTGCCACGTACGCCCTAGCCCGCGATCGCGAGCTCCATCGCGGAAATTTGTGGCATTTTGGCAAAGTGAACGAGATTTAGGGTATTTTGGTAAGTGTTGGTCAAACTTAGGGTATTTTAATTAATTTCCCTTATTTAAACTTATCAACTCAATACATTAATTTAAAGAATTTGTAAAAAACAATAATAACTCTATTGGTGGGAATAAATAAAAAAACAATTTCTCTTTACATCTACCAGGTTTTAGAGAATTCTCTAAACTTCGAGTTTTCTCTATTTTATAGAATAATATTGAGAAGCTGTTGGAGTAATTTAGAGAACAAAACTTCAATTTTCTCTATTTTAGATAAATTGTTGGAGACGCTCTAACAACGTAGCTAAGAGATAAAAAGTGATCAGATTAGTTTTTTTTTCTTTTTGCCGTTTAGTCAGGTTCGGGTATTACGGATCTGGATCTTGGGAATGTAGTGACATTTATGTAAACCGAGAAAGATTTGTCTATGAGACCAAATTTAAGTTGATAGAATACCAGTTTGAGTAAATTCCTTACTAATTTCCTAGTATAAAGAGTAATTTCTAAATAGTTTTTCACAATTTATGTGATACTTAGATCATCTCCAACAGTTTCTCCAAAATAGAGAAAATGGAGAATATGAAGATTTTGAGCTATAATTTTGCTACAACAGTTTCTCCAAAACTATTTCCAAAATAAAGAAAATAGAAGAGAGAAAGAGTTTTTCTACAAATAAATATTTAGGAAGATAAATAATATTTTAATATATTACTGAAATGTTTTAAAATTATCATCAATGTTTGTTTCTTCAAAATGAAGAATCTAATAAAGATAAAATGTAATTTTTTAGAGAAATCTCTTAAAGATATTCTATTAAGTTATATTGTAATAAATTATCTTATAAAACCAAAAACTATTGAACATAAAGAATAAAGAAATTCTACCTTATTTATTGAATTATTTAATAAATTCAAATTTTTTGTTAAACTTGTATATTTAAAACTGAAACATAGATAAAGGTTACCGAATAATGAATGGATCACCTACCTTACTAGTAGAGGTGCTCATATATTAGGTTGATCGGGTTGAAAATATTTCAACAACTCAATCCAATATTTACGGTTTAAAATGTTTCAATCCAATCCGTTCGGATTTGATCGAGTTGTGTTTGAACAAAGTAAAAACAATATTGAAAACATAAAAATAACGAAATATTCTTTTGAAATACGATCAATTATTCAAGAGGATATATAAGAAGTTCATCAAATATTTATATATTACATATAATTTTTCAATAAAGTCATCTTATGAGTTCCATTGTTTGTTATTGACAGTTCTTTTTGATAACTTATACATATTAAAGAGAAATATAATTTTTTTTAGAGAAATCGCTAAAATTTTTAACGGGTTATCGGATTACTTTAGGACTAACTCAATATCAACCAAATGTATTCGGGTTACCTTAATTTATATCGGTTATATGTTGGGTTACCTTGAATTGACTTTTTTCATGTTTTTCAGGTTGGGTTGATCGAATTAGCCGGGTTTTTGAACACCCCTACTTACGAAAGAACAAGATAATCGCTAAAAAAAACCAAGTGAATTACTTATTTTACTCGGATGAACACGACACCCATCAAAAAATTGATGATCGAATTTTTTTTTTCCTATAAAATAAGTGAAAGAGTAATTTAATAAATAGTTATAACATTTTGAATAAATTTTCTATAATTTTTCTAAATCAAAGAACTCAGAATCAAAAATTCTAAAAATTTGTTATATTTAACTGTAAGAGATTCACCGCATAGATACTGCAACTATAACAACCCAACAATTTTTAAACATGCAATTCATATAATTAGAACATCCCAAAATCGCGTCTCAAAATTTCTTACATAACATCCAAAATTGGTTGGCGGAACAACCTACACAACTGAGAAATAAGCTAAACCGAACTATAGTGTCACTACACTAACAGACCTCCTTGCTAACGCCCTGCTCACTTGCCCGAGCCTTTAATTATCTACTTTCCTGAAAAGGTTTTAATTTGAAAATGCGAGGGTTAGACCATGAGGTCTAGTGAGTCCCTCTTAACAGTTATCAAAGCATTTACAACAGTTATCATTCCAGAATACATCATTCATGAATTTATCCATATAAAATCGTTCACGGATAAAGGTCCGCCCCTTGTAAATTGGCACCCTGAAGTCACCCTAAGGTGACAAACGAGTCAGTCTCATGCTGCCTTACAGGGTCACACCTCCCTTGGCATAAACGGGACACACCCCCCGACACGAGCTGGCGGAACACACCCCCCGACTTAGCCAATTTACATCAAAACCAATGTATGCATACATCTCACATATAAAACTTTAAACAACTTTCATGCGGATAAAACATTTATAAAACTAAACATGGCATTACTCATTATGTCTTGCTTTAGAAAACACATTTAAAAGCCACACATTTTAGTTAGAAAACTCACCTGGTACGTTACTTGTTTTTCCCTACTCTGCCCCTTTACTTCCGAACTGACTACCTGAACAAGGGATAAAAATGAATAAGTTGTCTAGACAACTGTCCGGGTACTTCTCACCGGACACACACACTTTTCCGGACACAACCAACTTTTCCGGACAACTAACCTTTTCCGGACAACCAACCTTTTCCGGACAACCAACCTTTTCCGGACAACCCACTTTTCCGGGCAACTATCCGGGAACTAACACGTCCGGACACCACCGAAAGGTTTACCGGACACTCACCCGGTAACCTTCATCCTGCTGTTTTCCGGATACGGCGCTGGTCGAAAAATGGGGCTGAAAATCCTATTACATACCTCTTAATCCTCAAGATAAACCAATAAATTATCACTAAGAGTTTTGTACTCAAATTCCCATCAGTTTTAACAACAAAACGCAATAAAAGGTGCCTAAATCTTCCTATATGGTCTCAAAAGACTTAAAACAAGAGAGACCCTCAAAACCCAACAATCAACAACCAAACTTAAATGGAGTTATGGATTAAGGATTACCTGATAGATTGCTTGCAAGAAACGAAATCCACTCCTAATCCTTCTTCTGATTTCGGGGCTTGATGAATCTTTTCTCCAATTGCACAAAACCCCCACCAAGACTCCTTTTCTCTTCTTCTTCTTCAAGAATTCAGCCGTCAAACACAAATCAGGGAAATTAGAATGTTGTCTAGGGTTTTGTGCCCTTTTATACTCCATATCATATTTACCAACCAGCCCCCCCAACTTCCACTCATCATCAAATCTTAACATAAAACATAAACCCTTTCAAAAATGGTCTGGGTCGTTACAACACTCCCCACTCAAAAGAATTCCGTCCCCGGAATTCCATTTTCAAACATGTAAGGGTATCTGGACTTCATCTCAGACTCCACTTCCCACGTTGCTTCTCGTCCTTTGTGATACTTCCACTGAACTTTCACCAAACGAACTTCCTTGTTCCTCGTCTTTCGTACTTTACTGTCTACGATCTCGATTGGCTCTTCCTCGAACATCAGTTTCTCGTCAATACTTACATCTTCTAACGGAATGGCCACATCAGTTTCGGCCAAACACTTCTTCAGGTTTGACACATGAAACGTCGGGTGAATCCTACTTAACTCTTCCGGCAGTTCCAGCTTGTAGGCCACCGCGCCAACCCTTTCAATGATAACGAAAGGCCCAACGTATCTTGGCCTCAACTTTCCTTTTTTTCCAAAACGAACCACACCTTTCCAAGGTGACACTTTGAGCATTACTTTGTCACCCACTTGGAATTCAATCGGTTTCCTTCGTCTATCCGCATACTTCTTCTGTCGGTCTTGCACGATTCTCATCCTTCCACGGATTACTTCAATCTTATCCGCCGTTAGTTGTACAATTTCCGGTCCGGCCAACTGCTTTTCTCCTACCTCATTCCAACACAGCGTCGTACGGCACTTTCGTCCATACAGGGCTTCAAATGGCGCCGCTTGGATGCTGACGTGGTAACTATTGTTATAGGAGAATTCTATTAACGGCAGATGCATTTCCCACGACCCCTTGAAGTCGATAGCGCACGCCCGGAGCATATCTTCTAACGTCTGAATCGTTCTCTCACTCTGACCATCCGTCTGAGGATGATAGGTCATGCTCAACTTCAATTGCGAGCCCAACTCTCGTTGTAAACTTCTCCAAAATGCCGACGTGAACCGACTATCGCGGTCGGACACTATAGATCGCGGCACCCCGTGCCTAGACACTATCTCACCAATATACAATCGGGCTAACTTCTCCAAAGAGTCCGACTCCTTAATAGGTAAGAAATGCGCAGATTTGGTAAGAATATCCACAATCACCCAAATTGCATCATTACCTTTCGGAGTCCTCGGTAACTTTGTGACGAAATCCATAGTGATGTTATCCCACTTCCACACTGGTATAACTGAAGACTGGAGTTCCCCATAAGGTCGCTGGTGTCCTGCTTTAACCTTTAAACATGTCACACACCGCTCCACAAAATGGGTGATATCCTTCTTCATCCCCGGCCACCAGTAAGACTGTCTCAAGTCTCGGTACATCTTATTCGTTCCCGGGTGTATGGAATACCGCGACTGGTGCGCTTCTTCTAAGAGGCTTGCTCTCAGATTACCCAGTTTAGGAACCCACACTCGGCTTTTTATGCACTTCAGATCACCACCGTTTACTTCGAATAACGAGGCCACTCCAACTACCCTTTCGCTCTTCACGTTATCTTCCAACAACGCTTCCTCTTGAAATTTCTTAACTTCTTCAAGAAGATTCGAGGTTGCCTCGACTCTGAAAGCTACGACCTTGGTTTGATCTCCCTGATCCTTCCGACTCAGCGCGTCAGCCACCACATTCGCTTTACCTGGGTGATACAGGATCTCACAGTCATAGTCATTCAACAGTTCCATCCATCTCCTCTGTCTCATATTTAACTCCTTCTGATCAAACAGGTGCTTCAGGCTTTTGTGATCGGTGTAAATCTGACACTTTACTCCATATAAGTAATGCCGCCAGATTTTCAGCGCGAACACTACTGCCGCTAACTCCATGTCATGAGTAGGGTAGTTCTTTTCATGATCCTTCAACTGTCGAGAGGCGTAGGCAATTACTTTTCCGTTCTGCATCAGCACGCACCCCAGCCCAAACTTAGAAGCGTCACTGTAAATCACAAAACACTCCGATCCGTTAGGCAAAGCCAAGATCGGGGCACTGCTTAAACTTTCTTTCAACCTCTCAAACGTTGATTCTTGTGCTTCAGCCCACACGAATTTGGCGTTCTTCCTCGTCAACGAGGTCAGCGGCGAAGATATCCGAGAGAAGTCTTGGATAAACTTCCGATAATAACCTGCTAAACCGAGAAAACTCCTCACCTCCGATGGGATTCCTGGTGTTTCCCAATCTTTAATGGCTTCAATCTTAGCAGGATCTACCTTGATGCCGTCCGCCGACACTACATGACCAAAAAACTGAACTTCCCTTAACCAAAATTCACACTTCGAGAATTTCGCATATAACTTCTCACGCTTAAGCAAATCCAGCGTTGCCCGAAGGTGCCTCTCGTGGTCCTCTCGGGTACGAGAATAGATTAGGATATCGTCAATGAAGACGATCACGCACTTATCCAGCAATGAGTTACACACCCGATTCATCAAATCCATGAACACCGCGGGCGCATTAGTCAACCCGAAGGGCATGACTAAGAACTCGTAATGTCCATATCTCGTACGGAAAGCTGTCTTTGGCACATCGTCTTCCTTCACCTTTAGCTGATGATAACCCGACCTCAAGTCTATCTTTGAGAAATAACTCGCACCCTGTAGTTGGTCGAAGAGGTCATCGATCCTCGGAAGCAGATACTTGTTCTTCACAGTCACCTATTGAGCTCACGGTAATCTATGCACATTCGCATGGATCCGTCCTACTTTTTAACAAACAGTACCGACGCTCCCCAGGGCGATGTGCTCGGGCGAATAAAACCCTTGTCAAGAAACTCTTGCAACTGGGTAATCATTTCTTTCATCTCCGCTGGTGCTAACCGGTAGGGTGCGCGCGCAATCGGTGCCGCTCCAGGTACTAGTTCGATTCTGAACTCCACTTGACGATCTGGAGGCAAACTTGTCAAGTCATCCGGAAACACCTCCGGGTACTCACACACTACCGGGACATTCCCCACACTCTTCTTTTCCTTCTTAGCATCTAACACGTAAGCTAAATACACCGGACACCCCTTTCCCAAACACCGCCTAGCTTTCATCAACGAAATCAGACACGACTTCCTATTTCGTTGATCTCCGTAAATTACCACCTCTTTCTTATCGGGCAAGGCAATACGGATCATCTTCTTATTACACACTATATTAGCGTCGTTTTCTGCTAACCAGTCCATTCCTAGGACTACATCAAACTCCCCCATTCCCATAGGATACAACCTTAATGGAAATAAGTGACCATCCACGTCTATGCTACAACCTTCATAGACTTTCTTTACCCAGACTCGACTATCATCTGCTATCTCTACTTCAAACCCAAAGTTCAACCTCTTGGGTTTCACTTGTAATTTTTGAATAAACTTGGGCGACACAAACGAACGGTTGGCCCCCGAATCAAACAATACTTTAGCGAGAATCGAGTCTATAGGAAAGGTACCTGTTACCACATCAAGCATGTTCTCCGCCTCCTCAGCCGACATGTGAAAGGCCCTTGCCCTGGCGCGAGCCGGCTCCATATTCTTCTCAATACTCTTTCCTCCGCTACTCCCACCTTCTCCTCTAGCGTATCCCTTTTTCAACTGCGGGCAGTCCCACTTGACATAGCCCGACAACCCGCACTGATAGCAGATCCTTGGATTGCGACAATCTCGAGATAGATGCCCCACCTTCCCACACTTATAACATCCATCTTTTTCAGTCCAGCATTCTCCTCGGTGCATTTTGTTACACTTTGCACACGGCTTCTCCACTGACTTATACCCCGCCCTCAGATCGGGTCTGGCTGTGTTCGGTCTTTTACCTTCCCGACTCGGCCCGTCCCACTTACGCTTATCTCCGACTCTTTCGGTCATTTGTCTAGCCTTTTCCTTCTCAGTAAGCTCTGCGGTATCAACCGCAGCCTGAAAAGTAACCGGGTCTTTCACCTGCACCAACTCCCTTAAACAACTTTCATGCGGATAAAACATTTATAAAACTAAACATGGCATTACTCATTATGTCTTGCTTTAGAAAACGAATTTAAAAGCCACACATTTTAGTTAGAAAACTCACCTGGTACGTTACTTGTTTTTCCCTACTCTGCCCCTTTACTTCCGAACTGACTACCTGAACAAGGGATAAAAATGAATAAGCTGTCTAGACAACTGTCCGGGTACTTCTCACCGGACACACACACTTTTCCGGACACAACCAACTTTTCCGGACAACTAACCTTTTCCGGACAACCAACCTTTTCCGGACAACCAACCTTTTCCGGACAACCCACTTTTCCGGACAACCCACTTTTCCGGGCAACTATCCGGGAACTAACACGTCCGGACACCACCGAAAGGTTTACCGGACACTCACCCGGTAACCTTCATCCTGCTGTTTTCCGGATACGGCGCTGGTCGAAAAATGGGGCTGAAAATCCTATTACATACCTCTTAATCCTCAAGATAAACCAATAAATTATCACTAAGAGTTCTGTACTCAAATTCCCATCAGTTTTAACAACAAAACGCAATAAAAGGTGCCTAAATCTTCCTATATGGTCTCAAAAGACTTAAAACAAGAGAGACCCTCAAAACCCAACAATCAACAACCAAACTTAAATGGAGTTATGGATTAAGGATTACCTGATAGATTGCTTGCAAGAAACGAAATCCACTCCTAATCCTTCTTCTGATTTCGGGGCTTGATGAATCTCTTCTCCAATTGCACAAAACCCCCACCAAGACTCCTTTTCTCTTCTTCTTCAAGAATTCAGCCGTCAAACACAAACACAAATCAGGGAAATTAGAATGTTGTCTAGGGTTTTGTGCCCTTTTATACTCCATATCATATTTACCAACCAGCCCCCCAACTTCCACTCATCATCAAATCTTAACATAAAACATAAACCCTTTCAAAAATGGTCCGGGTCGTTCCTGCAACATTCATTTTTTTTATTAAAAAATATAAATTTATGATAACAATACACTTTTGTAAAACGAACTTTTTTAAATTCAGTTTTTGAAAAAAATATTATACAAGGAAGTTGACTTAAATAGTCATTTTACCTTCATAAAGAAATAAATTAAAGAAAAATGATCAAATTCGTTTTCTTTTGTTGTGTCTTTTAACTAAGCTGGCAAATTATGAAACTAGATTTTACTGGTCTAGTGATATTTTGATTAAAATAAAAGAGAAATGAGTAAGGAGATTAATTTGTTGGTCTAAAATGACTATTTGAGTAATTTCCCATTTATATAAGTATGATGATTTCTCTCTCCATGTATTCAGTTTTAGACCATGATCATAAGAGCATCCATATCTATCTTGCTAAAGACCTTGTAAAATGACATGACTTGTCATGTAGCTATTTCAAAGGCTTTTTAGAGCATCTCCAACAGCTATGTTAAAATAGATGTAACATTCCAGGCCAACCGTACCAGATATTGTCCGCTTTGTCCACACACCTAGACTCACGGTTTTACAACACGTCTGATAGGGGAGGTATCAAGTTCCTCTTATAAGGCAACATTTGTTCTCCTCCCCAACCAATGTGGGATCTTACAATCCACCCCTCTTGGGAGCCCAGCGTACTCGCTGGCACACCAGTCCGGTTCCCGACTCTGATACCATCTGTAACATCTCATGCCAACCGTACTAGATATTGTCCGCTTTGTCCACACCTGAACTCACGGTTTTAAAACGCGTCCGATAGGGGGGATATCAAGTTCCTCTTATAAGGCAACATTTGTTCTCCTCCCCAACCAATGTGGGATCTTACAATCCACCCCTCTTGGGAGCCCAGCATACTCGCTGGCACACCAGTCCGGTTCCCGGCTCTGATACCATCTGTAACATCTCATGCCAACCGTACCAGATATTGTCCGCTTTGTCCACACACTTGGACTCACGGTTTTAAAACACGTATGATAGGGGAGGTATCAAGTCCCTCTTATAAGTCAACATTTGTTCCCCTCCCCAACCATTGTGGGATCTTACAATAGAAAAAGAAGGATTTTAGCAATTTTTTGCTCCAATAGCTATGCTATCTTGTATGCTAAAATAGAGAAATGGTGAGAGAGAAGTTAAAAATCTTCAAATTTAGAGAAATTTTCTTGTATGCTAAAATTAGAGAAAAGAGGAAAGAAAAATAATATTTTATTTTTTCCACAAATAAAAGACATTGAATTAAAAAGTCAATGAGAGATAAATAATATTTTATTAATATATTGATTATTATTATATTTTAATTAATACTCACAATCTCTAATATAGAATATCTGATGGAGTTGGAAACAATTTTTTTTATATAGATTTTGACTTTTGATACTCTATTTTAGAAGAAAAAAAAATAACATAGCTCTTGGAGATGCTCTTACTATTCTAAAAAACTTTTTTAATGGGTTAATGTATTGGAGTAAAAACTTTTTACAAAGCTTATTATACAATGAGTTATTGATGAAAAGCTTTTTAGCCTCTTCACACTATGATATTCTCATTTTAATTTTTTTAGTATTGATAATTAAATATAAAAAGCTTTTGAAAATGTTGATTGAATTGGACATAATTTTTAAAGATAGCGTTTTTGTTAGTGGAAATCCAAGTTGGCAAAATCAAAAAAATCATAAAGCCTCAACGGCTCTTTCAAACGGCTACTTTTTATTTAATTTTTTTTATTTTTTTTTCAATTTAATCACACTATATATATATTAACCCTCAACCTCTTATTTTTTCACACCAACAATCTCTCAAACTCTCTCAAATTCTCTCAAACTCTCTCAAATTTCATCATGAATCCAAACAAAACACCTACATCCCGTCGTAACCGACCACATATACCACAACCGCAAGAAGACCCGGAGCTTGGTTTCCAAGCGTTTACACAACCAGGTTATCGTCCGCAATTTTCGCAACAAATTCCGCCACAAATTTCGCAACAATATCCGCCACAATGGTCGCAACAATTTCCCCAACAATTTCCTTACCAATTTACACGTCCCGGTTTGATTGAACAAGGTTTTACTCCGGCCAACTACAATATTCCTTCACCCGCAATCAATCTCGCCGACGACATTGTTCCGGAAACCCAACATACTAGCCCGCACACACCACAATCCATCTACACACAACCATCAAACCCGGAACCATCAAACCCGAGACCATCGAGAAAAGGAAAAAACAAACAATATGAAAATAGAGCCCCCAAACAGATGTGGACTAACGAGGAGGAACTCGCGTTAGTGTCGGCGTGGGTTGACGTTTCGAAGGACCCTGTTATCGGTAACGCACAAACCCATGGTAATATTTTTATTGTTATTATTATTATTATTATTATTATTATTATTCTTATTATTAATATTATTATTATTATTATTATTCTTGTTAATATTCTTATACTTGAATTTACATAAATGTAGAAGGTTTTTGGACCCGAATCGGGGAAGTGTTCTATAGTTTGATGGGTCGCGCCAATTATAGAACAACTCATCAACTCAACACCAAGTTCAACGACCTGAATAAAAAAATTGCTATTTTTGGCGGCATCTACAACAACTTGGTCAATAATAGATCAAGCGGAATGAGTGATGCCGACATTTCACGAGTGGCACACGAACGGTACCAAGCACAACAAGAGTTTGCTTTCTCTAAAGAACAAGCTTGGGAAGTCCTCAAAAAATGTCCAAAATGGGGAGCCGTTCCAACGATGACGACAACTTCATCGCGGGGTTCAAAACGTACCAACCCTTCCAATGATGACGATGACGACAACTCCATCGAGCAACTTCAACGACCCATCGGGAGAAACAAGGCAAAAAAAACATCAACGAGTAATACGTCCGGGTCGAATACGAACGAAAGTGTTACTCAGTTGTTGACGACGTTCAACGACAAGATTGATGATACAATGGAATACAAAATGAAAAAACTCGATCTCGAAATCGAATGCTCAAAACTCGAACGAGATAGGTTGGAACAAGAACTCGAAATCGAACGCTCAAAACGATTTGAGAAAGACTTCGAGTTTTTCATGACCTCGCATGATCACCTTACGGGAGACGTTTTGAGGGTTACTTTAAAGAGAAAAGAGCAAATTAAAAAATTTCATAATTGGTAGTGTTTTGTATTTTGTAATTTTTATTTTTAATGAATGATATGAATTTTTATTTTTATTATTTATCTTATTTTTATTTATTCAAAAATATATAAATATTTTTATTTTGTTAAATAATTAAATGTATAAATAAAAGAATTAAAAAAATGATGTGGCGCTGATGTGGCATTGAGGGCTTTTAGTTATGTGCTGGAGGTGTTTAGGGCTTGAGGGCTTAGCTGATGTGGCGCTGATGTGGCGTTGATGGCTTTTATCTATGCGCTGTGGATGGCCTAATGACTTTATGCATTGTGGATGCTTTAAATTAACAAGGTTTTGCAAGATATGAGAACCCCAAAATTTAATAAATTAATAAATTAATATTATTATTTTTATTATATTGTTTTATTATATATTTTTATATTATTAATTTATTACATTATATTATAATATTGATAATGAAAACCACTTTAGAAAAGTATTTTGTTTTACATTGATGTAGTAGATGTTATTGCAAAACTCATATGCAATTTATAAAAACCTTCATTTTGCACTGATACGAACTGATCTAAGCGATGGCTTTTTCAAAATTTTCTTATTTTAGAGAAAATTACAGTAAATCTGATAGGGCGAGAGTCTCTAATTAATAAATTAGAGATAGATATTTTTATATATTTCTCATATCAAACATAACTTTTGGAGATGTTTTAAATGGAAAGAGTCTCTAATTAATAGATTACTAGTGGTCGTTGCACAGTATTCAGAAAACATGTTGTTTTTAATTAAATTAATTGATTGTTTTGTAAATAAAAAATAATGGTAATTACATATTAATATTAAACTAATAAAATAAGAGAATAAAAAGATTATTCATATTGATTGCTATGTAAATAAAAATTGTAAACCTAGAGGTAAAAAAATTAGGTTGTTACAAACCAAATTTATGAAATTTTTCGACAAAAAAAAATCAACCTTTAATCAGGAAAGATTTTTTCACTAAGATTTAAGGATGTTTTTTTGGGAATGAAGTAATAGACACCATAAAAATTCTCACAACAATAACAATGTTAATGTCAATAGAAAAAAATCTTAAAATAGTTAAAGAACGCAATTCAATCACATATATATGATTATTGTCAATGACGCTTAAACTTGGGGAAAAAATTATCAAATCTTGTAATCGCAAAATATCAAAATTTATTTGAATATATATAATTCAGTCGTAAACACAATTTGCTATGATAACAACAAATCCAACAATATGGAAAAGAAGAAATACATATTACATTTTTTCCAGAATATAATTGTTACATACTTGTTGATAATCTTCCATATCTTCTTCAACTTTCATCTTCTTCATCCTCCACTAAAGGAAGAAATATGTAATAACAAACTTACAATTTTCAAGAATATAATTTCTACATACCTTTTTATAGTCTTCCATATCTTTTTCAACTCTCATCTTCTTCATTCTCCACTAAAGTTAGTTTTAGAGTTTCACTTTGTTTATTATTACAACATAGAAAAACAAACTTAATTTATTACAAAATATAATTTTATTATACATAACTAACCTCAAAAAGCTAAAAAAAACTAAGTGGTGTGAGAAGAGTAAGCATCTTGTATGTCAAGAAGTATGGACAACAATGGTTGCAATTGTATGTCAAGAACCAACATGTTGCACATTGAAAATTTAGTGAAGACCTTTGAACTTATTATCATAGAGTAAGTAAATCAAAGTACAATGACATTTGAAAGGACATGTAGAGTTATAAATACATATTGGAAAAGATATAGAATGATGGAAATGGGGAAACTATCATAGATTGAGAAAAAAAAGTAGTGATTATCATGTTTAGAGCTTCCACCTCATTCCTTGTAGTGGTAGTTTATATAGATATATAGATTGAGAGATAAAGATGAGTTAGGAAAAATGAAGAGAACAATGTTTGTGACAACCCAGTCTAAAATAAAGCATGCAATTCATATAAATGAAACATCCCAAAAACGGGTCCCAAAATTTCGTTACATCTGTCTAGATAACTTAGGTTGGCGGAAACAACCTATTACACAACTGAGAAATACTAGAACCAAAAGATAATAGTGTCACTGGTTCTACTGCTTCTATCTTCTAATTGCTCTGTTCACCTGCTAGAGCCTTTCGCTACCTGCTTTCCTGAAGAGGGTTTTAATTTGAAAAGAGCGAGGGTTAGACCATGAGGTCTAGTGAGTCCCTCCTGACAGTTCTCAAAATCATTTTAAAAACTTTTCATAACTTTCAGATATATAAACTTTCAATGTAAATCATTCATAAAATATGATGATAAAAATCATCCACGGATAAAGGTCCGCCCCTCGTAATCTGACACCATGAAGCCACCCTAAGGTGACAACGAGTCAGTCTCATGCTGCCTTATATTGGGGCCACTTCCCCTGGCATAAAAGGGTCTACTCTCCCGCACGAGCACTGGCGGGTCTACTCTCCCGTCTTGGCCAGTTTACGTCTATCACATTATATGCATACATCTCATATAAAACTTTAAACATCTTTCATGCAATCAAAAGCATAATAACAATCATGGCATTTCTCATCATGAAATCACTTTAAAAGCACTTTAAAAAGGGCACGTATTTTAATTAGAAAACTCACCTGGTACGTTCGCTTGCTTTTCCCTACTCTGCTCTTTACTTCCAAATTGTCTACCTGAACGAAGGGACAGATTTATAAGCTGACTAGAGCTATCCGGACTCTTCTCACTTGCCGCCCCACTCTTTTCCGGACAGGTTACCGGGTAACCCTACTTTTCCGGATACCGCTTAGTACCCGGACAACAACTCTTATCCGGACGACACAGATTTTTCGGACGACTAAACTTATCCGAACAACACAAACTTTCCGGACAACACTATGTCCGGACACCTTCTACAACACGGCCAAGAAGCTTCCCGGACACTCACCCGGACACCTTCATACTTGAAGGTTTCCGGACGAACGCTGGAAGAGCTTTTTGGTCCGAAATCTTGCTAAACACTCCGAAAACAGTGAGATAATGTGACGAAACACTTACTTAAGCATCTATAATCATTTCTCCATAAACTGTACTGATTAAACTCGATTTAAAGGTGCACAAATCTTCTCTAAGAGTCTTAACATTTACTTTAGCCATATAAACCATCCAATGACCCAACAATCAGCATATTAACTTAATTAGGATTGTAGATTCGAAATTACCTGATGGTTCCTTGCAGAAATCGAATACCCAACACACCCTTTCTTCCAATTTGCTACTAGGGAACCTTCTTCTTCTCTTGATCTTGAACTCCAAGGAACTTCCCCTTTCTCTCTATTACAAATCCTAGCCGCCAAACACCACAACAATCAGGGATTAGAAGGTTCACCTAGGGTTTTATGCCTTTAAATACTCCACCTCTTAATTACTAGTTAGTCCCTCAACTTCTTCTTTTATTTAAAACTCAACCCAACACCTAAAACATTTCGAATAAGGTCCGGGTCGTTACAACACTCCCCCCCTCAAAAGAATTTCGTCCCCGGAATTCCATTTTCAAAGAGGCGAGGGTACCTGGACTTCATATCAGATTCTACTTCCCACGTTGCCTCTCGTCCCTTATGATACTTCCACTGAACTTTAACCAAACGAACTTCCTTATTTCTCATTTAGCAAACCTTACCGCTCACGATTTATATCGGTCCTTCTACGTAAGTCAACCTCTCATCTATACTGATGTCCCCTCAAAGGAACAGCCACAACGTCCTCTGACAAACACTTCTTTAAGTCTGAGACACGAAATGTCGGATGAACACTCTTTAATTCTTCTGACCAGTCTAACTTGTATGCTGCTGCTCTAACTCGTTCACTAATGATAAGGTCAACTTCTTATCGCCTGCATCTCTTGCAAGGTCGCCATCATCTCATTTCTCACATCGGCTCTCCACAAAAGAGACGTGCATCACACTACGAATTTCTTCTCAAATTCACATCGAGTACCTCAAGATCGCGCACTATCTATTCAACTTTCATAACTCCAACGGACCCACAGACGTAGTCCACTTTACTTTTCTCTCAAACTTCAAGGCTCAAAGCCTTATGTTTTTCAATCCAACCACTCAGTTCTACCCGGTTGCCTCAGACCGTTCAGATGGGAAACATAACCGCACCCCATACTTTGAAACCGCTCTCGGCGAGACACCACTCGCTATATCGTGCCATCTTGCACTACTTACTTGTACTCTCTTCGATCACTATACTCGCTTAAAACTACCTGATAAAACCAAGGCCAACCGTGCCTCCATTTGCTCGCCTCCGTCCACACATCGGGACTCACGGTTTTAAACACGTCTGATTAAGGTCTCTCATACATTTATACTTCCTTAAGAGAAAGAACTTGGCGGGAATTCCCGCCACAACAACGAGAATCTTCCACCAGGAGAACTCCCTCACCGACAACTTGGCACAAGGCCAACCTTGTATATTCCGAAAAGCTCACCCCCAGGAGTCCCCTGCTCGGTATACCTGAAATTTCTAGGTTACCTCTTCCAACCGACATTCGTCTATGCAGATCATACTCCTTTCCCAAATCACATCGGCTACAACTCGACAGCTAAATCGTACGTTCTCCCACTTCATCATTTCTTGCTGCTTTGCCACAAACGTCCAGTCATATAACATAACTTCGGTTACTCCCACTCAAATAGGAGGGGTAACCACGATCACCCCTACTATTCTCAATAGCTTACACTGAACGATCAGTTCGCTTGAACGTTTCTCACAAAGTCACTAACTTAACTCATTCAGTTATCTAATCCACTTCTTTCCTGCACAAAAATCGTACACAATTTCCTTACTCAATACTCTTTCCAAAAGTTCGCACACTTATCAAGGACAATCTACACAACACTGCGCCTATCGGCATTACTGTCAAGTTTACTACTTCCAAATCACTTACTTATTCCGACATACTGTCTTCACCTCCCCACGCTAGCGTGGAGCACTGCCCACCAACATTACCTGCCCCTCTCTACCGACAATTCTCAAGCTGCAAAAGCTGTCTCATTACTATACATAACCAAACGGTTGCACTAAAATTCTAACTTAAGGCTTTCGACTAAATCACCTCGAACTGACACCAGAGTTCGACGTCACTATACATTCTTTAAACTCCAACTTTTACTTTCTCCGATAATTCATTCACACATAAGCAACACTCACATCCTTTAAGGATTTCACATCTATTCCACCACATTTTGACTAATACATCCATCATCTTCTTTAAACTTCCAATGATCCCAAAATATGCTTACTTAGCGACTCTCACAACTAAAAACACTTGGTTTCTCCTTTGGGTAACTACCCACCACCACTCCGTGATGCTATCCCGAACATAAACATGTCACCACGTCAACTTACACCCTACGTGTTCCAACCACCTGGTTAACACTCGAACACCTCATCTAAAACTCCCAAAAGGCTTCTATCTGATGCTTCCTCTTTCTCTAACATCACATCACTACGACGCTAGCTGGCACATTTAACTTGGCAATTATTGCCACTACATAACTGCACATTCCTCACTCATAACATCACACTGCAGACCAAAACTCTCATGGCCATTCATACACAACTCAAACATATCTTCAAGACCTCACGCAAAAACAACCGAGTCTATCTCGCTACATTGTCTCTCCCCAGCTCTAGTTGAACCACAACACCCGAGTGTCTGATTAATTCTAACATACTTGTTTCTTGCTAGCTCTTTGCAATACCAAACCATTACATCGACAAGGCACATTTCCCCACAGATCGACATAATTTATACCCTCACTACGTTGTGCTAAATACTTCATTCTTTACGAACCATCCATCTCGCAAGTAAAACGCTTATCTAAAACAGCAGTCTTTCACTATCTTACCACCCCTACAAAGGGGTCCCTCAACTTTCAACCTTCTGATTCAAGTCTTCGGTCTCATACAGCTTACACAACTGCCGACTTTAACGTCAAAAGCTGACATGTTGATACTTCCTTAACCTATTCTTCAACAAGGGTCCCTTACTGAACCTAATCCTTCCAACGTATCATAATCAAATTCACATCCCGTCGTCCTCATTTCAAACTCACTCGTGAAACGTCAATATTACAAGATCACTTTAAAACTCTTATTCGGCGTCGAGGATATTTCATTCCTACTTCACCACACTACTCATAACGAGTTGCTAATACCAACACCTTGATGACTTCTAGTCCTTCCCTGAACACAACCGTCCCTCGGCAACTGTATTTCCAGTCACCGCACGAGGGTACAGACCCTCATACAACCGACATTAAAGTCCACTTCCGACTCTTCCACTGCTCACCTCTTCTCTAGAACGCAATTACCAAAGCTACAAACATTCTCCCCTGATTTGTCCAACACCTCTCCACTCTAGGAGTTCTTCCTTAACTTAAAATGTAATACTCTACGACCTATTGAGTTCATAGCCTTCATGCCTGACAACGCGATAAATGAATCATTTCGCACTTTTGATCATTTTAAAGAAACAACACTTGAAAACAGCTTGGGTACACACAACCCCAACATTCTCATAACTCTAATGCCCTGCACAACGATCTTGAGGATCGTTTGCATGCAATCTTTCTGTAAAACTTAATCTTACTCAACCAAAAATATGTTGTTACGACAGAAATAAATATTGGATGAAAATCTTCCCATACGACAAAATTTTGAAAGAAATTTACCGACACGAAGTAGGCCATTCGGTCCTCACACTCATTTATATAACTTCGACATGTCAATACTCATTTTGGTTATAAAAGTTGTGCATTCAAACGTTTTTTTTGGCTTATCATGAAAAGAGTGGAATATTTTGCAAATCGTAAACCTCAAGACTTCATTGTACGATGTAAATGGATTTGTATTTTTCCTTAAACATACGCTTGCACACGCCGACTCATATTCGATCAAATTTGACATTTACACGTTTACTTTTCTTATGAAAAAAAATCTGATGTACACATACACGAACTCAATGCATGAAACTCTACTTGCAATTGAAGGCTACTCACTCAAACAAGGTCCATTGCTTTACCCATGCAACTTATCATTGACACTCTACTTTCGACCAGTGGTCGCCCTCTCGACTTGCAACGATTTGCTATACATACATTCAACAGTCTACTTACTCAACCATTTCATACTATTTCGTTTTGATCAACTATCTCACTTTCCACTTCTACATGGTTTCCTTTCACTATAGGTATCTTATTTCATTTATCCTGCTAATGGAAAGCTCGACCAAGAACCCAGGGCTCCATTGATACCTTCAAGGTTTTGACACTGTCTTTCCTTACCATCCTGACTGATCTATCCCATGATTTCTAGAAATGGGACTCTCCCGAAACAGGAGTCTTACTCCAACTCAAGCATTCTTCCTCTCCGAATCCACGAAGAGCTACCTCTAGACGACTCGTAATACTCTATACAACATTTCTTCTCTACGATGCATACGTACATCACATCACCATGACTTCTCATGAAACTTCCCCAACAAGGGGTCTCAGTCTACCCCTCAGGGATCTTGCTGACATTCTAAAGTACTGAAACACGACATAAACACTAGCTTCTGACTACTACTTTGGAATAATAAGGCAGGTTAAGCACATACATGTACCTGTAAGTTCGCAATTACACTGGCCAGGTGGAATCTCAAACTTACCTTACATGACAGTCCTCAGTACCCTATTAGTCCTATCTCTATAATAGTGTCTTCCTAACGCATTTCCTGATTCTCAGTTGTGATTTCTACTCCCAAGTTTAAGTTTAGGCCCGTCCGGTCACCTAAATCCCTTAAACTATGGCTCTGATACCAATTGTGACAGCCCAGTCTAAAATAAAGCATGCAACTCATATAAATGAAACATCCCAAAAACGGGTCCCAAAATTTCGGTACATCTGTCTAGATAACTTAGGTTGGCGGAAACAACCTATTACACAACTGAGAAATACTAGAACCAAAAGATAATAGTGTCACTGGTTCTACTGCTTCTATCTTCTAATTGCTCTGTTCACCTGCTAGAGCCTTTCGCTACCTGCTTTCCTGAAGAGGGTTTTAATTTGAAAAGAGCGAGGGTTAGACCATGAGTTCTAGTGAGTCCCTCCTGACAGTTCTCAAAATCATTTTAAAAACTTTTCATAACTTTCAGATATATAAACTTTCAATGTAAATCATTCATAAAATATGATGATAAAAATCATCCACGGATAAAGGTCCGCCCCTCGTAATCTGACACCCTGAAGCCACCCTAAGGTGACAACGAGTCAGTCTCATGCTGCCTTATATTCGGGCCACTTCCCCTGGCATAAAAGGGTCTACTCTCCCGCACGAGCACTGGCGGGTCTACTCTCCCGTCTTGGCCAGTTTACGTCTATCACATTGTATGCATACATCTCATATAAAACTTTAAACATCTTTCATGCAATCAAAAGCATAATAACAATCATGGCATTTCTCATAATGAAATCACTTTAAAAGCACTTTAAAAAGGGCACGTATTTTAATTAGAAAACTCACCTGGTACGTTCGCTTGCTTTTCCCTACTCTGCTCTTTACTTCCAAATTGTCTACCTGAACGAAGGGACAGATTTATAAGCTGACTAGAGCTATCCGGACTCTTCTCACTTGCCGCCCTACTCTTTTCCGGACAGGTTACCGGGTAACCCTACTTTTCCGGATACCGCTTAGTACCCGGACAACAACTCTTATCCGGACGACACAGATTTTCCGGACGACTAAACTTATCCGGACAACACAAACTTTCCGGACAACACTATGTCCGGACACCTTCTACAACACGGCCAAGAAGCTTCCCGGACACTCACCCGGACACCTTCATACTTGAAGGTTTCCGGACGAACGCTGGAAGATCTTTTTGGTCCGAAATCTTGCTAAACACTCCGAAAACAGTGAGATAATGTGACGAAACACTTACTTAAGCATCTATAATCATTTCTCCATAAACTGTACCGATTAAACTCGATTTAAAGGTGCACAAATCTTCTCTAAAAGTCTTAACATTTACTTTAGCCATATAAACCATCCAATGACCCAACAATCAGCATATTAACTTAATTAGGATTGTAGATTCGAAATTACCTGATGGTTCCTTGCAGAAATCGAATACCCAACACACCCTTTCTTCCAATTTGCTACTAGGGAACCTTCTTCTTCTCTTGATCTTGAACTCCAAGGAACTTCCCCTTTCTCTCTATTACAAATCCTAGCCGCCAAACACCACAACAATCAGGGATTAGAAGGTTCACCTAGGGTTTTGTGCCTTTAAATACTCCACCTCTTAATTACTAGTTAGTCCCTCAACTTCTTCTTTTATTTAAAACTCAACCCCACACCTAAAACATATCGAATAAGGTCCGGGTCGTTACAATGTTAAATGCAAACATGATGGATAATCAATGTTGATGGAAATGAAGAAGCAAATCAAAAGTTGAAAGTTAAACTTAGGTATGTAAAATTACCAAGAAACCCAACTTAATAATGAATTACACATTTCCCATATAGGGGCGAAAATGTCTTTAACATATTGTCAAGAAGTATGGACAACAATGGTTGCAATTGTATGTCAAGAACCAACATGTTGCACATTGAAGATTTAGTGAAGACCTTTGAACTTATTATCATAGAGTAAGTAAATCAAAGTACGATGACATTTGAAAGGACATGTAGAGTTATAAATACATATTGGAAAAGACATAGAATGATGGAAATGGGGAAACTATCATAGATTGAGAAAAAAAAGTAGTGATTATCATGTTTAGAGCTTCCACCTCATTCCTTGTAGTGGTAGTTTATATAGATATATAGATTGAGAGATAAAGATGAGTTAGGGAAAATGAAGAGAACAATGTTAAATGCAAACATGATGGATAATCAATGTTGATGGAAATGAAGAAACAAATCAAAAGTTGAAAGTTAAACTTAGGTATGTAAAATTACCAAGAAACCCAACTTAATAATGAATTACACATTTCCCATATAGGGGCGAAAATGTCTTTAACATATTGTCAAGAAGTATGGACAACAATGGTTGCAATTGTATGTCAAGAACCAACATGTTGCACATTGAAAAATTAGTGAAGACCTTTGAACTTATTATCATAGAGTAAGTAAATCAAAGTACGATGACATTTGAAAGGACATGTAGAGTTATAAATACATATTGGAAAAGACATAGAATGATGGAAATGGGGAAACTATCATAGATTGAGAAAAAAAGTAGTGATTATCATGTTTAGAGCTTCCACCTAATTCCTTGTAGTGGTAGTTTATATAGATATATAGATTGAGAGATAAAGATGAGTTAGGGAAAATGAAGAGAACAATGTTAAATGCAAACATGATGGATAATCAATGTTGATGGAAATGAAGAAGCAAATCAAAAGTTGGAAGTTAAACTTAGGTATGTAAAATTACCAAGAAACCCAACTTAATAATGAATTACACATTTCTCATATAGGGGCGAAAATGTCTTTAACATATTTCAACATTTAAAAAATCAAAAAATTGAAAAAAGAGAGAGAAGAGATTCTAGGCTTGAGAAGGCTCCATGTCATCACACTTGGTTTTTGTTTTTATATATATATATATTGATTGATTGATTGATTTCCTTTATGGATAGGTATTAGATACTGTAGCCCATTTAGCTAGCAACCCTTTAATTACTCTTTTGACAGCCATACAAAAACAACTTTTTTTTATTTTGGAAAAAATAGAGAATACGATAAATTTGATTTTCCTTCAACAACTTTCTTAAAACTATCCTTAAAATGGAAAAAGTACGAGAGAGAAGAAGTTTTTTCTCCAAATATTGAGATAACCCAAAAAATGATTACTACCAATAGAATTCTTTAAATAATAAATATTTAGAGAGAAAAATGATATTTTAATAGATGAATGAATATTTTAATACTATAATCAATGATTGTTTCTCTAAAATGGAAAATCTGTTGGAGATGAATGAATTTTTTTTGTGTGGAGATTTTGAGTTTTGCTTCTCCATTTTGGAGAAATTTTGAGCAACCTGTTGGAGATGTTCTTAATTTGCTTCGTATTTGCAATAATTTATTAATATAAAAAGTAAAGGGAAATTAATTAAAATACCCTAAGTCAAACCATCTTTTACTGAAATACCCAAAATCTCTCCCACTTTGCAAAAATACCCCAAAAATCCGCGATGGGAGCCCGCGATCGCGGGCCAGGGACCTTTTCTGACACTTTTTTAAACTTGCAGGGACCATTTTTGAAAAATGGAATCCCGCGATCGCGGGCTCATCCCGCGATGGGGTTATTTTTGTGACTTTTCAATTTAAAGGGACCATTTTTGAAAAATTCCAGGGACCATTTATGAAAATTTTGATATTTTGGCACTGTTCACCCCATTTCGTCAATTTTTACGAATTTAAAATGAAATGTTACACTTTCAACCCCTATACTTATTTACTAAATTTACTTTATACCTTTTACTTTCATTATTTTAATTTTACATTTAACACATATAATCGTTTATTAACTAAAATACGTTAAAAAATACGTTTTAATTTTAACAAATTACACCATTATAATCGTCTCTTCGATATGTTCGAAATGAGCCCAATCTTGAATTTTTTTGGATTTATATATTTTAATATATATCATATACAGTTATACACTACATAAAAAAATATTTTTTATATTTAAAATTCATACTCTTATAGTTAATTATTTAATTTATGGTACATCTTTTTTTTTCAATTTTGTTTTACACTCCTATCGCATTAACATAATAATCATATATTAACTAATTCATTAAATCGTTTTAAATTATTATTATTTGAATGTGTTTATAGATTTCGTCTGAAAAAGTTGCCTGCATGATTCCACTGAAAAAGTAACTGCAATATTAGTTTGCTCTTGAATAAAGGTCTTTCATTAGGCAGAAAATTAGTCTTTAAGTAGTCAAACATAACTAATTAATGAGAATTTAGATCAGATTTATATGGTACTATCAAATGCAAGTTTCTATAATATAGATATTGTTCTACATTACATGATACCAATTTTTGCATCATATGAATCACTTCCAGACAACAAGAACCAATACCCCAATAATCAAGAAATAAATGCTTGTTCATCCAATAATCTCTGTATTAGGATTATCGCAAGTTTCATAAACCTACTTACTAGGTGTTGGAAATATGGGTTTTACTAAACTTTGGACGCATTTAAATTTATATATATGTGTTATATATAACTAACTTTTAGTAGGTTTATGTTCTTCTAAATGAGATCTTCGAAATGATATATAATGCGTCCAAAATAGAGTATGTGTGAAAGAGATATCGATACTCAAAGTTGAGTAAATGGATGAAATTAGCAAAAACCAAATGAAGTAAACAGTAAGTCAATCACAATACTTTAACAAAATAAGTTAACACTAAAAATAACAATTATTTAATGTTACATAAACAACCTAACTTTGATTTATTTGACAATGGGCATAAATGGACTCCGCCATATGTATGCGAAATGCCTTGGCCTCGGCCTCGGTCTGGTCAGGGTGTACAAATACCACATCGTTATTTATCAAGATGCTGGCATTACGACATACCCAGACACCGCAATCCGCATTCATCCCGGCCTGCTGGGGTGTATTCTTGGCGAACTTATGGCGAAAGAGCTCTGACCTATCGCGACGCCTCGTGTCCTTGACCCGACAAAAGAAGTCAAATAGCACATCTTTAAACCTTCTCATCTGGTCTTCCAATTGGTCTCTGAAGAGATTGGCACTATCGCTGTCATATATGGTCATGGTCATAGCGTCAAGCTCAAACACTCCAAGCAGCCAATGTTTGGGATGAATGCATATTGGGATGTACACCTGAAATATTACAATATTAGACAACTTAGTTAGCAACAAAACAACTTAAATAAAATAAGAGTAAAACGATTTACATACCACATCGAGGAGAGCCCAAGAAACCCCTTCCACGCCGTTGCATGAGTTGGCCACGGAGGCGGGACCTTGATGGGGGAGCACCAGGTAGGCAAAGAAAATACTATACATTATGGTCCACCTGGTGTCTGTTCCACGATGTCTTTGCAACAGCGAGACCCAACAATCGATGTGCTATACATAAAAAATAGATGGTTAGACATGTAATATAAACATATTTGATTATATGACTATAGTTAAACTTCATACTAACCACATCCTGTAACTCAGACTCCAAAGGGTCATCCGCCAGCAATACTTGGAAAAAGCGGGGGGTGATTTCCAGGCTCAAGTAAGGGACGAATATCATGGGGGAGAGGTGACCAGTCCGACACATCCTCAATATTTCCGATGCCGGTTGAGGCTCCGGTGAAGGCACCTTTCCCTTTTTCTTTCCTCCCTTCTTTCCCCCCGCTTTCTTTGCTTGTTTTTTAGCGGGCGGTGGTGTCGTAGATCCTTGTTGGCCAAACGGGTGACAAAACCATTGTGAAATTGATCGCGACCGCTTTTGAGGGAGCGGGGTCACCTGTGGTGGTGGATCTACAACATCCATCGAGTCATCGTCAGGCTCCGAGAAGTGCTCCGAGAAGTGATCCTGGATAATAGGAGACCCCGTCTGAAAATTACGTTACTCAATGTTTTAAGTACAATTTAGGAAATGTTCACAATTAAACCAAAACTACCAAAATAACTTACAGTATGCATTTCCGGCCTGTAATAGTCATCGGCCGAACCGCCAAAGATGTTTGTGATTGATGTGGTGGCGAACGGCGGCGGCATCTGCGAGGTGTATGCCCCCGACATCCCGGCCTGCGTGACATTGATCATTAAAATAGTTACAAAATTAGGATTATCGATATATAACTATAATGGTTACTCAGTGTCACTAACACTCTCCGGGATAGTCGAATATGATGTGGTGGCGAACGGCGGCGGCATCTGCGAGGTGTATGCCCCCGACATCCCGGCCTACGTGACATTGATCATTAAAATAGTTACAAAATTAGGAACAAACATATAACTATAATGGTTACTCAGTGTCACTTACACTCTCCGGGATAGTAGAATAGGATGTGGTGGCGAACGGCGTTTGGGACATCCCGGCCCCCGACATCCCGGCCTGCGTGACATTGATCATTATAAGAGTTACAAACTTAGGAACAAACATATAACTATAATGGTTACTCAATGTCACTTACATTTTCAGGGAATGACGGATGGGTTGTGGTGGCAAACGTCGCATGTGCCCCCTGTCCGAACGGAGCGGGGATCGGTGTCGTACTCGACAGCTAAAACAAATTTAGAACGTAATATTAATATACAAACTAAATAAACGTGGCCAACAAATTAAGTTAAACACTAACATTGACAGCGCTAAACTGTCTGTAGACTTCCTCCAGATAGTGTACACGTGTCTCTAGCGGCCCGTGGACGTAGTCCCACAGGACTTCATGTGAGCCACGTTGTGGCTCGTAGGAAGGGGCCGCCTGATATGGATTGTAGGAGGAGGAAGGGGGCGCCTGGTAGGAGGAGGAACGGGGCGCCTGGTAGGAGGAGGAACGGGCCGGCTGGTAGGAGAAGGAAGGGGGCGGCTGGTATCCACCGGAAGGGGGCCTGTCGTCGTCTTCCTCATCTTCGGAAGTAGGGGGACGTCGAGCCCTTTCCGCCTCTGCGTCAATAAAGGCCACGCTGTCTCTGTACCAATCTGTGCCCATCTCGTCGACAGTAGGCACAAGGCGATCGGCGGGCAAGAGTGGCTGCTAAATATATGATAAAACATAAAAGAAATTAATAAGCGGGACTAACGTATGCAAATTGTAAACATAGTAAAAGAACTTACATTTCTAGACGCTTTGAAGAACTCAATCCAAAGCGACCTACTTAGGGTAACACGCTTGTCCCAACGGGTTCCCCTAAGTACTCGATCGTCGCGCTTGACGAAATATCGGATTGATGCGGGAAACATCTCCAAGATCCATATCTGGAATTAGACAAGAAGAGCAAGTACGTAAAAAGAAAAGCCAAACAGTTTGTATGTATTATTAACAATTGTTATACTACGTATCTAACCTTGAAGGCGTATGTAAAACCACAAAGATTCATCTTTGCATGTCGATCGGCGCGTCTGCCTATGGCTCGGTGTAGATTAGAGTAGCAATGTGTCCAGATATGGCTACCCCACGGGTAGCTGTTAAACAGCTCAAGGTCCTCGACGGCCCTAAGGACCGTCGATGAAGCATACTGGCTATACTCACGGCCCAGGAAGCCCATATCCACGATCACCACCAAGCATACACAGACAGCATCGTCGTCGGTTAGGGCACTAAGGCCCTCTTTCATCTTTTCCCGGGCTGCCTTCAGCTTCAAACGAGATGCTGAAATGCCGAAAACCCTAGGAACGAAGGAGCAGTCTTCTAAGGGAGGAAGGGGGGAGCCTCTCCAAAACGTAGTCCTGTAATTAGACAGAACTCCCGACGCCCAAAATGCAATTGAGAGACGAAGAAATCAAAATGCATCTCCTCCGGCTCAGCGTTGGCGTCCTCGACCTCCAACTGTAGAAACATGTGTACTAGCGTAGGGTCGCCACCAGAGTAAGACACATCCATCCATGGCCCGAACGGTGTCCCTCTATAGATGGTCTCAAGGGTATCTGCGCGATCACCTAATCCCCTAAACAGCGCTCCTAATTCCTCGATGTATGAAACTTTGCACCTTACCGTCAAGTCGATGTTAAAAAAATCCTTCTACATAGTCATTCACAGATGTTATAGTTAGTGTTATATATAGATGCTGCAGTTTATTTTATTTTATATAGATGTTGCGGTTTATTTTATTTCAACGTATAATAGTGTTATATATAGATAAAGTGCGGTTTATTTTATTTCAACGTATAATAGTGTTATATATAGATAAAGTGCGGTTTATTTTATTTCAACGTATAATAGTGTTATATATAGATAAAGTGCGGTTTATTTTATTTCAACGTATAATAGTGTTATATATAGATAAAGTGCGGTTTATTTTATTTCAACGTATAATAGTGTTATATATAGATAAAATGCGGTTTATTTTATTTCAACGTATCATATTGTTATATATAGATAAAGTGCGGTTGTATTTTATTTCAACGTATAATAGTGTTATATAAAGATAAAGTGCGGTTGTATTTTATTTCAACGTATAATAGTGTTATACATAGATAAAGTGCGGTTTATTTTATTTCAACGTATAATAGTGTTATATATAGATAAAGTGCGGTTTATTTTATTTCAACGTATAATAGTGTTATATATAGATAAAGTGCGGTTTATTTTATTTCAACGTATAATATTGTTATATATAGATAAAGTGCGGTTGTATTTTATTTCAACGTATAATAGTGTTATATATAGATAAAGTGCGGTTTATTTTATTTCAACGTATAATAGTGTTATATATAGATAAAGTGCGGTTTATTTTATTTCAACGTATCATATTGTTATATAGAGATAAAGTGCGGTTTAGGGACCCTAGTTGTCATTCTTAAAAGTTTAGGACCTAATTGGCATTCTTAAAAGTTTAGGGACCTAAGTTGTCATTCTTAAAACCGTAGGGACCTAAGTTGTCATTCTTAACATTTTTTTATAAAAAACACATATTTAACAATTTTTTTATAAAATGTGTTTTTTATAAAAAATTGTTAAGAGTGTGTTTTTATAAAAAAATTGTTATAGTTTTATGGTTTTATGTTTGAATGTGATATTTGTATGTTATAATGTGTATGTTGTTATAGTGTGTTTTTTCATATAAAAATTGTTAAAAATGTGTTTTTTTTATAAAAACACACCCTTAACAATTTTTTATAAAAACACACTCTTAACAATTTTTTTATAAAAAAACCTGTTTTTATAAAAAATTGTTAAGGGTGTGTTTTTATAAAAAAATTGTTAAGAGTGTGTTTTTATTAAAAAAAACATTGTTAACAATTTTTTTTTATAAAAACACACTCTTAACAATTTTTTTATAAAAAAACTCTTAACAATTTTTATATGAAAAAACACACTATAACAACATACACATTATAACATACAAATATCACATTCAAACATAAAACCATAAAATATAACAATTTTTTTTTATAAAAACACACTCTTAACAATTTTTTATAAAAAAAACACATTTTTAACATTTTTTTTTATAAAAACTGTTTTTACAAAAAAAAATTAACAATTTTTTTTTATAAAAAAACACATTATAAAAACCATAAAACTATAACAATTTTTTATAAAAACACACTATTAAACATTTTTTATAAAAAAACTGTTTTATAAAAAATTGTTAAGGGTGTGTTTTTATAAAAAAATTGTTAAGAGTGTGTTTTTATAAAAAAAAACACATTGTTAACAATTTTTTTATAAAAACACACTCTTAACAATTTTTTTATAAAAAAACACTCTTAACAATTTTTATATGAAAAAAAACACACTATAACAACATACACATTATAACACACAAATATCACATTCAAACATAAAACCATACATATCATGTTAAACATAGAACATATTCAAATATAAGTTATAAACACTATAACAACCTACAAATCATATATCTTAACTTAAAATAACATACAAAAAATAACAAATAACATAAGGAAAACATACCAAAGAGGTAATACGAGACATCTTCACAAAACCCGAACGCGTATTCCACACGACAAAATTGAGAGAGTGGGAGAAAATTGAGAGAGTTTGATTAAAAATTGAGAGAGTTATAAAATAATGAGAGTGGACGGTTTTTGGTCCCCCCCACCCCTTATATAGTGCGGCCGATGTTATAAAAATTAGGGTTTGAGGCTTCAAATTTTTTTAGGGTTAACCCTGTGCCGACGCGTGGCACAGGAGCCCGCGATCGCGGGAGGTCAAAGAAAGTCAATCGCGGGCAGGGACCAAAAATGCACACGCGGGAATTCTTGAGGGGGGAAAGCTGTACCGCGTGTATTCTTGAGGGACCAACGCGGGCAAAGTGGGCAAACTTTGGTGACACGTGTAGCCCGCGATCGCGGGGGTCAATGAGTCAAACGCGGGCAGGGACCAAAACTGCACACGCGGGCATTCTTGAGGGGGGAAAGCTGGACCGCGGGCATTCTTGAGGGACCAACGCGGGCAAAGTGGGTAAACATTGGTGACACGTGGCCTAGAGCCCGCGATCGCGGGCTCCATCGCGGATTTTTAGGCATTTTTGCAAAATGGGAGAGATTTTGGGTATTTCAGTAAAAAATGGTCAAACTTAGGGTATTTTAATTAATTTCCCAAAAGTAAATATCATATTTAAATAAATAAAAATGTTAGTAATTTATGAGCAAGTTTTTGTTAAATTTATTTTATAATATAAAATTAACTTGTTAGTAATCTGACTAACTTTTTTATTTTTATTTTTAAAAAATAACTTTTATCATCTATCGATTAGCTTATTATATAATTTGTTTATTATGACTTTAAGGTCTACATACATATTATTTTTAGAGCACCTAAAATAAGTTTTTTGAAGGAGGAAGGAGAGTGAACATAAGAGAGAGTGCTCTACTTGAGAAGGAGCACGAACTCCCTCTTAGTGTTCTTGTTCTGTTGTTTGTTAGGGCCTAGACAATATGCGGCGAGCTAGAAACAGACGAGGCCCCCTTAGGGGGTTTGGGGGGGAAGGGAGATCTCGAAAGAAACTCAATAACGACGGCTTAACAGCAGAAAGCAACAGTAAGAAGTTTGTTCCCTTGCGACATTCTTGCTTTTATATAGCTCGAGTTGATGCTTCAAGTAGGCAAAACAAGACAATCATTGCTAACAACAGTTGCAGCTAAAACAACCCAATATTTCTGACCGAAGAGAAAAAAATAAGATAAGGTTGACCTTTAAACGAAACATAAGCCATTGTATCACCAAGTAAACGAAACAAAAGCAATCATATCAACAAGTTTAGAATTTTGAGATTTTGCTTTATTTTTTTTTTCAAAAAAATTACATTTCCTTTTTTAAAATTGAAAAAACGACGCTGAAATTATTCGATAAGAACTTTTCAATATATGAAATATATTTAATCTTGATTTTAAAAATTTTAAAAATAATTTAAGCAAAAATGAAAAGGCGTTGGGTACCGTGAAGAAAAAAGGTAGTCGGTCAATCAAACACCACTTTGCCTCGTCAACAGGCCTGCCTCTTTCTTTTTCATTAATTATTTGTACAGTCCTATTTACATTTTTTATGTGCTTTTAAATTGGTTATGCATTTTTTTTGAAATTAGAGTATTTAATTTTTTATAAAGGCAGCACATATATTAAAAAGGAAAATTAATTAAAATGCCTCCAGGTGATAAATCGGTTACCAAAATGCCCCAAATCTCTTTGGATTTGCCAAAATGCCCCATAATTTCGCAATTTATCTCGCGATCCCGACTCTAACCAAACACCCCTCGAATTTTACTCGCGATACCCCCTGATCCGCGATGAAATTTACATTTTAACCCCCTGGTCCGAGATGAAATTTTACATTTTAACCCCCTTGTCCTCGATTTTTCATTTTTTGATTTAAATGTTACATTTCACAACCTTATACTTATTTAGTTAATTTACTTTATAATTTTTATTTTTCTAATTTTCATTTTATACTTTCATCATATTAACACATATAATTGTATATTAACTAAAATACGTTTTAATTTTAACAAGTTACACCATTATAATCGCCTTTTCAATACCTTCGAAATGAACCCAATATTGATTATTTTTTGATTTAATTATTTAATTATATATCATATATACTACATAAAAATATTTTTAATATTTACAATTAATACCCTTATAGTTAATTTTTTAATTTATGGTACATCTTACTTTTTCAATTTTCGTTTTACACTCTTATCACATTAACATAATAATCATATATTAACTAAATGAAAAATAAAAAACTAAAAGTTAGAGAAAATTAACTAAATAAGTATAATATAATTAAATCAAAAAATATTCAATATTGGGCTAATTTCGAAGGTATCGACGAGACGATTATAATGGTATAACTTGTTAAAATTAAAACGTATTTTTTAACGTATTTTAGTTAATATACGATTATATGTGTTAATATGATGAATGTGTAAAATGAAAAATAGAAAACTAAAAGGTGTAAAGTAAATTAACTAAGAAATTATAGGGGTGTGAAATGTAACTTTAAAATCAAAAACTTAAAAATTGGAATTTTGAGTGTGTATCGCAGACAAATGTTCCCATCGCGGGCCAATTGGGCCCGGTCCGTGATAGAGGGTCCAATCCCGGGATTATGGGCCATTTTGGCAAATTGGAAGAGATTTGGGGTATTTTGGTAACGGATTTTCAAATTTGGGGCATTTTAATTAATTTACCTATTAAAAAGACAGAAAAATACACAAAGCAAGGGAGGGTCAAAAGCCGTGAGATGCAGCAAACAAAAACAGACCCAACCTAAAGCCGAAGGAAGCAAAAAGGGAGAAAAAAACAAGGAAAATCCAAACCCAACACCAGAACAAACAAACCAACTAAAAACCGAGAGAAACGAGAAACTCAGAACGGAATTTACAGGGGAGCCGTCAACCGGCTGTCCCAAGGGATAAAACCTTTACAGGAATTTAAAAATTTTAAGTCTAAAGAAAATTATTTCAACTGTTATTTTGCTTTGAAAATACGTTTTTTTTCCTTCTAAATTTTCCTCCTTGGTTAAATTTGAGAACACATGATAGTATTCATAGGGTATGTAAATTAAGTATAACTTATGTCAATAGTTTTATTTTTTAAGTTCATTTTAAAAAATTAATAACTTAAATAAATTATATATCAAATATCTAACCTAACAATGAAATTGCTTTAAATTAAAAGTTTAGAAGGAAAAAATAATATTTTATGAGTTATATTTGTTGGAACTTAGTGAAGAGGTGAGAAAACTTGTCCCACATAGGAGCCAAGGCAAAGTCTAGACCACTTAATAAACACCAACCATTGAGCATTAAATGAATCATTTAATTGCTTGGGCTTGGTGGGCTCTCTTTGAATATATATATATATATATATATATATATATATATATATATATATATATATATATATATATATATATATTAAATGTCAAAGATTGGGCCTTGGGCCTTGGGGCTCTTAGGACACTGCATAACGCATGCCTCAATCTCTTTGGTTGATTACAAGAATCTTCGATATCAAGTAAGGTTTACAATTAGTTCTTGTTTATGTTTTGTATCAAAAGATTTGCAAAGAATTTGTTAATATTGTTGAATTTGATTCAGTTCTACTACACAATTCACAACAGTGATTGATCAGTCCTAACAATCTAAGACAAAAATTTCTGTTAGGAGCGATGGATCAATCGAACGTGATGAAAAATCACGTGGAGAAACCCGAAAAGTTCAAAGGATCGGATTTCCGTCGTTGGCAACAGAAGATGTTGTTTTATCTAACAACACTTCGTGTTTCTAACTTCCTCACCGAGGAGGAACCATCACCGACGCCACCGGTAAGTCAGGATGGAGCGCCACCCACTCAAATACAAGTGGTTGCGCAAGAAAGAACGATCGAGGCATGGAGAGCAAATGAATATAATTGCCGTAATTATGTTCTGAACGCCCTCGATGATTCCCTATACGATATCTATTCCACCCTTGGTACCGCAAGGGAGATTTGGGAATCTTTGGACACAAAATATAAAACTGAAGTAGCGTGTTCCAAAAGATTCGTTGTTGGGAAATTTCTGAATTATCGGATGGTGGATACAAAACCGGTGATGAAACAAGTTGAAGAATTGCAGCATCTATCCCACGAACTAGAAGTGGAAGGCATGGGAATAAATAACAATTTTCTGGTTGGGTCAATAATCGACAAACTACCTCACTCATGGAAAAACTTCAAACTTTATTTGAAGCATTTGTCGGAGGACATAACGTTTGAACAATTAGTCCTCAAATTACGAGTGGAGGAAGATAATCGACTCGACGATAAAACCGATGCCAACCCTTTGGAACCAAACGCCAACATGGTTAAAGGAAGTACTTCGAGGCAGAAATTCCCTAAATTCAAAGGGAAGAACATCATGACAAAAAGGCCTTTCACTTTCGGGAAAGGCACTATGGCTCCTCAAAGGAAACCATTCAAGAAAGTCATGCATTGTTGGGTTTGTGGGAAACCGGGTCATAGGGCCAAGGATTGTCGACATAGACGAGATAACAATGGTGGTGGTGGAAACGGTGGTGGAGGAGCCGGCGGGGGAAACAATCATGCAAACCTCGCTCACTCCCCAAACCAATTCGTTGGAGTCGTTGAAGCACACATGGTAACCAATGTTGTGGATTGGTGGGTCGACACCGGGGCAACCCGTCATATTTGCAATTCGAGAAGCTTGTTCGAAACGTATCAAAAGGTGAAGGAAGAGGAACCGATGTTCATGGGAAATGCTTCTACCGCGATGATCGAAGGAAAGGGGAAGGTCACGTTGAGGTTGACTTCCGGAAAGGATCTTGTGCTATGTGATGTGTTACATGTACCTAATTTAACTAAGAATTTGATTTCTGGCCCTATTCTTAGCAAGAAAGGGTTCAAACTTGTATTCGAATCGGACAAATTTGTCATCACCAAAGGTGGTGCCTATGTGGGGAAGGGTTACCTCGACGAGGGACTCTTCAAACTTTCTGTAAATAGCACTGTAAATACCGTTGATGCCGCCATTGTAATTAATGAAAATAAGGCAGGCACTAGCACTGCTTCCGTGTATATTGTGGATCCTACTTTCCTTTGGCATTCTATATTAGGACATGTTAACTTTAGATCATTACAAAGAATGATCAAACTTGACATGATTCCTAAATGTTCTAATGATAAAATATCTAAGTGTGAGGTTTGTGTAGAAGCTAAATACACAAATCACCCACATAGATCGGTGGAAAAATCCAATGAAGTTCTCGGGTTAATCCATAGTGATTTGTGTGATTACAAGGCAACTCCTACAAGAGGAGGAAAGAATTATTATATTTCTTTCATTGATGATTGCAGTAAATTTTGCCATGTTTACCTTATTCATACTAAGGATGAAGCCTTAAGCATGTTCAAGACTTATAAGGCTGAAGTTGAAAATCAACTTGAAAAGAAAATCAAAATTCTGAGGTCTGATCGTGGAGGAGAATATGAATCCAACGAATTTGCAGAATTTTGTGCAACACATGGCATTATACATCAAACTACCGCTCCTTACACTCCTCAACAAAATGGAGTGGCTGAGCGGAAGAATAGAACATTGAAGAACATGATGAATTCAATGTTGATTACGTCTGGAGCTCCACATCATTTATGGGGTGAGGCGTGCCTTACTGCAAATATGATCCTTAACCGGATCCCCCACAAGAAAAGTGACAAAACTCCATATGAACTTTGGAGAAGAAAGATTCCATCCTTCAAAAGGATGAAAGTGTGGGGTTGCCTTGCTAAGGTTCAAGTACCTTTACCAAAAAGGACTAAACTTGGACTGAAAACGGTTGATTGTGTATATATTGGTCCAGCCCATAATAGTGCTGCATATAGGTTTTTAGTTCATAAATCAAATGTAGATGGCATAAGCAATAACACAATCATAGAATCTGCTGAAGCGGAATTCTTTGAGACGATCTTCCCTTATAAGGAAAAAGAGGGTAACACCTCTAACCTTGGTAAACGACCGATTGATGATTTGCACTCTCAAGTGAACATTGAATCAACTAAGAGTGATCAATCGAGGAATGCGGAAACCTCTAAAGTTCAAGAAGAGGTTGAGCCTAGAAGAAGCAAAAGGGGAAGAATCGCTAAAGACTTTGGACCGGACTTTATGGCTTTCAATGTTGAAGGAGAACCTCTCTCCTATAAGGCCGCCATGGAATCATCCGAGGCACCTTATTGGGAAGAGGCCATCCACAGTGAGATTGATTCCATTGTGCAAAACAACACATGGAAATTGGTTGATTTGCCTCCGGGACATAAAGTCATTGGCCACAAATGGATCTTCAAACGAAAGTTGAGACCCGATGGCACTATAGAGAAATATAAAGCTCGACTAGTTGCCAAGGGGTACCGACAAAAGGAAGGTCAAGACTTCTTCGACACATATTCACCGGTTACTAGAATCACGTCTATACGGACGTTGGTTGCAATAGCGGCTATCCACAATTTGGAAATACATCAAATGGATGTGAAAACCGCATTCTTGAATGGTGAATTAGAAGAAGAGATATATATGCAACAACCGGAAGGTTTTGTTGTAAAAGGCCAAGAGAACAAAGTCTGTAAGTTGATTAAGTCTCTTTATGGACTTAAACAAGCGCCAAAGTAGTGGCATAGAAAGTTTGATAACACTATGTTGTCAAATGGTTATCACATAAATGAATGTGATAAGTGTGTCTACGTGAAACAATATAAGAATGCTTATGTTATCATATGTTTATATGTTGATGATATGCTCATCATGGGATCAAACTTGGATGTAATAAACCAAACCAAGAAGATGCTACACTCCGCATTTGATATGAAAGATATGGGAGTTGCTGATGTTATCCTTGGTATAAAGATTCAAAGAAATCCAAATGGTTACATCCTTACCCAATCTCACTATGTTGAGAAGGTGCTACGGAAGTTTGGTCACTATGATGACAAACCGGTTGTGACTCCATTTGATCCTTCAAGTCAATTGAAGAAGAATGAAGGAGACAGTGTTGCTCAGTTGGAATACACTCAAGTTCTTGGAAGCTTGATATATATCATGAACTGTACACGACCGGATATTGCGTATAGTGTGAGTAGACTTAGTCAGTACTCACATAACCCGGGAAAAGACCATTGGTATGCTCTAGTAAGGGTGCTTCGATACTTGAAATACACAATGGGTTATGGGTTACACTATACCAAATACCCTCCCGTTCTAGAAGGGTATTGTGATGCTAATTGGATTTCAAATCATTCGGAGAGTAAGTCCACAAGTGGATATGTATTCACACTTGGTGGTGCTGCGATTTCATGGAAATCTTCTAAACAAACGGTGAATACCAGATCAACTATGGAAGCAGAATTTGTCGCATTAGACAAAGCCGCTGAAGAAGCCGAATGGCTAAAAAGCTTCCTAGAGGGTATTCCGTTGTGGCCAAAACCAGTGACTGCTATTGGTATCCATTGTGACAGTATGGCTGCTCTCACAAGAGCGAAGAATCAGATTTACAATGGAAAGTCCTGTCACATACGAAGGCGCCACAACACTATAAAGGACTTGCTGAAAAATGGAATCATTTCCATTGACTACGTAAAGTCAAAGGAGAACATTGCCGATCCTTTGACAAAAGGCCTAAGTAGAGAGCAAGTATCCTTCTCATCGAGGGGAATGGGCTTAAAGCCAACACAATGAGTTTCCTCGGCGGCAACCTAGCCTAGCGGAATTGGAGATCCCATGGTCTAGGTTCAATAGGCAAACTAGTCGGGGTCAACTCAAGCAACAATAAAACAAAGGTATGTGTTGGGTCATCAAGATTTGAAGATGACCTCATGATCTCCTTTTATACCTTGAAAAACATTTTATACTTAGAGAAATTTTGGATGCATGGTTCTTTGTAATGGCTTGTACAAGATATCAAATGTTTGGTGAAGTCAAAGATCAACCAAAGTCAAGATTAAAGATTCTCTCATTGTGGAAGTGAAAGATCTTTTCTCAAACATACAAGTCATTGTTCACCGAAATTGTTCTCACAATTTCGGTGGTATCTCCACCGAAACTTCTCTCTATTTCGGCCAAGTCTCAAAGAAGCTTTTCCCAAAGATGATGTCATATATCTCAAAGATGATGTCACATATCTCAAAGATGTGTCACATATCCCAAATGACATTTCGGTGGGACCTCAAAGAAGCTCCAAAGATGTGTCACATATCTCAAGTTTCCATCGGTGGTGCTTTTCTTGAAAGAAAATCTGAGAAGCAAAAGGAGACAAAAGTGAGAGACATAATAAGACAAAATGAGAAGCAAATTCATTTTGTCTTGGAAGAAATCTTACAACCTTTCTTCGGTGGTGCATTTGTTGAAAGAGATTTTGAGAAGCAAAAGAAGACAAAACTGAGAGACATAAGAAGACAAATTGAGAAGATATTTTCTACATGGATAAAGTGACCTTCTGTCTTATTATCCATTTTCAGCTAAGGTCCCTGTTATCTGCTCAAGCTACTCTGTCTGCACCTAGTAAAAGGTGACAAGGACTTCACAACTTTCCAGAAGTCAACATCCTCAGCAAGTGTGAAGATGACAAGTGTCTCAAGCATTCAATGCTTGCACACTCCTTGTCACTATAAAAGGAAGAGCTCTCCATACTGAAATACACACATCTTGAGAGACTTTGAAGATTACTGTGAGCTCTTGATATTCTACGCAAACTGGAAGAATTCTCTAAGTGCAAGAATTTCCAGTTTGCTTGAAAAACTTTATAGCTTTGTTCTAAGTGTTCTTAGTTATTTTGTTGTATACTTTGTGTAAGATTGTTAGAATAGTTTATCTGTTCTTTTCCGCAACAGTCTTAAGTTTTCTATGTGTAATTCTTGTTGAAAGATTTTCAATAAAAGAATTAAAATTGTGAAAATTTTGAGTATTGTATTCAACCCCCCCTTCTACAATACTTGTCATAGCCATCTGGGACTAACAAGTGGTATCAGAGCAGAAAGTTTAATCCCATAAACTTGATCTGCGATGGCTGCCTCCTCTTCTTCAACTATTGAAAACTCTTTTCAAAATAACTTTTCTCAAAATGGCTCCATTTCAAAACCTCCTAAGTTCAATCCCAACAACTTCTCTTTGTGGAAAAGCCGCATGATGTTGTTCATGGAAGGAGTGGATACTAGATATCCAACCATTCTCCAAGAGGGACCCATTATCCCCAGAGTTTGGGCTCGCTATGAAACGCAGAGGCCGGGTAAAGAAACCATGGAAAAAGGTGATTCTGATGATTCGTCTGATGAAGAAAAATCTGCTGCTACTGGTCGTTACATTCTTAAAAATCCTAAGAAATATACTGATGAGGAAAAACGACTTGTGTCTCTTGATTCTAAAGTTAGAACTATCATTGCTCTCTCTCTTCCTGATGAAGTGTACCACTCTCTGGTAAATCTCTCTACTGCCAAAGAGACGTGGTCCACTCTGTGTGTTTTGTACGAAGGTACAAATGAAGTTAAAAAGAGCAGAAAAATTGGTTTTGTTAGAAAATATGAACTCTTTTCTTATGAGAAAGGAGAATCTCTCTCCAACTACTATAATCGCTTTAACAGTCTTCTTAATGACCTAAAGCTGTTAGGTAGAGTGTATGACAATGAGGAAGTCCTGTGCAAATTTATGGACTGTCTTCCCGATTTTTGGGAAAATATCTGTACTTGTATAAAGACAACCAAGGATCTTGATCATATGCCTCTTACTGTTCTTTATGGTACTCTTTTCAACTATGAGCAGACGAAACTGCAAAAGTTTATAAAGAACTCTTCTCTAGCTCTCCTGAGTGACTCTTCCAAAAAGACTAAGTGTTTTCCAAAAATCACCTACCCATCTGACTCTGACCATAATAGTCAAGAAGATCCCAATGATCATTCAGAAGCATATCTTAGTGATGCTAAGGATGAATGTGAGGAAACTTCAGCTGATAAATTATCTGATGAAATGGCCATGTTGGATGGGCACTCTAAATCCAAATCTCATCTCTCTTCTGGAAAATCTAAGTTCGATAGAAATTCATCCTCTTCTCTCTCCAAACACTCTCCTTTATATAAATCTAATGAGGAATGTTTTAACTGTGGTAAAAAGGGTCATTTTGCTTCTGAGTGTAAAAGTAGAAACCTTGAAAGACTTAGAAGTGCTTCCCACCGATTTTCCAAAAATTTCAGCCAATCTTCCTCTTCTGCAAATTTTGACCGGGCTGAAAGATACAAGGAGAAATACAAGAGAGAAAAGGAAAGAAATGAAAGACTTGTCAGAAGAGGAAAGGGTCTGCCTGCTAAATCTTATGATTTGGCAGATGAACCCACATCTGAAAGCGAATGACTCCTCAACTGCTCTTGTATCAGCTAAGTGCTTCTTCTACTCTTCACAGGTACATACTATGTGTTTTATCTATCTTTTATGAATTCTCTTATTTCAAACTCTTTTGCTATGTGTTCATAATTTCTGCCATCACATCTGAAAACATAAATTTTGGAAATTTTATTTGGCTAGTCTCTGGGTGTTGTTTCTGTCTTAAAAGGAAATCCTCCAAAATTTTTCCAAAAATAACTTTATGACTTCTCATACCGATTTCTTCTTAAATCTGTGAGTTTCAAAATGTCCAATTCAAAAGAAAGGATTTTTGTACTCCCAATTTTTGAAATATGAATTCTATGTGATGCACCCCCATTCTTTGTTATCTCTTCAAAATCTTTGAGCAAAAGTTAGGAAAAATGTCAAATTTCTAAAAGGATCTCTCTTTATAGAAAATGCTATATCTGTGGTGATATTTCTCATTTTGCCAAAGACTGTGTGAAATAAAGAATTATTCTGAGTGATGTAAATTCTTTTCATTCTTTTTCTTCTAACCCAAAAGGACCCACCTTCAAAATGGGTACCTGGAAATTAAATTCTTTGTGATTGCAGATTTTGAGCTGGGCAGATGGATCTATGTGAACAAGTGAGAAAGTTGACAAAACATTCAAGATCTCCTTGTTTTTGAAAAGCCTCCCAGTTCTCATCTTACTGCTCTACCCACTAAAGAATAGGCGTTGTTTAGGATGCATTGGTTTAGGGTATTGAAATTATTATTATGATTATTATATTATTATTATTATTATTATTATAAATATGTATATATATACATACTTTCGGTTTCACCGATGTGTATATATATATATATTAAAATAATAATAAATAATAATAATAATAATTTAATAAAACTAATTACTAATTTCTTCCACCAAAATACTTTCTTACCATGCAATCCAACGACCACCGAAAAGTACAAAATCTGGTATCACCTTTTCTTAAAACCACCAAAATTGAATTTCATCCACCGAAATTCAAATTTCATCCACAATTTTTTTTAAACCATTTCCCCATTCTTCACCGAATTCATTTTTCTCTTTCACCGAATCTTGTTCACCAAATTTCTTTTCCACCCTTCTACCCTTATTTTCTGCTGAGAAGAAACCCAACCAGCCCACACCGATTTTCTTTCCACCAAAAATCTCATTTAAACCCTTCTCACATCCATAAACTTTTCTTTCTTTTTGTGGCCACCTTTATTTATTCACCCTCCTCTTCTATTTTTTAAACCCATTTCTTTTCTAAACCTCACCACCGAAATTTTCCTTAACCACCAAACCAAAACCATATCCCACCATACTTTACTTCCCATCATATGTTTTGCCTCCTCGATCGGTGGTACCCCTCAAATTCGGTGGAACCCTTCAAATTCGGTGGTGAAACCCTTCTAAATTCGGTACAATCCTTCAAACTCCTCGGTGGAATCCTCACACCGATCCACCACCGAATCTACACCGATCCACACCGATTCCACACCGAATCTCCACCGATCCACCACCTCAAATCCCTCCACCGATCCACCACCTCAAATCCCCCCACCGATCCACCACCTCAAATCCCTCCACCAATCCACCCACTACAAACTCTTCTACAGATGTCACCCCAAATCCTCAAACTCAATCTTTTTGGGTCATCAAATTGGAAGATGAAATTCCAATCTTTTCTTCACTTTGAAGATTTTCTCCATAATGTCTTAGAAGTTTTACTACTGATTTTCCACCGAAAATCCTACCGAAAATAGCCAATTTTCGGTGGACTCTCCTTCATTTTCGGTGGAAAAGCAAAAAAAAAAAAAAAAAAAAAAATATCCTACCGATTTTCCACCGAAAATCCTACCGAAAATAGCCAATTTTCGGTGGATTTTGCTCAATTTTCGGTGGAAAGGTAAAAAAAAAAAAAAAAAAAAAAAAAAAAAACCTACCGATTTTCCACCGAAAATCCCACCGAAAATAGCCTATTTTCGGTGGATTCTCCTCAATTTTCGGTGGAAAGGTGAAAAAAAAAAAAAAAAAAAAAAAAAAAAAATTCTACCGATTTTCCACCGAAAATCCCACCGAAAATAGCCTATTTTCGGTGGATTTTGCTCAATTTTCGGTGGAAAGGTATAAAAAAAAAAAAAAAAAAAAAAAAAACTGGTCTTGGTTCTGGCCGATCTTTTCATTTTCTCTTGGTGTTTTTCCTACGTCGGCCGCTGAGGGGGAGAATTCATCTGAGGGGGAGCAACATAAACCCTCAGTACTCATATACAGCGACCAACTTGAAAAAATGAGGAAATCGACGGACCGGTCAAGGGGGAGCACTTCAGTCCGGGCGGATCTAACTGAGGGGGAGAAACACAAAGACCGTCTGATCTAACTGAGGGGGAGCAAAACAAAGACAAAGGATGCTGATGCTAAACATGAAAAGATGCCAAGATGCAACAGTTGGGCAGAAGTATCCTAAGGCTGCTGATCAAAATGAAGAATCCTCAAGCCAGACACAAGTTTCAACTCGCCCCTCCAAAGATGCAAGTAATATTCATTCTGTTTATACTGTTTATACTTCTTTCCTTTTCCTTTCGATTATTTGTACAGCTATACCTTTTTATTTTTTCTTATATGTAAATATCATATATACATACACACAAAAAAAAAAAAATGGACTGTGTGAAAAAGAACCCAAAAGAGTAAAGAAGGGTCAACTTGCATTATTCACTGTCTTACTCATGTTTTTCTAAGTATGGATGTCATCATCAAATAGGGGGAGATTGTTGGGTCATCAAGATTTGAAGATGACCTCATGATCTCCTTTTATACCTTGAAAAACATTTTATACTTAGAGAAATTTTGGATGCATGGTTCTTTGTAATGGCTTGTACAAGATATCAAATGTTTGGTGAAGTCAAAGATCAACCAAAGTCAAGATTAAAGATTCTCTCATTGTGGAAGTGAAAGATCTTTTCTCAAACATACAAGTCATTGTTCACCGAAATTGTTCTCACAATTTCGGTGGTATCTCCACCGAAACTTCTCTCTATTTCGGCCAAGTCTCAAAGAAGCTTTTCCCAAAGATGATGTCATATATCTCAAAGATGATGTCACATATCTCAAAGATGTGTCACATATCCCAAATGACATTTCGGTGGGACCTCAAAGAAGCTCCAAAGATGTGTCACATATCTCAAGTTTCCATCGGTGGTGCTTTTCTTGAAAGAAAATCTGAGAAGCAAAAGGAGACAAAAGTGAGAGACATAATAAGACAAAATGAGAAGCAAATTCATTTTGTCTTGGAAGAAATCTTACAACCTTTCTTCGGTGGTGCATTTGTTGAAAGAGATTTTGAGAAGCAAAAGAAGACAAAACTGAGAGACATAAGAAGACAAATTGAGAAGATATTTTCTACATGGATAAAGTGACCTTCTGTCTTATTATCCATTTTCAGCTAAGGTCCCTGTTATCTGCTCAAGCTACTCTGTCTGCACCTAGTAAAAGGTGACAAGGACTTCACAACTTTCCAGAAGTCAACATCCTCAGCAAGTGTGAAGATGACAAGTGTCTCAAGCATTCAATGCTTGCACACTCCTTGTCACTATAAAAGGAAGAGCTCTCCATACTGAAATACACACATCTTGAGAGACTTTGAAGATTACTGTGAGCTCTTGATATTCTACGCAAACTGGAAGAATTCTCTAAGTGCAAGAATTTCCAGTTTGCTTGAAAAACTTTATAGCTTTGTTCTAAGTGTTCTTAGTTATTTTGTTGTATACTTTGTGTAAGATTGTTAGAATAGTTTATCTGTTCTTTTCCGCAACAGTCTTAAGTTTTCTATGTGTAATTCTTGTTGAAAGATTTTCAATAAAAGAATTAAAATTGTGAAAATTTTGAGTATTGTATTCAACCCCCCCTTCTACAATACTTGTCATAGCCATCTGGGACTAACAGTATGCCTATTCCTATGATGTTTCCTTTGTGTTTTTCGTTGATGATATAGGGATGAATATTTTATTCTTAATAATGCTGATAGCTTCTTAGTAGAATACAACGGAATATTCTTGATCGACATTACCTATGTGAGACTGATGTGGGGTCGCATCTTTGAGGACGGATATGGCTACGTCTTCTAAAACTCTCATGAAGAAAGGATATGTTCACGACTGAAATGAACACAACGGTAAGAATTTAATTACGTATAGCTATAATATGTGTGATGCCTATTGTCTAGATTTACTACAAAAAATGGCTAGTTCAAGACTATAGTTCACTATCCACGAAGTAGATCCGATTGGCATTCACTAGGAAAGGTTCAAGTCCAAAAGACACCGTTTTCCGATGCATATTATAACTAGCTTGGTGATAGAAACATAAGTTCCATAATATTGCTTATTTTCTATTCAAATGTGGGGTATTATTTGGGTTTGAATAGAAAATGTGAGGTATTGTTGGAACTTAGTGAAGAGGTGAGAAAACTTGTCCCACATAGGAGCCAAGGCAAAGTCTAGACCACTTAATAAACACCAACCATTGAGCATTAAATGAATCATTTAATTGCTTGGGCTTGGTGTGTGGTGTTCTTGGTGGGCTCTCTTTGACATATATATATATATATATATATATATATATATATATATATATATTAAATGTCAAAGATTGGGCCTTGGGCCTTGGGGTCGAGATTCAATAGTTGAAGAACGAATGTGATGTGCAGGTTGGCGCGTCGTATGACGATTCAATAGATTCAAGTGAGACACTTGAATAGATTGTTGTATCCTCAAGACAACGCCGATACTCGAGGCGAATTTTTGTCTTAGGACACTGCATAACGCAGGCCTCAATCTCTTTGGTTGAGTACAAGAATCTTCGATATCAAGTAAGGTTTACAATTAGTTCTTGTTTATGTTTTGTATCAAAAGATTTGCAAAGAATTTGTTAATATTGTTGAATTTGATTCAGTTCTACTACACAATTCACAACAGTGATTGATCAGTCCTAACAATATTGAAATTTCAATAATATAATTAAGTGTGTAATATCCAAAATAGAGAACCGGTTGAAGATGAATTTGATTTTTTGGGAAGATTTTGACTTTAACTTGGAGAAAGTATCCAACCGAACCACTATAAAAAGAGCACTAAAAAATTAAAACACTAAAAATAGTGGGTCTTTAAGGGCATCTTCAACTCATCCATTAAAAAGATAACACTAAAAACACTATAATTGGCTTAACACTAAAAAAATATATATAACTCCAACCACACACTAAAAAAAACAACACAAAAAAAATCTTTATCATTATACCCATACAATGTAAATCATGGCATTTTCTACTAAAGGAGAGTGTTTATGATTAAAATAAAATACTACAGTTATAATTTATGGTCTGGATTGTAGAAACTAATCAACTATAGATTCATACTTTGAAATAAACAAAACAAACGATCTTAAAATAAATGAGACAAATAATTTTGGTAACGCAGAAAAACTCGTCAACGGTAAAAACCACGAATAATCAAGGATATCGTCGATGTACTATGTATGTCAATCAGGGACGTCGGCTTTTACTAATAACAATCTATTATAAGACGTGGATAGTATAAAATAAACATAAATAAATTGATTCGACATAGATGATCGTAGGTGAATGTCATGAGAATAATTCAGAGAACTTGAGATCATATTGGAGGGTAATTCCTAGTGTGTCCTTTCGAATGTCTTGAAGCTTTTATATAAATGATAATAACTTCCATAACGATTGTTTTTATTACGTCATTCATGAAGAAAACGGTTGTGTCTTAACGTTGATCTTCAGTTATGTTTATGTTTTGAGATATATGTAAGTGAAAATAGGGTATATGAATAACAATCCTTTTATATAGAATTGATCAATCATTGTAGTAATTACGAAACACATATTAACAAGAACCTTTCATTAATCTATCGTCATTAAAAACACTAAATTTAAAATTAAAAATGTTCCAAAAACACATATATGAAAAAATAATAAATATTAAAAAATATAAATTATATTAAATATTTATAGAAAAATTTAAAATAAATCATTACAAAAAATTAAACAACCAAAGTTATACAGAACATCTCTAACAACTATTGTATAATTTTTTTAAAATAAAGAATTTTTAAGAAATAATATATTCAAGTCAAATATCTCTATATTAAAAATTAAGTTTTAAAAATTTCTACCTTTTCTATTTTTTTCTTCTATTTTAACATACAGTAGAGCATAGTTATTAAAAATGGTCTACATTGTTTAAAACTAGAACTTTTAAAAAAGAAAGATAGAGATGAATGAATATCGATGAGAACAAAAGTAAAGAATGAAAATACGAAATAATAATTTTAGAATTTGAATTTAAGGAATAAATTATAAAAAGAACTTACTAAATATAATTATATAATTTAGTTATTCAATCAATAAAAAACTAGTAAAAAATTAAAAAATTTATATACTTAAATCATCCTTAAAGAAATAGAAAACAAAAAAAGGAATTGATAGAAATTCGTATATTTAATTAATCTCAAGGAAACTTGTAATAAAACAAAATTAACTGAAAATATTAATTTAAAAACAAAAGAGAAGTTACCTACCACGAGAATCGAACCTAGGGGGAAGGTGTGCAGCAGCAATTACATGTAAACTGCCTTGACACAACGCCAAGAGTTGTTTTATTTAAATATTCGTCTTAACTTATTTATATAACAATATTATTACAGGTAAAAAATTAAAAATAATTCATAGGCCCCCGACGATCGGAGGCCCTGTTCGGTAACACTTTTTGGAACACCCTAAGGAACGGGCCTGGTTTATATAAAAGCTTATTGACTTATTTTGGTGTGGTACGGATAATATATTCCAAAAGACAGGCATCAACTAAGTTTATGACATCCAAAGCACAAAGTTTGAAGTCAGGCATATCTTAATTTACGAAACGGCAAAAATAGAAGACATGTCATCTCGTCCAAGGTAATTAGCCTAAGTTAGCACATTACGATTAGGGAAAAGTCTAAAAAAACTCAACGGACTTTAGTGTTTGGAGTGATTAAGTCATTGGACAATTTTTTGGAACAAAAAAGCCCTTAAACATTTCAAAAATTGTTAAATAAACCATTGGACTTTTGAAAACCTGTTAATTACATCCTTATAACAATTTAAAGGATGTATTTAACAAGTTTCCAAAAGTACAATGGTTTATTTAACAAATTTTAGAATGTCTAAGGACTTATTTGTTCCAAAAAATTGTTCAAATTTTTTTTTCCTGTTTAAGAATTGTTTTTGGCTATAAAAAGAAATGAATTAGATAACATTTTTTTAGAAAAACATTACACTTCACATTCTTATATATTAAAAAATACGTTTTTTACAAGTCACACCATTATAATTGTCTCGTCAATACGTTCAAATGAGCCCAATATTAGATATTTTTTATTTAATCTTATATCATAAATAGGTACGAATTATTTGTAATACTTACACTTTATATCCTTTAAGGTCATTTATTTATTAATATAAGATTAATCTGTAATTATAGGGTATAATGTGTAAGTATTAAAAATAATACTTACAATTGTTTAAAATTATACGCAGCTTGAATAGCAGGTAAACTACAAATTAAAAAAATAATACGTACAATTGTTTAAAATGTTTATCTTGAATTGGTACTACATCTTTACAGTAATGCTTTTATTTAGTGATATCATTTTGTTTTAATTTGTAATTGTGATGAAGTCGTTATTCCAATTCACAAAATGGCATCTGACTGCAGTGATGATCTTAACCATGTTATAAGCGATAATTCAAGTGAACATATGTCTGATTGTTTATCTGTAGACCTTTTGGTGCAACTGTTGGCATTTCTTTGTGCAACTTTTGGTATATTTTGGTTCATTTTTTGGTAAATTATGTCTAACTTTTATGTACGTCTATTTATGCTTTGGATACAACTTTTATATGTTTTGGGAAGAGTAATGAAAAATGGTATATTCGTTTCGTTTTATAAATTGTATTTTTTTCTGTTCAAAAAATGTACAAGGACTTAATAGTTTAAAGTATTAAGTTTGTTTGGTTTTTTCATATTTATTTCAATTATTTTTAACACATTAACCAATTTTATAAGTCATAAGGATGTATGTAACAGGTTTTAGAAAGTCCAATGGTTTATTTAATAGGTTATAAAAAGTGCAATGGTTTATTTGTTCCAAAAAATTGCCCAAATACTTAATCATTCATAATACTAAAGTCCATTGAGTTTTATTAGACTTTTATTAGACTTTTCCTTTACGATTAATGCATAAGGTCTCAACCCATAATGAATAAAAGCCTATTTTTATGAGGCGTTCAATATAATATTCATAGTTGATAACTTGATAATGATCTGTATTTCTAAAATATTTATTACAAAAAAATTGTCAAATGATGAATAATATATTTTGTGTATGACCTACTTTAAACTTGAGACAACCTTAGAAGACTTTTTGCCTACCTTCACCTCGATGAGGGTCCTAAGGATCTTTAATCAACCATCTCCTACTTTTGTGCACACGAATATGCAATATCCGGTTTTGATTGAAACAAAGTTGGAAAAGATGGTGCTTCTTCACAGCTAGCGAATCGGTTATAGAATCTTTCGAATTCAACCCTTAGAAATCCCGTGTAGATTTAAAGCGTGAAGGATGCGATATGAAGATGAAAGTCATGGAACAATTATAGAATCAAGAAGAGCACATATTTGGCTTGAGAATTTTATTCCGAGAAAGTGAAAATAAAGTATCAAAGGGTCACTGGCTTAAGAGTATTACCGAACCCAACCTTCCTAGAAGTTTAGGGTTCAACCTTATTAAAGGTGAAGAGTGTGTATCATGAGTTTAATTAGTCGTATATAAAGATGATTACAAAGTATTTTTGTAAAAATTAACTTTTATATGCTTAGTCGGTTGTTCTCTACTTACACGAAGATTGATTGACATTGAGAGCTAAGCATTAGAGGTCTGGGCTTGAAATGTGTTTCACATGTTGTTTTTACGGATAACACTATGAATTTTTGTAAATATTGTGAATGTATTAAAAAATGCAACTTTGTAACGACCCAAACAAAATAAAGTATGCAATTCTTATAAAATAAGATGTCCCAAAAATGGGTCCCAAAATTTCTTACATAATATCAAAATCTGGTTGGCGGAAACAACCTACACAACTGAGAATAATAGTAAACTGAACTATAGTGTCACTACACTACCGAGCTTCCTCGCTAACCGCCCTGCTCACTTGCCAGAGCCTTTCGTTATCTGTTTTCTTGAAAATGTTTTAATTTGAAAATGCGAGGGTTAGACCATGAGGTCTAGTGAGTCCCTCTTAACAGTTCTCAAAAACATTTAAAACAGTTTATAAATTTCAGTATAAAACATCCACATATCTGTTCATATAAAACCATTCACGGATAAAGTCCGCACCCGTAAATTGGCACCCTGAAGTCACCCTAGGGTGACAACGAGTCAGTCTCATGCTGCCTTACAGGGTCACACTTCCCATGGCATAAACGGGTCATACCTCCCGACACGAGCTGGCGGGCCACACCCCCCGACTTAGCCAATTTACACCTCACACAATGTATGCATACATCTCATATAAACTTTTAAATAACTTTCATGCAATTACGACATAAGAATAAAACATGGCATTTCTCATCATGTACTCACTTTAGGAAAACACGTCAAGATTCACGTATTTTAGTTTAGAAAGCTCACCTGATGCTTATAAGATCTTTTCTTACTTACTTTCGGCTTACGATCGGACTACCTGAGAAACAGATGAGATATAAACTACTCAGATGCCTAATCCAACAGTCCAGACACCATCCGGATTCGACTTACCGGATACCTACTACTTTCCGGACAACCACACTTACCGGACAATCACACTTTCCGGACAACCCTTTACCGGACAACTACTCATCCGGATAGCCTTCTTATCCGGACAGTTTCCTCATCCGGAAACCTTCAATTGGACAACGTGTCCGGACGCCCACAGGCTTTCTGGACGCCGACTCAGGACCCTATTTGGGACCGAAATTCACAGATAAACTCATATTCCAAGGAATTTAGATTAGCAACAATATTCTGATTACTAAGCTCTATTAGTACCGAACTCTTAGTTGCCAAAAACGAATTTGAGACACCTAATTTCTTCCATAAAGTCTCAAGCTCAACTTTTAAACAAAAACCCCAAAAATACCTAACTTAGCAACCTTTTCACAGATTAGAGATGAAGAGAAGAGATTACCTGATTGATTGAAAATGATGAACACCTTCCTTTTCTCCCAATTAACTTTGAAACTCTTCCTTCCTTCTTGCTCTTTCTCTCCTTCTTCCTTCTTGCCCCTTTTCTCTCTTTCTTTCACTACTCAGCCGCCAACCACAAATGGAATGCTCTCCTAGGGTTTTGTGTCCCAATCATTAGGTTATTACACCCTATCCCTTATTTACAAATTACACCTTCAACTTTCAGCTTAATTAAAATAAGACACAAGATTTGAAACTCATTCAATTTGGTCTCGGTTATTACAACACTCCCCCCTCAAAAGAATTTCGTCCCCGGAATTCCATTCTAAAAAAGGTGAGGGTATCTGGACTTCATATCTGATTCTACTTCCCACGTTGCCTCTCGCCCCTTATGATACCTCCACTGAACTTTCACTATACGAACTTCTTTGTTCCTCGTTTCGCAAACCTTACTGCTCACGATTTTGATCGGTTCTCCTATGTTAGTCAACCTCTCATCTATACTGATGTCCCCCAAAGGAACAGCCACCTCGGCATCTGACAAACACCTCATCGAGTCCGAGACATGAAATGTCGGATGCACACTCTTTAATTCCTCTGACCAGTCTTACTTGTATGCCGCTGCTCTATCTCGCTCACTAATGACAAAAGTCAACTTTTTATCGTCTGCATCTCTTGTAAGGTCGCCATCATCACACTTCCCACATCGGCTCTCCATAAAGAGACGTGCATCACACTATGAATTTATTCCCAAAATCTCATCGAGTACCTCAAGATCGCGCATTATCTATTCAACTTTCAAAACTTCGACGGATCTACAGACTTAGTCCACCTTACCTTTCTCTCAAACTTCAAGGCTCAAAAGCCTTATTTTCCTCAATCCAACCAGCTCAGTTCTACTCGGTCACTCCAAACCGTTCTGATGGGAAACATAACCATACACCATACATTGGAACCGCCCTCGGCGAGTCACCACTTTGCTATCTCGTGCCATCTTGTACTATTTACTTGCAACCTCTCCGAATACTATACTCGCTCAAATACCACTAGAAATTCCAAGGCCAACCGTGCCTCCGTTTGCTCGCTTCTGTCCCCACGTCGGGACTCACGGTTTTATAAAACGTCTACTTACGGTCTCTCTTACCCCTTTACTTCTATAAAAGAAGGAACTTGGCGGAAATTCCTCGCCATTACAACGAGAATCTATAACCAGAAACAATCACTCACTTGACCACTTGGCACAAGGCCACTCTTGAACATCCCGACGAACTCACACCTAAGAGTTCTCTCCTCGGGTTACATGTAATTCTAGATCACTTCTTCCAACCGACATACGTCTATGAAAATCATACTCCTTTCCCGAATCACATCGGCTATAGCTCGACAACAAATTCGCACGTTCTCACCACTTCACACTTAATGTGACTAATAGTAGGAAACTCCCGTGATCCCTCATTGAAGCGTTCACCTATCCAAATTGAACTTATCCTGAAAACACACCAGCTCTCCACTGCTTACCACAAGCGTCTAGTCATATAACACAACCTCGGCTATTGATAACGCCACTTTTTGGCGTTATTTTCGGTCCTCAAACCAATGAGATTGGCTTATGTTCTAGCAAAAAGGCGGAATTTTATGGTTTATCGAGTGAAATGTGCAGGTAATCTAAAAGGCGGCAATCATCGAGAAAAGAAGCTAAAAAGAGTCCAAAAGAGAGCTAAAACGAAGCCCAACGGAAGCCCGAGATCCAAGCCTAAGACCCGTACCCGAACCAGGACCCGAACCTGACCCAGAACCTGATCCGGACACATCAGGAAAACTGCGCGATTTGTCCCGCGGTTTGCAAGCCACGGGACAAGTGGCATAAGTCCCGTTTCAGCTCTATAATTTGGTGTTTTCCGGATTTTAGGTCATTATCTCGACGTGCGACGGTAGGCTGCTTTGGGGCAATTTTCAGAGGATTTTCACAGACTTTTGAGCTACGATAGAGGATCGGTTGAGGAGACGTTCACCACGCGAAGCGAATTAGAGCCGAGAGAAGGGAGTCCATCATTATATTCATCACATCCACGATCATTATGTTTACACACTATTCTTATTCCTTTTCTTATGTTTTTATCCACCACCAACATGAACTAATCTTTAGATGTTGGGGGTTGGAATGAATTTGGTTTAAACTTATGAACAGATGATTTGAGACACTTATTCGTTTTTCCTAGTTAATGAAGCATGTGATTTGGTTTTTAATGCTTTTGTGAGTTTGGCCAACTTTCAATTGTTTTGTTCGTCTTCAATTAAGTTCGAGAGAAATAATTGTGAACTAGAACTAGAAATTGCATGCCTAAGGTGAGCAATTGGATAGAGATATACCAGGTAAACCTTAGTCCCATTACAATCTTGAGTTTAATGTGTTTTGAGTTCCATAGGTTGAGATCGAGAGATAAAACTTATGCTTTCAAAATAAAACCCGTGTTGCTCGAGAGAGAACAACGGTGATTTTAGAGATTGGGTATTCATTAAGGGAATAACTGGTAATTATTTTAAGTCAAGTGTTTATATGTGAAAACCTTAGGATTTCCAACCCTCAACTGTTTTCTCTATCCGAAGTTTTTAAGCTGTCTACTGTCTTATTCGTGATTTATTTTGCTTGCAATTAATTAGTTTAATACCAACAAATCATATTTCGATCGTTCAGTTAATAGATCTTATAGTCATTGTGATACTTAGTTCCTAGTTTCCTGTGTTGGATACTCGTACTTTCAGTACTATTACTCGATTCGACCCGTACACTTGCGGTTAGATTTAGGGGGGTGTAAACCCGCCTATCAAGTTTTTGGCGCCGTTGCCGGGGAACTAGTTGCAACTGATAGCACTACCAGCTATAAGCGCTATTATATTGAACATTTTTTTAATTTTGTTATTTTATTTCATCACTTTCAGTTTTTGGATTGCTAATTCTGTCTACTTTCCGTTTCAGGTACTAATTGGTTTATGCCAAGGAAAACCCGAGGGGAAGGAATCGAACCGATCGATCCGGAAATTGAAAGAACCGCCCGTCAGATACGAAAAGCATCCAAAGCTCAAAGACAATTGAAGATGGGTGACGAAGCCCCTCCTAAGAGACGCCCTATGCGGTCGTTTGCCGATCCGAACGTGGCAGCCGCACGCATAGGCATCCAAGCGCCCACTACTGGGGCGAACTACTTTGAGATCAAAACAAGTACCATCGTGATGGTACAGCAGAATCAGTTTGGGGGAGCGCCAACTGAAGATCCCCATGCACACCTTCGTGCATTTGAACGAATTTGCAACACGTTCAAGATCAATGGGGTGAACGAGGATGCCATCAAGCTAAGACTGTTCAGTTTTTCCCTCAGGGGTAGAGCTGAAATATGGATAGAGGGCCTACCATCAGATCAGATCACTACATGGGCAGCCCTGAAAGCTGCGTTCCTCCAGAAATTATTCCCGCCGGGAAGAACCGCTCAACTGATGGCCGACATTACCCACTTCGCTCAATGGAACCAAGATACTCTATACGAGGCATGAGAGCGATATAAAGACATGTTGAAAAAGTGTCCGCATCATGGGTTACACGGCTGGGTAATTATCCAAACGTTCTTTGGAGGCCTTCACCCGCAGTTCAAGAATGACATCACTGCTGCAGCGGGTGGAGCTCTCATGAATAAGACATATGAAGAAGCAGTCGAGTTGATCGAGAACTTAGTCGAGCATAGCTATGCCACTCTACGATCTTCTATCAAACGGGTAGCTAGTGTTCAAGAATCGGATGAGTTGAAGGTGATAAAAGCTCAACTAGCTGCTATCACAAACCACTTGAAGGGAGGTAGTCCGGAAGTGTTTCCCACTTCGCAAGAACCCGAGCAAGTTCAGTTTTTACAAAACCGGAACAACCAGCCGAGGAACGACCCTTTCTCGAACACATATAATGAAGGGTGGAAGAAACACCCTAACTTTTCATGGAGTCAACCCGGCCAACTACAACAAGGTAATCATCCAAACTTTTCTAATTCTTCTAATGCTAACAATGTTTACCGTCCTCCAGGTTTCAACCAAAGGAAATTCGATGAAGGACCATCCGTAGAGAAGAAACCGGGGCTGGAAGATATGATGATGAAGTTTATGACAAAGATGGATAGCACGGTTGAAGGTTTGGCAAGCACGGTGAGTACAGTGAAAGCTGCAACTGATCAGAACACCGCATCCATCAAGATCCTTGAAAGACAAGTGGGGCAAATTTCTGAAGTCTTACAAAACCGAGCCCCATGAACGTTTCCGAGTCAGACTGAAAGGAAACCAAGAGAAGAGTGTAATGCCATTCATCTGAAGAGTGGCAAGGAGATGATCAAGGAGGCGAATGTTGAGCGGAAAGATGATCATTCTAGTGGTATGGTTGATCAGGAAAAGCCAAAGGAAAAAGAAGCGACACCTCCATCGAAGCCGGTAGTCAAACCGTTTGTACCACCGCTACCATTCCCTAATCGAGTGAAGGCACGTGACGACGAGGAACAATTCAAGAAAATCCTCGACATCTTCAAGAAGCTGCACATCAACATCCTATTTGCAGAAGCACTTGCCCAAAAGCCAATATATCTCAAATTCATGAAAGAGATCTTATCCAAGAAGAGGGCAGTCAAACACCAAGCTACCATTGCACTTACTGAAGAGTGCAATGCGATCATTCAGAACAAGCTTCCCCCGAAGCTTAAGGATCCAAGGTGTTTTTCGACCCCTATTCAAATTGGGAATCTTAATGTTGATAAGGTGTTATGTGATTTAGGAGCCAGTATTAATCTAATGCCTTTATCTGTTTTCAGGAAACTTGGATTGGGTGAAGTAAAGCCAACATACATGACACTTCAGCTCGCGGATAGATCGATAGTGTATCCATATGGGGTGATAGAGGATGTTCTCATCAAGGTTGACAAGTTCTACTTTCCGATGGATTTCGTGGTGCTGGATATTGATGAAGATATAGAGATCCCGCTGATATTGGGAAGACCATTTCTGGCAACGAGCAAAGCACTGATCGACATGGAAGAAGGCGATATGACTTTAAGGGTCGGCGGTGAAAAGGCAGTGTTCAAGATGTTCGAGAGCGAAAGAGGAAGAAGCGAAGAGGAACCCGGTAATCAAGGAGAGCCGAAGGAGTAATCAGAAGGAAGGTCGAGCCACGACCGAAACCAAGGCGCTAGGTGGGAGGCAACCCACCGAGGTTTGCGTTTTTTTTTAATTTAGGTTTTTGAGTGATTTTATTTACAAAAAAAAGTTGGAACAGAGGCTTACGCGGTTTTGGCCGCGGCTTCATGTCGCGCGCCAAGTCACGGGGTTTTCTGAATACTTTGCGAAACAGAGAGTTACGCGATATGTTGCGCGGTTTGCAAAGCGCGGCACAAACCGCGCGGTTCCCTGTTCTCGTGCGGTGTGTTCCTTTTTCTTGCTTTGAGTCGTTTCGTTTCTTTGCTTTCCTTTTTTATTTCTTTTCTTTTGTTTCTGTGTTCCCTCTTCATCTTCTCCGCTGTCTCCCAACCATTCTCCTCAATGTCGCAAAAGAATCTCCTCCGTCCGGGCAAACAGGTATGCTCTAACTTTGTCTGTTAACGAGTGGTGTATGATGTTGTGTTTCCTTATCAGTTAAACGAGATGCAACAAACCTAAGTTTCACTTAGGTTTGGGGTGCCTCACCTTTCCACATCTACACACTCACTTTTAATCCTGTGCAAACCTCGGTTTCACCGAGGTTTGGGGTTGGATTTAGTTGGCAAACCTAGGCCACGGCCTAGGTTTGGGGTGGCCATATTTGAAAAACTTTAGACCCGCTTTTTGATATAATATGTTAATGTTTGTCCTTCCTGTTTGAGGACTGTAATAACTGCACAATGATATGTGTCACACCTGTGTATCGCCTGCACCGACACTTGCACATTGGGGACAATGTGTGGGTAAGGTTTGGGGTTTCCCAATTGGGCCCACGTTTATGCACGTAGACTTCCTACACTTCTGAATGCGTAGATCATAGTAGCTGAATTTTGGTTTTGAATGACTTAGACCGACCGTTGTGGGAAGAATCTTGTGATAGTGACGTGACCATTAGGGAAGGACCGGGAAAAGACATGACTAGGGACATTAGTGGAGACCACCCGACAACGAGAATTGAGCCTAAATGACGCCTTTCATTTCGAGGGATTCAAACACCTAACTCGTATACACTTTCTTCGAATTCCTTGTCGTGATTATAGAATGATCTCGCTTTAATATTGCATTGAGTAGCAAAGACGACCATCGGGATATTGGGTAAGGGTATAGTAGACCATATCGTGTGGACCTTAAGAGATGATTCCAGGCATTGTGTGTATGTTTAACCCGTTTTTGTTTAACGTACCTTTTGACCCATTATGTGTGTACCCAAAACCACCTTTGTAGCCAAACACTCACCACTTGTTCATTCCAGACCCACCATTAAAACCCTAACCAGAAGCCTTAGCCAACCCTTATCCGAAAGTGTGTCAATTAAAGGCGGTAATGAACAACGAGAGACAGAGCGGAAAATAAAGAGTACAGGCCAGCCATGAAAATAAATAATAGATAGAAAAGATGGCCAATGCAGCCCCAATCAAATAAAGAGGACCAATGATGTAAAAAAACAGTAGCTTAGATAGCTTTACAGCAGAATAATAAAAGAGTCAAAGCGACTCCAGTAGTGACAAATAGGCCAAGTGATAGAAATGAAGTAAAGAAGTCCATAACTGCTAATGATTGACACACCGAGGATTTTGATCTGTTTACCCTTCGTTTCTCAGCCATAACCCTAGCCCCGTTACAACCCTTGTAAAGACCTGGATGATCTTATGGAAAATGTGATTAGGGTATACGACCACCTTTACCGATAGTCCTTGTCTTGCTACTTGATTCCTTTCTGAGATCGACTTTTTGGACATTTGTGCGTCTTTCATTAGAGTTGTCATGTGATTTTCGCGTATTCTTGTACATAACTTCCTTATACATGACAACATGTGCGACAACCTAGGTTCGAGTGAAATGAGAGTATCCCATGAGGTAGGGTCGAGGTGAAATGTTTTCCCTAGTATGTTTGGACCTAGTACAACATTAATGTAATCAGAGCAGTCACGAGTTCAACTCACAATGGAAGGCCATAGATAAAACAGAATAAGGATGAGGCGAGAGTGAGATAGGCATTCACGGGTATGGGAAATCACCAGTGCATTACTTGGTACCGATTGGGAGTTGTGCAGTTATTATTTCACTGATATATGCTTTTATTCTATTTTTATCGCTAATTTGCTTGAGGACAAGCAACGCTCGGTTTGGGGTTGTTGATAACGCCACTTTTTGGCGTTATTTTCGGTCCTCAAACCAATGAGATTGGCTTGTGTTCTAGCAAAAAGGCAGAATTTTATGGTTTATCGAGTGAAATGTGCAGGTAATCTAAAAGGCGGCAATCATCGAGAAAAAAAGCTAAAAAGAGTCCAAAAGAGAGCCAAAACGAAGCCCAACGGAAGCCCGAGATCCAAGCCCAAGACCTGTACCCGAACCAGGACCCGAACCTGACCCAGAACCTGATCCAGACACATCAGGAAAACCGCGCGGTTTGTCCCGCGGTTTGCAAGCCACGGGACAAGTGGCATAAGTCCCTGTTTCAACTCTATAATTTGGTGTTTTCCGGATTTTAGGTCATTATCTCGACGTGCGACGGTAGGCTGCTTTGGGGCGATTTTCAGAGGATTTTCACAGACTTTTGAGCTACGATAGAGGATCGGTTGAGGAGACGTTCACCACGCGAAGTGAATTAGAGCCGAGAGAAGGGAGTCCATCATTACATTCATCACATCCACGATCATTATGTTTACACACACTATTCTTCTTCCTTTTCTTATGTTTTTATCCACCACCAACATGAACTAATCTTTAGATGTTGGGGGTTGGAATGAATTTGGTTTAAACTTATGAACAGATGATTTGAGACTCTTATTCGTTTTTCCTAGTTAACGAAGCATGTGATTTGGTTTTTAATGCTTTTGTGAGTTTGACCAACTTTCAATTGTTTTGTTTGTCTTCAATTAAGTTCGAGAGAATTAATTGTGAACTAGAAGTAGAAATTGCATGCCTAAGGTGAGAAATTGGATAGAGATATACCAGGTAAACCTTAGTCCCATTACAATCTTGAGTTTAATGTGTTTTGAGTTCCATAGGTTGAGATCGAGAGATAAAACTTATGCTTTCAAAATAAAACCCGTGTTGCTCGAGAGAGAACAACGGTGATTTTAGAGATTGGGTATTCATTAAGGGAATAATTGGTAATTATTTTAAGTCAAGTGTTTATATGTGAAAACCTTAGGATTTCCAACCCTCAACTGTTTTCTCTATCCGAAGTTTTTAAGCTGTCTACTGTCTTGTTCGTGATTTATTTTGCTTGCAATTAATTAGTTTAATACCAACAAATCATATTTCGACCGTTCAGTTAATAGATTTTATAGTCATTGTGATACTTAGTTCCTAGTTCCCTGTGTTCGATACTCGTACTTTCAGTACTATTACTTGATTTGACCCGTACACTTGCGGTTAGATTTAGGGGGGTGTAAACCCGCCTATCAGTTACCCCCACTCAACTAGGAGGAGTATCCATGATCACACCCTACTGTTCTTAATAGCTTACACTGAACGATCAGTTCGTTTGAACGCTTCTCACAGCATCACCAACTTAACTCATTCAACTGCCCTTTTTCCAGTTCCTTCCCGTACAAAGTCATGCACAAATCCTCTTCCTCTATACTCTTTCCAGGGGTTCGCACACTCACTGATGACGATCTACACACACTACTCCACCTTTTTGGTGTTACTGCCAAGCTTACTGCTTCCATCCTACTCACTTGTCCCGACATACTATCTTCACCTCTCCACATTAGCGTGAAGCACCGCCTTTCAAACATTACTTGCCTCTCTCTTTCGACCTTTCCACATGCTAAAGCATTCTCTCGATAAAATACACAACCCAACAGTTACCCCAACATTCTAACTTGAGGTATTCAACCAAGCTATCCTGAACTGGCACCGGTGTTTGAAGTCACTACCCGGTCTTGATCTCCAACTATTACCTTCTCGGACAATTCCTTCACACACAAGAAACAATTCACATTCTTTAAATATTTCGCAACTACTATACCCCATTTTGACTAACACACCCATTCTCTTCTCTAAACTTCCAATGATTCCAAAAATATACTTACTTAACGACTCACACAACCAAAAACACTTGGCATCTCATTTGGGTAACCACCCACGGCCGCTCCGACATTCTATTCCGATAATGGTCGTAACACAACGCCAACTTACACACTACGTGCTCCAACAACTTGATTAACAATTTGTACACTTCATCTGAAACCCCGAAAAGCCTTCCATATGATGCTTCCTCTTTCTAACATCACTTCACACACAGGCTGGCACATTTATCTTGGCAATTGATGCCACTACTTATCCGTACATTCTCTACCCATAACATCTTACTGCAGACCAGGTCTCTCATGGTCGTTCGTACACAACTCACACTTAACTTCAAGACCTCCCGCATACATAACCGAATCTATCTCGCTACATTGTCTCTCCCCAGCTCTAGTTGAACCACAACACACGAGCTTCTGATTAACTCTAACATACTCGTTTCTTGCTAGCTCTTTGCAATTTCAACCCAATTACATCGACAGATCACAATTCCTCACAGATCGACATAATCTATATACTCACTTCGTTGGTGCTAAATACTTCATCCTTTACGAACCATCCACCTCATAAGTAAAACGCTTATCTAAAACAACAGTCTTTCACTAACTTACCACTCCTACAAGGTGGTCTTTCAACTTTCAACTTTCACCCTTCCGATTCAAGTCTTCGACCTCATATACTTTACATAATTGTCGACTTCAACGTCAATAGTTGACCTGTTGATACTTCCTTAACTTATTCTTCAACAAGGGTCCCTTACTGAACCTAACCCTCCAACATATCCTAATCAAGGTCACACCCCGCCGTCCTCATTTCAAACTCACTCGTGCATCGTCAATATCACAAGATCTCTTTAAAACTCTTATTCGACGTCGAGGATATTTCATTCCTACTTTACCACACCACTCATAACGAGTTGCTAATACCAACACCTTAATGACTTCTAGTCCCTCCCTGCACACAACCGTCCCTCGGCAACTGTATTTCCAGTCATCGCACAACGGTACAGACCCTCATACAACCGACACTAAAGTCCACTTCCGACTCTTCCACTGCTCACCTCTCCTCTTGAACACAAATACCAAAACTACAAACCTTCTCCCCTGATTTGTCCAACACCTCTCCATTCCAGGAGTTTTCCATAGCTTAAAATGTAGTACTCTACGACCTAGTGAGTTCATAGCCTTCATGCATGACAACGCGATAAATAAATCATTTCACACTTTTATCATTTTAAAGAAACAACACTTGGAAACAACTTGGGTACACACGACCCCAACATTCTCATAACTCCAATGCCCTGCACAACGATCTCGAGAATCGTTTACATGCAACTTTCCGTAAAACTTAATCTTACTCAACCAAAATATGTCGTTACGACAGAAATATATTGGATGAAAATATTTTCATACGACAAAATTCTGAAAGGAATTTCCGACACGAAGTAAACCAGTCGGTTCTCACACTCATTTATATAACTTCAACATGTCAATACTCATTTTGGTTCTAAAAGTTTTGCATTCAAACGTTTTCTTGACTTTTTGCAACAATTTAACTTATCATAAAAAGAGTGGAATATTTTACAAATCGTAACCCTCAAGACTTCATGGTGCGATGTAAATGGATTTGCATTTTTCTTTAAACATACGCTTGCACACGCCGACTCATATTTGATCAATTTAATATTTACACATTTACTTTACTTATTAAAAATCTCATGTACACATATACGAACTCAATGCATGAAACTCTACCTGCAATTGAAGGCTACTCACTCAAACAAGGTTAATCGCTTTACTCACGCAACTTATCATTGACACTCTACTTCCGACCAGTGGTCGCCCTCTCGGCCTTGCAATAACTTGCTATACATACATTCAACGGTCCACTTACTCAACCATTTCATACTATTTTCGTCTTGACCAATTCATCTCATATTATGCCTCTACACGCTTTTAGTCCTCTACAGAATCTCTCTTCAATGATCCTGCCACTGAACAACTCGACTAAAGAGTCAGGGTTCTAATCCTCTGCTCGCTCTTGAATTTATACTTCCAAGATCTCGACACTACCCTTCCTTACCGCCGAACTAATCTATCCCACGATTTCTAGAACTGGGATTCTCCAGAAACAGGAGTCTTACTAAAGAAAAATCAATCATCCATCTCCTCCGAATCCACGAAGATCTACCTCTAGACGAGTCATAACATTCTATACCACATTTCTTCTTTACGAGGTATACATACCTCACATCATAAATGATCTTTTACGACGCTTCCCAACAATGGTTCTCAATCTTCCCCTCAGGGATCTTGCTGACATTCTAGATTACTGGAATACGACATATAAGCTAGCATAAGACTACAACTTCAGAATAATAAGGCAAACTAAGCACATACATGTACCTGTAAGTTCACAATTACACTGGCCAGGTGTAATCCCAAACTTACCTTACACGACTCTCCTCGATACCCTATTAGTCCTATATCTACTATAGTGCCCTCCTAACGCATTTCCTATATTCACAATAGTGCCCTCCTAACGCATTTCCTGATTCTCATTTGTGATTTATACTCCAAAGTTTAAGTTTAGGCCCGTCCGATCACCTAAATCCCTTAAACTATGGCTCTGATACCAATTGTAACGACCCAAACAAAATAAAGTATGCAATTCTTATAAAATAAGATGTTGCAAAAACGGGTCCCAAAATTTCTTACATAATATCAAAATCTGGTTGGCGGAAACAACCTACACAACTGAGAATAATACTAAACTGAACTATAGTGTCACTACACTACCGAGCTTCCTCGCTAACCGCCCTGCTCACTTGCCAGAGCCTTTCGTTACCTGTTTTCCTGAAAAGGTTTTAATTTGAAAATGCGAGGGTTAGACCATGAGGTCTAGTGAGTCCCTCTTAACACTTCTCAAAAACATTTAAAACAGTTTATAAATTTCAGTATAAAACATCCACATATCTGTTCATATAAATCCATTCACGAATAAAGTCCGCACCCGTAAATTGGCACCCTGAAGTCACCCTATGGTGACAACGAGTCAGTCTCATGCTGCCTTACAGGGTCACACTTCCCATGGCATAAACGGGTCACACCTCCCGACACGAGCTGGCGGGACACACCCCCCGACTTAGCTAATTTACACCTCACACAATGTATGCATACATCTCATATAAACTTTTAAATAACTTTCATGCAATTACGGCATAAGAATAAAACATGGCATTTCTCATCATGTACTCACTTTAGGAAAACACGTTAAGATTCACGTATTTTAGTTTATAAAACTCACCTGATGCTTATAATATATTTTCTTACTTACTTCCGGCTTACGATCGGACTACCTGAGAAACAGATGAGATATAAACTACTCAGATGCCTAATCCAACAGTCCAGACACCATCCGGATTCGACTTACCGGATACCTACTACTTTCTGGACAACCATTCTTACCGGACAACCACACTTACCGGACAACCACTTACCGGACAATCACACTTTCCAGACAACCCTTTACCGGACAACTACTCATCCAGATAGCCTTCTTATCCGGACAGTTTCCTCATCCAGAAACCTTCAATTGGACAACGTGTCCGGACGCCGACTCAGGACCCTACTTGGGACCGAAATTCACAGATAAACTCATATTCCAAGGAATTTAGATTAGCAACAATATTCTGATTACTAAGCTCAATTAGTACCGAACTCTTAGTTGCCAAAAACGCATTTGAGACACCTAATTTCTTCCATAAAGTCTCAAGCTCAACTTTTAAACAAAACCCCCAAAAATACCTAACTTAGCAACCTTTTCACAGATTAGAGATGAAGAGAAGAGATTACCTGATTGATTGAAAATGATGAACACCTTCCTTTTCTCCCAATTAACTTGGAAACTCTTCCTTCCTTCTTGCTCTTTCTCTCCTTCTTCCTTCTTGCCCCTTTTCTCTCTTTCTTTCACTACTCAGCCGCCAACCACAAATGGAATGCTCTCCTAGGGTTTTGTGTCCCAATCATTAGGTTATTACACCCTATCCCTTATTTACAAATTACACCTTCAACTTTCAGCTTAATTAAAATAAGACACAAGACTTGAAACTCATTCAATTTGGTCTCGGTTATTACAACTTTTTGTTATGTTTGAGGATAGCAATTTATTGCGTTTGGTGTTGCACTGATTCGCACATGTTAGAGTGAGGATCATGGAAATGTGATGGGGTATACAAGATGTCGTAAGAGCATATAAGCGAGTTTTGCTAGGATGTGATGTGACCATAAGAGCAAGAAAGTGGAATGACCATGTTGTAATTTAAAACCTTAAGCTTAAAGCCTCAAACAATAGGAATTTGTTGGGTGTCACACCACAATTGTGTGTAGTTTTTCTTTTTTTAAAATTTGTGTGTAGTTTTTTTATATAGCTAAATGTGATGTGTGAAATATGCATACTATTGGTGAATGATATTTAAACATGAGATTTGAACTCTTAGATGAAGAATAAAACCCGTTGGGTTATAAGATCTATAAAAACTATGCATACTATTGGTGCATGATATTTAAACATGAGATTTGAATTCTTGGATAAAGAATAAAACCCACTGGGGTTGCCAAAGAGAATATCATTCCCGGAAACCCTTATAGATCATAAAGTGATAAGCATAATGGCCTCAAAACACCAAAAAATCGTTTTCTTCAACCGAATTGAAGAAATCCGAGTAGGAATGGAGAATCGGAATATCAATTTGCCACCATCGACCAATAAAAACTCATAAGTCTTTAGTGACGGGACACGAGAAAAAAAGATGATTGCAATCTTCTACCCCCCTTATCACAATTAGGACATAAAAGAGACGAAACGTTGATACCTCTTTTATCCAAATTAAGCCGAGTAGGATGCCGATTGAGACGTGCGTAACTACCACACAAACACGTTGACTTTGATGGGAACAAGTCTATTCCATCTAGTAGTAAGAGACTCCACCTCTAAATGACTTGAATCAATAAAACGCCTAGCCGATCGAGAAGCTGGGTGTTTGCCTCTCGCAAACTAACCGTGCGTAGGTGTTAAAGTTCGGTTTATTTTTCCTATTTTGTATTCCCTCTGGAAGGGATTGCTGCACTTTTGCCCTGGTTATTTGTTCCATGGGGCAGTGTCTCCCTTACTGGACTAATGATGTTTCGTTTGCTTTGGCTTAATAAATTGGTTGGTTGTTCAAAAAAAATAAAAATAAAACGCCTAGCCGAAGCCACCGAATAATTACCTGACCCGTTTAACAACCACACCCATCTATCCTTTTGATCGGGTACAAAGGAAGACAAAATTTGTTAAAGTTCGTAGAATTTGACACCCTCTACCCCACCTCTCGGCGTCCTTCGAAGACACAAATACCAACACCCCAACTCCAAATGAAACTTGACATTCGCAGATTTATCAAGTTCTAAAGCATAAACTATAGGAAATTGAATTTTAAAAGAAGACTCCCAAGCCAAACATCATCCCAAAGCGCAGTCAAACCACCGTTGCCCACTTATTTCTTACAACACGAAAAAAGATCAATGTCTTTATCCTTTAGAGAGTTGGTCAATTTTAAAATGGAGACCCACGTGGAGTTCGAAATTTGCATAGACAAATTTGACCCAAATAGACCCTTCGTGCCATAGACGAATTTAATAATTTTAATCCAACATGCCTAATCTTCAGACCAAAACTATCAAATACACTTAAAAAGCAAAACACGGTTAAACGCCATAAGGCTACCAATACCACGTCCTCCAAATTGAAGACTTGCATAAATTTTTTCCACTTGATCCATAACATTTTCTTTTCCTCTGCATCACCGCCAATAAAGAATCTATTTCATAAATATTCCAAACCTATATCAACCGACCTTGAAATTTTACAAATAGACATGAAGTAAGTACCAATTCTGCTAGTAGCAAGATGATTCTTGATCTGGACAGGTTTTCTACCTCCTTTTACATTACCAATTTCTCTCATGCTTTGAACTCAAGAGAATTATGGCTTTGGTGCAAGAATTTTGGTAATGTCGTAGATGTCTTCATTGCTAACAAAAAATCTAAATCGGGACCCGTTTCATTGGCATTGGGAATGAAGAGGAATTTGCAAGGCGATTATCAAAAGAATGGATGGGTAGCTTTCACATCTTTGTTTCTGTGGCCAGGTTTAAGCGAGAAAAACCTAAGTCCAATACAGTGCCTAAGGAACAAGTTGTTCGTAAGACGAATATGGGTAGCATGGGACCAAAATCGTTTGCTAAAGTGGTGAGTGGGGAAGACGAAACCCCAGAGATACAAAAACAGGAAGATGCTATAAAGAAGATTATGCTGCAAGATCATGATTTACTACAACTTGATGTTTCTTCGGAAGTGGTGTTAGCTAAAGTTCGTCAGGCTAGTTTGATGTCGAATCTAAACAAAGTTCTTCTCAATGAAGGTTTTTGTGATTTGACAATCAAACATGTCGGTGGATTATGGGTGTGGATTGAATTCGTTAACCAAAAAGCGTGTACGAAATTCAAAAAACGATCTTCGTTGAAGTTCTTTTTGGCGGTTAAACCTGTGTCGAGAAGTTTTGTTATTGATGAAAGGATAGTATGGATTGAATTTGAAGGTCTACCTCTGTGTGCATGGAGTGCCAATGCTTTTAAGAAGGTCGCAGAGGGGTGGGGAAAGTTTATCTGTTTTGATGAAGATGATGAGGATTCCGTAAGTTGTGGAAGAGTTTGTATTAGCACAACTTCTCCTGGTTTGATCTTTGAAAAGGCAATGGTGATAGTGGAAGGGATCGAGTATGTTATCCGGGTTCGTGAAATAGCGCACTAGTCTGTAAAGATTACGAATGTGGTTGAAAGTCAGGAATCCAATGAATTGAACTCGGGGAGTGAGGATGACGAAGATGAGGGAGACGAAGATAAGGGAGACGAAGAGGAGTCGGTGGAATGTAAGGACTTGGTGAACGATGAGGTGGTGGATGTTGTTGCCTCACCTACATTGGTGCACGGTGAAACGATAGCTCAACCCAAGTTTGACCAGTTCGATGGCATGGCTGAAGACCATTTATCTGATGCGGAGAGTAGCCCGGAAAAGGAACCAGAAGTAGAGAAATTGGTTAATGGCACAGAAGTAGAGATGTTACAGGAGAAACCAATGGTGGGGTGCCAAACGACAGCAGCTAAGTCAAACTCCGAAACAGCAAGCTATCCGCCTGGGTTCGAGCACCTTAAGGAAGATATGAAGGAGGTGGGAAAAATTGACCCCTTGATACAAGACTTGGAAAAAGGTGGTGGCGGATCAAGTTCTGAGTCGGTTTTTACGGGGATGCGTTGTAGTACTTTCCTTCGTAAAAGTAAAAACAATAAAGTTAAAAAAATACAAGGTGGTCAGACGGGAGGGTTGGAAAAACGGAAGGGAGCACAAATGGTGGATCGATGAAGCTACTCTCTCTTAATATCAGGGGAACTGGAAAGGTGATAAAAAGAAGATGGGTGCAGAGTTTGTGTTACCAGCATCAGGTAAACTTCTTGGGTATACAGGAGACGAAAATGACACAACTAGAGTTGTTTAAGCTTAAAAGGATGTGGGGAAACTATAATTTCGATTTTACGTGTAGTTCGGCGAGAGGTCAGTCTGGGGGTATAGTTTCAATGTGGGATACAACTTGTTTTCTGAGGAGTAATATCTGGTGTGGGGAAAACTATGTTATAGTGGAAGGGATATGGTATAACATGGACCCGAATGTCTTCATGGTGAATGTCTATGCTCCTCAAGGCTTGGTTGCTAAGAGGAGCTTATGGGAGGAGATCATTCAGTTCATGAGAGTGAATCAAGGGCATTTCATCTTTTTTGGTGACTTTAATGAAGTGCGTGTAGAAGAGGACAGATTTGGTTCCGTCTTTTGTGTACAAGGAGCACTAAATTTTAATAACTTTATTGAGGAGGTTGATTTGATAGACCTTCCGCTTGGAGGTCGGAGATTCACGTGGACGCACAAAGAGGGCTCTAAAATGAGTAAGATTGATCGTGTTCTCATTACTTAAGGAGTGTTGGGGGCATTTCCGGACCTGTCGGTTTTGGTCCTGGAACGGAAGTGGTCGGATCATACTCCTTTATTTCTCAAAAATAAAAAGATGGATTATGGGTCGATTCCTTTTAGAGTATTTCACTCGTGGCTCGAAGTTCATGGGTTTGATGAGGTGTTGGCTAAGGCTATGGGGGATTTCAACATAAACAAGGACAGGTTGTGTATTTCCTTTAAAGATAAATTGAAATTTGTCAAAGGAAAATTGCTCGATTGGAATAAAATTAAAAAAGCCTCTCAAGGGCTTAGTGATAAGTGCTCAATTTTGAGTACTTAAGCACTCATTTCTTTAGTTTAGTTAGGACTTTTTCACTCTAAAATCCCAACTTTGAGTCTTTTTTATCTTATTTTACTTTCTTGGAGCTAGGAATCATGGTTAGCTTGTTTTACTTTATTGGTAGACTAATATAAGCATTTTTGGAAAAATTAGCCAAAACAGGGTATTGCTGCAGCATTGGTGCAGCGTGGAGCTGATGGATCTTGAATGGAAGAACTAAAGAAGAAGAGCTTAAATCCGAATTTTCTGATGTGGAAATGATCTTTTGTGGACCTTTGGACAATGTTATTATCTGGTTTTAATATGTAACTAAAGTCTTAGTTGGCTTTTGTACTATTGGTTAGCTACTTGTACTTTCTAGTTAAGCTTAGTTGCACTTATTTACCAAAGATGCCCCTCCCTTTTGTTATATATAGAGGGGTCATCTAGCCATTTGAGATATCCTTTTTGGAACTGATCTCACTCAGTTCTAAACCCTCTGTAGTTTTGATTCCAGAAATCTTCAAGTGTTCTTCCTTGCCTTCAAATCTTCAAGTGTTCTTCTTTTAATTTTTCTTTGTTCTTAGATACACGTATGCATTGCTGCAGCACTGGGCGTATCCCAACTGCACATTTTTTTACTCACTTTATTGCTCTTGTATCTCTAGTTTATCTTTAAAGTTCTTGTAACTTATGCTTTATATTTAATGCCTTTACTTTCCAGAATTTATTCTTGTTAGTCATAGATTTACATTCCATTTGTAGTCCTAATATTTATTGCTTATTACTTACATTCTTGTCTTTACATTTCTATCCATTTACTTTAGTTAGTAGTTATTTCCAAGTACTTTATACTTCCAATCATCATGTTTAACTTCCAACTACTTTGCATTCATTTTACTTCATTTATTATGAGTAGCTAATCTTGTAGCTTGGGTGTGAGACAAAGGGTGTTATGATGACCAAAAGAAAGTAGGCATTATTGTGGCAAAAATGAGGTTTTATTATTCCAACCCAAGTTCTCTCAAGATAACAAAATCCTTTGACAAATTGATCATTTTGATAGTGTTAAAGTGTCATGGACCTCGAGAGAGGCCATTGAATAGCACGTCAATTTGGATGACTTAAGGGGTTATATCGAGAGAGTGACTTGCAACGAGAGTTGTTACTTTTGTTTTCCAAAATGATTCATTCTTGACAAGTTGTTATTTTCTCAAAGGGTTAAAATGGAATAGACTTAGAGATAAGCTATTTAGGAGTATACAAACTTGGAGGCATGGGGGTTATATCGAGAGAGTGATTTTTAACAAAGAGAATTTGTTTTGCCATGTACTTGGAGAACTCCATTTCCATCGTTCCTTTATCTTGGGTTTTGCTCAGAGATGAGATTGCTCTAGCTACTGGAATCATGGGATGGTGAGAGTCCGAGAGGAACGTGTCTCAAAGTAGATAATAAAACTAGTTTTTGTCACTGATATGCTGCAGCATCACTGCAGTTTCATGTTGTAGCATTGTTGTAGCATTGGTCTGCTGGAATTTGGTTTATCATAACATCACAAGTCTTACACCCTTGCTTCTCTTTTAATCTTGTTAATTAGAATCTGTGTTAATCATCAACCAACCAACCAAAGATATTTTCTTCCAAATCATCTTCAGAAATCATTTCTTTCATCATACTTTTGTAGCAATTTTAACTCCAATCTCTGTGGGACGATAATCGGTATCTTTACCACTTTATTACTTGATAGACGACATAGTTCACATAAGTATACTTGCTTATGGGTTCTATTAGCACACGTATGTAGGTGCATTCAAAGCACGCACACATCACTTAGGAAGAAGCATCTTCTGGAGGAAATAGCAGCAGTTGATCTTAATATGGACCAAGGGATTGCTTCCAATTTTGAGACCGAGCAACGTGGGGGCTGGTTGAAAGAAGTGGCGGAACTGGAAAATTTAGAGATAAAGGATTTTGCTCAAAAAGCTAAGGTCCTTTGGGCGACAGATGGTGACGAGAACTCGGGATTTTTCCACGGAATGCTGAAACAAAGGAGGCGTACTCAATCTATTCAAGGAGTCATGGATGATGGTAGATGGTGTACGGATCCGATAGAGGTAAAAAAAGTATTTTTCGATTTCTTTAAGGAGAAGTTTGCAAGGTTCACTTCTTCTAGCTACTTGGTTGGGAGCTCTCGCCTTAAGCGCCTATCGGCTCAAGATGCTGCCAAGTTGGAAGACTTGGCTTCAGTGGGTGAAATTAGGGAGGCAGTGTGGCAATGTGCGGGTGATAAATCCCCCGGTCCGAACGGATTCTCTTTCAAACTGGTAAAGAGGTATTGGCATTTATTTGAAGCGGATATTATTGGATTTGTATTGGAATTTTTCGAAAAAAGGAGACTCCCTAAGGGATGTAACGCGTCGTTCATTATTCTCATCCCTAAGGTATCCAATCCCTTGTTTGTTAAGGATTTTAGGCCGATATCGTTGATAGTGCTCCAATATAAAATTATTGCCAAAATTTTGGCAATACGGTTAGCGAAGGTGGTGGGGAGTCTTGTCAGTAGTGAGCAGTCGGCTTTTGTGAAAGGTTGTCAGATCTTAGACGGTCCGCTTATGGTAAGTGAGATTATAGATTGGTATAAGAAAAAAAGAAACAACTTATGATCTTCAAAGTAGACTTCGAAAAGGCGTAGGACTCCTTGAGTTGGGATTATTTGGATTCCATTCTTGTTAGTTTCGGTTTTGGAGTTAAATGGAGGAGTTGGATTTCTGAGTGTCTTTCTTCTGCTAGATCTTCTGTACTGGTGAACGGTAGTCCTACTGATGAGTTCCAGTTACGAAGGGGCCTAAGGCAAGGGAATCCTCTGTCTCCTTTCTTGTTCATTCTTGCTATGGAAGGTATACACGTGGCCATTGATGAAGCTGTTTCTACTCGCATGTTTATGGGAATTAGGATTGGGAATGTTGCGCTCCACATGTATCATCTTTTTTATGCTGATGATGTCCTCTTCCTCACTGAGTGGAGTCATCGGGACCTTCAAGGCATTTTAAAAGTGCTTGGTGATTTTTATAAATGCTCTGGGTTAAAGATTAATTGTCTTAAATCCAATGTGTTTGGAGTTGGAGTTGGGGAGGAAGCGATTAGGAGTATGGCTAGGAATTTTGGGTGTGTTGCAGGTGTCTTTCCGTTCAAATATTTGGGGTTGCCAATTGGTGAAAGTATGGCGAGAAAAGTGAACTGGGACTGGTTAGTGGATCGGTTTAAAGCGAAGATGTCTTCCTGGAAGGCGCGCATGCTTTCTATCGGGGGTAGACTCACCCTGGTTAAAGCAGTTATGGGAAGTCTTGGGATTTATTTCATGTCCTTATTTAAAGCCCCTGAAGGTGTTTTGAAGGTTTTGGAGTGCTTGCTGTAACACCCCGCTTACCACGACACAATATTGTCCGCTTTGCCCCACTGGCTCACGGCTTTGTTCTTGGCGACCTGGCAAGGACTTCGTAAGGACTTCCCAGGAGGTCAACCATCCTGGTACTACTCCCACCCAAGCACGCTTAACCACAGAGTTCCCAAGGAACCCGCATGCTTGTGGCCCCAAAACGCGTTGTGTCTGGTAAGGCCAAGGTTTACTAATATACCCAGCATCTCTCCTGCCCTCTAAAGGATGTGGGATATGCCTAAGGTGTTACACACCCCCCCCCCCCTTAGGGACTCATCGTCCTCGATGATGTTTGCCCCACCATCCCGAACGGCACAGGAGTGGCTCTGATACCATTTGTAACACCCCGCTTACCACGACACAATATTGTCCGCTTTGCCCCACTGGCTCACGGCTTTGTTCTTGGCGACCTGGCAAGGACTTCGCAAGGACTTCCCAGGAGGTCACCCATCCTGGTACTACTCCCACCCAAGCACGCTTAACCACAGAGTTCCCAAGGAACCCGCATGCTTGTGGCCCCAAAACGCGTTGTGTCTGGTAAGGCCAAGGTTTACTAATATACCCAGCATCTCTCCTGCCCTCTAAAGGATGTGGGATATGCCTAAGGTGTTACACTTGCGGTCAATTTTTTTGGGGGGAGCCGAGTTGGGTGAGAAGAAAATTACCTGGGTACGGTGGGATAAAGTGTTGCCTGAGCATGATAGAGGTGGTTTGGGGGTGGGATCTTTAGCATGTTTCAACCGTGCCTTGCTCTTGAAGTGGCGGTGGAGATTTATTAATAATGGGAGTGATCGTTGGGCACGTGTAGTGAAAGCCGTTAATGGTGAAAGTGGAGGGTTCCTTGATCGAGAATCTTTTTGCAAAGGTAGAGGTGTTTGGTCTAGAATTGTGGCTGTGGTTGATCAAATGCATGACAGGAACATAATTGCTTATGATGCGTTAACGTATAGAGTGGGCATTGGTGATAAGATCCGTTTTTGGGAGGATGTTTGGGTGGGCGATCATAAGCTTAGAGATCGGTACTGGCGTTTGTTTAGGCTGGATAATGAGAATTGTTGTCGAGTTCAAGATCACTTCATTGATGGGAATTAGGTTTGGCATTGGCGGCGTCAATTAAGGGGAGGGGCCGAGGAGCAGGAGTTCTCTAACATGGTGGCTGAGTTAAACCATGTCGACTTTATGGAGGCTCCGGATCGGGTCTTGTGGTCGCTTGATGCCATCGGTGATTTTTCTGTTTCAGTGACTCGAAAACATATTGATAACGTGACTCTCTTGGGTGGTGATCTAAAGACTAGATGGTGCAAGGGAGTGCCAAAGAAAGTTAATGTCTTTTTATGGAGAGCTAGGTTAGACAGGTTGCCAACTCGGTTCAATTTGTCTAAAAGGGGTTTTGATTTGGATAGCATTGGTTGTGCCTCCTGTACTTTCAATGTTGAGTCAGAGAATCACGTTTTTTGCTCATGTGAAGTGGCGGTGGAAGTGTGGAGGGCGATTCTGAGTTGGTGCGATGTGGCCATGCCTCGAGTTCTCTCAATCTCAGAGTGGATGTCGTGGGTGGATGATGTGCACTGGTTAAGGCTTTGGGAGATGTGACAATATCCCATCTGTCCAGGGTTCGAATACAAGCGTACACAACTTGTGGCCGCTGAGGTTTAATCATGGATGATGTCTTACAGTCATAATTTGTCAAAGGATTAGTCTAGGCATAGCCTAGAACACTCTTCTAAAAAATTATATCATTGTTTAGAGCAATACAATTATATATAGCTATGTTATACTACAAATGTCAACTTATTTGCTTTTTGGATTTTAAAACATCGATGTTTACATTATTTTAGGAATTTGATTTTGAATCATTGAAAACAAGTGCTTGATAAATTTAAAATGATTTGTATTTATTATAGGAAAGTTTGGTGGATTCGATTTTCGGGTTTCATTGTTTGGTTTGTTTTTTCGTTCCGAACTCCACGGAAAACCGAATTGAATTCTAATTGTAATTTGAAAATTCCACCAAATTTTTGTTTCAGTTTTTCAACTTGGTTTGGCGTCAACCATGGAAATCGGATCCTACTTCCTAGTTCTTGTAGATTTTTGGTCTGAATTTGTTTCTATATTATTTATATAATACTAGTATTTGGTACCGCGCGATGCGCGGTGACAAAGTTTATGTTAGGAAATGCGTAACCAATTTAAGATAAAACGTAATTTGATAATAAAATGTAATATAAGACGATGAATGTATTAGAGTATCTTTTATGAAAATAAAGCAACATGCGCGGTGACGAAATTATGTTAGGAAATACATAACCAAATTAAGATGAAACACCATTCGTTAGCTGTCAAATAATAAAACGCAATCTCCTGTGACCCGGTGTGGTTCAAACGACTAACATTCTCTAGTCAAATAGCTATTGTGCTATTCCTTTTTCTCAATAAGAGATCTACTTTTGAACGCAAAATATTTCTTATTTCTTATTTAATTTATATTGTTTTGATTAACAAAGAGACCTTCATATTTTTTTTTGTATTGTTACAATAATAATTCCGAAAAGATCACAACATAAGTAAAATGTCCTTAAGGAAAATGTCCATGAAGAACTTTAGGTACGTGTTAATATGAAGATAATGGAGATAATGAAATACAGCCAAAGTTCGTAGTAATTGAGTTTAACCTGGAAAAGAAGCAACATAAAATAATTACGATATATGGTTGTTTTAAATGGAATTTTCATGAAATCCACAACAATACTGAAAAATGTTTGACTACTAAGTGTTTGAAAATCGAAAGAAAAAAAAGTTATTCAAACAACTATTGTCTTACCGTTAATTAGTTTTGAATTTTTGAGCAACTAATAGATAACCCACTAAGATTCCAAAAAAAATTTACAAAAAAACATATCGTGAACATAGAAAGTAAAACCCAATAGAGAAAAAGAAGTTGAAAGATGGATAAAGCAAGAACTCTAGAGAAAATACCAAGAGAAGATGGATATGTTGTAGATTAACCATATACATACAAAATGTATGCAAAATTACCCAAAAAACTCCACTAACTGTTACACGTAGATTTGTTGTATATGAAAATTGTCCTCATAGCCACACTTGCAAGAGTTTATATGTTAATCTATTTCTTTTGAAGAAAGTGGGCAACAGACAATTATTTTCTCCTACGTTACTCATGATTTCCTTGCTAGGAAAATAACACAAAGTTCACCATAATACGCATTTACCTATTACATTTCCAATCAAATATAAATGATAAAGAAATAAAAATAGGAATTAAAAATTAAAAACAAGAGTAAACTGCAATTTTGGTCCCTATGGTATGTTGTTTTTCTCACCTTTGGTCCTCAGAAAAACTTTATTGCAAGAAAAACCCTGTGGTATGCAAAAGTGCTTGGTTTTGGTCCCTCAGGCATAACACCGTTAGATTGACTCTGTTAAAACCCCCCATGTGACTTGCACATGAAGGCAATTTGGTCTTTTGCTTACTTTTTGGTTTTTTACTAAAAACAACAAACCATAGGGACTAAACTTGTAGTTTACTCTATTTTATATATATATATATATATATATATATATATATATTATATATATATAATATACACACAGAAACCAAACCAGAGACTCATGTCTCCGGCCAAACTTTCGATCAAACTCTCCCTATGCTCCGATCATCGCCGGGAACACTACTGCCATTCTTCCCTTCCCATCCCCAAGATCTCTCTTCTCCTAACTCACAAGATCTGCCACTCCTCAAATCATGTGGGTGTTGTTTTTAGAGTAAGCTTCGATCAAATTCTGTGTACGGGATGGCATATCGGGAGTAGAAGGCGGCGGTGGGGAGCTTAACAGAGACATGCGTCGAGCTCCATGGTTAGGGTTAAGGTTTGTGTTGTTAGGGCTCGGAGGTTGAAGATGAGATGTAGGATACGAAAGCGATCGCTGGTGTAGTAGGTTAGTAGTTTGCGGAGAATTGTAAGAGTAAGGGCCGTCGGCGGCGGTGACGGTGAGTGGAGGATAAGAAGCGGCGGAGGACGGTGGAGGATACAGCGGATTGTTAGGGTTTTGGATAGTGAGTTATGGTGATTGTTGAGAAGGATTGAATAATCTCTGAACATCAAATGGTTGTTTCCAGGTGAAAGCCATGAAATCGGAAATAGTTTTTTTGGATCGATTGTTATCAAATTCAATGGAATGCTATCTGATTTTGATTGGTTATGGATCGAGATCTTGATGGATTGAATGAACAGTCGCTTCTCAGTGTGTGAGATTGGGGACGTTGACTGTATTTTGACTTTTGGGAGACCAGATCCCATGATGAAGATGGCTAAAATGACTAAAATGACCTCATGTGACTTGCACATGAGGGGCTTTAACAGATGCAACCTAACGGTGTTAGTCCTAAGGGACCAAAACCGAGCACTTTTGCACACCACAGGGTTTTTCTTGCAATAAAATTTTTCTGGGGACCAAAGGTGAGAAAAACAACATACCACAGGGACCAAAATTGCAGTTTACTCTAAAAACAATAATAAAAAAAATTAATTTATAAATTTTCAACGATTCCTCATTCAAGTTGTTGTCATCAGACACACTTTCAAGATAAGTAGAAACGGAGAGAAAACAAAGCAAGTATGATATACACATTTAAAAAGTAAACCTGAAATGAGATGAATAGAGAAGATTTATAAGAGATGAGCGAAGTTGGACAGTTGGATGTTAAACATAGTCTTGCAATTAAATTACCAAGAGAACAACCGAATTATAATGAAATATAAATTTTTCATAAAGAATAAGAATTTGTTTTAAATTTTTTAAAAGTAATGAAAAAGTATATCTTACAATTGTTTCATGTCCAATATCACAAAAGAAAAACTCATGTCCCAAACAATCCTAAAATGACAACACAATTCTTATGCCCTCTATATATTGATTGTAACAATTATTCATTTTTATATATTAATGATTCATAATTGGAAAAAATGAAATGTTTTTTAAATTCATAAGTTGCTTTAATTGTTGAAAATAATCAATATATAATGTAATATTTTTTTAAAAAATAAAGAATTGCTTATATATATATATATTAACAATCGTAGTAACATTCTTACTTTACTAAAAAAATATAAAGAAATTTAATAGAAGTTTTAAAATATAAGCATTGTTAGTTTCAAAAGATTATAAAATTAATCAGTTTTATAGAAATGTTGATTTATAAGCTTTGTTTGCTTACAAAATAATATAATAAATTAAATAAAAATAAATTCATTTAATAAAAGTATATTGATGTATAAGCATTGTTAGCTTACTAAAAAAATTATATCTTATTAATTAAATAAAAAAATAATATGTTTATAAATTTAAATAAAAAATTTGATTGTTAGCTTATAAAGAAATACAAACGATTATATAAAAAATAAATTCATTTAATAAAAGTATATTGATTTAAAAACATGTTAGCTTACTAAAAAAATGTATCTTATTAATTACATAAAAATAATAATAAGTCTATAAATTTAAATAAATTTTTTTTGATTTATAAGTATTGTTAGCTTACAAAGAAATATAAAAAGTTAAATAAAAATAAATTCATTTAATAAAAGTATATATACCTTATTGATTAAATAAAAATAATAATAAGTTTGAAAATTTAAATAAAAAATGTTGGCTTCATTGTATAATTAAAAATGAAAGGTAAATAATATTTTATATAATAATAAATATATATTGGTTAATGGTTTTTAATTTAAATTAAAAAAAGAAAATGAAAAGTTTAAGCATTTAATGTGTTGAAATCAATTAAAAGTAAATCAAAATTATAACAAAAAAGATAAAGAGTCATGGAGGCCTCTCCTTAATCCTCTCTCCCTATATTCTCCTTTATATATATATATATATATATATATTGATGATTATAAAAATAATATCTAATGTAAGTTTGGGTTCTCTTTGAAAATGTTTAAACCAAAAGCTTTAGACAAAAATTGTTTATACATTAAAACCAATCCAAGAACCCAAGTGGGATTTTTTTTAAATTTATAATTTTTTTTTAATTTTGGGTCCAAAAAAAAAATTAAACAGCCGTACTTGGAGGATATTTTTAAAAGAATAATCCAACAATAATTGGTATTGTGATGGAGGATAAGAAGAAATCAAGCACCTTTGTGGATTTGGTTTATTTCATTTCGTTTTTTTGGCATGGATATATTCTAATTTATTTTCGCATATATTCTATATATTAAATACGTACTTTTAATCCTATGGACCATTTCAATATTCGAATGCGACATGTTAAAACCAATTTCCAATTAAAATTTGTAACCTCTAGGCTAAAGTAAAAGTTTGGTTAAATAACTTCAAATTCAATTTAAAACTATAATCAAAGTTGTTGGTAAGAAGCTCACAATTCAACCTTTCTATCCATGTGGGATGACTCGTTACAAACTCAGCTAATACATCTCATAACGCCCTCGTTAGGCCTAACTTCGTAGATCTGCCCTTGTGTATGTGTATATGTGTTTTGTTGTGTCTGGACTATAAGTAAGAAAAATTAACTCCACCATCGACTATCAAGATGTCAACTTGTAGACAATGATGATCATAATATTGAAGACTTGTTTGGTTTGCGAGTTTTGGTAACACTTGGAATTAAATTTCATTCCAATATTGTGTCTATGATCATTACTAAATTTTATTACTAAATGTGTCTAAACAAATTACTAAATGTTTCTAATTTGTTTAGACACGATAACTTAGTTAAATAGTAAAATGATCGATAAAAGTTTCAATCCAACCTGAACGGTTTGAGTTGGGTTGGGTTGGGTTGGGTTGGGATTTTTCAAACCGCAATTATTGGATTGGGTTGTTAAAGTGCCTTCAACCCGGTCAACCCAACCCGTGAGAACCCCTATCTCTACCCCCATATGTATCATCAAATATGCCATAATATATGCATATATAACCTCCTGATCTTAACGAAACAAACAAAATTATTTTAAAAAGAAACAAATATTTATAAAATAAATAAATTTCAATCAAAATTCTGCAAATCAAACAAAAATTATAAATATATGTGGGATGGGGTTGTTACAAAAACTCTTCTACTTAAGACGTCAGGCCTGGTCATAATCCTCATGCCTTGTAAACGGGGATGTGAGATTCTCCTAAGATGTCACAAACATCCCTCGACAACTCATCATATCCGATGAGATTTACCCCATCATCCTAATGGTACAAGAATCAACTCCAATACCATTTGTAACGCCCCAAACCAAAGACGACAAGTTGACCTAATAACTTTGAATCTAACTTAAAACTATGGTCGAATTGATAGTAGTCCACAACTTCGAGCTTATAAAAAACTCGCAAATCAATGTTTCAATCCATGTGGAACGGGTTGTTACATTTCAATTTTGTTCCAATTTTTTCACATCAAATATATTCTGAATCCTCCAAATTCAAAGTTTTCCACAAAATTAATTCAAATGCCTCAAAAACAATCTATCAAACCAAACAAAACCTCTCGTTATGATGTATTTGCTGGCAATTCATCAGATGTTTAAGGGAAAAAACATAATAGAGAAAAGATATATAGTTGTAACAAAAATCACGTGTAAGCTTGAGTTTACTTTTTAATTTGTATCTTTAAAAACTGGTTTACATAAAAAAAAAGAACCAAAAGGTTTCTAATTATATTAAAAGTAGACATATTTTAGATAAATAAAAAGGTATATACATGTTTGTCCATTTATGGCATTTCCCAAAACAACAAAGGATTTAAACGTTTTTCGAATGCAAACCGTTGTGATTCAATTTCTTTAGAAATTGTGTATTCGCATACGAAACCTTGTTGTTTGTATAGCATTTTTTAATCAAATCCAATGCAATTTCAAAAGTATTGTTCGCCATTAAAAGTTCATAAAAACCTAGGCCAGCATTTGGCATGCCACATGTAGATTGCTGGATTGGATGGAACAAATCTGTATTAAAATGGACTGAACAAGACATGACATGACAAATGGTTTTCATATGATTTGATATAACTCATAGTCCGCAAGTCAGAATGTAAAAATGATTAAATTGCTCATAAATTGTTGTTTTGCTGTATAATATATATATATATAAACGATCGATCGTAAATAGAAAACCCAAAAAATATTTTTATAAATGGAAAACCCGAAAAAGTCACCAATGATGTAATTTAGGAAAAACTAGTTACACCTTTTCCAAAAAATAAATATTTTTTATAAATGGAAAACCCGAAAATAGAAACTAGTCTCCGAGTTATTCCAGGGGCTTATTTAGAAAAAAGAATGGGTGTGGGGGAATCTATAAATCACGTGATTGGCACGTCACTGCATACGGCAGTGCTATAACAATACGACGACGGATGGCGTGTATATGGATGAGTACTTCAGTAGGTGTCGCCCAGAGGAAAGTTTAATTTTAGTCTATAATGTTTGCAATGTTTAACGGATATAGTCCCTATACTTTAAAAAATTCGGATTTAGTCACTCATGTTTGTCAATTATCATTGATTTTGGTCCTTTTGTACAACGATTGTTAACATTAATCGTTAAGTTCAATTATATAAGAAATATTTTAGTCATTTTCACTATTTTCTTGATATTATATTAAATTAAATAATATATTATATTTTAATTTTATATTGTAGAATACAAAAAAGAAAAGAAAAAAAAACGAGAGGTCGTGGCTATCGTGTTTTTTGTTCTTGTTCTACAATTAAAAGCAAAAAAACATAATATGTTTTTTATTTTAATAAAAATTTAAGAAAGTGTTGAAAATGACTAAATACTCTCATTTTAACGGATTTAACGAAAAGATTAATGATCTTTAGATAAACAGACCAAAACCATTGGAATGACAAACGTGAAGGACTAAATCTAAGTTTTAAAAGTTTAGGGACTATATCAATTGAAATTGACAAAAAATAAAGACCAATAATGAACTTTACCATATTATTTATTTAGCAAATTATATAAATTCGTACACAAAATATCTTTTACACGTGAACTGAATAAATTTGTTCTCTTTTAAATAATAGACATACCCAATTTACGATAAATTTATTATTTTCTAGGAGGCATATCAAGTTGGCTCAATAAATGAATGGGCCATATTGTTGGATTGTGACGTGGTTGATACCAAAATATTTCTCGAATTATGTAAATAAGCGTTAAATGAAAGTGAAATTGGTGGTGTGAAGTCTCATTCCGTATACGTGAGAGAAATATATTTTTACTTTTTATTAACGGAAATTTTGTTTTTTGTCTTCCTTTTTTGGTTTGTTGTCTTAGGAGTCGTTTGCAAAAGGTACCTGGGTAAGTGTTTACCAAGTTACATTAGCTAGCTTACCTGATGAATATGGCAAAGATCAAGAATCTTACCCGGTAAGAGCGGAAGCAAGGACCGAGAGTCGAAAGCAAGGATCGAGAGTCTTACCCGATAAGTGAGTGCGACGACTCTTACCACAGTTAGCGTTTACTGACTAAATTGTTGCATACGATGCCATTTTGGTGGACTAAAATCTTACCCGAGAAGTAAGCAACAGTGTTGAATTTTAATTGTAAGCACTTACCCAGGTAAGTGATTAGGTAAACGGCCCCTTATAATTTGTTTTGTTTCAGTGAGTATTTGTACCTTTTGCGAATTCACCATTAAACTTGGATATCATCTCCTCATCGAATACTTGTTTGGAAGCAAATAAACCTTTAAACAACTTGATGATTTTTAGAAGCTTTTACCACGATACCATGAATAGGTTAATTCAAAATAGCTATCGAGTGAAAATGTGTCACATCTTGCATTTTGAGGACGTTCGGATGTCATAAATGTTCAACATAAAGAATGTGGATACGAGCAGAAAGTCGTGGACAATTTTTTGTTTTCGAACTTAACTAGCATCCCTCAATGGCCCCTCGAATAAGACTTGAGAGTACCTGGAATCCCAAATATCTTATTCTTGTAGGCAAGTAGTATCTCCATGAAATAGGAACATAGTTTCAACTTGAAAAAAGTTTTCATTTTAAGACGAGTAAATTGCAATTTTGGTCCCTATGGTATGTTGTTTTTCTCACCTTTGGTCCTAAGAAAATTTTTATTGCAAGAATAACCCTGTGGTATGCAAAAGTGCTCGGTTTTGGTCCATAAAACTAACAGCCGTTAATTGCAGCTGTTAAATGCCCCACATGTGCCTTGCACATGAGAGCATATATGTCATTTTACAAAAACCAGACCTGATAACGCCACTTTTTGGCGTCATTTTCAGTTCTCAAACCAATGAGATTGGCTTGTATTCAAGTAAAAAGGCGTGTATTTTACGGTTTATCTAGTGATTTATACAGGTTATCTAAAAGGCGGTAATCCTCGAGAAAAGAAGCTAAAAAGAACCCAAAACGAGTCCAAACGAAGCCTAACGGAAGCCCAAAAGCCAAGCCCAAGACCCGCGACCGAACCAGGACCCGATCCGCGAACCAGACGACGACCCACGCTGCAAAAATGATACGCGCGACTTACCACGCGACTTGCAAGTCGCGTGGCAAGTGGCGTAACCCACTGATTCGCGAATTCCAGCTTTAAATCCGATTTTTAGGTCATTCATTCGATACGCAACTTTCACACGACGGCCAGAGGCGATTTTGGGGCGATTCCTGGAGACTTTTCGGAGCTTTCGGAGTCACGATCGAGAGCCGATCAAGGAGACGTTCAACACGCGAAGTAGAGACGAGCACGAGAGAAGGGAGTTCATCATCTTACTGTTTACGATTGCATCTTTTACGCTTAATCATGTTTACATACACTTTCGCATCTATTTCTCTTGTGTTTGAATCCACCACCGACATGACCTAACCGGTTCGTGTTGGGGGTTGGAATGAATTCGGTTTATTAAGCATGTAAACAATTGACTTGATATTTTATCAGTTTTTCCGTTATTAATGAAGCATGTGATTTTGTGTTTAATGCCTTTGAGAGTCTAGCTAGCTTTCAATTGATTTATTATTTTCAGTTGAGTTCGAGAGAATTAACTGTTAAAAAAGAACTAGGAATTGCATGCCTAAGACGATAAATCTGTGATAGAGATATATCGAATAAGTCTTAGTCCCAATTGAACCGTTAGGTTGAAATCGAGAGATGAAATCTAACCGTTTAATATAAATCTGGTGCTTAATGTGTTTTGGAATCCATAAGTTGAGGTCGAGAGATTTAACTTGTCCTTTTCAAAATAAAATCCGTTGTTGCTTGAAAGAGAACAACGGTGATCTTAAAAGATTTGGGAATCATTAAGGGGATTAACTGGTAATTGTTTTGAGTCAGTTGTTTGCATGTGTAGAACCTGAGGATTTCCAACCCTCAACTTTCTCTCTATCGAAGTTTCCTAAGTCGTTATTTGTTTCGTTTGTGTTTGAGTTGTAATTTACTTTCTGCAATTAAGTAGTTTAACAATAGCCAACCATCTCTCAATTCGACAGCTCAGTTAATAGCGATTGTAGTAATTGTGATACTTAGTTCCTAGTTCCCGTGGATTCGATACTCGTACTTACCGTACGTTATTACTTGATTCGACACCGTACACTTGCGGTTAGATTTAGGGGGGTGTAAACCCACCCTATCAAGACCATAGGGACCAAAATTGCAATTTACGTTTTTGTTATTATACTATTAATTTAAAATAGAATAAATTGCATTTTTGGTCCCTGTGGTATGTTGATTTTCGCATTTTTGGCCCCTAGAAAATTTTTATTGCAAGAAAAACCCTGTGGTATGCAAAAGTGCTCGGTTTTGGCCCCTTAGGCTAACTCTGTTAAATCCTCTCCCGTTAAATCCCCTCATGTGCCTTGCACATGAGGATATACCGATCATTTTGCTTACTCTTTTGTTTTTCATTAAAAGCAACAAACTACAGGGGCCAAATTGAAATTTACTCTTAATTGTAATATATATATATATATATATGATTTTTATACTCTCTATATATATTATACACATTGCAGGGGACGCCATCGTATTCCCGGCCGATAGAAGGGGCATAACCACCGGAGATGGCAGAGGAGCGGCAGCGAAAGCAGCGGCTCCGCCAACATCCCATCTTCTCCGACGATATCTTCACCGTCCGGCCACCGACATCCCCGTCTCCTCTCCTTTATCTCCCCTGCAAAACCCACCTGAAAACCACCACCTATCACCACTATGAACCCCGATTTGAGACCTCACCTATCACCACCGTGAAACCCACCTGTAAAAACCATAAACTCGAAATAAAAACCCATCGATATTGTGAAACCATCAAAATTAGGTTTGGGGTTGTCAGGAATTACACTCAAATCGTCGATGTTTGATTCTAGATCTGTAAATCGTAAACCCAACCACCGGCCCTAATGATAAACTCTGACAACTCTAACGACAACCCCTCTCTCTTTCTCTACCATCGACCACCTCCCTCACACTCTATCTTTCTTCTCCAAAACAACCACTGTAGACAATAGACCAAGGACATGGGTGAGATCGATATGGATGTTCAGGGTGAGATCGAACCACATGGACGATAAGGCTGTGGGACGAAGGAGTTTATTCGGAGGTTTAAGCCGGAGTTTGGTCGAACGATAAGGCTGTGGGACGATATATTGGTTTGTATGTGTTATATATGTAAAAGACCAAAGTACCCCTGTGATTTGTTGTCTTTAATGATAAAACAGAAAAATAAAGTAAAAGTATCAAAATGACCAATATACCCTCATGTGCAAGGCACATGAGGGGATTTAACGGGAGAGGATTTAACAGAGTTAGTCTAAAGGACCAAAACCGAGCACTTTTGCATACCACATGGTTTTTCTTGCAATAAAAATTTTCTGGGGACCAAAAGTGCGAAAATCAACATACCACAGGGACCAAAAATGCAATTTACTCTTTAAAATATAATAATTATATTATATAATTAAAAAATAAATATCACATGATTTAAAAATAACATATTTAATAAAATGACAAAAATTTAATTAAGTAATAATTTGTTTAAGTTTTGTCAACTAAAATTAATAAATTTTTTACTCTTAAATAATTAATTAATAATTTGTTTACTCTAAAATTATTACAGCTGCAATTAATGGGTGTTTGTCTTAGGGACCAAAACGAGCATTTTTGTAAACCACAAGGTTATTCTTGCAATAAATTTTTTTTAGGGGCCAAAAGTAAGAAAAACAACATGTCACATGGACCAATTTTTTTTGAAAAGCTTTTTTTGTTTTTTTGAAAAGCCACATGGACCAAAATTGCAATTTACTCTTTTAAGATTCTATATTTATTTGTTATCAATGTTAAAATATATGAAAATATTGATATGTTGTTTGTATTATAATATAACTGTTACACATGATTTTCAAAATATTTTTAATATTTGAAAAATACCAATAACTAAAAAAATAGGTTTATAAATCTACAACAAATATTTTTTTCAGGTACATCAAATGTTGTTTGATGATACGCGATATAATCCAACTAGTTTTGTCAAACAAAATCATAACTTTATTTTTGAAGTATTTTATTGATGAGGAGAAAGGTGATTTGGACCCGTAACCATAATGATATATCATAAACTATTCAATGAAATGAGTGGCTTGTTTATTAAATATATATATATATATATAGGGTCCGTAAAATGTAAACTTTGCATTTGTTGCATCCTTACGAACCACAGTCTGCACATATGCAGACTGGTTCTGCATATATGCATATGAATACGTGCAAGAATATACATATAATGGACATACATTCATATGGGACAATGCATATATGCAGAACCAGTCTGTACATATGCAGACTGTGGTTTGTAAGGGGTGCAACAAATGCATGGTTTGTATTTGATTTGTACCCTATATATATATATATATGTGTGTGTGTGAAAAAGTGTTTGAGAAGTTGAGGTTAACGTCAGGGGCAGACCTACACACACCGGAGGGGGTGCACGACACCTGCTCGATCTTCGCGTCATAGTGGAACTTTTTTGTCGGTTGTATCTGTGCACCCACTTAATTTTTAAGTGTGCTATCATATATTTTTCAAACATAACTTAAAATAAAAGTGTGGGGCTGGTGTACTGGTTGGCATGCTACTTCTCTTCCCATAGATCATGGGTTCTAAGAGCACCCGCAACAGTGGCATGCTGGAAGTCCATGGATCTCCATGGACGGGCTTCATAATTTTAACCCCCATTGAGAGAAAGTTGTTTTTGGCCACATGGGATGAATCATTTTCAAGAAAAAGTGGGACCCAACTTTAAAATAATAATAAAAATTAGATTTTAGATTTTTTTAAGTTCTTTTATTATCAAACCAAATTTATATTTATCAAATTTAATAAAAACTATTTTTTATTATTTAACTTGTTGTAACTTTCAATTATTGTAATTTTTAATTAGGGAAAAGTTTAATGATTAAATCCTTTTTTTTATAAAAGCAATTCACATTTCCGACAACATTCAAGTTACAACAAAGTCCAATGAGCCCATTGTGGCTACACCAAAGAGAAACCACCTGAGCAAAAAAGGACCACAAACAAACAGTAAACAAATTTTGCATAAGCTTGCCAGCAGCAAACTTAAACCTCCAGACCCACAACAAAATAAAACTAAGAGTTAGGTGTCAACTAGATCCACTTAACGATTTCACCCAGCACCCCAGTAAAATTAGTAAACTGACTCGTGATCTCTGTTCGGACAGAAGACATCCCGCGATCATTCTCAGCTTACCCGAAACAGAATCTTGAACCGCTCCTCCTCTTCCTTACAGCACTCATCTCGGATTGGCCAGCCATTTCGTCCAACCGATAATTATTAAGTCCTTGAATTGTTGAATTTTTTAAATGAGAAAGTTTAATGGTTTTTCATTCAAAAAAATAGTTTAGAATCTTATTAATCATTCAAAATAAAAAAGTTTAATAGTTTTTTCGTTAATTGGTTTTTTTTTGGACTTTTCCTTTTAATTATTGCGATTTTAATTATTTTTATTAATTATTATTGTCTTTTAATATAATTAATTTTTAATTATTGTTTTTTATCATTATAATTTCATATTATTATAGTTTTTATTAAATTAATAATGGACCGATTCAAGATTGAGTGTGAAAGGTTTATGAAATGTGTAGGAAATCGAAACATTCTCTCGAAAAGTGTCTTGAAATCAACAAAAGAAGTTAAAAGATCTCTTGAAATCAACCAAAAAAATCGAAACATTTACTCGAAATCAACAAAAAATCAAAACAAGTCACACAAAAATCAACAAAAAAACTTAAAAATCCCCTTATGGCGGAATTCGGCTAGAAACACATCGAGAAAATTTACAGGCATTTGATCAAATTTAAAGGTGCACCCGCTCAGGAAAAATCCTGGGTCCGCCTCTGGTTAACGTGAGAATTAGATCTGAATTGTTGATCATTTTTAATCAAACGTCCTTCCATGAATTGCAACTTAGAAAAAATTGATCCGGTAAATCTCGATGCATCTTATCCTAATGTGCGTTTATTTCTCATCCAACAGTTGATAACTTCTGACGTTTCTAACGTTAACCTCAAATTATCACTGGAACCCAACTCTATATATGAGCGTGTAGGTGTATGTGTGGTGGCGGTTTTAGAATTGTTAACTAGTGGAGGGTCTTGTAAGGTAGATTAAAGACTCGTAAAATTGTCCGATGTGTTTTTAGCTTAATTCATCCATTGAAAGGATTTTTTAAGTTTTTTTTTTTTGAATTTCTAGAACTGTATTTTTATCGATTTTTATAGTTTTTTTATTGATCTCAAGATATATTTTTTTATTTCTTAATTGATTTTAAGGCTACTGGGAGAGCTATATGGAAAAATGCTAAAAATAAATTGTTAACCTACGATTAAAGAAAGAAAAAAAATTATAGGGGTACCATTCCCCACTTTTTACATGCTAGATCCGTCCAATATCTAAGTGTAGTTTTAAATACAAAATATCGAATCGTTACAACTACACAAACCAATTATAATCATTCGTGTAAATTTAATTGATTTTTAAATTTATTTCAACTTTATTTTTAACTGATTTTTAATATATTTTTTTACTTATGTCTTTTTTTTAAGGCAAAGGGAATGAGACCACTACCGGGCTTCGGCATTGCCATCACCTGGTCGGGACTCGTTCATATCATTAAAAGAGACGTTACAAATGATGTCATTACAAGAATTAAGGAAAGCGGGCATGCTATCGAAATAAATAACGCGGTCTAGAGTACAAGTGTGCCTAGCTAATAAATGAGCCGACTCGTTAGCGAGACGGTTGACCCAATGAACGGAGATGTGATCTTTCGAATTGAGAATATATCTAATCTCCTTGATGATATCCCCGAACTTCGAGTTGTCTTCATAAATGTTATAAATTGCATCCACAACCAACTTGGCATCGGATTTGATTATAACATGATTATCATTGCGACTTGAAATCCAATTGAGAGCATCACGGATAGCAAGGGCTTCACATTCTCTCGTGGGCGGGACGAAAAGACATGGCGAAGCGAAAGCCGAGACGAATGCTCCCGAGTTATCACGAAGGACGGCGCCAAAACCCGTTTTATGGAACGAGGCAAAGACCGCGGCGTCCACATTACATTTGAGAAAGCCTACCCGCGGTGGTTGCCAACTATGAGCGAGAAGGGGTTCGGGAGGATTAGAGAAGTGCCGAAGGGAGTTAGACGAGGCTTTCCAATCCGTGAGCATAATATTAGCGCGAATAATTACCAAAGAAGCGTCGCGAGGACCGTCGTTCCAATGAACATCATTACGCCGAAACCAAATGCTCCATAAAATCATGAGAAAAAGGTCTCGGGATTGACCGGGGTTGTCACGGATAAAATTAAAGACCAACTCATGGAAGGAATTGGCCGCTAAGAGTAAATCCTCAATGGCATTCCCAAGACCCGCTTCACACCAAATTTGACTAGTTAAAGGGCATCCGACCAAAGCGTGCCACACATTTTCCAAATCATGGGAACAAAGAGGACAATTAGCCAAGGTCCTAATTCCTTTCGATTGGAGAGCGAGACGAGTGCGTAAAACATTTCTAATAGCTCTCCACGCGAAAAATTTGACTTTATTCGGAATGTTGGCATTCCAAAGAGCATTCCAATAGCCATTCAAGAAGAGGTTGGTAGTCGGGGCCATGCGATCCATGATAGTGCGATAACTAGATTTGACGGAGTACTTTCCGTCATGCGACCAATGCCAAATTAAAGTGTCCTCATGATTGGAGGTTGGAGTAGGAAGGTTGGTAATTTTGATACTATCCCCATGGGAGAATAAATCATTGATGAGCGCGATATTCCAACCTTGAGAAAGCGGGTCAACAAGGTCATGAACGGTCAAATGGGGACGCCTAATATCACTCGGGGTATTTATAGTGAAACCCGTGTCGTCTTTGAGCCAAGGATCTTTCCAAACGTTGATGGAGTGACCGTTACCAATCTTCCAACGGAGCCCGACTTGAGGATAAGTTGCGAGTGCCAAATACTTCTCCAAATAAAGCTAGGAGCATTTCCCAAGTGGGCTGTCATGAAATTACCGCGCGGGTAATATTTGGCTTTGAGGAGGCGCCCAACGAGAGAAGTCGGGTTTTCGATAAGTCTCCAACCTTGTTTACCGAGCATGGCAAGATTAAAGGCGGTGAAGTCACGGAAACCAAGGCCACTGAATTTTTTCGGGGTGCAAAGCTTATCCCAAGAGAACCAATTGATGGATCGGTTGCCCTCGCGCTTATGGCTCCAGCAAAAAGAATTAATCATTTTTTCGAGGTTTTGGATGACCGTGCTCGGTAAGAGAAACACATTCATATAATAGACCGGGATGGCTTGGGCGACGACTTTAATAAGTGTGGATTTTCCGGAGGAGGAAATGGGTTTTTTTCTCCAAGATTGAAGTTTAACCCAAAGTCTATCGCGGATATGTCGGAAAATAAAGTTTTTGGTACGACCCACAAGCGAGGGGAGGCCCAAATATCGCCCCGTATTAATTGGGTTATGAATCCCAAGGATGTGGGTAAAGGCGCGCATAAGATCGGGAGCCAAATTGCTACTTCCCATTATGCCCGATTTCGTATAACTAATGGCTTGACCGGACGCTTCCTCATAAGTCGTGAGCATGTTTTTGAGATGCCTAATTTCATCAACTGAGGCCCTGCAAAAAAAGAAAGCATCATCCGCGAAATAAAGGTGGGATATAGACGGGGCACCTATGGCCGCTTTACTGCCATGGAATCGGCCGGTTGAGACTTCGTGATTCAAAAAGGCCGAAAGACCTTCCATGCAAATAATGAAGAGGTAAGGGGAGATAGGGTCCCCTTGACGGATACCTATTTTCGGAAAAATAGGACCCACCATATCGTTGTTGACTTTAACGAAATACTTAACGGTTTCGACAATCATCATAATCATGTTGACCCATCGAAAAGGAAAACCCAAAGCAATTAACATGTGTCGCAAAAAGTCCCAATTCAAGCGGTCGTAGGCTTTGCTAATATCAATTTTGAGAGCAACATCCCCTATCTTTTTTCGTTTATTACGATGCATGGAATGAAGCATCTCGAAGGCAATAATGATGTTATCCGTGATCAATCGATCTTTCACAAATGTCGTTTGATTTGCCGAGATGATGGACGGGAGTAAAGGTTTGATTCGGTTAGCCAAGACTTTGGTGACCACTTTCATGATGACATTGCAAAGAGCGATGGGTCTATAATCTTTAAGCGACGACGGGTCATTCACTTTAGGAATGAGCGTGATGAAAGTGTCGTTAATGCCCGCCGGTAGAGACCCACTATCAAGCCAATGTTTTTCGGCGTTGAAAATTTCATCTCCCAAAATGTCCCATTTCTTTTGGAAGAAGCGGGGATTAAAACCGTCCGGACCCGGCGATTTATTCAGGTGCATTTGGAAGAGAGCCGTTTTGAACTCTTCTTTGTCAAAGGGGGCCTCGAGCGAAGAAAGGTCCGTAGCCGTCAATCGATTTTTAACATATTTAGTGATATGATTCGGGATTCCAGAACCAATCGAGAAAATACGATTGAAGTGGTCGGTAACAAGATTACGAATTTCGGATAGATCATCAACCCAACGACCCCCATCATTTTTCAACTTGAGAATACGATTTCTTTTGCGACGCCCATTCGCATAGGCATGAAAGAATTTTGTGTTCCGATCCCCTTCCTTAAGCCAATGGGCTTTTGCTCTTTGTCGCCAATGAGTTTCCTCCTTAACGAGGGTGTTAATAATTCGGTGTCTTTGCTCTTCAAACGCCGCCGAGGCGCAATGATCTCTTGAATTCCGATATGACTTCAATTTCGAATAGGCATCCTTAAACTCATTTTTGAATGAGGCATTGAGGTTTCCATTTGTTGAGGATTGTGGCGAGCTTGGAAAGCTTAGCGAGAATGTCGGGGTTTCCGGGAGATCTCCAAGCATTAATAAACGTCCTCTCAAACGACTCTTCCTGCAACCATTTATTTTCAAACCGAAAAGTTTTAAAAGAAGGGATTGAGTATCAAACCTTAGTGTGAAGAGCAATCGGCGAATGGTCTGAAATAGGGGCGATGAGGTTGTTAACCCGGAAGTCGGGGAAAAGGTTAACCCAAAGGCTATTTCCAACCGCGCGGTCAAGACGTTCGGAAACTTCGTTTGGTTTTCCTTTATGCCGACTCCAAGTGAAGGGAAAACCATGCATCCCGAGATCAATCAAATTGCAATCCGATAACGTGTCCTGGAAACCACGAATACACCACTCCGGGTGTTCATTAAGACCCCTTTTTTCGCTTTGTAGAAGAAGATCATTAAAGTCGCCTAAAACCACCCAAGGACGGCTTGGGGCGTCCGCAAGGGATCTTAAAAGGTTCCACGAGTCTCTTCGACGATTCCTTTTGGGGAATCCATAAAACCCGGTAATTCTCCAATTCCCGTTATCGGGATCCACGATATCCATATTAGTATGGTTTTGCGAATGTAACATCTCGATTTTTGTATAAGTATTAAAATGGGTTTTATTAATACAATTATGATTTATTATGTGATAGATTAATTATAGAGTTTATCCCCGATTAAGTTTCGTTATTCGTTTTATGAAGTTATAAGTTAATGGGTAAACTTTATTTTTATTTGGAAGTTGGAAGGTATATTTTGCCATTTAATGGAAGTTTGAGGTTTGTTTGGCTAAAGTGATGAAAGTCCATCACTTCCACCGCCTCATCAGTGTAAAGAGGCAAAAAAGAAGATACTTTCTTCTTATCAAGTTTGATGTGTGTGTGTGTATCGAAATCAAGAAAGAAGAGAGAAGGAGAGAACCAAGAAAGAAAAGAGAGAAAAGAAGAAGATTAGCAGAATTGCATCTGGAGATTAAAGATAATCAGAGGAATCAAAAGTACTGTTGATTTGAAGATTTATTTGCAGAAGAAGTGGGTTTTACTTCTATAAGGTGAGTTCATTCACTTTTGCTTAAATCCGTGTTTTCTGTCAAATTAAATGTTAAGACGCTTGTATAAACTGTTTTGGGATTGTATGGTTGTGTTTAAAACAAGCTGAATGAAACAGACATGGATTTGGGCTGAATTTCTAAGCTGCAGGTCGAAGTTTCCGGATAAATGATAGTACCCGAAAACCTCTGTATGACGGTTTCCGGACAAGACAAAGTTATCCGATAAGTGTTGTTATTTTGTAGTTTCCGAATGAAATGGTTACCGGAATGTCATCCGGATTAAGTATTATCCGGTAAGTTGTGTATTACCCGGTAAGTGTTTGTATCCGGTAAATGTTGGTATCCGGTAAATATTATCCGGTAAGTTGTGTATTACCCGGTAAGTTGTGGATATCCGGAAAGTTGTGTTATCCGGATAGTTTGAGGTATCCGGTCACTTTTGAATACCCGGTAACTTTAGGTTTTGCTAACTTCTGGAAGGGTATGATTTAGAAATTGAAATACAATCCTAGTAGCTTGAACATACTTACAGTTGAATGGTAGTGTGTTAGGCTTAAAGACTGTTTTAGTTTGATACTATGCAGGTGTATAGTAAGTGTAATGGATCCATAGGCACTAGTGGTTATGAACACGTAGAATAGAGGATTATTCGTTATTCCGATGTGTGTGAGAAATCGCGGAATAAACGTAATTTCCGATTTCTGAGGAAGAGAAGGAATGGGCATGTGTATATTGCGATTTCTTGGATAAGAACATTAATCTAGAATCTGTAAAGATTCGTAGTGCGGCTCTGGAACATGAGAAATGACTGGCTTATTGTCATGTCGTAGTCATGGAATCAGAACATGAGAAATGACTGGCTTAGTGTCAGGTCGTAGTCATGGAACCGGGTTTAACCCGTTATCAAAGGATGGTTATGAGTATGGTAAGAAAAAGGGTAAACCAGGTTCGTTATGCCTTATTTGCATTGATTTGTACAAATATTATTTTAAAACCGAATGTTCTCACTAGGCGTTAGCCTAATTGTTTCAAATGATGTTTTCTTACCAGGTACTAGCTCGGGAAGATCAAGGGATGTGGGACGAGAGCTTTTGGATTAGCGGAGAAGATAATGAATATTGAGGTTTTTGATGAATTGCTTAGATAATCTAGTTAATCTGATTATAGTGACATGATTAGATTAATAGGTTATTTGAAGAATTCGGTATTTGTAAATATGACCTCATAGATATATCTCTGCTCAGATATAAAGTTGGAAGTTTATGTTTAAATCTTGTTATAAATTAAGGTTTAAATTAGCCCTGAATTTTAGGGTGTTACAGCGAATAAGACAAAAGTGAAAGATGATAATTTTCATTCCAAAAGACACAAATACCACCACTGTGGCCGTTACAACCAACCGCAAAGCAAAAATTAAAGCCCAAGCGAGATTTTAAACTAGTGGCTCTCGCTTGGAAAACAAGAGTTTCATAAAGAAAAAGCACATCTGGTCGAGAGCTACGAATGAGGTCCCGAAGAACCGGAACTGCCCGGGGGTTGGCTAGGCCCCGACAGTTCCAACTAATGATGATCATTTGTCTAGGCGGGCATGCGAAGCAAGTCCCGCCTCTAGTACGCTTGATTGCAATGAGATGTCGCTTTGGAGTTCATTTTCCGGGGAGTCGATCACTTCCGCCTTTGGTTTTTTTATATTATACTTCCGAGCCTTGTCTTTGATGGAGTTCCGTTTCTGAGTCGGAGGAGTGGAGGTGATGTCTAACCTTCCAATATCGAAGGGATGTGGGTTAGATGGGTTGTGGGTTTCCACTTTAGCATTTGCGACAGAATGCATGGTGGTAGAAGCTTCGGTGACAGTTTGCATGGAAGTTAAGGCGATGGCTTGCATGGGTGTACTAGAATTAGTGACGGAATATGTGGGAACTTTAGTGACAGTTTGCATGGGAGTAGAGACATTTGCGACAGCTTGCATGGGAGCAACGACGACAGTTTGCATGGATGGGTTTGTGTCGATGGCTTTGTTAATGGGATTATGTTGGTGATGTGAAAAGGTGGTATAGGTTGCTTGGTTATAGTAGTCATGACAAATGTCTTTTATAGGTGATGGGATGTCAGATGGTATTGGGTAGTGGGATAAGAGTTTAGTAGTTTCTAAGACCATGCGCATCGGGAGGGGTGGGTTGGCTGGGGTTGAGATGGAACACCATCGCACCCCTTGGGGTTGGATGGGGATGGACTCCTCCCGGGTTGGGCAACCCGACTTGGGTTGAGGTATTTTGGAATTTTTTTTTGAAATATATCCGTTAAATATATGAACGTTGGGGTATTTTTTTTATTTTTTTATTTTTTTATTTTTTATTTATATCCTATAAATACTAATACTTCCAACTTATTTTTTCACACATCATTCTACTCTCAATCTCTCTACAAGTTTACTCTCAATCTCTCCCATCTTCCCCACTTCATTCTACTCTCTCAATATTATTTCTTTCTTCAAAAAAATCATAATGGATAAAGAAACACAAGGGTTCACAACACCACGACGAGGTTCCAAATCGCGAGGCACGAGCTCGCAACCGTCTCCGACGGAAAATATTTTCAATCTTACACCACCACCATCAACCTACCATGGAAGCATACAACAATACCCTATGTATTCACCCAACACCCTCCCGGTTGGGTTCCAACAATTTCATTCGGGTGGATTCCAACAATTTAATTCGGGTGGATTCCAACAATTTAATCAAGGCGGCTTTCAACCATTTATGCAAGGTGGCTTTCCACAATATATTCAAGGTGGGCAATTCGAACAACTACTACAACAAGAAACATATTCGGAGGACGTTGAAGTCGATGAAACGGTTCCCGAAACCCCACCCGATGTGGTTCCCGAAACACAACTCAATGCGGGAACCACGACACAACGGAAAAAGAAATTTGCAAATAGAACGAAAGCGGTTTCGTGGACTTCCGAAGAAGAGGTTTTGTTGGCAAATGCATGGTTTCACGTCTCCGAAGATAGCATCGTTGGAAACGCACAAAAATTGGGTATATATATTTATTAATGTATTTATCTTTATTATATATACGTATTCATATATATATATATATATATATATATTTATTAATGTGTTTATCTTTATTATATATACGTATTCATATATATATTTATTAATGTGATTATCTTTATTATATATATTTATTAATGTGTTTATCTTTATTATATATACGTATTCATATATATATATATATATATTTATTTTTGTAGGAGAATTTTGGAGAAAAATACTCAATTATTTCAACTCAAGTCGCCAACATCAACGCAATAAAGACCAAGTACAATCCAAATGGGGTGACATGAACAAAAAAATGATGAAGTTTAACGGGATCTACAATAATCTAAGATCCCAATATAAATCCGGATGGGGTGACGCGGACTTCATGGAGAGGGCACACACGATGTATCGGGCAGATAATAACGAAAAGCCTTTCTCCCACGAGACGGCTTGGAGAATTGTGAAAGACCACCCTAAGTGGAAGATCGTACATTCCATGGACGATAACCCGAGGCCCTCAAAACGAAGCAAGTCCACGTCAGATTCAAACCCAAACACGACGTCTTCTGACGCACGTGTTCGGTTCAACCTCAATGAAGAAAGCCATGAGGAGGAGGATGTCTTCGTACAAGAACCGACACGACCGACGGGGAGAGATAAAGGTAAACGTGCCGCGTCATCCTCCACAAAGACGGCGGAAAAGGACGAGGCGTTGAAGAATCTTATGGCGTATGTCGAGAATATAAACGTTGCAAATAAAAAAATACTAACCGTGGAGGAGGAAATGTTGAAAACCGCGAGGGACAAAGCCGAGGCGACAAAGACAAAAGCGGAAGCGGCAAAGACAAAAGCGGAAGCTTTGAAACAAAGAGAAATGCGGAAAGATCTCGAGTTTTACATCAGACCACATGATCATCTCACGGGTAGCGCGTTAAATGCGGTTTTAGCCCACAAAGAGTTGCTTCGACAACTATATGGTTGGTGAAATTTGTAGTTTTTTAATTTGAAATTATGTATTTTTTTATGTTTTTAATTTGGTTATGTAAGGTTAAAATTGTAGTTTCAATTTATGAAATATTTTATTAATTGTTTTATCTTATATTAAATTATAAATTATTTATAAAATTTAAATTATTTAAATTAATATACTTGTAACAAAAATAAAAATAAAAATAAATAAAAGATGGGATGGTGGTGTGGGATGGATGTGGGGGTTTGTGAGTTAGAATGGGTTGGAAGGGAAAAATGATGTGACGCTGATGTGGCAGTGAAAAGTGTGGGTTAGATGGGGTTGGATGCTGATAGTCTAAAGGTGAAGGGTATGGTTGACCATAGAGTGGCAAAGGGAGGTTTCAAAAAATATACGTCTGCTAATGTGATATGTTAAAAAGTATTTTTTTAACATATTTTAATTAATATAAGATTATTATGTTAATGTGATAAGATGTAAAATAAAATTGAAAAAATAAGATATGTGTCATAAATTAAATAATTAACTATAAGTGTATGAATTGTAAATATTAAAAATATTTTTATGTAGTATATATAATATATAATTAAATAATTAAATCAAAAAATATTCAATATTGAACTCATTTCGAAGGTATCGAAGAGACGAGTACAATGGTGTAACTTGTTAAAATTAAAACGCATTTTTAACGTATTTTAGTTATTAAACGATTATATGTGTTAATTTAACGATTTAATCAATTAGCTAATATAATATTATTATGTTAATGTGATAAGAGTGTAAAATACAATTGAAAAAAATAAGAAATGTACCATAAATTAAATAATTAACTATAAGGATATGAATTATAAATATTATAAATATTTTTATGTAGTATATATGATATATAATAAAATAAATAAATCCAAAAATATTCAATATTGGGCTCATTTCGAAGGTATTTTTAACGTATTTTTGTTAATAAACGATTATATGTGTTAATATGATTAAGATGTAAAATTAAAATTAGGAAAGTAAAATGTATAAAGTAAAGTAAGTAAATAATTATAGGGGTTGAAAATGTAAAAATTTAAAATAAAAAATCACCAAATTGATGACTTTGAGTGTACACTGCGGACACTCTCCTCGAAATCGCGGGGGCATTTTTTGGTTCCGCGATCGCGGGCCTAATCGCGGAAAATTTGGGTATTTTTGCAAATCAAAGAGATTTGGGTATTTATTTGGGTATTTTAATTAATTTCCCTAAATTTTAATTATTTAGAGTTATTGTTAATCATATAAATTATTTTTATTTATTTTTTAATATGAATGAATATATTTTAACTATCACTTAATATTATTTTTAATTATTATTTGATTATTTTTTCATATTGTATGTAACGGTTATTTAAAATAATAAGCTAATATATATATATATATATATATATATATATATATATATATATATATATATATATATATATATATATTTCTAAAACTTGTTTTAATAAATTCAAAATTTATAGTATATATGTAAGAATAAATTTTAATTTTTTTAATTAACATGTTATATTACTTAATTTTTCTTTATTACATTGGTCGTATTAATTAATATATTATATTGTTATAAATTTGTTTTAATTACATAATTAAATTTGTAATTGATAATTATTTAAGATGTCCTTTTTGGTCATTTTACATGCTTATAAGCTTCTTTTGTCAAACGTGAATTTTTTTATCAGCTAGCTTATCAGCCACCAACTAGCTTATCAGTTAGTTTGCCAAACATATCCTTAATCTTTTACCTTTAAAACAAAAGCTTCACTTGGCAAAAATTGCCCAATTAACAAATAACGTTTTAGAATTTTCCCCAAATTACTATGTTGTTTTATTGTAAATATTAAGTAAGATAATTTTTTTTAAATTGAGTTTAATATTCTTGGTTAAATTTAGGTATTTTAATTAAGGGTGCTTAACAAACCGATCAACTCAACCAACCCCATTAATTCAACCCGAAAAAACTTGAAAAATGATCAATTTGAGTTTACCCGACATATAATCAATACAAAATCAGAGCAAACCGAATCTATTGATTTGAAATTGGGTTAGGTGCAGACTAACCCGATGAAAGTTTTAGCGGCTTCTCTAAAATTATTTATATTTTCTTTAATATGTATAGGTTACCCAAAATGACTCGGCAACAACGAACAATGAAACTTATAAAAGAACATTATTGTATACATAAAATATTTTTTGAACTCGTATTTTCTCTTGAATAATTGATCGTATTACAAATGAAGGTTTTCTTTATTTTAATGTTACTAATGTTGATTTACTTTCTTTAAACACAATCCGATCAACGTAAACGTGTTGAGTTTGGTTGGGTTGCATTTATGTTTGGGTTAGGTTGGGTTGTTTAAGGGCAACTCTAACCTAACCACTGAAAAATTGTTGCGTTTGGTGGATGAGATAGGACAAAGCAGGACTAGACAAAACCCACTGTCCAACGTTTGGCGTGACATGGGACAAGAGAAAAACTCATTGTCTCACGTTTGGCGAGACATGAACAAGGACCGGAACATGGGGGGACACGATGGGACAAAATAGGCATTTTCTCGTTCCACCAAAATAGGTGGAACAACATGGGACAAGAGTGGAACAAAAACTAAAAAAGACGTTGATTTATCCTCATTGATATATAATGTAATAACCAAGGTCTTATTTGAAAAGATTAAGTTTTCTATGGGGAGTTTTATAAAGTTGTATGTTCAGGGGCTAATTTGTAAAGTGTTAAAAAGGTATAAAAACTCCTAAATTGGACTCAAAACCCTAGGAGCTAACCATTTTGTGTGAGTGGCGGCTTAGAGAGATAGCATGGAAGAAGGAAGAGTTTGCAATCTACAATTTGGGAAGAAGGTGTGAAAGTTGGGAGATTAATCTGCAATGAATCTCATCAAGTAATCTCTCCTTTTCATTCCTAGTCTTTGGATTTGTTGCTGGAGTAGTCTTAATTGGGTATTTAGAGTTCTTGCTTAAAAGTTTGAGATGATGCTTAAAGGAAGAAATTAGACATCATATTGTGTTTATATAGCTAAGGGTTTGGTAAGAAATGAACTAAGTAAATTATGGTGTTGTTATTAGCTCAAAATTCGTTGGATTAAGAGCTTGTCAACAGATTTTCGATCCCGAAATGACTTCACAGACGTCGTCCGGTAAGTCTGGACAGGCGTCCGGACAGGTTAAGTGCCCGGACGAGTTGAGTTATCCGGTAAGAGTTATCCGGTAAGTTGCGTTATCCGGTAAGTTGAGTTACCCGATGAGTTGAGTTACCCGGTAAGTTAGTGTCCGGAAAGTGGTTGGTCAGCTTATGTTTTATCCCATATTCAGGTATTTCATTGGAAGTTCAGGAGTAAAGAAAGGAAAGTCGTTAAAAGCACCAGGTGAGTTTTTCTAACTACAAATACGTGTTTTAAACGTGTTTTCCAAAGAAAGTAAATGAGTAGAAATGCCATGTTTATTTACATGATTTACTTTTTTGAAAGTTTATATGAGATGTATGCATACATTGTGATAGACGTAAATTGGCTAAGTCGGGGGGTAGGCCCGCCATTGCTCATGCCGGAGGGGTGTTTCGTTTATGCCATAGGAGGGAGTGACCCAGTAAGGCAGCGTGAGACTGACTCGTTGTCACTTTCGAGTGACTTTAGGGTGCCATTTACGGGAGCGGAATTATCCGTGAAAGTTTTATGTAAAGTTGCTTTGATAGTTATAAACTGTTTTAAAATGCTTTGAGAACTGTCAATTGAGGGAGATCACTAGACCTCATGGTCTAACCCTCGCATTTTCCAAACTAAACCTTTTCAGGAAAGCAGATAGTAGGAGGCTCTGGTAAGTGAGCTGAGCAGGATTAAAGTTCAGATGCTGATAGAGACAGTGTCACCTTTACTTTTAGAAGCTAGTGTTATTCTCAGTTGTGTATAGGTTGCTTCCGCCAACCTAAGTTTTGAGACAGATTTAATGAATTTTGGGACCCCTTGATTGAGATGTTTATTATTAAATGCTATGTATGCTTTATTTTAGAGTGGGTCGTTACAATTGGTATCAGAGCCATAGTTTAAGGGATTTAGGTGTAACATCTCGATTTTTATAAAGGATTACGTTTGGTTTATTAAATAATTTGAGTATAATTATTTGATAAGTTATGATTGGTTATTTGATAGATTAATTTTAGAGTTATTTCCAATTAAGTTACGTTAATTGTTTTGTGGAAATATAAGTTAAGGGGTAAACTTTAATTTTAATTTATAAGTTGAAGGGTTATTCTTGCCAAGTGATGAAAGTGTGAGGGGCTGTTTGGTTAAGGTAATTGTAACTTCTTGGATATGAGCATTAATCTAGAATCCGTGGAGATTCGTAGTGTGGGCTCAGGAATATGATACAATGACTGACTTGGTGTCAGTTATAATCATGGAATCGGGTATAACCCGTTATCTAAAGATGTTTACGAGTGTGGTAAGAAAAGGGTAAACCAGGTTTGTTATGCCTTGTTTACATTGATTTTTATAAGTATTATTTTGAAACCGAATGTTCTCACTAGGCGTTAGCCTAATCGTTTCAAATGATATTTTCTTACCAGGTACTAGCTCGGGAAAATAAAGGGATGTGGGACGAGCGCTTTTGAGATAGTGGAGAAGTTAATTAAAGAAAGGAGGTTTTGATGGATTGCTTAGATAACTTAGTTAATCTGATTATAGTGACATAATTAGATTAATAGGTTATTTGAAGAATTCAGTATTTGTAAATATGACTCCTCTTAATTAATTCCCTGTTAATATATATAAGATTGAAAGATTTTGTTTTAATCTTGTTACAAATCGAGATTTAAATTAGCCCTGATTTTAGGGTGTTACAATATGGTATCAGAGCATTAGTTTAAGTGAACTAGGCATGCTAGTGAGGTACCTAGACTTAAGCTGAGATGAATTAAGTTATGATTCATGAGATATGGGTAGAAGTACTAAGACGGGATAGTCTTAGAGTTAACGAAAATACGTGAAATTAGTACTGTAACGATGGTAACGAGGATTCTCATGTATAGTATGTTCGTAATTTCAATTAGCTACTGTCATTATGGATATATTGTTACATAAGCATGCTTGTATCAAAATTGTTACAGTGACTAATGATCGATAAAGTACGTTTCGTATGTTTAGTTATGTATAACCATTTCTTATGGTTACTTCTTTGTGTTATATAAGAACGATGGTGAATACGCCACCGAGGTCCTCTAATTCTTCGGAGGACAGAGCAGTAACTGATTGGGGGTTGGAGGGACAACCTGGAACGGGCGAAACCCACGAAAGTCCGCCGAGGCCACCCCTAATAGGTGGATTGAAAAGTCAAACACATAGAACGAGTACTGGTACTTCTAATCCGGAAATGCCGAAATAGACAGTGGAGTCTCGTATGATGGAAAACATGACAAGAATGATGAATACAGCGATGAAAAAACAAGCCGAAATGTTTATGAAAGCGCTGAACGATCAAAGTACGGAGCTACGTCGAACGGAAACTGATACTGGGGTAATAAATCCAATTCGTAACCCTGGGATAGAGGTAGAAAGGAGGGTGGAAAGAATCTGCTCATATAAAACGTTTCTAAGTTGTAAACCGCCAGAGTTTACCGGAGCTGATAATCCAGTAGCCTGCATGAATTGGTTACGAGAAATGGAACAAGTTTTCAGAGCTTGTGAATGTGATGAGAAATCAAAGGTCAGATTTGCGTCTCAAATGTTAAGAGGTAATGCGCTGACTTGGTGGAATGTAGTGACGACTACAATCACTGCTCCAGTCTTGGCTGCTATGACTTGGGAGTCATTCAAGAAAAAGATTCTGGAAGAATACTGCAATGAAAATGAAATGGACAGGATTGAAGAAAAGTTTCAGACTCTTAAGAAAGGTGATTCAACTGTTCGGAAGTACACCGAATCCTTCATGGAGAAATTGAACTTGGTGGGCATGTGGCTCCGACTGAGAAAGAAAAGATTAAAGCGTATTTGAAAGGTTTTCCAGCGAACATGATGTTCCGAGTACGAAATGCTAAGGTTTCGACATTGAGAGAGACTATCGAAGAAGCCAAAGTCATGGAACAAGTTTATGCTAAAGACAAAGAAGAAAAGATGCAAGTGGGAGAGAAACGGAAGTGGGAAGGCCGGTCAGAGTCTTCTCAGAAATCAAAAGCATCTGGTAAGAGTGTTCGTTATGAATCGCGTCGTGAACCGAATTGGTGCCCGAAGTGTCGGAGTAAGCATTTTGGTCCGTGTTGGGTATCCACACTGGAATGTTTTAAGTGTGGTAAAAGTGGGCATATTATGAACAACTGTCCTGTACAAGGATCAACATGCTACGAGTGTAAACAACCAGGTCACTTCCGTCGGGATTGCCCAAAGCTGAAAAAGGATGGAGACCAAAGCAAGAAACCAAATGTTCTAAAGCCAACGGGTCGGGCATTCCATATGACAGCTGATGAGGCCAAAGAATCGAAAGACGTCGTTTCGGGTACATTCCTTGTTAATTCCCTTCCTGCGCGCATTTTATTTGACTGTGGTGCAAATTTGTCGTTTGTGTCCAAGTCGTTCCATCACAAGTTAGCTACGCCTATCACTACCTTGGAAGATGTCTTAGTAGTCGAGATAGCTAACGGGGGTCAAGTCTTGGTTCGTGAAAGACTTGAGGGTTGTTTTATTTCAGTAGGGGAAATGAAATTTCTGATCGACTTGTTGTTGATGGAAATTGGAGGATTCGATGTGATTGTGGGTATGGACTGGCTGACAGTCAACCAGGCGGAGATACTTTGTGCAAATAAATTAATCCGGATTCCGATGACCGATAAAGATGATGTACTCATCTTTGGGGAAAAGCAAAAAGGGGAAGTTCCGTTAATTTCTGTTGCAAAAGCGCGTAGATGCTTGATGAAAGGATGTTCATCCTATCTAGCGTATGTTTTAGATGTAAATTCAGAAAAGAAACGAGTGGAAGATATTAAGGTGGTATGTGAATTCCTGGACGTATTTCCCGATGATCTTCCAGGCCTACCAACTGAACGGCAGGTAGAGTTTCGTATTGATCTTATCCCTGGATCGGCACCGATAGCGCGTGCACCGTATCGTCTAGCGTCGGCCGAAAAGAAAGAGATGATGACTCAACTTCAAGAGTTGTTGGATAAGGGTTTTGTTAGACCGAGTTCTTCACCTTGGGGAGCTCCGGTATTGTTTGTTAAGAAAAAGGATGGCACTATGAGAATGTGCATCGATTACCGCGAGCTGAATAAGGTGACAATTAAGAACAAGTATCCGCTTCCTAGGATTGATGACCTGTTCGATCAACTCCAAGGTGCGGGATGCTTTTCCAAGATTGATTTGAGGTCGGGGTACCATCAAGTTCGAGTAAGAGATGAAGATATTCCGAAGACAGCGTTCAGAACCAGGTACGGGTATTATGAATTCCTTGTAATGCCAATTGGGTTGACTAATGCTTCAACCGTGTTCATGGATCTGATGAAGAGAGTATGTCGACCATTCTTAGATAAGTCTGTCATTGTATTCATTGATGACATACTTATTTATTCAAAGAATGAAGACGATCATGAATGCCATCTTCGTGAAGTCTTAGAAGTGTTGAGAAAAGAGAAATTGTACGCAAAGTTCTCGAAATGTGAATTCTGGTTAAAAGAGGTACAATTTCTAGGGCATGTAATTACTTCGGAAGGAGTCAAAGTAGATCCAGCAAAGATTGAAGCGATGACGAGCCGGGAGACACCGAAGAGCGCGTCTGAAATAAGAAGTTTCTTGGGTCTAGCAGGTTACTATCGGAGGTTTACCAAAGACTTATCAAAAATTGCTTCTGCTTTGACCTTGTTGACTCGGAAGAATGTAAAGTTTGTTTGGACTGAAAAGCAAGAGTCAGCTTTCAGAACTTTACGTCAAAAGTTATGTGAAGCCCCTATTCTTGCCTTACCGGAAGGAACAGAAGATTTGGTTGTATATAGCGACGCGTCAAAGATGGGTTTGGGATGTGTGTTGATGCAACGAGGCAAAATGATTGCTTATGCATTAAGACAACTTAAAGAACATGAGAAGAATTACCCTACCCATGATTTGGAATTGGCAACGGTCGTGTTTGCATTAAAACTATGGCGTCATTATCTGTATGGAACAAAGTGTACTCTCTTCACTGATCATAAGAGCTTACAGCATGTCTTTGATCAGAAAGAATTGAACATGAGGCAAAGGCGTTGGTTAGAACTACTTAAAGACTAAGATTGTGAATTGCATTACCATCCCGGTAAGGCAAATGTTGTAGCCGATGCTTTAAGTAGAAAAGAGTACAGTGGGTGCTTGAAAACGACTAACGCCAGAATTGATGTAACATCAAGTTTAATTGAAAGGATAAAAGAGGCACAAGCGAAAGCCTTATTGGAAGAGAATCTGAAAGATGAAGTCATGAGCAAGCAACATCTTCAATTGACTGAAGATAACCGTGGAATTAAACTATTTCAAGGTCGTGTTTGGGTGCCAAAAGTTGGAGGAAATCGAGAGTTAATTCTTGAAGACGCCCATAAATCTAAGTATTCTATACACCCTGGGAGTACTAAGATGTATAGAGATTTGAAGTTACACTATTGGTGGCCAGCTATGAAAGTAGATGTGGCACAAATAGTAGAAAAGTGTAGAACATGTTCGTTAGTAAAAGCGAAACATCAAAAGCCTTACGGAAGTTTCCAATCTTTGGAGATTCCAGAATGGAAATGGGAAAAGATCACCATGGATTTTGTGACGAAGTTACCAAAGATGCAAAAGGGTAACGACACTATATGGGTGATCGTGGATCGATTGACTAAGAGTGCTCATTTTCTGGCTATGAAAGAAGTGTCTCCAATAGATAAATTGGCGAAGCTATATATTGATGAAGTGGTGTCAAGGCATGGTATATCGGTGTCTATAGTGTCGGATCGTGATAGTCGGTTTACCTTGAGGTTTTGGCAGTCACTACAAGAAGAATTGGGTACGGGAGTTAATCTGAGCACTGCTTATCATCCACAAACTGACGGGAAAAACGAAAGAACCATTAAAACTTTGGAAGATATGCTCAGGTCATGTGTGTTAGATTTTGGAGGTAACTGGGATGCGCATTTACCCTTAGTGGAGTTTGCATATAACAATAGTTATCATTCCAGTATTGGAAGAGCACATTTTGAGGCTTTGTATGGACGGAAATGTAGAACTCCGGTGTGTTGGTTAGAAGCCGGAGAAAAACAGTTTGCTGGTCCGGAACTTGTGCAACAAACGGCGGATAAAGTGAAAGAAATTCGGAAGCATATGAAAGCAGCTCAGGATCGACAAAAGAGTTATGTTGATCCGAAAAGAAGACCAAAAGAATTCCAAGTTGGGGAGCGCGTGATGCTTAAAGTATCCCCATGGAAAGGTGTGATAAGGTTTGGTAAACGTGGGAAGTTGAGTCCTCGTTTTCTAGGACCTTTCACCATCACTAAGAGAGTTGGATTGCAAGCATATCAGTTGGATCTTCCACCTGAATTGGAAGGAATCCACAATACTTTTCATGTTTGCTATCTTCGGAATTGTTTAGCCGAAGAAGATGATGTGATCCCACTTACTAACGTAAGAGTGGATGAAAAGAGCTGTTGTGTGGAGGAACCAGAGGCAATTTTAGAAAGATCGGTTAGGAAGTTACGTAATAATAAGGAAGTAGTTATGTTGAAAATATAATGGAAACATCATCGAGGTGCTAATGTGACGTTAGAGTCGGAAGAGGATATAAAGATTAGATATCCTCACTTGTTTACCTAGTCTTGATTTCGAGGACGAAATCTTTTTCAAGTTGGGGAGTATTGTAACATCTCGATTTTTATAAATAATTACGTTTGGTATATTAAATAATTTGAGTATAATTATTTGATAAGTTATGATTGGTTATTTGATAGATTAATTTTAGAGTTTATCTCCGATTAAGTTACGTTAATTGTTTTGTGGAGTTATAAGTTAAGGGGTAAACTTTAATTTTAATTTATAAGTTGAAGGGTTATTCTTGCCAAGTGATGAAAGTGTGAGGGGCTGTTTGGTTAAGGTGATTAAAAATAATCACCATCACCACCCCAAATTGATTAAAAAGAAGTGAGGTGTCCTCATTTGCTGTCTTTAGTTTATGTGTGTGTGTGTTTTACGGCAAAGAGAGAGAGAGAGAACCGAGAAAAGAGGAAAAGAAGAAGAAGAAGAAGAAGAAGAAGAAGAAAGGAAACGAATTTCTGCTGATTAAGAGTGCAGTTTTGGGAAATCAAAGGCAAAACTCTCACAATAATCTTTCATCTCTTATAGTTAAAGCTTTATTATGGTTTAGAAAATGATGTTAAGCATATCTGCACTTTTGTAGAAATTATTATGGCTTAAAAGTATAGATTTCTGGGTTAATTATGATTTCAGTGAGTTGAGACAGTTATGAACATCGCAGCAGTTGGTTGCGATACTTATGAATAGTTGCGATAGTTATGAATGTCGCAACCTTGGGTTGCGACAAGGTTGGTTGTATCGCAACAGTTAGTTGCGATAAGATGTCTGTCGCAACAGTTGGTTGCGACAAGAAGGGGTTATCGCAACAGTGGGTTGCGACAAGTACTGTGTCGCAAGTAGAAGGTTGCGACAAGGGTCGTCGCAGCTAGTGGGTTGCGATAAGAGTTGAGAAATTTGGATATTTAGGATTCTTAGTCTTTAAGGGTTCTGTACAGTAGTTTAATACCAGTACAATATGTATTTGGATATTTCATATCTCTGTGAAGTTGGTGACGGAAATTCTTACGATTTTAAAAAGGTAAAGTAAGAGTGACGCGACTACTATCAGGTGAGTTCATTCTTAACTTACCCTTTTTATAATGTTTTTAAATTATAGGTAAGGTGCATTTTTATAATGAACTGTTTGGATGGATTTTGGAAGAGTGATTTTATGAAGTAAAATCGATTAACTTAAATTGATGGTTTTGCTTAAATTCATTAATGCATTTGAAAATGACTTATATTAAGCAATAGTCTGCACGAGTACAAATAAGTGTAATGGATCCATAGGCACTAGTGTTATGAACACATGGAATAGGCGTGGATTAATCGTAATTCTAGTGTGTGTGAGAAATTATGGAATAGGCGTGGATTAATCGTAATTCCAGATTTCTAAGGAAGAGGAGGGATTGGCATGTGTAATTGTAATCTCTACTTCCTTTCCAAGAAATTGGCATGTGTAATTGTAACTTCTTGGATATGAGCATTAATCTAGAATCCGTGGAGATTCGTAGTGTGGGCTCAGGAATATGATACAATGACTGACTTGGTGTCAGTTATAATCATGGAATCGGGTATAACCCGTTATCTAAAGATGTTTACGAGTGTGGTAAGAAAAGGGTCAACCAGGTTTGTTATGCCTTGTTTACATTGATTTTTATAAGTATTATTTTGAAACCGAATGTTCTCACTAGGCGTTAGCCTAATCGTTTCAAATGATATTTTCTTACCAGGTACTAGCTCGGGAAAATAAAGGGATGTGGGACGAGCGCTTTGAGATAGTGGAGAAGTTAAATAAAGAAAGGAGGTTTTGATGGATTGCTTAGATAACTTAGTTAATCTGATTATAGTGACATAATTAGATTAATAGGTTATTTGAAGAATTCAGTATTTGTAAATATGACTCCTCTTAATTAATTCTCTGTTAATATATATAAGATTGAAAGATTTTATATTAATCTTGTTACAAATCGAGGTTTAAACTAGCCCTGGTTTTAGGGTGTTACATTAGGTGACCGGACGGGCCTAGACTTAAACTGTGGGAGTAGAAATCACAACTGAGAATTAGGAATGCGCTAGGAGGACACTATTACTAGGATAAGACTAATAGGGTGGAGAGGACGGTCATGTAAGGTAGATTCGGGGTTACACCTGGCCAGTGTAATTGCGAATTTACATGTACATGTATGTGCTTAAAATGCCTTATTATTCTTGAGCAGTAGTCTTAAGTAAATTACTTTGGCGTATTTCAGTAATCAAGAATGTCTGAAAGAAGTTTGAGGAGTAGATCTGCGCATGTGGTGGGTACAAATCCAGATGCAGAAGAGATTCGTATAGAGGAAATCTTTGAGGAGGAACCGGTGGATCCTCCGCGACAAGCGGCCACCCGCGGGAGGGGCTGAGGCCGAGGAAGAGGACGGGGTAGACCACTGTTGCGAGCTGCCTCTCAGGCAGTTGGGTCTGGTGTGGCAACCTGTGGAGAGAAGAAGAAGCCAACCACCCGTCGAGCTGAAAGTGTGGGAGCACCTGAGGTGCGTGAACCCCTACATCAAGAGAGTACCGCTTCAGTAAGTGGGGGAAGCCAGTCAGACACCCCGGGGAGAAATCAGAATCAGGCTTTTGTTACTGAGAGAAGTTTACGACTGAGATGGGTAAACTACAAGATACCCTATAGGCTTTGTTGAAAATCAGATCAAGAATTCATCAGAAGGGCGAACTAGAAGTGGGAACGAGACGAGGACTGAGGCGTCTAGCCTACCTCCGACTGTGGTAGGAAATCATTCTTTCTCAACTCCAGTGGTGGCTAACGAATCGAAGCCAGAGAAGGGATGTACCTTTAAGACCTTTGCGTCATGCAAACCTCCGTCTTTCAACGGGGAACGCAATATGGTCTTAGCTTTGAGGTGGATACGCGAGATGGAGCTAGCTTTTGACACAAGCAAGTGCGCCGAAGAAGACAAAGTGTTGTTTGCAATCTCCATGCTGAAAGCAGACGCCATATTCTGGTGGGACGTCGAAACTGGAGGTAAAGGTTCAAAAATAGCAAAGGCCACTTCATGGAAGTTATTCATTAAGAGGTTCAAGGCACAGTTTTGCCCGGTAGCGGCAGTTAAGAAGCTTGAGGAAGAATTTCAGGGGTTAGAACAAGGAACGATGTCAGTTCAGGAGTATACGTCGAAGTTCATTGAGAAAGCTCGGTTTGCTGAGCTGTATGTGCCTACTGAGGAGAGGCGCATAGAGAGATACATATGGTGATTAAACAGCAGTGTGAAGGAGTTAGTACAAGTGAAAGGTCCGACTACTTTCCAGGCTGCGGTAGATACTGCGGAACTCACTGAGAAAGAAAAGAACAGACAAATGACAGAGAGAGTCGGAGACAAACGGAAATGGGAAGGACCAACTAGGGATGGGAAGAGGCCGAGTGCATCTAAACCCGAGCTGCGGGTGGGTTTCAGATCAGGAGAGAAACCTTGTAGCAAGTGTAACAGAATGCACAAGGGAGAGTGTTTGGCAGATAGGGAAGGATATTTCAAGTGCGGTAAAACCGGGCACATGGCTCAAGACTGCCGCAGTTCGAAGTCATGTTATCAGTGTGGCTCGCCAGATCACGTCAAGTGGGATTGTCTGCAGTTAAAGAAAGGGTTTACTGGGAGTGACGGCGGTAGTAGCGGAGGAAGAGGCGGGGAGAGAAAGGTGAGGCCGGCTCGCGCGAGGGCGAGGGATTTCCACATGTCAGCAGAGGAGGCGATGAATACGCCTGATGTGGTGACAGGTACTTTCCCAATTGACTCGACTTATGCTAAAGTATTGTTTGATTCGGGCGCCAATCGTTCGTTTGTGTCGCCTAATTTTATTCGAAAATTGCAAGTGAAACCCAAGAGGTTGAACTTTGGGTTTGAGGTAGAGGTGGTAGATGATAGTCGAGTCTGGGTGAAAGAGGACTATGAGGGGTGTAGCATAGACATAGACGGTCACTCGTTTCCTTTGCGTTTGTACCCTATGGGAATGGGGGAGTTTGATGTGGTTCTAGGAATGGATTGGTTAGCGGAGAACGACGCTAGCATAGTGTGTAATAAGAAGTTGATTCGTATCGCCTTTCCTGATAAGAAGGAAGTAGTAATATATGGGGATCGTCGAGATAGGAAGTCGTGTATGATTTCGATGTTGAAAGCTAGGCGATGTCTGGGAAAGGGATGTCTAGGGTATTTAGCTTATGTGCTAGATGCTAAGAAAGAGAAGAAAGAAGTAAGAGATGTGCCGATAGTCAGCGAGTACCCGGAAGTGTTTCCGGATGACTTGACGAGTCTGCCCCCAGATCGTCAAGTAGAGTTCAGAATAGATCTGATGCCCGGGGAGACACCGATTGCCCGTGCGCCCTATCGTCTGGCACCGACAGAAATGAAGGAGATGATGACACAACTACAAGAGTTATTAGACAAGGGTTTCATTTGTCCAAGCTCATCGCCTTGGGGAACGCCAGTACTTTTTGTGAAGAAGAAGGACGGATCTATGCGGATGTGCATAGATTACCGTGAGCTCAACAAGGTAACAGTGAAAAACAAGTACCCGCTTCCAAGGATTGGTGACCACTTCGACCTATTGCAAGGTGCGAGCTACTTTTCGAAGATAGATTTGAGGTCGGGTTACCATCAGCTAAAGGTGAGAGAGGAAGACGTGTCCAAGATAGCTTTTCGTACGAGATACGGACACTACGAGTTCTTAGTCATATCCTTTGGTTTGACTAATGCCCCAGCAATGTTCATGGATTTGATGAACAGGGTGTGTAGCTCGTTACTAGACAAGTGTGTGATCGTCTTCATCGACGATATCCTGATCTACTCTCGTACCCGTGCGGACCATGAGGAGCATCTTAGAGCAACGTTGGATCTGCTGAAATGCGAGAAGTTGTACGCCAAGTTCTCTAAGTTCGAATTTTGGTTAAGAGAAGTTCAGTTTCTAGGTCACGTAGTGTCAGCGGATGGCATCAAGGTGGACCCCGCTAAGATCGAAGCAATCAGGGATTGGGAGCCGCCGAAGTCGCCATCAGAAGTGAGAAGTTTTCTCGGTTTAGCAGGCTATTATCGGAAGTTCATTCAGGACTTCTCTCGTATAGCCACACCGTTGACCGCTTTGACAAGGAAGAACGTCAAGTTCGTTTGGACCGAAGCGCAAGAAGCCGCATTCGAGAGATTGAAAGAGAGTTTAAGCAGCGCTCCGATTTTATCGTTACCAGATGGACCAGAAGGTTTTGTAATTTATAACGATGCTTCTAAGCTTGGGCTAGGGTGTGTTTTAATGCAAAACGGGAAGGTAATTGCCTATGCATCCCGACAGTTGAAAGAGCACGAGAAGAACTATCTTACGCACGACATAGAGCTAGCGGCGGTGGTGTTCGCTTTAAAAATATGGCGACACTACTTGTATGGAGTGAAGTGCCAGATTTACACCGACCACAAGAGTCTGAAGCACCTGTTTGATTAGAAGGAATTGAATATGAGACATAGGAGATGGATGGAGCTATTGAACGACTACGACTGTGAGATCCTTTACCACCCGGGTAAAGCAAATGTAGTAGCGGACGCATTGAGTCGGAAAGAGCGAGGAGAATCGACCAAAGTAGTGGCTTTTAGAGTCGAGGCAACTTCGAACCTCCTAGACGAAGTTAAGAAGTTTCAAGAGGAGGCGTTGCTAGGAGAGAATGTAAAGAGTGAAAGGGTTGTTGGGATTACATCATTGTTCAGTGTAAACAGTGGTGGGTTGAAGTGTATGAAATACCGAGTGTGGGTTCCTAAGTTAGGGAACTTGAGAGTAAGCATTATGGAAGAGGCGCACAAGTCGCGATATTCTTTGCACCCAGGGAAGAATAAGATGTACCGGGACTTGAGACAGTTCTACTGGTGGCCGAGAATGAAGAAAGACATCGCTCATTTTGTGGAGCGATGTGTGACGTGTTTGAAAGTTAAAGCAGAACATCAACGACCGTATGGAGAACTTCAGTCTACAGTGATACCAGTGTGGAAGTGGGACAACATCACCATGGACAACTTGTGAAGAGGACTTGTTTTGAAAGGATGGTTTGTTGTTTTGAAAATTCTGATTCTGATGATTTTGATTGTTTTGGTAGTTTTGAGAACTGCTGGCATGATGCTGGTTTTGAAAATTGGAGTTTCCTTGTTGCTTATGCTCCGGTGGGTTTAAACTTGGACTGTTCCATGAAAAATTTGGATGTTGTTTCCAACTGGCATTGTAATTGTTAGAGTAAGGACCATTCCTATTATGAACATAGTTAACTGATTCAGAGTTTTGAGGACAATGTTCATAAGAATGGTCTCCACTGCAACAAACACATTGTACAGAGAGAACAGCTGGAGTGGGTGTAGTGGCAGTCGGCTGTATTCCCTGACCGGTAGTTATGTTTTTAAGCATATTGGTCATAGAAGCAAGCTGAGCTGTCAATGCGGTATAAGCATCTAAATCATGCATTCCAGCAGTCTTCTTTGTAGTTGGTTCCCTTGGATCAGCCCAATGCCCATTGTTTGTGGAAAATTTTTCAAGAATTTCATACCCGGTGTTATAGGTATTGGAAGTAAATGCCCCTCCTGTTGTCTCATCGAGCATTTGTTTTGCATTGGAATCAAGTCCATTGTAAAACGTCTCTAGTTGAATACAGTAGGGAATGCCATGGTGAGGGCATTTCCTTAATAATTCCTTAAACCTTTCCCATGCATCGGGAATTGCTTCATCGTTTATTTGTTTGAACATGCAAATTTTATTTCGGGACTTAGCATTTCGGGTAGGTGGAAAATATTTTCTCAAAAACTTTTCAGCCATGCCAGCCCATGATGGTACAGAACCTGGTGCCAATGAATTAAACCAAACTTTTGCCTTATCCCTTAATGAAAAAGGAAATAATGTGAGTCTTAGGGCATCAGAAGATACCCCGGGAATCAGAAAAACATCGATGATCTCTTTAAAAGATTTTAAATGTGAGTGTGGATCTTCCGATGGGAATCCGGCAAATTGACCATTGGCTTGCAACATGTGAAACATAATGGGTTTTGGTTCAAAATGTGTTGTATCCATGTGAGGCTTTACAATTCCTGAATTTAATTGCTCAAAATTAGGAATTGCATAGTCCACGATTCTCCCATTTTTTGAGTTTGCAAGATCAATGATATTTAATGGTTCATTTAAGTCATTGTTACCATGAGATTCTTCATCATCATCTTCATTATCAATTATTTGCTCTTGAAAAACATGAACTGGTGGATTTCTGAAATTGGGTTGATTACCAAAAACTGGTGGGTTTTCAAAATTATGGCGTGCTCTAGGATTTCCTAAATCTGGTGGATTTCCCTGAGGTGGATTTGCAAAATTCTGTGGCACTCTCAGGTTATCTATGATGGGTGGTCTTGGTGGACTTCCTGGAGGCCGTGGAGGTCTTGCTTCTAAGACGGGTGGTCTTGGTGGTCTATGTTCAAATCCGGGTGGTGCATCCATATCGGGAGGATTCATAGAACTTGAAGCTCTTTGTAACCTCCGTCTATGATGAAAGGTTCTTTCTATGTCAGGATCTAACTCAAAAAGTTCCCTACGTTATATTCGTGGCATATACCACACAAAGTATGATTCGGATGGTGTTAGAAAAACCAAGTCTTTTAAAATACTTTTAAAAACTTTTAGCGTGCCAATCCCCGGCAACGGCGCCAAAAACTTGATGAGTGCTTTGAATACACCTTGAGACGTGTAATAATTAAACCTTAATGCAAGTATACATCGAGATCTAATGTCGTCTTTTCAAGTAATAATATGGTAAGAACCATGTATCGTCCCACAGAGAATGGAGTAAAAGTGTATTAAAAGTCTAATAAAAGAAATGGTTTCCAAGGATCAATTCGAAGATTAATATTTGTTTGTTTGGAGTTGGATTATCACAGATTATATAAAACAGATAATAGAGGATAGCAAGGGTGCTAGATGTTTGGGGTGAGATTTAAATATAAAGTCCAGCAGACCAATGTTGTAGCATTGCTACAACATTTGTCTTTCAACACTTAAGTTCACCATCGACTTTTCAGGATCCCCTCTCGGGTTTTCAACAATTCACTACTGATCTAGCAGCCAATCAATCCATTCCTGGCATTGTTGTCAGAACTATCAATAGCAAGATGAAGCCTTCCAAGTATACGGATAAACAAATTCCTTTGTTAAAATCACTCTTCCGAGCTGATTCCCATATCAGTTAAGTTGATGTGTTCTAAGTGGTCCATTCCTGGCACACACACTACACTGTTACCATCCACGCAAAATCAACCCAGAAAATACAGAGACGATAAATTCCTTTATCAATATCTCTTCCGAGCATACTTCCTTTGTCATTTGGATTGACGTGCATATCAATGGTTCATTCCTGACACCATGGCACTTTAACACTTTCAAAGTGATCAACCATCTGGAAGTAACTGGATATTTTATAAAACATAACATGAAATGGTAAACATCATTATTGAGAAACGATGCCTACTTTTCGTTATATTTAAAATCTCACCCTTTTATCTCACACCCAAGCTATTTAAACTTAGCTACTCATGCTTAAATATAAACGACAGGTAATATAAATTACATAATTGAAATACATAAAGTAAAGACTTAAATGTAAATGACTTGAATATAAAGTACAAGAAAATAAAAGCTTATGAGTTATTGAAGCAATGCTGGACCAATGCTGCAACAACTCATAAATGGTATGAATATCAAGAACAAAATGAAGAACAAGATGAAGATCATAAACTAGAATTGCATAAAATTAAAGAGAGGTTCTGCAGATCAATTGTAAGAACTGATCCACATAAATTGTCTAACCAAAATGCACACACACCACTCCTATTTATACCTAAGAGGAGGTAAGGTGGTATGCCTAACTTACACTATTCACCTTACTATTTAACAAGTACTTCTACTATTACAAATACTATTACACCACATGCCTTGAAAGTTAAGAGTTTTTAGAGTTTACAAAAGACATCAAGCATTGACTTCAGATCTTCTAGAATATGGCTGGAGCATGGTACCCAAAAGTCAGCCTCACAAGTCTTCTAGAAATCGATTCCATTCCTCCAGTCTTCAATGTTGTAGCATTGGCATGGGCTGCACTATATAAATAAACGCAATTAGCCTTCTTAAAACAGTAAAAGACAGGTAAATCAAATTCTTAGCTCCATGAAACAAAGGGTGAAAATAAGTAGGAAAAATGACTCAAATGTTGGGATAAAATAGCAAATCCTAACTAAAAAGATAAGAAAAAGATACAATATGCATTAAATAAATAATGCACATCACACCCTCAAATTTAAAGTGTTGTTTGTCCCCAAACAACTAAAAGACCTAAAAAAAAGAAAATGACTCAATTTTCCAATTTCTTGCAAGAAAATGGCATTAAGTGCCCACATTATGTACATTATGCCTCATGAACTAGATAGCCTTTCATAAATCTTTTCTCCTTCATTTTAACCCAAAGTGTGTGTGTGTCATAGGCTAGCACCAATCTTCCCATTGTTAGACTCAAACACACCTTACATTTAGAATCAATTAGGGCTTTTTAGGGTCTCTCATTGGCATATCTTTTCTCACCAAGCATTTTCTCTCAACAAAAAATTTTCAATTTTTTAGCACTTTGTGCACTTTTCTTGTTGACTTTTTGTACGTTGCCCTTATGGGACATTTGTGGTATCTTTTCATCATGTGTATCAGATTAGAGCTTTGCTCTTTTGAGTGGTTTTCATGTTTTTAAGGTGTAACCTTCCCACCCTCAAATTTGGGCTTTACAATGTCCTCATTGTAACATTGAAGTTCATTGGTGTATAAAAGGCTACAAACGGCTTGTGAAATGTAAAAAGAAGGCCTAGATCATCTTCTAAATGTGTATAAGGTGTGTGAATCAAATTGTGTCCCAAGAAGAAAGTGGCTAGTTCTAACAGGAACACACAACTTTAGGCAAACTCATGACTTCAAAAAATTATTAGGGCTATAAAATCAAAAACCATAATATAACCAATGTGTCACCTTGCAAGAGAAAATAAACCTAAAAAAATGATAACATTATCCGAGACTCAATAATAAAAATAAAACTAAAAATGGAGGCTAAGGAAGATGATTTGAACCTGCCCTACTCCTTAGGAGTAGGCTGTGAATCCTTGGATGCTCCTCTCAATGCTACAACATCCATTGCTTGCTTTTCTGCTGTAGTAACTTCTAATGCTCCAGCATCCATCTGCAGCCTCCTTTCCATCAACAACCTGTTTCTTTCAGCCCGTAGCTTCTCATTCTCAACAGTCAGCTTCCTGTTCTCAGTCCTCACTTTGCTCAACCTAGCCAGTATCTTTTTCATTTATTCCCCAGCTCTTGTTCCAGATCCCTTTTGAACAGCCTTCAACCCAGTCTTCATTTCCTTTTTCACCTCATCCCACTTTTTATCAAAAGAGATACCCTGTTGTGTCAAAGTATCTATGATACTGCTGTTTTGGGACAGAATATCCTGTATCATTCCCACCATGACATCTCTGCTCGACTTCCCCTGTCTTAACCTGAGTACACTTTTCATATCCAAGGCCTACTTATCCTCACCTTCAGTTTGAATAATATCCTCCTCATATTGAGAGATACCAGCAGCAGTAAAAAACTTAGAAAATAGGCCAGGAAAGAAAAACTTGCCTTGGTTCCTTTTTCCACAGTACTCAATCCTATCAAAAATGATCTTCCCCACATCTAATGTTTCCCCACTCATGAGACAGTACAAAAGAATAATTTTTTCACAGCTTATGGAACTATCATGAGTGGTGGGCCAGAGGGAACTTTTTATGAAGTTCATCCAAACATTAGCATCAGGCAAAAGATTAACAACCTTAAAATTCCTAAGCTTGTAGTTGGAATGATTCTCCCACTTGGCACCAGGTTTTCCCACAACTTTGATCATGTCATCTAGTTGTTTCTGTGTGGCTGTCTTAGTGAGGGTATCATAATCTGTGGATGGCAGTGTAGTGAGGCCTAACATGGTGTTGATAGCCTCAACACTGATTTGGATACCCACACCTCTCACTGAGATCACAGGTGGTGTGCATAATGGGAATTCAGCATAGAATTCCTTGATGAGAGTCAAGTTATAAGATTCTTTTACCTCACACAGCTTTTCCCAACCCCTGTTTTTGATGATGTTGCTTATAAACTCGAATTCTGTTGATCCAAACCCTCAGTGATTTGATAATGACCCTCTCTTATATACTTAGTGAAAATTGTAAGTAAACAATATGTATCAGAGTTTCACTATCGCTGATAAGTACTAAGATCTTACAGTACCGCTGATAGGAACTCTCGCTCTTTAAATTAAACATTCAGCGAAACTGTTCATCATTAATGCTCTGAGTCTGTTCAGTCATTATGATGATCGCTGATAAGTTAGTTGTTTACTTATGATCCCTGAAGACAAGTTTCACGTCAACAAAGGTTCTACGCTGAAGTCGAAGATCAAGCTCAAGAACCAGCGACAAGTCTCCTAATGAACTGATGCGGATCAGTGAAGACTCAGATTTGTCCACTCAACGTGAAGTATCAAGTACAAGACTTCAGCTATCGCTGAACTTTATCATTCGCTGAATAGAAAATGATAATCGCTGAATCAACGAAAGCTGATCATGAAGTCCTCCGTACAAAGTACTTTTGTCTTAAACTCCCTTGCACGACTCCGTACGAAATGTCAGAAAAGAACCTCCGACTGTCTGAAATCGTACAACCACTCTGATACTACACTGTTCATCCATGCGGCTACTAAGGTTGTCAACCAAGGTCAATGACATGCAACCAACCAGCTGATGACACGTGTAAAGTGTATATTGACTTGCATTAAATGCATGCAGTATATAAAGAGATGAACCCACTTCATTTGAAGTAACTTGCTAACTCTGGACAAGTTCAATCTCTTATCTCAAGATAGGTTATTATTAGTAATTTCCTTATCTCTCTTAGTGCAAGAAACCTTAGTGTTCCAACTTGTTTAGATTTAGGTTTATCCTTAATCTTGTTTCCGCAACAAGCTGTAAATTGTTAATGATTTATCAATAAACAATTTAGAAAAGTAAAATCAGTGTGTTTGTATTCAACCCCCCCTTCTACAAACTTGTATAGGCCTTCGGGACCAACAAATTCCTCCATGCTAGCTTTGTCAAACCCCTTGTCTATCAGCCTAACCTTCTTGCTCTGTTTCTCATACAGGTCCAGGGCTTCTTGCTTACTGAAGCCATCCAATGGCCTTTTGGGCCTAGGGATGATGTGTGGCATTGAAGTTCCAGTCTCTGAATGCGTTGTGGATGCTTCAGCATTGCCCTTCTTCTTTCTTGGCTTTCTTTGAGTAATGGCTTTCTTTCTCACCTGCTTCTTCTTTGGTGGCTCAGTACCTGCGGGGTTAGTCTCTTGCACATTTTCAGAGGCCCTTCTCTTTTTGGAGGCCGGATCATCCCTTCCACCAGAGTGGTCAGAAATTCCCATAGATTGGTCCTCATTTTCAGGATCCTGATGTTGTTTGGATTTCTTCTCTTCTGCGATTGCTTCTTCTCACTATATCATTTCGAACAACAGGCCTTTTTACCCTAGCCATTGTGAGCGATTTTTGTGCAGGATTGCAGAAAATTTTAAAAAACAGAGGGAAAGGGGAAGGGAGGTTGAAGACGACGGTTTGTGGAGATAGAGAGAGAAAAGTGGGTTTGTAAAAAGTGAGAAGTTGAAAGGGGCATTTAAGGAGAGTAAAAAATCAAAACCCACATCCTTTTACTAACTATGGTACGGCTAGAGGTAGAAAAGGAATGGGTTAAAAAAAATTCTTCCAAAATTGTACAAGCATGATTTGAAAAAGATTTGTAAAGGCATGCCTCTGGTACAATTTCCATCAGTTTTTAAATAAAGAAATACCTAAAAGAAGGTCTATAGTAGTCTTAGTTGGACACAGGTACACCCAAAGGTGTCTTTGGTTGAAAAAGTTTACCAACTACTGCTATTTAAGGCACTATTCTCATTAGACAAACTAGCAAGTTACCACAAGGGATGGTTTCTTTTTAGCATGCTTTTGAAATTAGTACCTTCCCTCTTTAGACATCTTTCTAGACATAGTAACATGGCCCCCTTTCAGATTTCTCAAAAATTTACTTCTTTTTACAAAGCCAGGTCCTGGATGCTGAAAGGATGCTACAGCATCCAATGCTTGTCTTTTGTGCATAAAAAGGCAAAGTCCTACAAAACAGTAAATTTAAGCTAGAAATTTAAACTAAAGAATATTTACAAACATTTATGGACTAGAAAGAGTCCATGGCTTCTTATGAAGTTTTTCTTAAAATGTATCCAACACCACAGAGCAATGCTCTGGTAATGCTACAACATTGTGATACACTTTAACTCTTTGGCCATTCACTTTGAAGATGTTGTTGTTTTCAGGGTTTATCAAGTCTATAGCCCCATAGGGATAGACTTTATGGATGGTAAAAGGACCAGACCATCTACTCTTGAGTTTTCCTGGAAACAATTTCAGTCTTGAATTGAACAAAAGGACCTGTTGTCCTTCTTTGAATTCTCTGGGTTGGATTCTTTTGTCATGCCATTTTTTTGGCATGCCATTTTTTTGTCTTCTCTTTATAGAGCTTGGCATTTTCATAGGACATGTTCCTATGCTCTTACATTTCACAGAGTTGTAACTTTCTTTTGTTTCCAGCCTCATCTAAAGACATATTTAGCTCTTTGATAGCCCAATATGCTTTATACTCAGGTTCCAAAGGCAAGTGACAGGCTTTTCCAAAGACTAGCTTATATGGGCACATACCAATGAGTGTTTTGAAAGCAGTTCTGTATGCCCATAAAGCATCATCCAATTTAAAAGCCCAGTCTTTCCTCGTTGGTTTTACCACTTTTTCTAAAATGCTATTGATTTCCCTGTTTGACAGTTCAGCCAGTCCATTGGTCTGTGGATGGTATGCAATAGCTATCCCGTGCCTAACATTGTACTTTTCAAGAACTCCTTGCAACAATTTATTTACAAAATGGGTACCCTCATCACTAATGAGTGCTCTGGGGTACCAAATCTTGTAAAAATATGTTTTTGAAGAAATTTAATTACAGTTTTTGCATCACTGTTAGCACAAGCTATTGCCTCCACCCACTTTGAGACATAATCAACAGCTACTAGAATGTATTGGCAATTGTTGGATGGTGGGAAAGGTCCCATAAAATCAATTCCCCACACATCAAATAATTCTACCTCCAAGATTCCATTTAAAGACATTTCATTTCTTTGAGAAATGGAACCAGTCCTTTGACATTCATTGCATCTTTTGGAAAAATTGTAGGAATCTTGGAAAAGAGTTGGCCAATAAAAACCAAATTGCAAAATTTTGGCTGCTGTCCTTTGTCCTCCAAAGTGACCTCCATATGCTGAAGTGTGGCAATGGTGTATGATTTCTGCCACATCACTCTTTGGGACACACCGTCTCAAAATTTGATCTGTACCAAGTTTAAACAAAAAGGGATCATCCCAGAGATAGAATTTAGCATCATGGAAAAACTTTTTAAGCATATGATCAGTATAATCAGGAGGTTTGATGCCACAAGCTAAATAATTAGCAATGTCAGCAAACCAAGGGATTCTAGAGGAATGCTGTAGCATCAATATTTTCTCATCAGGGAAGGTTTCAATGATATCTCCTTCCCCTTTCTTTTCCACTAGGTTCTCTAACCTAGACAAATGATCTGCCACTTGGTTGTTTACCCCTTTTCTGTCCACAATCTCTAGGTCAAACTCTTGCAACAACAAAACCCATCTAATTAACCTAGGTTTGGCATCCTTTTAGAGATTAAGTATTTAATGGCAGCATGATCTGTATGTACAATGACTTTTGTTCCCACTAAATATGATCTAAACCTCTCAAAAGCAAAAACTACAGCCAATAGTTCTTTTTCTGTTGTTGTGTAATTGATTTGTGCCTCATTCAAAGTCTTATTTGCATAATAAATCGAATGAAACACTTTTTCCTTTCTTTGACCTAAGACAGCTCCTACAGCCCAGTCACTTGCATCACACATGATTTCAAAAGGTTTTTTCCAATCTGGGGCCACAACCACTGGAGCAGTTATCAAAGCTTTCTTTAAAGTAATGAATGCATTTCTACATTCATCATTAAAATCAAATTTGTGGTCATTTTGTAAAAGCAAACACAAAGGTTTTGGGATTTTTGAAAAGTCTTTTATAAATCTTCTGTAAAATCCAGCATGACCAAGAAAGCTTCTGATTCCTTTTACAGTGGTTGGTTCAGGTAGTTTGTCAATAACTTCCAATTTGGCTTTGTCAACCTCAACCCCCCTTTTTGAAATCAAGTGTCCAAGAACTATCCCTTCTTTGACCATGAAATGACACTTTTCCCAGTTTAGGACTAAATCAATTTTTTCACACCTTTCAAGACTCTTTTTCAAGTTTTCCAAACAATTATCAAAAGATGAGCCATATACAGAAAAATCATCCATAAATATTTCAATGGAATCTTCAAGCATATCAGAAAATATGGACATCATACATCTTTGAAAAGTTGCAGGAGCATTACAGAGACCAAAGGGCATTCTCCTAAAGGCAAAAGTACCATAGGGACAAGTAAAGGTGGTCTTTTCTTGATCCTCAGGTGAAATGGCTATTTGATTGTAACCGGAGTATCCATCTAAAAAGCAGTAATACTCTTTTCCGGCTAACCTATCTAACATTTGGTCAACAAAAGGTAGTGGAAAATGGTCTTTTTGTGTAGCTGTGTTGAGTTTACGGTAGTCCATGCAAATTCTCCATCCTGAAACTACTCTAGTTGGGATGAGTTCATTTTTTTCATTGGGAACTACTGTAAACCCTCCTTTCCTAGGGACACATTGGACAGGACTAACCCAAGAGTTACTGGCTATAGGAAAAATGATTCATGCATCTAACCATTTTAACACTTCCTTTTTCACTTCTTCTTTCATGACAGGGTTTAGCCTTCTTTGTGGTTCAATGGATGTGAAGTTCTTGTCTTCTAAGATGATCTTATGTTGACAAATTGAGGGACTAATCCCTTTAAGGTCAGCAATGGTCCATCCTATGGCTTTTTAGTGTAACTTCAACAAATCCACTAACTTCTTTTCCTGATGCAATTCTAAAGAGGATGAAATGATGACAGTCAGTTTATTCTCATCTTTTAGAAAAGCATATTTTAAATGAGATGGGAGTTGTTTCAACTCCAGGTCAGGTGGTGAAATGATTGATGGTGTGAATGTATTTTGTTCACTAGGCTCCAAAGATTCAAACTTAGCAACAGTCTCATCTATAATCTTCTCATCATTATCATCATATTCCTCATCATCCTCTTCTTCCAACCTACAAATTTACCTAACTCCCTCTTCATTACATAGGTTTTCAATCACACTTAGGCCAGAACATTCTTCCATATCATCAGGGTATTTCATGGAATTGAAGACATTGAATGTGACTTTTTGGTCTTGAAGTCTCATGGTCAACTCTCCCTTTTGGACATTTATCAAGGTTCTTCCGGTGGCTAAAAAGGGTCTTCCTAAAAGAATAGGAATATCTCGGTCAGCCTCAAAATCTAAGATGATAAAGTCAGCAGGAAAGATGAATTTGTCAACCTGAACTAAGACATCTTCAATTTTACCCTTGGGATAGGCAATGGTTTTGTCAGCTAAGATGAGTGTGACAGTGGTTGGTCTAGCTTCTCCTATACCTAAGTTATTGAAAATAGACAAAGGCATAAGGTTGACACTAGCTCCTAAATCACATAAGGCCTTACCAACTTCTTTTCCACCTATGGAACAAGGAATGGTAAAACTCCCTGGGTCTTTGAGCTTAGGTGGCATTTTGTTGGTCAAGAGAGCACTACAACCTTCAGTCATGGCCACAGTTTCATATTCAGTCAACTTCTTTTTCTTGCTTAAAATGTCTATAAGAAATTTGGCATAACTAGGCATCTGCTCAATTGCTTCAACAAGGGGTATGTTGATATGCAATTGTTTAAACACATCCAAAAATTTATTGAATTGCAATTCTTCCTTATTATTCTGTAACCTTTGGGGGTAAGGAACATAAGGAGGAATTGGTTCAATAATGGCTTTCTTTGTTTGTGTTGATCTGTTAGAGTGGACTTCCTCCACCCTCAAGTTTGTATCCTTGATACCTTTTGTTATGTTTTCTTTGACATGGCTTTTTGGTTTGTTGACCTCATTTTCTACCGTGTTTTCCTTTGGGATTGGGGTTGTTGGCTCTAAATATGGTTCTTCTAGGGTGGTGGGCAATACTGTAGCATTGGTTTTGGACTTGGGATTCTTTTCTATTACAGCTTGGGTTTTTGGTCTAAACTCTTTTTCTATGGTTTTGTCTAAGTCTTTCCCACTCCTAAGTGTCACAACTTTCACTTACTCTTTTCCTGGAAACCTTGGGATTTCTGTGTTACTTGGCAAAGTCCCGTTTGGTCTGTTGTTTTGACTAAGAGCAAGTTGACTAAGTTGTGTTTCAAGGTTTCTTAAGGAGGTGTTGGTTTGGTTAACAGAAGCATTTGTTTGAGCAATTGCAATGTTAGTTTGAGTAATAAAACTTTTCAGCATTTCTTCCAAAGAAGGCTCAACTTGTGAAGAGGATTTGTTTTGAAAGGATGGTTTGTTGTTTTGAAAATTCTGATTCTGATGATTTTGATTGTTTTGGTAGTTTTAAGAACCGCTGGCATGATGCTGGTTTTGAAAATTGGAGTTTCCTTGTTGGTTATGCTCTGGTGGGTTTAAACTTGGACTGTTCCATGAAAAATTTGGATGTTGTTTCCAACTGGCATTGTAATTGTTAGAGTAAGGACCATTCCTATTATGAACATAGTTAACTGATTCAGAGTTTTAAGGACAATGTTCATAAGAATGGTCTCCACTGCAACAAACACATTGTACGGAGAGAACAGCTAAAGTGGGTGTAGTGGCAGTCGGCTGTGTTCCCTGACCGGTAGTTATGTTTTAAGCATATTGGTCATAGAAGCAAGCTGAGCTGTCAATGCGGTATAAGCATCTAAATCATGCATTCCAGCAGTCTTCTTTGTAGTTGGTGCCCTTGGATCAGCCCAATGCCCATTGTTTGTGGAAAATTTTTCAAGAATTTCATACCCGGTGTTATAGTTATTGGAAGTAAAGGCCACTCCTGATGTCGCATCGAGCATTTGTTTTGCATTGGAATCAAGTCCATTGTAAAACGTCTCGGGTTGAATACAGTAGGGAATGCCATGGTGAGGGCATTTCCTTAATAATTCCTTAAACCTTTCCCATGCATCGGGAATTGCTTCATCGTCCATTTGTTTGAACATGCAAATTTCATTTCGGGACTTAGCATTCCGGGTAGGTGGAAAATATTTTCTCAAAAAAATTTCAGCCATGTCAGCCCATGATGGTACAGAACATGGTGCCAATGAATTAAACCAGACTTTTGCCTTATCCCTTAATGAAAAAGGAAATAATGTGAGTCTTAGGGCATCAGAAGATACCCCGGGAATCAGAAAAACATCGGTGATCTCTTTAAAAGATTTTAAATGTGAGTGTGGATCTTCCGATGGGAATCCGGCAAATTGACCATTGGCTTGCAACATGTGAAACATAATGGGTTTTGGTTCAAAATATGTTGTATCCATGTGAGGCTTTACAATTCCTGAATTTAATTGCTCAAAATTAGGAATTGCATAGTCCATGATTCTCCCATTTTTCGAGTTTGCAAGATCAATGATATTTAATGGTTCATTTAAGTCATTGTTACCATGAGATTCTTCATCATCATCTTCATTATCAATTATTTGCTCTTGAAAAACATGAACTAGTGGATTTCTGAAATTGGGTTGATTACCAAAAACTGGTGGGTTTTCAAAATTATGGCGTGCTCTAGGATTTCCTAAATCTGGTGGATTTCCCTAAGGTGGATTTACAAAATTCTGTGGCACTCTCAGGTTATCTATGATGGGTGGTCTTGGTGGACTTCCTGGAGGCCGTGGAGGTCTTGCTTCTAAGATGGGTGGTCTTGGTGGTCTATGTTCAAATCCGGGTGGTGCATCCATATCGGAAGGATTCATAGAACTTGAAGCTCTTTGTAACCTCCGTCTATGATGAAAGGTTCTTTCTATGTCAGTATCTAACTCAAAAAGTTCCCTATATTGGATTCGTGGCATATACCACACAAAGTATGATTCGGACGGTGTTAGAAAAACCAAGTCTTTTAAAATACTTTTAAAAACTTTTAGCATGCCAATCCCCGGCAACGGCGCCAAAAACTTGATGAGTGCTTTGAATACACCTTGAGACGTGTAATAATTAAACCTTAATGCAAGTATACATTGAGATCTAATGTCGTCTTTTCAAGTAATAATATGGTAAGAACCATGTATCGTCCCACAAAGATTTGAGTAAAAGTGTATTAAAAGGCTAATAAAAGAAATGGTTTCCAAGGATCAATTCGAAGATTAATATTTGTTTGTAGTTGGATTATCACAGATTATATAAAACAGATAATAAAGGATAGCAAGGGTGCAAGATGTTTGGGGTGAGATTTAAATATAAAGTCCAGCAGACCAATGCTGTAGCATTGCTACAACATTTGTCTTTCAACACTTAAGTTCACCATCGACTTTTCAGGATCCCCTCTCGGGTTTTCAACAATTCACTACTGATCTAGCAGCCAATCAATCCATTCCTGGCATTGTTGTCAGAACTATCAATAGCAAGATGAAGCCTTCAAAGTATACGGATAAACAAATTCCTTTGTTAAAATCACTCTTCCGAGCTGATTCCCATATCAGTTAAGTTGATGTGTTCTAAGCGGTCCATTCCTGGCACACACTCTACACTGTTACCATCCACGCAGATGATCAACTTATCGGGCAAAATCAACCCAGAAAAGACAGAGACGATAAATTCCTTTATCAATATCTCTTCCGAGCATACTTCCTTTGTCATTTGGATTGACGTGCATATCAATGGTTCATTCCTGACACCATGACACTTTAACACTTTCAAAGTGATCAACCATCTGGAAGTAACTGGATATTTTATAAAACTTAACATGAAATGGTAAACATCATTATTGAGAAACGATGCCTACTTTTCGTTATATTTAAAATCTCATCCTTTTATCTCACACCCAAGCTATTTAAACTTAGCTACTCATGCTTAAATATAAATGACAGGTAATATAAATTACATAATTGAAATACATAAAGTAAAGACTTAAATGTAAATGACTTGAATATAAAGTACAAGAAAATAAAAGTTTATGAGTTATTGCAGCAATGCTGGACCAATGCTGCAGCAACTCATAAATGGTATGAATATCAAAAACAAAATGAAGAACAAGATGAAGATCATAAACTAGAATTGCATAAAATTAAAGAGAGATTCTGCAGATCAACTGTAAGAACTGATCCACATAAATTGTCTAACCAAAATGCACACACACCACTCCTATTTATACCTAAGAGGAGGTAAGGTGGTATGCCTAACTTACACTATTCACCTTACTATTTATCAAGTACTTCTACTATTACAAATACTATTACACCACATGCCTTGAAAGTTAAGAGTTTTTAGAGTTTACAAAAGACATCAAGCATTGACTTCAGATCTTCTAGAATATGGTTGGAGCATGGTACCCAAAAGTCAGCCTCACTAGTCTTCTAGAAATCGATTCCATTCCTCCAGTCTTCAATGCTGTAGCATTGGCATGGGTTGCACTATATAAATAAACACAATTATCCTTCTTAAAACAGTAAAAGACAGGTAAATCAAATTCTTAGCTCCATGAAACAAAGGGTGAAAATAAGTAAGAAAAATGACTCAAATGTTGGGATAAAATAGCAAATCCTAACTAAAAAGATAAGAAAAAGATACAATATGCATTAAATAAATAATGCATATCATACACCTACCCTTGATAGAGTTCTCATATAACAATAGTTACCATGCGAGTATCCAGGCAGCACCATTCGAAGCATTGTACGGGCGGAAGTGTCGTACGCTGTTGTGTTGGAGCGAGGTGGGCGAAAGACAGTTAGCAGAACCAGAGATTGTGCAACTGACAACGGATAAGATAGATCTAATCCGTGAAAGAATGAGGATCGTGCAAGATCGACAGAGAATGTATGCGAACAAAAGAAGGAAACCCATCGAGTTTCAGGTGGGTGACAAGGTAATGCTGAAAGTATCGCCTTGGAAGGGAGTAGTACGCTTCGAAAATAAAGGGAAGTTGAGGCCGAGGTATGTGGGGCCTTTCGTTATTATTGAACGAGTTGGAGCAGTAGCTTACAAGCTATACTTGCCAGAGGAGTTAAAGGGTGTTCACCCAACGTTTCATGTCTCGAACTTAAAGAAGTGTTTGGCCAAGGCCGATGTGGCCATTCCATTAGAAGATGTCAGCATTGACGAGAAATTGGCGTACGAAGAGGAACCAATAGAAATCATGGATAGTAAGGTTCGCAAAACAAGGAACAAAGAGGTTCGATTTGTAAAGGTCCAGTGGAGATATCATAAAGGGCGAGAGGCAACTTGGGAGGTAGAAGCGGACATGAGGTCCAAGTACCCTCATCTCTTCGACAATGGAATTCCGGGGACATAATTCTTTTGAGGGGGGAGTGTTGTAATAACCAAGGGCTTATTTGAAAAGATTAAGTTTTTTGTGGGGAGTTTTATAAAGTTGTATGTTCAGGGGCTAATTTGTAAAGTGTTAAAAAGGTATAAAACTCCTAAATTGGGCTCAAAACCCTAGGAGCTAACCATTTTGTGTGAGTGTGTGTGTGGCAGCTTAGAGAGATAGCAGGGAAGAAGGAAGAGTTTGCAATCTACAATTTGGGAAGAAGGTGTGAAAGTTGGGAGATTAATCTGCAATGAATCTCATCAGGTAATCTCTCCTTTTCATTCCTAGTCTTTGGATTTGTTGCTGGAGTAGTCTTAATTGGGTATTTGGAGTTCTTGCTTAAAAGTTTGAAATGATGCTTAAAGGAAGAAATTAGACATCATATTGTGTTTATATAGCTAAGGGTTTGGTAAGAAATGAACTAAGTAAATTATGGTGTTGTGATTAGCTCAAAATCGTTGGATTAAGAGCTTGTCAACAGATTTTCGATCCCGAAATGACTTCACAGACGTCGTCCTGTAAGTCTGGACAGGCGTCCGAACAATGTGTCCGGATAGGTTAAGTGCTCGTACGAGTTGAGTTATCCGGTAAGAGTTATTCGATAAGTTGAGTTATCCGGTAAGAGTTATCCGGTAAGGGTTATCCGGTAAGAGTTATCCGGTAAGTTGAGTTACCCGATGAGTTGAGTTACCCGGTAAGTTAGTGTCCGGAAAGTGGTTGGTCAGCTTATGTTTTATCCCATATTCAGGTATTTCATTGGAAGTTCAGGAGTAAAGAAAGGAAAGTCGTTAAAAGCACCAGGTGAGTTTTTCTAACTACAAATACGTGTTTTAAACGTGTTTTCCAAAGAAAGTAAATGAGTAGAAATGTCATGTTTATTTACATTATTTACTTGTTTGAAAGTTTATATGAGATGTGTGCATACATTGTGATAGACGTAAATTGGCTAAGTCGGGGGGTAGGCCCGCCATTGCTCATGCCGGAGGGGTGTTCCGTTTATGCCATGGGAGGGAGTGGCCCAGTAAGGCAGCGTGAGACTGACTCGTTGTCACTTCCGAGTGACTTCAGGGTGCCATTTACGGGAGCGGAATTATCTGTGAGAGTTTTATGTAAAGTTGCTTTGATAGTTATAAACTGTTTTAAAATGCTTTGAGAACTGTCAATTGAGGTAGCTCACTAGACCTCATGGTCTAACCCTCGCATTTTCCAAACTAAACCTTTTCGGGAAAACAGATAGTAGAAGGCTCTGGTAAGTGAGCTGAGCAGGATTAAAGTTCGGATGCTGATAGAGACAGTGTCACCTTTACTTTTAGAAGCTAGTGTTATTCTCAGTTGTGTATAGGTTGCTTCCGCCAACCTAAGTTTTGAGACAGAGGTAATGAATTTTGGGACCCCTTTATTGAGATGTTTATTATTAAATGCTATGTATGCTTTATTTTAGAGTGGGTCGTTACATATAATCCTAATATGAAATTTGTTTTAATGGCCATCACCAATCACCGTCGCCGCCACCACCATTGGCGGCCACCAGTAGCAATCGCCAACCACCGTCGCCCACCTTCACTTCTCCGTCCACTACAACAACTTTTTCCACCACCTCAATAATCATCGCTCCTCGCCACCACCACTGTAACACCCCGAAAATCCTAATTCAAGTTGTGAATGAACTTATCCGGAATTATTAGAGGACAAGGTTTCGCATTGGAAGGTAGGTCGCGTAATGCCAATTGGATCGCATGAGAAATCGAGCAAGATTGGGACCGGTACAAAGCTAGCGAGAATGACACTCGCGATAGTGACATGGTCACTCTCGCCGATATTGTACCGAGAGGTGGGGGAGAGGCCGCGAGAATGACACTCGCGATAGTGACATGGTCACTCTCGCCATGTCACTTTCGCCGAGTTTGTACCGTGGGCATTTTGGGTAGCGGGCGAGAGTGCCCCGACGATTGTGACATAGTCACTCTCGCCGTGTCACAATCGCGAGCGGGTTCCAGGGTGTTTTAAACCTACGACTTCATTCCCCTTTCATTCTCTACTTCACCCATTTCTCTCTAAACTCTCCCAAACCAAACCCTAACCCTCTAAATCGTTTTTGGAGCTCTTGAAGCCGTAAATCTTGTAAACCAAAGCTTCTCCTTCGATTCTTAACAAGGAACTATGGATGGAGGTTAGAACCCTTCTTCTCACTTTCGTTTTGGTAAGATTTCTACACTTTCTAAGGTTTTACCTAACCCTCTTCTAAAACTTTCATTCCTCTTGAATAAATGAAGTGTGAGGCTCATTTTGGTACCATTAGAAGTGTTTGGTTGGTGGAATCACTTGACGGTTGAGGTAATCTTCCCTTCTCTTTATTTTGGAAATTAGGGTTTCAAGCTATTGGTGATTTTGGGTGTATTATGTTGGGTGAAATGAATCTAAGTGTTTGGGGATAGATATTTATGGTTGGAAACTTATGGATTTAGGTTTTCGGAAGATTTTGGCTTGAGGATGCAAACTTCATCAAAGGAGCTTACGTTGGAAAAACTCTAGATTTAGCTTAAATCTAGCGAGGTGAGTTCAAGTTACTTTGCGAAAACTTTGTACATGCCAAAATGTTATTTTTCCAAGTAATTGTGTGTTTTACCTGAAAATTATCAATATTGGGTTATTTGGTGGATTTTACCTTTTGAGGTATTAATTGTGGTAAATATTGTAAAACACTACTTTTGGATATTTTGGAAAAATGTGATAATAAATCATACATGAAATGAGTTGTTGATTTATGTGATAAATGGAGTCTATTTATTATAAAAAATTCATTTGTGGATGTTTTGGAAATATGCATATAGTACATCATGTGATGTTTTGAAAATGTAAAGGTGTGAGTCCTTGGAAATGAGGGTTTTCCCGATCCAAAGTTTTATTTCGGGTTTTCATGGAATTGAAGTATTTACCGGAAAACGGTGTGTGTTGTTATATTTGATGTCATTTTATAACTTTCATAAACTACCTTTTGGAGTTAGTTGAGCTTGTGGCTCGGTACTGAATTTTATTAAGTCTTGGGGACATTTGTCCAATTTTGGTAACTTAAGATTGAGTTTTGATAATGAATTATGTTATTGGGGAATTGCATGTTTTGAATGCATGTGTTTATTTATTTGGGGTCGTGTAATATTTAGACCTTGATAGCTATGGATCCATAGGCATTTGAGTTTCCTCTAGTCTCGCGGGCAAGAGGTCGGAATTGATTGAGCTCAGTTTTACGAGACGTTAGTTTATTTTGTAGCACGGAATAGGCATCGGGTTCCATGATAAGTAAGGCGTGGACCTAGATGGTCGGGCGTCGTCTCATGGGAAGCAAGGTGTAATTCCATATATGTGCTTAGCACGGGATAGGCATTGGGTTCCATGATAAGTAAGGCGTGGACCTATATGGTCGGGCGTCGTCTCATGGGCAGTAAGGTGTAATCCCTAATGTGTTGTTGTGGATTTGGAGTGACCCAATGTATAGACTTGGAGTGGTTGAAGTTGGGAACTCCCTAGTCTCGCGGGCAATAGATTTGGAGTGATTGAGCTCAGTTTACGAGAGTAATCCACGTGTGTGTTTTATTGCATAGTAAGTGACCCACTTTAGTGTTCCGTCACGTGCGATGTTTACGGGTCTCCCCCGTCACCGAAAGGTGTTGTTTTGGGTATTTGTTGCTACTCATGTTTTCGGTGACGTGTTATATTTATATGGATTGTTTTCCATGGTATGCAAGTTGTGGTTTATATCTCATCCGTGTGTGATGTTTTGGGTATTTGTGTTTATCCATGTTTTCGGTAACATATCATATTTATGAGAATTGCATTTCCATGTTATATGAGTTATGGATTATGTTTTTACCGCGTTTGGGATGTTTTTGGAATAATGGCAAATTGAAATATGGATTTAATTATTTTGAGTATCAAATGGTATTTCACCCTATTACATGGATTTTGGGAATGAGTCTATTTTGGAAATCATATTGCATTGAAGATTTCATTTATAGGAATTGTGAGATTTGGAAAATGGGTGCTTTACATTTAAAGTAAACTCTTTTGGAATCATGACTAAAAAGCTACACCCCTCTCGATTTATGAATTTATATAGTCATGATAAAATGCTTGAACTCACTAGGCGTTAGCCTAACCCTTTTTATTTGTCGGCATGTGCAACAGGTCTCAGGTTGGGAGTAGTTCTAGTGACACGTGTGAAAGGTCGTGTGCTAGTAGAGTGCTCGCGAGGTGATTTGAATTAGTGAAGTCTTCCGCACGTATTTGGAGTTAGCGACTTGTGTTGTGTTAAGTAACACCCGTTTAAGTTAATTTATTGGGGGAATTATAATGTTTTAAATTCCGAGGTATTTTAAGGAATGAATTGTAGAAATGATTTTATCTTGTTGGGTATTTTATTGAAATTTTATTTAGTTGCTCGTTCCAAATTTGAGGGTGTTACAAGTTGGTATCAGAGCATAAGTTTGAGAGATTTAGGTGTTGATTTTGGATACCTAGACTCAAACTAGCGTTTGTTTAAGTAAATGAGAGTGAAATTCACCTTTATGCACTTTAAGATAGGACGTTTTGAAGTTGATGGATGTTGTTAGAAACGAGAGTCACGTTGAGAGTAACAGGGATAATCATGTATGGTGCGTTCATAGTGACACCTGGCCAGTGTCATGGTGAACCTACTAGTACATGTGCGTACTTGAATTACTTTAGTATGATGATCGTTGGGGTAGTGAAAGAGGTTCTAAACTAGTAGTCGTTGGAATAGATGGACGATTCTAGTATTAGTCACTTGGAGTGACGATAAGCATGATATTTGCTTTAAGTAGACAGATCGGGTCGAGATTGATGGTTGGATTAGAACCATAGGCCTAATGAGCCGATTTTGATTTGAGGAAAAACCGTAAAGTTAATTGATGTAATTCTCAACTTACCTTAAGAAGTTAAAGCATCCGGATGACAATAGTGGACCGGAGGGATTTGGAAGGGTATGAGTTGAGACGTTGAATGCCGATTAAGTCATGCACAAAGTTTAATTTGAAAATAAATTGCATCAATTATTTCTTGTGTTTCAAATCCTTATTTGGATTGTGTTATGAATTTTGAGAAATGTGTAGCACACACACAAGATTTCAAATCATGGTTTTGAACATGCATGAAACCATTTTATTGCGGGAGTTGCAAACTCCGCCGGGATTTGTTTTGCCTTATTTCATTGTTGTTCAACATTTGTTTTGGATATAATGATAATCATATTTTATGATGTTTAAGATGTTGGGCAATAACTACGGCTTGTGACTTTAACATTGGATCTCCTCCACATATGTTAGAGTTTGGACGGAAAGTTATTTTCCATTTTGTCTATGTACAGTTATTTTGGAGAATTTGTTTAATGTGAGTTGTTAAACAATGTTGTTTATATAGTATTTCCATGGAAGGGGATTTTTGGGATTTTGGCGTCTCATTTATGATTTTGCTTATAGCAATTTGGCCTTGGAAGCATGATGTTTAGTGCCGTTTTATTGACTTGGAGTCATTGAGTCCATTGAGGTTCATGGAGTTTTGTTTTACGACATGTTGAGTCGTCTGAGTATAATTTCACAAGGTGCATGCTTTAATTACTTATGTGAAAGGGTTATAAGTTATGTGGGTATTTTGTCCCAATCGAGTTTTGTTGAGAAAAGTTAATTTTATGCCATAAGGCGACTAAAAAGAAATGAGTTTGGAACTCTAATGTCGCGTAACTTTTCTTTCAAAAGGTTTGTGTTACTAAGTATTTCGTTGCATATAGTTCAGTGTATAGATTGATTTATACGTGGCGTAAGTGATGCAAGAAGGAACATTTTGTTGACATTTCATAATGACTTGCTTGGTGCGCTTTTAGTCAGTTAAATGTTTCATTATCATTTTATGTAAATGCGCTATATCGACTTAGGGGAATGCATAGCTTGGTAACCATTGTTTCTCGACACTTTGATAAACGGGTCGTGCATGAAAATGTTTTATTAACTCCTTGTTTAAATGAGAGACCATTTGGTTAAAGCATGTTTTAGTGGTGTGGGGATCACGAATGGTTTAGGATGCAATATATTTGAAAAACACGAATGTATGAGTCATTGACATTGGTCAATTTTGAATTGTCGAATATTTTGGAAGAATTGAAAGCTTTTTGGTTTTGGAGGAAATGTGTGTTTTGAGCATTTTTGACAAATACATTTTTAGCAATGATGTCTTGACGTTTTATGTTCCAAGTATGAAATTTTGAGGAAAGTGCTTCGTGATAAAGATTTTAGAAAAATGGTTTGTATAAAACTATGGTGCGTGGAATTCTTATGTTTTGAACATTGATGCGCACCGTTGGTGTAATTTGAGATTTGAAAAATAGGTTTGAACCCGTTTTGGTGTCAACAAATTATTAACACTTATTTCCATATATGTCTTGGAAAAACGCATTGCTGTGTGCAAGTTTGCCAAAAATGTTTCGTTCAAATGTCATTATAGGACCGGATGGGAAATTTGGAGAAATTGATTTAAAGAAGTTTTCTCTTTTGAAATTTGGTCGCGAACCATTTGATGCATGTTATTTCGTTTCAAGAAAACTTCTAATGGAAATGTTACCAGCTTGCATGCCTACCCCAATTTGTGGTTTTATGATGTTTTAGTCGATATTTTCAAGTGATGGAAACGTATGGGTTTTGTTTTAAATATGGAATTCGCACAAGTCATTTTGTGTTGACTAAGGTGTATTTGCAAACCGTTTCATCGTTTTGTATAAGAAACTGACGAGCGCAAAAATACTTTGTCGGTGATCCGTGTTCCATGCCATTTTATGGCTAAAAGAGAAATTTCGGAGTCAAATGTCGTTGGACTTCTTTTGAAATACATGCACACCTTTTGTTGCACCCTGTTTAAAGTCGAGCAGTTAATTTATGTGCATGTCATGAGTCAATCCATACTAGAACCGTGGCGGTTCCTTTTAAAGAAATTGTTATTACGCTTTTGCGTTTTGTGGGTAAACTGAACTGCAATGAAATAATTTTCAGCATGATTTTCATATGTGGGACAAGCGTGTCCATTATTGTGTAACTACCGAATTGATGATAGTAGTAGTTTTTATGCATACGTTTAATTTGATATGAAAATAATTATGTTGACAGTTTCTAAGAAAAGTTTTGTGAATGGCATATTTGTTAAATGACGCACTTGAAAACCTTGAACTCGTTAGGACCTTGGAAAGGGTAAGTAACCCAGTTAAGGGTAAGTGCGTGTAGCACTTCGACGGTGGAAGGTTGGGTATTCCACGCGTGGTGGTACTGTAGGCCGAATGGTATCGGTTGAGGGGATGACGCCCATTGTAATTAAGAGGATAAATTCGCAATGACCTATATTTTGAGGTAGGTGGCATATTTAGGTGTCGACTTTTGGGGCTAGAGGCCAAGCACCTTTAGTATGATCGGGGGATTGTAGTCCGATTTTAAAGGGATGATGGTAATGGTAGTAGTAATCCTAAGATGCTCGTTTGTAATAAGAAGATTTAGGGAAATGACTTCCTTTGTGGGGTGAGAGAATCTGCCGATTGTATGATTGATAATTAGACACACCTTTGGGATTGTGTAATTGACGAGTTAATGATGACCGTTGGGGTGAAATCGATGGAATCCGCTGAGAATGAATGCTAGTCCAGTAGCGGGATTATTTGGGGATTCTGAAGTTTTGGTTGATGTTGGTAGTGATTCAATGTTGAGTTGGTTTGGAGAGAAAATTTAAGAACATGTGAATGTGGTATGATTGGGAAGTCCGAATCGACTGTTGGGAAAGTATGGATCACTTAAGGTTGGGAGACAACTTAAGTCTGGTGGTCGAAAGCCACTCTAGCAGCTTAGGCCTTTAATTGGATGTGGGCGTTTTATGCCCAAACGGGGAATCGTTGTAAGTAACATCAAGAAGCCGTTGTGGGCAATTATGTGGGAAATAAATTTAAACCGGGGTTGGAACTGAGGGAATTTGGAATGTGTTGGGCGCGGTGGCCATTAGTTGCGTGAGGACTAGATTTCGAGGACGAAATCTCTTTAAGGTTGGGAGGATTGTAACACCCTGAAAATCCTAATTCAAGTTGTGAATGAACTTATCCGGAATTATTAGAGGACAAGGTTTCGCATTGGAAGGTAGGTCGCGTAATGCCAATTGGATCGCATTTGAAATCGGGCAAGATTGAGATCGGTACAAAGCCAGCGAGAATGACACTCGCGATAGTGACATGGTCACTCTCGCCGTGTCACTTTCGCCGAGTTTGTACCGTGGGCATTTTGGGTAGCGGGCGAGAGTGCCCCGGCGATTGTGACATAGTCACTCTCGCCGTGTCACAATCGCGAGCGGGTTCCAGGGTGTTTTAAACCTACGACTTCATTCCCCTTTCATTCTCTACTTCACCCATTTCTCTCTAAACTCTCCCAAACCAAACCCTAACCCTCTAAATCGTTTTTGGAGCTCTTGAAGCCGTAAATCTTGTAAACCAAAGCTTCTCCTTCGATTCTTAACAAGGAATTATGGATGGAGGTTAGAACCCTTCTCCTCACTTTCGTTTTGGTAAGATTTCTACACTTTGTAAGGTTTTACCTAACCCTCTTCTAAACCTTTCATTCCTCTTGAATAAATGAAGTGTGAGGCTCATTTTGGTACCATTAGAAGTGTTTGGTTGGTGGAATCAATTGATGGTTGAGGTAATCTTCCCTTCTCTTTATTTTGGAAATTAGGGTTTCAAGCTATTGGTGATTTTGGGTGTATTATGTTGGGGGAAATGAATCTAAGTGTTTGGGGATAGATATTTATGGTTGGAAACTTATGGATTTAGGTTTTCGGAAGATTTTGGCTTGAGGATGCAAACTTCATCAAAGGGGCTTACGTTGGAGAAACTCTAGATTTAGCTTAAATCTAGCGAGGTGAGTTCAAGTTACTTTGCGAAAACTTTGTACATGCCAAAATGTTATTTTTCCAAGTAATTGTGTGTTTTACCTGAAAATTATCAATATTGGGTTATTTGGTGGATTTTACCTTTTGAGGTATTAATTGTGGTAAATATTGTAAAACACTACTTTTGGATATTTTGGAAAAATGTGATAATAAATCATACATGAAATGAGTTGTTGATTTATGTGATAAATGAAGTCTATTTATTATAAAAAATGCATTTGTGGATGTTTTGGAAATATGCATATAATACATCATGTGATGTTTTGAAAATGTAAAGGTGTGAGTCCTTGGAAATGAGGGTTTTCCCGATCCAAAGTTTTATTTCGGGTTTTCATGGAATTGAAGTATTTACCGGCAAACGGTGTGTGTTGTTATATTTGATGTCATTTTATAACTTTCATAAACTACCTTTTGGAGTTAGTTGAGCTTGTGGCTCGGTATTGAATTTTATTAAGTCTTGGGGACATTTGTCCAGTTTTGGTAACTCAAGATTGAGTTTTGATAATGAATTATGTTATTGGGGAATTGCATGTTTTGAATGCATGTGTTTATTTATTTGGGGTCGTGTAATATTTAGACCTTGATAGCTATGGATCCATAGGCATTTGAGTTTCCCTTAGTCTCGCGGGCAAGAGGTCGGAATTGATTGAGCTCAGTTTTACGAGACGTTAGTTTATTTTGTAGCACGGAATAGGCATCGGGTTCCATGATAAGTAAGGCGTGGACCTAGATGGCCGGGCGTCGTCTCATTGGAAGCAAGGTGTAATTCCATATATGTGCTTAGCACGGGATAGGCATCGGGTTCCATGATAAGTAAGGCGTGGACCTATATGGTCGGGCGTCGTCTCATGGGCAGTAAGGTGTAATCCCTAATGTGTTGTTGTGGATTTGGAGTGACCCAATGTATAGACTTGGAGTGGTTGAAGTTGGGAACTCCCTAGTCTCGCGGGCAATAGATTTGGAGTGATTGAGCTAAATTTACGAGAGTAATCCACGTGTGTGTTTTATTGCATAGTAAGTTACCCACTTTAGTGTTCCGTCACGTGCGATGTATACGGGTCTCCCCCGTCACCGAAAGGTGTTGTTTTGGGTATTTGTTGCTACTCATGTTTTCAGTGACGTGTTATATTTATATGGATTGTTTTCCATGGTATGCAAGTTGTGGTTTATATCTCATCCGTGTGTGATGTTTTGGGTATTTGTGTTTATCCATGTTTTCGTTAACATATCATATTTATGAGAATTGCATTTCCATGTTATATGAGTTATGGATTATGTTTTTACCGCGTTTGGGATGTTTTTGGAATAATGGCAAATTGAAATATGGATTTAATTATTTTGAGTATCAAATGGTATTTCACCCTATTACGTGGATTTTGGGAATGAGTCTATTTTGGAAATCATATTGCATTGAAGATTTCATTTATGGGAATTGTGAGATTTGGAAAATGGGTGCTTTACATTTAAAGTAAACTCTTTTGGAATCATGACTAAAAAGCTACACCCCTCTCGATTTATGAATTTATATAGTCATGATAAAATGCTTGAACTCACTAGGCGTTAGCCTAACCCTTTTTATTTGTCGGCATGTGCAACAGGTCTCAGGTTGGGAGTAGTTCTAGTGACACGTGTGAAAGGTCGTGTGCTAGTAGAGTGCTCGCGAGGTGATTTGAATTAGTGAAGTCTTCCGCACGTATTTGGAGTTAGCGACTTGTGTTGTGTTAAGTAACACCCGTTTAAGTTAATTTATTGGGGGAATTATAATGTTTTAAATTCCGAGGTATTTTAAGGAATGAATTGTAGAAATGATTTTATCTTGTTGGGTATTTTATTGAAATTTTATTTAGTTGCTCGTTCCAAATTTGAGGGTGTTACAACCACCACCATCGTCACTACCTCCACCGATCTCCACCTCCTATCACTGCCACCACCATCGTCGACCGCCAAGAGCTACCGCCAACCACCGTTGACCACCTACACCTCTTCCTCCACTACAACAACCTCTTCCATCACCTCCACAACCACCACCTACTACCTCTACCGATCGCCGCTACCACCACCGACTGTCATCGGTAGCAACTTCGAACCATTGTCGGCACCTCCACCTCTTCCTTTCCTACTCCTCCACGACCATCGTCGATCGCCACTACCATTACCATCGTCGACACATCCTCCTCCACCTCCACCTCCACCTATCACCAAACACCCTTCGCCGCCGCCACTGCCTATACGTCCAGTACATCGGCCATAATTACCTCCACCACTACTGTCCACCATCATCACTTCCTCCACAACCATCGTCGACAACCAACCACCCATGGGTTTTACCTCCACCTGTTGTTGTCGTTGCAACCATGCTTCCGCCAATTCATAATGGATCTTCCAAATTGAATCAAAAGTAGTATTTTTTTGTATGATAGTTTTTTTTCGAACTAATATCAATTATTTCGAATTCTTTATTCAAATTTCGTACTATTATTTATATATGAACTGTGTAAAAAAACAAAAAATCCTTATAAATTAAGTTATTTAGATGTACTTTATTTTTGTCATTTATAACTATTATATGATATATAAATCACCAAACAACTTTTAAGGACAACTTGTCTACTTATGTTTCTATCCGGTCTTTAGCCGTACCAAACACGAGGCAGATCCTTGTCATGTTCAGTCCAGTTTGGTTATGTCTTGCCCTCTTGTCATGTCCAATCCAGTAATGTTCTGTCATGTCCAATAATTTTGTCCCGTCCAGTCATGTTCTGTTATGTCCAATCATTTATGCGTACCAAACGTTATCTATAAACACTAAAAATGATGGGTCCCTTAAACACTAAAAAAATCTAATTCCTACCACACACTAGAAATACAATACTAAAAACAGATTTATTATTATAATAATAATAAAATAATATTATTTAATGTATAAGCTATTAATCTATTTATATAATTATAAAAGCTTAATTTATTTTTATTTTTATTGTATTTTAGTGTTGGTCAGAAATAAAAACAACTTTTTCACGTTTTTATTGTTAGCTTAGAGATAGGTTTAAACTTCTTCAATCCTAAAACTAAGAGCTTCGAAACGATATATAATGCGTTCAAAACGGAGTATGTGTGAATGAGATATCGATGCTTAAAGTTGAGTAAAAACATGAAATTAGCAAAAACCAAGTTGGATGTGGGAAGGTGTCCCACATAGGAAGAAGGAATAAACTTTCATTGGTTTATAAGCAAAGAAGTGAGAGGAGTTGACAAGCTCCTTGCATGGTTTTACTCCAACACCTACCCGCGCGCAGGGGGGGTGCCGATTGACGATTTCGCAAGCTAAAATCGTCGAACTTGTGTGCGAGCGCGACCTGCGGACACGAATGCAGCTCCAAAATCTCGTGCTCACGCAGCTCGGTTTTGCTAAAATTTCTTTTGGCCACCGGTTTGTATTTTTTTTTGCCTGGGCTGTGATTGTAAACAAAGAAAACAAAAAAGGGCCAGAAACGTAATTTGGGCCCATCGCGGCCCGCTAGGGACCAAACTTGCCACCACGGGCAAACTTGGGGTGCTCCGCGGGCCTTTTGCCCGAAAGTTTGTGACACGTGGGCCTGCAGCCCGCGATCGCGGGCTTTTGTGGCATTTTGATAAAGTAGGAGAGATTTGTGGTATTTCGGTAAAAGATGATCAAACTTGTGCCATTTTAATTAATTTCTCTTTAAAAAAATTCATACCTAATATTTTATTTATAATTTAAAAATACATATTCTAAAGAGTGGTCCCAGGAGACACGGCAGTTTCACGTTCAACATCATGGACCGGCTTTTAATACCCAATGGATCACGCCAAAAGCTGGGTGTTGCCCGTATCACACCGTTACCCTAACCCTAACCCATTATCTACCCTTTTCTTTTTTTAGTATTCTATGATTTGTTTTTTTGATAAAAATAGTAAAATAATATAATATTATTCCTCACTTACCCCTTCAGAGCCACGATATTAAAAGAATTGTGTTAGGGGGCATATTTTCAAATGTCAAATGACTAAGGGGTCGTTTGACCGTTGTTGAATGGTTTATTGCAGAATGATTTAGTGGTCAGAATGATTAAGAGACTTTTATGATATAGTGCAAAATGAAATATAGTTGTTTAGTAATTGTTTAGAATGAAATCAGGGCGCTGAATGGTTAAGGAGATCCAGGATGCTAAATCATTCATAGGGTTTTTGAACCATTAAGAGACAGACATTTTTTTTGCCAAATAGGATTTACCTCTTAGCGATTCAAATGTTGCCTCTTAATGGAACCATTAAGATGTAAACAAACAGCCGCTAAGCGTTTACCGATGGAGGTATTTCACTACATGGTTCATTTTTATGAGGTGCAACATGGCTACTTGAACCGAAAGACGACGGTTACCTTATAGTATAGTTTCTAGTTATTCGAATTTATAAAAAATCTCATTTATAATATAAAACATAATAACATAAACATTTAAACCAATTACAAAATAACTAAGTAAAAATAACCTAAGTGCTCCAAATTAAAATACGTTTAGCTTTTTGAAAGCGTACATTTTTGGATTTGATGTCGAGTCGTTTACAACTGAATACTATCAAAAAAAAACTATTTTTATGAATAAACTATTTTTTTAATAAAAATTATTAATTTTTCTTATTTTGATTGATTAAATTTATAAACATTTTTTTTCAATAAAGTAAACCATTGGACTTTTATAAATTATTGTTACTTATACACGGACGAACGTATACTTTTTTTTCAAGTGATATATCATTTGGTTATAAGAACAAAAATAGAAATGTTTTTTTTTTCACAAAATCATCATGGATCTATTGGTTAGTTATTTTTTTTTTCATATGTGAGATTCTATGTTTAAATATTTTACTACAAACAATTTTCAGAAACATAATAAATCTGCACATACACACCCTCATAATCCCAAAAGCGTGTGTTTTATTATGGCTATTTTTAATTTCCTAGCCTACTGCTTGGTTTCGGTCATATATAGAGCTGTAACGAACACGAACGGAGGCTTGTTCATGTTCGTTCGTTTAACTTAACCGAACAAACGAACGAACACGAACGGTAAACGAACGAGATATTTTGTGTTCATGTTCGTTCGTTAAGAATTTTTGTTTGTTCGTGTTCGTTTATGTTCGTTCATTAAGAGTTAAACGAACGTAAACGAACGAACTTAAATGAACATAAACGAACGTAAACGGACGAACTTAAATGAACATAAACGAACGTAAACGAACGACTTTAAATGAACATAAACGAACGACTTTAAATGAACATAAACGAACGAACCCAAATAAACAAAAAACAACCATCATACTCATCATTTCGTTCGTAAAAAATACCTTAACAAAATGAAAAACCGGGTTAACTTACGAGGTATGAAAAATAAATTCTAAAAGATCAATTTACTTGATGATTTTACACATTAATTTCATATTATATAAATATATTTATATATGAACAAGCATAAACGAACTTAAACGAACATAAACGAACGAACATAAATGAACGAACGTTCACGAACATAAATGAACGAACGAGTCCATTGTTCATGTTCGTTCATTTAACTAAACGAATAAAAAAATGTGTTCATGTTCGTTCATTTATTAAATAAACGAACATAAACGAACTTCCCACCGAACAGTTCACGAACGGTTCGCTGAACGTTCGGTTCGTTTACAGCCCTAGTCATATATGCCTCTTGCTACTGTTTGTAAACTGTTTTCTATGGTGATGATAATAAAAAAATGTTGTTTTTCCGGAAAAAAAAAACGGGAAGAGGGTGTTTGGGATTGCTAATTTAAAGTGTTTATTAACTTATTCCGATGTGATATCGGTAATAAGAAGTTTTTAGTGTTTGAATAGAAAATAAAAATTAAATGCTTATGCCGGTTTGGCACCGTTAATAAAATAGTTTTTGATAAGTGGTTCACTTCTAACTTATTTGAACCAATTTATCAGTTTTTTGGTCATTTTACATATATTTTACATATATAAGTAATCCCAAACACCTATTTATAAGACAACTTATTACATTTTAATACCGTCATAAGATATTTCAAATATTTTTTTATAAAACTCTGATTTAACACCACGTTCGTTATAACACTTTCAAAAGAAAAACTTAAGTTATTTTAAATAAGTAATCCCAAACACGCCCTTAATCATTCATAATGAAATTTTTTAATGATTTTTCATTCGAAAATTAATTCAAATACATAATCAACCAAAAAATATAATTTATTGAGGTTTTTTATATATTTCTATAATTTCCTCTTTTTACTATTTTTCCCCTTTTATAAATTCAAAAAATATAAATATGTAATATTGATAAATGACTGATAAAAGCCACACATATATTTGGGAGTAAATTGCAATTTTGGTCCCTGTTGTATGTTGTTTTTCTTACTTTTGGTCCCCATAATTTTTTTATTGCAAGAATAACCCCATGGTATGCAAAAGTGCTCGGTTTTGTTCCCTAAAACTAACAACCGTTAATTGCAGCTGTTAAATGCCCCCATGTGCCTTGCACGTGAGGTATATATGTCATTTTACAAATACAGACCACAGGAACCAAAATGCAATTTACTTTTTTGTTATTATACTATTTATTTAAAATATAATAATTATATTATATAATTAATAAATAAATATCATATGATTTATAAATAACATATTTAGTAAAATGACAAACTTTTAATTAAGTAATAATTTGTTTACGTGTCGCCAACGAAAACTAAAAAATTTGTTACTCTAAAATAATTAATTAATAATTTGTTTACTCTAAAATAACTATTAATTGATTAATAATTTGTTTACTCTCAAGTAATATTAATTAATTAATTGCAAATTTATTCTAAAATAATTTACGTTTTTGTTTTTATTAAATTTTATTTTTAATATAAAATAAATTATCCAATAAAAATATTATAAGAACGTGAAGTTTTTGATAAGAATTCTATTATAAATATTTGAGAAAGAAGATCAATAATAAAAACACAAAAATGGGTTGAAGATCTCTTATATAATATTTTTATTATATAATTAATGTTGTAATCTGAAAAATAGAAAATCTGTTGAAATTAATGTTTGGATTATTTTAGAGTAAACAAATTATTAATTAATTATTTAATAGTAAAATTTTTGATAGTTTTAGTTGACAAAACGTAAACAAATTATTACTTAATAAAAAATTTGTCATTTTATTAATTATGTTATTTTAAATCATGTGATATTTATTTATTAATTATACAATATAATTACTATATTTTAAATAAATAGTATAATAACAAAAAACTAAATTGCAATTTTGGTCCTTTTGGTCTGGTCTTTGTAAAATGACATATATGCCCTCATGTGCATAGCACCGTCGTGTGCGATGTCAGATTCAGACAGTGTTGCGAGGAACAGATAGCAGTTGCTGCTTGCTTTTTGCCCGGTCGCTTAAGCTGTGTTTTTGGGTCTGTTTGGGATCCTATTGCTTGGTTCGTGTCTGTGGAATGGATATACTATTAGTGTTGCGAGGAGGGGATAGAATACAACGAACTTCGGTCTAATATCGCTACTTGCAGGTGCTGTAACGGGGTCAGTTTGCCACTCGCAAACAGCTTCGTTTTGGTGCTGTTGCTATATGTTTGGCTTCTGACTCACTGTTGAAATTTTGGTCCTGTTTTTCTTGCTGGAAGTGTTCATGTAGGATTATTGGTTCTGCTATATGTTTGGTGTTTTGTTGATCTGAGTGGTGGCAATAAAAGTTGATTTTTGCTTTTCAAAAAAACATGAGGGCATTTAACAGCTGCAATTAACGGCTGTTAGTTTAAGGGACTAAAACCGGGCACTTTTGCATACCTCAGGGTTATTCTTGCAATAAAAAACTTCTGAGGACCAAAAGTGAGAAAAACAACATACCACATGGACCAACTTTGCAATTTACTCTATATTTTGTTTTGAATAAAGTTCAAATTATTGACCTTTCAAAAATATTTTTAGACCAGGTCTTTAATCAGTTATGTTGTAATTTTTTTTAAATAGAGTATTTAAAATGAGAAAATTTTCAAAAATATACTTTAAATGATAACGATTATTTTATTTTAATAATTTTAGGATAAAATATTTTATTTATTTTAATAAAAAGTTACAAACATTTATATTTTATACATTTTATTAGTAGAGAAACAAATTAAAATACTATTTCTCTGTCATATATAATATTTTTAAGAATATTTCTATATTTGTATATTTTATACACTTTCTCTTTTTTTCTTTTTTACAATATCATGTACCATATCTATTAGAGCATAAATCTTTTGTAAAAAATTCTTTTTGAAGAAAAAATTTATATTAAATGAGAAAAGTTCAAAAAAACCAAAGAACTATCCATTTTTGAATGATTAAATCCCTAAATTATTTTTTTGAATAAAAAAACCATTAATTTTTTTTTATTTTGAACGATTGAGTCTTTAATCTATTTTTTTGAATGAAAAAATCATTAAAACTCCTCACTTTGAATTAAAAAAACCATTAAACTTCCTCATGTTGAATTATTAAGTCCTTGAACATTTTTTAACAAATAAATCGTCGAACTTTCAAAATTGGTTACGTACATCATTTTAACAAAAAAAAACTACATGTAACCGACTATGAACTTTTAAAGTAAAATAAAATCTAAAACAATTTTACCGTTCCCAAACCCGACGCCATTCAAACTCATTGCAAACAACAGTATCGCTCCCCTCGCCACTCCCCGTCGCCCCATCGTTGTTCATTCTCTATATCATCTATCAAGCTGTTGACCCCGGTGTTTGCATGGGGTTTGAATGACATAGGTCGTAGGGTTTGGGAACGGTAAATTGATTAATATATTTTTACTTTAAAACATTTTTAGTCAGTTATATGCAATTTTTAAAAGTTCATTGATTTATATTTTTAAGAAAAATGTCCAAGGACTTGATAATTTAAAATGAAAAAGTTTAATGGTTTTTCCATCTAAAAAATAGTTTAAGGACTTAATTATTTAAAATTAAAAAGTTTAATGGTTTTTTCGTTCAGAAAAATAGTTTAGGAACTTAATCGTACAAAATGAAATTGTTTGTTGGGTTTTGGAAAAATTTCCCTATATTAAAACGTAATCCGCCGAGGTTTTGTTATAAGCAATTTTATTTAAAATAAATCTTGTCCGTTTATTTTGATGGTGGTGGAGAACCGTTTGGTTGGGTCTAGAAAGGGGTGAGGGTGGGACCCAAGGGTGGCGCAGTTTGGTTGTGGCTGTCTTATTTTGTGGGTGTATTCGTGGCATGGGTCCCATCCCCATCATCAATCCATTCGCCTTTATCCTCATTTTCATGCCTCCCGTGTGTCTTTATTTTTCTTTTGTTGATATTATCACTTATTTTTCCCATCATTATTTTATTCTTTTTTATATATTATCTTTTTTATATTATTACAAACTACAAAGTACAAAGTAAGAAAATTATGTAAAATTCCAAAAAAACATAAGGATCAATTACTAATTTGTAATACGATGAAAATCGCTATTTTCAATCCATCATTAAAAACACTAAAATAAAAGGTATTTTTATCTTCAATTTATCACTAAAACATAAAAATGAAGGTTAGCATCTATAAAATAGACCACAAAAATATAAATTAATATTTTGTTCAACTTTTATAAATTCAATTAAATTAGGCCCTAATCATACAAATGTGAAATCAAATCAATATACAAATTTCATAGATTTCAAAAACATAGAATATAAATTTAAGAGTGAATTACAACCGTGGTCCATGTGGTTTACCCAATATTTGGATTTAATCCCTAAAGTACACTATTTACGGTGGTGGTTCCTAATTTTTTGATTACTTTTTCACTCATGATTCTTCTATGTTAAACATAGGAGAACCATGGGTGAAAATAAATTAAACATAGGAGGACCTTGAGTGAAACTAAATTAAAAGGTAGAGACCACTATCGTTGATAGTATATTTTAGGGATCAAATCCAAAATTTGGTTAAACCATAGGGATGAGAGTGTAGTTCACTCTAAATTTAAATTCATAATGAATTGTATAAAAGATAAAAATAGTATAATTTACAAGTATATATAAAAAAATTATAAATACAAATGCTAAACCAAATAAATATACAAATTACATAGATGAAAGGTTCAAAGAACGTAATACTCGTTTGTTTACTGATAAAAAACAAAGTCCAAATCAGCTCATTAAAGACATTAGAAGATTGATTACGATGAAGCTTTCGGGAAGTAACAGAGTTCGGACTACGGGACGAGCAGGAAGTATAGCGCACCCTACTTGACACATGGAGTGGATTTTTCATTTTTGTTGCTTGTGGGTCCCTTTGGGTGTCTTTTATTGGTTTTAGAGGCTTCTGTATTTTATTTTCTATGTTTTACGCTTCTATTTCTCTTTACTATTTTTGGTTTTAGTTATTTGGTTTGTGATGTTTAGCATTGTTAATTGTTTAGTAGTGAAGTCTTCCTCCCTGTTTTGGGGTTGTCATTTATGGTGGGAGTTGTTCTTCGTTGGGAGGGAGTTTCTCGCCATTTAAGTGTATTTTTTTAGCTATATATTGTCAGGAGTACCGTCTCTTTTTAAAAACAAAGGTTCAAATATATAAAATATAAATAAAAAATAAATTATAAATGATAAATATACTATAATTTATAAAGTGTATAAATAGAAATATATGGTATAATTTATAAAATAAAAATACAAAAAATATAAATATATAATACATAGAGTATAAAATTAAATATAATTTAGAGTAAACTACCGATTTTTTTTTTGAAAAGCAAACAATTATATTACCAATACAAAGTTCAACAGCCAACACAAGGCCTTACAAGTTACAACACAAGTAAATTACAGATTTGGTCCATGTGGCTTAAAAATGATAAATATAAAATAAAAAGTTTCCACAAAGGTCGTATTTAATGGAAAGTTTGGACAACCATTAGTGTGATTGTGTCGATGACCAAATCTATAAGGATTGTTTGGTTCGCGGAATTAGAATGACAATTTTTTTTTGACCAAATTTTAATTCCTTGTTTGGTTCAATTCCTTGTAATGGACGGATCATTTGAATTTTGTTGAATTCCACAAATCAATGTATTCATCATTCATTGACCTAATAAAACGATTTGAATTCCATCATTTTTGCATTAATTTTAACCAACATCGACCATACTGTCTCACCACGACTATGCAACTATTGTCACCGTCATACCCCTACCCCCGCGCCCCACCTCATCCTACTACCCACATTCCACCCCTGCCCACCTTCACCCCACCCCTGCCAACCCCCTCATGCCGCTAAGGCGCTAACCCCACCCACCCGCTCCCCTGTCTCCTTACCCCAACGTGGCCTTCCCTTCCCCACCCTACCTAGCCCAACCATTCGCCCCCATCCCTCAACCACGCACTACCGTGCCACCCTACCCCCACCTCCCCCCAAATAAAGACGGAGATTTCAATTATTTTTAGACATCCCATTTCAATTTCATCAAACCAAACGCATTCAAGTGCGTGGTCAAGTTCTAACAATTTCTTTAAAGTCAAATTTCTTTGATGGATTCAAATTCCATTATACGAACCAAACACCTCTAATAATCTTCTTGCCTAAAGGTTTCATATATAATAAATAAAGTTAAAGAATCAAATCTATTATTTTTAACATATCTTAGGGACCAAATCCATAATTTATTCTATAAAATAAGACAAAAGAAATTGTTAATGCCAAAAATCGCACACAAGTACAACTTGAGGTTGATTGTGGAGCTTAATAACTAAAGAAATGAATCTTACGACAAAGCGTGCGACAAGGACACAAAATTGTAAAGAGACAGATTTTGATGACGCGGGAAAAACCTCAACGAGGAAAAAACCCGCGGACGACTGTGGAAGCCGTCGCTGCACTATGATCGCCAAACAGGGGCGATGTCCTTTGTTTCAGGTGTCGATCGTACAATGTTTACAATACAAATAACTTGAAATGTAAAAATAACAAGTGTATCGAGTGTAAAACAAGTGTGTCGTGTGCTAAAACTCTTGGTCGAGAGTGTGAGTCGTGCGTCGAGAGCGATCACTGGAGAGAAATTCCTTTGCTTCGGATGTTCTTGAGTACGCAGTGTGATTCTTGTGTTTGCTGGTGTTAGATGATCTGCAAATGATAGCTTTGTCTTTGTATTTATAGTCTTCGAGTGCTTTAATGACTTCATGATTTCTTCTAGTAACGGTCGTACCGGTCATCGTTGTTTTAATGCTCATAACTGTTTTGTCGGTTTCGTCCGTTGGCTATGAATGATGTTGACCTGCATTGAATGATGAAAACGTAACAGAAATGTCGTGTGTTAGTTGGTCGAGGTCGTATGTTTCTACACGACGGTCGAGTGTCGAGAGGTATTTTCGACTATGGCTTCGGTCTAAGGACAAAGTGTTGACGATTTAACTTTGTTACAAGAGAAATGTAAAAAATGTTTTTAATGTCTCGGTCGTGGTCGAAGCTGGTGGATTTTTACCCATACAGTTTGCCCACAAAATTTGAAAAAGTGGAGTGACAAATTCAAATTTCAAAAGTTTTTTAAAATTTTTCAGTGACACGTGTAAAAAATCCTTTCAGTTGCCTTGGAACAGGATCGGTTCAATTCTAACCGAATGGGAAGTCGAAAAGAGGATAAGGTCGTGACGTCATGTTGACGCACGATTATGCTAAGCAGCTGTCATTGCCAGGTGTCGACAATCTGTCGAGCATTCGAAAAGGCAGGGGCACGTGTCGATCATCGGGTGACTCGACCTGACATGATCGTTTTCATAAATAGAACCCTTCGACGGGTTTTTTCTTTTTGGGATTCCAGAGTTTTTTAGGAAAGATCTTTTCTCTATTCCTGTTGTTCCTTCGCTGAATCTTTTCCAAACTTGCGAGAGATCTTCGACTTGATTAGAGATTCGAGATTTCTTTAGAGCGACTACATAAAGTACGATTCTCCTGTCTTTGTATGTGTCATAAGTCAATCGCTAGGAAACCTATGAAGAACTGGGATATTTGGGGCTTTTCGGAGCGTCAAATTCTGTTAACTGGTTTATCGATGTCGACGGAGCCTAGGAGCGCTGTTAATGCCAAAAATCGCACCAAAGTACAACTTAAGGTCGATGTGGACTTTAACATCTAAAGAAAATAATCTTTTAACAAAGCGTGCGACAAAGACGAAAATGTAAACGAGACAGAGAATTTGGTGACGCGGGAAAAACCTCAACGAGGAAAAAACCCGCGGACGACTGTGAAAGTCGTCGCTACACTATGGTCGCCAAACAGGGGCGATGTCCTTGTGTTTCTGGTGTCGATCGTACAGAGATTACAATACAAATGAACGAAAGATTTCGAAATGTAAAGTAACAAGTGTTTCGAATGTAAAAACAATGTGCGTCGTGTGTTTAAACTGTGTGTCGTGCGCTGATGTCGTGCGTCGAGAGCGATTCTTCTGAGAGCAATTTCTGTGCTTCAAGTGTTCTTTCTAGTTCAAGTGTTTGTATACGTTGTTCGATGTCCCTTGAACCGAGGATTGAGCTTGGAATTTATAGTCTTCGGGCGCTTTAATTGCCTCATTAAATACTTCGATAACTGTCGTAACGGACGTCGTCTTTAGTGCTGTTAATGGCTTCCATCAGTTATAGTCGTTGTCCATTAATGACATTAACTCCTGCAATAAACACTAAACAAACGTAACAGTTGTATCACGCGTTAGCTAGTCAAGGTCGCATGGTTCTATGCGACGATCGTGTGAAACGTACGACATCGTGGTCGAGTGTCGTGAGGTAAATAACTTTTGATCTTAACTTTAGTCGGGGGATAAAGTGCTATGATTTTACCTTACCAGAAGTAACAGAAGTGAGTGCTTTTACTTACCTTGGTCGTGGTCAAGACTGGTGAAATTTTTCCCAAACAGTTTGCCCCCAAAATTTGAAAGTAGAATGCTAAATTCAAATTTTAAATTTTGTCAGTCGAACGCATAAAACTATGACACGTGTCGAAAGTTATTTTAGTTGCTTTGGGACTAGACTGGTTCAATTCAAACTAGAGAGGGAAGTCGAAGAGGGGATAGGATCGAGACGTCATGCTGACGTTCGATGGTGCTTAGCAGCTGTCATGGCCAGGTGTCAGCGATCTGCGTGGTTATACGAAAAGACGGGACACGTGTCAATCATCGAAGGACTCGACCTGACACAATCGACTGCATATATAAAGGTCACGATGGGTCTTTCCCTGTTTACGTTTTCAGAGAATTTTAGGCGAAGATTCCTTATTGATTTCCTTGCTGTTTTTCGTCTGATCCCTTCTATTCTAGTGTTAATGCCAAAAATCGCACAAAAGTACAACTTAAGGTCGATGTGGACATTTAACAACTAAAGAAACGTATCTCAAGTCAAAAAGACACAATCGCGAGGAAAAAGTAAAAGAGACAAGAGATTTGGTGACGCGGAAAACCCCAAAACGAGGGAAAAAGCCACGGTCGACTCTGTGAGAGTCAACAGTGCACTATGGTCGCCAATCAGGGGCGATAATCCTTGTGTTACAGGTGATTTGTGTACAATAAGTTACAAATAAATGTAAATGTAAACTTAGTCGTGTGCAAACGACGTAGGTCGTGCGTAAATCGTGCGAAATAGCTTGTCGTCGTATGGTCTGAACTGTCGTTGTCCGGTGGTTCGAACTGTCGTCGTCAGGTGGTTCGAACTGTCGTTGTGCGATACTTGCGTGTTCGAATGCCTCGTTGTATTGAGAGAAAAATATAGAAGTGAGTATATGTAGCTCTGTCTGTTCCCCTTTTGCTCGAAGGTGGAGCAGCCTTTATATAGCTTCGGTCGGTACTAAATGTGCTTTAATTGTTGGTCTTGTAACCGCTGTCGGGCTCTGAATGGCATTGATGATTCGTCCGTTACTAGTCGTTGTGCCATAAATGCCTGTAGACCTGCATTAATGAACAAAAGAAACGGATGTTGACCATTGATGGTTAGTGTAATCGTAAGACCGTCTTAAGTTCTGGACGTCGGTCTTACGGAGCATACGTCCGTCACCGACATACAAGACCATGTATATGACTGGAAATGTCTTGTAAGACCTTATCTTAGTATAGGAATGGTCTTATGAAAATGTCGTGAGGATAGGATAAAAATGTCGTAAGACCACTAGGTCGTAAGACCAAGATGATGATGTCGTAGGACCAGAGCGATATAAGACCGACGACAGGGGACTGTCGACATAAGACCAACGAGTCGTAACTGGCGACATAAGGCTAGTGACGTAAGACTAGCGACGAGTGACGTGCGACGCGTGGCTGGCGACAGGTGTGATATGCGATGCGTGTCGAGCGATCATGAGATGTAAAGTCACTATCCTGAGTGACTATTGACACAGGATGTCGTTTAATAAGCAACTATCGTATGTCGGGGATATGGAAATAATGGGTATTACCCTTGTCGATCGGGGGTATGACTTTTGTAGATATTAGGGTAATCAAGGTCCACGGGTCATGTCGAGGGAATTTCCCAAGTCGGTCGAGGGTGTGATTTTTTACCCAAACATCTAGCGAGAATCTTCGACTCGGTTAGGATTCTCAAGGTCTAGAGTGCTTATATAAGGTTCGACTCTTCGGTTTGCGTATGCGTCGCAAATCTATTGCTAGGAAGCCTAGGAAAAATTGGGATATCTGGGGTCTTTCAGATAGACAAACATTATTGACAGGGATAGAGATGTCGACAGAGCCCAGAAGTACAATCAAAAGCGACGAGGATATCGACGACTTCAGAAGCTTAGCGAGAATTCCTGCTGGGATAACTATAAGCAAGGCGGGCAGGATTCGTCCCGAGATATGCCCTGAAGGGTACTGTTTGGGCAAAATTTCACAGGTCTCGACCACGACCAGAAAAGGTAAGACACATGTTATGAAGCTATATCTTGTATTAAGATAAGGTCCCGACGAAGACCCAAAAAACCTCCGTCGTCCCTCCTAAAAGGTAAATCGAGAGTTCCTCACGACACTCGACCTCGACGTCGCCCGTTCCGCACGACCGTCGCATAACCGACGAAATCAGTTATGAGCATCTAAACTCACATTGAAGACGACGACCGTTACAACAATCATCAAAGATCTTATTAAAGTCATCCGAAGACTACTTTCAAATTTGCCATCCTACTTTCAAATTTTGGGGGCAAACTGTTTGGGCAAAATTTCACAGGTGTCGACCACGACCAGAAAAGGTAAGACACATGTTATGAAGCTATATCTTGTATTAAGATAAGGTCCCGACGAAGACCCAAAAAACCTCCGTCGTCCCTCCTAAAAGGTAAGTCGAGAGTTCCTCACGACACTCGACCTCGACGTCGCCCGTTCCGCACGACCGTCGCATAAAACCGTTCGACCTCGACCGACTAACGCGTTATACAACTGTCATATTTGTTTAAGTGTTTAATGCAGGAGTCAAAGTCATTTATGGACAACGGCTATAACCGACGAAATCAGTTATGAGCATCTAAACTCACATTGAAGACGACGACCGTTACAACAATCATCAAAGATCTTATTAAAGTCATCCGAAGACTATAAAATCCCAGCTCAATCATCAGTTCAAGGGACCTGATCAACACCGAATAACACAGAGAGAGAGATAGAACAAGAGCATCAAACAACAGAAGCAAACACAAACACTCGAAGAATATTCATTCGAACCAAAGAGATCATTCATAGAAGATCACTCTCGACGCAAGACTCTCGCTCTCGACCAACAGTTTATACACAGTTTTCACACACGAAGCACACTGTTTTTACATTCCAAAGGATTTGATGACGCAGGAAAAACCTCAACGAGGAAAAAACCTGCGGACGACAGTGGATGCCGTCGCTGCACTATGGTCGCCAATCAGGGGCGATGTCCTTGGTGTTCCGGATGTCGATCGTACAAAGATTACAATACAAATGAAGGAAAGACTTCGAAATGTAAAGTACAGGTGTTTGGAATGTAAAAACAGTGCGCGTCGTGTGTGAAAACTGTGTATAAACTGTTGTCGAGAGCGAGAGTCTTGCGTCGAGAGTGATCTTCTATGAATGATCTCTTTGCTTCGAATGAATATTCTTCGAGTGTTTGTGTTTGCTTCTGTTGTTCGATGCTCTTGTTATATCTCTCTCTGTGTTATTCGGTGTTGATCGGGTGTCTTGGACTGATGATTGATCTGGGATTTTATAGTCTTCGGATGACTTTAATAAGATCTTTGATGATTGATGTAACGGTCGTTGTCTTCAATGTGAGTTTAGATGCTCATAACTGATTTCGTCGGTTATAGCCGTTTGTCCATAAATGACTTTGACTCCTGCATTAAACACTTAAACAAATATAACAGTTGTATAACGCATTAGTCGGTCGAGGTCGTACGATTTTATGCGACGGTCGTGCGGAACGGGCGACGTCGAGGTCGAGTGTCGTGAGGAACTCTTGACTTACCTTTTAGGAGGGATGACGGAGGTTCTTAGGGTCTTCGTTGGGACCTTATCTTAATACAAGGTATAACTCATGACATGCGTCTTACCTTTTCTGGTCGTGGTCGAGACCTGTGAAATTTTTCCCAAACAGCAGCCATTTCAAAATGGGTCGCAGCCATTTCAGAACAGGTCGCAACCGTATTTTATTCCTTTCAACGGAGATGCCAATGGCTCGTCGCATGTCAATGGCACCAGCCCAGGAATCAATCCGCAAGCAGGGGCAAATCTCAACCCCAATGACCCCGTCGCCCAGCGATTAAAAATGCTAGAAGATCAGAACGAGCGCGTCCTATCTTTGCTCGCCAAGTTGCCTGGGGCAGCCGTGTCCGTCGACGTCGAGCCCCGATCAGGATTTCAGGCGTCACCATTCATCGATGAGATCGTGACTGTCGAGGTCCCGAAGAAGTACAATGTCCCCGCCTTCACGCCCAAGTACTCGGGAGTGACCGATCCGACAGAGCACGTCGCGCAGTATAAGCAGCTCATGTGGACGATCTCAATCCCACACATGTATCAGGAAGTCTGTATGTGCAAAAGCTTCGGTGCAACTCTCACTGGTCCTGCTCTCCAATGGCTGATTAATCTCAAACCCAAGTCCATCGGGTCGTTCGCTGAATTGGTCAATCAATTCTCCCAGCAATTCGCCAGCAGTCGCAAGATGGAGAAGCAGACCAGTGACCTGTATTACGTCGTGCAGAAGACTAGTGAGTCTATCCGCAGTTATTTCAACCGATTCAATGCGGAGATGATCAGCATTCGCAATTGTGACATCGAGACCGCGATCGAAGCCTATAAGCGTGGTCTGGACGACAGTTCAGGTTTATACACTGACCTGACTAAGTATCCTCCGGAGAATTTAGAAGACGTCCGAGCTCGAACCCTAGCGTATATGAGAGTAGAGGACGACGCTGCCTTTCGTCGCAAGCATACCGACGACAAGAGGTCGTTAGGCATAAAGAAGCCAGAGTTCAAGACGAAAGCGATTTCCAAAATAGAGCCCGCCCGCCAGATCTCGAACGTCCGATTCAAGACAAAAGCAGAGGCTAAGACCGCGACCAAATTTCCTCAATACCCCAAGATATCCTCTTACCGATTCAAAGGGTCCACTAAAGATTTGGTCGAAGCTCTGAAGACCGCCTAGTCGACTATTCGATGGCCAACGAAGTCCGGTCAGGACGACGCTAAGAAAGATAAATCTAAGTGGTGCGACTTTCACGTCGACCATGGTCACGCGACAGATGGTTGCATAGCTCTCAAAAAGGAGCTGGCGTATCACGTCCCAAAGGGCAATCTCAAAGACATCATCGACGACGTCGTTACCCCAGCTAACGATGTTCGACCGTCAACCCCCGAAAATGCAAAGGTCGTCAATTGTATCACTGGTGGTTCCGACGTATGTGGTCTAACGTATTCCGCAGCCAAACGTCACGCCAGTCAAGCGCCTGCCGATCGGCCTATCCCGCGTTCATCAAGGCCTAAAGGAGATTTGGAATTGGAAGCCATGAAAATCGTATTCGACCAAGACGACCTCGGCGACTCGTACCTGAAACACCACGACGGGTTAATCATTCAACTCACGGTTGGTAATTGTTTAACTCGACGAGTCTTGGTCGATGGGGGCTGTTCAGCGAACGTCATCTTCCTTGACACCATCAAGGCCATGGGAATCGATCGCTCGGAAATCACCCGACGTTCGACAACTTTGGTTGGTTTCAATGGAGAAGCGGCGAGCACATATGGAGATATCATCTTGCCAGTCTACGCCGGAGGAATCAACAAGCAGACCAAGTTCAGCGTCATCGACTGTGCGTCGACCTATAACATCATCTTAGGCCGACCATGGATCCATGAGATGGAGGTCGTTCCCTCGACGTATCACCAGACTCTGAAGTTCCCTACGTCGTGGGGAATCCAGGAAATCAAGAGTGAGCCGAAAGTCGCTCGTGACTGCTATAAATCCACTCTGAAGCCGCAAAAGTAAATCGTCTAGCAGACACAACACGACCAAAAGGTCTCGACAGGTTCGTCCTCCTATCCTTAAAGACAAACTCATGCCTTTTCTACAGGAGTATGCCGACTATCTTGCCTTGTCGCACGAAAACACAGTCGACGCAGACATAGATGGTATTTTCTAAGATCCCTGTGTCGATTTGTCATTTAAAACCTATTTTCCTCCTGAAAGGAATAGGATAATAAATGACAGGGGGTAAATACCCCGTCAAATAAAAGAAATCTTAGAAGGTACGTATCCTAATCTCTTCTCTCTTCCTTCATACAATTTCTCATCACGAACGATTACTGACTTAAGCATCGGATGGTTGTTGGCAAGTCAACGACCAACCTCTAATATTATTTTATCGCAGAAATGCACAACAATAATCACTAAGTCTACTATGTGACTTTAAATTCGCAAGGTCGCCCGACATAGACGATCACATCTACGACTTGATCATTCTTCTGCAGGGACACACGATTCAAGCTCGTCGCACAACTCGGAATGTATGCTTTGGTCGCACATTCCTATGTTTGTTTACACGATTTACAAGCGCTATGTCTTACATTCTAAGCTATTGCGTTGCAATAGATACCTAAGTCGCATGATTTCTATTATATTATACTCAGTAAATTTCATAATTGACATGTTATTTACTTACTGAATATACAAAACACGAGTACGACGGAAATTTAAATTTCATTCCCTGAATAGTTTGTCATTTACATTCAAAATAACTCGACCACTGACAGTCGAGCAGCAAAAGAAACGACAAATGACAAAGACATTTCCTAAGGAAAAGGGGGAGCGTCGGTCGCGTCCCTGCTTGACGCCTCACCCTGGAGACCTTCCTCCTCCTCCTCCTCGCGATCCCATCTCTTCGATAGAAGTCCCTTGAAAACGCTCCTTGAAAGATAAGAGTTGATATTTCCCCAGATACGGAAATAACTTTGTCCCGTCAAGGACATAGTCAGTTAGGAGGATCGTCGACAACGTAAAGTTGATCATCATGACTTCCTCCTCATCCTCTCCCGTCTTTACACCCTTGCCCCTGGCGGCTAACGAAAGGGTCGACGAGGATATAGAAGACATCGTCGCCGGTTGCGCAGTATGAGACATCGTCGCCGGTTGCGCAGTATGAGACATCGTCGCCAGTTGCGCAGTATGAGACATCGTCGCCAGTTGTACAGTATCTACGGATCTCATTCAATCACTGTCCATATCCAGCATCGCCACTCGCACAAGTACATACCTCGTCCTCCATTTGCGATCATTGACAGCAGTGTTCAAAACTAAGGTACGATCACCTTTAAGACTTGAAAGTAAACTATAAAGACGATATTGATCGCTCGTGACTTTACACGTCACTCCCAGTGCGAAGTAAGTCGCTCGGTGACTAGAATGACTCGCCAAAACTGGGGCATCAGTTGCCCTGGCGACAGGTCAAACTCACACAGAAATGCCTTGGCCAGAGACAAATACGGCCAGTGGAAGCCCATCTTAAAAAGGTACTCGTATATCGCGACATACCCCTCGGGACACATCTCCGGTCGAACCCCGCCAGCCTTACTTACAGTAATCCCCATGGGAATTTTCGATAGACTTCTGAAGTCATCTAGATCGTCTTCATTTCTAATAGTACCTCTGGGCTCCGTCGACATTTCTAAAATAACAGCTGGTAAGCATAATCGTGCGCCAGTATGACGTCACGACCTCGTTTTCTCTTCAACTTCTCGTTCAGTTAGAATTGAACCAATCCGGTTCCAAAACAACCAAGGTATCTTCCAACACAAGACCCTGAACACCCGACAGGCAAAATTAAAAATTCGAATTTGCCATCCTACTTTCAAATTTTGGGGGCAAACTGTTTGGGCAAAATTTCACAGGTGTCGACCACGACCAGAAAAGGTAAGACACATGTTATGAAGCTATATCTTGTATTAAGATAAGGTCCCGACGAAGACCCAAAAAACCTCCGTCGTCCCTCCTAAAAGGTAAGTCGAGAGTTCCTCACGACACTCGACCTCGACGTCGCCCGTTCCGCACGACCGTCGCATAAAACCGTGCGACCGCGACCGACTAACGCGTTATACAACTATCATATTTGTTTAAGTGTTTAATGCAGGAGTCAAAGTCATTTATGGACAACGGCTATAACCGACGAAATCAGTTATGAGCATCTAAACTCACATTGAAGACGACGACCATTACAACAATCATCAAAGATCTTATTAAAGTCATCCGAAGACTATAAAATCCCAGCTCAATCATCAGTTCAAGGGACCTGATCAACACCGAATAACACAGAGAGAGAGATAGAACAAGAGCATCAAACAACAGAAGCAAACACAAACACTCGAAGAATATTCATTCGAACCAAAGAGATCATTCATAGAAGATCACTCTCGACGCAAGACTCTCGCTCTCGACCAACAGTTTATACACAGTTTTCACACACGAAGCACACTGTTTTTACATTCCAAACACTTGTACTTTACATTTCGAAGTCTTTCCTTCATTTGTATTGTAATCTCTGTACGATCGACATCCGAAACACCAAGGACATCGCCCCTGATTGGCGACCATAGTGCAGCGACGACATCCACTGTCGTTCGCAGGTTTTTTCCTCGTTGAGGTTTTTCCTGCGTCATCAAATCCTTTGTCTCATTTACATTTTTGTCTTTGTCGCACACCTTTGTCGAAATATTCCTTTCTTTAGTTGTTAAAGTCCACATCGACCTTAAGTTGTCCCTTTGGTGCGATTTTTGGCATTAACAGGTACGTCGTGATATACGAGTACCCATTCAAGATAGGCTTCCACTGGCCATATTCGCTTCTGGCCAAGGAATTTATGTGCGAGTTCGATCTTTCGCCAGGGCAGATGATGCCCCAATTTTGGCGCATGATCCGGGTCATCGAACGACTTACTTCATACTGGGAGTCGCCCATGAACGTGAGGGACCTGTTGATGGCGTACCAGGTCATGAAGGACCAATATCGTCGCTATAGTTTGTTTTTGGGATACAAGGGCGAGCGCACCTTGGTTCAAAACACGTCAGTCAATGATCGGAAATGGAAGACTCGGTTTGTGTTTGTGCGATTGGCGACGTTAGATACCGATAGTGACTAGATCAGATCTGGTTGGAATATGACGGGGTAAGCCTTTCTTCGTACGTCTTATGTCATTTTGGTGCTTTCCGTCTAATATTTTTTCTTATGTGTAGATATTGATTTTGACAAGGTAAAACCCGACGATGACTCTAAAGCCAAGGTCAAGAAGTTTCTGGAGTTTAGTGTTGATAAACGATCGTACGTCACGTGTCACCTGATAGATGAGGACGACGACACTGTTTTCCTGGGTGATAGAATACGGATGGGTCGAGAAGAAAAAGAAGAAGAAGAGGAATCTGAGGAGACTAAGGAGGATGAGAAGGAGGAAGAACCAGACGTAGAGATAACTGGTAAGTATCCTTTGGCCTTCTTTCCGTTCAACCTAGTCTTTTTTCTACCCTCAAGTGTCTAATTCTTTCTTTTGCCATGCAGGAGAATCTCGGGCGAAGATGACGCCTGCAGCTGCCACGAAGACGGCTCAAATCGAGTTGGCTCGCAAGGCGAAGGAAGACGGGGAGAAGGATGCCTCGACGACTGGGTCGGGGGTCCTAAAGAGAAAAGAGGTCCCGACAGTTGGGTCGGGTATTCTTAAGAGGACGAGGATGTCTGTTATGAGGGAACCGACGTTAAAGACGGGTGGCTCATCTGGAGTCGCCTTGTCTAGGAAGGCGAAGGTGTTTGGGTAAAAAATCACACCCTCCACCGACCTGGGGAATTCCTTCGACATGACCCATGGACTTCGATTACCCTAATGCCTATAAAAGTCATACCCCCGATCGATGAAGGTAATACCCATTATTGCCTTATCCCCGACATACGATAGTTGATTATTAAAAGACATCTTATGTCAATAGTCATTCAAGATAGTGTCTTTACATCTCATGATCGCACGTCACGTGTCACATGTTACACGTCGCACGACATACATCGTTAGTGACATGTCGCCAGTCACCCGTCGCCAGTCACCCGTCGCCAGTCACACATCACTAGTCTTACGTTATTAGTCTTATGTCACTAGTCTTATGTCGCCAGTTACGTGTTGCCAGTTATGACTCGTTGGTCTTACGTCGATAGTCTCCTGTCGTCGGTCTTATATCGCTCTGGTCCTACGACATCATCATCTTGGTCTTACGACCTAGTGGTCTTACGATATTTTTATCCTAGTCTCACGACATTTTTATAAGACCATTCCTATACTAAGATAAGGTCTTACAAGACATTTACAGTCATATACATGGTCTTGTATTTTGACAACGGTCGTATGCTCCATAAGACCGACGTCCTGAACTTAAGATGGTCTTATGATTACACTAACCATTCATGGTCAACAGCCGTTTCTTGTGTTCATTAATGCAGGTCTACAGGCATTTATGGAATAACGACTAGTAACGGACGAATCATCAATGCCATTTAGATCCCGACAGCAGTTACAAAGACAATCATCAAAGCGCATTTAATGCCGACAGCGGTTACAAGACCAACAATTAAAGCACATTCAGTACCGATCGAAGCTATATAAAGACTGCTCCACCTTCGAGCAAAGGGAGAACAGACAGAGCTACTTATACTTACTTCTATATTTTTCTCTCAATACAACGAGGCATTCGAACACGCAAGTATCGCACGACGACAGTTCGAACCACCTGACGACGACAGTTCAGACCACACAACGACAAGTTATTTCGCACGATTTACGCATGACCCACGTCGTTTGCACACGACTAAGTTTATATTTACATTTATTTGTAATCTGTTGTATACAAATCACCTGTAACACAAGGACTTTCGCCCCTGTTTGGCGACTATAGTGCACTGTCGACTCTCAGAGAGTCGACCGCGGTTTTTTCCCTCGTTTTGGGGTTTTTCGCGTCACCAAATCTCTTGTCTCTTTTACTTTTTCCTCGCGATTGTGTTATTTGGCTCGAGATACGTTTCTTTAGTTGTTAAATGTCCACATCGACCTTAAGTTGTACTTTTGTGCGATTTTTGGCATTAACAGTTTGGCGCCATCCGTGGGACCCCATCTAGAGAAAATCTCAAGCCAACACATATATCGCTCTAACAATCTTGTAAAGTCTTTCATGTACATGGCAAATTATCAAGATCCCCTGATTCAACTTCAATCGGAATTGAATGCGGCTCGAAGCCAGATTCAAGCCATGATAAAAAATGCTCCGTCAAAGTATCGCATGCGCATCATCCAAAGGACTCGGGGGCTCGGAACACCCTTCACAAACTGGAAAAAAATACCACATTCGATTTCAAATGTCCTCGGAAAAAAGGCGCTTATCGACTCCATGTTACGGTAACTGTGACGTCCCATTTAGAACAACTCTACATATATACTCTAAAGTATATTCTCCTCGTTAATTATTTTGATCTAATATATGATCATTGATTCAACCATCAAAAGATCATTGGTCAAAACCAACGACCACCCCCGATTTTATATTACAGGCTCGCAAGATCATATGGACACAGGTCTTACGATTTACATCATGAGAAACCAAAGTCTCTACGACTTAAAAAAGCGCAGGTTGCGATTTATAGTCGTCAATAAAGGACGACTCGCATTTTTTCTTATGATCGCCAGTGATGGCAAGCGCAGGTTGCAAATTATAGTCGTCAATAAAAGACGACTCGCATTTTTTCTCATGATCGCCAGTGATGGCAAATGCAGGTTGCGATTTATAGTCGTCAATAAAAGACGACCCACATTTTTTGTGATCACCCGTCACGACAAACACAGGTAAAAATTCTCGGTCGCCAATAAAAGCGACTCGCATATTGAAATCTCATGATCGCTAGTCATGACATATGTCGTCAATAAAGATGACTTGTACATTGAATTTCACAATCATCAGTCATGGTAAGACGCATGTCAAAACGCAAAGGTCGCCAATAAGTGCGAATCGCATATATTAATCTCATGATTGCCAATAAAGGCTAGTCACAAGATTAACCGTATAATCAAAAGTAAGAGCCTTTCAAGAAGGAGACTACGTCCTCCGGCGGATGTTCCAAAGCACTCAAGAGCTTAATGCAAGTAAACTTTCCACCAAGTGGGAAGGTCCTTATCGTATCTCAGAAGTCGTGGGTAAAGGTGCCTATCGGCTCCAAACCCTCGACGGTCGAGATATCCCACGCAGCTGGAATGCAACGCATCTGAAAAGGTATTTCTTCTAAGTCCTTTTTCTTCTTTCATACGATTTTTTATTCATCACGAAGATTACTGACTTAAGCATCGGAGGGTCGTTGGCTAGCCAACGACCAACCTCTGACATTGCTTTATCGCAGGGTCGCACGACATAAGTTACTAAGTCTATCATACGACTTCAGTAAAATCGTACGGTATAAACAATCAGTTTTATTAGACAAATCAATTGAATAACTACAGGAACACATGATTCAAATTCATCGTATGATCAAATCACACGATCGTGAGGTCTAACGACCCCACAAGCTAAGTTCTTTAACTTAGAAAAATTTCATGTTCTGAATGAATGCTTTGATCGCATGCGCTTATGTTTGCTTATAAGATTCAAAAAGTCTTATGACTTACGTTCTAATCGTGGTATTACAATGGATGCCCAAGTCGCACGACTTCTTGTTCATTTTTGTACTTAATGAACTTTTTGACATTACATCTGTCCATGACATGTATGAGTCGAAATAATACTCAGGTTCAATAGAAAGGTAATTTTTTTACCGATTATCGCTAAAGCAAAACTTACACAACGTAACATAGGTCTCTAGCGACCGTATCGGCTGTAAACGCCAGATCATAGGTCTCTAGCGACCGTATCGGCTGTAAACGCCAGATCATAGGTCTATAGCGACCGTATCAGCTGTAAACGGCTAATCATAGGTCTCTAGCGACCGTATCGGCTCGAATGCCAGATCATAGGTCTCTAACGACCGTATCGGCTCGAACGCCAGATCATAGGTCTTTAACGACCATATCGGCTCTAAACGCCAGATCATAAGTCTATAATGACAGTATCGGCTCGGAACGCCAGATCATTGGTCTATAACGACCATATCGGCTCTAAACGCCAGATCAAAAGTCTATAACGACCGTATCGGCTCGGAACGCCAGAACATAAGTCTTTAACGACTGTATCACAAGATCCTTAAATTTTATCTTGGTTCGATCATCTTATGATCGCCGCCAAGCTTTATTTCGGACCAATCGTCTTACGATTGACTCCTGACCCATACGTCTCATTTTGATAAAGATCGTCTTACGATCACCGTCGGTTCCTTACGTTTTAAGGTCGTCTTACGACCGTCGGATGAACACCACAAGTATCTTGCGCATTAAAGGTCATCATTCGATCGTCGCAACTTACTTAAACACCATCGACTGGAGTCACGATTTTAGCTAACCAAGTCGATTTTCTTAGCAAAAGTGACACATCTCCGTATAAACACATTTTACTTTGGTACGAGATCTGAAATTAAATGGCTTTGAAATTCAAATCTCGGGGGGCTAACTGTTTGGGTAAAAAATCACACCCTCGACCGACCTGGGGAATTCCTTCGACATGACCCATGGATTTCGATTACCCTAATGCCTACAAAAGTCATACCCCCGATCGATGAAGGTAATACCCATTATTGCCTTATCCCCGACATACGATAGTTGATTATTAAAAGACATCTTATGTCAATAGTCATTCAAGATAGTGTCTTTACATCTCATGATCGCACGTCACGTGTCGTATGTTACACGTCGCACGACATACATCGTTAGCGACATGTCGCCAGTCACCCGTCGCCAGTCACACGTCACTAGTCTTACGTTATTAGTCTTACGTCACTAGTCTTATGTCGCCAGTTACGTGTCGCCAGTTACGACTTGTTGGTCTTACGTTGACAGTCTCCTGTCGTCTGTCTTATATCGCTCTGGTCCTACGACATCATCATCTTGGTCTTACGACCTAGTGGTCTTACGACATTTTTATCCTAGTCTCACGACATTTTTATAAGACCATTCCTATACTAAGATAAGGTCTTACAAGACATTTACAGTCATATACATGGTCTTGTATTTCGACAACGGTCGTATGCTCCATAAGACCGACGTCCTGAACTTAAGATGGTCTTATGATTACACTAACCATTCATGGTCAACAACCGTTTCTTATGTTCATTAATGCAGGTCTACAGGCATTATGGCACAACGACCAGTGACGGACGAATCATCAATGCCATTTAGAGCCCGACAGCAGTTACAAAGACAATCATCAAAGCGCATTTAATGTCGACAGCGGTTACAAGACCAACAATTAAAGCACATTCAGTACCGACCGAAGCTATATAAAGACTGCTCCACCTTCGAGCAAAGGGAGAACAGACAAAGCTAATTATACTCACTTCTATATTTTTCTCTCAATACAACGAGGCATTCGAACACGCAAGTATCGCACGACGACAGTTCGAACCACCTGACAACGACAGTTCAGACCACACGACGACAAGTTGATTCGCACGATTTCCGCACGACCCACGTCGTTTGCACACGACTAAGTTTATATTTACATTTATTTGTAATCTGTTGTATACAAATCATCTGAAACACAAGGACTTTCGCCCCTGTTTGGCGACTATAGTGCACTGTCGACTCTCACAGAGTCGACCGTGGTTTTTTCCCTCGTTTTGGGGTTTTCCGCGTCACCAAATCTCTTGTCTCTTTTATTTTTTCCTCGCGATTGTGTTATTTGGTTCGAGATATGTTTCTTTAGTTGTTAAATGTCCACATCGACCTTAAGTTGTACTTTTGTGCGATTTTTAGCATTAACAGAAGGCGTCGGCCATGTTTGACACGACCGACGTAAGATCTGTTGATATGGCGCAACCGGCGTCGATGTCTCCCACTGCCGCATCTGGCCCTTCGACGGACGACAAATGAAACGGTGCGCAGACGGGCTTTGTGGAGGAAACGACGGTCAACTTCACGTTACCGTCGGATTTCTTAGATGATAATGTCCTAGACGGGACGAGATTGTTCCCCCACTTGGGAAAGTACCAGCTCCTTTCTTTCAAAGAGCGTTTTAACGGGTTTTCTCTCGAAGATACGGAATCCCATGTCGCTGGGCTCGTGTTTTTGGTAAGTCTATCTTTCAAGACTTTGTCCATTTGTCGTTGTCATCGTTGTTGTTGTTATTAACAATGCTTATGTTATGCTTTCTACAGGCGTTTCAAGCCTCCTTGGCTTTGCAGACCGAAACGTCGAAGGTAGAAGGTTTGACGACTTCTGCTATTAAGGAAGAAGATGCGGCGTTGGAGAAGGAAAAGTCTGCTCTGGAGCGAGAAGAGGCGACGTCAGTGCGTCTCGACAATGCTTTGAACGAGTTGGAAGCCATCGGTCATGCGAGAGATGGCGTGAGCTCGCGCTTGAAGCAGTCTCTGACTTTGATGCGTGACCAAAGAGAGAAGTTGGAGGGGATGAAAGAATCCTTGACTGTGAGAAAAAAAGTAGTCGAGGAATCTAAATCCAAGATGGTGGGTTTAGAGAAGGAGTTAGAGGAGCTGAGGGACGAGAATGAGTCCATCTTCTCTTTTGCTCGACTCACTGCACGTGCGGCGACCATGTGACGCCACTTGCTGGGCAAGGATCCTTTAGTCTCGGCGTCGGACGAGCTGGACATCTTTTACAAGGAGGTTGGGGCTGAGAGGGACCTTGACTCTGACGATTAGAAAGAAGTTGAGGAGGAGGAAGGTCCCCAGGTCGAGGCATTAGGCAAGGATGTGGTCGACACTCCTCCTCTGCCTTAGAAGACGTGTCTCTACTTATTTCATTTCTTTGCTACTCGATCGTTGGTGGTCGAGCTTTTTTGTAACTGATAGTTTATTCAATGAATGAAACTTAGACTTCTTTTGAACTTACGCTTTGTATATTTCATGAACAAATATAATGTTAATCGTAAGATTCAGTAAGTAGAGAATAATCGAGAAATCATGCGACTTAGGTATCCATTGCAATACAACAATTAGAACATAAGCCATAAGACTTCTAAATCGTGTATACAAACATAAACACATGCGATCAAAGCATACATTCAGAGGGTGAAAATATTTCAAAGTTAAGAAATTTAGAGTGCAAAATCGTTAGACTTTGCGATCGTACGACTAAGTCGTGCGAAGAACTGCGAATCGTGTGTCCCTGTGGAAGGATGATCAAGTCGTAGACCTGATCGTTTATGTCGTGCAACTTTGCGAAACTAAAGTCGTTTTAGACTTAGTGATTATCGGCGTGCGATTCTGCGAAAAAACAATGTTAAAGGTTGGTCGTTGGCTAACCAACGACCCTCCGATGCTTAAGTCAGTAATCGTTTGTGATAAAAAATCGTATGTAAGAAGAGAATTAGGAGTCGTACCTTTTCGAATTCTTCTTTATTTAACGGAGGATTTGCCCCCTGTCATTTATTATCCTATTCTTTTCAGGAGAGAGTAGGTTGTAAATGACGGATCGACACTGAGATCTCGGGGAACAACATCTATGCCTATGTCGACCATGTTTTCGTGCGACAGGGCAAAAATAGTCGGCATATCCTGTAGGAGAGGCATAAGTTTTAAGATTACAGATAGAAGGACGAACCTGTCGAGACCTGTTAATGCCAAAAATCGCACCAAAGTACAACTTAAGGTCGATGTGGACTTTAACAACTAAAGAAAGGAATCGTTCGACAAAAGCGTGCGTTTAAGACAGAAATATAAATGAGACAGAGATTTTGGTGACGCGGGAAAAACCTCAACGAGGAAAAAACCCGCGGACGACAGTGGAAGTCGTCGCTGCACTATGGTCGCCAATCAGGGGCGATGTCCTTGTGTTTCTGGTGTCGATCGTACAAAGATTACAATACAAATGAAGGAAAGACTTCGAAAATGTAAAGTAACAAGTTTTTCTAATGTAAAACAGTGTGCGTCGTGTGTGATTGTCGTGCGTCGAGAGCGATTCTTCTACGAGCGATTTCTGTGCTTCAAGTGTTCTTCGGAGTTCGAGTGCTTGTGTCTGTGGTTCGATATTGTATCTATGTTTCGTCCTTTGAAATGATGATTCCCCTTGATATTTATAGTCTTCGGGCACTTTAATTGGATCATTAATGACTTTGATAATTGTCGTAACGGTCGCCGTCTTTAATGCGGGATTAGATGTTCTTAACTGACTTCGTCGGTTATAGCCGTTGTCCATTAATGGTGTTGACTCCTGCATTAAACACTGAACAAACATAACAGTCGTATAGCGCGTTTAGTCGGTCGAGGTCGCATGGTTTTTTGCGACGGTCGTGTGAACTAGGCGACGTCGAGGTCGAGTGTCGTGAGGTAAAAGATTTTTGATTTTATCTTTAATCATGAGAGAAAGTACTATGATTTTACCTTCGTTACAGAAAAAGGGAATAAGTGTTTTCCTTAACTTGGTCGTGGTCGAGACTGGTGAAATTTTGCCCAAACAGTTTGCCCCCAAAATTTGAAAGTAGGATGGCAAATTCGAATTTTAAATTTTGTCAATCGGACGTATAGAATTATGACACGTGTCGAAAAGTTACCTCGGTTGTCTTGGGACTGGATCGATTCGATTTTAACTGAACAAGAAGTTGGAACGAAAACGAGAACGTGACGTTATACTGACACACGATGGTGCTTATCAGCTGTCGCTGCCAGGTGTCGATGATCCGCGTGGTCATTCGAAAAGACTGGGACGCGTGTCGGTCATCAAGAACTCGTCCTGACGTGATTTCTCGCATAAATAGAGATCAGAATGGACCATTTTCTTTTGTGGCCTTCGAAAAGTTTTTAAAGCGAGATTTCTTTTTGTTCTTTGCTCAATATTTTCCAAAGTTGCTAGGATTTCTAACATGCTGAAAATTTTTCGAAACTTTTGAGCGTCTATATAAGGTGTAGTTTTTCAATCTTTCTCAAGTCTCCAAAGGTTGATGACTGAAAAGTACTCACTTTTGAGTACTTAAGGCACTTCTTTCTTAGGTTTTTAGATAGGTTTTTCCATTTTAACATCCCAAATTGAGTCATTTTCTACTTTATTTTCCATTTATTAGTTTTGGAGCTAAATGTCATGATTTACTTGTTTCTATAAAGTAGTAGGCTAATTTGGTTGTCTTTTGGAAACTTTTTGAGCATAGGTTGATGCTGCAGCATTGAAACAGCATGGAGCTGATGGATCTTGAAGTGAAGAATTAAAGCTTAATTAAGAAAATCCGAATTTTTGATGTAAAGTCCATCTTTTGTTAATCTTTGGACAAGATCTCAGCTAGATTTTATGTTGTAATCAAATAGGAATGGCCATTGTACCTTCTAGTTGCCTTTTGTACTATCTAGTTGGCCATTGTACTTCCTAGTTTACTTTATTGTCTAGTTTAGTTACATTTTACATTTCCACCCCCTCTCTTTTGTGCTATATATAGAGGGTGATGGTTAGCTTTTGAAGGACACCCACTTTAGAACTGATTCACTCCAGTTCTAAATCTCTTTACTTTGCAGAATTTATTCAAGCACTTTTGGGTTTCTTTAAAATGTTCTTCATTGTGTTCTTCGTTCCTAGTTCTATATCTGAATGCTTGTAGCATCAAAACAGCATCACACCTGCACCTTTCTTTAACTGCTTCCTTTAAATTCTCTTGCATCTTTAACTTTCCGTTATACTTTACATCTTTACTTTCAAGCATTTAAATTCAGTACTTTATATTTAAGCACTTACATTCCTTCTTACATACTTGTCATTTACTGTATTGTCTTTTGCACTCTTGTCTTTCCATTTATAGTTATTTACTTTTTCAAGTTATTTCCATTCAAGTCATCATGTTTACTTTCCAAGGTTCTTGCATTTATTTTATTGTAATTATTGTCATGAGTAGCTAAGCATTTTAGCTTGGGTGTGAGGCAAAGGGTGTTATGTTGACCAAAAGAAAGTAGACATTTTAATGGAAAAAATGATATTTTACTATCCCAACCCAAGTTTCTTCAAGATAATACAATCCCTTGACAAATTGATCACTTTGATAGTGTTAAAGTGTCATGGACCTAGAGATAGGCCATTGAATAGCACGTCAATTTGGATGACATAAGGGGTAATATCGAGAGAGTTACTTGCAACGAGAGTTGTTACTTTTGTTGTCCAAAATGATTCATTCTTGATAAAATATTTTTTTCTCAAGGGGTTAAAATGGAGTAGGCTTAGAGATAAGCTACTTAGGATTAAAACAACTTGGGAGGTACGGGGGTTATATCGAGAGAGTAACTTTTAACAAAGAGAATTTGTTTTGCCGTATATTTTAAGAACTCCATTCCATCATTCCTTTACCTTTGGTTCTGCTCAGAGATGAGATTATTGACTGCTACTGGAATTATGGGATGGTGAGAGTCCGAGAGGAACATGTCTCAAAGTAGATAATAAAACTAGTTTTTGTCATTATCATGTTGCAGCATCACTGTAACATCCATTGCTGCAGCATTGTTGTAGCATTAGTCTGCTGGAAGTTGGTTTAACATAACATCACAAAACTTACACCCTTGCTTCTCTTTCATTATTATTGTCTAGAATCTGTGTTAATCATCAACCAACCAATCAAAGATATTTTCTTCCAAATCGACATCTGAAATCACTTCTTTCATTATACTTTAATAGCTGTTTTAACTCCAATCTCTGTGGGACGATACTCGGTATTTTTACCACTTAATTACTTGATAGACGACATAGTTCACGTAAGTATACTTGCTAATGGGTTCTATTAGCACACGTCTGTAGGTGTATTAAAAGCACTCATCAATGACCCATTGAGAGTTATTATGTATGAGTCGGTGAAGGCATTGATTGCGATAGACGTGACATTCGTGGATCCTGCGCAACTGGCGACGATGTCCTCTGTAGCCACGTCAACCCTTTCATCAGCCGACGAGGGCAAGGGTGAAAAGACGGGAGAAGGTGAGGAGGACGTTATGACGATCAACTCTATGTTGCCATCAGTCTTCCTGATTTACTATGTCCTTGACGGGACGGAGTCACTTCTGCATCTGGGGAAATATCAGCTCCTATCTTTCGAGGAGCGTTTTCGAGGGGTCTCCGTCGTAAAAACGGGACTGCATATATCCATACAAGCGTTCGTTGTAAGTTTTTCTTTCAAAACTCATGTTTTCGATGTTTTTCTTAGTTTGACATATTCGTTTTCACAGATGCTTCGATCTCTGCTCGTTCGATATGCGAAGACAGAGAAGTCGTTGGACCGGAAGTCGATCATCGAGAACGTCATATTCCTTCCTCGAACCTTAACATTAATCTTAAGAGCCATATTCTCAAAATACTGCAGACTCTTCTTTATCACCTGTCGCGGCAAAATGTTGGGAGACAACCCTGTCATACTCATTTGATCCTTGCATAAGCTCCTTAACGTGCGTCGAGGATTCAAAGGTCGAGACTTCGGGCTGAGTATGCGATCGACACACTTCCCTATTTTTAGGATAAACTTCGGTTTTATGAACTATGTTTTTCATGCTCGTCCGTTAGTGGTCGAGTTATTGGTATGTAATGAATCTTGACTTTGTTTTTGCTTTTGAATACTCGATGTTTGGGCAAAATTTCACCAGTGTCGACCACGACCAAGGTAAGGAAAACACCTATTCCTTTTTCTTATAACGAAGGTAAAATCATAGTACTTTCTCTCACGATTAAAGATAAAATCGAAAGTCTTTTACCTCACGACACTTGACCTCGACGTCGCCTAGTTCACACGACCGTCGCATAAAACCTTGCGACCTCGACCGACTAACGCGCTATATGACTGTTATGTTTGTTTCAATGTTTAAATGCAGGAGTCAACACCATTAATGGACAACGGCTATAACCGACGAAGTCAGTTAAGAACATCTAATCCCGCATTAAAGACATCGACCGTTACGGCAGTTACCAAAGTCCTTAATGATCCAATTAAAGTGCCCGAAGACTATAAATATCAAGGAGAATCATCATTTCAGGGGACGGAACACAGATACAACATAGAACATCAGACACAAGCACTCGAACTCTGAAGAACACTTGAAGTACAGAAATCGCTCACAGAAGAATCGCTCTCGACGCACGATATCAGCACATGACACTTCACTTTTACACACGACGCACACTGTTTTACATTAGAAAACACTTGTTACTTTACATTTTCGAAGTCTTTCCTTCATTTGTATTGTAATCTCTGTACGATCGACACCAGAAACACAAGGACATCGCCCCTGTTTGGCGACCATAGTGCAGCGACGACTTCCACAGTCGTCCGCGGGTTTTTTTCCTCGTTGAGGTTTTTCCCGCATCACCAAAATCTCTGTCTCATTTATATTTTCGTCTTTGTCGCACGCTTTTGTCGAATGATTCCTTTCTTTAGTTGTTAAAGTCCACATCGACCTTAAGTTGTACTTTGGTGCGATTTTTGACATTAACACTCGACTGTCGGTCGTTCGTATGTAATCGTTTGTTTCGTAAATGAAGTTCATCCTTTTGTTGAACTCGCGCTTCTATCTTGATTTACATATGCCGTGGATAAATGTAAAATTCGCCAAGTATATAATGATCGGAGAATCATGCGACTTAGGCATTCATTGCAATATAACGATGAAAACATAAATTATTTGAATTTTATTGATAAACTCGAATATACGTCATCGATGTGTACAAAATTTTCTAAGTTCAGAAACTTAGGTCGAGGGGCCGTTTAGACCTTGCGGTCGTACGACTAAGTCGTGCGATGAACTTGAATTGTGTGTCCCTGTAGAAGGATGATCAAGTCATAGAGCCGTAAGATTAATGACGTGCGATTCTGCAGAAAAACGATGTTAGAAGTTGGTCGTTGGCCAACCAACGACCCTCCGATGCTTAAGTCAGTAACCGTTCGCGATGAGAAATCGTATGAAGGGAAAGAAAAGAAATTAGGGAACGTACCTTCTTAGATTTTCCCTTTTTTTTAACTTGAATGGGGTATTTGCCCCCCGTCATTTTTATCCTATTCCTTTCAGGAGAAAATAGGTTTTAAATGACGAATCGACACATAGATCTTGGGAAATATCATCTATGTCTGTGTCGACCGTGTTTTCGCGCGACAGGGTAAGATAGCCGTTTTATTCCTGTAAGAAAGGCATGAGTTTATCTTTAAGGTTAGAAGTAGAAGGACGAACCTGTCGAGACCTTCCGGTCGGGTCGTGACTGCTAGACGACTTACTTTCGCGGCTTCAGAGTGGTCTTATAGCAGTCACGGGCGACTTTCGGCTCACTTTTGATTTCTTGGACTCCCCACGGCGTAGGGAACTTCAGGGTCTGATGATACGTCGAGGGAACGGCTTTCATTTCATGGATCCATGGTCGACCTAGAATGATGTTATAGGCTGACGCGCAATCGATGACGCTGAACTTGGTCTGCTTGTTGATCCCTCCGGCGTAGACTGGCAAGATGATATCTCCATAGGTGCTCGTCGCCTCTCCATTGAAACCGACCAAAGATGTCGAACGTCGGGTGATTTCCGAGCTCTCGATCCCCATGGCCTTGATGGTGTTAAGGAAAATGACGTTCGATGAGCTGCCCCCATCGATCAAGACTCGTCGGGTTAAACAATTACCAATCGTAAGTTGAATGATCAACCCGTCTTGGTGCTTCTGATATGAGTCACCGAGGTCGTCTTGATCGAACACAATCTTCATAACTTCCAACTCCAGATCTCTTTTTGGCCTCGATGAACGCGGGATAGGCTGATCGCCGGGTGCTTGACTGGAGTGACGCTTGGCTGCGGAATATGTCAGACCACACACGTCCGAACCACCGGTGATGCAATTGACGACCTTTGCATGCTCGGGGGTTGACGGTCGATGGTCGCTAGTTGAAGTAACGACGTCATCGATGATATTTTTGAGATTGCCCTTCGGGACGTGATATGCTAGTTCCTTTTTGAGAGCTATGCAATCATCTGTCGCATGACCATGGTCGACATGAAAGTCGCACCACTTAGATTTATCTTTCTTAGCGTCGTCCTGATCGGACTTCTTGGGCCACCGGATGGTCGCTGTTTGGGCACAAAATCACGTCGTACGACCACGACCAGGGCAGGTAAGACGCGCGTTATAATCCAAATCTTGTATTAAGATAAGGTCTCGACAAGAACCCAGAAAACATCCGTCGTCTCCCATAAAAGGTAAGTCGTACGTCTCCCATGACGCACGACTATAGCATCGCATGTCCCGTACGACCACCGCGTAAGATCATTGTACCTTCGAGCAAAGCTAACGTTAACCCTGACTGTTACATTTGTTAAGTATTTAATGCAGGAGTCAAAGCCATTAACAGCAAGCAGCCGTAACGGACGAAGAGCATTATGGATAATCACTCCGGCGACCGTTTCCAGCCGTTGTAGCCGTTGATCAAATCATTAATGGAGCTAATTAATGACGCGATGACTATAAAAGACAAGCTAAAGCCTCATTTCAAGGGACATCAGTTAGCATCCAGTATACATCAGCGAACATCACCAAACAGCAGAGAAAATCATCCAAACTCATAGCAAAGAACATTCAAACTCTGGAGATCAAGTACTGAAAGCCAGAACCCTACTGTGAACTCAAGAACACTCGAAGGAAAGCTCCAGTATCGCTCTCGACACACGACAAACAGCCCTCGACCAGAAGTTCACACTTTGTATTCACACACGACAAACACTTGTTTTTACATTCAAACACTTGTACTTTACATTTCGAAGTATTTCCTTCATTTGTATTGTAATCATCGTACGATCGACGCCAGTACTAAGGACGTCGCCCCTGATTGGTGACCATAGTGCAGCGACGACACACACTGTCGTCCGCAGGTTTTTTCCTCGATTGAGGTTTTTCCTGCGTCATCAAATCCCTTGTCTTGTTTATTTTTTCCCTCACTGCACGTCTCGTCGAAAGATCCTTTCTTTAGTTGATTAAGTCCACATCAACCTTAAGTTGTCCCTTTGGTGCGATTTTTGGCATTAACAGTTTGGCGCCATCCGTGGGACCACATCTAGAGAAAATCCTCGACGAACGTGCACCCTACTAACAGTTTCTTGGAGTTTTTTCTGCTCTCTATTACAGGAACAATGGCAGCCCCTGGAAATCCGCAGCAAGCTGTTGCTCAGATGTATCAGGAGCTCGAAGTTGCCAGGAATCAGTTCAATGCAATGGCAGAGCAGAATCGCAGAGCAGCTGAGGAGATCGCGCGGTTAAGAAATCCTCTTGGGCCTCAAAATGGTTCTAGGCCGTTCATACAGAACCCAATTCCAAGATCGTTCGACCAGAATGGCCCCAGACCATTTGTCCCGAATCCAGGTTCATTCGTGCAGAATCAGCATCCAGGCCCGTTCATGCAGAATCAACAGCCAGGGACGTTCAACCCAAATCCTCAGTTTCGGACAGTTCCTCCTCAGCACAAAAGGCCACCACCCATGAATAATGGGTCTCAGCCATTACAAGGGTCGCAGCCTTTCCAGCAGGGGTCGCAACCATTTCAGCAGCCATTTCAGATTGGACCTCAAGGTAGATCGCAGCCTTTCCAGCAAGGATCGCAGCCGTTTCAGAATGGACCGCAACAATTCCACTATGGGTCGCAGCCATATTTTGTCCCGTTCAACGGGGACACCAATGGTTCGTCACATGGTAATGGCACTAGTCCAGGGATCAATCCCTCGACAGGGGCAAATCCTGATCTTAACGATCCTGTCGACCAGCGTTTGAAGATGTTAGAAGACCAAAATGAGCGCGTCCTGTCCTTGCTCGCCAAGTTGCCTGGGGCAGCTGTGCCTATCGACGTCGAGCCTTGCTCGGGGTATCAGGCGTCACCCTTCATCGACGAGATTGCCACCGTCGAGGTCCCAAAGAAGTATAACATTCCTGCCTTCACTCCCAAATATTCTAGTGTGACTGATCCAACCGAGCATGTCGCGCAATATAAGCAGCTCATGTGGACAATCTCGATTCCACACATGTACTAGGAAGTATGCATGTGCAAGAGTTTCGGGGCGACTCTCACTGGTCCAGCTCTCCAGTGGTTGATCAATCTCAAACCCAAATCTATTGGGTCGTTCGCCGAATTGGTCAACTAATTCTCTCGGCAATTCGCCAGCAGTCGTAAGATGGAAAAACAGACTAGTGATCTATACTATGTCGTGCAGAAGACCAATGAGTCTATTCGGAGTTATTTCAATAGATTCAATGCCGAAATGATCAGTATCCGCAATTGCGACATCAAAACCGCGATCGAAGCCAATAAGCGTGGTCTAGACGATAGTTCAGGTCTATATATCGATCTGACTAAGTATCCCCCAGAGACTTTCGAAGACGTCCGAGCTCGAACCTTAGCATATATGAGGGTCGAAGACGATGCAGCCTTTCGTCGCAAACACACTAACGACAAGAAGTCGTTAGGCGTCAGAAAGTCAGAGTTCAGGCCAAAGGTTGTTTCCAAAATAGAGCCAGCACGCCAAATTTCAAATGTTCGTTTCAAGACGAAAGCAGAGGCCAAGACCGCGACTAAGTTCACTCAGTACCCCAAGATATCATCTTACGGATTCAAAGGATCTGCAAAGGACTTAGTCGAAGCTCTGAAAGGTTCCCAAGCGACCATTCGATGGCCAAAGAAGTCTGACCTGGACGATGCTAAGAAAGACAAATCAAAGTGGTGCGACTTCCACGTCGATCATGGTCATACGACAGACGATTGTGTCGCATTGAAGAAGGAGTTAGCGTATCACTTCCCGAAAGGAAATCTCAAGGATATCATCGACGATGTTGCTATTCCAGCTAATAGCCATCGACCGTCGACTCCCGAACATACAAAAGTTGTCAATTAAATTTCCCTACGTCATGGGGAATCCAAGAGATTAAGAGTGAGCCAAAAGTTGCTCGTGAGTGCTACAAGTCTACCTTGAAGCCGCGAAAATAAACCAAAGTCACAAGATCAGGCTCTCGACAGGTTCGTTCTTCTATCCCTAAATTAATATCTTTTCCACAGGGATAAATCTACTATGGTGTCTCGTCGCACGACAACATAGTCGACCGCATGACAATATTTCTCCGTGTCATTCTGTCATTTAAAACCTATCTTTTCCTCCCAAAAAGGATACGGTAATAAATGACAGGGGGCCAATAGAGAGAGTCTGAAGTGGTACGTTCTCTAACTCTTTCTCATGCGATTTTTTTTCTCACAAAACGTTTACTGATTTAAGCATCGGAGGGTCGTTGGCTAGCCAACGACCAACCCCCGGCATCGTTTTATCGCAGAATCGCACGACAGGTTATCGCAGAATCGCACGACAATAATCATTAAGTCTACTATATGACTTTAATATCGCAAGGTCGAACGACATAAACGATCAGGTCTCTAACTTGATCATTTATCCACAGGGGCATACGATACAAACTCATTGTATGATCTGGTCGTACGATCGCAAAGTCTAAACGACTTTACCACTAAGTTTCTTAACTTTCATACCCTGAATGGATGCTTTAATCGCGTGTTCTTATATGTGTTTTACGTCATTCTCATCGTATTACAATGAAGGCCTTAGTCGCATGATTTCCTATGTATCTTACATTCCATCGATGTGATATTTGCTTACCAAGTATATGAAAACACAAGTTCAAACACAAAAAGTGCATTTACTGAAAAGATCGTCAGGTGCACGCTCGACCATCAACAGTCGAGCAGCAAAGCAAAACAAAATAAAATTCCTAAATTAAAAGAGGAACATCCATCGCATTCATGCCCGAAGTCCCGTCCTGAAGGCTTTCGCCTGCCACCTCCTCCTCAGCGTCCTTCTCATCATCCAAGTCGAGATCCCTCTCGGTCCCGACTCTCTCATAAAAGAGACGCGGCTCATCTGACGCTGAAGCCAAAGGATCCTTGCCCTGCAGGTGACATCGCATAACTGTCGCACGCGCAGTAAGTCGAGCATAAGAAAAGAAAGACTTATTTTCGTCCTTCAACTCATCAGACTCCTTCTTCAAATTTATCACTTTAGCCTTGATTCCCTCGACTTCCTTCCTCTTCGCGGTTACGGATTCCTTCATCCCCTCCAGCTCCTCTCTCTGGTCGCGCATCAAAATCAGGGACTCCTTCAAACGCGAGTTTATCTCGTCTCTTGTATGACTGAGGGCATCCAATTCGTCCAGAGCATGATCAAGGCGCACCGACATCGCTTCTTCATGCTCCAAAGCAGCTTTCTATTTAGCTAAAGATGCATCTTCATCTTTGGTAACAGAAGCCGTTGAAACCTCTATATTCATCGTTTCGGCATGTAATGCCAGGGAAGCTTGGAACGCCTGAAGAATCATAATATGAGCGGCGTTAGTAAACAACGACAACGACAAACGACAAGTCTTGAAAGAAAGGCTTACCAAGAATAAGAGTCCAGCTGTATGGAACTCTTTCTTCTCGAAATAAAACCCGTCAAAACACTCCCTGAAAGACGGAAGCAAATATTTTTCTAAATGGGGGAACAACTTCGTCTCGTCCAAGACATTGTCGTCCAGAAAACCCGACGACAACGTAAAGTTGACCGTCGTTTCCCCCACAGGTCCCTTCTGCGCACCTTTGCCCCTGTCGGCCGATGAAAGGCCGGATAGGACGACGGGAGACATCGTCGCCAGTTGCGCAGTATCCACAGATTATGCGCCGGTCGTGTCAAACGCAACCGACGCCTTCGCCTTTTTGGACAAGGAAACCCTCGATGGGTTACCCGTCTTCAAAGACGGTTCCCTCAGAACGGACACCTTTGTCCTCTTTAAGAGGCCCGACCCGGCTGTCGGGACCTCTTTTCTCTTCAGGACTCCCAACCCAGTCGTCGAAACGTCCTTCTCCCTCGCCTCGCGAGCTACTTCGACTTGGGCCATCTTCCTAGCAACAGAAGACGTCGCCTGTGCTTGAGATTCACCTGTATGGTAAAAGAAAGAAATTAGACGACTCAGAACAGAGAAAGACCATGTCAAGCGAAAAGAAGACAAAAGGATACTTACCAATTATCTCTACCTCTGGTTCTTCGCTCTTCTCTTCCTCCTCAGTCTTCTCAGAGTCCTCTTCTTCTTCTTTCTCCTCTCGACCCATCCTCATTCTGTCGCTCAAGAAAACGGTGTCATCATCCTCGTCTATCAAATGACGCGTGACGTACGACCGGACTTCAGTACTAAATTCCAAGAACTTTTCGATCTTAGCCCGAGAAGCATCATCCGGCTTTACCTTATCGAAATCAATATCTATGCATAAAAAAGAAGATCAGTCGAAAAAACAATCGAGCAACAGAATAACATGAAAACGTACAGTCAAAGGCTCACCCGTCATATTCCAACCCTCCCTAATCCAGTCACTATCAGTGTCCAGCGTCGACACCCGTACGAATATTTACCTCTTCTTCCATCCAAAGTCGTTGACCGCAGTATTTAAAACCAGGGTACGATCACCCTTGCACCTTGAAAACAAACTATAGCGACGGTACCGGTCATTCTTGACCTTATACGCCGTCAGAAGGTCTCTCACATTCATCGGTGGATTCCAGTTGGAGGTAAGTCGTTCGATGATCAAGATAACTCGCCAGAACTGGGGCATCAGTTGCCCTGGCGAAAGATCAAATTCACACAGGAACCCTTTGACTAAAGGCGAATATGGCCAGTGAAAGCCTATCTTGAACGGGTATTCGTATATAACAACGTACCCCTCGGGGCACATTTCCGGTCGAACCTTGCCGACCTTGCTTACGGTAATCCCCATGGGAATCCTCGCTAGACTTCTAAAGTCGTCGAGATCTTCTTCGTTTTTAATGGTGCTTCTAGGCTCTGTCGACATTGCCAGCCCCGTTAAATTGATTTGCACTTCTGAGAGGCCCCAGATATCCCAGTTTTTTTAGGCTTTCTAGCAATAGATTTGCGACGCATACGCAAACTGGAGGGTCGTATCTTATATGATCTCAGAAAAACTTAAATTAGGTCAAAGATCCTTGCAAGTTCTAATCGAACGGAAATCGCCAAGAAAAGATCCAACGTAATCTTTATTTATGCAGTCGATCTTGTCAGGTCGAGCCCTTTGATAACCGCCGCACATCCCCGTCCTTTCGTATGACAATAGGGATCATCAACACCTGTCATCGACAGCTGGTAAACATCATCGTGTGTCAGTATGACCTCACGACCTCGTCCCCTTTTCAACTTCTCGTTTAGTTAAAGGCGAACCGGTCCAGTTCCATGACAACCAGGTAAGTCTCTCAACACAGGTCACAAGTCTAAGCGTTCGACAAGCAAAATTTAAAACTTAAATTTGACATTCAATTTTCAAATTTTGGGGGCAAACTATTTGGGCAAAAAATCACGTCGTACGACCACGACCAGGGCAGGTAAGACACGCGTTATAATCCAAATCTTGTATTAAGATAAGGTCTCGACAAGAACCCATAAAACATCCGTCGTCTCCCGTAAAAGGTAAGTCGTACGTCTCCCATGACGCACGACCATAGCATCGCCCGTCCTGTACGACCACCGCGTAAGATCATTGTACCTTCGACCAAAGCTAACGTTAACCCTGACTGTTATGTTTGTTAAGTATTTAATGCAGGAGTCAAAGCCATTAACAGCAAGCAGCCGTAACGGACGAAGAGCATTATGGATAATCACTCCGGCGACCGTTTCCAGCCGTTGATCAAATCATTAATGGAGCTAATTAATGACGCGATGACTATAAAAGACAAGCTAAAGCCTCTTTTCAAGGGACATCAGTTAGCATCCAGTATACATCAGCGAACATCACCAAACAACAGAGAAAATCATCCAAACTCATAGCAAAGAACATTCAAACTCTGGAGATCAAGTACTGAAAGCCAGAACCCTACTGCGAACTCAAGAACACTCGAAGGAAGGCTCCAGTATCGCTCTCGACGCACGACAAATAGCCCTCGACCAGAAGTTCACACTTTGTATTCACACACGACAAACACTTGTTTTTACATTCAAACACTTGTACTTTACATTTCGAAGTATTTCCTTCATTTGTATTGTAATCATCGTACGATCGACGCCAGTACCAAGGACGTCGCCCCTGATTGGCGACCATAGTGCAGCGACGACACCTACTGTCGTCCGCAGGTTTTTTCCTCGATTGAGGTTTTTCCCGCGTCATCAAATCCCTTGTCTTGTTTATTTTTTCCCTCACCGCACGTCTCGTCGAAAGATCCTTTCTTTAGTTGATTAAGTCCACATCGACCTTAAGTTGTCCCTTTGGTGCGATTTTTGGCATTAACAGCTATACTTCGAAGTGTTTATTTGGGAAGAGATTTCGCCCTGATTCCTTTCCATTCTTCGTCCGAACTTACTCGAATCGCTGCAAATCTTCAACCCGCAGTTGAGAGTGTTTATATAAGACCTTGTTCTGTCCTCTGACTCATAATGTCGACGGAGCCTGCTAGTCTTATCATGAATCACGTAGACTTAGATGCTTTTAGGAGTTTAGCAAAAATTCCTGCAAATGTAGAGTTGCGGTGCCCGGGGATTGTTCGTTCTAAGGATTGCCCTGAGGGATATCTCGTTTTGTACGAGTATCCTTTTAAGATAGGGTTTCAATGGCCGTTTTCTGGTTTAGCCAAGTCATTCATGCAGGATTTCGATGTGTCACCGGGACAATTGATGCCCCAACTTTGGCGAGTTTTGTTGGTTATTGAGCGAGCGTCCGCGAAATGGGAGTCTCCTATGATCATGAATGATTTCTTGGCGGCGTACCAAGTTAAAAAGGATAAGAACTGGCGTTATAGTTCTTATTCTAAGTTCAGGGGTGATCGTGCCTTGGTTTTGGGAACTGGCGTCAATGATCGTGGGTGGAAGTCGAGGTATGTATTTGTTCTTACCGAGTCATTGGATTCCAGCAGCAATTGGATGCGGTCAGACTGGAATAAGACAGGTATGCTTCGTTTGTTTCTGAATTTTATTTATTTTTATGACTTCTACTTATCACTTTCCTCTTGTCGCCTTCAGAGATTCAGCTTGTCGAAGTGAAACCGACTGTGGATTCCCAGGCTAAGATCAACAAGTTCTTGAGTCTTAGCGTTGATGACCGATCTTTCGTTTCGTGGCAATCGGCGGTCGAGGACGAGGATGAGGACGTGATAGAAGAAAGAGATGAGGACGTACAGGAAGAGGCGACTGGTAAGTGTATCATAGTTTTTATTTTATTTCATTTACTCTATCTGTCTGACGATTCATGTATTTCCTGATCAGTGCCGACCGAGAGGAAATCGGTCTCTAGGGCGAGAGGAAAGCAGGTTATGCGTGCCCTTCGGGGTGAAAATGTTTCGACAGCTGGGTCGAGCCAGAAGAGAACCAAGAAGACAGTCCTGAGGGAACCGTCGTCGAGGGTTGATAACTCACCGGGAGTTGTTCTGCCTAAGAAGGACTAGGGCGTCATCTAGCCGTCCTGACGTGATGGACGCGACACCAGCAAGTTCTGCGCTTCCGGCGACAGTGACGAAACCGGTGTCTCAAGTGTCAATCCCAATGTCTGCCGACAGGGGCGAGGGATCATCGGCCGAAGTTATGACGTTTAATTTTACATTGCCGTCTAACTTTATGGCGGATGGTGTCCTAGACGGGACGGCGTCGTTCCCTCATCTGGGGAAGTATTTGCTCCCGTCTTTCGGGGAGCGTTTTCGTGGAGTTCCGACCGGAGAGATTGGATCTCAAGTTGCCAATCTGGCGTTCACGGTGAGTGTCAATCTTTCATGACTTGTCTCGTTCGTTTAGTCGTATAATATATTCTTGTGTTATTTTTCAGACGTTCCAGTCGTCTTTGGCATTACACGCTGGGATGTCGAAAGTTGAAGGGTTGATGGCGTCTGCCCTTGAAAGAGAAGCTGCGGCGTTGGAGAGAGAGAAGGCGGCTTTAGATAGGGAGAGGTTTGCCTTGGCGCGTGCTGACGAGCTAGCCATCCAGCTTTTCGATGCTCAGTATGAACTGCATGAGGTTCGTGCGGGAGGGGTGGCATATGAAGTCCCTCAGGTCGGGACTTCGAGCAGGGATACGACCGATGTTCCCCCTGTCGTCTAGAATTTTTTCTTTCCTTGTTGTTTTTGCCACTTGACCTATCGGGGGTTGAGTATGTATATGATGGTTTACTCAACGAATATATCTTTTGTTTTGAATCTTATGCTTTATTCAAATCATATTGATTATGAAGTCGAACATAAGATACATATGAAATCACGCGACTAAGGCACTCATTGTAATACGATAATAAGAACGTAAAACAAATAAAAACACGCGATTAAAGCATCCATTCAGGGTATAAAAGCAAAGAAACTTAGATGTAAGTTATTTAGGATTTGCGATTGTACGACGAGATCGTACGAGGAATTTGCGCCGTATGCCCCTGTGGAGGGATGGTAAGGGAAGAAAATCCTGATTGTTTATGTCGTGCGATTCTGCGAATTTAAAGTCATCTAGTAGACTTAATGATTATTGTCGTGCGATTCTGCGATAATCTGTCGTGCGATTCTGCGATAAAACGATGTCGGGGGTTGGTCGTTGGCTAGCCAACGACCCTCTGATGCTTAAGTCAGTAAACGTTTTGTGCGAAAAAATCGTATAAAAAAGGGTTAGAGAACGTACCATTTCAGACTCTCTCTATTTGCCCCCTGTCATTTATTACCTTATTCTTTTTGGCAAGAAAAGATAGGTTTTAAATGGCGATCCTGTGAAATATTGTCCTGCGGTCGACTATGTTTTCGTGCGACCGGGCACCATAGTAGACTTATCTATGTGAAAAAGATATTAATTTAGGGATAGAGGAACGAACCTGTCGACAGCCTGATCTTGTGACTTTGGTTTATTTTCGCGGCTTCAAGGTAGACTTGTAGCACTCACGAGCGACTTTTGGCTCACTCTTAATCTCTTGGATTCCCCATGGCGTAAGGAATTTCAACATTTGATGATACGTCGAGGGAACGACTTTCATATCATGGATCCATGGTCGTCCTAAGATGATGTTATAGGCCGACACACAATCGATGACACTGAACTTGGTATGTTTGTTGACTCCTCCGGTGTAGACGGACAAGATTATCTCTCCGAAGGTGCTCGCCGCTTCTCCATTGAAACCGACCAAAGTCGTCGAACGTCGGGTGATTTCCGAGTGATCGATTCCCATGGCTTTGATGGTGTTGAGAAAAATGACATTTGCTGAGCTTCCCCCGTTGATCAAGACTCGACGCGTTAGACAGTTACCGACTGTGAGCTGAATGATCAACCCGTCGTGATGCTTCTGATACGAGTCGCCAAGGTCGTCGTGGTCGAACACAATCTTCATGGCTTCTAGCTCCAAATCTCCTTTGGGTCTAGACGAGCGAGGAATAGGCCGATCATCGGGCGCCTGACTGGCATGACGCTTGGCCGCTGAATACGTCAGACCACACACATCTGAACCACTGGTGATGCAATTGACGACCTTCGCATGCTCGGGGGTCGTCGGTCGATGGCTATTAGCTGGAATAACGATGTCATCGATGATATCTTTGAGTTTTCCTTTCGGGAAGTGATATGCTAATTCCTTCTTCAATGCGATACAATCTTATGTCGCATGACCATGATCGATGTGGAAGTCGCACCACTTTGATTTGTCTTTCTTAGCATCGTCTAGGTCGGACTTCTTTGGCCATCGAATGGTATCTTGAGCGGCCTTCAGAGCTTCGACTAAGTCCTTTGCAGATCCTTTGAATCCGTAAGAGGATATCTTGGGGTACTGAGTGAACTTAGTCGCCGTCTTGGCCTCTGCTTTCGTCTTGAAACGAACATTTGAAATTTGGCGCGCTGGCTCTATTTTGGAAACAACCTTTGGCTTGAACTCTGGGTTTCTGACGCCTAACGACTTCTTGTCGTTAGTGTGTTTGCGACGAAAGGCGACATCATCTTCTACCCTCATATATGCTAAGGTTCGAGCTCGGACGTCTTCGAAATTATCCGAGGGGATATTTGGTCAGGTCGGTGTATAGACCCGAACTATCGTCCAGACCACGCTTATAGGCTTCGATCGCGGTTTTGAAGTCGCAATTGCGGAAGCTGATCATTTCAGCATTGAATCTATTGAAATAATTCCGAATAGACTCATTGGTCTTCTGCACGACATAGTACAGATCACTAGTCTGCTTTTCCATCTTACGGCTGCTGGCGAATTGCCGGGAGAATTGGTTGACCAATTCGGCGAACGACCCGATAGATTTGGGTTTGAGATTGATCAACCACTGGAGAGTTGGACCAGTGAGAGTCGCCCCGAAACTCTTGCACACGCATACTTCCTGGTACATGTGTGGAATCGAGATCGTCCACATGAGCTGCTTATATTGCGTGACATGCTCGATTGGATCGGTCACACCCGAATACATTGGAGTGAAGGTAGGAATGTTGTACTTCTTTGGGACATCGACGGTGGCGATCTCGTCGATGAAGGGCGACGCCTGATACCCCGAGCGAGGCTCGACGTCGACAGGCACGGATGCCCCAGGCAACTTGGCGAGCAAGGACAGGACGCGCTCATTTTGGTCTTCTAACATCTTCAGACGTTGGGCGACGGGATCGTTAAGATCAGGATTTGCCCCTGTCGAGGGATTGGTCCCTGGACTAGTGCCATTACCATGCGACGAACCATTGGTGTCCCCGTTGAATGGAACAAAATATGGCTGCGACCCATAGTGGAATTGCTGCGGTCCATTCTGAAACGATTGTGGTCCATGCTGAAATGGCTGCGATCTCTGCTGGAAAGATTGTGATCCTTGCTGGAAAGGTTGCGGACCATTCTGGAACGGCTGGGAAAACGGCTGGGATCCATTCTGAAATGGCTGGACGCCACCTTGCAATGGTTGGGATCCATTGTTCAAGGGTGGTGGTCGGATGTGCTGAGGGGGAATCTGCCCAGACTGGGGATTCGGAATGAACGGACTCGGCTGCTGATTTTGCATGAATGGACCTGGATGCTGATTATGCGCGGACGGGCCTGGTCCCGGACCTGGATTCTGGATGAATGGTCTAGGACCATTCTGGGGTCCAAAAGGGTTCTTTAGCCGCGCGATCTCTTCAGCTGCTCTGCGATTCTGCTCTGCCATTACATTTAGTTGATTCCTGGCAACCTCGAGCTCCTGATACATTTGAGCGACGGCTTGCTGCGGATTTCCAAGGGCTGCCATTTTCCTGCAACATAAGATAGAAGAAACTCCAAGAAACTATTAGTAGAATGCACGTTCGTCGAGGATTTTCTCTAGATGTAGTCCCACGGATGGCGCCAAACTGTTAATGCCAAAAATCGCACCAAAGGGACAACTTAAGGTCGATGTGGACTTAAACAACTAAAGAAAAGAATCTTTTGACAAAGCATTCGACAAAGACGAAAATGTAAACGAGACAGAGAATTTGGTGACGCGGGAAAAACCTCAACGAGGAAAAAACCCGCGGACGACTGTGGAAGTCGTCGCTGCACTATGGTCGCCAAACAGGGGCGATGTCCTTGTGTTTCTGGTGTCGATCGTACAGAGATTACAATACAAATGAAAGAAAGATTTCGAAATGTAAAGTAACAAGTGTTTCGAATGTAAAAACAATGTGCGTCGTGTGTTTAAACTGTGTGTCGTGCGCTGATGTCGTGCGTCGAGAGCGATTCTTCTGAGAGCAATTTCTGTGCTTCAAGTGTTCTTTCGAGTTCGAGTGTTTGTATCTGTTGTTCGATGTCCCTTGAACCGAGGATTGAGCTTGGAATTTATAGTCTTCGGGCACTTTAATTGGCTCATTAAATACTTCGATAACTGTCGTAACGGACGTCGTCTTTAGTGCTGTTAATGGCTTCCATCAGTTATAGTCGTTGTCCATTAATGACGTTGACTCCTGCAATAAACACTAAACAAACGTAACAGTTGTATCACACGTTAGCTAGTCGAGGTCGCATGGTTCTATGCGACGATCGTGTGAAACGTACGACATCGTGGTCGAGTGTCGTGAGGTAAATAACTTTTGATCTTAACTTTAGTCGGGGGATAAAGTGCTATGATTTTACCTTACCAGAAGTAACAGAAGTGAGTGCTTTTACTTACCTTGGCCGTGGTCAAGACTGGTGAAATTTTGCCCAAACAAGCGCCATTCAGGATCAAGATGATCTTGATAGTTTTAGGAATTTAGCGAAAATCCCAACGGGGATCACAGTAAGCAAGGTCGGTCAAATTCGGCCGGAGATATGTGTTTGGGCAAAAAAATCACGTCACTCAACCGCGACCAGAACAGGTAAGACGTATGATTAAGGACTATATCTTGTATTAAGATAAGGTCTCGACAAAGACCCAGAACACCATCGTCATCCCTCATAAAAGGTAAGTCGAGAGTTCCTCACGACGCTCGACCATAGCGTCGCCCGATCCGCACGACTATTATATAAAGACGCACGACCTCGACCAAAGCTAACGTTAACCATAACCGTTTGTTAAGTGTTTAATGCAGGAGTAAAAGTCATTAAGGAGTAACGACTATAACCGACGCAATCATTAAACAGCCGGCGACCGTAACGGACGAAGATCATTACTCCGGCGACCGTTTCCAACCGTTAAGGCCATTAAAGGAGCATTCATGGATGAAGCTAAGGACACGAAGACTATAAATATCAAGCTCAATCAACATTTCAACACATCGAATATCCGGCAATTAACAACCGAAGCAATATTCAAGAACACCTGAAGTGAAGAACCACTATTCTAAGTATTGCTCTCGACGCACCACAACAGCCCTCGACCAGCAGTTCACACTTTGTTTCGTACACGACAAACACCTATTTTTACATTCAAACACTTGTACTTTACATTTTGAAGCATTTTCTTCATTTGTATTGTAATCACTGTACGATCGACACCAGTATCCAAGGACATCGCCCCTGATTGGCGACCATAGTATAGCGACGACACCCCCTGTCTTCCGCAGGTTTTTTCCTCGATTGAGGTTTTCCCTGCGTCATCAAATCCCTTGTTTCTTTATTTTATTTATCATCGCACGTCTCGTCGAAAGATTCTTTCTTTAGTTGTTTAAGTCCACATCGACCTTAAGTTGTCCCTTTGGTGCGATTTTTGGCATTAACAGTTTGGCGCCATCCGTGGGACTACATCTAGAGAAAATCCTCGACGAACGTGCATTCTACTAATAGTTTCTTGGAGTTTCTTCTATTTTCTGTTGCAGGAAAATGGCAGCTGTTAATGCCAAAAATCGCACCAAAGGGACAACTTAAGGTCGATGTGGACTTAAACAACTAAAGAAAGAATCTTTCGACGAGACGTGCGACGATAAATAAAATAAAGAAACAAGGGATTTGATGACGCAGGAAAAACCCCGAACGAGGGAAAAAACCTGCGGACGACAGGGGGTGTCGTCGGTGCACTATGGTCGCCAATCAGGGGCGATGTCCTTGGATACTGGTGTCAATCGTACAGTAATTACAATACAAATGAAGGAAACGCTTCGAAATGTAAAGTATAAGTGTTTGAATGTAAAAACAAGTGTTTGTCGTGTACGAAACAAAGTGCGAACTGCTGGTCGAGGGCTGTTGTCGTGCGTCGAGAGCGATACTTAAAATAATGGTTCTTCACTTCAGGTGTTCTTGAATATTGCTTCGGTTGTTAATCGCCGGATATTCGATGTCTTGAAATGTTGATTGAGCTTGATATTTATAGTCTTCGCGTCCTTAGCTTCATCCATAAATGCTCCTTTAATGGCCTTAACGGCTGGAAACGGTCGCCGGAGTAATGATCTTCGTCCGTTACGGTCGCCGGCTGTTTAATGATTGCGTCGGTTATAGTCGTTGCTTCTTAATGACTTTTACTCCTGCATTAAACACTTAACAAACGGTCATGGTGAACGTTAGCTTTGGTCGAGGTCGCACGTCCTTATGTAATAGTCGTGCGGATCGGGCGACGCTATGGTCGAGCGTCGTAAGGAACTCTCGACTTACCTTTTATGAGGGACGACGATGGTGTTTTGGGTCTTTGTCGAGACCTTATCTTAATACAAGATATAGTCCCTAATCATATGTTTTACCTGTTCTGGTCGCGGTCGAGCGACGTGATTTTTTGCCCAAACAGTTTGCCCCCAAAATTTGAAAATTGAATGTCAAATTTAAGTTTTAAATTTTGCTTGTCGAACGCTTAGACTTGTGACCTGGGTTGAGGGACTTACCTGGTTGTCGTGGAACTAGACCGGTTCGCCTTTAACTAAACGAGAAGTTGAAAAGTTATGACGTCATACTGACGCACGATGGTGCTTGCCAGCTGTCGATGACAGGTGTCGACGATCCCTGCGGTCATATGAAGGGACGAGAGCATGCGGTGATCATCAAAGGGCTCGAACTGACATGATCGACTGCATAAATAAAGATTATGATGGATCTTTTCTTGGCGATTTCCGTTCAATTAAAACTTGCAAGAATCTTTGACCTATGTCAGGATCGATTCCAAACAAGAATAATTATACTTAGAAATCAGAGTTAAAGAATCTTGCGGAATAGAACTTTAATTCAAACACACTCAATGAACAACTAATCAGAAAACACAATCTGTTTGTATTCAATACTTCACCTCACAAGTATACAACCAAACCTCAATCTTGTTGAACAGGCTCAACAAGACGACTTCTACTTCTCTAGAAATAGGGTTCTATACCTTGAGGTTAATTCTCTCTAAAACAAAGACGAATTCTAAAGATGTCTCCGAATAGCTATCTATCAAAATCTATTTATACTAAATAATTACAAGATAACTATCAAAATAAAATTGATATTCATAATATTCTTTCATGCTTATCTTCAATCATTCCATCTTTATCTCCAACATTCTCGCATTCCATAATTATGATCACAAGCAGTATTAACATCGTTATGCACAAGCAGTACTAACATTGTTCCAGCAGCATTAACTTTTACTTGAAGTACTAACTTTGCTCTGGCAGTAGTATTGTTGTTCTGGCAGTACTAACCATACTTGGCAAATCTTCAGTTCCCAACAATCTCCCCCTAACTTGACTTTTTAGGTTGAGAAGTCAAGTTCTTCAGATGATGCTTCCAAAACCTAATCATGAACACATAAATCAGGATTCAAACCCAGGCTTTGATTGATAATCCTTCTCACCAAGTATCTTCCCATTTCAGAATCCTTGTTGCAAGCCAACTTAGCATGTAGCATTCCATTCAACCTTTTCTTGCTGTGCTTGTATGCAACATCCACCAAATAATACTCATGATATGTATAGTCCAGTGTGATGACATACACTTCACATTTTTCAATGAGCATCCAGTTGGTAATGGCTTGAAAATTTCTTTCTATCATATACTGAACTGCTTCTGGTTTGAACATTAGGCACAGGTATTCAAGAACCAATTTGGTGATAGACATCCCTTTCTCATTCAGCATATTTCCATACAGCTTCATTCCAACCTTGTACATCTCCTCTATGTCAGATCTAGAGCACATTCTGATAAGTCTTCCCCATGTAGAACAGACCTCATACTTCCCATCTGCTCTTTTGACTCTAATGTACTCCTTTCTCTGATCTACCAAGGTATCCCAGAAGATGATCTCAGGAGGCATGGAAGATAATGGGTCAACTTTGATTGGATCAATATCAACCATAGTGATATACATATCACATTGAGCATTACTTGGTTGACCTGATGGAGTTGCTACTTCTTCTTCAGCAACCTTTGTATCATCTTTCTTTTCTGGAACATCCTCTTCTTTTTCTTCTTCTACCACTGGTTCTACCCTAGGTTTCTTGACAACTTTCCTCTTGGTAGCTATAGACTTGGTTCTTGCTCTTTTCAGTGACACCAGCTTTTCACCCAGAGTTTCTTCTTGCTTTTTAGGAGTGTCATGTTTGGCTTTAATCAAAGCCTCTGCAACTTCAACTTCTTCCAAAGTAGGCATTTTAGTTTCTGTTGCTTCCTTTGTTTCTGCTGCTTCTTCCTTTGCAGATACTGCTTCTTGCATGGTTTCTGCTGCTTCTTTTGTTTCTGCTGCCTCTGGAATGGTTTCTGCCGCTTCTGCTTTTTGACTTTCATCATCATTAACCGTTTCTGCTGCATGATCAGTTTCTGCTTCTTTCTGAATTTCAGCAGCATTAACCGTTTCTGCTATTGGTTCAGTTTCTGCTTCTTTCTGAATTTCAGCAGCATTAACCTTTTCTGCTGCATGATCAGTTTCTGCTTCTTTTGCAATTTCTTCAACACACTCATTCTCCCCCTTTTCCTGTGCACTCTCCATGTTGAATTCAGCTTCTGACTCCCCCTTTTTGGGAGCATCATTGTTGGGGCTTCTTCTTTTAAGAACATACTGAGCTTTCTTCTTCCTGTGCATCAACTTTGTAATCAGCTTCTTATGCTTCTCAAGCTGTGTTTGTTGATATAGGACCACTTTCTTGAGTCCATCTATCTCCTTTTGCTGACTTACAACATCTGTGTTGATATTGGCAATGGTTTCCATCAATTCCTCATATGTATATCTATCCTCACCTTGTTTAGGAGTTTTTACTTCCTTTAAAGGATCACTGGAAATTTTAGTAGGTGTCTTTTGCCTAGCAAAAGCACTGCCTACCCCCGTGGTTTCTTGGCACCTGGGACCTCTGAATGATTTCTCATTCTGAGTTGCCGTGAGGAAGGTCTTAGTTATGTTACCACTGTCCTTCTCTGTGCTAGCAGAAGTAGTGGCAGCCTTGCTACTCACATGCTCAACCTTCTCCTTAGTGAGCACCTTCTTGGGGTTGGGAGATACCCCTGTGGTTTCCCTTTCGATATTCTCTATTGGAGAATGCTCCAATAGAGGGCTTAAAGTCTTTGGGCTTGTAGGAGGTACATCAAGGGAAGGAGCCTTGTGTACCATTCTTCTTGTAAACTTTTTGGTTATGAGAGGAGTGGGTCTTTGAAGAATGGACTGAGGAATTTCTTTGGTGATTGAAGGTGGGGTTTGGCTATCAGTGGGTTGGTCTAATGAGGGCCTTGACCCTGATGCCATACCTTCTTGTGTGTGGGACACACCCATCATTGTAGAGAACAATGGAGTGTCAACTCCTTCCGAGTCCCTGGAAGTTCTTCTCATATTTGAGAAGACCTTTCCTTTAGGGGGTTTAGGTACATATACCTCAGAAAATTGAGGCAAATCCGTCAATTCCTGAGTAATCACTGCTTGGACAAACCTTGGGTACATATAAAAACTCTTTTTGGATTTCAGGTTTGACACAAGATCATTGAAAATCATTTGTGAAAAATTAAACTTCCTGGCAGTGGCCAAGCATACCAGGGCATAAGCAATGGTACTACTAAACTCACTCCATCCAGTAGTTTTCTTTGAAATGCAATGCATTAAGGTATGAACAAAGAATCGCCATTGTGTAGAAAATTTAGACTTGAAAAACTTAAAGATTCCAATGGGACCTTCATACCCCATTCTCGTTAAATTTGAGTATAGATCGTCATTAGGAATAGACGTCATACCTGAGGCATCATCCAATCGAAGAGTGATGCGAATAAGCTCCTCTGTAACATTCAAGGGTTTGTCACACACCCTTGTTTTGATGATTTTCTGCCCATCTTCAGACACCACGGTGGCATTTTCCCAGAACTGCTTCTGATGCTCGGTGTAGATTGTCGGGGTCACCGTTAGGGCATAGGATATATGCGTGTACTTGAGGAAATCCACAATGTCGTGAAAACCTGCGGACTGTTTTGGCTTCTGGAGCATGGCAATCTCGTTGTGTTCGTCGATAAACTCCATTGTACCTGAGGATTCTTGACAGAAAACAAAGATTCTTGGGAGAGAATAGTTAGAAAGAGAGAGAGATGAATAGAATTCAAAGAGACGTTATGAACTTTGGCGGGCTGAAAGAGGTATTTATAGCAGTAGTAGCCCTAATATTTCTTTTAAAGCAGTATTAACGACACATGCAGTATTAAGTACGAAGCAGTATTAACTATGTACTGGCAGTAGTAACTATGCACTGGCAGTAGTAACTATGCACTGGCAGTAGTAACTATGCACTGGCAGTAGTAACTATGCACTGGCAGTAGTAACTTTTCAGCACTTGTCAATCTGAGTCATACAGAAGATCCTGAGAAGAAGAGTTAGTAGTACCAAATATAGAAGGAAATACAGGTATAAAAACTGAAAATCATGACTTTATTCAAGGTTGATCATGCCCACACTTGTTACCAAGAAAGTGAATCTACCCACATCAAAAGCTTTTGTGAATAGATCAGCAAACTGGTCATTGGTATGAACTTTAGCAACTTGAATTAATTTCTTTTCATTACAATCTCGAATAAAGTGATACCTGATCTCTATGTGCTTTGTTTTTGAGTGTTTGACTGGATTGTTAACAATGCTAATAGCACTATTGTTGTCAATGAAGATTGGAGTGTGAAGAAATGTTACCCCATAGTCCAACATATGATTCTGTATCCATAGAACCTGAGAGCAGCAGCTTGCAGCAGCTATATACTCAGCTTCTGTTGTAGATAAGGACACTGTGGTTTGTTTCTTACACTGCCAAGATACTAGTCTTGCACCCAAAAACTGACATCCACCTGAAGTAGACTTCCTATCCATGTTAGCTCCACCCAAGTCACTATCTGAGTATGCAAGTAGATCAAAGGATGATTCATAAGGATATCAGAGACCTAATCTAGGTTGCCCTCTTAGGTATCTAAATATCCTCTTGACTGCATGAAGGTGTGATTGCTTTGGTGTAACTTGAAATCTGGCACATACACACACTGGAAACATAATATCTGGTCTAGAGGTTGTGAGATACATGAGTGATCCAATCATTGATCTGTAATGATGGACATCCACATCCTCCCCCTCAAGATCAGCATTGACCTGTTTGTGTGTCTCCATTGGTGTGCTTGCTGGCTTTGAGTCTGATAATCCAAACTTATCCAGGATGTCTTTCACATATTTGGATTGGCATATGAAAATCCCATCCTTCTTCTGTTTCACCTGAAGCCCAAGGAAGAAAGTAAGTTCACCCATGGAACTCATCTTGAAGCTCTTGTGCATTAACTCCTCAAAGTCTTTACACATGTGATCATTTGTGGATCCAAAGACAATGTCATCCACATAGATCTGAACAAGTAGGGTGTCCTGCTTTTTCCTTTTAATGAATAAGGTCTTATCAATTATTCCTCTTTCAAATCCATTTTCCAAGAGATAGGTAGACAGGGTGTCATACCATGCTCTTGGGGCTTGATGTAGACCATAAAGTGCCTTCTTTAACTTGTACACTCTGTCAGGATACAATGGATTCTCAAATCCAGGGGGTTGACAGACATACACTTCTTCATCTATAGTCCCATATAGAAAAGCACTTTTTACATCCATCTGGTAGACCTTGAACTTCATATATGAGGCATAGGTTAGAAACAACCTAATTGCCTCAATCCTTGCAACTGGAGCAAAGACTTCCTCATAGTCTATACCCTCTTCCTGAGTATACCCTTGTGCAACCAGCCTGGCTTTGTTCTTGATCACAATTCCTCTCTCATCCTTCTTATTTCTGAAAATCCACTTGGTGCCAATTGCCCTATGACCTTTTGGAAGGTCCACCAAGTTCCAAACATTCTGTAGCTTGAACTGTAGCAGCTCCTCTTGCATTGCTTCTATCCAACTTGGATCTTTCATAGCATCATAAGCCTTTTTGGGCTCAATTTGGGATAGAAAGCAAGTGAGTACAGTATTAACTGTATTTTGCTGATCTTGTAGCTCTTGAAGTCTGCTTTGATTCCTAGTCATCATGGGAGAAGCAATGTCTCCAATTACCAACTCAGGAGGATGATTTTTCTGAGTTCTTGATGGATGACCAGATTCCTCTTGTAAGTTCACATCCAGATTTGACTCATTTAAGTCTGGATTTTCTTCAGCTTCTTCAGTCACTTCAGACTCTCTGGAATTTGGACTTGAAGGCTGATTTTCCTCTATTCTTCTCTCTTCTTCATTCTGAATGGGTTCAGCTTCCTTTTCTTGTTCACAGAAGTCAACAGGATCAATGGTAGGGAGTGGAAATATCACAGACTGAATTCTGTGATCTGATGGTGGTGCATCCCTTTGTCCTGCATTTACATCACTACTGATACCCAAAGAATTAGTGAGTGAATCAATGTCAAATAGCCAATCAGGACCTGAACCAATAGGATTTGGTGTGTTCTCATTGCATTTGACATTGTCACTTTCTTCAATTATTCTAGAAGAGGTATTAAACACTCTGTAAGCCTTACTCTGAGATGAGTAACCAACAAGAAAACCATCATCTGCTTTGCTATCAAACTTACCTAAGTGAGATTTGGTATTGAGAATTGTACAAGGACACCCAAATGGTTTGAAAAATCCAATAAATGGTTTCTTTTTCTGAAAAAGCTCATAAGGTGTCTTGTTTTTAGGCTTTATTACTAAAACTCTGTTTTGGACAAAACAAGCAGTATTAACTGCTTCTGCCCAAAAAGTAGTGGGTAATTTTGAATCAGCTAAGAGAGATCTAGCAGCCTCAATTAGTGTCATATTCCTTCTCTCAGCAACACCATTCTGTTGTGGAGTCCTAGGAGCACTGTATTGTCTCTCAATTCCTTTTTCCTCACAAAAGGTGTTTAGATCAAGGTTTTTAAATTCAGTCCCATTATCTGATCTAATGACTTTCACTTTTTGATTTGATTGGTTTTCAATTCTAAGAATAAAAGATTTGATCAGTCCACTTGTCTCATCTTTAGTTCTCAGAAAATATACCCAAGTAAATCTAGAGTAATCATCAATAATAACTAAACAGTATGACTTCTTGCCAATGCTCATGACATTTGTAGGGCCAAACAGATCCATATGCAACAACTGAAGAGGATTTGAGATAGTGTTTATCTCTTTGGACTTATGAGAAGTTTTGTGTTGTTTGCCTTTGAGACAAGCAACACAATGATCATCACATGAATAAACTTTTGATGGTAAATCCCTAACAAGATTATGTTTAACAAGTTTATTCATTGTTTTAAAATTCATGTGACACATCCTTCTGTGCCAAAGTGATGATTCATCCATTGAAGCTTTTGATACCAAACAGTTTAGGGATGAATCAGATGAAACACTTTCTAAATCTAAACAATACACATTATCCTTTCTAGGAGTTCTCAATAGTATCATGTTTTCATCAACTACTTTGAATCCAGGAGCAAGAATAATGCATTCAGAATCAGTAAATAATATACTATGTTTCTTGTCACAGACCTGTGATACACTTAACAGGTTGTATCTCAATTGCTCAACATAGTAAACATCCTCAAATGTCATCTTACCTTTTGATACATCACCTTTACCACTTATCTTACCTCCTTCAGGATTATTCCCAAAAGCAACATGTCCTCCATCAATTCTTTTGAAATTCTTGAGGCAGGCCATGTTACCTGTCATGTGCCTGGAGCAACCACTATCAACATGCCAGATGCTCTTCCCCTTGAGTTGTTGGTTGCCCTGCACATAAGATAAATCAATTAGTTTTTATTGGGAACCCAAGCCAAAGTGGTCTTGGGTCTCCCTTGCTCATCAAAGTACTTACATTCAGTTTGGATAAGTTTTTCAACCTGAGGAACTTCAGTACTGGATTACTTTGTCAAGATGATTGGTCTAGCAGCACAAACACTAGAAGCAGTATTATCTTTAGAAGAAGTACTAACAGTGTTAGCAGTACTAACACTGCTAGCAGCAGTATTGCTTCTAGAAGAAGTACTAACAGTGTTAGAAGCACTAACACTGCTAGCAGCAGTACTATCTGAGGCAGCAGTACTAACACTAGTGCTTTTAGGAACCCACATTGTGACACATTCTTTTTCAGTCTTTTTCCTCATGTGGTTTTTGTATTTAGCTTGTTTCTTAGCCACATGGTTTCTTACAGGCTTCCTATAACCATTTGATTTTTGAAAAGTTCTTTGAAAATTTATTATTTGGTTAATAGGATTGAAATAACAGTGTTTGGCAAGGTGATTCAATTTGCCACAGATAAAACAAGGTTTTGGTCTGTTAATCCTTTGCAGATCAACTCCTTACTGTGGATTTGAGCATTTATTATGGTGTCCATGACTTTAGAAGCACATGAAAACTTTTCAACATCAAGTTTTACTTTCTCAAGTTCTCCTTTTAATTTCTCACATTCCTCCCTAGACTCTTTCAGTTGGAACTCCAGACCATTCTTTTCCCACTTCCAGTAGTTTGTATCATATGAGTGTTGAAGTTCATTGGCTTGAAAAGCCTTAATTTGTTCTTCAAACCTCTCAACAATCACTACATAATCTCTTCTATCCTTTTCTAATCTCTTAAGGTCATCACACATTCCCTGGTTGTGATCTCTATACTTTTTCACAGTGTCTATACAAGCTTGAGAACAGAGATTAGATTTTACCTCAGTAGGAAGATCTGAGACTTCTGCCATGAGTGCATGATTCTGAATTGCCTCTTCTGCTTGATCACTCCAATCAAATCCCATTCCTTGTTGAGAAACAAGGGCTTGAACAGAGTTTCTGTTCTGGTTGAAGCTTCCAGTCTGAGCTTGTTGATGGTTGTTTTGAGATACTCCACCTCTGCATTCTCTGGCAAAGTGTCCCATCTTATGACACTTGTATCATTCCACCTTAGACTTGTCAAACCCAGCACCATCTTCTCTTCTTTGGGAAAAGTTGTTTCTCCCAGTCCTCTTTATAAACTTCTTCACCCTCATAGAAAGCATAGCCATCTGCCACTTGATATCCATCTCCTCAAGATCATCAGCATTAATCTATTCTAAGTCATCATTAATTAATGAGGAGTTAACATGACTAGAAAAGAAAGCTTCTAGTACAGAATCATTGGCCTTCTCCTGATTGACTCCACCAGCAGTACTAACTGATTCAGGGTTAGCAGTAGAATCAGTTGATGCTGATAGGAGTGCAGCATTATACACATATCCTGAGGGCTTCTTCTTGGCTTCAACCTCTGCTTCAAATACCCTAAGATCATTGTAAAGATCATCAAGCTCTTTATCTTCTAACTGGTCATTCTGTCTGAAAGACACAGTATACATTGTCCATTCCTCACCTAATGATCTTAGAAACTTCCTGTTTACATCATCAGCCTCCATACGAACTCCAACTGTAGCCAATTCTCCAATCAACTTATTAAATCTATCAAAAGTTTGAGTCAAGACTCATTCTTTGTAGAAGTAAAATTTTCATATTGTTGCTTAAGAATTGCCTTCTGGTTCCTCTTGGTGCTCTTGGTACCAGTGAATCTCTTTTCCAATGCATTCCATAAAATCTGAGCATCAGTGCAGTGATGAAATTGGTGCTGATACTCATTGGGAATAGCCAAAAGCAGAGTGCTTAAGGCTTTCATCTCTGTTTGTCTAACCTTTCTTTCTGCATCAGTCTTTGGAGGGGGTCGTTTGCCATCTGGTCCAACCCTTCCTTCAGCACATGGACCATTCTCTATAATATCCCAGATGGAATAATCAGTAAGCAAAATATACTGCTTGATTCTAATCTTCCACATGTCAAACTCATTAGGCCTGAGCATGGGAACCTTTGAAACAAGAGTACTGTTTGATTCAACTGTGTTGTCCATAATGATTGTAGATTTCTAAGAAACCAAGCTCTGATACCACTTGTCAGGATCGATTCCAAACAAGAATAATTATACTTAGAAATCAGAATTAAAGAATCTTGCAGAATAGAACTTTAATTCAAACACACTCAATGAACAACTAATCAGGAAACACAATCTGTTTGTATTCAATACTTCACCTCACAAGTTTACAACCAAACCTCAATCTTGTTGAACAGGCTCAACAAGACGACTTCTACTTCTCTAGAAATAGGGTTCTATACCTTGAGGTTAATTCTCTCTAAAACAAAGACGAATTCTAAAGATGTCTCCGAATAGCTATCTATCAAAATCTATTTATACTAAATAATTACAAGATAACTATCAAAACAAAATTGATCTTCAGAATATTCTTTCATGCTTATCTTCAATCATTCCATCTTTATCTCCAACATTCTCGCATTCCATAATTATGATCACAAGCAGTATTAACATCGTTATGCACAAGCAGTACTAACATTGTTCCAGCAGCATTAACTTTTACTTGAAGTACTAACTTTGCTCTGGCAGTAGTATTGTTGTTCTGGCAGTACTAACCATACTTGGCAAATCTTCAGTTCCCAACAACCTAATTTAAGTTTTTCTGAGATAATATAAGATACGACTCTCCAGTTTGCGTATGCGGCGCAAGTCTATCGCTAGAAAGCCTAGAAAAAACTGGGATATCTGGGGCCTTTCAGAAGTGCAAATCAATTTAACGGGGATGGCAATGTCGACAGAGCCTAGAAGCACCATTAAAAACGAAGAAGATCTCGACGACTTTAGAAGTCTAGCGAGGATTCCCATGGGGATTACCGTAAGCAAGGTTGGCAAGGTTCGACCGGAAATGTGCCCTGAGGGGTATGTTGTTATATACGAATACCCGTTCAAAATAGGCTTTCACTGGCCATATTCGCCTTTAGTCAAAGAGCTCATGTGTGAATTTGATCTTTCGCCGGGGCAATTGATGCCCCAGTTCTGGCGAGTTATCTTGATCATCGAACGACTTACCTCCAACTGGAATCCACCGATGAATGTGAGGGACCTTCTGACGGCGTATAAGGTCAAGAATGACCGGTACCGTCGCTATAGTTTGTTTTCAAGGTTCAAGGGTGATCGTACCCTGGTTTTAAATACTGCGGTCAACGACCGTGGATGGAAGAAGAGGTACGTATTCGTACGGGTGTCGACGATGGACGCTGATAGTGACTGGATTAGGGAGGGTTGGAATATGACGGGTGAGCCTTTGACTGTACGTTTTCATGTTATTCTGTTGCTCGATTGTTTTTTCGACTGATCTTCTTTTTTATGCGTAGATATTGATTTCGATAAGGTAGAGCCGGATGATGCTTCTCGGGCTAAGATCGAACAGTTCTTGGAATTTAGTACTGAAGACCGGTCGTACGTCACGCGTCATTTGATAGACGAGGATGATGACACCGTTTTCTTGAGCGACAGAGTGAGGATGGGTCGAGAGGAGAAAGAAGAAGAGGAGGACTCTGAGAAGACTGAGGAGGAAGAGAAGAGTGAAGAACCAAAGGTAGAGATAATTGGTAAGTATTTTTTCGCTTGACCTGGTCTTTCTCTGTTCTGAATCGTCTAATTTCATTCTTTTACCGTACAGGTGAATCTCAAGCGCAGGCGACATCTTCTGTTGCTAGGAAGATGGCCCAAGTCGAAGTAGCTCGCGAGGCGAGGGAGAAGGACGTTTCGACAACTGGGTCGGGAGTCCTGAAGAGAAAAGAGGTCCCGATAGCCGGGTCTGGTCTCTTAAAGAGGACAAAGGTGTCCGTTCTGAGGGAACCGTCTTTGAAGACGGGTAACCCATCGAGGGTTGCCTTGTCCAAGAAGGCGAAGGCGTCGGTTGCGTTTGACACGACCGGCGCAAAATCTATGGATACTGCGCAACTGGCGACGATGTCTCTCGTCGTCCTATCCGGCCCTTCATCGGCCGACAGGGGCAAATGCGCGCCGAAGGGACCTGTGGGGGAAACAACGGTCAACTTTACGTTGCGTCGGGTTTTCTGGACGACAATGTCTTAGACGAGACGAAGTTGTTCCCCCATTTGGAAAAATATTTGCTTCCGTCTTTCAGGGAGCGTTTTGACGGGTTCTCTTTCGAGAAGAAAGAGTTCCATGCAGCTGGACTCTTATTCTTGGTAAGTCTTTCTTTCAAGACTTGTCGTTTGTCGCTGTCGTTGTTTACTAATGTCGCGCATATTATGATTCTTTAGGCGTTCCAAGCTTCCCTGGCATTGCAGGCCGAAACGACGAATATAGAGGTTTCAACGGCTTCTGTTACCAAAGACGAAGATGCAGCGTTAGCTAAAGAGAAAGCTGCTTTGGAGCATGAAAAAGCGATGTCGGTGCGCCTTGACCATGCTCTGGACGAATTGGATGCCCTCGGTCATACAAGAGACGAGATAAACTCGCGTTTGAAGGAGTCCCTGACTTTGATGTGCGACCAGAGAGAGAAACTGGAGGGGATGAAGGAATCCGTGACCGCGAAGAGGAAGGAGTCGAGGGAATCAAGGCTAAGGTGATAAATTTGAAGAAGGAGTCTGATGAGTTGAAGGACGAAAATAAGTCTTTCTTTTCTTATGCTCGACTTACTGCGCGTGCGGCAGTTATGCGACGTCACCTGCAGGGAAAGGATCCTTTGGCTTCAGCGTCAGATGAGCTGCGTCTCTTTTATGAGAGAGTCGGGACCGAGAGAGATCTCGACTTGGATGACGAGAAGGAAGTCGAAGAGGAGGTGGCTAGCGAGGGTTTTCAGGATGAGGTATCGGACAAGGTTGTGATCGATGCTCCTCCACAACCTTAGAAAAAATGTATTTGTTTGTTTGTGTTGCTCGACCATTAGTGGTCGATTATGTACTCGGTGGTTTATATAATGAATGCAACTTTTGTTTGAACTTTTTGCTTTATCCAAACCATGTTTAATTATGAGTTTGAACATGGGACACATAGGAAATCATGCAACTGAGGCATACATTGTAATACGATGAGTAAAACAAATATGTGAACACGTGATTAAAGCATTTTCTAAGTTAAGAGACTTAGGGGTAAAATCGTTTAGACTTTGTGATCGTACGATTAGATCGTATAATGATTTTGTATCGTATGCCCCTATGGAGGGATGATCAAGTCACAGACCTGATCATGTATGTCGTGCGACCCTGCGAATTTAAAGTCATATAGTAGACTTCGTGATTATTGTCGTGCGATCCTGCGATAAAATGATGTCGGGGGTTGGTCGTTGGCTAACCAACGACCTTCCGGTGCTTAAGTCAGTAAACGTTTTGTGAGAAAAAATCGTATGAAATCGTATGAAAAAGAGTTAGAGAACGTACCATTTCAGACTCTCTCTATTTGCCCCCTGTCATCTATTACCTTATTCTTTTTGGGAGGAAAAGATAGGTTTTAAATGACAGAATGACACGGAGAAATATTGTCCTGCGTTGACTATGTTGTCATGCGACCGGGCACCATAGTAGACTTATCTCTGTGAAAAAGATATTAATTTAGGGATAGAGGAACGAACCTGTCGAGAGCCTGATCTTGTGACTTTGGTTTATTTTCGCGGCTTCAAGGTAGACTTGTAGCACTCACGAGCGACTTTTGGCTCACTCTTAATCTCTTGGATTCCCCATGGCGTAGGGATTTCAACATTTGATGATACGTCGAGGGAACGGCTTTCATATCATGGATCCATGGTCGTCCTAAGATGATGTTATAGGCCGACGCACAATCGATGACACTGAACTTGGTCTGCTTGTTGACTCCTCCGGCGTAGACGGGCAAGATTATTTCTCCGAAGGTGCTCGTTGCTTCTCCATTGAAACCGACCAAAGTCGTCGAACGTCGGGTGATTTCCGAGCAATCGATTCCCATGGCTTTGATGGTGTTGAGGAAAATAACATTTGCTGAGCTGCCCCCGTCGATCAAGAATCGACGCGTTAGACAGTTACTGACCGTGATCTGAATGATCAACCCGTCGTGATGCTTCTGATATGAGTCGCCAAGGTCGACGTGGTCGAACACAATCTTCATGGCTTCTAGCTCCAAATCTCCTTTGGGTCTAGATGAGCGAGGAATAGGCCGATCATCGGGTGCCTAACTGGCATGACGCTTGGCCGCTGAATACGTCAGACCACGCACATCTGAACCACCGGTGATGCAATTGACGACCTTCGCATGCTCGGGGGTCGTCGTTCGATGTCCGTTAGCTGAAATAGCGACAACGTCGATGATATCTTTGAGATTTCCTTTCGGAAAATGATGTGCTAGTTCCTTCTACAATGCGATACAGTCGTCTGTCCTATGACCATGATCGGCATGGAAGTCGCACCACTTTGATTTGTCTTTCTTAGCATCGTCCAGGTCGGACTTCTTTGGCCATCGAATGGTAGCTTGAGCGGTCTTCAGAGCTCCGACTAAGTCCTTTGCAGATCCTTTGAATCCGTAGAAGGATATCTTGGGGTACTGAGTGAACTTAGTCGCGGTCCTGGCCTCTGCTTTCGTCTTGAAACGAACATTTGAAATTTGGCGCACTGGCTCTATTCTGGAAACAACCTTTGTCTTGAACTCTGGCTTTCTGACGCCTAACGACTTCTTGTCGTCAGTGTGCTTGCGACAAAAGGCTGCGTCGTCTTCGACCCTCATATATGCTAAGGTTCGAGCTCGGACGTCCTCGAAAGTCTCTGGAGGATACTTGGTCAGATCAATATATAGACCTGCACTATCGTCTAGACCACGCTTATAAGCTTCGATCACAGTTTTGATGTCACAATTGCGGATACTGATCATTTCGGCATTGAATCTACTGAAATAACTTCGAATAGACTCATTGGTCTTCTGCACGACATAGTACAGATCACTAGTCTGCTTTTCCATCTTACGACTGCTGGCGAATTGCCAGGAGAATTGGTTGACAAATTCGGCGAACGACCCGATAGATTTGGGTTTGAGATTGATCAACCACTGGAGAGTTGGACCAGTGAGAGTCACCCCGAAACTCTTGCACATGCATACTTCCTGGTACATGTGTGGAATCGAGATCGTCCACATGAGCTGCTTATACTGCGCGACATGCTCGGTTGGATCGGTCACACCCAAATACTTGGGAGTGAAGGCAGGAATGTTATACTTCTTTGGGACCTCGACGGTGGCGATCTCGTCGATGAAGGGCGACGCCTGATACCCCGAGCGAGGCTCGACGTCGACAGGCACGGCTACCCCAGGCAACTTGGCGAGCAAGGACAGGACGCGCTCATTAAGATCGTTAAGATCAGGATTTGCCCCTGTCGAGGGATTGGTCCCTGGACTAGTGTCATTACCATGCGACGAACCATTGGTGTCCCCGTTGAATGGAACAAAACATGGCTGCGACCCATAGTGGAATTGCTGCGGTCCATTCTGAAACGATTGTGGTCCATGCTGAAATGGTTGCGATCTCCGCTGGAAAGATTGCGATCCTTGCTGGAATGTCTTTCTTCATTTGATATGCCTCTTCATTTGATATGCCTCTTCCATTGTTTCGGTCGTCTAACTGTTCTTCTTTATTTGTTTCCTAGGAGAATCTCAACAAGAATCCCAAAAGCAATCCCATCAGGAACCCCGACGGGAATTCCGACCGGAATTCCAACCAGGATCCCAACCACCACGGCCGAAGATGTCATCAGTGATGGCTAAAAGGGTGGCTCAGGCTGAACTGGATCGGAAGGCGCAGGAGAGAAGGAAGGAGGCCCCGACAGCTGGGTCGGGGATCCTTAAGAGAAAAGAGGATCCGACTACTGGGTCGGTAATCCTTAAGAGGACGAGGACGTCCGTCCTGAAAGAATCGTCTTTGAAGACGGACGGCTCATCGTGAGTCGTCTCGCCTGAGAAGGCGAAGGCGTCGACCGTATCTGTCGAGAAGACTTCTGACACGGTCGACACGACACCCGTCAATCCAGCGCATCCGGCGAAATCGACGGGATCCCCTATTGCCACGTCGGGCCCCGCATCGGCCGACAGGGACAAGGGCGCACGGACGGGCTTCGGAGAGGAAACGACGGTGAACTTTACGTTGCCGGCGGACTTTATGGTGGACAACGTCCTAGACGGGACGAGTTTGTTCGCCCATTTGGACAAATTTCAGCTCCCCTCTTTCAGGGAGCGTTTCAACGGATGCTCTATCGAGAGCTCGGGGGCTTATGTCGCCGGAATGGCGTTTATGGTAAGTCTATCTTTCAAGACTTTGTTTATTGTTGGTCGGTGTCGTTGTTGTTGTTTAATCATGTTTTTATATGTACTTCAGACGTTTCAGTCTTCATTGGCCCTGCAAGCCGAGACGGTGAAGATGGAAGGTCTAGTGTCTTCTGCCATCAAGAAGGAGGATGCAATGTTGGCGAGGGAGAAGTCTGCCCTGGCACGTGTTGAAGAGATGTCGGTAAAGCTTGACGATGCCTTGGATCAGTTAGAAGCAGTCAGTCACGCAAGGGACGGCGTGAATTCTCGTCTGAAGGAGTCCTTCTCTGTGATTGCAAATCAGAGAGAGGAGTTGGACAGGATGCGAGTGTCCTTGGATACGAAGGAGAAAGAGATCGAGGAATCAAAGTCTAAGGTGGCGGCCTTGGAAAAGGAGGTGAAGGGGCTTAAGGAGGGGGTTGCGTCGACCTTTGCCCTCGCTCGCTTGACAGCTAGGGCGGCGATCATGCGGCAACACCTGTCGGGAAAGGACCCTTTGGCCCAGGCGTCGGTCGAGCTTGCTTACTTTCTGCAAGAGGTCGGGTCCGCAAGAGATCTCGAATCCGACGATGAGAAGGGGGTCGAAGAGGAAGAGGTGGGCGAGGCCTCGGGAAAAGATGCGACCGATGCTCCTCATGCGACCGACGTTCCTCTTCAGCCTTAGGATCAATTTGTTTAACTTCTGCTCGATCGTTAGTGATCGGGTTATCTGATGTAATCGTTCGTTTATGAATGAAATTTACTCTTTTGTTCACACATTGCTTCAATCCATACGATTTGCTAATAAGTATAGTATTAACTTGTAGAATTCGCTAGGTAAACAAGGAATCGTGCGACTTAGGAATCTATTGCAGTTACAAAGACTGGCACACAAGTCTTAAGGTTTTCGTACTTTAAGATCACATTGGCAAGCATATGTATATGCGATTAAGGCATTCATAACGATTAAGATATAAGTCATGTATCTGAATCGTATTAGAAAACATATGTAATCAATGTGCTCATACAGAACATACAAATTTTTCTAAGTCCAGAAACTTAGATCAGGCGCCTGTCGAGTATTACGATTATATAATTAAATCGTACGATGTTCCTGGATCGTGCATCCCTGTGACAGAATAAGCAGGTCACAGACTTGATCATTTGTATCATGCGACGAGATTTAAAGTCGTATAGAAGACTTAATAACTAATATCATGCGATCCTGCGTTAAAACGATGTCATAGGTTGGTCGTTGGCTAACCAACGACCCTCCGATGCTTAAGTCAGTATTCGTCGTTGTAAAAACCGTATGAAAAAATAGAAAAGGGTTTAGAAGGCGCACCTTTCCTGACGCGTCGTGTCCCAACTTGGGATGTCTTGATTATTGCTACCATCTTGCCCCCTTGTGGCAATTTTAAGACGATACACTAAATGTCGTTGTGAGTCGCCACAATAGAAGGTCTATTTCCGCGGCTTTAGAGTGGTCTTATAGCAATCACGAGCGACTTTTGGCTCACTTTTTATTTCCTGGATTCCCCACGGCGTAGGGAACTTCATGATCTGGTGATACGTCGAGGGAACGACTTTCATTTCATGGATCCATGGTCGACCTAAGATGATGTTATAGGCCGACGCACAATCGATGACGTTGAACTTGGTCTGCTTGTTGATTCCTCCGGCATAGACTAGCAAGACGATCTCTCCAAAGGTATTTGTCGCTTCCCCGTTGAATCCGACCAAGGTCGTCGAGCGTCGGGTGATTTACGATCGGTCGATTCCCATGGCCTTAACGGTATCAAGGAAGATGACGTTCGCTGAACTGCCTCCATCAACCAGGACTCGTCGGGTTAAACAATTACCAATCGTGAGTTGAATGATCAACCCGTCATGATGTTTCTGATACGAGTCGCTGAGGTCATCTTGGTCGAACGCGATCTTCATAGCTTCTAACTCTAGATCTTATTTTGGTCTCGACGAACACGGGATAGGCCGATCGTTAGGCGCTTGATTGGCGTGACGTTTGGCTGTGGAAATACGTCAAGCCGCATACATCAGAGCCACCAATGATGCAATTGACGACATTAGCATTCTCGGGGGTTGGCGGTCGAACGTCGCTAGCTGGAGATACGACGTAGTCGATGATATCCTTGAGGTTTCCTTTCGGGACATGATATGCTAGCTCCTTTTTGAGAGCTATGCAATCGTCTGTCGCATGACCATGGTCGACATGGAAGTCGCACCACTTTGACTTATCTTTCTTGGCGTCGTCCTGATTGGATTTCTTTGGCCAACGGATGGTTGCCTGGGTGGTTTTCAGCGCTTCGACCAAGTCTTTAGTGGACCCTTTGAATCCATAGAAGGATATCTTGGGGTACTGAGGGAATTTGGTCGTGGTCTTTTCGCTTTTGTCTTGAACCGGACGTTCGAGATTTGACGCGCGGGCTCTGGCCTGGATACTGCCTTGGTTTTGAACTCTGGCTTCTTCACCCCTAATGACCTCTTGTCGTCGGTATGCTTGCGACGAAAGGCAGCATCATCCTCTACCCTCATATATGCTAAGGTTCGAGCTCGAACATCTTCGAAATTCTCTAGGGGGTACTTGGTCAAATCAGTATACAAACCTGAACTGTCGTCCAGACCACGTTTGTAAGCTTCGATCGCGGTCTTGATGTCACAATTGCGGACACTAATCATCTCTGCATTGAACCTGTTGAAATAACTTCGGATAGATTCATTAGCCTTTTGCACGACATAATACAGGTCATTGGTCTACTTCTCCATCTTGCGACTGCTGGCGAACTGCTGGGAGAAATGATTGACCAACTCAGCGAACGACCCGATGGATTTGGGTTTGAGATTGATCAACCATTGGAGGGCAGGACCAGTGAGAGTCGCCCCAAAGCACTTACACATGCATACTTCTTGATACATGTGTGGGATCAAGACCGTCCACATGAGCTGTTTATACTGCACGATGTGCTCCGTCGGATCGGTCACCCCCGAATACTTGGGTGTGAAGGCAGGGATGTTGAATTTCTTTTGGACATCGACGGTCGCAATCTTATCGACGAAAGGCGACGCTTGATATCCTCAGCGTGGCTCGACGTCGACGGGCACGACTGCCCCATGTAGCTTAGCGAGTAGGGACAGAACACGCTCGTTCTGATCTTCTAGCATCTTTAATCGCTGGACGACGGGATCATTAGGATCGGGATTAGCACCTGCCAGGGGATCAACTCCTGAACTGGTGTCGTTGCCATATGACGAACCATTGGCGTCTCCGTTGAAAGGGAATGAATATGGCTGCGACCCATTCTGAAATGGTTGCGATCCATTCTAAAATGGCTGCGATCCATTCTGAAACGGCTGCGATCCATTATTCATGGGGGCGGTCTCAGATGCTGAGGGGAAACCGTCCCGAACTCGGGATTTGGATTGAATGCCCCCGGTTGCTGATTTTGCATGAATGGACCTGGGTGCTGGTTTTGCATGAATGGACCTGGGTGCTGGCTTTGAACGAATGGCCCTGGTCTTGGATTCTGCATGAAATAAGCGGACCCTGGATTTTGCCCGTGCGATCCTTGACCCGGATTCTGAACGAATGGTCTAGGACCGCTCTAGCCAAACGATCCTGGACCTAGATTTTGGACGAATGGCCTATGACCGCCCTGAGGCCCGAAGGGATTTCTTAGCCGCGCGATTTCCTCAGCTGCTCTTCGACTTTGCTCAGCCATGGCATTGATTTGATTTCGCGCAACTTCTAACTCTTGATACATTTGGGCAATGACATGCTCTTGATTTCTAGGGGCGGCCATTTTCCTGAAACAGAAAACAAAAGAGACTGCAAGAAACCGTTAGTAGGACGCACGTTTGTCAAAGATTTTCTCTAGATGGGGCCCCACGGTGGGTGCCAAACTGTTAATGCCAAAAATCGCACAAAAATACAACTTGAGGTTGATTGTGGAGCTTAACAACTAAAGAAAGGAATCTTACGACAAAGCGTGCGACAAGGACAAAAAATTGTAAAGAGACAGAGATTTTGATGACGCGGGAAAAACCTCAACAAGGAAAAAACCCGCGGACGACTGTGGAAGCCGTCGCTGCACTATGATCGCCAAACAAGGGCGATGTCCTTTGTTTCAGGTGTCGATCGTACAATGATTACAATACAAATGACTTGAAATGTAAAAATAACAAGTGTATCGAGTGTAAAACAAGTGCGTCGTGTGCTAAAACTCTTGGTCGAGAGTGTGAGTCGTGCGTCGAGAGCGATCACTGGAGAGAAATTCATTTGCTTCGGATGTTGTTGAGTACGCAGTGTGATTCTTGAGTTTGCTGGTGTTAGATGATCTGCAAATGATAGTTTTGTCTTTGTATTTATAGTCTTCGAGTGTTTTAATGACTTCATGATTTCTTCTAGTAACGGTCGTACCGGTCATCGTTGTTTTAATGCTCATAATTGCTTTGTCGGTTTCGTTCGTTAGCTATGAATGATGTTGACCTGCATTGAATGATGAAAACGTAACAGAAATGTCGCGTGTTAGTTGGTCGAGGTCGTTTGTTTCTACACGACGGTCGAGTGTCGAGAGGTATTTTCGACTATGGCTTCGGTCTAAGGACAAAGTGTTGACGATTTAACTTTGTTACAAGAGAAGTGTAATAAATGTTTTTAACGTCTCGATCGTGGTCGAAGCTGGTGGATTTTTACCCAAACAGAAATTATGGTTGCTTTCAAAATTACAAGGGAGAGGTTTTTGGTTCACAGAAATATCATTATTTTTTATTGGTGTTACTTGAAACTCAAGTGGATTTGAACTTTAAACCTTTTGATAGGATATGTTATGACATTATTAATAAATAACTTAAAAAACAGTCAAACACATCAATTAAAATGGTTGATAATATTCATGATAATTTAAAATTATTTATAAATAATTGACGCGTGCATGTGCACCTATTTTCCGGTCTTACTAAATCCACCCCTAAATTATCATAAATTATAAGAGATAGATAATATTCATGATGAATTAAAATTATTTATAAATAATTGATGTATAAAATAATTGATTATCTAAATTATTTAGTATAAATAATTGATGTAAAATAATTGATATTAAATTCTCAATAGTCATGGCTCTTTTAAGTTTTAACAACGGGTACAATATAAGAAATTGTAGACCCAAAATGTAAGGCGGCCAAAGTTTGCTTACTTGCACTACTACATAAATAAAAACATTAACGCCTTGTTCTCGAGTTTTTTACGAAGGAAAGGAAGGGAGATAGAAAAAAAGTAGAATGAAAATAAAAAATGTTGTGTTCTCGAGTTTTTTTAAGGGAGAAAAGGAAAGGAAGTGAGAGGAAAATATCGTTGATTTTTCTCCTAAAACTTTCCGCCCAAAAGTGGGAGGAAAGCTAAGGAAAGAAAAGAAAGAAATTTGAAAATACATAAAAATATTTATAAAATTACACATATACCCATTAATTACATTCCATTATGAAATAAATAAATGTATATTGGTAAAAATAACATATTTCTTTTCCTTTCTCTACTACTCAAGAACATGAAAATGTATTTTTTTCTTTAATTTCCTTTCTATTATTTCAATCTTTTGAACACAAAAACAAATATTTCTTTCTTTTATTCTCTTTCATTTATTTTCTTCTATTTTCTTCCAAAAATCGAGAACAGAACATAACGTTGGTTATTCAATCTAACACTATTGGACTTCAACTTAAGTTTAAAATATAATCACCTTTTATTTTCTAATATTTGTTACGAATTATTTTGTAAGTTAATAGACAAAAAGAACATAATTATCAAAATAGGAACAAAACTTTTATTTCTCTTGACATTTTCTGTATATTTGGTCATCGTGATTTCATGATCATATGTGATATGTCCTCTTTAAAGATATTGTTTCATTAATATATCTTACATCCTAAAAACTAATCTTAAATATATTGTAAAAGTTTTTAAATTAATCGCAAATTGGAAGCAATTGATTATGTTTCTTTATTTTAGCATTTTGAGGGCTAAAGGTGCGGTTTTTTAATCCATGATCTTCAACAGTTTCTCCATAATTTCTCTAAAATTGGGAACTAAAACCTAAAATTCTTAAAAAAATACATTAATCTCCAACAGTTTCACCATTTTGGAGAGTCCAACCTTAATTAAAATATTAAAAATTTCATTCATCTATTAAAATATTATTTCTCTCTCTACATATTTATTTTCAAAGTTCGTATTGGTCCTCTCACTTGGTAATCATTTTTGAAGTGATCTCCATATTTGGAGAATCAAACTTTCTCTATTTTAGGGATAGTTTTAGAGAAGCTGTTGGAGCAAAATATTAGCCCAAAATTCTCATTTTTTCCATTTTCCTCATTTTGGGGAAGCTGTTGAAGATGCTCTTAGGCATCTTCAACTTAACTACTAAAAAAACAACAGTATAAAAACTAAAATGATAAATTACTTGTACACTAAAAAATGTCCAACTCCAACCACACACTAAAAAAAACAACATTAAAAACAATTTTAATATTATAATAATAATAAAGTAATATTAATTAATGGGAAAATGTCAAAAAAACCCAAGGAACTATATGAATTTGAATGGTTAAGTCATTAAACAGTTTTTTTGAATGATAAAACCCTTAAATTCTTTAAAACCGGTTAAATACATCTTTCTAACCTGTAAAAACAGATTAATGCGATACAAATTTGTGTTTTATTGTTGGGTTGAAACCTTTATTTTGTGTTTTTTTATATTGGGTTGTAGATGGTCTCAGGAACACTTTAAAGGAAAGAAGCTTGATGGTGTATAGTTTAGCTCATAAAGGGGTAAGTTGATCTTATTCAAATACAAGATAGATCTCGAGTTTGAACTCGATCGATTTTTGCTATCTTCAATAGTTGTATAAATCAATAAATATTTTTATATTGATAGTCTTTAAAAACAGATATAAGGTTGATTGAGATTTTCAGTAATCAATTTTTGTTTAAATTGAAAAGATTTTGAGTGAGAGGGTATTTATGAAGCAATTTTAAATATCTGGAAATATAGAAACCTTGATGAAACAAGATTTAAATATCGAATAAATAACTTAAATAATTGTTTACTAAATTTAGTATCTGAAGCATCTAATACACGTGGTACCATTTGCCATATATCTTTGGTGGCAATTGTTCAATTAAATGGTAAAATAATAATAAAAACAAAAACTTATGGGTGTTCGATATTTTTGTTTTCATGTGTGCACATCAATGACTATATATTTTTTAGTTTATGGGTGTGTACAGCATAGATACACGTGAATGCCCACTCCAACGCATAGATTTAACCACGGGAAAAAAAATGTAAATTTGTGAATAATAATAATCGATATTTATAAAATAAGTGGATGCATGTATCAAAGTCGTTTATCATCTTAAAATTGGCCTCATTCGTTGAATCTTTTTACAAGTTGTAGATAAATGGTTCGTTTGGGTGAGAATCAAAGTTACGATAAGAATAAGGCTATGTTTGGCAAACTAGCTGATAAGCTAGCTGATGAAAAAGTCAGTGATGAAAAAATCACGTTTGGCAAAACCGAGCTTATAAACATGTAAAATGATTAAAAATGATATCTTAAAAAATTATCAATTATAATATTTAATTATATAACTAAAATATATTTATTGCAATATAATATGTTAATTAATACAACCAATATAATAAAGAAAAATTAAATAATATAACATGTTAATTAAAAGAAATTAAAATTTATTATTATCTATATACTATAAGTTTTGAATTTGTTAAAACAAATTTTAGAAAAAATATATATTAACTTGTGATTTCAAATAACCGTTACATACAATATGAAAAAATAATCAAATAATAAAAAATAATAGTAATTGATAAATAAAATATAGTCATTAATATAAAAATAAATAAAAATAATTTATATGATTAATAATAAATGTAAATAATTAAAAACTAATATCAATATATAATTAAAATTTTAATTTAATAATTTTCGGTTAATATTAATTAATTAATAATAAGTAAATTTTAAAAATTAATATTTATTTATAATAATAGTTAATAAATAATAATTAATATTAATAAGCGGCAATATTGAAATATTCATAAAAAAACTACTGAAAAGCTACTTCAAGTAGTGTTTTCAAAAGTTAGTTAGCTTATGGTCATCCAAACATATACCTAAGAACGAGATTTTTTATTTTTTGATGTATAATAGAAGTTTGTTGGTAAAAATAGCTTATATATTTATTTGTCAGTTATTTTTATTGACAAAAATTCGTCCAAACACGGCAATAAATTTTTCATTATAACTTATAAGGTCAACAACTTTTGCCATATGGTTTTTGCACCGGTAAAAAGAATGACCAAAAAACACAATTAACTTTTGCCGACGGGTTTTCGTATCAGCAAAAACTTGAGCAAAAAAGTCAAACTTAACTATTTCCGACAGGTTTTTACGTCAGTAAAAAATTGTGCATAGGAGATAGAAAAAAACTTTTGCGAGCAAATTTTTCGCCGTTATTTGACCAAAAAGTCAAAGAAAACTTTTCCTAACGAAAACATTACGCCAACAAAAGCATTTACTCGTCGGAAGTTTGTTTATACTATTACTTGAGAGATGTTTTTGCCGACGACTATCTTTTGCCGACAAAAGAATCTTTATTGGCGACTCGTGTTTTTAGTCGGCAAAAACCCTTGTAGTGACCAACTTTTCACAAAACTTTGGCGACAGAGAAATCCGCCGAGAAAAGGTTTTGAACTTTTGTCCGTGACATTTTCCTCTGGAAAAAATATTTTTTGTTGTTGTGTGCACTAGATTAAATGATTAATCATCGTATCAAGCGTGATTCATGGGTCAGTTTGAGATTAAAAGTGATAAAAAAATCCAAATCTCTTCTTACCTTCTAATTTTAACTTTTTTTCTCAAACGATCATTCGTCTAGACATATAAGGGATAAATGGTAAACGGAAAAACAAACCAAAAAGACGGTGTTGGACGGTGGTGATGGAGAACGAATGACGATGGGACGGGGAGCGAGGAGCAATTAATGATGGTGGTGTGAAAAGTTTGAATGTCGCAGAGTTTGGAAATAGTAAATTGATTTAAGTTTTTTAGTTTAAAATAGACCTGAAAAACGTGTCGTGTTCGTGTCGGGTTCAAAGTTAAACGGGTTGAGAGTGCATAACCCAACCCGTTTAATAAACGGGTCAAAAAATCCCGACCCTAAACCGACCCGTCTAACCCGCCACGACCCGCCTAACCCGTTTAACATTTATAAAACTAAAATTAAATATAAAAAATTCACAAAAAAAGTAAAAATCCAAAATTCAAATTAAAGCATTAGAAATCTAAATTTTATAGTTCTAACTTATAAGTTCTAACCAAACCAAAACAAATATATATATATATATATAGAGAGAGAGGCCCACTATTTTGTAAAAAAAAATCCGTGTAAACTTTGGATTTCACAGGTTTTCTTGATAAATTGTTTCGTAAAATTGTTTATTTTGATAAAATTGTTTCATATTATTCATTTATTGATGAAATTGTTTCACATATTTGTGTTTTTATATAGTTTCATATAATTTTTCATTCCTATTAAACTGTTTCATATATTTTCTTAGTTTGATGAAACTTTGACGTTTTTACATAAAAAACACAAATATTTGAAACAATTTCATCATGAAACGAATGATATGAAACACTTTCATCAAAATAAAGAATTTCATGAAACAATTTCATCAAGAAAACCTATGAAATCCAAAGTTTACACATTTAGAGGTTTACAATTTATTATCCCCCCTCTCTCTCTCTCTATTTATAATTTATTATCCATCTCTCTCTCTCTCTCTCTCTCTCTCTCTCTATATATATATATATATATATACGGGTTATTCGGGTCATTTTCGAGTTGAAAATTGTGACCCTGACCTTACCCGTTTAATTTTCGTGTTGTGTCGTGTCAACCCATTTACATAAACGGGTTGAAATGTATTACCCAAACCCGTTTATTTCGTATCGAGTTAGCATGTCGTGTCAGTTTTTGCCACCTCTAGTTTAAAACCTTCTTAGCCGATTAGCTAGTTATTTGGGTTTAAAGTATGTAGATAACCAAAAGTTCGATGATTTAGTGGGTGTTTGGGATTGCTTATTTTTTTGACTTATCTGCTTATTGCTTTTCCTCACCGCAAATAAGCTATTTTTAGTGTTTGAATTGAAAAAAAGAAAAGTACTTATGACTTTTCCCCACCACAAATAAGTTGTTTCTGATAAGTTAATCTATTTTAACTTATTTGAAACTGCTTATAACTTATTTGTCCAAATTACATTTTTATCCCCAGCTTCTTTTTGTCACCACATAAGTTGATAAGCACTTTTAAAAATAAGCATAAATTGTTTTAAATAAGCAATCCCAAACACCCCTTATGTAATAAAAAATGTGAAAACTTAATTATTCAAAATTGAAAAGTTCTGTGATTTATCTATTCAATATTATAAAACATTTTGCTCAAAGTCTTAAAAATAACTTTTTAATCATTATGTACTATTATTTAATGTTAAATCACTTAAGTGTCAATTTACAAATAATTAACGCACGTGTACAACTTTTTAAAATTACATGTTTGAATTTATTGATAAACATAATCAAATACATGTAATAACCCAGTCTAAAATAAAGCATACAAAGCATTAATAATAGGCAATTACAAAACTAAGTCCATAAAATTTCATTACATTTGTCTGAATAACTTAGGTTGGCGGAAACAACCTATACACAACTGAGAATGTCTACCACTAAGGTACGAGTGGCACTGTCTCTTTCTGCATCTGTGCTCTACCCTGCGCTTGCTCACTTACCTGAGCCTCTTACTATCTGCTTACCTGAAAAGGTTTTAGTTTTGAAAAACGATGGTTAGACCATGAGGCCTAGTGAGTCCCTCCTGACAGTTCTCAAAATCATTTAAAAACTTTTCCTATCTTTCACATATATATATAAAAGCTTTCAGTATAAAACTTTCACATAGCTGAACATAAAACTTTCACGGACATAGTCCGCCCTCGTAAATGGCACCCTGAAGTCACTCGAGAGTGACAACGAGTCAGTATCACGCTACCTTACCGGGTCTCACTTCCCATGGCATAAACGGAACCTCCCCCCGGCGTGAGTACTGGCGGAACCTCCCCCCCGACTTAGCCAATTTACGTCTACACAATGTATGCATACATCTCAATTAAAACTCTAAATAACTTTCATGCAATTAAAAGCATATAATAAAACATGTCATTTCTCATCATGTACATACTTTAGAAAACACGTTAAAATCACGTATTTTAGTTAGAAACTCACCTGGCTAGCTCGCTCCAAAGCTCCTCACTTACACTTCCGATCTCTAGGCGGAACACCTATTATATTAATAACGTACGTCATAATTCGTTCATTTATTTCTCGAGTTAAATCCCGAACTCAACCCAAACTTATCTAAGTTGGTAGATTCTATTTTTAGTCCAAAAATCATATTTAATGGTCTTTGCTTACCCATCCAAGTGAAATACTATACCGGATCCATTAATTTACCCAACTCTAGATTCTCAACATAATAGTAATCACACTAGATCCTAAATATCAATACTAGATCATGTTACTAAAAGTATGGCTCAAATGAAATAAATAATTAGACTACCAACTACGTACTAGGCCCTTATTATATAATTGTAGACCTTAATAATAAATTAAGCTCAAATTTAATAACTAAGCCTAAAAGGACTTAAGAAATCTTTCGGCCCAACACTCAATTCGGCCCAATAACACCATTACTTTTCTCGGCCCATGAACCAATCCGGTCCACCCTCACATGACTTGCGTAACTCGCATAATTTGCGGAACTCGCATGGATTGCGGAACTCACCTAGATTGCGGAACTCTCAACTTCCGCAACCAACACTTGCGGAACTCAACTTCCGCAACTAATGCGTTGTGGAACTCGGCGATTACGAACTAAAACCCACATTGCCATTATTTTAACTCTACCCGATTTTGATGACAACTCTTCTTTTAATAAAATATACAAATTGTTCCCCAACCAAGAACCCTTATAAACATTCGATTTAACTTGACAATAAGAATTGGAAATCAAAACTCTATTAATACCCTTATTTGATTTCTCAGCTTACATAGCTGAGAGCAACCAGAAACCTAACAAATCTAACATTTCTAGCAAAAGAGAAAACACAAGGGAAAGGTTTCTTACCAGATTAAAACCTCACGAAACGGGAACCGTTGCCAAACGAGCTTCTTCTTCCTTGATCCTCTCTATCTCTCGCAGCTCCTTCTCTCGCAACTCTCTCTCTCTCTCTCTCGCTGCCTCTTTCTCCCATCATCTCTCTCTCGCAGCTTTCGGCGCACACATCAAGCACACACACACAACTCTCAATTAAATGGTTTCTTTTCTCCTTTCTCGACGAGCAGTAGCTCCCACACTCACATAACCCTAAATTAAATAAATGATTCCTAAACTACAACAAAAGCGGCGCACACAATGAGAAAGGGAATTAATTTTCCCAAGTTTTCATATTTTACCCTCATACTTTTCGTAATAAACAAATACAACCCCTAACTTCCATTTAAAACACATTACTTATTTTGGGTTATTACAATCTCCCCTCCTTAATAGAATTTCGTCCCGGAATTCACTCCAAATATAACCGGCGAAAATTGATTATCAAAGCTTAAATCTCAACTCTCAGAATAAATCTTTCAAATAACAAAACCATAACAACATACTTTCACGCCTTGGTTGCGCAACTCTGATTAAACTCACAATTCCTGTTTATACCCGTAATATGCAATCATCTTATTTTTTTCATCTTCCAGTCGGATCTATTACTTCAGGAACACCACGAAACTCGGGTTCTATAATTCTTTCGATTAACCAAAACGTCCATAAAATCAGATAGATACGTATAAAGTCATCCCGGCTTTCTTACTTAGATTTACCTTACATAATTCCTTAACGATCAGAGTGTTAATCTCAAAAACACTTTCCCACGAACTCTCGTAATCCATCTTATAAATCATAACATGTGAATACAGGTTGTAAGCATCTCAATACTTACCACTCCCTAGTTATCCTTATCTGATTCACGACCACATTAACAGTTTCCGAACTCAATTGCCTTTCTCGGCTAGTGCAATATAACCACTGATCCTTACCGCACCACACAAAACAATTCCTTCTCTTTATCACAAGCAACTTTAACCTGACCAACTCATTTCGATTGTAATTATCAACTTATTTCAAAAGATAAACTCCAATTGAGATGCAGTTCATTTCTTTCTAACAACCATAAATTACCATATATAATAACTTAGCATCAACATCTCGTTATGCTGGTATTCACAAAATCCATCAGTCAAAACTGATTTCTTAACTACCAACTTCCACCGAGTAACCCAACAATTCATAATTTTCAAAATAATTTTGAGAATTACTTATTCCATCATACTATCATCAACTTCTCACTTCAACATATCGATTCTCCCTTATCAATTCTTAGTAAGAATCTCGGTAGAATTGCAACACATCCTGTAATAACAAATAAATGTCATTACTTAACAATTCCATAAAATTTTAATCAACCAATCAAAGGCTCATACATCTATCCTGACGTTTCAAATTAACTAAATATCATACTACCACTCCGACTCATAATCACCATCATGTCATTCTTTAAACATAACCAAATTTCCAACTATCTCCTTCTAGGGTCATTCCCTCTCTCGTAAGAAACAATTCACGTTCTGCAAAAATCTAGCATTCACTATAACACATTTGACTAATCCACTCTTCATCCTCTTTAAACTTCCAATGATTTCAACATATATCTACTTAGTGACTCTTACAACCAAAAACACTTGGTTTCTCCTTTGGTTAATCTCACACCACTACTTCGTCCTTCTATCCCGAACATAAACACACCATAAAGTCAACTTACACACTATGTGCTCCAACAATCTGGTTAATAGATCGTACATCTCATCTGAAATCCCCAAAAGCTTCTATCTAATGTTTTCTCTCCCGCTAACATCACACCACTACAACACTAGCGGCATATTAAGTTTGACCATTGCTGTCACTACCCATCCGTATACTCCTTGCCCATCACATCACGCTGCAGACCAAATCTCTCATGGCCATTCTTACACAATTCATACGTGTCTTCACATTTTCTCGCATACACAATCGAGTCTATCTCGCTACTTAGTCCTTTCTCACTCTAGCTGAACTATAACTCCCTAGTTCCCAATTAGCTCGAGTGTAATCGTTCTTGCTCGCTCTTTAAGATCCGAGCCCTTACATAAGCTGGACACAGTCCCTCACCGGACGATAAAATCTACACACTCGCTTCGCTCGAGTTACATATCTCATCATTCTACGAATCCTCCATACTTCGTAAATAGAATGCTTAATCAAACAATAACTTCTCATCCTCTTAGCACCCCTACAAGGTGTTCTATCAACTCTCAACTTTCTGGTTCAAGTCTTCGGCCTCGGCCATCGTACACATCTGTCGACTTCTACATCAACTGACAACCTATAACTACTTTCTTAACTTATTCTTCAACAAGGGTTCCTTACGGAACCTAATCCTTCTAACATATCCTAATCACTTTCATGATCGGTCTCCCTCTTTTCTGAACTTACTCCTGTAACATCAATACTACAAGCTTACCTCAAAACTCATACCCACTACCGTGGACATTTCGCTTCTACCTCTCAACACTACTCATAATGAGTTGCAATACTAACACCTTAATGACCTCCAGTCTTTCCTCCGGACACAACCGTCCTTTGGCAACTGTATTTCCAGTCACCGACCAAGGGTATAGACCCTCATACAACCGACATCAAAGTCCACTTCCGACTTTTTCACTGCTCGCCTCTCTTCTTGAACACAAAAACTAAAATTACAACATTCTCCTCTGATTTGTCCAACACCTCTCCATTCTCGGAGTCCTTCCTTATCTTAAAACGTAATATTCTACGGCCTAGTGAGTTCATAGCCTTCATGCATGACAACGCGATAAATAAATCATTTTACACCTTTTTATCATTTTTAATGAACAGCACTTGAAAACATATTGGGTACACATGCCCCCATCACTCTTAAAAATTCAAGGCCCTGCACAACGATCTCGAGAATCGTCCGCATGCAACTTTCCATAAACTTAATCTTACTCCACCAAAATATGTCGTTACGACGGAAATATATTAAGTGAAAATCTTTTCATACGACCACATCCTGAAAAAATTTACCGACACAAAGTAAACCAGTCGGTTTTCGTACTCATAAATAACTTCAACATGTCAATACTCATTTTGGTTATAAAAGTTTTGCATTCAATCGTTTTCTTGACTTTTGCAATAATTTAACTCATCATGAAAAGAGTGAAATATTTTGAAAACCGTAAACCTCAAACTTTACTGTACGATGTAAATGGATTTGCATTTTTCTTTAAACATACGCTTGCACATGCCGACTCATATTAGTTCAAATTTGAAATTTACACATTCACTTTACTTATGGAAAATTTCATGTACAACTCAATTAATGAAACTCTACTTGCAATTGAAGGCTACTCACTCAAACAAGGTCAACTGTTTTACTCACGTACCCTAACACTTGCACTCTAACTTTGACCAATGGTCGTCCTCTCGGTCCTGCAACAACTTGTAGTATATACGTTCTACATCTCACTTACTCAACCATTTCCTACTACTTTTGTTTTGATCATCTATCTCATTTTCTACTTCTACATGCTTCCATTTCACTATAGGTATCTTATTTCATTTACCTTGCCATTGAAAAGCTCGATTAAGAAGTCAGAGCTCCATTGACGCTTTCAAGATTTCGACACCGTCCTTTCTTACCGTCCCGACTAACCTGTCCCATTGATTTCTAGAACTGGAACTCTCCCGAAACAGGAGTCTTACTCAACTCAAACATTCATCCTCTTCGAATTTTACGAAGATCTACCTCTAGACAACTCATAACACTCTATGCAGCATTTCTTCTCTATGACGTATACATACATCACATCATAAGTGACTTCTCATGAAGCTTCCCCATCAAGGGCCTCAGTCTACCCCTCGGGGATCTTGCTGGCATTCTAAAGGACTGGAACACGACATAAACACTAGCTTCTGACCACCACTTCGGAATAATAAGGTAGGTTAAGCACATACATGTACCTGTAAGTTCGCAATTTCACTGGCCAGGTGAAATCTCAAACTTACCTTACATGACAGTCCTCAGTACCCTATTAGTCCTATCTCCACAATAGTGTTCTCCTAGCGCATTTCTTGTTTATATATTAGTGCCCTCCTAACGCATTTCCGAATTCTCAGTTGTGATTTCTACTCCAAGTTTAAGGTTAGGCCCGTCCGGTCACCTAAATCTCTTAAACTATGGCTCTGATACCAACTGTAACAACCCAGTCTAAAATAAAGCATACAAAGCATTAATAATAGGCAATTACAAAACTAGGTCCATAAAATTTCATTACATCTGTCTGAATAACTTAGGTTGGCGGAAACAACCTATACACAACTGAGAATGTCTACCACTAAGGTACGAGTGACACTATCTCTTTTTGCATCTGTGCTCTACCATGCGCTTGCTCACTTACCTGAGCCTCTTACTAACTGCTTACCTGAAAAGGTTTTAGTTTTGAAAAGCGAGGGTTAGACCATGAGGCCTAGTGAGTCCCTCCTGACAGTTCTCAAAATCATTTAAAAACTTTTCCTATCTTTCACATATAGATATAAAAGCTTTCAGTATAAAACTTTCACATAGCTGAACATAAAACTTTCACGGACATAGTCCGCCCTCGTAAATGGCACCCTGAAGTCACTCGAGAGTGACAACGAGTCAGTATCACGCTACCTTACCGGGTCTCACTTCCCATGGCATAAACGGAACCTCCCCCCGGCGTGAGTACTGGCGGAACATCCCCCCGACTTAGCCAATTTACGTCTACACAATGTATGCATACATCTTAATTAAAACTGTAAATAACTTTCATGCAATTAAAAGCATATAATAAAACATGGCATTTCTCATCATGTACATACTTTAGAAAACACGTTAAAATCACGTATTTTAGTTAGAAACTCACCTGGCTAGCTCGCTCCAAAGCTCCTCACTTACACTTCCGATCTCTAGGCGGAACACCTATTATATTAATAACGTACGTCATAATTCGTTCATTTATTTCTCGAGTTAAATCCTGAACTCAACCCAAACTTATCTAAGTTGGTAGATTCTACTTCTAGTCCAAAAATCATATTTAATGGTCTTTGCTTACCCATCCAAGTGAAATACTATACCGGATCCATTAATTTACCCAACTCTAGATTCTCAACATAATAGTAATAACACTAGATCCTAAATATCAATACTGGATCATGTTACTAAAAGTATGGCCCAAATGAAATAAATAATTAGACTACCAACTACGTACTAGGCCCTTATTATATAATTGTAGACCTTAATAATAAATTAAGCTCAAATTTAATAACTAAGCCCAAAAGGACTTAAGAAATCTTTCGGCCCAACACTCAATTCGGCCCAATAACAACATTACTTTTCTCGTCCATGAACCAATTCGGTCCACCCTCACATGACTTGCGTAACTCGCATAATTTGCGGAACTCGCATGGATTGCGGAACTCACCTAGATTGCGGAACTCTCAACTTCCGCAACCAACACTTGCAGAACTCAACTTCCGCAACCAATGCGTTGCGGAACTCGGAGATTACGAACTAAAACCCACATTGCCATTATTTTAACTCTACCCGATTTTGATGACAACTCTTCTTTTAATAAAAGATACAAATTGTTCCCCAACCAAGAACCCTTATAAACATTCGATTTAACTTGACAATATGAATTGGAAATCAAAACTCTATTAATACCCTTATTTGATTTCTCAGCTTACATAGCTGAGAGCAACCAGAAACCTAACAAATCTAACATTTCTTGCAAAAGAGAAAACACAAGGGAAAGGTTTCTTACCAGATTAAAACCTCACGAAACGGGAACCGTTGCCAAACGAGCTTCTTCCTCCTTGATCATCTCTATCTCTCGCAGCTCCTTCTCTCGCAGCTCTCTCTCTCTCACTGCCTCTTTCTCCCATCATCTCTCTCGCAGCTCTCGGCGCACACATCAAGCACACACAGCTCTCAATTAAATGGTTTCTTTTCTCCTTTCTCGATGAGAAGTAGCTCCCACACTCACATAACCCTAAATTAAATAAATGATTCCTAAACTACAACAAAAGTGGTGCACACAATGAGAAAGGGAATTAATTTCCCCAAGTTTTCATATTTTACCCTCATACGTTTCGTAATAAACAAATACAACCCCTAACTTCCATTTAAAACACATTACTTATTTTGGGTTATTACAATACATGACAAATATCACATTTTAAATAAATAGAATATAAAACATAATAAGGATAACAAAATAGTTGTTCAACGTTTGGTAGACATAACTAGAAATAACAGAACAAATAACATTAGATGCAATACAATAAATAAAATTTAAAGAATGAATAAAATATAAAATAGAATATGTATTTGATGTTTTAGAAGAGAGTTAGATTTTATTTAAAAGTTATATTGGTAAAACATAGGTCTGTTACAACTTGTTCCATGGGATGGGGGTGGAACAGGCCTGTTCCACTTTGTTCCACCATGTTCATGTTTGTTCCACATAAAAGTCCTGCTAAACATGGGACAGTGATCCTTGTTCAGTTTTGTCCTGTCCGGTCCAGTGTACCAAACGCACCATAACTGCTGAGGCACTCCCAATAACTTTTTCAAGTGCTATTTGTGCTGATATTATTAATTTATAAGAAACAAGAAAAGACATTTTTCAGAAAATTATTATTCGCCTGTTTGTTGCTGTTTGCAAGACAGTGCAAAATGTAAGAGCATCTCCAATGGTATTTGAAGAAGACTTGATGAAAGACTTGGAGATGACTTGACCATTGGAGACAAAGCTTGAAAATGACTTTACTCATCAAAGGCTTGAGGTTTCTCAAGTCTTTGAAATAATAAATGTGAGAGACAAGAGAGAGAGAAAATATAAATTGGTAGGACCAACATATTTTTTATTTTTTTTTTATTTTTTTCAAGTCTTTCATAAAGTTTTACCATTGTGGATGCCCTAAGTTGACACATTTTGATCAATTCTGTAAATAGTAAAATATAAGAACTTCAATTGAAACAGACATAGAAAGAAAACCAAAAGTCTTATTAAAATGTTATTTGATATATATTTTTAGAAAGCCAGCTTAAATGTTATTTTGATTGAGACACAAGCCTTGTGCCTTGACGTGCCATGTCGGCTGGCGAGCTTTGTAGAACAGTCCAATTCCTTTCTTTCTCACATGAAACACCTCCACTTATCGTTCCCCCTCTCTCTTATATGATTTTCGACGATATTTCATTGACATTGCTATTTCATCCATGGTATTCTTTCGTGCCTAACATTATGAATCGGCTATTGGGAGTATTCAATGGTAACACGAGACAATATGTTCTCCTATCAGTTCGTGTTTTCTTGAAACATTGGATTCTAGATTGATCTTGAATTTGTTCATCTATAGGTTCCTTGGTTTTGTTTAGGGTTTAATTTAGTTTTGGATTTTTTTTAGATTTAGATTTTTTAATTTAAATTTAGGTTTGATTTGTATTTTGAGGTTTCAGAACAATATAATTTAATAGTTGAAATGAACTTGAGGAGTGAAAATGAATAAAAATATTAATTAAAAATATTAAAAACAATATACATCCATGTCATGGCATTGCCACATCGAGGAACATGAGGAATTAAGATCATCACTACGGTAATTGCAAGACAATTGCAACCATGGCGCATAGGATTTCTAATTTAAAAATTGTGGCGAAGAGTCAGAGAAGGGAATAAAGACCATCCACTACGGTAATTGCAAGACAATCCACACACACAATCTATAAGAACTATTTTAGAAAGAGAATTACATGAATTAAGTTATTCGACATTTGATAAGAGCAAATCACACTTACACACAATAGGAACATCCCATCAATCTATAAAAACTATTTTAGAAAGAGAACTACGGGTGTTGCAAATATCTTGCATTATATATTAAGATCATCCACATATAGAGTCACACATATTCTAAAAGTAATTGGTGATCTTGGGCATAAAAAGTTAAAACAAGAGGACCACCCTATTCGAAAATCCTCGCCTTTGTCTCTTACTAATAGGGGTGTACAGAAAACCGTCAACCCGCGAAAACCGCCCAACCCAACCCGCTAACAACCCGATTAAACCCAAACCGTCAACCCGCTAAACCGCCAACCCGCCAAACCGCCAACCAGCTAATTAGGAGGGTTGAAATTGGGTTAGCATAACTCAACTCAACCCAACCCAAACCGCCAACCCGCCGCTAATATATATTATTTCGATAATATATATATATATATATATATATATATATATATATATATATATATATATATATATATATATATATATATATAAATGACGTGAGGCGTGGCAACGAGATCAAGCCTTACTATTTACGGCGTCATATATATATACACACACACATATACACACATTGTGTGTTATGTACTAAATAATACCGTAGAACAAGATAAATATGTAAAGTAATTCAACAATAAAAAATGATATCAAATATATAGAGCTTACAGAAAATGATATCGAGAGTGCAAAAGCGAGAGTAAATTTTGAATCTCTACTTACTACTATCTTTAATTCTCATTGTTCGCGCCCGACTCTTCGTGTACGGGAATGAGAGTAATTATTTACCAATTTAGGGTTTTTAGTTTTTAGGTTTCCTTATTATGAGTATTTAAGTCTTACGTTCCGTGAACAGTTATCTTTTATTCTTCAAGTTATATACTAAAAACAATCTTACATCTTACAAAATAATGTGTCAACACATCGTAACGCACCATAACGTGTCATAACGCGTTACAAAGCAAGTCAACCTTTAGAGTGGAGCCATAAGGGTTAACGTGACGGCAAACCAACGCCTTGATGCCATGATACGCTTTAACGGGGTCATAACGAGTTATTTAGAACCATGATATATATGTTTATATATATATATACAATATTTATATATATTTGGATGATTGTACTAATTAATAACTTTCTCGGGTATATTTTTAGTATTATTTATTGTATTTCATTCATCAAATTTATTTATATTTCTAATCCGCCAACCCAACCCAACCCACCCTAACCCGCAAGGGTTGGGTTGGGTTACACTTTTAAATGTGTTGGTTTGGGTTGAAATTTTCAAACCGCCATATATGGGTTGGGTTGTAAAAACGTCAAAAACCGTCCAACTCAACCCGCGTACACCCCTGCTTACTAATGATAAGTAATATGAAAATTTAAAACTTTAAAAAAGTTAAATCATATCTTAGAATTTTTAGCTAATGACGTGTAGCTCAGTTGGTAATGGGTGGGGGCATCTTTGTACAAAAAGCAGAAGGTCTCGGGTTCGAACCCAAGACACCCACATAGCCACAACCGCTGAGTGAGTCAGGTATGTCCCCCACATTGTAAATACTGGATAGGCATCCGATTGTGGGTCGATTGGGGTTGTCGGTATCAACCTCTTTTGTACAAAAAAATATCTTAGAATTTTATACATAATAATTTACAGAAGTTATATTATGTGAATTAAATGTTTTTAAAACTTTTATTGAAACATTTTATAAACAGTATAAATAGAAGCTAGGTACAAAGCAATTGAGTAATTTTAGCCGACCTCAATAGATTTAAAGTTTTAAAAATTATTATTTAATTTGGAAAAAGTTGGTTCAAATATAATTATTATTGGGTGGGCCTACTTTGTCCGGTGGACAACCTAAAAGCATGTAAATTATAGACCACGTTTAAAGCAAATGGTTAGACCCAACAAAGCAATTATAAATTAATTAAATAGAAAATTTGAAAGAGAAAATAAAAATTGAGATAGAGGGAAAAGGAAAAGGAATGGGAAGATCCACACATCATATACAATGGGTGTTCTAATTAAGGGGTGTTTATACGTATAATAATTTTGGACGAAATTTAATTTGTTAAAAGAATTGGAAATGAATGTTATCATTTTGACTATATGTTTGGTTGATAGATATTGGAAGGAATTTATTAAAAATATCAGAGTGTCTTTGGAATTGTAATGAAATATTAATAAACGACTAAAACACCATTTTTGAAAAAGTTGAAACCAAAATTCAACTATTGAGGTTCAGATAGATGGTGGTTGCTAGTAGTTCGAATTAGGAGTGCTCACGAGTTGGGTTGGTCGGGTTGAAGACACTTTAACAACTCAATCCAATCATTGCGGTTTAAAAAATCTCAACCCAATCCAACCCAATCAAAACTGCAACCCAACCCAACCCAACCCAAGCCGTTTGGGTTGGGTTGGGTTGGTCGGGTTGAAACTTTTATTGATCATTTCACCATTTAACTAAGTTATCGTGTCTAAACAAATTACTAATGTTTCTAAATATTTATGTTAGAATAGATGTAGGAATCAATCGATGAACAAACGAGAGAGAGATGTGGCTGAACTGCAGCAGCTTTTCATATATTGAACGAGAGATTACAAAGACTGATTAACCTAATTATGAAAGATAAGAGATCTATTTATACAGCCTAAGTTACAGTAATTACAGACTAGCCCTTGTACTATTCATATATACAAATATAACTCTAACACCCCCCCTCAAACTCAAGTGGGGGAAGAATGAGCCAAATTGAGTTTGGAAACAAGAACCCGAAAACGCCCCGGAAGATGAGCTTTGGTGAAGATATCTGCTGTCTGATCAATGGTTGAAATTGGAAGAAGTCGAACGGTCTTGCGAAGAACATGTTGGCGGGTGAAATAACAGTCAATCTCGATATGCTTTGTACGTTCATGGAAGACATCATTGTGAGCAATCTGAATAGCACTATTGTTATCACACCACAAAGGTGTTGGAGAGATCTGATGAGCACCCATATCAGATAGTAACCAGCGTAGCCATACAAGTTCTTGCGTAGTGTCAGCTAAAGCTCGATACTCAGCTTCAGTTCTAGATCGAGCTGTCAGAGATTGTTTCTTGCTGCGCCAGGAAATAAGAGAGTCTCCAAGGAAGAAACAATATCCGGTAGTAGAGCGTCGGTCAGTTATGTCTCCATCCCAGTCAGCATCGGAGAATGCACGAAGAGTTAAGGACGATGTGGATGAGAAATGAGTCCATGAAACATTGTCCCTTTAAGGTACCGAAGTATACGAAGGACCGCGACATAGTGATCTGAGCATGGAGCAGCCATGAACTGGCTGACTATATGAACTGCATAGGCAAGATCTGGTCGAGTAACAGTCAGGTAGACCAGAGAACCAACTAGTTGACGGTACCGTGTAGGGTCTCGCAGCGGGGTTCCGGCATTTGGAGCAAGGTGCAGATTTTGCTCAATGGGTGTAGATGCAACTTTGTTGTCCGTGATCCCAGCTTTGGACAACAGATCTGAAATGTACTTGGCTTGACAGAGATAAATGCCGGAAGAGTCTGACAGAACTTCAAGGCCAAGGAAGTAGTGTATCTTACCAAGATCTTTCATCTCAAAGCATGAGCTGAGAGACCGTAACACCCGTAATTTTTGGATAAGTATAATTCCGAATCAGTGTAAAATCGATCTTTTAAGATAAATATGAAAAATAGGAATTGGGATTAAATCCTAGATTTTATGGTCTTGTTGGATGCGAAATTCGAATAAGAGTCCAACGGTTCTTTCCAGAGCAAAAACGGAGCTATAACGAAGAAGTTACGGCCGAAACAGTATCTGACACAAAAGGAGGCCGCGGGCCGCGCGGTTTGGTGCGCGACCTTAGGCCGCGGCCTAAGCTGCGTAACTCTCTGGAGTCCTCATATCTGAAGCATTAAGTCGCGATTTTCAGCCATAATCTTCAAACCCTCATAACTTTTGCATCCCAACTCCGATTTGAGTGATTCAAGTTGCCATGGTTTCGTTTTTGAGAGCTATTCAAGGATCTAGAAAGAGTTTTGAAGTGTATTGGATGATCCAGGAGTATTTGGTGGTGGTTGAGGTAAGCTTCTCACTTTTCTCCATTTAAGGAGTTAGGGTTTTGGTATTTTGGTGATTTTGGATGTTTTATGTTGGGGGAAACGTATGTAAGTATTTGAGGATGATTATTTATGGTTGGAAACTTATGGATCTAGGTTTTGAAGATTTGGACTTGAATATTCGTATTTTTCAAAGGAGCTTATGTTGGGAAAAATCTAGATTTAGCCTAATCTAGCAAGGTGAGTTCAAGTTGATTTGTGAAAACTTTGTACATGCCAAAATGTGTGTTTTAAAAGTATTTATGTGCTTTATGTGAAATTATCCCTTGTTGAGTGGTTTAGTGGGTTTTGATTTAATCAAGGTGTTGAGTTCTACAAATCTTGTAAAACACCCACATTTGGGGATTTTGAGTGATTGATGAATAAATCACTAGTAAAAGAGGTTTTGCTAATTTATTTCATAAGTGGATATGATTTGGTCAAAATACACTTTTAGTGTTTTTGTAATTATGCGATAACTATAATGTGTTACATTTTTAAAGTGTGAATGTGTGAGTTGGGAATCTTGGTCAATCCGACCGTATGAATGTTTTGAGAGTTATAAACCTTTTATTTTGGGGCCGATGGCCAATTGAGGAATTAAAAGAGTAAAGAGTTTGAGTAACGATGTATTTTGGTTTACGTAACCGTGTGAGTGACACGTATTTAACTAAACGTTTATTTTGGCCTTTAAAGGCTTGATTTATACTCAAATGAGTCTTTTGAGTGTTTGCCGGTTTTGGTGACTCGAGGTGGAGTCTTGGATGTGTTATATGCTTAATTGCATTTTATTTGAATACGTGCCGGTTTAAGTGTTAGTCTTATGTGTGAAGACCGTTTGATGATTTTGTATTCTTAGTACCTTTGGGACTAATGAACCTTGGTGAGTTATATACATTGTGAGTTATGAAAGAGTTACATATACGTATACATGTAGATGCATATATAATTTTGACTTCATTGGGAAGGTGGCAATGAAGGGGTTGTGAGATTATCATGCCTCGGAGCGTGTGTTGCATGATGTGAGTTAGATGCATTTAATTTGCATGAATTGATGTAGATAGACGATCATTAAATCTTTTGAGCAGAGGGCTCGATTTTGGACTCGATTGAGTCTCGAGGGCATTCGCCCGGTTTTAATAAGCTCGACGTGGGCTTGGGGTTTGAATTGCATGAATTGCATTATATTTGATGTTTACATGATTTGAATGCATTGGTTATTCTTTTGGGGTCATGTATATATATTTAAGTCGAGTAAGATTGTTTCGGATGGTGGGTTTCCAAGGTAAAGATCCAGCAGGATTGAACTTGGTGGTTTGGACTAAAGACCTAGTATGGTTGATGTCTAAGAGAGGCTAAAGACCTAGTATGGTTGATGCCGAAGATGGACTAAAGACCTAGTATGGTTGATGTCTAAGAGGGGCTAAAGACCTAGTATGGTTGATGCCGAAGATGGACTAAAGACCTAGTATGGTTGATGTCTAAGATGGGCTAAAGACCTAGTATGGTTGATGCCGAAGATTGACTAAAGACCTAGTATGGTTGATGTCATTTGTTTTCCACATCCAAGAAGCTTACTTGTATTTATTAATCGTGGTTTAATTTATGTGTTTGCCACATTCGATGAGATTGGGTATCACCCGTCACCGAAGGGTGTTGGTTTCGGGTATTTTATTTATTCGCATTGTTGAGGTTATATTATATGCATATGGATTGTTTTCCATGACTGATGGACGGATTTATGTTACATCCTTATGGGATGTTTTAACTATTGGAGTTTTATTCGCATTGGCGATTATTTGAGAAAATATTATTTAATTAACTCTTGATGTGAGTTTTGGATCGAGTCCTTTGCAGAGAAACGATTTTCATTGGAAGCTTTCCTCACAGGAATTGTGTGTGTTTGGAAAATGGGTTGTCGATGTCTTTTATACAAACCCTTTTAGAAAATCATTTATTAAGTTGAATCTTTTGGTTTATCAAATGATTTGCTCATGATGTAAACTCTTGAACTCACTAGGCGTTAGCCTAACCTTTTTATTTGTCGGCATGTGCAACAGGTTCAGGTGAGGAATAGCTTTAGCCATACTGTGAAGCGATGAGTGCTAGTAGAGTGCACGGGAAGTGAGATGCTTAGCGAAGTCTTCCGCACTTTTGGGATTAGCAACTTTTATTTGAGGTTAAGTAACACCCGCCTAGAGTTGTTAACTGTTTAATTTGTGATGTTTAAACTTTGAGGTATTTTCAAGGATGATACGTAGAAGTAATTTCATCATCTTTTAGTTAATTTAATGAAATTAAAGTTAGTTACTCGTTCCAATTCTGAGGGTGTTACAGAGACTGTTTGAGATGGATGATACCAGTAGAGTCACTGCCGGTAATGATCATATCATCAACATACAATAGGAGTAAGATAGTACCTGCAGCAGTGGTCCGAGTAAACAAGCCAGAATCATAATTACTCGGAGAAAACCCCAATGAGATGACAGTAATGCTAAATTTTTCAAACCAAGCACGAGGAGCTTGTTTGAGGCCATAGAGGGCTTTTCGAAGTCGACATACATGACCCTGACGAGAGGTCACACCTGGAGGGAGTCTCATGTAGACTTCCTCTTCGAGATCGCCATTGAGAAAAGCATTCTTGACATCCATCTGATAGAGTGGCCATCTCTTGGTGACAACTATGGCTAGAAGACTACGAACCGAGGTGACCCGAGCCACAGGAGCAAACGTTTCCTCGTAGTCAATGCCATATTCTTGATTGAATCCTTTTGCCACCAGACGTGCTTTGTAACGATCAATAGATCCATCAGACTTCGTTTTGATTTTGAAGACCCATTTGCAACCAATGGGTGACTTGCCCGGTGGGAGAGGTACAAACTCCCATGTATTGGCTTTGTCAAGAGCCTGAAGTTCCTCAGTCATAGCTTGCTTCCAAACAGGGTTAGAGTTAGCTTCCTTGTAGGAAGTGGGTTCATGGTTGGACAGCAATGTAGCATAACAATGATAATCACGAAGGTGAGAAGGAACTTGTCTTACCCGGTCTGAGTGTCGTGCTCCATCTTGTGGTTGAGAGGAGCTAGGGTCCATAGACTCAGCAGATGGCTCAGAAGTAGTCCTTGGAGGTGGTGCAGATGATTGATCATGATCAGATGGCACAGATGGTATAGATGAAGGCTCAGGTTGAGACGAGACGGAAGGAGGTGGAATAGATGGCACATATGAAGGTTCAGATGGAAGGAGGTGGGACAGATGGTGAGGTCACAGATTGAGGTGAGACGGAAGGAGGTGGATCAGATGGAGAGGTGAGTATGGGATCTAATTGGAGTGAGTCCAAAGAGATAGAGTTATCAGTGAAGAAGGAAATGTAAGGATTGGGTATGTCCTGAAATTTGGACACTGTTGAGAAGGGAAGATGTTCCCAGAATGTGACATGACGGGATATACGTAGTCTTTTAGAGACTGGATCCTAACAACGATAACCTTTGTGTTCAATTCCATAGCCAAGAAAACAACATAATCTAGAACGAGGTTCGAGTTTGGTGTGTTCATGAGATTGCAGCTGAACAAAGCAATCACAACCCCACACTTTGAGCAGTTCATATGCAGGAGAGACTCCATAGAGTACTTCATACGGAGACTTTTGATTGAGAATGGGAGTCGGGTGTCGATTGATGGTGTAGACAGCCGTGAAGACTGCTTCACCCCAAAAGCGTTATGGACACTTGGCTGAGATTAACAGAGTACGGACAGTGTCAAGAATGTCACGGTGTTTGCGTTCTGCGCGACCATTTTGTGGAGAGGTGCCGGGACAGGAGTACTGAGAAAGAGTACCCTGAGATTGAAGAAAAGAGAGGAGAGACGATTATTTGTATTCCATAGCATTATCTGCTCGAAGAATCTTTATGGGCTTAGAAAACTGGGTCAGAATCATACGGGCGAAGGTAATATATATTTGAGGTAGTTCTGAGCGGTGTTTCATGAGATATATCCATGTAAAACGTGTGTGATCATCGATAAAGATAACAAAATATCGAGAACCTCCCATGGATGGATGTAGTGCTGGTTCCCAAACATCAGAGTGAATGAGATCAAAAGGAGAAGAAGATTTAAATTCATTTGGTTGAAAAGGTAAGGCATGATGTTTGCCAAGTTGACAAGATAAACAAGAAACGTTTTCAGAAGAGGTGTTTCCTAACAGTCCTGAACTAGCTAACAGTTTTAGTCTGGCTAAAGATAAGTGTCCTAGACGCTTATGCCATAATTCAAAGGAAAGGGTACTGGAAACAGAAGCAACAAGATTTGATGAGTGTAAGGGAAGACGAAGGTAGACCACTTCAATCATCCGACCAACTTTATGGCCTACTCCAAGGATCTGCTTGGTCTTTGGATCCTGCACAACACAACCAGAAGGATGAAACAAAACAATTAGACCGGATTCCATAAGTTGTGTGATTGAAATCAGACTCAGAGATAAGTTAGGAATATGAAGCACATCAGGTAATTGAATAGTGGGGGTCGATACAGTCCCACTGAAGGATACATATAAGTGAGTATCATCAGCAGTACGAACCGATGAGAACATTTTGGAGGTTTGCTTAGAGATAAAACCGTCAGCCTTAGGTGTCATGTGGTTACAACATCCAGAGTCAAATAGCCAAGGGTTACCTGATGCTGAACTATTGCTCTGAAAATTCATACCCATCGAACCTGTCATGAGTCGCTCTATAAGCTCTTGGTTTCGGCGCATGAGTTCCATAAGGTCAGGCGATGCCTGAATTGCCGGCGTAGGAGAATCTGGAGTGATTGATCTAGCAAATGACTGAGTGCGCTGTTGTCTCTGATTACCTGAATTCTGTGGAGTGCGTTGTTGCCTCTGATTACCTGAATTTCGTGGATGCTTTTGACAGTCAGACCCATAGTGTCGTGGATGTGTGATCCCACACCAGCGACATTTTCGAATTGGGCAGTTGAGGAGAAGATGAGAAGTAGAGTGACAGAACGTGCATTCACTGTATGTAGACTGACCATTGAGAGCCATTTGATGAATGAGAGATTCGAAATTGAAGATTTCGAAAGTAAGGATAAAAGCAAGTACCAGAGTGTAAGTTCCGGAAGTAGAAAAAGAAACAGGTTCCGAAAATAAAGAAAAAATGAAGGGTGGAAAACGAAAAGAGAGTTCTGGAATTGTTTTCAAACCCTGTTTTCGAAATTTTGGGTGTTCCGGAGTTGAAAGGAAACAAGAACCGAAAATGTGGAAGTTCCGGAATCTGATATGTATGAGAGTTCCGGAGTTACGCGAAGAAAGCAATACCGGAAGTTGAGGGTTCCGGAAGTACGAGATACGTACCGAAAAAGGACAGTTCCGGAATAAGCAGTGTAAGCAGTTCCGAAAGTTTTAAGGTTCCGGAGTGGAAAATTAAGAGCAGTTCCTGAATGAGAGTTCATGAATGAGAGTTCCTGAATAACACCCAAAGTGAAGCAGTTCCGGAATTCAGAGACAAGCAGTTCCGGAATTCAGAGACAAGCAGTTCTGGAATCAGACAGTTCTGGAATTAAAAGGCAAGCAGTTCCGGAAGTGTGTGTTTTGGGTGTTCCGGAAAAGAGAAAAAAGGCAGTACCGGAACTTGAGTGTTCCTGAGTTGGAGACGATTCCGGACTAGGGTTCCGGAGTGCGATTCGACGAACAGAAAATCGAAACGGCTAGCAAAAAAGAAATCGAGCAAATAAATAAACCCAGAAATTGGATAATCAGGAGAGTGGATAACACATACCTAAAGCTCTGATACTGTAACACCCTCAAATTTGGAACGAGCAACTAAATAAAATTTCAATAAAATACCCAACAAGATAAAATCATTTCTACAATTCATTCCTTAAATTACCTCGGAATTTAAAACATTATAATTCCCCCAATAAATTAACTTAAACGGGTGTTATTTAACACGACACAAGTTGCTAATTCCAAATACGTGCGGAAGATTTCACTAATTCAAATCACCTCACGAGCACTCTACTAGCACACGACCTTTCACACGTGTCACTAGAACAACTCCCAACCTGAGACCTGTTGCACGACAAATAAAAAGGGTTAGACTAACGCCTAGTGAGTTCAAGCATTTTATCATGACTATATAAATTCATAAATCGAGAGGAGTGTAGCTTTTTAGTCATGATTCCAAAAGAGTTTACTTTAAATGTAAAGCACCCATTTTCGAAATCCCACAATTCCCATAAATGAAATATTTAATGCAATATGATTTCCAAAATAGACTCATTCCCAAAATCCACGTAATAGGGTGAAATACCATTTGATACTCAAAATAATTAAATCCATAATTCAATTTGTCATTATTCCAAAAACAACTCAAACACGGTAAAAACATAATCCATAACTCATATAACATGGAAATGCAATTCTCATAAATATGATACGTTACCGAAAACATGGATAAACACAAATACCCAAAAACATCACATACGAATGAGATATAAGCCACAACTTGCATACCATGGAAAACAATCCATATAAATATAACACGTCATCGAAAACATGAGTAGCAATAAATACCCAAAACAACACCTTTCGGTGACGGGGGAGACCCGTATACATCGCACGTGACGGAACACTAAAGTGGGTCACTTACTATGCAATAAAACACACACGTGGATTACTCTCGTAAACTGAGCTCAATCACTCCAGATCTATTGCCCGCGAGACTAGGGAGTTCCCAACTTCAACCACTCCAGGTCTATACATTGGGTCACTCCAAATCCACAACAGCACATTAGGGATTACACCTTACTGCCCATGAGACGACGTCCGACCATATAAGTCCACGCCTTACTTATCATGGAACCCGATGCCTATCCCGTGCTAAGCACATATATGGAATTACACCTTACTTCCCATGAGACGACGCCCGACCATCTAGGTCCACGCCTTACTTATCATGGAACCCGATGCCTATTCCGTGCTACAAAATAAACTAACGTCTCGTAAAACTGAGCTCAATCAATTCCGACCTCTTGCCCGCGAGACTAAGGGAAACTCAAATGCCTATGGATCCATAGCTATCAAGGTCTAAATATTACACGACCCCAAATAAATAAACACATGCATTCAAAACATGCAATTCCCGAATAACATAATTCATTATCAAAACTCAATCTTGAGTTACCAAAACTGGACAAATGTCCCCAAGACTTAATAAGATTCAATACCGAGCCACAAGCTCAACTAACTCCAAAAAAGGTAGTTTATGAATGTTATAAAATGACATCAAATATAACAACACACAACGTTTTCAGGTAAATACTTCGATTCCATGAAAACCCGAAATAACACTTTGGATCGGGTAAACCCTCATTTCCAAGGGCTCACGCCTTTACGTTTTCAAAACATTACATGATGTACTATATGCATATTTCCAAAACATCCACAATGCATTTTTATAATAAATAGACTCCATTTATTACATAAATCAACAACTCATTTCATGTATGATTTATTATCACATTTTTTCAAAATATCCAAAAGTAGTGTTTTATAATATTTACAACAATTAATACCTCAAAAGGTAAAATCCACCAAATAACCCAATATTGATAATTTTCAGGTAAAACACACAATTACTTGGAAAAATAACATTTTGGCATGTACAAAGTTTTCACAAAGTAACTTGAACTCGCCTCTGCTAGATTAAGCTAAATCTAGATTTTTCCCAAACGTATGCTCCTTTGATGAAGTTTGCATCCTCAATCCAAAACTCCCAAAACCTAGATTTATGAATTTCCAACCATCAATATCACAATCCAACCATGTAGAATCATTCCCTGAACATTTAGAATCATTTCTCCCAACATATTACACCCAAAATAACCAATACATCAAAACCCTAATTTCTAAAATAAAGGGGAGAAGATTACCTCAATCATCAAGTGAATCCACCAACCAAACACTTCTAGTGTTACCAAAGTGAGCTTCAATCTTCACTTCACCCAAAGAAATGAAAGGTTTAGGAGAGGGTTGGGTAAAACCCTAGAATAGTGTAGAAATTCCAACCAAAAGGAGATGAGATGAGAAATACCAACCTCAACCTAAGGATCCTTGTAACGAGATGGAGGAGGAACTTTGATTTACAAGATTTGTGGCTTCAATGGCTTCAAAATCGTTTTGAAGGGTTAAGGTTCGGTTTTGGGAGAGTTTAGAGAGAAAGAGATGGAATAGAAATGAAAGAAAGCTGAAAGGCGTGGGTTTAAAACCCTCAGATTCCGCTCGCGATTGTGACACGGCGAGAGTGACCATGTCACAATCGCCGGGGCACTCTCGCCCGCTACCCAAAATGCTCACGGTACACTTTCGGCGAAAGTGACACTGCGAAAGTGACCATGTCACTCTCGCGAGTGTCATACTCGTTGGCCCTCCCAAAACCCTCGGTACATTCTTGGCGAAAGTGACACTACGAAAGTGACCATGTCACTCTCGCGAGTGTCATACTCGCTGGACTTGTACCGAGTCCAAACTTGGCCAAATTCTCGAGAGATCCAAATAGCATTACGTGTTCCACACTCCAAAGCAAAACCTTGTCCTTTTTAATAAATCTAGACGGAATCATTTACAATTGGAGTTAGGATTTTCGGGGTGTTACAATCCTCCCAACCTTAAAGAGATTTCGTCCTCGAAATCTAGTCGTCACTCACTTAATGGCCACCGCGCCCAACACATTCCAAATTCCCTCGGTTTCAACCCGGTTCCAATTTATTTCCCACATAATTGTCCACATCGGTTTCTTGGTGTTACTCACACCGATTCCCCAATTAGGCGTAAAACACCCACATTCAACTGAAGGACTAAGCTGCTAGAGGGGCCTTTTGGCCACCAGATTAAGTTGTCTCCCAACCTTAAGTGGTCCATACTATCCCAACGACATATTCGAATCCCCAATCATACCACCTTCACGTATTCTTAAACTTTCTCTCCAAACCAACCCAACGTTTAATCATTACTAACCTTTAACCAAAACTTCAGTATTCCCAATTAATCCCACTACTGAATTAGCATTCGCTCTCAGCGGATTCCATCGATTCAACACCAACGGTCTTCATCGACTCGTCAATTACCCAATCCCAACGATATGCCTAATTATCAATCATCCGGTCAGCAGATTCCCTTACCACACGAGGCAAGTCATTTCACTAACTCCTCTTATCACAATTGAGCGTCTTAAGAATATTACAGCCATTACCATCATTCCTTTAAAATCGGACTAAAATCCCCCGGTTACACTAACGGTGCTTAGCCTCAAGCCCAAAAGTCGACACTTAAATATACCACCTACCTTAATATAGGTTACTGCGAATTTATCCTCTTAATTTCAAAAGGACATCATCCCCTCAACCGATACCATTCGGCTTACCGTACTATCACGCGTGGAATACCCAACCTTCCACTGTCGAAGTGCTACACGCATTTATCCTTAACTTATTTACTTACCCTTTCCAAGGTCCTAACGAGTTCAAGGTTTCAAGTGCATTATTCAATAAATATGCCAAACAACAAAACCTTTCACAAAGTTTTCAACATAAGGATTTTCATATAGAAATAATCGTACGCATAGAAAACTACTATCATTAATTCGGTAGTTACGCAAAAACGGACACGCTCGTCCCACATATGAAAACCATGTTGAAAAATTATTTCATCGCAGTTCAGATTATCAACAAAACGCTAAAGCGTAATAAACAGCTTCTTAAAATGAACCGCCACGGTTCTAGTATGGATTGACTCATGACATTCACGTAAGGTAACTGTCCGACGTTAAACAGGGTGCAACAGAAGTTGTGCACGTATTTTAAAAAGAAGTCCGAACGACATTTGACTCCAAAATTTCCTTTCTAACCATAAAATGGCATGAAACAAGATTTACCAATCAAATTTGCGCGCGTCCGTTTATTACACAAAACGATGAAACGATTCATAATTACACTCTAGTCAAAACACAAACCGACTTGTGTAAGTTCCAAGTTTAAAGACAAAACTAATTCGTTTCCATCATTTGAAAATATCGACTAAAACATCATGAGAAAATTTCAAATTGGGGTAGGCATGCAAGCTTGTAACACTTCTTAGAAATTTCTTGTAATGACACACATGCACCAATTAACTCACACCAAAATTTAAAGGGATGAAATCCTTTAAATCGATTTCCCCAAGATTTCTCATCCGATCCGATAATAACATTTGAATAAGACGTTTTTGGCAACTTGCACACAACAATGCGTTTTTCCAAAATATACGAGGGAATAAGTGTTAATAATTTTATTGACACCAAAAAGGGTTCGAACTTATTCTCAAATTCCAAATTGCACCAACGGTGCGCATCAATGTTCAAAACATAAGAATCCCACACATCATAATTTTATACAAACGAGTTTTCTAAAATCTTTATCACGAAGCACTTTCCTCAAAATTTCGTACTTGGAACATAAAACGTCGAAACGTCATTGCTTAAAATGTATTTGTCAAAATACTCAAAATACACATTTCCTCCAAACCAAAAGGTTTTCAATTTTCCAAAAATATTCGGCAAATCAAAATTGATCAATGTCAATGACTCATACATTCGTGTTTTCAAAATGTAAAATATTGCGAACTATGCATGATTTCCACAACACCAAAAAACCCTTTGACCGAATGCTCATCACCTGTACAATGAGTTAATAAAGTAATTTCACTCACGATTCGTTCAACAATGTGATGAGAAACAATAGTTACCAAGCTATGCATACCCCTAAGTCGATATAACGCATCTACATGAAAATGATAATAAAACATTTAACTGACCAAAAGCGCACCCAGTAAATCATTACGAATGTTACCAAAAATGTTCTTTCATGCACTACTTAAGTCACGTATAAGTTAATCCATACACTGAACTATTTGCAACGAAATACTTAATAACACAAACTCTTGAAAGAAAAGTTACGCGACACTAGAGTCCCAAACTCATCTCTTCTTAGTCGCCTTATGGCATAAAATTAACTTTTCTCACCAAAACTCGAGTGGGACCAAATGCTCAACATAACTCGTAAACTTTTCACATAAGCAAATAGAGTATGCATATAGTAAAATTGTACCCACACGACATAAAACGTCGTACAATAAAACTCCATGAACTTCAATGGACTCAATGACCTCAAGTCAATAAAACGGCACTAAACATCATGCTTCCAAAGCCAAATCGCTATAAGCAAAATCATGAATGCGACGCCAAAATCCCAAAATCCCCTTCTAGGGTAATATCATATAAACAACATTGTTTAACTACTCACATTAAAAAAATTCTCAAAATGACTTTACATAGACATAATGGAAAATAACTTTCCGTCCAAACTCTAACATATGTGGAGGAGATCCAATGTTAAAGTCACAAGCCGTAGTTATTGCCCAACATCTTAAACATCATAAAATATGATTATCATTATATCCGAAACAAATGTTGAACAACAATGAAATAAGGCAAAACAAATCCCGACGGAGTTTGCGACTCTCGCAATAAAATAATTTCATGCACGTTAAAACCATGATTCAAAATCTTATGTGTGTGCCAAACATTTCCCAAAATTCATAACACAATCCATATAAGGATTGGAAACACAAGAAATAGTTGATGAACTTTATTTTCAACATAAACTTTGTGCATGACTTAGTCGGCATTCAACGTCTCAACTCATACCCTTCCAAATCCCTCCGGTCCACTATTGTCATCCGGATGCTTTAACCTCTTAAGGCAAGTTGGGAATCACATCAATTAACTTTACGGTCTTTCCTCAAATCAAAATCGGCTCATTGAGCCTATGGTTCTAATCCAACCATCAATCTCGACCCGAAGCGGTCTACTTAACGCAGTTATCATGCTTATCGTCACCCCAAGTGACTAATACTAGAATCGTCCATCTATTCCAACGACTACTAGCTTAGAACCTCCTTCACTACCCCAACGATTATCACATTAAAGTAATTCAAGTACACACATGTACTAGCAGGTTCACCATGACACTGGCCAGGTGTCACTATGAACGCACCATACATGATTATCCTTGTTACTCTCAACGTGACTCTCGTTTCTAACAACATCCATCAACTTCAAAACATCCTATCTTAAAGTGCCTAAAGGTGAATTTCACTCTCATTTACTTAAACAAACGCTAGTTTGAGTCTAGGTATCCAAAATCAACACCTAAATCTCTCAAACTTATGCTATGATACCAACTTGTAACACCCTCAAATTTGGAACGAGCAACTACATAAAATTTCAATAAAATACCCAACAAGATAAAATCATTTCTACAATTCATTCCTTAAATTACCTCGGAATTTAAAACATTATAATTCCCCCAATAAATTAACTTAAACGGGTGTTACTTAACACGACACAAGTTGCTAATTCCAAATACGTGTGGCAGACTTCACTAATTCAAATCACCTCGCGAGCACTCTACTAGCACACGTGTCACTAGAACTACTCCCAACCTGAGACCTGTTGCACATGCCGACAAATAAAAAGGGTTAGGCTAACGCCTAGTGATTTCAAGCATTTTATCATGACTATATAAATTCATAAATCGAGAGGAGTGTAGCTTTTTAGTCATGATTCCAAAAGAGTTTACTTTAAATGTAAAGCACCCATTTTTCAAATCCCACAATTCCCATAAATGAAATCTTTAATGCAATATGATTTCCAAAATAGACTCATTCCCAAAATCCACGTAATAGGGTGAAATACCATTTGATACTCAAAATAATTAAATCCATAATTCAATTTGTCATTATTCCAAAAACATCCCAAATACGGTAAAAACATAATCCATAACTCATATAACATGGAAATGCAATTCTCATAAATATGATACGTTACCGAAAACATGGATAAACACAAATACCCAAAAACATCACATACGGATGAGATATAAACCACAACTTGCATACCATGAAAAACAATCCATATAAATATAACACGTCACCGAAAACATGAGTAGCAATAAATACCCAAAACAACACCTTTCGGTGACGGGGGAGACCCGTATACATCGCACGTGACGGAACACTAAAGTGAGTCACTTACTATGCAATAAAACACACACGTGGATTACTCTCGTAAACTGAGCTCAATCACTCCAGATCTATTGCCCGCGAGACTAGGGAGTTCCCAACTTCAACCACTCCAGGTCTATACATTGGGTCACTCCAAATCCACAACAGCACATTAGGGATTACACCTTACTGCCCATGAGACGACGTCCGACCATATAGGTCCACGCCTTACTTATCATGGAACCCGATGCCTATCCCGTGCTAAGCACATATATGGAATTACACCTTACTTCCCATGAGACGACGCCCGACCATCTAGGTCCACGCCTTACTTATCATGGAACCCGATGCCTATTCCGTGCTACAAAATAAACTAACGTCTCGTAAAACTGAGCTCAATCAATTCCGACCTCTTGCCCGCGAGACTAAGGGAAACTCAAATGCCTATGGATCCATAGCTATCAAGGTCTAAATATTACACGACCCCAAATAAATAAACACATGCATTCAAAACATGCAATTCCCCAATAACATAATTCATTATCAAAACTCAATCTTGAGTTACCAAAACTGGACAAATGTCCCCAAGACTTAATAAGATTCACTATCGAGCCACAAGCTCAACTAACTCCAAAAAAGGTAGTTTATGAATGTTATAAAATGACATCAAATATAACAACACACACCGTTTGCCGGTAAATACTTCTATTCCATGAAAACCCGAAATAACACTTTGGATCGGGTAAACCCTCATTTCCAAGGGCTCACGCCTTTACGTTTTCAAAACATTACATGATGTACTATATGCATATTTCCAAAACATCCACAATGCATTTTTATAATAAATAGACTCCATTTATTACATAAATCAACAACTCATTTCATGTATGATTTATTATCACATTTTTCCAAAATATCCAAAGTAGTGTTTTATAATATTTACAACAATTAATACCTCAAAAGGTAAAATCCACAAAATAACCCAATATTGATAATTTTCAGGTAAAACACACAATTACTTGGAAAAATAACATTTTGGCATGTACAAAGTTTTCGCAAAGTAACTTGAACTCACATCTGCTAGATTAAGCTAAATCTAGATTTTTCCCAAACGTATGCTCCTTTGATGAAGTTTGCATCCTCAAGCCAAAACTCCCAAAACCTAGATTTATGAATTTCCAACCATCAATATCACAATCCAACCATGTAGAATCATTCCCTAAACATTTAGAATCATTTCTCCCAACATATTACACCCAAAATAACCAATACATCGAAACCCTAATTTCCAAAATAAAGGGGAGAAGATTACCTCAATCATCAAGTGAATCCACCAACCAAACACTTCTAGTGTTACCAAAGTGAGCTTCAATCTTCACTTCACCCAAAGAAATGAAAGGTTTAGGAGAGGGTTGGGTAAAACCCTAGAATAGTGTAGAAATTCCAACCAAAAGGAGATGAGATGAGAAATACCAACCTCAACCTAAGGATCCTTGTAACGAGATGGAGGAGGGACTTTGATTTACAAGATTTGTGGCTTCAATGGCTTCAAAATCATTTTGAAGGGTTAGGGTTCGGTTTTGGGAGAGTTTAGAGAGAAAGAGATGGAATAGAAATGAAAGAAAGCTGAAAGGTGTGGGTTTAAAACCCTCAGAGTCCGCTCGCGATTGTGACACGGCGAGAGTGACCATGTCACAATCGCCGGGACACTCTCGCCCGCTACCCAAAATGCTTACGGTACACTTTCGGCGAAAGTGACACTGCGAAAGTGACCATGTCACTCTCGCGAGTGTCATACTCGCTGGCCCTCCCAAAACCCTCGGTACATTCTTGGCGAAAGTGACACTGCGAAAGTGACCATGTCACTCTCGCGAGTGTCATACTCGCTGGACTTGTACCGAGTCCAAACTTGGCCAAATTCTCGAGAGATCCAAATAGCATTACGTGTTCCACACTCCAAAGCAAAACCTTGACCTTTTTAATAAATCTAGACGGAATCATTTACAATTGGAGTTAGGATTTTCGGGGTGTTACAGATACCATGTTAGAATATATGTAGGAATCAATCGATGAACAAACGAGAGAGAGATGTGGCTGAACTGCAGAAGCTTTTCATATATTGAACGAGAAATTACAAAGACTGATTAACCTAATTATGAAAGATAAGAGATCTATTTATACAGCCTAAGTTACAGTAATTACAGACTAGCCCTTGTACTATTCATATATACAAATATAACTCCAACAATTTAAATGTTCAACACATTACTAAATCATCTAGTAAAAGATTGTTTATAAGTGTTCTATTTATATTGCCTTTTTTTCACGGAAAGTGCAAAGGAAGAGAGGCGGTAAATGAATTGGAGTATAGGACTTGGACTATTGGAATTTGGAGCACCTTTTATTCACGGGTCGTCGGGTTGGGTTGGTTTGTTTTGTACCTAACCCGTTTTCACCCCAATATATATGGGTTGGTCAAAAATAGTATCGATAATACATCGGGTTAGCTAGGTTTGAGTTTTTTTTGCCTCGGGTTGGGTTTGGTTGGCTTGGCTAGGTTGGTCGGAAATTTGAGCACCCCTAGTTTGAATTAGTGGTGGTACAAAACGGTGGTGGTTGGGGGTTTAGAACGATGGTTCTGATAGATGGTGGTCGGAGTCGATTTAATTCGGCGGTGGTCGGCAGTTGTTCAGATCGTGGGTAGCCGCTGGTGCTGCAGATCGGTGGTCGTCAATGGTGGTTCAAATTGGTGGTGGTCGACGATAGTTCAAAACGGTGGTGGTCGGCAGTGATTCAGATCGATAGATGTTGGCGACGGTTTCAAATCGGTGGTGGTTCATATCAGTGGTGGTCGACGGAGGTTCATATGGGCCTTGGTAAATCAAGTAGAAAATATGGGGGCGATTTTGTATTTTTGAGGAAATGAGATGTAATGCAATTGAATTGGAATGGCCAAATCCAAGAGTGGTGGAATGTGTGGAATTCAATTCTATTCCATAGATAAACCAAACGCATGAATGAAATTTGGTCAATGAAATTGATTATTCCAATTCTTTAATATTCCATCAGAATCCTGCAAACCGAACGCCCTAAGTCTATCAGACATCATGTTCTAATATGTTTTTTTTTAAATTTATGTTATATTTTTTAGTATATATATTAATGTAAATTATTTAACATATTGACTTATTGAATAAAAAATATGAGTTGGGTTCTGGTGAGATAAGAGTTACGATTAGAACTTTAGAAGGGTAATATTTAAGAAATGATCTCCACTTTTGGATCAATTCTAATTAAAAATAAAGTCTTTTTTAAACGCAACTCGTGAGCTATTTGATTAAAAACGATCAAGGATATAAATCCCTTCTTACACTTGTCACCTTAACTTCTTTTTTCACATGATCATTCGTCTAAAAAAAACATATGTAAATATATAATTATATATAGATGGAGGTTGAATCTAAAATATTTTAGAATCATAAGAACCACCGGTTCTTTGAGTATTCATATTAAATAACTTGATTAGATATTCGTGATAAATATCATATCATAACATATATTTATAATATATAATATTTATCATGAATACTTAAAATAGGTGGTTCATATGTTTTTATAGGGATGGTAAAAAGTGACCCAGACCCAAACCCAACCCAATAGTAGTAGGTTGGGTTGAGATTTTCAACCCAAGATGAGGAGTTTGAGGATTTTAAAAGACAAACAACAATACCTCTACCATCTATAGAGGCAAAACCTAACACGAAATCGGATGATGCGCTGCCTAGGATTAAGGGTTTTGATTGTAAAGAAAAGATGTAGCAGTGTGGGTAAAATGTTATGGTTAATCCGTATAAAATCACTAAATTGTCTGATTGAGGTGTATAATATATCGATGGAAAGCTCTTTGTGTCTAGAAAGTTAACAAGACCCAAAACAACGAAAACACACGCCCACCTGTCGTCGAGAAGCATTTATCTATGTAACCGAGGCCCGTAAGCGTTCCAATAACACAATAGAAAGCTTGGTCTGATTGAGGTGTATAATATATCGATGGAAAGCTCTTTGTGTCTAGAACAACTTTCTAGTTTACAACGAGATCTAACTGACTTTAAGGTTCTGAATAGGCGCTTCAGAACATTTGTCTTCATAGTCAGAAGTTCTGAGTCTCCTACTCAGAACTCTGAACCTTCTATTCAGAATCCACACTTAGAATCTGAAGTCTTTGTGTACAGCGTATGCTAGAAATAGACGAATGGCTTCTAGTCTTGCCACTGGAGCAAAGGTTTCGTCGTAATCTATACATTCCTCTTATCTGTATCCCTGAGCAACAAGTCTAGCTTTTGAGTTCGGCGAGCTCTGCTGATAACTTTTTCGTTCCTCTGCTCTGACCCGTTCAGATTCCACCTGGAAAAAGAAGTCGGGGAGCTGAAGGACGAAGTTAAGTCCATTTTTGCTTTTGCTCGACTTACTGCGCGTGCGGCGCAAAGTGAGGTTTGCGCTATCAGTGACTGGCGCAAAGTAGGGTTTGCGCTAGATGACCATGGCGCATTCAAAATAGTTCATTGGATTTTTATGAACTTTTCCTTTCATCTTGCACTTCTTGCTGCTTGTGATTGTTTATGTATAAGATTCTCTCTTGCTCTCTCACAACCAAACAATACTTGAAATTTTCCTTTTGTGTCCAGAATTTTGCCAAAATACCCGCAATGGGGTCCGTGATCGCGGGATTGGCCTGCGATTTGGGCCGCAGTAGTCCTGCGGTGGACCGAATTTTCACTTTTGACCTCTAATCCTAAAGTGGAGTACCGCTTCCTATCGAACCCACTGAACCCTGATGCCACATCAGCGCCACATCAGCACCACATCAATTTTTTTAATTCTTTTATTTATACATTTAATTAAGTTAAATGGGTCAATTCGTCTAACCCAATTAATAAATGGGTTGGGTAGGATTGAAGTTTTCGACCTGATTTCAACCAATTTACAATTTGTTTTTAATCCATTTACAACATGTTTGTAACCCATTATGACTTATTTTTAATTTATTATCATTATTTAACTATAATTAATAATTAATAAATTAATAAAAAAACTAAATATGATTCCACTAAAGTCTAAACAGAACTCCTTCGGTCCATTCATTTCAATATTCCATCGTTCAAACTTTCAAAGTCTAAACTCTCTAAACCCTAGCCGATACTTCCTTCCGGTTCCAGCCAAGAGATCGACGCTGGCCCTAGAAACTTATTTGTTTGACTTTATGGTTGTGTTATTGAAACTTTAAACAATTTATTTCACTTTTTATGGTTGTGTTTTATTGAAACTTTGAACAATTTATTTGGTTTTGTGGTTGCGACTTGTTTATTTGTCACCGAATTATGTTTTAGTCTTTTTTTTATTTTATTTAAAGTTTTAAAATTAAATGGGTCAACTCAGGTTCAACTCATTTATTAAACAGGTTGGGTTGAGAAAATCATAAACAGGTCAACCTGCTACCAACCCATTTAAGTACCAGGTTGGGTTGGGTTGAAAATCTCAACCCATTTACTTAAACAGGTTGGGTTGGGTTGAGGTTTTCAACCCAATTAATAAATGGGTTGAACTCGAATCCAATCCAACCTGACCTATTTACACCCTTATGTTTTTAAAATATTTAAATTTCTTAGCTGAACTTGTCTACATATATAATATATAAAAATTTGCCGTCATAACACCGTTTTAAAAACTTATGGTCTGATCATGAATCCTAAGAGTTGAGACTTGTCTCACGCCGTTGAAAACATTTTATATAAGATACCAATTACTATGTTAAATTATTATAACATTCACACATATTATATATATATATATATATATATATATAGCCTTAGGTTAAATAGAGAAGTCCAAATATTTAGAGAAATAGAGAAGTGATCTTGGCCATTTATTCGGTCAAGATCGGTTATAATTGGTCAAAAGTTGCGGCTTTGTCTGGTCAAAAATTGCGGCTTTGACTGGTCAAAAATTGTGGCTTTGACTGGTCAAAAGTTACGGTTGTTCCAAAAATAGAAGGGTAATTTCGTAACTTTTACAAAAAACACGGGCTGAGTTCATATATGAATCTGTGTGCTTCACATATGAACTATACGTTCATATATGAATCTTTGTAATTCACATATGAACTCTTTATAACTAATTCATATATAAATCTTGTGATTCATATATGAACCTTTGTGTTTCATATATAAAACTAATTAACTGTAGGTTCATATATGAATCAGTTGAACCAATTAATTGATTCATATATTAATCTTTGTGTTCATATATGAACCTTTGTGATTCATATATGAATTTTTTTAACTAATTCATATATGAACCTTTGTGTTCATATATGAAATTTTTTTAACTACTTCTCATATGAACAAATTAACTGATTCATATATGAATCACAAATGTTCATATATGAATTAGTTAAAAAGAGTTTATATGTGAATTACAAATGTTCATATATGAACGTATAGTTCATATGTGAATCACACAAATTCATATATGAACTCAGACCGTGTATTTTTTACGAAACTATCCCTCTATCTTGTGCAGACCACGCGAGTAATTATCCGCTGCTTCTCGGTCAAAGCCGCCGATCTTGACAGAATAAATGGCCAAGATCACTTCTCTATTTCTCTAAATATTTGGACTTCTCTATTGAACCCTTCCCTATATATATATATGTATGTATGTATGTATGTATGTATGTATATGAATATTTTGAGACAACAACAATAAATAAACAAATAAGTAAATAACACTTTAGTCTATGTAATGTCACTCATTATCAAGTCTAGTCCTTACTTTAAAGTTTGAATCACTATGGTTCCCACTTTGTTTCACTTATGGTCTATTTAGCTAACGATGTTAACAAAGTCTGTTATGTTAACTCTAGGCCTCCATTTATTTAATTTTATATTGGGAAATTAAACAGTTTTTTTATATTATGTATACCCACCCACCTTTTCTTTTAAAACTCTAGACCTCATCGGCCACCATGAGTTTGTTGTTTTTATCACTTGTTTCCCCAACTCTACTTCTTGCCCTTGATCTCAATTTCTTTAAGTAGACACACAACATTTTCGGCGCTTATTTCTCCTTCCACACATATCATCTATATCACCCTTTCCCCTTTTCACACACACACGCACACACACACCAAATCTATGTGTTTTTAAATATGTCAACAAAATTAACTGAAAAAAATCGTTCACATCTTTTGATGATGCACGTACACACACGTCCCATTAAAGCAAACATCAAAGAACTCCACAAATACAACAATCAAAGAGAAAAAATAACAATGCAAGTTCCTTTGTGTTCAATTGTTGTTTTTGTTTTTCACCTTAATACAACAAAACGAGATCCACTATGGTGGTTCTACACATACCATATCATGTACACACACAACCATGATATTTATGACACACATACCACAATGGTACCGATGAGTGTATGAAAGGCAAAGGAGGTATTGTAGGTGTTCACGCACATACACACATGTATAGAGACATAGACAGTGGTTGATGCAAGTCGATGGAGGTGTTCTCACAAAGCTGGATCGATGAGGATCACGGTAGTTATGTTGTGTACAAGGGGAAGGGGTGACAAAAATGGTGTATGTGCAAGGAGAAAAGGGTGCCAAAATGATTTTTGATTGTTAAGAAACTCATATCTATGGAGTAGGTCGGAGTTGGTGAAGAGTCGGAGAACGAATGAGCAAGTGACGAAACCGATGAACCAATGGCGGCCAACGAGGTCTACAGTTGGATAAGAAATAGGACGGGGATGGGTATACAAATTTATAATAATATTTTGGTTTTATTTTCTAACATAGAATATAATAAACGAGAAAAATAGCAAAATGCATCGGAGTTAACGGACCTTGTTAAGACCGTTAGTGACGTGAACCAACAACGAAACAAAGTGAGAAGCACAATAATTAAAATTGTAATTAATGTAAAATAGAGACTAAACTTACTAATAAGTCACAACCATAAGGACCAAAAATGTAATTTACTCCTAATAATATTCACCGATATTATAGGTACCATCTACCATGTTTTAAACCAATACATATTAAAATCAAGTATTGGTTGAGACAAAGACCGCACGATATTAGGTATGGTAATCAAAATTTGAAATTAGAAGGTTAAAATTTAAATTCTATAAGGGGTTGTTTGGAAGTTGTTGAATGATTAAAAGACTCTTATGATATAGTACAAAATGAAATATGATTGTTTGGTAATTGTTCAAAATGATATCAGGACGTTTAATGTATAAGGGAGGCTCAAGACATAAAATCATTCGAATGATTTTAGAACCATTAAGAGGCAAAGTTTTTTTTACCAAACAAGATTCAATTCTTAGCTATTCAAAGGTTGTCTCTTAATGTAACTATTAAAAGGTAAACAAACAACCCCTAAGTTAGACATGTTTTAGAGGACATGTGTTTTACTTATTATAAGGTTTTCACTTTTTTTTATTGTTTGGATTTTAGGTCATAAGGTATTAGTAATTTTTGTAGCCTACCCAAAATTTGTAAGAGTTTTTTCTTTTTCTTTTGTATACTTTGGCATGGCAACCCAATCATTGTTAAAAAAATAGAGATGGGTTTAAGATTCTATCATTTTTTTACTTTAGCACTAAGTAACTTAGATTTGTAATTGAAAACTTTAATCATGATCAATTATCCCATATCAAGAGTTTGCTTAAAATATAGTTAACTTATGGTTCTTTAAATCCACATTTAAAGTTTAGAAGTCCTTTATATTATTTATATGTTTACTTTCATTGACCCCACGTTTTGTTCTTCCACCACCCATGGTTACACCACCTTCTTATTCCCGAGTCCCCACAAGATTGATCCCCGTTTTTCTTACACATATAGATTGATGAGCGTGTTTCTCAAATCATCACTTTTGCTAGAAAGTGTGTATGTCCTACAAATATAGGGTCTTTTGGACTGATAAATGAGATTTAGAAAGAAAAATAACAGTTAAGTCGAGAGAAAATCGTAGAAGAATAAAAGAGGAAAGTAAGTTATGTTTATATTGAAGTGGATTACAACTTCATATACAAAAATTTCAAAGGAACAAAATAAAAGAAAAGAAATTCAATATAATTTTAAATGAACATATAAATAAGTTATATTCAAGTCATTTCAGATATAAATTCTCTAATCAAATCTAGATATCTCTCTCCTACTAGTCCATATATTACTAGATTTCAAATCATTGATAGACATGTTGCAAACTGTTGAATTTTAAACAAAATCATTAACATCATCATCATTTTCCCTCTTAAGTCGTCTAAGTGCACAATTTTGAGAAAATACCATTTTATGGATCATAGTGCAATGAAGGTGATGTGTAACAACTTTCGTGAAAATATCTGGAAACAGTAATGAAAAATAGTTTTCTAGAAGATGTAATGCTAATATCAGTCTCATCTCATGATTGACAACTCACTTTTGTATGATGATTCGAGCATGATGGATCGAGCTGGTGATCAAGAACATAACAAAGGATAAGAGGGCGGAGGTTCCAAGATAGTCGTTGTGAAAACCAAAAGACGTGTTCTATCATACAAAGTATTTTGCTTACCCATGTTACAACTTGGAAGGACTTTTATACATACTTCTTCAACAAGTACTACATGATTCGTTGTTCACATCCACTATATGTGTAAGCCATTAACTATTGTAGTAGTAGACAAGTTCTCGACACAAAAGTTTTGCAAAATTGTGAAATATTTTACTTGATTTGTGTATTTCCTTCCTGTGAGTAACTGTTGCTCTATGGAAATATAGTAGAAGAGACATAAACCAAACAACCTTTATACCTCCTATCAGTTTCCCAAAACTCAAACCAAGAAACAAGTAATGACAATAACCAAGCAATCAAAGTAAACAAAGAGCAAAGACAATGCAAGAGAGATTTACGTGGTTCAACATAAATGCCTACTTCCACACAAGAAGAGAGAGCCCTCTTGTATTAGGTTAAGAAACGACCTCCTTTCTCCTTTATAAGATATCGGTGTTCTTTATATTTTTCACACTCTCTGGTTTTTCCTCTTCTTCTTACCGCTCCTAACATATACAAAAGAAATGGGCCATTTGACTATTGGTCATGTATTAGGCCTTCTAACTAAACTAAAAGTTCTCCATGCATAATGCGCGCCACACCTTATGACAAAACATGTTATGTCCATGATATGCATTATTTATTTAATGCATATTGTATCTTTTTCTTATCATTTTTTATTAGATTTTCTTATTTTATCCCAACATTTGAGTCTTTTTTCTTACTTATTTTCACCCTTTGTTTCATGGAGCTAAGATTATGATTTACCTGTCATTTACTGCTTTAGGAAGGCTAATTGTATTTGTTTATATAGTGCCGCCCTTGCCCAATGCTACAGCATTGAAGTCTGGAAGGATGGAATGAAGAATTGATTTTGAGAAGACTTTTGTAGCTGACTTTTTGTACCATGATCCAGCCATGTTCTTGAAGAACTGAGCCCAATGCTTGATTTCTTTTGTAAACTCTAAAAAGCTTAACTTTTAAGGCATGGGTTGTAATAGTATATGTACCTTTTTTAATAGTATAAGTTAGGCATGTTTACCTTCTATCCTCTTAGTATAAATAGGAGAAGTATGTATTAATTTTCAGTAGACATTTTGTGTGAATCAGTTCTTACAATTGATTTGCATAACCTATCTTTAATTTTATGCAATTCTAGTTAATGTTCTTCATCTTGTTCTTGTTCATCATATCGTTTATGAGTTGCTGCAGCATTGGTCCAACATTGCTGCAATAACTTATAATCTTTTACATTCTTGCATTTTATAATCAAGTCATTTACAATTCCGTCTTTACTTTATGTATTTCATTTCTGTAATTTACCTTTCCTATCATTTACATTCAAGTATGAGTAGCTAAGTTTAAATAGCTTGGGTGTGAGATTAAAGGGGGAGGTTTTAAACATAATGAAAAGTAGGCATCGTTTCTCAATAATGATGTTTACCATCTCATGTTAAGTTTTATAAAAGATCAAGTTACTTCAGGACGGTTGATCACTTTGAAAGTGTTAAAGTGCCATTTCTCAGAGATGAGTCATTGATATGCACGTCAATCCGAATGACAAAGAAAGTAAGCTTGGGAGAGCTACTGACAAAGAGATTTGTCACCTCTGTTCTTTCTGTTTGATTTTGCCTGATAAGTTGATCATCTGTCTTGATGGTAATAGTGTGGAGTGCGAGTCAGAGATGACCCACTTAGAACACGTCAACTTAACTGATATGGGAATCAGCTCGAGAGAGTGATTTTGACAAAGAGATTTGTTTATCCGTATACTTGGAAGGACTCATTTTGCTATTGATAGTTCTGACACAACACCAAAGATGGGTTGATTGACACCTAGGCCAGTAGTGAATTGTCGAAAACTTGAGAGGGCATCCTGAAAAGTAGATGGTGAACTTAAGTGTTAAGAGACAAATGTTGTAGCATTGCTACAACATTGGTCTGCTGGAATTTATGTTTAGATTTCACCCCAACATCTTACACCCTTGCTATCCTTTATTAATATTGTCATATAATCTGTGATAACTCCAAACACAAAAAAATATTTTCTTCGAATTGATCCTTGGAAATCAGTTCTTTTATTAAACTTTTACTACGCTTTAACTCCATTCTCTGTGGGACGATACATGGTTCTTACCATATTATTACTTGAAAGACGACATTAGATCTCGATGTATACTTGCATTAGGATTTAATTATCACACGTCTATCCGTGTATTCAAAGAACTGTCAGTCCAACACTTCAACATATAAATTATATTCCTTGAACAAAACTTGCCCAAACCTTATTGCAATACTTATTCTTCCCAACATATTTACAGTAACTATAGCAACATATTTTTACTTTTGTAACAACCCAAACTAAAATAAAGCATAGCATTTAATAAATATTAAAATATCCCAAAATTGGTCTCAAAATCTCAACATCTGTATCAAAATCTAGGTTGGCGGAAACAACCTATACACAACTGAGAATAATACTAAATTCTAAAATAAATGTAGTATTGTCTCTGGTAGTCTCTGTACTCTACGCCTGCTCTTTTCCCTTAACAATGCTTCCTACTACCTGCTTACCTGAAAAGGTTTAGTTGGAAAATGCGAGGGTTAGACCATGAGGTCTAATGAGTCCCCTCAATTTACAGTTCTCAAAACATTTAAAACAGTTTATAACTATCAAAGCAACTTTACATAAAACTTTCACGGAAAATTCCGCTCCCGTAAATGGCACCCTGAAGTCACTCGGAAGTGACAACGAGTCAGTCTCACGCTGCCTTACTGGGTCACTCCCTCCCATGGCGTAAACGGGTCACTCCTTCCGGCATGAGCAGTGGCGGGCCTACCCCCGACTTAGCCAGTTTACGTCTATCACAATGTATGCATAAATCTCATATAAACTTTCAAACAAATAAATCATGTAAATAAACATGGCATTTCTACTCATTGACTTTCTTTGGAAAACACGTATAAAGCACGTATTTTTAGTTAGAAAAACTCACCTGACTTTCTCGCTTCAAGACTTATTACTTAAGCTTCCGATCTCTAGATGGAACACCTGGATGAATTAGTGTAGGATTAGGTTCAATCCCCCACTTCTTCTTTCAATTGAAGATTGATGATGTTTCCTTCTCCAATTTGCTCTTGAACCAAAATTCCCTGTTTCTCTGCTCTTTCTCTCTAAGCCGCCACACACACACACACAAGATGATTAGCTCCTAGGGTTTTGTGCAAAAATCTTGAGGGTTTTATACTTTCCAGCTATTTACACTAAGGTCCCTCTAAACTTTAGACTTTACATTTCTTCCACCCAATTTTATTTCTTTAACAAAAGTGAAAATAAAACTTGGTTATTACAACTTTAGTAAATATATTTGTTGTTCTTCATTAATTAGATATTTTACAACGTTATCATGGAAGTGAAATAACATTTTAAAGTACATAGTAGCGAATGGAAAGACAACTTGTAGAATGTGGAATAGCCAAGGATATCAAAGTAATATCGGACTAGTAACACTTAATCTTTTCAATAACCATGTCCCAAGTAGGTGATTTAGAGTTAGATACCTAAGTTGTGATGAGGTCTTAGAAGTGGCGTTTGATTAACAATTCCACGTAATAAACTATGTTATTAACCTCTTTTTTTTTTAAGAGGACAAGTCTTAAACAAATATATTAAAAGGGGAAAAGCAAGGGACATAGAAAAGCACCACACAACGGAACTCATAAACTCCTTAAGGCACTGTTTGGTTTGAAGGATTAGATTGGATTTGGAAGGATTTGACATTGACTTCCATTTCAATTCCACGTTTGGTTAGAAAGATTTTCTGAATTTGAAATCATGGGATTTCATTGAAATACCACAAACAGAGGCTTTTGAAATCCTACGAGAGTGCTTGGTAAAGTGAGTATTATAGATAGGGTAGTACCCCACATGAGCAGAGGGTTCGTAGTACTCGAAGCACCGGAGTGATCCAATAGCCAGGAACGGGCATAAAGTCGGGAACCAAACACGTTGAGGATCAATTCCTTATTCCCTTCAATTAAGATATTGCATATGATAAGAGAGAGAAAGGTTCCTATTTTTTTGATTTCATATAATTTGTATGTAATATTTCATTACTATGATAAAAAAACATTTGTTTTATAATAATGAATTAATATTAAGATGACTTAAATATTTTTGTAAATTGTTTTTATAAAGAATGAAATTAAATTTCATTTCACATTATAAATGAAGCACACCAAAAATTCCAAATCTTCTCAACAACAAATCATTCTACAAAATCCAAATCTTTTAAAACTTTCTATCAAACCACGCGCTCCCGAATAATCAATTTGAGCATCTCCAACAGATTCTCTAATTTTTTTCTAAAATAGGAACTTAAAAATCAAAATCTCTAAAAAGAATTACATTTATCTCTAACAGATTCTCTATTTTAGAGATTTTGACATTCATTATATTATTAAAATAATCTAGAAATTTATACTCCCAATTAGACATGGCCAAATGGGCCCGACCCGGCCCTAGCCCGATGGGGCCCGAAGCCCAGCCCGCCCAAAGCCCGGCCCGGCCCAATCGAAGCCCGGTCCCAGCCCGACAAGCCTTACTGGGCCTTGTTTTCAGCAATTTTTCCGGTCCCGGCCCGGTCCAAAGCCCGGGTTAGGCCCGACCCGCCATGCTTCACATATATAGCCGTTTTTTCAAAAATATACCCGTTAATGTAGCCGTTTTTTTTTAAATATAGCCGGTTTTTTTGTTTTTTTTGCATTCTAAACACTATAAATAGGTAGTGGGTGTATGAGGTTTGATACCAAGTTACAAAAACGCAAAAAACGAAATTCTCGCTTACAATTCTCGATTTCTCGCTTTCTCGTGTTCATTTCTCGCAACTTCTCGTTCTTTCAATTTTTCGATCCTTCAATCAAAATGGCCGGCGGTAGTGCATCAAACGACCGGAACTCTTGTTGTCTTGCATATTATCTACCATACGAGGACGAGAATTAAGAGTATTTTTCTTTATAATTCAATAAATGTAGTTATTTAAATGTATTTTTCTTTATAATTCAATAAATGTAGTTATTTAAATTTATTTTCTTTATAATTCAATAAATGTAGTTCCTTATAATTCAATCGAAATTCTAATAAAACGTATTTTTAAGTATGTTTGAGTGACCCAATTAAGTATTTTATAGTGGATACGAATAATATTTATTAAAAATTGTATATATATATTTTTTTAAAAGCCCGGTTTTGGGCCCGGTCTCAAAGGCCCGGCCTTTGAAAAGCCTAAACGGGCCGGACCTTCAACCCCCAAGTCTGGCCCGGCCCGGCCCGGGCCCGACCAAAGGCCGGTCTTTTGAATAGTGTTTAGGCCCGATCCCAAAAAAAAACCGGTCCGGGCAAGCCCGGCCCGCCCATATGGTCATCTCTACTCCCAAATCCCAATACACTTTTTAATTTTTTTTATAAAGTCATATTAACTCAACCCTATTGGTGGGCATGAATAAAAAATTAAATTCTCTCTCCATATATCAAGTTATAGAGAATTTTCTAAACTTGGAGTTTTTGTTAGTTTTCTCTATTTTAGAGAACCATATAGAGAACTTGTTGGAGCAATTTAGAGAACAAAAGTTCAATTTTCTTTATTTTAGAGAAGCTGTTGGAGATGCTCTTAGGTAGCAATAAAACCATTTTTTTACTAGTGTAATATTACATATTAATTTTACAACCAATTACAAGTAGCATGTATAGTTTCAATTTTATATAACATGAAACTTCTCACTAACTTTATCTTTTTGATAAAAGCACTATGAATTGACTGAAAATAGTTGTAAAATAACGTTTAACAATCAATAATTTTATATGTTTTGGGATCAAAAAAAAGTAGTTTAATTATAATAGGGTTGAGAGAGATTATAAGCCACATTTTACACGATATTCATGGTCACATTTAATCTGTAGACCGTAGTATTTAATTTAATATAAGATTTTAGATTTCATTTTTGATGTATGATGTCATTATTAAATTATTTGACAACCATCAATTAAATTATTTTGAAAGGTTATTAAAAAACACCATATTTTAACAAATATGCCAGTTTTTTTAAAAATTAAATTCACATAGCTTATTGGACATGTTTTTCACCTTTTCTTCAATAAATTTTATATATGTCGTCTATATTTAAATCTATATTTACCTAATTTAATAAATAGTTTATCAACTAAATAAGGGTTATTGATGCATTTAGTACATGAGTCACAACGTAAGTCGAGCCTTCTAAGAGAAAAGTTTCTAACATCATCAAAGTTTTAAAAAAAATGCACGTTATAAATAGCCGATATAAATATTATATATTTAAAAAAACAACTGACATAACCTAATTTACTTGTAAAAGACCATGTAATGTTTTTCCATGTAAGGGTCGGGCTTTCAACATTTTTTCTTTTTTGGATCTTGAAATCATTTGCAAAGCGATTTTGTTTTCTATTTCTTAATAAATGATTAGTATATAAACATAAGTATATGTATCGTTCTTAATGGGTTTTATAAATCAAATGAATCTAGTTTAGTCGAGCTTTAGAATAATCTAAGTTTAGGAAGCTTAAAATCGATAAACTTTTTTTGTGTTAAATCAACATAAGCCCTAAGCTTGAACTCGAGAAATTTAATAAATGCCTAAATAGTTAAATAATAACTACTATATTATAAAAAGAGTGAATTACACCGGTGGTCCCTGTGGTTTATCTAAATTTTGGATTTGGTCCCTAAAGAACACTATCTACGGTAATGGTCCATAACTATTTAATTTACTTTCACTCATGGTCCTCCTATGTTTAATTTACTTTCACCCATGGTTCTTCTATGTTAAACATTGAAGGACCATGAGTGAAAGTAAATCAAAAAATCAAGGACCACTACCGTAGTTAATGTACTTTAGGGACCAAATCCAAATTTTGGGTAAACCACAGGGACCACCGGTGTAATTCAAATCTACTAAAAACTGTAACATATTTTGTAAAGAAAACTAAATTTATTTTTGATATTTTGAAGAGGGAGGGAGTATGCTTTCATTATTATAAAAAAGATATTGAACATTAACCTAGTCTAGTAATATCCTACTAACGGGCTATTTGAACATTTCAAAAAGTGATCCAGGCCCAGGAGTTTGAGGCGTAGATTTTTGGATCTGGCATTTATTGGGCCACTAAGAAGGCCCATATAAACGACAAACGCCCAACAAAGAAACCGAGTACACTTTAATTAGAATGAATTTTCATGGAATCATTATTTCAAGTATTTTTATAATCTCACCCTTATTCCATGAATCGTGCTGTGAGACCATTTTCTTACATTTCTTGTAAGATCCCACATTGGTTGGGGAAGGGAACAATGGTTGTCTTATTAGAGGGACTTGATACCTCTTCTATCAGACGCGTTTTAAAACCGTGAGTCCGAGTGTGTGAACAAAGCGGACAATATCTAGTGCGGTTGGCCTGGGATGTTACATTTCTCACTATAAATGTCATTCTCACCGGAATCCAAACCCTATACACACACACACACACACACACACCACATATGCATAGACGAAAGATCGTGGGAGAAGTTGAGGTTAACTTGAGAAGCAAGAAAAGTGGATTTGAATCGTTGATCACTTTTAATCAAATATCCTCCCATGAATCGGGTCTTAGAAGAGAATTGATTCGGTGCATCTCATCCTAATGTGCGTCAATTTCTTATCAAACAGTTGATAACCACTTCTCACGTTAACTTCAACTTCTCACCGGAACACACACGCGCACACACACACACACACACACACACACACATATATATATATATATATATATATATATATATATATAGAGAGAGAGAGAGAGAGAGAGAGAGAGAGAGAGAGATGATTGTGTGAGAAAAAGAAGTTAAAGTAAGAAATGTAAAAAGTAAAAAGGGGTCTGGACCCTTGATCCCTTTTAATCTCACCTCCATCCATGAATTGTGTTTCCCATGGGAATTGACGTGGTGCATCTCGATGCATCTCATTAGTGTTGATCTTCAATTATGATTGATCCTAGGCATAACACTTATTTTCACTGTGAGTTGTGTCACGTCATTCTCATTAAATAATAATAAATAACCCAAAAATAATGGCCAAAAAAGTCTTGCTACAACAAAAGACTTACAAAATTTTAATGAAAATAATAACGCAACGATAACCCGTACCATACCGGGTTACATCACGAATTAAGTTCAAACATAGATTCTAAAGATCCCAAAATCCAATACTTTAATCAATTAAAATATAACCCACTAAGCAATACCCTAGCTCTTGTCCACCTTGAATTTCATGCTCTTAAGATGCATATTAATGTTCAACTTTATGAGGTGCACAAATCATACATGTCCCATAATGCATAATAACAAACAAAATTCCTGAATAACATGCATATATGTTTCAAAACCCATTTAAATAATTTCAAGATATCATAGTATGTTCCATCAGGTAAAGGTCATACCGTCACTAGCATTCCCTGGGAAACACTGCTCACCCTTGTCCGGTCACCTATCCCTAGGGTGTGCCTTCCCTTTGACATATCTACACATATCCCATACCCTGATTGAACCTTTTGTAAAATAATAACCCATTATAGCATGCTAAATATTGTTTGAAAAACAAAAGATAGCATGCAACCCACATAATAAAATTACATACATGCATCAAATATCCCATAAAACGTAAAAATAATGTTATGCATAACATATGTATCTCAAGTAATTATCATTCTCAAATAATTTGTACATAAGCATGCATCCCAGTTTAAAGCCTCATGAAGGCTCATCTGCACGTGTAGGTCGATTAATGTCAACACTCAATCGATAACCTACAAATTCATACAATAATATTTAATCAATGGTTTAACCTCTCAAAAGTCAACTAAAGTCAACTCACTATCAACCTTGGTCAAACTCAAAGTACTAAACTTTATAATATCCCATAACGTCTAATTGATCTATATAATTAGACACGTTCATCGTTCCAACTTAAAACATTCCAATAAATCGTAAATCTTGTATTATGACACTTAATATTATTATAAATCATTTAGCACAAATTAAATAACTTAATAACCTCCCTTATTGATTAATTCATAAAAACCCTATTAATTAAACTATTTCCCCAATAAAAACTTTGATCAAACCCAAGTAACTAAGTTATTATTCATAACCCAAAAGAATCAAAACAAGACCAAAGAGTAGTCTTGGGCTTCTTTTCCTATTTGAACATTTACACAATCTACAAATTTCCTCCCGACCTTAACTGGAAAACGCAAACCGAAGGCTCGTCGGAAAGCATGTCGCCGGCAACCGATATAATTTTTTTTTTTTTTGCCCTCTTCATGTTTTCCTTCGATTTCCCGTTTCTTAACCGATTTCAATATTTTTTTTTCCTAAATACTCTTATCACTATTCCTCAATGCCAAGTCGCCAACAACAGAAATCTTAAATTTTCATTAACCATGGACTCCCAATTTTGAGTTTAACGTTTCTTTTTTATAAAAAACAAAACTAAAATATTTGTCAAATTGGGGGTTTTCTGGCCACCAATTGGTCCCAAAATATTACCGTAAAAGTACTACATATAGAAAAAAAACTATATGCTACTATAAATCATGAGAATAAGTCGAAAGATTGCCTCAAACCATTGCCAAACATGAAAACCCTAACTTTGCTTCTACCCCCGATTTCTTGCTCCTCTCTCATTCAAAACTCGATTACTCTAAAAAGGCTTTTGCTTTATACACTTGGGTGAAATTATACCTAGATCCCCAAAAATGGATCGGAAGATTGCCCATAGGTCACCGTTAAAACGGTTCATAATTGAATATCCCATCCACCTCGGGTTCGAGTCCAGGCGTTAGCATTCTGTGGTCAGGCTTAGTCTCAGACGGCCGTTTTGTTTGTTTGTTTTCAAATTGCCAAGAATGTAGTCTAGGCAAAGCCTAGATGAACCTTATAAAAAAAAACGGTTCATAATTACATGACACTATAATGACATTTTAATTATTTAAAAATTCAAAGGTTTGCCAAATTGGCAAATATGCCCCTCTACTTTTGACTAGTTACAAAACAGTCTATGGTTTCTCATTTTTCAATATCTCGCAACAATTTTCCGTGTACTTTCTAGTTTCTAATTTTTCATTTTTGGCATAACAAATATCCACCATTGTTCTTTATTATCTTATTTTCCCCTTCCTTATCATAAATATTTATTTGCCCAGTTTTTGAGGTGTCATACAAGGGTTCAGATCCATTTTTGCGTTTTCTCACCGTAATTTCTTTTTCAAAGAATCAAACCCCTGCCTATATGCGTGAGAAAAAGAGTTAATGTAAGAAGTGTAAGAGAAAAGATCTGGACCCTTGATCACTTTTAATTTCATGCTCATCCATGAATTCTGTTTTATAAAAGAATCTATCTGGTGCATCTCATTAGAATATTGAATTTCCAAACATACACCCATTATTTGTATTTCCAACGATTGCTCTACAAAATATTGAATTTAGTGGTCCTAAAATGGGAAGTTTCGAGGCTCCTATAGATGGTCCAAACCATAACTCTGCAGTCTGCACCACTTAATGTGCGAAAACTCAAAATTTTCGAAATCATCCCAAATTTTGTCAAATTCTACAATTACAAAAACTAATACTAGTTTTTCTATAATTTCTTATTGTAAATATTGTAGGAAAAATTACATATCTCTATACGAATTTATCTTATTTGCAGTTTTTTATTTAAAAATATATATATTTCAGTAATAAAACTGGTAAAAATGATTTATTGACTTGTAATTGTAGATTCCAATACGCATAGACGAAGAAAGCAGAAGCAAAGGGGATTTTATGAGGGATGAATCTTCTGAACTGCTTGAGAGCCGAAAGATTGGGATATCCCGACTTCCAATTCTTATACCCGCTTTTAAAGATAAGATATCGACCTATTACAAATATATTTGAGTTAAGTCGAGCCCAATTTTGCTTGCTACAAAGTCTCAACTTACTTGTGGTTTTCTAGTATTATTTGAAAACATCAAATGAATTGGATTAAAATTCAGAGAAGTTTGATCATGTGTTTGTTTTGCGATCATTTTCTTGGAATCTTACAGATGAATAGGTAGAATCTAGGTTTCAAAATGGAGTTAAATAATGATAAATTATCAAAATACGTTTAGGGTGCGTTTGGTATGCAGACATGACAAAATATGACAGAACGGGACATGACATGATAGAACGGAACATGACTGAACAGTTGTTCAACGTTTGATAATACAGAACTAGACAAAACAAAACAAATAACATTGACCAGTTTATCCTTAATAAGTTGTTTATATATTTTACATATTTTGATTAATTGTGTACTTTATTAAACTATAATGAAATAAAAGTTTTATAACAAAAAATTTATTAGAAAGTTTTTTTCAAGACGACTAAAGTGACACCAAAATAAATAAAATATGTAGTTTCCAAATTTTCTTTTCTAACATTTTCTATATATTTTTTACTATTAGTATTTAACAATGTAGATAAATTAATCAAAACATAGAAACCATATAAAAATAATATATTGAGAAAATTAAATTGAAAGTTAAAAACATAAAATACAACAAAGAAAATTGAAAGAATGAACAAAATATAAAATAGAAGACTTATATGATGTTTTATAGAATAAATAAATTTTATTTTGAGGTTATATTGGTAAAACATAATTATGTTCCACCTTGTTCCATGGGGGTAGGGCCGTAGGGGTAATAATTAAACCTTAATGCAACTATACATTAAAATCTAATGTCGTCTTTCAAGTAATAATATGGTAAGAACCATGTATCGTTCCCATAGAAATTGGAGTAAAAGCGTATTAAAAGTCTAATAAAAGAAATGGTTTCCAAGGATCAGTTCGAAGATTAATATTTGTTTGTTGGTGTTTGGAATTATCACAGATTATATAACAATTAATAAAGGATAGCTAGGGTGTAAGATGTTGGGGTGAGATTTAAACAAAACTTCCAGCAGACCAATGCTGTGGCAATGCTACAGCATTGTGTCTTTCAACACTTAAGTTCACCATCTACTTTTCAGGTTGCCCTCTCGGGTTTTCTGCCATTCACTACTGATCTAGCAGCCACTCGACCCATCTCTGGTGTCATGTGTCAGAACTATCGATAGCAAAAGGAGTCCTTCCAAGTATATGGATAAACAAATCTCTTTGTTAAAAATCACTCTCTCGAGCCGATTCCCATATCGGTTAAGTTGACATGTTCTAAGTGGGTCATCTCTGACTCGCACTCTACAATATTACCATCAAAACAGATGATCAACTTATCGGGCAAAATCAACCAGAAAGAACAGAGGTGACAAATCTCTTTGTCAGTAGCTCTCTCAAGCTTACTTTCTTTGTCATTCGGATTGACGTGCATATCAATGGTTCATCTCTGATACCATGGCACTTTAACACTTTCAAAGTGATCAACCGTCCTGAAGTAACTTGATATTTTATAAAACTTAATATGAAATGGTGAACATCATTATTGAGAAACGATGCCCACTTTTCAATGTGTTTAAAACCTCACCCTTTAATCTCACACCCAAGCTATTTAAATCTAGCTACTCATACTGAAATGTAAAAGACAGGAAATATAAATTACATAAATGAAAGACATAAAGTAAAGACTTAAATGTAAATGACTTGAATGTAAAGTGCAAGAATATAAAGACTTATGAATTATTGCAACAATGCTTGAACAATGCTGCAGCAACTCATAAATTGTATGAATATGAAGAACAAGATGAAGATTATAACTAAAATTGCATTAAAGTAAAAGGATTCTGGAATTCATCTATGTGAACTGATCTCCCAAGTTGTCTAATAAAAAACTAAAACTCACATCTCCTATTTATACAAAGAGGAGAGAAAGTGACATACTAACTTCACTATTTAAGCACTATTCAATTAGGTACAAAATACTATAGCACCCATGCCTCCAATGTTGATCTTTTAGAGTTTCACAAAAATTCTCCAGACATTGATTTTAGTCTTCTAGAACATGGCTGAGTCATAGTCCCAAAAATCAGCAACAAAAAGCCTTCTAGAAGTTGATTCTTTCATTCCAATCGTCAGTCTTCAATGCTGTAGCATTGGACAGGGTTGCACTATATAAATAAACACAATAAGCCTTCTTAAAACAGTAAATGACAGGTAAATCATAGTCTTAGCTCCATTAAACAAATGGTGAAAATAAGTAAGAAAATGACTCAAATGTTGGGATAAGATAGCAAAATCTAATTAAAAAGATAAGAAAAAGATACAATATGCATTAAATAAATAATGCATATCAATTGGTAAAACATAATTATGTTCCACCTTGTACCATGGGGGTAGGACCGTAGGGGTGGAAAAATCTTGTTCCAGTTTGTCCCACTTTGTTCCTGTCTGTTCCACATAAAAGTTTTACCAAACGTGGGACAATGATCTATGTTTTGTTCTGTCATGTCCAGTGTACCAAACGCATTTAATGACATTTTTATACTTTCTTGCACAAATTAGAGACTATATATTGAAAATATTAATTGAGTGTGGTGGTGATGGGTGGCGGGCGACAATGGTGGTAGTAGGAAACGTTGGACGCAACGATAATGATGGTGGTAGAGGCGACAGAGGCAACGGTAGTGATGGTGGTGGAGGCAACCATAGCGGTGACGATGGTGATGGTAACGACGACGACTAACGCCAACGGTGGCATGAGTAGCGACGTCGTGACAATGGTGGCGGCAACGGCGACAATAGGGATGGAGGCTATGGTGGGGGTCGTGTTTGTCGCATATAGTAGGATATGTTTTATTTTTTGGTAATCTTGTTCTTATTCAAAAGGGTAGGAATGGAATTGCCTATTAGGATTTAGGCTTCCAATACATATGTGGTCAAATAATTAAATACGTTAATGACTGAATGGTGGCCCAATGGAATTCAATTCATTCCATATACAAAGCAAACGACTTAATAAATTTTAGCCAAGGATTAATTATTATATTTTTATAGTATCCCATAGCATTCTCCTACATAAATTCCCTTTTGTGTTTCATTTTGGCTCCTCCGAAACCCAAGTTGGCTTCCCTAGGCAAACAAACCTTTGGATAGTTGATTTTACAAAACTGAAACGTAATGCAATCAAATAAATTACCAATATTAATTATAAAATAAAATTAATATGTCAAATGCTGAAAGATCATGTACAGGTTGAGGTTTTGGATGTCCATGAAACGGTGACGATGGCGATGGGGACGGTTTGTGCACCTCAGGTACCCCTACACTCTTAGCCCGACGGGTAATCGGTGCCTTCTTCTTACCTCGAGTCACCACACCAGTTTCTTCCGCCTGGGTGGCAGCTCGTCAGGGTACCCTTCCCCATCCCCTTACCTCGAGTCACCACACCAGTTACATCCATGACTTATACGTTTCTTCGGTATAGAATGCTATCACTTCCTCACATCACTATCTCATCACACAACCACAATACAACCAAGCACCAAAGTATTGAACATCAAAAGTGATAACTCTATTGAACCTGCAATATGATTACATTCTTAAGTCCAATCTTTCTATCATAGGAAGCAACTCACACAATCAAAATCACTTTGGGTAAACACCCAATACCATTCCGACATTCTGTTTCGATATTAGCCATATCACTACTCCATCTTACAAACTACATGCCCCAACAACTTTAATGACAAAGTGGTACTTTTCATCCGGAATCCCCGAAAAGACTTCCATCAGATGCTTCCTAGTTCTAACTTCATAATACATACTAGTTGACACATTTATCTTGGCAGTTGATACCTATACTCACTCGTACATTCTCCACACATAGCCTTTCACCACAGACCAGGTTTCTCACAATCATTCATACACATATTAACCGAGTTTATTTCACTAAATATCTCCTCCCCAACTTTAGTTGAACTACCACTTTCGATTTGCTAAATAACTTGAACTTATTCGTTCATACTAGCTCCTTGTGATTCCAAACCAATACTAAAACACGGTACAATCCTTCACAGATCAACATTTTCCATACCTCACTTCATTTGTGCCTAATACTTTCTCCTTTGTAAACCATCCACATCGCAAGTAAAACACTTCTATAACACAACAGTCTTTCATAATCTTAACACTCTTATAAAGTGGTCCTTCAGCTTTTATTCTTCTGATTTAAGACTTAACAATAATTAAATCCAAAAGAATACCCAAAACATTCACATCATGCAAACTTCTATTTTAATACCATCCATGTAATCCCAACCCAAGCCTACAACGAGCTTATTAAATCGGGTCAATGCTCTTAAGACTCAACTGAGTTCAAAACCGAGCCATCTACTCCAAGGATCAATGATCATTATGCAACATACGTTCCGAGGCATAATAAATCTATGACTCCTTCATTGCTACTTTCCCAACGAAGTCAATTTATATAGGTATATGCAGTTCTTATATACTTCACAATGTATATACTTCGCCAAGGTTCGTTAGTTCCTAAGGTATTAAAAACGCGAAAATTATCAAACAGTCTTTACACTTAAGACCGACACTTATTCAAATAAAATGCAGTTAAGCATATAACACAACCAAGACTCCATCTCGAGTCATTAAAACTGACAAACATTCAAAAGACTCATTTGAATATCAATCAAGCCTTTAAAGTTAAAATAAACGTTTGGTTAAACATGCGTCACGCACACGAGTACATAAACCAAAATACATTGTTACCCAATTCTTTACCTTTTTTAATCTCTTAATTGGCCATCGGCCCCAAAACAAAGTTTTACCACTCTTTAAAAAAAACTTTACCTGTCGAATTTACCAAAATCCCCCAACTCACATGTGCACATTTTTAAAACGTAATACCTTATAAATATTGCACATCCACAAAAATATTAAAAGCGTGTTTTTGACTACATATCTTTCGCTTGTGCAACAATAATTCGAGACTTCTTTCATTAGCGATTTATTCGTCAATCACTCAAAATCCTTAACCATGTCGTACACAATAATAATTGCTTTGCGCATACCCTTTGCATAATAGCATACCGGTACCGCTCACAGTCTTTGTTCCTGTCCGCACGGGCATACGCGGGACGCACCCAGACCGCACCCAATGACAGACGAAAGGTCTCATACACCTTACACAACTATCGACTTCAAAGTCAATACTTGACATGTCGACACTTCCTTAACCTTAAGGTCCTTAACTGAACCTAATTTTTTTTTCCTCCGGACACAATCGTCCCTCGGCAACTGTATTCCTAGTCAGCGAACAATGATACAGACTCTTATGCAACCGACACTAAAGTCCACTTTCGACTCTCACACTGTTCATCTCTCATTTTAACACAATTACCAAAACTATAAACTTTTTCCCCAGGTTTATCCAACACTTCTCCATTCTTGGAGTTCTTTCTTAGCTTAAAGCGTAATACTCTACGACCTAGCGAGTTCATAGCCTTCATGCATGACAACTTGATACATAAATCAATTCACACATTTTCTCATTTTAAATAACAACATTTGGAATAACTTGGGCACACATGACCCCAACATTCACACGACTCCAAAGTACTGCACAACGATCTCGAGAATTGTTTGCATATTAAATTTCCGTAAACTCAATCTTTCTCAACCAAAACAAAGTTGTTACGACGGTAATATATTAAATAAAAATCTTTTCATACAACAATAGTTCGAAAAAGTTTTACCGACACGAATTAAGCTAGTCGGTTCTCCCACTTATTTATATGACGTTATTAGATCAATACTCCTGTTGGTTATTAAATGTTTTGTTGGCCAACGCTTTCTTGCTACAAATCAACTTTTCATGTAAAGTAAGACATATTTTGTAACAACTCCAAAATTTCGTTGTGCGACGTAAATGGGGTTGCCTTTTCTTTAAATACTCACTTGCACATACTAATTCAACTTTGACTAAAACTGTTATTTATGCATTTGGTTTGAAATCGTGAAAATTCATGTAACACACACTAGAACACCATGCATAAAACTTTACTCGCAAATGAAGGCTAATTACTCAACGAGGTCAATCATCTTACTTACGTAACTTATCATTGACATTCTACCTCCGACCGGTGGTCGCCCTCTCAGCCTTATGACGTTTGCTTATACATGCATTCCACGATTCACTTATCAACCATGTCATACTATTTTCGTCTTGATCAAACATCTCATATTCTATCTCTACACGCATCAACCACCTATTAAAGGTTACCTTGGCGGACGTTCATGAGTCCCGCCAATTTCCAGGTTGTCCTTCCAACCCCCAATCATTTACCGATCTGTCCTCCAAAGGATTTTGGTGGCATATTCACCATCGTTCTACTATAACCTAAAGGGATAACCATAAGAAATGGTTATGCACATACCCCTATACAAAACGTACTTTACCGATCGTTAGTCACTGTAACAATTTAGAAATAAGCATGCTCGCGTAACAATATATTCATAATAACAGTAGCTAATTGAAATTGTGAACATATCATACATGAGAATCCTTGTTACCATTATCACAGTACTAATTTCACGTATTTCCGTTGACTCTAAGACTATCCCGTCTTAGTATTTCTACCCAAATCTCACAAGTCATAACTTAATTCATCTCAGCTTAAGTCTAAGTATCTCATCAGCATACTTAGTTCGCTTAAACTATTGCTCTGATACCATATTATAACACCCTAAAAACAGGGCTAATTTAAACCTTAAAAATTCCACAAGTTATGACAATAAACTTCAAACTTATATAACAAGAGGATCATACATCAAGATTTTCTATAAACAATAGCTTCTAAATCAAATAACCTATTAATCAAATCATACATCATAATTAGATTAACTAGGTTATCTAATCATCAGTCCCCAAAAGCACCAAAAGAATATCTAGATCCTCTGTTAATTCAATTCTGAGTCTTTTCCAAATGCTCTCAACGCACATCCCGCTTATTTCCCGGAACTTGTACCTGGTAAGAAAATTCAACTTGAAACATTAGGCTTTCGCCTAGTGAGAATATTCAAATCAAATTAAAATTTAACAACTAAAATATTAACAGATATATCAAATCCGTTATCAACCATCTTACCGTACCAAAGCTCTTTTCAACAACAGGAATCCACCCAATTCCCATCCTTATGACTAATTCATCTAGTCGCAATAATATCAACAAGAGTTACTATAAATCATACCAGATTATAAGTAACTCCCCATCCAAAGAAATTACAGTTTCTATACCTACTTATTTCTTAGTCCGGAAGTAGAGATTACAAATTACTTTATGCCTATCTCTGAACTTCCCTAAAAATTGAAGATCTCAAATCTTTCGTCTGAAATGGGAATTACAAACTCGATGTCTGCCTATTCCACATTTCACTTTCTCACCACCTTGAAACACTGGCCCCCAAATGGAATTTTATTTCTATATAGCGATCAACAACAAGGGCCCTCACAGATGATTCAAGATTCACTCCAACAACTAGAAATAACATCCCAATGGTCAATGGCTAGTAAACGGTTTCCATTAGACCGTACTAAATGCCCACACGACCGGATGAATATTGCTAGCCAACGTAACACAATAACTGTGTATCATCACCCTTTCTATCGTATACTAAAGATGTACGATATATCATATATTCTATATATCTATATACAGAATATTAATTACAACAATTATCCCCATTTTTGTCAATTAGCCTCAGGGATCAACATCTCAAATGTTAACTATATGATCGGACTCATAAATAAGTCCTTTACAATTATTCATAATATGGTTTTCGTATCAAATTCTGAGTTATAATCATATAACAAATAGCATATAAATATCAGATTGTATTCCACATAAAAGCTTCAAACTACTACTGAAAGTCCAAAAATTTCGCAAGCCACTGTAGCGAAAAGCTACACTTTTCGCAAGCCAAAGTTGCGAAAAGCTCATAAGTCGCAACCCACTGTTGCGAGTTCTTCAAAACTCGCAAGCCACTCTTGCGAATTCTTCAAAACTCGCAAGCCATGCTTGCGAATTCTATCACTTTACGCAACCAACTGTTGCGAAATTCTCCCTTTTCGCAAACACTGTTCATTCGTCTTCTTCATTAAGTCAGTTCATAAATTCATCTCATTAAGCCTACCATTTCTCAATTAAGTCATACCATCATGTTTAAACACCAGTATAACATATCAATTTCAATTCTAATTGCTTAATTTTAAGAAGATTAAATAAACTCACCTTATCAGTTTTCTAGACACAGTGTTCTTCACAAAAACTCTTCTCAGCTTAATCCAAATCTGAACAGATGATTTATAGCTTAATACACCACTTAGACTAAGAAATTAATAGAAGAAAATCAGATTTCCTTACCACAATTCTTCCAAAATCAAACTTTTCTTTCTTCTGCCTTCTTCTTTCTCTCTCTCTCTCTCGTTATCTCTATTCTCTCTGTTCTAGTTCTATTTCCTTTTTGTGAAGCAATTAACCAAAAGAAATCAATATTCATAATACTGATTTTTCTCTACTTGACACCTCAATAAAATGATGAGTCATAAGCCCAATTTCCAACATACACCCCAAACTTTCAAAAAAATGACACAACAAACCCTCAAGTTTAATATTTCCTAAAAGAATCTTTAAACTTTCAACATTTGTATTTTAACCCTAATTGAATTATAATACTTTATATAATTCAAGGTTACTCCAAATACAAATACATCCCAATCTTATTATAATAATAATAATAACGAAGGTTTAGGATGTTACACATATCACATCCTCAAATTTAAAGTGTTGTTTGTCCCCGAACAACTAAAAGACCTAAAAAGAAAATGACTCAATTTTGAAATTTCTTGCTAGAATATGGCATTAAGTGCCCACATCATGTACATCATATCCCATGAACTAGATAGCCTTTCATAAATCCTTTATCATTCATTTTAACCCAAAGTGTGTGTGTGTGTGTGTGTCATAGGCTAGCACCAATCTTCCCTTTGTTAGACTCAAACACATCCTACATTTAAAGTCAATAGGGCTTTTTAGGGTTTCTCTTTGGCATATCTTTTCTCACCAAGCCTTTTCTCTCAAAAAAAAAAATTAAAAAAATTGTCACTTTGTGCTCTTTTCTTGTTGGATTTTTGTACCTTGCCCCTATGGGGCATTTTTGGTATCTTTTCCTCATGCATATCAGTTTAGAGCTTTGCTCTTTTGGTTGATCTTTTCATGCTTTTTAAGGTGTAGCCTTCTCACCCTCAAATTTGCTTTACAATGTCCTCATTGTAACATTGAAGTATATAGGTGTTTAAAGGCTACAAGTGGCTTTTTACATGTGAGAAGAAGACCTAAATCATCCTCTACATGTGTTTGGGATGTGTGAGTCAAATTCGGTCCCAAGAAGAGAGTGGCTAGTTCTAACATGAACACACAACTTAGGTAAACTTTTGACTACAAAGAATTATTAGGGCTATGAAATCATAAAAGCATAATATAACCAATGTGTCACCTTGCAAGAGAAAATAAACCTAAAAAATGATAACATTATCCCAGACTCAATAATAAAACTAAAACTAAAAATGAAGGCTAAGGAAGATGATATCGACCTGCCCTACTCCTTTAGAGTAGGCTGTGATTCTGTGGATGCCCCTGCCAATGCTGCAGCATCCATTGCTTGCTTTTCTGCCGCAGTGACTTTCAATGCTTCAGCATCCATCTGTAGCCTCCTTTCCATCAACAACCTGTTTCTTTCTGTCCGCAACTCTGCATTCTCTTTAACCAGCTTCCTATTCTCAGTCCTCACCTTCTTCATTCTGGCCAATATCTTTTTAATCTTTCCCCCATTCTCTGATCCGCCACCTTTTCTCACTTCTTTCACCTCAGCTTTCATTTTCTTCACCAGGTCTTCAAATTTTGTTTCCATTGCACTATCCTGCTTGGTTAAAGTGTTGATGATATGGCTGTTATGTGCTAGAATATCTTGCATCATACCAACAATGTCGTCCTTGCTCGACTTTCCTTGCCTCAAACGTATCACACTCTTCATATCTAATGCCCATTTATCCTCACCCTCAGTTTGAACAATATCTTCCTCATATTGAGGAATACCTGCGGCTGTCAGAAACTTTGAAAGCAAACCAGGGTAGAAAAACTTGCCCTGATTCCTTTTTCCACAGTACTTAATCCCATTAAACACAACGTCCCCCACATTGATAGTTTTACCGCTCATGATACAATACAACAGAATCATTCTTTCACAGTTAACCGAGCTATCATGAGTGGTCGGCCATAATGAACTTCCGATGAAATTCATCCAGACATTGGCATCGGGCAAGAGGTTAACAGCTTTAAAAGTCCGGAGTTTAAAATTTACATGCGGTTCCCATGCAGTACCAGGTCTGCCCACCACCTTAATCATGTCATCTAACCGTGCTTGTGTTGCTGTCCTAACAAGGGTATCATATTCTGCGGATGATGGTGTCGTGAGGCCCAAAAATGTATTGATGGCCTCGGCAGAAATATGGATACCCACACCTCTCACAGTAATTAAAGGTGGTGTACAATGTTGAAACTCAGCATAAAATTCCCGAATAAGAGTCAAGTTATAAGACTCCTTTACCTCGCATAACTTGGCCCATCCACGGCTGTCAACAATGCTTCTAATGAACTCAAATTTTTCCAAACTCGCCTTATCAAACCCTTTGTCGATCAGCCCTGTTTTCTTACTCTGTGCCTCAAACAAATCTTTAGCTTTCTTCTTGCTAAACCCGTTCAGTGCTTTTTTAGGCCGAGGGATGATGTGCCGCTGTGAAGTTCTAGCATCCGAATGCCTTCTGGAGGTTTCATTATCACCCTTCTTCTTTTTTGATTTTCTAGGAGTAACAGTATTCTTTTTTGCCTGTTTTCCCTTCTTTTTAAGCTGCTTAGTACCTGCAATGTTAGACTCCTGCATATTTTCAGAGGCTTTTCTTTTCCTTCGTGTTGGGTTATCCCTCCGACCAGAGTGGTCAACTATTTCCATGGTTTGGTCCTCATCTCCAAGTTCCTGATGTTGTATGGATGCTACAACATTAGTGAACATTCCAACACTTGCACTCATTCTATCTAAGCTTTCAGCCACATTCACCATAATATTTAATCCTTCCAAACTGATGTCATCCAAAACTGGGTTTGGTTGACAGAATGGAATCTCTTGTGCATCATCAAATGGCCAAGTTAGGCACAACATAGGTGGTGTGTGTGTGAATTCTTGTGTGCAGTTAAAAATATACTCATTATCTTTCTCAATGGTGAAATAATCTTCAAGTTTTATCGTAAAATCAGAAGATACCTCATCTGCAAGTTGGTTTAAGTCAGGAATGGAGTTGGTTGTCTCTGTGTTACTTTGAATGGGAGTTGTATGCGCATCCACAACCCCTTTCTTCGAAGATCTTCCCATCACCATTGCTTTGGTGACTCTCGATTTAGGCACCAAAGTTTCGAGAATGGGGATAGAAGAAACTAGGGTTTCTGGTCGTGATTCCGTCTCCACAGTGGTGGTTTCGATCGATTCCGTCAAGGGGATTTCTTGGGTTGGGTTTTCCACAGTAACCTCATTGGGGTTTTGGTTAGGGTTTTCGGATATAATGGGAATGGGGGTATTTGGTTGGGGTTCGACCACCGTAGACGAGGGTTCGACCTGAGGGTCGACCCTTTCGTCTTCTCCAACGGTGCTCGCTTCGGGTTGTGTCGTCTCCCGTCGTCGAGAGCTTCTTCGCACGGTATCACGTCGAACAGCAGGCATTTTCACCCTTGCCATGGTGATCGATTTCTGGATGAATAGTGGGTAGATGGTTTGAAAAACAGAGGGAAGAAGAAAGAGGAGGAAGAAGACAGTCTTTTGAGAGAGAAAGAAACAAAGATGGGTTAAAAAAATTAGAAGTTAAAAGGTTTCTTTTATGGGGCTTGGAAAAGGTAGCTACTCTTTTTGGCTCTATCCTCATAAATGGACCATTTTGGTTGTAAATGGAATGGGAGTTACAAATCTTAGTTGGCATCAAGTACAGATATGGGTAACAGGTTGATTAAAAAAACCATACCTATTGTCCTTTTGTCACTATTTTGCTGAAAAGTGGAGTTGCCTAAAATGGGGCTGGAGTGTTTGGTGGGCAAAGCACCACCAGGGTGTCTTATGTTGAAAAAGGGTTACTGTTAATCCAAGATCTATCAAGATTAGAGAGAAATTCTAGAGAGAGAAAGTAGATCTTATTATGTCGGCTCTCAATGTTTACAAGATATGAGTTATGACCAAAAGCTTACAATGAAAGTCTAAACAAAGCCTTATATACCCTAAGACTTATTAAGGAAATAAGCTAGCTTTGACTTTCTACACATGACTAAATACATTGACTTTGACTCTATAAATCAATATTAAATCTTGAAGACATATTTGTCCTAACAATCTCCCCCTTGGATTCAAGATTTAAACATTTGAGAACATCAGTCTTCGGCTTCTTGAATCTTCAAAATCTTCGGTCTTTATCAGGCTTGTCAAAGTCAAATTGTCACAAAATCTTCAGATGGGGAACTGACGGAGATTTTCTTTCTTAAAAGATATGGAGAATTTGTTTCTTCACACAAAGCATTTTTGATACAATGTAGCGCAAATCTAAGAAAAAGAGATCTTCTTGAGAAACCAAGATGATCAATCGATTTTTCCTAAACTCTTGAAGAATTCTCCCCCTTTTCTTTCTTTGACTTGAGAACTTCAATCTTCAGTAATGATATTCACCATATAGCACAAGTTTAAGAAAACGAGATCACAAGATGATCAATCGATTTCTCTTAAACTCTTGAAGAAGAAATCCCCCCTTTCCTTTCTTGAGACGAAGTCTTCTTTAAACATTTCTCCCCCTGTCATGAAATCGAATCTTTGACTTGAAAGCTTTGACATGAAATTGAACTAAACATTTCTCCCCCTTTTTCGATGAAAGTGTGCATCATGATCATCGAAAACCTTCTTCAATTTCAGTCGCGTCTCTGATTCTCACTAACAATCTCCTCCTTAATGAATAACCTTGCTCCCCCTCAAAATAAGAATTCTGGAGCAATTTGTTTTCTCCCCCTGAAAGTATGCATATATTTCATTTAGGCACAATAGTTGAAATTTTATACAAGGAAAATAAAATTCATTGAACTACCTTTTATAACTACTAACATTTAATCATTTGAAAACTTTACAAAAGAAATTCAACTTAATGAAATTTAACAGATTTATCAATCAAATGAAATCAAATGCATGTGTTTGGATTCAAATACCAGACATCATTGCATATCAAGTTAAAAATGTTCAGTTTCAACCCCTTTATTAAATCTATTTGGTGTGCTAGCATGCGAAATATGATCAGCAACAAGCATATGCAATTCTAAAACATATCAGAATACTCTGCTCTACTCACACTATTTGTCCAAAATTAGAATTTTCACAAATTTACAGGTTTATCGCGACTTTGTATTTTCCCCAAGTTTCAAGAGATGTGTGCTCATTGGCATCTTTTGATTTTGTGCACATTGGCATCTTTTGATTTTGTGCTCATTGGCATCTTTTGATTTTGTGCTCATTGGCATCTTTTGATTTTGTGCTCATTGGCATCTTTTAATTTGTGCGTATTGGCAGCTTTTAATCAAAAAATTTATTAAGAATAAGATACATCGTTAAACATGACTTTCTATCTGGTTCTATAGCAGGATTTGGGTCAGCGGATCCCAGACCAGTTGGCCTTAGGTACTAGGTGACGAACACCCCTTAGAACTTACTTTCCCAAACCAGAAAGGCCACATCGATATATCTTTTACCCATTTGTACCAGTAGAACATGGCTTTCTGTCTGGTTCTATAGCAGGATTTGGGTCAGCCGATCCCAGACCAGTTGGTCTTAGGGACTAGGTGTCGAGCACCCCTTAGGACTTAATCTCCCAAACTAGAAAGGCCACAGGCACAAACTTTCAAACTAAATGATTAGATTTAAAACTTAGAGCATCTCAATCACTTGGTTCTAAAACATAGTGTTTTCCCCATATTTTCGTTTCCATCCATCATTCTAACAAAAAGGCTTTTTGAGCATTATATTCTATATAAATCTAGAATCACATAATTTTGAGCATTCAGCATAATTTCATTCATGTTTTGCTGACCTTTCGATTTATTTCAGAAGTGAAAGATGAAACAGATGTAACTCAGATAATACAAAAACGCTTGTAAAATCACCCTTGACACACATTTCATTCATTGAATGAAAGTTGAAAAAATTTCACTTCATTGAATTAAATTTGTAAGAATTCAAACATTCAAAGCAGTAGAAATAAAACATAATGCAATGTTACCTTTTACCACTTGTTCCTTGAAACAGAAAGATGTGACAGTTAAGAATATCACCTGAGTAATATGATCATGCGGTAAAAAGATTTAACCTGATAAGTACGAGTTCTAAACTGATTTGTTTGGAAGTCTTAGCCATTGAAGTACGGGTCCTGAACTGAATTGTTCAGAAGCCATAGTCGTTGAAGCACGGGTCCTGAACTGATGTATTCAGAAACCAAAAACTTTGAAATCCGGGTTCTAAACCGATGTGTTTAGAAACCATCTATGAAGCACAGATACATCTTCTTTCAAGAGTTCAACGATTTGCTTCTAAATCTGCAAAAACAGATTAAGTAGATTTTGGTACCCACCGAGTCTTGGGTCCTGACTTGTTAAGCGGAGCTCTATAAGAAGGAAAATGATAAGTACCATACCAATATTGAACATTATCATTTTTAACAAAATCGTTAGTTCCACAATAAGAACAACAAAAATTCTTTTGTGCTAACCTGATTAAATGATTTGCAGAATATAATGAATCAGGTTTAGCAAAAGATTTACCTTTCATGTTAGTGTTCTTGTTGGGAACAGATGATTTTGGTACATCTTTTTCAGGAATTGTACCTTTGACTCTCCATTGCATGTTGACTTTCTTGTATGAAGGAAGATTAGCATATTTATACTTGGAAGAATTATCCACTGAATGATCATAGAAAAGATTAGACGGTCGAATCGGACTTTCTGAATAGCTTTTGGATTTGTTGAGAGACTTCACTTTGTCAGATAAATCATTCCGTTTCTTGGTCATCAAATCAATCTTCTTCTGAATGTCACAATTAACCCTCTTCACTTTCATAATATCAGTCGATAACACGGCCAAATTCTTTGTGAGCTTTCGTATTTCTTGCTGAAATATCTTCCTTTCAACAGAAAATTCATCTTTGACGCTCCTGGCCTAAAAGTCAGCTTTCTTCCTCTTTTCTAACTCATGTCTTTCTATATCCAATTCCTTTTGAAGCTCAGATATTTTCTCTGACAATTTCCCATTCTTTGCTTCAAACTCTTTCCTTTTATCTGCAAATTCAACTCTTTCCTTCTCCAATTTTTCTTTTTCAAGAAATAAAACTTTCTCAAAATCTAAATTTTGCATGGAAAGTTTTCTGCATCTAAGTTCAAGAGCTTTCTTTTCTTCACTTTCTTTCTTCTCCGTCTTTGAAGCTTGTTCAAGTTCAGAAACTTTCTGGGAAAGAGAAAGAATTTGCTTTTTGTCATCTGAACGAGCAACTCTTTCTTTTCTGAAATTTTCTCTTTCCTCTTTTAGCAACTTTTCCGTTTCAAACAACTTCTTTGTAAGTTCAATAACCTTTTGCTTGAGTTCCTCATTTTCAGCATCTGATGATTTCCGTTCCGTATCCTCTTTTTCAGCTTTCTTTTCTTCTTCCTTTCTCTTAAAAGCAACTTCAGATCCAAGCATTTGCTTTGTTAATTCGTTCCACATCTGCATTGGATTGTTTTTTAAACATTCAACGCGTTTGAAGATGTGTTGTGGAAGTTTGTAAAGTGCGAAGATCAAGTTGGATGAAGCTTCTTTGTCAGCTTTCTTTCTTTTAATCTCTTCTTCTAGAAAATCATTCTCCATTTTATATCTGATAATTGGACCTTCGGAGAAAGATTTTATCATATTCTCTCCATTTTCGCTACTCGCAATAAAGTCGATGAACGAAACACTCCATCGTTCAAAATCAGATTCTTTGATCAGCACTGGAAGTCGGTTCATGTTCGCTTGACGATTAAAAGATCTTTATAATGAAAAATCTACTGAATCTGCGGAAAATGAACAATCAGAAAAAAAAAATTATATAAAATTTTTTCTTGAAAACTCTTAAAATGTATGAAATACACTATAGAAAAAATTTCAGTATGAGACTTAGAAAATTATGAGAATCTGAGAGACTTCAGTGGGTGGCGAGAAGTTCAGAAATCGCAAGCAAAGGTATCGGGAAGAGAGTATTTCGCAAACAAAGGTTGCGAAAAGTAGACTTGGGCAAAATATGGAAAGCTGAAAGATCACTTTTCGCAAAAGAAGCTTGCGAAAAGTTTGACTATTCGGGTATGTGGGTTGCGAGAAGTAGACTTGAACAGAATATGGAAGGCTAAAAGATCACTTTTCGCAAAAGAAGCCTGCCAAAAGTTTGACTATTCGGGTCAGAGGGTTGCGAAAAGTAAGGTTTTCGCAGCATAAGGTTGCGCAAAGTTTGGCTTTTCGGGTATGAAGGTTGCGAAAAATGATGATGAATGATGCGAAAAGTCTAGATCTAGCGAAATATGATCAAAATCTTCAAAAATCCTCTTAATTCCAAAATTTCCGAGAAAACCTTGTGCAGACAGGTTCGAAATCCAAAACCTAACACTTTTTCTTCAATGATGAACCTCTGAAAACCTCTGAAAATGAGTCTGAATAATCGAGCAAAAAACTAAATCGCACAGACCAAATTCTTGAAAAACTCAAAATTGATCTCCAAATCTTTGAAATTTGCTCTCGATCCTTGAACAAGAAATGTTCCTCTATCAAAAACGAATCCAACGAGCTAAGATTTGAACAAATTCGATCAAAAATCACCAAAATTTGATAAAATCTCAAGAAAACGAGATTTTCTTGAAAAATCAAGAAAATCAATCAAATTTTCTTGTGAAATCACCAAATTTGTATGTTTGATCAGTAGAATTCCATATCTTAATCTTGTTCCAGCTCTGATACCAAAAGAATCTTTAGATATTTAAAAGGTACTGCTGATCTTGGCCTGTGGTACCCGAAAGGAACAGGTTTTGAATTGACAGCTTATTCAGACGCGGATCACGCTGGAAGTATGTTGGATCGGAAGAGCACATCGGGTCATGTGCAGTTTCTCGGAGATAGCTTGTTCAGTTGGGCTTCAAAGAAACAACAGTGCGTGTCTACATCAACAGCTGAGGCGGAATACGTTTCCGCTGCAAGTTGTTGTTCACAAATCATATGGATGCGCACTCAGTTGAAGGACTATGACTTCACATACTCCAACATTCCGATCTACTGCGACTCGAAGAGCGACATTGCAATATCGAGCAACCCGGTCCAGCACACTAAGACCAAACACATCGACGTTCGGTATCACTTCATCAAAGATCACGTCGAACAAGGTACGATTGAACTCTACTTTGTTAATACTGAACATCAGATTGCAGACCTATTTACTAAAGCCTTGGACGAAAAACGGTTTAATTACTTAGTGTCCAAGCTAGGTATGCTCAATCTGAAGGTTTGAATACCTCTGAATCTCATACAGTTTCTGTTCAACTCCAAGGAACTGCTTATTCTCCATTTGTTGCTCACACAACTTTTTGGCGAAGTTCGCACTTCTTTGATCTTGAACTCTATCTGTATATGCTTCAGATGTTAAGAACCTCTGTATTAATAAGTTAGATTTCTTTCGTTAACTTGTTCGTAGTTTTTCTTTGTTTGATTTTCCTGTATTTGTGTTAATTTTTCTTGATACATGTGCGTTTGATAGTTTGCTGCTGTGTTCAGGGGGGCACCCGAAGATAAGTCCTTAGTACTTGCATTAGTCTAGGGGGAGCGACACTTGGTTTTTCCTTTTTTTTTCTCTCTCCATCTTGAGTTTTCCACAAAGTTGGTTTTCCATTGTGTCCATTTATCTTATTTATTTAATCCCGTGCACAAGTTGAGGGGGAGCAAAAGCTACTTATTTTATTTAAAAGTCAAATTTTTGTTGAGTGTCAAAAGTTCAGGGGAGTTTTTTGTCAAATCTTAAAAGTTTTAGGGTCAAAATTTGAATTTTTCCGGAACCTTGAGTTTTCCGGAAGTGACTTCCGGACTCCGGACTAATCAGGGTCCGGTATTGTTTCCGGATAACTCGATTTTCCGGACCCCCATATAAAACCCTCCAAAACCCTTCTATTTGAACTTCCCGGATTTTTCTCTCTCTCAAACCCTCTGTTTCTTCGACTGCATGCACAATCTCTCGACTATCTCTCTCGATCGAATTTCGCCACAATCAGGTATGTTTCTAACTCGTATTCTCGATTATGAACTTGATTTAAGAACATCAAAACTACATTGTATCGATTTTTGGATGTTTTGATCGAGTTTATCGCGAGTCGGTTCGGTTCTTAGGGTTTCGATTTTAGATAGTCTAGGAAGATTTTGGTTGTTTTGTTGTTCACATTTGCTTATCGAATCTCAGTAATGCACCTTTAGAACATTAATTTTTGAGTTGAGCTTCGATTTGGTGATATTTTGATTATCCGTATCGTTTTCCGGTACATGGAGTTTTTTCGGATCTCAAGTTCCGGTGTTCTTCATTATTCCGGAACTCGAGTACCGGACTCCGGATCCCTTGTCCTTTCCGGACTCTGCTATTTATCCGGATCCCTTGTCCTTTCCGGACTCCGCTAATTTTTCCGGTAACTTATTTCGTACTCCAAAGTTTCCGGACTATGGGTTCCGGATAACATGTTTTCCGGTATTGTCTCTCAATCCGGAAAAGTTATCTGTTGGCCTCTGTACCTCACTCAGTTCATATCCGATGGCCAAAACCCTCAGGTACGCACGTTAATGCTACAAACGGACTTATACTAATACTTTGTTTACACAGGTCTCATGGAGAACCAAGGATCTCCAGTCAACGAGGTGGCAGACGTTGCACTTGTCCCCGTCGCGTCTCGTGTGACAATTCAAGGCAAAAACTATCATCTGGTGTTCACGAACTTCCGTACCCGTGATCCGATCATTCTCGAAGTTCTTGAACGCCGCCCCATTCGCCACGCACTCACCGCCACTGCCGATGTCCCACTCTTGTATGTTCAACAAGTGTAGCATACAATTCACCGAGTCGTCGTTAACAACAATCAGATCAACATTGAAGCGCGACTTGACAATAGTCGCTTCGTCCTCATACTGTCTTCATTCCGTCAGATGCTCCGTCTTCCAGAGGCTAACGCAAATGGCCATGCTGCCTACGCTCCTACCGTCTCCGACGATCAATTACTGGCAGATATTCGGTCCCTCGGCTACGACGGGGATCTTACTCGACTTTCATCATTCACAAGGACCAACCTAACGCCCCTCTGGGCCACTCTCTACAGCATCCTCAGTCGGTGTTTATCCTCGAAATGGCGCGTAATCGATTCGTGCAAAACCAACTTCTTGCGACTCTTCCATGCAGTCGCCTTCGTCTGGCATGTGGATTTTGCCGCAATTCTATGGAACGAGCTATTGTCAAATATTGCTGATCGAGAACTCAATCGCCAACGCTCGTTCATCCCTTACATCTGGTTCTTATCTCTTGCCATCCGCAATCACATGGAGGCCGACCCCACTATTCGCCGAAGATCCTCACATCCGGTATGTCCTCCTTTTCGGATGCAACACCTACAGAACTATAATGAAATCCTAGGCGTTATCCTATGCATCATCCCCAATGACCTGCTTGCTTATGCACGACCCGGGGCACCACATGTTAGTGAGTATAGGAGAGTGCACAATCTAGAGGCTCCCATTGTTCGTCCAGAGCCGGAAGGACCTTCCCCGGGAGCACGACCTTAGCGACGTGAGGGTCCTTGGACGAAAGGAGGAAGGGTCCAACGAGCTGGGGCTCGTGGACGGGGTGCGATAAGCGTACAATCTGTGAGGGAAACCAGAGTTGGGGGTGCCTCGACCGTGCATGCAAGCTCAAATGCGACAACCTGACCCCGCAATCACCTCCACACTTGAAACCACCATCCGTCCATCCACGTCTACCCGTCGGCGACCTCCTGTGGTCGAAAACGAATCTGAATCCGATAAACGACTGGTAGACGCCTCCGTTAGTTTTCACGAAGAGCTCGTTCGTGATTTATAACCTCAAAACCCACCGGAGAGAAATTCTAGAGAGAGAGAGTAGAGAGAGAAAGTAGATCTTATTATGTCGGCTCTCAATGTTTACAAGATATGAGTTATGACCAAAAGCTTACAAAGAAAGTCTAAACAAATCCTTATATACCCTAAGACTTATTAAGGAAATAAGCTAAATTTGACTTTCTACACATGACTAAATACATTGACTTTGACTCTATAAATCAAGATTAAATCTTGAAGACATATTTGTCCTAACAGTTACCAACCTCTACTATTCCAAGTACTCTTTTTTAGAAAAACTAGAAAATTGTTCAAAGAGAGATGGGTCTTTGCTTGGATTGTTTTTAAAATCAAAATCCTCCATGTTAAGATACTTGTCCAGCAAAAGCAACAGGGCCTACTTTTCAGATTTTTCACAACTTTTTCTTTCATAACGCCAGGGGCTGGATGCTGAAATGATGCTACAGCATCCAATGCTTGTCTTTTGTTCCTAAAGAGATGACTTCCTAGAAAGAAGTAAATTTAAGCTAGGAAATTAGAACTACAAAATATTTACAAACATGTATGGACTAGAAAGAGTCCACAGCTTTTTATGAAGTTCTTCTTAAGGTGTAGCCAATTCCACAGAGCAATGCTCTGGGAATGCTACAGCATTGTGATATGCTTTCACTCTCTGGCCATTTACTTTGAAAATGCTGCTATTCTCAGGGTTTATCAAGTCAATAGCCCCAAAGGGATAGACTTTGTGGATGGTAAAAGGACCAGACCATCTACTCTTGAGTTTTCCTGGAAACAGTTTCAGTCTTGAATTGAACAAAAGGACATGTTGTCCTTCTTTGAATTCTCTGGATTGGATTCTTTTATCATGCCATTTTTTGGTCTTCTCTTTATAGAGTTTGGCATTCTCATAGGACATGTTCCTATGCTCTTCCATTTCACAGAGTTGCAATTTTCTTTTGTTTCCAGCCTCATCTAAAGACATATTTAGCTCTTTGATAGCCCAATATGATTTATACTCAAGTTCCAAAGGCAAGTGACAGGCTTTTCCAAAGACTAGCTTATATGGGGACATACCAATTGGTGTTTTGATAGCTGTTCTGTATGCCCATAAAGCATCATCCAGTTTAAAAGCCCAGTCTTTCCTGGTTGGTTTTACCACTTTTTCTAAAATGCTTTTGATTTCCCTGTTAGAGAGCTCAGCCAGTCCATTAGTCTATGGATGGTATGCAGTAGCTATTTTGTGCCTAACATCATACTTTTCAAGAACTCCTTGCAACAATTTATTTACAAAATGGGTACCCTCGTCACTAATGAGTGCCCTGGGGGTACCAAACCGTGTAAAAATATGTTTTTGAAGGAATTTAATTACAGTTTTTGCATCATTGTTAGCACAAGCTATTGCTTCCACCCACTTTGAGACATAATCAACAGCTACTAGAATGTATTGGCAATTGTTGGATGGTGGGAAAGGTCCCATGAAATCAATTCCCCACACATCAAACAATTCTACTTCCAATATTCCATTTAAAGGCATTTCATTTCTTTGAGAAATGGAACCAGTCCTTTGACATTCATTACATCTTTTGGCAAAATTATGGGAATCTTGGAAGAGAGCTGGCCAATAGAAACCAGATTGTAAGACCTTGGCTGCAGTCCTTTGGCTTCCAAAGTGACCTCCATATGCTGAGGTGTGGCAATGGTGTAAAATTTCTGCCACATCATTTTCTGGAACACACCTTCTCAAGATTTGATCTGCACCAAGTCTAAACAGAAAAGGGTCATCCCAAAGATAAAACTTAGCATCATGGAAAAACTTTTTAAGCTTATGGCCAGTACAATTAGGAGGTTTGATGCCACATGATAAGTAGTTGGCAAAATCAGCATACCAAGGGATGCTGGATGAATGCTGCAGCATCAAGATTTTCTCATCTGGGAAGGTTTCAATGATATCTCCTTCCCCTTTCTTTTCCACTAGGTTCTCTAACCTAGACAAATGGTCTGCTACTTGGTTGTTTACTCCTTTTCTATCCACAATCTCTAGGTCAAACTCTTGCAACAACAGAACCCACCTAATCAACCTAGGTTTGGCATCCTTTTTAGAGATTAAGTATTTAATGGCAGCATGATCTGTATGCACACTGACTTTTGTTCCCACTAAGTATGATATAAACCTCTCAAAAGCAAAAACTACAGCCAAGAGTTCTTTTTCTATTGTTGTGTAATTGATTTTTGCTTCATTCAAAGTCTTACTTGCATAATAAATTGAATGAAACACTTTTTCTTTTCTTTGACCTAAGACAGCTCCTACAGCCCAGTCACTTGCATCACACATGATTTCAAAAGGTTTTTTCCAACTGGGGCCACAACCACTGGAGTAGTTATCAAAGCTTTCTTTAAAGTAATGAATGCATTTCTACATTCATCATTGAAATCAAATTTGTGGTCATTTTGTAAAAGTAAACACAAAGGTTTTGAGATTTTTGAAAAGTCTTTTATAAACCTTCTGTAAAATCCAGCATGACCAAGAAAGCTTCTAATTCCTTTTACAGTGGTTGGTTCAAGTAGTTTTTCAATAACTTCCAATTTGGCTTTGTCTACCTCAACCCTGATAGGTGGGTCTCACCCCCCCCCCCCCCTCAATCTAACCGCAAGTGTACGGTGTCGAAATCAAGTAATAACGTACGGTAAGTACGAGTATCGAATACACGGGAACTAGGAACTAAGTATCACAATTACTATAAGTAACTATTAATTGAACTGTCGAATTTGGGAGATTGGTTTGATTTAAAACTACTTAATTGCAACGAATACGAAATCACAACGAAACAGTAAACAACTTAGAAACTTCGATAGAGAGAGAGAAGTTGAGGGTTGGAAATCCTCAGGTTCTGCACATGCAAACAACTGACTCAAAACAGTTACCAGTTAATCCCCTTAATGATTCCCAAATCTTTTAAGATCACCGTCGTTCTCTTTCGAACAACAACGGGTTTTATTTTGAAAATGATAAGTTTAATCTCTCGATCTCACCTATGGATTCCAAAACACATTAAGTACACGATTTATGTTTAAACTGGCTAGATTTTATCTCTCGATATCAACCTAACGGTTTAATTGGGACTAAAGCTTACTCGGTATATCTCTACCACCTTTCGGACTTTAGACATGCAATTCCTAATTCTGAATAGCAATCAATTCTCTCGAACTTAATTACTAACAACAAATCAATTGTAAATTGGCCAAATTCACAAAAGCATTAAGAACGAAATCACATGCTTCATTAATTATGGAAAACTGATAAAAGTTCAAATCGTTTGTTTACATGCTTAATAAACCGAATTCATTCCAACCCCCAACACAAACCGGTTAGTTCATGTCGGTGGTGGATTCAAACACAAAAGAAAAGATAATGGAAGTGTATGTAGACATGATTAACGTAAAAGATGCAATCGTAAACAGTCAAATGATGAACTCCCTTCTCTCGTGCTCGTCTCTACTTCGCGTGTTGAACGTCTCCTTGATCGGCTCTCGATCGTGACTCCGAAAGCTCCGAAAAGTCTCCAGGAATCGCCCTGAAATCGCCCCTGGCCGTCGTGTGAAAGTTGGATATCGAATGAATGACCTAAATCCCGAAATTAACAGCTTAAAATCAACAAACAGTGGGTTACGCGACCTACCACGCGACTTGCAAGTCGCGTGGCAAGTCGCGCGTATGCTTTTTGCTGCGTGGGTCGATTTCTGGTTCGCGGATCGGGTCCTGGTTCGGTTGCGGGTCTTGGGCTTGACTTTTGGGCTTCCGTTAGACTTCGTTTGAACTCGTTTTAGGCTCTTTTTAGCTTCTTTTCCCGAGGAATGCCGCCTTTTTGATAACCTGTATAAATCACTCGATAAACCGTAAAATACCCGCCTTTTTACTTGAATACAAGCCAATCTCATTGGTTTGAGAAGTGAAAATAACGCCAAAAAGTGGCGTTATCAAACCCCCCTTTTTGAAATCAAGTGTCCAAGAACTATTCCTTCTTTGACCATGAAATGACACTTTTTCCAGTTTAGGACTAAATCAGTTTTTTCACACCTTTCAAGACTCTTTTTCAGATTTTCCAAACAATTATCAAAAGATGAGCCATATACAGAAAAATCATCCATAAATATTTCAATGGAATCTTCAAGCGTATCAGAAAATATGGACATCATACATCTTTGAAAAGTTGCAGGAGCATTACAGAGACCAAAGGGCATTCTCCTAAAGGCAAAAGTACCGTAGGGACAAGTGAAGGTGGTCTTTTCTTGATCCTCATGTGAAATGGCTATTTGATTGTAACCGGAGTATCCATCTAAAAAGAAGTAATACTCTTTTCCGGCTAACCTATCTAACATTTGGTCAACAAATGGTAGTGGAAAATGGTCCTTTTGTGTAGATGTGTTAAGTTTACGGTAGTCCATGCAAATTCTCCAACCTGAAACTACCCTAGTTGGGATGAGTTCATTCTTTTCATTGGGAACTACTGTAAACACTCCCTTCTTAGGGACACATTGGACAGGACTAACCCAAGAGCTACTGGCTATAGGAAAAATGATTCTCGAATCTAACCATTTTAGCACTTCCTTTTTCACTACTTCTTTCATGACAGGGTTTAGCCTTCTTTGTGGTTCAATGGATGTGAAGTTCTTGTCTTCTAAGATGATCTTATGTTGACAAATGGAGGGACTAATTCCTCTAAGGTCAGCAATGGTCCATCCTATGGCTTTTGAGTGTAACTTCAACAAGTCCACTAACTTATTTTCCTGATGCAATTCTAAAGAAGATGAAATAATGACAGGCAGTTTGTTCTCATCTTTTAGAAGAGCACATTTTAAATGGGACGGGAGTTGTTTCAACTCCAGGTCAGGTGGTGAAATGATTGATGGTGTGAAAGTCTTTTGTTCACTAGGCTCCAAAGATTCAAACTTAGCAACAGTCTCATCTATAATCTTCTCATCATCATCATCATCATATTCCTCATCATCCTCTTCTTCCAACCTACAAATTTCCCTAACTCCCTCTTCATTACACAGGTTTTCAATAACACTTAGGCCAGAACATTCTTCCATATCATCAGGGTATTTCATGGAATTGAAGACATTGAATGTGACTTTTTGGTCTTGAAGTCTCATGGTCAACTCTCCCTTTTGGACATCTATCAAAGTTCTTCCAGTGGCTAAAAAGGGTCTTCCTAAAAGAATAGGAATATCTCGGTCAGCCTCAAAATCTAATATGATAAAGTCAGCAGGAAAGATGAATTTGTCAACCTGAACTAAGACATCTTCAATTTTACCCTTAGGATAGGCAATGGTTTTGTCAGCTAAGATGAGTGTGACAGTGGTCGGTCTAGCTTCTCCTATACCCAAGCTATTGAAAATAGACAAAGGCATAAGGTTAACACTGACTCCTAAATCACATAAGGCCTTTCCAACTTCTTTTCCACCTATGGAACAAGGAATGGTAAAACTCCCTGGGTCTTTGAGCTTAGGTGGAATTTTGTTAGTCAAGAGAGCACTACAACCTTCAGTCATGGCCACAGTTTCATATTCAGTCAACTTCTTTTTCTTGCTCAAAATGTCTTTAAGAAATTTGGCATAACTAGGCATCTGCTCAATTGCTTCAACAAGAGGTATGTTGATATGCAACTGTTTAAACACATCCAAAAATTTCTTTAATTGCAATTCTTCGTTATTATTCTTTAACCTTTGGGGAAAAGGAACATAAGGAGGAATTGGTTCAATAACGGCTTTCTTTGTTTGTGTTGAGCTATTAGGGTGGACTTCCTCCACCCTCAAATTTGTATCCTTGATACCTTTTGTTGTGTTTTCTTTGACATGGTTTGTTGGTTTGTTGACCTTACTTTCTACTGTGTTTTCCTTTGGGAATGGGGTTGTTGGCTCTAAATCCTTAAGAGATTGGGATACTTCTTCTAGGATGGTGGGTAATGTTGTAGCATTGGTCTTAGACTTTGGATTTTTTTCTATTTCAGCTTGGGTTTTCTCTAAGTCTTTCCCACTCCTAAGTGTCACAACTTTCACATGCTCTTTTCCTAGAAACCTTGGGATTTCTGTGTTACTAGGCAAAGTTCCTGCAGGTCTGTTATTTTGATTAAGAGCAATTTGACTGACCTGTGTTTCAAGGTTTCTTATGGAAGTGTTGGTTTGTGTGATAAAACTTTTCAGCATTGCTTCCAAAGAAGGTTCAGCTTGTGAAGAGGATTTGTTTTGAAAAGATGGTTTATTGTTTTGAAAATTCTGATTCTGATAAGTTTGATTGTTTTGGTAGTTTTTAGAACTGCTGGCATGGTTTTGATTTTGAAAATTGGAATTTCCTTGTTGCTTATGTTCCGGTGGGTTTAAACTTGGACTGTTCCATGAAAAATTAGGATGTTGTTTCCAACTGGCATTGTAATTATTAGAGTAAGGACCATTTCTATTATGAACATAGTTAACTGATTCAGAATTTTGAGGACAGTGTTCATAAGAATGGTCTCCACTGCAACAAACACATTGCACAGAGAGAACAGCTGGAGTGGGTGTAGTGGCAGTCGGCTGTGTTCCCTGACCGGTAGTTATGTTTTTAAGCATATTGGTCATAGAAGCAAGCTAAGCTGTCAATGCAGTGTAAGCATCTAAATCATGCATTCCAGCAGTCTTCTTTGTAGTTGGTGCCCTTGGATCAGCCCAATGCCCATTGTTTGTGGAAATCTTTTCAAGAATTTCATACCCGGTATTATAGGTGTTGGAAGTAAAGGCCCCTCCTGATGTCGCATCGAGCATTTGTTTTGCATTGGAATCAAGTCCAGTGTTAAACGTCTCGAGTTGAATACAGTAGGGAATGCCATGGTGAGGGCATTTCCTTAATAATTCCTTAAACCTTTCCCATGCGTCGGGAATTGCTTCATCGTCCATTTGTTTGAACATACAAATTTCATTTCGGGACTTAGCATTCCGGGTAGGTGGAAAATATTTTCTCAAAAAAATTTCAGCCATGTCAGCCCATGATGGTATAGAACCTAGTGTCAATGAATTAAACCAAATCTTTGCCCGATCCCTTAACGAAAAAGGAAACAATGTGAGTCTTAGAGCATCAGAAGATACTCCAGGAATCAGAAAAACATCGGTGATCTCTTTAAAAGATTTTAAATGTGAGTGTGGATCTTCCGATGGGAATCCGGAAAATTGACCATTGGCTTGAAACATGTGAAACATAATGGGTTTTGGTTCAAAATGCGTCGTATCCATATGAGGCTTTACGATTCCTGAATTTATTTGCTCAAAATTAGGAATTGCATAGTCCATAATTCGCCCATTTTTCGAGTTTGCAAGATCAATGATATTTAATGGTTCGTTTTGGTCATTGTTACCATGAGATTCTTCCTCATCATCATCTTCATTATTAATGTGGTGCTCTTGAAAATCTTGATTTTGTGGATTTCCAAAACGTGGCGGATTACCAAAAATTGGTGGAATTCCAAAATTGGGTGGTCTCATGTGGTTTCCTAAAGGTGGTGTTCGTACTTCTACCCCAGGTGGTCGTGGTTCTGCTATGGGTGGTTGTGGTTCACCAACGAATGGTCGTAGGTGTCTACGCTCAAATCTGGGTGGTGCATCCATGTCGGAAGGATCCATAGAACTTGAAGCTCTTTGTAACCTCCGTCTATGATGAAAGGTTCTTTCTATGTCAGGATCTAACTCAAAAAGTTCCCCACGTTGGATTCGTGGCATATACCACACAAAGTATGATTCGGACGGTGTTAGAAAAACTAAATCTTTTAAAATACCTTTAAAAACTTGTATTGTGCCAATCCCCGGCAACGGCGCCAAAAACTTGACAGTGCTTTGAATACACCGATAGACGTGTAATAATTAAACCTTAATGCAAGTATACATTAAAATCTAATGTCGTCTTTCAAGTAATAATATGGTAAGAACCATGTATCGTTCCCACAGAGATTGGAGTAAAAGCGTATTAAAAGTCTAATAAAAGAAATGGTTTCCAAGGATCAGTTCGAAGATTAATATTTGTTTGTTGGTGTTTGGAATTATCACAGATTATATAACAATTAATAAAGGATAGCTAGGGTGTAAGATGTTGGGGTGAGATTTAAACAAAACTTCTAGCAGACCAATGATGTGGCAATGCTACAGCATTGTGTCTTTCAACACTTAAGTTCACCATCTACTTTTCAGGTTGCCCTCTCGGGTTTTCTGTCATTCACTACTGATCTAGCAGCCACTCGACCCATCTCTGGTGTCATGTGTCAGAACTATCGATAGCAAAAGGAGTCCTTCCAAGTATATGGATAAACAAATCTCTTTGTTAAAAATCACTATCTCGAGCCGATTCCCATATCAGTTAAGTTGACATGTTCTAAGTGGGTCATCTCTGACTCGCACTCTACAATATTACCATCAAAACAGATGATCAACTTATCGGGCAAAATCAACCAGAAAGAACAGAGGTGACAAATCTCTTTGTCAGTAGCTCTCTCAAGCTTACTTTCTTTGTCATTCGGATTGACGTGCATATCAATGGTTCATCTCTGATACCATGGCACTTTAACACTTTCAAAGTGATCAACCGTCCTGAAGTAACTTGATATTTTATAAAACTTAATATGAAATGGTGAACATCATTATTGAGAAACGATGCCCACTTTTCATTGTGTTTAAAACCTCACCCTTTAATCTCACACCCAAGCTATTTAAATCTAGCTACTCATACTGAAATGTAAAAGACAGGAAATATAAATTACATAAATGAAAGACATAAAGTAAAGACTTAAATGTAAATGACTTGAATGTAAAGTGCAAGAATATAAAGACTTGTGAATAATTGCAACAATGCTTGAACAATGCTGCAGCAACTCATAAATTGTATGAATATGAAGAACAAGATGAAGATTATAACTAAAATTGCATTAAAGTAAAAGGATTCTGGAATTCAGCTATGTGAACTGATCTCCCAAGTTGTCTAATAAAAAACTAAAACTCACATCTCTTATTTATACAAAGAGGAGAGAAAGTGACATACTAACTTCACTATTTAAGCACTATTCAATTAGGTACAAAATACTATAGCACCCATGCCTCCAATGTTGATCTTTTAGAGTTTCACAAAAATTCTCCAGGCATTGATTTTAGTCTTCTAGAACATGGCTGAGTCATAGTCCCAAAAATCAGCAACAAAAAGCCTTCTAGAAGTTGATTCTTTCATTCCAATCGTCAGTCTTCAATGCTGTAGCATTGGACAGGGTTGCACTATATAAATAAACACAATAAGCTTTCTTAAAACAGTAAATGACAGGTAAATCATAGTCTTAGCTCCATTAAACAAAGGGTGAAAATAAGTAAGAAAATGACTCAAATGTTGGGATAAGATAGCAAAATCTAATTAAAAAGATAAGAAAAAGATACAATATGCATTAAATAAATAATGCATATCAATTGGTAAAACATAATTATGTTCCACCTTGTACCATGGGGGTAGGGCCGTAGGGGTGGAACAATCTTGTTCCAGTTTGTCCCACTTTGTTCATGTCTGTTCCACATAAAAGTTTTACCAAACGTGGGACAATGGTCTATGTTCTGTTCTGTCATGTCCAGTGTACCAAACGCATTTAATGACATTTTTATACTTTCTTGCACAAATTAGAGACTATATATTGAAAATATTAATTGAGTGTGGTGGTGATGGGTGGCGGGCGACAATGGTGGTAGTAGGAAACGTTGGACGCAACGATAATGATGGTGGTAGAGGCGACAGAGGCAACGGTAGTGATGGTGGTGGAGGCAACCATAGCGGTGACGATGGTGATGGTAACGACGACGACTAACGCCAACGGTGGCATGAGTAGCGACGTCGTGACAATGGTGGCGGCAACGGCGACAATAGGGATAGAGGCTATGGTGGGGGTCGTGTTTATCGCATATAGTAGGATATGTTTTATTTTTTGGTAATCTTGTTCTTATTCAAAAGGGTAGGAATGGAATTGGCTATTAGGATTTAGGCTTCCAATACATATGTGGTCAAATAATTAAATACGTTAATGACTGAATGGTGGCCCAATGGAATTCAATTCATTCCATATACAAAGCAAACGACTTAATAAATTTTAGCCAAGGATTAATTATTATATTTTTATAGTATCCCATAGCATTCTCCTACATAAATTCCCTTTTGTGTTTCATTTTGGCTCCTCCGAAACCCAAGTTGGCTTCCCTAGGCAAACAAACCTTTGGATAGTTGATTTTACAAAACTGAAACGTAATGCAATCAAATAAATTACCAATATTAATTATAAAATAAAATTAATATGTCAAATGCCGAAAGATCATGTACAGGTTGAGGTTTTGGATGTCCATGAAACGGTGACGATGGCGATGGGGACGGTTTGTGCACCTCAGGTACCCCTACACTCTTAGCCCGACGGGTAACCGGTGCCTTCTTCTTACCTCGAGTCACCACACCAGTTTCTTCCGCCTGGGTGGCAGCTCGTCAGGGTACCCTTCCCCGTCCCCTTCCTCGGCCTCCGCCCCTCACACGGGTGGCCGCCTGCCTCGGAGGATTCACCGGTCCATCCACGCGGATCTCTCCCCCAGCCGGTATTGTACCCACGATTGGCACAGACCTACTTCTCAAAGTCATTTATGACATTCTTGGTTACTGAAACATCACACAGTTAAACAACTAAATCCAACTGTCCGAAAATAACAAGGTAAAATAAGCACATACATGTACCTGTAAATCCGCGGTTACACTGGCCAGGTGTGACTTCGAACTTACCTTACATGACAGTTCGTACAACCCTATTATTCGTGTCCCTGATGAGGTCTCATATGCCTTCCTACTTTCTCAGTTGTACTTCCTAATCTCACAGTTTAAGTTTAGGCTCGTCCGGTCACCTAAATCTCTTAAACTAGCGCTCTAATAACAACTGTAACAACCCAACCAACCAACAAGCCAAAAGATCCAATAATTTAATAAAAGAAATGCCAAAACGGCCCCACAATTGTCACACACAATCAAAAACTGAAATAAGATTTGGGTTTGCGGAAATAACCCTATTACAAATGAGAATTTGTATCTAAAACTATAAAAAAGAAGGTCCTCTACTCCTTCTAGACGCAAGCTCCAGCTCACATCTTTCTCTTGCCTTACTCGAGCCTTCTACCACCTGCTTTCCTGAAAAAGGGGTTTTACATTTTTGAAAAGTGAGGGTTAGACCATGAAGTCTAGTGAGATCCCTCCAAATAACAACATCGCACCACACATAATAATTTACAAGAGTTTAAATGAAACATTGAACAATTACGCCCTTATCAGTTAGGCAAACACATGTATGCTGATGATCCGAGCTTTGGTCACTACACACTTGTGACATTGTGTTAGGGCACACACCCGTCCTTAATAGTTATACGAAACCTATTATTTATTCCGTAAGGGACACACTCCCCATATCAAACATAGTATTACCTCTTTAACACGCTTAATTAAGCCACATAAAGACATGCAGTTCAATATATTAATGTACGAGTAAGAAAAACAAGTATCGCCAAAGCTTCGGTTTAGAAAGACTCACCTGATGTCCACGTTAAGTGTTCTCACTTGAAACTGTTATCCCCTATCCGTACCTACATTTGCACCAACACACGAGAGTGTATAAATCATTCAACTACTCACGTAGTGTCCCGACCCTCTAGGCACTCTCAAAAATTTCTACTGACAACCAGAGTCTCGGACACAAGCAATCCGGATTCCGGATTTACCTTTCGGGCTCCTTCCGGATTCCGACACTTCCCGGGCCCCTTCCGGATTCCGGTACTTTTCGACCCTCTTCCGGATTCCGGTACCTTCCGGATCCCATTCCGGATCCCATAACATATTCCGGGAAACCTCTTCCGGACTCCCAAGGATTTCCGGATAAGGCGACTTCCGGACTAATGGGGTTTTATCGGCTTGAAATTCCTCATTACAACAAACCGTCCGACTCAAGATCGATTTTAAGTATCGATCTACAAGGGTCATCAATACTAACGATTTAGCGCTAAACAAACAATTTCCCATACCAATTTGGTTGGGACAAAACACACAGTTTGTTTTTCTCACATTCTTGGGGAGATACCAGTCAAATGATCTCCAAATGTCACTCAACAGATTATTGGATTAAGGAGAATGGATTTACCTCAAAGAAAGTGATGATTTACTCCTCCAAGCTTTGATTCTCCAGTATCCTCTTCAAGATAGCAAGGTCAGCTCCCCCACATTTTCACACAGCAGCCGCACTCAAAAATGAGGAAGGAGTCGAGGGTTTAAGGGTTTTAACCCTACTTCCTAAATTCACACAATATCCACTAAACTTTTCAACTTTCACACTTCACACACCACTTTATTATTTATTCTGAGAACGGACCCGGTTATTACATTGGGTTGGGTTGGGTTGAGATTTTTCAAACCGCCAAACATTAGGTTGAGTTGTGCAAATACCTTCAACCCGATCAACCCAACCCGTGAGCACCTCTACCAAGAAACTAATAAGTGAAAAATAAGATTATAAAAGACTCAGGGTTGAGATATAAACAATGAAAATAAGCTAAAATGAACCACAAGGGTTATGGCGTACTGATTAAGGCTTTGGGATGTGGCGGAATAACTTATCTGCCCAGGGTTCGAATCCAAACGTACACAACTTGTGGCCACTAAGGTTTAATCTCAGGGCTGATGTCTTACAGTCATAATTTGTCAAGGGATTAGTCTAGGCACAGCCTATGACACCCTTTAAAAAAAAGCTAAAATGAAGATAGAAACGAGTGTTTAAACACAGACGAAACAATGCGTATCAATCGGATTTGTAATTTACTCTTTAATTTATTTTCAAAAAGTTATATCCGGAATTAATAAAGATTATTTAGTTTTAAATATAATTAGAATGTTGTTAAAATATATTATATAAGATATATTTTTTTGAAGTTAATAAATATATGGGTGATATTGAAATTGATATATAAAGAGAAAATATAATTAAAATATTATTTTTTAATATAAAAAGTAGTTTATAGATCAGAAACTATTTAATGTTTACATATCTTTACATCAAAATAAATAAATAATACCAAATTTAAAATAATATTTTACATTAGAAATATGTTCATTAGGCCTTCCGTACCCCAAGCGGGGAGGGCTCGGGAAGGGCTGAGGTGGCAGCGGGGTGAGGGCGGGGTTGGGCTACGGCCCGGGATGGTCATGCGGAGCGGGATGGTTTTCGGGGATGGGTTCCCGATCCATCCCGAGGGTTTTTTAAAAAAAAAATTTAATTAAATTTTTTTAAAAATAACCGTTGAACGGCTCTTTCTTAAAAAAAACCGTTGAACGGCTCTTTCTTAAAAAAAAAACATTTTCTCAATTTAATCCCACTATATATTTAACCCTCAACCTCTTATTTCTCACACCTCTTATTTCTCACACCTCTCAACCTCTTATTTTTCACACTATCAAATTCTCTCAATCTCACACCTCTCAAACTCTCTCAAATTCTCTCAACCTCTTATTTTTCACACCTCTCTCATCATGAATCCAAACAGAACACCTACATCCCGTCGTAACCGACCGAATACACCACAATCGCAAGAAGATCAAGAGCTTGGTTTCCAAGCGTTTACACAACAAGGTTATCATCCGCAATTTTCGCAACAAATTCCGCCACAATGGTCGCAACAAAATCCGCCACAATGGTCGCAACAAAATCCGCCACAATATCCGCAACAATTTCCCCAACAATTTCACCAACAATTTTCGCAACAATTTCCTTACCAATTTACACGTCCCGGTTTGATTGAACAAGGTTTTACTTCGGCCAACTACAATCTTCCTTCACCCGCAATCAATCTCGACGACGACATTGTTCCGGAAACCCAACCTTCTACCCCGAACTCACCACAATTTATCCCGACACAACAATCTAACCCGGAACCATCAAATCCGAGACGAACGAAAGCCGCCAAACAAACGTGGACAAGAGCCGAGGAACTCGCGTTAGTGTCGGCGTGGGTTGACGTTTCGGAGGACCCCGTGGTCGGTAACGCACAAAGCGGTGGTAATTATTTTTATTGTTATTATTATTATTATTATTATTATTATTATTATTATTATTATTCTTATACTTAATTTTACATAAATGTAGGAAATTTTTGGGGCCGAATCGGGGATGTGTTCTTTACTCGCATGGGTCGTGAACCAGGTTATAGATCAACCCATCAACTCAATAGCAAGTTCAACGATCTCAATAAAAGAGTTAATTCGTTTGGCGGCATCTACAACAACTTGCTCAATAATAGATCAAGCGGGATGAGTGAGGCCGATATATCCCGAACGGCACACGAACGGTATGTAGCACGCCATAAAGTTGCTTTCACTCACGAACAAGTTTGGGACGTCCTAAAAAAATGTCCAAAATGGGGAGCCGTTCCAACGATGACGACAACTTCATCGCGGGGTTCAAAACGTACCCAACCTTCCGATGATGACGATGACGAGCAAATTCAACGACCCATCGGGAGAAACAAGGCAAAAAAATCATCAACGAGTAATACGTCCGGGGCGAATACGGACGAAAGTGTTACTCAGTTGTTGACGACGTTCAACAACAAGATTGATGATACAATGAAATACAAAATGAAAAAACTCGATCTCGAAATCGAAATCGAACGCTCAAACCGATTTGAGAAAGACTTCGAGTTTTTCATAACCCCGCATGATCACCTTACGGGAAACGCTTTGAGGGCTACTTTAGCGAGAAAAAAGCAACTCCAAAAATTTCATAATTGGTAGTGTTTTGTATTTTGTAATTTTTATTTTTAATGAATGATATGAATTTTAATTTTAATTATTTATCTTATTTTTATTTATTAAAAAATATATAAATATTTTTATTTTGTTAAATAATTAAATGTATAAATAAAAGAATTAAAATAAATGAGGTGGCAAAAGGGTTTGAGGGAATGGGGTACGGATGTTTAGGGATCGTGAGGGATGGAGTGAGGGATGGGAGAAAAGCTGATGTGACGCTGAGGTGGAGGGGAATCTTTGAAAGATGTTGTGGATGGGGTACTGATGGCCTTAAATCACATAAAAATGAAAAGATTAAAAGAATAAAAGAATAAAAAAATGTTGGCTTTAAAGGCCTGTGTTTGCGCCTCGAAGATATGAAATTTTCAGACTTGTCACTTGTGGATATATGTTATTCGCAATACTTTTTGGAAAGTGATCATAAAAAAACCTAAACTGTTTTAGGTTTTTGGAAAGTAATCATAAAAAAACTTAAACTGTTTTTTGGAAAGTAATCATAAAAAAACCTAAACTGTTTTATTTCAGATATAAAGTTTATGTGAAATAACAAGTTCTTTATTTTTATTGGTATTTAAATTAAATAGTTAATATTTGTTTATAAATAGAATCAAAGTGGATTTTCCAATAAATTACAAAATGTTATAATTCTTACATGTGATTTCTGAATTTATTCAGAAGTAATTCGCGAGATCATGCACCCTTCTTTCTTAGGTATAACTTTCCTAGTTATAAGTTATAACATAAAAAGTACAGCTGGTTGGATCCAGCCTATTCTTGAAATAAACAACTCGCACACACTCCCTTTCCAAAAAAGATCAAGACCCCAAGCACTACACTTAGATTTATTGTGGATTTCACTTGACTGTCTACGGTTCCATTGCGTGTGCTCGGGGTAGAAGTTTTGTATAAATGTATCGCCATGCTATTAAGTATTTTGATTTAAGTTCTTTTCTTTCTAAGAGGTGGAATAGAATAACCCGGTTGAAGCGTAATGAACTAATGATCATACGTCTGTAATGCATTGTATGTCCCATAATGGGTCCCATTCTTCTAGCCTTTCCCCGAAGTCGATGACTATTCATCGCGATTACCTTGACACCAAAGAAGAGTTCGACCCAATGCTTTATTTCTGTCCTAGTTGATCCTTATTCGACATTAGAAGTATATTGATTTTTCCCCAATAACCGAATACTTTTGTCTGTAAATATTGCATACCTGATTCCATCCTTTGTAGGAACTACCCGTAATAACGAACTTGCAAAACGGATCTGTTTATCATAAAGAGATTCGTCGTTCTTGACCCTGCTTCACCTTAATTGTTATTTGAACAAGTAAAAGTTATGTCTTGGTCCGAGTGGGGATAGCATTTCTCTCTTGCATGTCCATGGAGTTTTGAAAAATCCAAACATCTCAGAGATAGATACAGAGGTAGGAATTTATCGAACGAACTGCACTCCTTCATATACGTCAGGAGTCCATTGATGAGAAGGGGATGGGGAATGCTTGAACCCAATTCATACAGTGATGAATATGAGCGCAATTGAAATTCCTGGTGAGTTATAGTATAATAACTATTGACATTGACAAATAAATAGGACCCAAAAAATGAGGTTCATATAAGAACTACTATTGTGAACTTTTATATAAATTTTTAATTTGAAAAGTTGGAAATGAGATGTTACCAAAAAGTGCAAAAATGAGGTTCTTATTATAATAACCTCCATTGGAGATGCTCTTAGTGAGTTGTGTTTTTCCCAACAACCCAAGCAATGAACAATTGTAAAGAAAAGAAGAAGCAACAATGAACAATTATAGAGGGAAAAATAAGACAAAAACTTACGTGAAAAACTCCAAAACCGGAGAAAAACCACGGGCCTCTAGAGAGAAAAATCCACTATGTGAAAAATTGTTACAATCACACAACTTTAATCTCTCAAGCCTTACCCGATAACACTCACATTCTCAAAGATTTAACTCACACCTTTCTACTCTCTAAAACAAGAGAACAAGAAAGAAAGAATAAAATACTTAAAGTGTATTTTATTGGAACGATTTAAAACCTAGGCCTTGTACCCCTTTTTATAGGTTTGGAATCCCTTTCACCTTTCATTGCTCCATCGATGTGGGACAACCCTTTCAAAAATTACATTTTATTTTATTTTAGCCAAACAATCTTCAACAATGTTTTTATTCAATAAGTGTTTATCGGGTAAGAGTAATCAATTTATGTTTACGATAATAATTAACACTTTATTTAACTTGTGGGTAAAATTTAATTCATTAAACACTTTCAAGTAACTTAGTGGATAAGATTTTTAATCCATTAAAACAATAATGTATGCAGTATGTTTATTCTATAAGCGTCTATCGGGTAAGAATAGTCACTTTCAGGTCGTTTGTCTTTATCATAGCTTTTGTCGGATAATATTATTGATTATTGTCATGTTCATCCGATAAGGTAAAGTGAGTCGATTAACATTTATCAAATAAATGTTTAGTAAATGACACCTAACTTTAAACATTATACAACTTCAAGGTTTTATTGGTTTGTCCTAAATCCTCTAATTAGGAATGGTGTGATTATTAGGACTTTAATAATTTAATTTTCAAATTCATGATTTTGAATAATTACAGGTTATGTTTGATAAACTAGCTGAAAAGTTAGTTGATGAATTAATCACGTTTGACAAAAATTTGCTGATAAATTAATTGAAATGTAAAATGACCAAAAAAATTAATGCTAAAAAATTAGCAACATTTGATAATATAAGTAAAAAAAATTGCTAATAATATATTATGATAATTGACACATAGAAAATGGTAAAGAAAATAAATAATATAATACATTAGTTAATATTAATTTTAGTTATAACATATTTGTTGGTCCTAGCTGTGAAATAGCAGGCAAAACCAAATATTGTAGAAGAGGGGTTGAATATAATACTAAAAAAATTTACTTTAATTTAATTCTTTATTGATATAAAATCAAGAATTACACATAGAAAACTTTTAAGATTGTTGCGGAAAAGAACAGATAAAATCTATTCTAACAATCTTTCACAAAGTATACAGAAAACTTAACACGACTTGAACACTAAAACAAAACTATGAAGTTCGTGAGAGAGAAGAGAGTTTGCCGATGATGTCTGATCACTTAGTACAACTCTCCAAAAAGTGTAACATTGCAACTACAAAAAGGGGGCAACAAGCAACTTGGGAGGTGGAGGAAGACATGAAGTTCAAGCACCCACAGTTATTCGACGATAGAATTTTCTGAGAACATAATTCTTTTGAGGGGGAGATATTGTAATAACCTATTTCCTATTATTGTGAAGTTTTGAAGAGTTGTAGGGGGTTAGGAGGAAGTTCAACAAATTTCAGGGATTTGGGTTTAATTATAGGTTGAAAGGGGTATAAAATCCCTAAAAGCCTTCCTCATTCTTCATTTGTTCACGTTGGAGGTTAGAGTGAGAGGCAGGAAGTTTTCTACATTCATCTTGGAGGGATTGATGAAGGAAGTTGAAATAGATGGTTTGTTCTTTATCTCCTTCAAGGTATTAATCCCTATATTTTGTCTACTCTGATTCTTGGAGTGATTCATAGTGTGTATCTTGGTGGTTTCATTCTTGAAGTGTATTTGGACAAAACTCAATGAGAATTATGAGATTTGATTGGTATATTGTTGGTTTTCATTATGGTTTTGAACAAAAACCACCATTAATGGTGTATACTTTCAAAGCTTATTCATTTCATTGATTTTGGAAAGATGGGTTATTAAAAGATGAATTTTGGATGGATTTTGTTATAGTAAGTGATGTTTTAATGTTTGGATATTGCGGGGAAAGGTTTAGAACATCGATTACCTCAAGTTGGAGGCTTAAAAACGATTTGGGATGAGTTGGGATTGAGAAAGTGTGAGTTTTTGGCTAAAAATTCGTGCATGGGCTTTGTGTGGGTTTTGGCGTGGGTTTACCCACGCGGGAATCCACGCCAGAGGCTGGTCAGTGTTACGCGCGGGTTTACCCACGCGGAGAGCCACGTCAAGCCTTGTCGCGCGTTTTCGTATCTTGTTCTGCGTACTGTTTAAGGCTATGATTGTGGCTTTATCTAAGGGTTGTCTTGGGGTTCATTAGAGGTGTTTTGGGATGTAATTAGATGGTTTAAGACCACCTTTATGACGTCCAACTCAGGTGTTCGGTTGAGCTAAAGTGAGTTTCGGACGTGTGTCGATTTGGTAAAGCTCAGGCGAGTTCCCTTAAACCGTTTTACTTGCGATATGATTGATGGGTCTTTATGGTGGTTTGCATATTGCTATATGTGGTTTGTTAAACTAATTTCGAGAGGGAATTCACTAGACCACATGGTCTAGCCCTCGCTTTTCAAAAATTAAAACCATTTTTCAGGTAAGACTTTTTGATTGGGGTTTCATCTGAAGAAGATGGAAAAAGGTGACGTTATAGAAGAGATCTAGTGTAGTGGAGGCTTGTAGTTCACCATCTGACTTTCTGTAGCATCTCAGTTGTAAATGTGTTTATCCGCTACGTACCTAGAGTTGAGATCGATGTATTTTGTTTACTTTGGGACTGGTTTTGGTTGTAATGTTATGACTTATGTTTTATTGAATTTGGGTTGTTACATAAGGGGTGGTTTACCAAGTCACATTAACTTACTGGATGAATATGGCAAGGACAAAAAAAATTACTCAGGGGCGTTTGGTTCACTGGAAAGTGATGGAATCTGGTGGAATTGGAATGTGACATTCCATTGGCCAGATTCCATTCCAGTGTTTGGTTCAATCTTTTGTAGCATGGAATCTTAAAACTTTCCATTGAATTCCAATTTTTATGTATTTGACATTCCATCACATATTGCTGGGATTTCAATGGAATGGAATGTGTTCTTTTTTTTATTCCAAAAATACCCCTTGCCAAATCAAACAACCCAGCAACATCTAACCTAGACAGAAATCGAACCAGTAGAAATCGAAGCAATAGCAACATACCGAAAACAAATCGAAGCAGTAGCAACCATGGAGAAATTAGAGCGCCGGCCGCCGGAGGTTGTGGAGGGGGCGGCTGCCGGAGGTTGTGGAGACGGTGGATTAGAGCGTCGGCCGCCGGAGGTCGTGGTCTCGTGGAGGCGTGTTGAAGAAGAAGAAGTGAAGAACTCAAGAACCCTAGGCTTGTTGAAGAAGAAGAAGTGAAGAACTCAAGAACCTTAGGCTTGTTGAAGAAGAAGAAGTGAAGAACCCTAGCGTGTATCTGATTTTTGGAATTGGGGGAACCATAGTGTGATTGGTATTGATATTAATATTATTAGTGTAAATTTATATTTATATTATTATATGTAAATATATAAATATATATATATATATATATATATATATAATATTTTCTTTTAATTATATATAGAAACAGGGTAGAAGCATTTTTTTGTTTAAAAAAAATTAAAATCAACAAAAGGGTATTTTGGTCATTTACTCAAATTTCATTCTAATTCCAAAGCTGCATTATGTGAACCAAACAGACAGATTCCAATTTTTTAAACAGATTTCATTCCAATTCTATCAACCAAACAGCTGGTCAAACCTGACAACATTCCATTCCAATTCCTTCAAAGTCAAATTCCTTTGACAGATTCCATTCCATTCAAAAACATTCTGCGAACCAAACGCCCCCTCAGTAAGAGCTAAGTCAAGGACCGAGGGGCCATTTACTAGATGCTTACTCTGTGAGTGTTTTACCATCTCACTTTACCTTATAGGATGAACATGAGAAGGATTGGAAAATCTTACCTGGTAAGAGCGATGGCAAGGACCAAGAGTGTCATCCAGTAAGTCAGAGTGACGACTCTTACCTAGTAAGCGCTTACCGGATAAAAACGTTGCATATATTGTCGTTTTAATGAATTAAAATCCTACCCGGTAAATTAAGTGAAAGTGTTGACTATTAATGGTAACGCTTACCGAGAAAGCGTTGGATAAATGGTCCGTGGGTGTATTACCCGCTAAGTGAAGGCAAAGACTCTTATCACATTTAGCGTTTACCGGGAAAATTGTTACATACGATACAGTTTTGTTGGACTAAATCTTATCCAACAAATAACTTATATTGTTGAATTTTACCGATAAACACTTATTAAGATAAACGGTTAAAGGATTGAGAAGTGTGTGTGCTTTTCCGAAAGAACAATATTTTCCGGTTTTTGTTAGGATTATATATTTAAAGGGCAACAAGGAGTTTGATATGAATGATGATATACATGACATGCAGGATTTCACATGAGGTTTCGCAGAATACGAGAGTTTTTCCATTAATACCACCGAAAACCACCAACTCTTTTGTGCATTACCCAATTTTGTAACTTTCGATTAATATAAAACTAAGAACAGTTTTTTTTTATTTTTGGAATAAAATTATAAAAATTAAGAATAGTTTTTACGATATTATAATATCTTGCTGTTGTTTACAATGTCAAAAGAAGGTATATTGTTTGAATCACCTAATATATTTATGAAAATCAATATCTTTCCATGCATTTATTATGTATTTCATTGATTTACAATGCCACTTCAGAATTTGAGTGGATACAAAAACTTAATAGACGTTGAAAAAAAACTAAATGAACTTTTTCAAAAATAGAAATCAATTGCAAAGCACATGGACGGAAAACGAAACCACGACGACAAAATCCTCCGTTTTTAACAAACCACAGGGACTAAAACCGTATTTATTCTAAATAAAATCATTCCTCGAGTAAAGTTCACTTTTCGTCCCTGACGTTTGTTCATTTTAAAGGTTTCGCCCATCACTTTTATTTCAACTGTTCAACATATTTGTCCCTCACGTTTTACAACGTTCAACAAATTTCATCCCGCGACCTAACGACGGGTGATTGAGGGCACACATAAATACATAATGGCGGATCCCATATGGCAGGTGATTGGTGGCACACATAATGGTATAAAAAACAAAGTCGAATTACCAATCTGAACCAAATGAGCTTCATTAATTTAACTGTTGCTTATGTTACAATTTTCTCTATTTTATCCTTTAATTTGAAATTGCTCATGCTCATTATCGACTGTTATTTTGTTTTTTTTTGTAATCTGGGTTAATGTGCATCCTCGAAAAGCTAGGGTTGTGTGTTAACTTTTGATCTTTATAATCACATTACTTTCCTTTACCAGCATATGTTTTGTCCTGTCCTTTGTTGAGTTGTTGGGCCGTTGTGGTTCGATTATTTGGGTGATGAAATTTTGGTGTAGGTAAACGGGTGTTTTGTCTAGTCCTTTGATTTGTACTAGGACTTTGGTTTGGGTGTTTGTTTTCGTTTGGTTACACGTCTTGAAGAACCCTTAAAATATATTTATTTGTATCGCTTTTATTATTACTTTTCTAAAAATAGTATAATTTTGAGAATATAAATACTTAATAAATAAATTAAATTAAATTAAATTATGAAATATGAATATTATATACGTGAGGATCACGGAAGCTCATCTCGATGCCCCTTGAATCTGTGTTTTCCCATGTATCATAAATTCGTATTTGAAAATAAAAATCATAATATTATATAGGATAATTTATTTAATAAAGTATAATTTACATATAAATATATTTGTGGTGGGGTCCATGTGTGTAAATATAGTTCAGGCTCGAAATCGTATAAGAGCATCCACAATGCATAAGCTACAAGACTTTTTACTTTTGCCACCTCAGTTTTTCACTAACACTTTTTAACAAAAACCTATTGTTACAAATCTTCTCCAATGCAAAAAGGTTTTTCAAAAGCTTTTTCATCAATTTCATTATATTCTACCCCAACTATGTAAAATGTTTATAAATACCCCTAATTTAATTTGACATTTTAAAATTTACTTGACATTGATAGATAAATATAATGACAAGGACAAAAAATCAATTCGTTAAAAAAAATGAAAGACGTTGAATGGATTATATTTTTTTATTTTTTTTTTATTTGATATTGGTGTCATTTCGTCTTGAAGAAAACTTTAATAATGTATTTTGTTATAAAATATATTTGGTTTTATTATAGATATTTAATGAATTAAATTAATTAATCAAAAGGTATTAAGGTTTAAAATGAAATTATATTGAAAGTGTGGATAAAATGAAAAATTAAGGGGTGTAAAATGAAAATGTTGAAAAGCTATTGTATACGAGCTTTTAAAACTATAACTCTTTCTTCAAAAAGCTTTTAAAAGATCATTCTACCCAATGCAATTAAGTCTTTACAAAGAATTTTTGTATAAAAGGTCATTCTACCCAATGCAATTAAGTCTTTACAAAGAATTTTTGTAAATAGGAAAAAGCTTTTATAGCTTATGCATTGGAGATGCGACAAGGAATCAAAGAAGTCCATAACAAGCCAAATCGTATGGCAGCATTGAATCTGGGATTGTAAAGGAAACGTAAAAAATACCATCTGTCTTTTTATTATTTTTTATTTTTCATTTAAATCTAAACGTACTTTTAAAATCATAATTTATTCTATTTTAATATAAATCCATTTTTCAGAAGACAAAGTTGTGTTTGATTAAACGTATATTATATATACCAATAATATGGAGTTAATCGGCCAAATTACTTTGACAAGAATCTTGTTAAGTAAATATTTTACTCTTTCTTTTAATCAGCCAAATTACTTTAAGATTGTTTTTTAAAAAAATTGTAAATTCAAGTAAGATCTTTTTATTTTAAATGTCGAGAATGTGATTATAGAAGTAATGGCTTGAAAACCTATTAACCGTCTAAGGGTCGTTTACCAAACGTTTATTCAGATAAGCATTGACTAAGTCACATTATCTTACTGGATGAATATGGGAAGGATAAAGAATCTTACCCCATAAGAGATAAGATAAGGACCGAGAGTCTAACCTGGTAAGAAGGGGCGGATCCAGAACTTTTTTCAAACGGTGGCACCATTTGACTATAAGAAATAGATGTATTGATTTTTTTTTCCATAAAATCAATATTGGTCTAGTGGTTAGTTCCTCGCTTCTTAATTGTGAGGTCTCATGATCGAATCTTGTTATTGTAATTTTTTAGAAACATAATAAATTTGAAATTAAAAGCTAAAAATAAGAAAAATGACTCTTATGGGACTCGAACCCGGGGTTTGAACTATGAAAATGGAAGAAAAACCTTGCTAACCAACTCTACCAAGGAAATTTTATGTTCTTATTGTAGTTTCAAAATATATATGGTGACACACAACAAATTGATACGGTTGCACCATTCATAAACCTAAATTTTTTTACCCTTCGACTGAAGAATAATACGGTGGCACGTGCCACCGTATGCACTAGTGTAGGTCCGTCCATGCTGGTAAGTGATGTCGCATACACTTATCACGGTTAGTGTTTACTGGAAAATTGTTACATATGATATCGTTTTAATGGTAAGCATTGATAAACGACCCTACATCAATCGTTGAAAATAGCTCTTTATATTTATTTATTTTGAAAGGCAACATAATATTTTATTCAAAATGAGAACAACCATAAATTTACAACAAGATTTCAAGACCAGCAGTAGCTAGTCAAAGACTTCCAAAAACCAAGTTGTTGTATTACAAAATCCATGCAGGGGAACTAGAACACATAACCCACTTGGATCTTAAGCCGTGACCAAAGGCAGATTTGCGAGGGTTAAAACTACCCTTGGAACGTTGCTTTTCCTGTTACCGGCTCGTCATTCAGCAGTCCCCCCAGACTGCCATCACCAGTAGCCCCTACCGAGCAGTAGCATCGAGAACGGTCAGCGGCAACATCGTCCAGTAAACAGCCCCTTTTGGTACGCCTCTACCCAATTGGGTTCGTCAACCACGATCTCCAATCCACATTCACCTTCTTATCCCTATTGTGAATCCATTCGAAAACCTTCCGTTGGAATTCAAAAAATAGATCGCCCAACTTACTTTGGTTCTTGTCGAACACAATCTTGTTCCTATGCATCCAAATAAGATAAAGAAAACTCCAACAAACTGCATCCCATAATTCCCGGTTCCTTTTACTACCCCCGCGGTTTGATTTACTTGTAGTATCGATTGTACCGATTCCACGTTGTCAACATTCGTCCTCCACCATTTCCCGGTAAGTTTCCAAAGCTCTTGTACCTCTCTACATCCCACAAGGGCATGATCTACCGTTTCGGTTTTGTCTCCACACCTTGGGCATAGGACCGAATCCAAGTCAATACCCATTGTATGTAATACCGAGCGACTAGGGATGCGACCCGATATTACCCTCCAAATAAAAATGCATATTTTTTTCGGGATCATCGTATTCCATATTGTCTCCACACTATTTCCTCCTCGCTCTTCCCTCGCCTTCTCTACTAGATTTCGTAAACTCTTTACATTGAAAGATTGTGAAGGGTCCAATCGCCACACTATCTTATCTTGACGTTCTCTTATCGGCATCCACTCTTGGAGTTTCCTTTGTAGATGTTCCAATTCCCCGCGCTCCCTTCCCCTAGGCTCCCGTCTCCAATTCCACCTCCAAGTCCACCCATTATCGTTCCATTCCCCCATATCCGACACTAAGGCATTCTTGTTAGTTTCCAACCTATATAACCGTTGGAAGCTAAATTGCAATCTTTCATCTCCCACCCACGTGTCTCCCCAAAATTTTGTTTCCTTACCATCCCCAATTTCCTTCCCAAACGATATTACAAGATCCACACCCGCATTAGCCAATTCCGATCCAATTCGAATAATGTTCCCCCATGTTGTGTCATGCCGTCTATATCCACTTTGATGGTCCGTTACCCCCCCTTTTCCCCATAAATATTTTTTATCACCTTAACACACAATGACCCACTTTCCGTTAGGAACCGCCACCACCATTTTGCCAAAAGACCCCAATTAGCCGATTGTAATGATCCCACATCCACCCCCCCCCCTTTTTGAGCGGTCTCATAACTCTAACCCATTTGATCCACGCCAAACTCTTTTTTTCACTTTCCCCTCCCCCCCTCCCCAAAAGAATTTATTTCTAATTCTCTCCAACTCTTTGATCACTCCTTTCGGGGCTCGAAACACGGAGAAAAAGTATAACGACAAGCTACCAAGTACCGATTTTACCAAGGTTAATCTTCCACCGAACGACATTATTTTTGTTTTCCATGAGGCGAGTTTATTTCTAACTTTATCAATTGCCGGTTTCCAATGTTCCACCCGGCTCATTGAGGCTCCAACCGGAAGACCGAGATAAGTAAAGGGTAGGGAGCTCCACCCACATCCCAAACATCTTGCCCACGTTTGTACCTCTTCCTCCCTCACTCCTATCCCATACATTTTGCTTTTCCCCACATTTATCTTTAAGCCCGAAATTTCTTGAAAGCATCTAAGAATCTTCATGAGATTTTTTACGTTCATCAAGCTCCATTTCCAAAAAAAATAGCTCTTTATATTTGCTTTATCTTCTTGGTTGTTGTTGGAAGAAGAATTAACAACGAAGGAAGATGCTAGAATGGTTTTTTTTTTATAAATGTGTAAAAACTTGAAATCTAAAAAAATATCTCTAGGTAAACATCATTCTATAGGTTTAGTGATCAATTGCCATTTTTTGGTTGAAAATAGTTGATTTATTAGTTCCTGAGTTGTAAGGCTAGAAGTAACTGATAATAGAGTAAATTACATGTTCGGTCTACATGGTTTATGTCTTTTAACAGTATAAGTTTCTACTTTGAAATATTTATGGATTGCATTCTTGTTGTTTATATTTTATAACGCATTGGGTCCCTAAAACTAACTCCATTAAATATTTTATGTTAAATAGGTTAAGTAAGAGGGCGGTTTGGTCATTTTAATCATAAGGACCAAATATGTAATAAAAACTTTAGGACCAAACAAAAAAAGAATAAAAATAAAATTTATTTAAAAAACTCAGATCTTCATCTCCATAGGGGCGTAAATGATGCGAGTCGAGCTCGAGTATCATTATATTCGACTCGAACTCAAAAGTCAATACTCGAGCTCGAGCTCAACTCGAAAACCCGCGAGTAGTAAAAATCCAAACTCAAACTCGACTCGAAAGCGAATTCTCGGGCTCGAATTCGAACTCGTTTCAAGCTGTCAGGATCGATTCTTAACAAGAATTAAACTTCTTAGAAACAAAATTTAGAGAATCTTGCGGAATAGAACTCTAAATCAATTAAAGAACAATCAATAGAATTCAACACACTGTATATATCAAACTGTATTACTCACAAGCTTTACACCAAACCTCAATCTTGTTGAACAGGCTCAACAAGACGACTTCTACTTCTCTAGAAATAGGGTTCTTACACCTTGAGGTTAATTCTCTCTTGAATCGCTAAACAAATTTTTGAATAACTGTTCTCGCTATCGTGTATATTGTCTATTGTGTCTCGTGTATTCTAATAGCTATCTATCAATACTATTTATACAAAAGTAATTACAAGATAACTATCAAAAGTAAATTGATCTTCTGAATCTTCGTTAAACATATCTTGATCAATTCCTTCTTTGTCTCCAAAAGTATCGCATACCAAACTTATCAAGTCAGCAGTATTAACAATGATTTGGCTCAGCAGCATTAACGAACCTTCAGCAGTATTAACCTTCACAGTCTTCTAGCAGTAGTATCTCAGCTCAGCAGTACTAACCATGTCTAGCAGTAGTAATTTGGTCTAGCAGTACTAACCGTGTCTAGCAGTAGTAATTTGGTCTAGCAGTACTAACCATGTCTAGCAGTAGTAATTTGGTCTAGCAGTACTAACCTTGTCTAGCAGTAGTAACCTTGACTAGCAGTAGTAATTTGGTCTAGCAGTACTAACCTTGTCTAGCAGTAGTAACCTTGACTAGCAGTAGTAACGAAGAACTGGCAGTAGTAATATTGTCTTGGCAGTACTAACCATACTTAGCATATCTTCAGTTCCCAACAATCTCCCCCTAACTTGACTTTTAGGAAAAGAAGTCAAGTTCTTCAGATGATGCTTCCAAAACCTAATCATATAAGCATAGATCAGGACTTAAACCTAGACTCTGATTTGCATTCCTTCTTACCAAGAATCTTCCCATAGCAGAGTCTTTGTTGCAGACCAATTTTACATGTAACATCCCGTTCAGTCTTTTCATGCAGTGTTTGTAGATTTCATCCACCAGATAATACTCCTGATATGTGTTGTCAATTGATATAACATACACTCCACAATTTTCATAGAGCATCCAGTGGGTTACTGCTTGAAAAGGTCTTGCTGTTATGTGCTGAACTACTTCTGGTCTGAACATTAGGCATAGGTATTCTAACACCATCTTTGTGATAGACATACCTCTTTCTGTCAACATGTTGCCATAGATCTGCATGCCTACTTTGAACATCTCTTCCAAGTCAGATCTTGAGCATCTTCTTATAAATTGTCCCCATGTTCTGTAGACTTCAAACTGCCCATCAGCTCTCTTGAGTCTAATATACTCCTTTCTCTCATCTATCAAAGTATCCCAGTGACTGATTGCAGGAGGTTTTGAATCTAATGGAGTCACTTTGATTGGTTCAGTATCAACCATAGTGATGTACAAGTCACATTGTTCATTGCTAAGTGATTGTGCATTACTGGATTGACCTGTCTTACTATCTCCTTGTCCTTCATCCTTGGCAACTTCTTCCTTTTCTTTTTCTTCTACCACTGGTTTCTCAACAGGTTCTACCCTTTGCTTCTTTACAAGCTTCTTTTTAGTAGCCACAGACTTTGTTCTCTTTCTGCTGAAAACCATCTTTGCATCCGTAGTTTCTTCCTGTTTCTTGGCAGTTGGAGGTGTATCATGTTTGGCTTTGATTAAAGCCTCTGCAATCTCCACTTCCTATACTGTAAGCTTCTCTGTTACTGTTTCAGCTTCTGTTTCTGTTACTGCTTTCTTTGTAGATTGAGCAGCATTAACTGTTTCTGCTGCTTGCTTAGAGTCAGCAGCATTAACAGTTTCTGCTGCTACTTCAGTTACTGCTTCTTTTGGAACTTCAGTTACTGCTGCCTTTACAGTTTCTGCTTCTTTAACAAGCTCTTCCACCTTTTCTGTCTCCCCCTTATTCTGTGTACTGGACTCCCCCTTAAACAGTGCATTATCCATTTCCATCTCAGTCTCCATCTGAACTGTCTCCCCCTCAGCTTGTGGACCCTTCATATTCAGTTCTGCTTCTGATTCTGACTCTGACTCCCCCTTTTTGGGAGCATCATCAGTTGGAATTCTTCTTCTCAGCACAAATCTTGCCTTTTTATGTCTGTGTAACAACTTGGTGACCATCTTCTTGAGCTTCTCAATTTGAGACTGTTGGTAGGTGACCACAGCCTTCAGTTGCTCAATCTCCTTCTTCTGTGCCACAACATCCAAGTTGACATTTCCAATGGTTTCCATCAATTCATCATAGTTATATCTATCCTCACCTTGTTTAGAAGTGTTTACCTTCTTTACAGGATCACTGGAAGTTTTAGCAGAATCCTTCTGCCTAGCAGAAGCACTAACTGCCCCCTTGGTTTCTTGGCACCTGGGTCCTCCTAATGATTTCTCATTTAGAGTTGCCATGGGGAAGGTCTTATTTATGTTACCACTGTCCTTCTCTGTGCTAGCAGAAGTAGTGGCAGCCTTAGCACCCATATGCTCATCCTTCTCCTTAGAGAGCACCTTCTTGGGGTTGGGAGACACCCCTGTGGTTTCCCTGTTGATATTCTCAATTGGAGAATGCTCCAACTAAGGGCTTAAAGGCTTAGGGCTCTGAGTAGGTACATCAAGGGAAGGAACCTTGTGCACCTTTCTTCTTTGAAACTTGTTGGATAAAACAGGAGTGGGCTTTTGAAGTATGTGCTGAGGGATATTTATATTGAGTGAAGGTGGGGTTTGGTCATCAGTGGGATGATCTAATGAGGGCCTTGATCCTGATGCCATACCTTCAGAGGGGTGGGACACAACCATCATTGTAGAGAACAATGGTGTGTCAACTCCTTCCGAGTCCCTAGGAAGTCTTTTCATATTTGAAAAAACCTTCCCTTTAGGGGATTTTGGTACATATACCTCAGTAAACTGAGGTAAGTCCATCAATTCCTTGTTAATAACTTCTTGCACAAACCTTGGATACATGTAAAAGCTCTTTTTGGATTCCAAGTTTGACACAAGATCAGATAAAATCATTTGGGAGAAATTGAACTTTCTAGAAGTGGCCAAACATACCAGAGCATAAGCAGTGGTACTGCTGAACTCACTCCATCCAGTTGTTTTCTTTGAGATGCAGTGCATAAGGGTATGAACAAGAAATCTCCATTGGGAAAAGAATTTTGACTTGAAAATTTTGAAAATACCAATAGAGCCTTCATAACCCATTCTTTGTATGGTAGAAAAGAGTTCTTCATTAGGAATAGAAGATATACCTGAAGCATCATTCAACTGAAGATGTATGCGAATAATCTCCTCTGTTACTGTCAAGGGTTTATCACAAACCCTGGTTCGAATCTCCGTTTGCCCGTTTTCTGTCACCACAGTAGCATTATCCCAAAATTGTTTTTGATGTTCAATGAATATCTTGGGAGCCACTGTTAGTGCATAGGAGATACGCGAAGACCTGAGAAAATCGACAATTTCATGGAATCCTGCAGATTGCTTCGGCTTCTGAAGCATTGCAATCTCATTGTGTTCATCAACAAACTCTCTTTGAGCCATTGTATCTGAAAATCCTTGAGCAAACACAGAAATTCTTGGGAGAATAGGTTAGAAAGAGAGTGAGAGAGAATCGAGTTCAAAGAGACGTTATGAGCAAAGGCGGGCTTACAGGGTATTTATACGCAGTATTAACCCTAGAATTAACAAAAGCAGTATTAACGACATAAGCAGTATTAACTACTGAGCAGTATTAACTGCAAGCAGTATTAACTACGAAGCAGTATTAACTACACAAGCAGTATTAACTGCTGAGCAGTATTAACTACACAAGCAGTATTAACTACACAAGCAGTATTAACTACTGAGCAGTATTAACTGCAAAGCAGTATTAACCACACCTGCAGTATTAACTGCAAAGCAGTATTAACTGCAAAGCAGTATTAACTGCAAGGGCAGTATTAACTACTTAGCAGTATTAACTGCAAGGGCAGTATTAACTCTGCACTAGCAGTAGTAACTCTGCACTGTCATTACTAGTCAAATCCTCAAATGTCATCTTACCTTCTGACACATCACCTTTACCACTTCTCTTACCTTCTGCAGGATTATTTCCAAAAGTAACATGTCCTCCATCAATTCTTTTGAAATTCTTGAGGCAGGCCATGTTACCTGTCATGTGCCTGGAGCAACCACTATCAACATGCCAAATGCTCTTCCCCTTGAGCTGTTGGTTGCCCTACACATCTGATAAATCAATTAGTTTTTATTAGGGACCCAAGCCATAGTGGTCTTGGGTCTCCCTTGATCATCAAAATACTTACATTCTGTTTTGATGAGCTTGTCAAAGTGAGGAACATCAGTGCTTGAGTACTTTGTTTTGATGATAGGTCTAGAAGCAGTACTAACTGATGCAGAAGTACTAACTTTGTTAGCAGCACTAACACTGCTTCCAGAAGTACTAGCCTTCTCAGTAGTATTAACTAACTTAGCAGTACTAACACTAGAAGCAGTATTAATTGTTGAAGAGGTATTAACTGTGTTAGCAGTACTAACACTGCTAGCAACATTATTGCTTCCTGCAGTACTAACATTGTTAGCAGTACTAACTGAGTTGGCAGTATTATCATTAGTACCTTTAGGCATCCATACTCTAACACTTTCTGTTTCTGCCTTTTTCATGTGGCTTTTGGTTTTAACTTGTTTCTTTGCCACAACTTTCCTCACAGACTTTTTATAGCCACCATTCTTTCTGTAACCACCAGGTTTTTGAAAAGATCTTTGAGCATTAAACCTTTGGTTAACAGGATTGAAATAACAGTGTTTGGCTAAATGATTTAGCTTACCACAGATGAAACAAGGTTTTGGCCTGTTAATTCTGTTCAGATCAACTCCTTGTCTCATAGCCCACTGGTTATTCCAGTTCCTTTGATTTCCCCTTTTGTTATCATGTTTTTGGGGCTTAAGCTCTTGAGATTTCTTACAAGAACAATGTTTACAGGTATTGGGAGCCACAACTGTGGTCTGTGTGTATTGGACTCCCTTTTCTGTTTCTGTCCTTTTCATCTCATTGTTCTTTCCCCATGGATTTCCATCTTTCTCATTGGTCACAATTTCATTGTCTAAGGGAACCCTACTACTAATACTCTTATTCTTCTTGGATTCTTCCTTCTCTGTTTTATCCTTAACTACTACTTCTTTTTCACAAGGATCTATATTAATCTTTAATTCAGGTTCCTTCCTATCCTTGGTCTCTAACAAATCAGACTTAGGAGGTATGTAGTTGTTATTGTAGGGTGGAGGTGTGGCATTGTATCCTATCCCTACTTTCATCTTGTCATGGATTTGAGCCTTGATGATGGTATCCATGGTTTTAGAAGCACAGGTAAACTTTTCAACATCAAGTTTAACCTTCTTAAGCTCTTCTTTTAATTTCTCATTCTCCTCCCCAGACACTTTCAGCTTAATCTCATACTCATTCTTCTCCCACTTCCAATAGTTAGTATCATAGTGGTGTTGAAGTTCATTAGCTTGAAAAGCTCTAATCTGTTCCTCAAACCTTTCTACAATCCTAACATAATCTTTCACATCTTTCTCTAGCCTCTTAAGGTTATCACACATACCCTGATTGTGATCCCTATATCTTTTAACAGCATCAATGCAAGCTTGAGAACAGAGTTTAGATTGTACCTCAGTGGGAATATCTGAGACTTCTGCCATAAGAGCTTGATTCTGAATTGCCTCTTCTGCTTGATCACTCCAATCAAAAGTAAAGCTTGATTCAATAGAATTTTTCATAATGATTGTAGATTTCTAAGAAACACAGGCTCTGATACCACTTGTCAGGATCGATTCTTAACAAGAATTAAACTTCTTAGAAACAGAATTTAGAGAATCTTGCGGAATAGAACTCTAAATCAATTAAAGAACAATCAATAGAATTCAACACACTGTATATATCAAACTGTATTACTCACAAGCTTTACACCAAACCTCAATCTTGTTGAACAGGCTCAACAAGACGACTTCTACTTCTCTAGAAATAGGGTTCTTACACCTTGAGGTTAATTCTCTCTTGAATCGCTAAACAACTTTTTGAATAACTGTTCTCGCTACCGTGTATATTGTCTATTGTGTCTCGTGTATTCTAATAGCTATCTATCAATACTATTTATACAAAAGTAATTACAAGATAACTATCAAAAGTAAATTGATCTTCTGAATCTTCGTTAAACATATCTTGATCAATTCCTTCTTTGTCTCCAAAAGTATCGCATACCAAACTTATCAAGTCAGCAGTATTAACAATGATTTGGCTCAGCAGCATTAACGAACCTTCAGCAGTATTAACCTTCACAGTCTTCTAGCAGTAGTATCTCAGCTCAGCAGTACTAACCATGTCTAGCAGTAGTAATTTGGTCTAGCAGTACTAACCGTGTCTAGCAGTAGTAATTTGGTCTAGCAGTACTAACCATGTCTAGCAGTAGTAATTTGGTCTAGCAGTACTAACCTTGTCTAGCAGTAGTAACCTTAACTAGCAGTAGTAATTTGGTCTAGCAGTACTAACCTTGTCTAGCAGTAGTAACCTTGACTAGCAGTAGTAACGAAGAACTGGCAGTAGTAATATTGTCTTGGCAGTACTAACCATACTTAGCATATCTTCAGTTCCCAACACAAGCTCAGACTCGAACTCGAATCATGCTCGGATCATAAAATGATAAACAAACGTAAACAAAAATCTTAAAAGAACTCAAGATTAACCGCTCCCTAGCGTACACTATATTGAAGAAACCTTTGGTTCAACCCTTTAGGCACACAAACCCTTAGGTTCAAGCTACTATGCAAGTTAAATGATATAAAATAGAAAATTAATGACCTATATACTTACACCTCAAAAGGTTTGAAGGTGAATCTCACTACTATAGAGTGGGAATTTCTCACCAAAGACATTAATAATTTTTCTTTCTCTACTTCCCCATCTTTTAGAATATATATAATTATAATAATTGTTTTTTTATAATTAGATAACTATAATCCTTGTGTTTGTTATAATTACATAATTGCATAATATAATAAAATAATAATTTTTTACATTATATTCTATAAATTATAATGTGGCGGATACACAAGTTAAACCACAATTATAAGTTACAAGCATGTTTCATGGATGGAGACGTTTGTGACATCAAACTTATCCAGGTCTTTAGTCAATCTTGGACATCAACCCAAACCGAAAAGTACCAAGAGTGCATAAATTTCAACAAAATTGATAAGAGTGTAAAACAAAATTGACGATTTAATCAATTAGTTAATATAACATTATTATGTTAATATGATAAGAGTGTAAAACAAAATTGAAAAAATAAGAGATGTACCATAAATTAAATAATTAACTATAAGGGTATGAATTGTAAATATTAAAAATATTTTTATGTAGTATATATGATATATAATAAAATAAATAAATCAAAAAATATTCAATATTGAGCTAATTTCGAAGATATCGAAGAGACGAGTACAATATTGTAGCTTGTTAAAATTAAAACGTATTTTTTTAACGTATTTTAATTAATAAACGATTATATGTGTTAATATAATGAGGGTGTAAAATTAAAATTAGGAAAGTAAAAGGTATAAAGTAAAGTAAGTAAATAATTATAGGAGTTGAAAATGTAAATTTGAAATAAAAAATCACCAAATTTGAGTGTACCACGGACACTTTCCTCGGCGATCGCGGGGGCTTTTTGGGCTTTTTCTTGGGTCCGCGATCACGGGTTCAATCGCGGATTTTTTTGGGTATTTTTCAAACTGGTCGAGATTGTGGGTATTTTTGCAAGTCAATGTCAAATAATGGGTATTTTAATTAATTTCCCTAAAAAATGCAGTCATAATCATTTTAATTATGATTAGAATTGTTGGTGCAAGTGTACCACATCTCTATATATTTTATATATTTATTTTGATGATTACAAACACACCGTATTATTGTTTTTCTAACAATTTTATCCAAGTTTGCAGTTAATTGGACAACATGAAGATTTTATCTGAAGAGTCCAAGACTGGTGTTTACGTCATCATATATCTCATAATAATAAACACCCTAAAATAATATACCACTTGGATATTTTAAAAAACCTAACCCAACACTATTTTTAAATCTTTGATTTAAATTAATTTAAGAATGTTGACTCTTTTTGGAATAAAACAAAAAGAATTCAGTTGCCTTTTTAAGCTATGGTCGCTCCTGACGCAGACACCTTTTTCAGGCGGTATACCGCGTGATGCTCGGCGGTATACCGCGGCTCTGTTACGTATGGCAGGTTCTTGCAGGATTGACCTTCCTGCTGTCAGCCACTTTGTCAGGCGGTATACCGCGTGGTGTATGGCGGTATACCGCGGCTCTGCTGGTACGAGTTGCAGGCTTTTGCAGGTTGACTTACTTTTGGTCAGCTACTTTTTCTGGGCGGTATACCGCGCCCATATAGGCGGTATACCGCGGTGAGCTTTTGACCGTTGCCACGTCCAGCTTAAATACATGCAGCTTCTCAGCATTTATGTTAAGACTCGCAGACATTGAATACCCAGCTCAAAAAAGAATACTCAGCTCCTCATCTCATTTAATAACTTATTCAAGTTATAATTTTTGAGTGATCAACCTCTCACAAATCCAAGTGTTATACTTATACAAGAGTGATTAATATTGTGAGATATATTCTCTTGTAAGTATTTGAATAGTGTGAGTGATTCACGTTCTCGAGCAAAAGCAAGAGATTTTATTATCATTGTATCAAGGTTTGTGTTCTACCATAAAGAACACTTATAGTGAATCAGTGTGTCGAGAAGTGTCTCGGCAAGTGGACTAGCCAGCCAGTTGGTGGTGAACCACTTTAAATCTCGGTGTCGGTATCAACATTCTCTACCCTTATCTCTTTATATTCCCGTTGTGCACTTAATTTTATTTATATATTTGTTGTGCATGCAATATTTATTGTTGATTTTGATAAGAGAATTTTATTTGTGAAATATTTTTAAATACAACCTTTACCCCCCCTAAGGTTGTCCTAACAATTGGTATCAGAGCAGGTTGCAAGTTTTTTTTAAAAAAAAAAAATCGTTGTATTTTTAAAACTTGTTCCTATTTTAAATGGCAACCTCTGAGGGAATTATTTCTACAAAAATTCCGCAAATTGACACCGAAAATTTTGGTCTTTGGGCAAATCTTTTTGAATGCTACGTTCGTGGCAAAAGTCGAAAAATTTGGGACATTATTAAAAATGGAGATTATAAACCCACCAAAACCAAAGATGGAGTAATTAGTGAAAAACCAGTAGCGGAATGGTCCGCCGCTGAGGATGCTTGGGTTTGCTTAAATTTTGAAGCTAAAAATATTCTTTTTTCGGCACTTACTAAAGATGAGATTGAGCGTGTTTATTCTTGTGAAACTGCTCACGATATTTGGGAAAATCTAAATAACACTCATAGAGGAAATTCTCAAGTCAAAAGCTCAAAAATAAATATTCTTGTACATGATTATGAAATGTTTGAGATGTTAAAAGATGAGTCAATCGACTCAATGTTTAAACGTTTTAACCTTATCATGGTGAGCTTGAAAGGTCTTGGTAGAACTTATCCAAACGAAGATTACGTACGAAAAATTCTTCGAGCGCTTCCTCCGGAGTGGATGCCGAAAATCACATCGTTGGAAGACTCCCGTGACCTCTCAATGATGAAATTAGATGATCTCATTGGAAATCTCAAAGTGCATGAAATTGCGCTAAAAAGGAACAAAGATCGGGAGCATGATAAAAAGAAATCGTTGGCACTTAAAGCTTCAACTTCAAGTGACGAGAAGGAGAAGAAGAAAAAGAAGGAGAAAGCTAGCTCCTCAAAGGATCAACCCGAACATCTTGACGATGTAGCCATGTTGGTAAGAAATTTCTCTAAATTTTTAGCTAACAAAAGGTTTTCAAGAAATGATAGGTTTCAAAGAAAAGGAGATTATCGCCGTGGTGGAGAAAACCGAAGCCGAAAGTTCCATAAACGGAACGACAAAATAAATAAAAATGGCGAATCAAGTGATGATGAAGAAGCCAAGAAAAAGAAGGGCTTTTGCTACTCATGTGGAGACAAGGATCACTATGCCAACGAGTGTCCAAAAAGAAATAAACCTAAACTCAAGAAGGAGAAAGCCTTCGTTGGAGGCGCGTGGAGCGCAAGTGAAGATGAAAATGAGTATGAAGCCACTTGTCTCATGGCGGAAGGCGACGATGAGGTAAACTCGTGTTACTCAAATTACTCTAGCGATGATGAAAGTAATGATGATGATGATCTTGATATGTTAAATGATGCCTTTCAAAAAATGGTTATGCTTACAAATAATTATAAAGATGAGAACGCAAAACTAAAGGAAGAATTATTATTAAGTAAAAAGGAAATTCATGATAGCAAACAAAAAATTGCATGCGATAATGAAAAAATCATAAATTTAGAAAATAAATTAAGTGAAAAATATGTTTGCAATTCTTGTGACATTTTAAATAAAGAAATTGCATGCCTTGAGAAAAGAATAGTTGAAAATGATTTATGTGCTAAGTGTGATGTGCTTAAAAAGGAAAATGCATGTTTAAAAGAAAAATGTGATAAACATGAAAAAGATAATTTGTTAGCACATGCCTTTCAAAGTAGCAATGAGAAAGTGCTTAAAATGTTAAATATGTCAAATAGCACTAATTGTAGAAAAGGCGTTGGTTCCGATATGTGTAAAGATAAGTGCTTATGTATGCCTATCAAAAGATATTTTGAACCACCTAAAAATGTTGAAATGAGAAAACCGTATGTGCAAAAATCCTCATATATGTCCAACATAAATAATGTGAATTATAAGTCTAGGAAATCTTATGCATGCATGTATAATAGTAAATTTTCTAGACCAAAAAATAGTGTGAATATGCATGCTCCTTTTTACGTCTTTGATAAATATGATCGTAAAATTAAAATGGTACCAAAGTGGATTCCTAAAGGCTCCTTTAGTGTTGATAATCCCGGTGGCATGCGTTTATGGTTTTAAATTTTTTGTATATATATATTATATACATATATATATGTATATTCTGTGTTTGAAAATTATGAATCAACTCCGAATAGGCTCACCTATTTGGATACGGTGTCTAGGAAAGATAAAGGCGAATTCTTCGAATTCTAATGAGGTCGGTTTTTAAAGTGCCTTCGCGCTTACCACCCTCACCGTCTTTCCTGGTCGCTTCCAAGTAGAGCTACCGAAAAGGGTTGAGTAAATAATTTTCTTGTCTGTATATTTTTTGTGAAAATATATTTATTATTATATGTGGTTTTCTATGCTAACTTTCAAAGGACCCATAAGATGTGGGGACCATAAAAGTTGTACTTTAAATGTTGTAGATAAATCTTGATATGGATTGGATTCTTGATAGTGGATGCACACGTCACATGACCGGTAACCATAATCTTTTTTCATCATATGAGTCATGTGATGGTGGACTAGTAATTTTTGGAGGAAACTCCAAAGGAAAGGTAATTGGGAAAGGTACAATTTCTTGCAACAATGTTACATTTTTAGATGTTACGCATGTTGATAATTTGAAATTTAACTTGCTAAGTGTTCGTCAACTGTGCAAAAATGGTATAATTGTTGTTTTTGAAGAAGACTCTTGCAAAATTCTGAAAAATGGTAAAGTTCTTTTGAATGGGGTTATAAAAGGAAACCTTTATGTTTGTAAAACTGATGTAAATGAAAATGTTTGTTTATCTTCCGTATATGATAATTCGACCTTGTGGCATAGACGTTTAGGTCACGCTAACCTTAGATTAATTCAAAATTTGAAAAATAAGGAGCTTGTGAGTAACCTTCCAAAATTAAAATTTGATAATCATTTTTGTGATGCATGTCGTGTCGGCAAACAAACTCACGTTTCTCATAAATCAAAAAATGTGATTTCAACTAAAAGAGTTTTAGAACTTTTACACATGGATCTTTTTTGCCCTATGGCCATTCAAAGTTTTGGAGGAAATTATTACACTCTAGTAATTGTAGATGATTTTTCCCGATATACGTGGACTTTATTTTTAAAACATAAAAATGAAGCTTTTGAAAAATTTAAGATTTTGGGAAAACGAATTCAAAACCAACAAGGTTGCACGATTGTTTCGATTCGTACGGACCATGGACGCGAATTCGATAATGAAACTCAATTTGGTGCGTTTTGCGACAAATATGGTATAACGCACAATTTTTCTGCTCCTCGCACTCCTCAATCTAATGGGGTTGTGGAGAGGAAAAATAGAACCCTACAAGAAATGAGTAGGACTATGCTCAATGAACATCAAGTTCCCCAAACGTTTTGGTGTGATGCCGTAGCTACCGCGACCTATGTCCTCAATCGTGTGCTAATTAGGAGTATCCTAAATAAGACCCCTTATGAGATCCTACGTGGTAGAAAGCCTTCCTTAGCCCATCTTAAGGTATTTGGTTGTAAATGTTTTATTTTAGATACCAAATCTTATTTGACCAAATTTGACCCAAAAGCCTATGAGGGAGTATTCCTTGGTTATTCTTGGAATAGCAAAGCCTATAGATTCCTTAATAAAGAGACCATGGTTGTAGAAGAATCCCTAAATGTAAGCTTTGATGAAAGTCCTCCTAAACCTAGTGCACCCTTAGTAAATGATAATGGTTGTGAAGGAGATGCATTAGCCCAACATCTTAGAACCTTGGACTTAGGAACCCAATCTCTTACAAACAATGTAGAATCTAGTGATGCCCCTCCATGTTATGTTCCACAAGGAGTAGATGATCCTAACCTTAGAACATCTAGAGGCCATCCCGTAGATCAAATCATAGGTGACCTAAACCAAAGAACGACTAGATCACAAATCCATACCCTATGTGCCTTTCACGCCTTTATCTCAGCCATAGAACCTAAAAACATAGAAGAAGCTTTAGGTGATGAGGATTGGATAATGGCCATGCAAGAAGAGTTAAACCAGTTTACTAGGAATGATGTGTGGGACTTAGTTCCTTGCCCTAGCGGTCAAACCATTATTGGCACACGATGGGTCTTTCGTAACAAGGTAGACGAAAACGGTGAAGTCACCCGAAACAAGGCACGTTTAGTTGCCAAGGGGTACAATCAACAAGAAGGTATCGATTATGATGAAACCTTTGCACCAGTTGCAAGGTTAGAGTCTATTCGAATGCTTCTCGCTTTTGAGAATGCTAAAAATTTTAAATTATATCAAATGGATGTCAAAAGTGCTTTCCTAAATGGCTTTATAAATGAGGAGGTATACGTTTCCCAACCTCCCGGCTTTGAAAATTTTGAAAATCCGACGCATGTTTTTAAATTAAAAAAGGCGCTTTATGGTTTAAAGCAAGCTCCGCGTGTGTGGTATGATAGATTAAAATCCTTTTTAATTACAAGTGGTTATATTATGGGTAAAATAGATAATACTTTGTTTGTCAAATATGCTCAAAATGATATTGTGGTTGTGCAAGTGTATGTTGATGATATTATCTTTGGTTCTACAAACGAAAATCTTTGTAATGAATTTGCTACAAAAATGACTAATGAATTTGAAATGAGCATGATGGGAGAATTAAAATTCTTCTTAGGATTGCAAATAAAACAAAGTGAAAATGGTACTTTTATAAGTCAATCAAAATACTGTAAAGACATGTTGAAAAAGTTTAATTTTGAAAATGTCAAACCTGTTGAAACTCCGATGACCACCAATCTAAAATTATCTAGTGACGAAGAGGGAACCGATTTTAATGAAAAGATTTATCGTGGCATGATTGGTAGCTTATTGTATTTAACTGCCAGTAGACCTGATATCATGTATAGTGTGTGTTTATGTGCTCGCTTTCAATCTTCGCCTAAACAATCTCACTATGAAGCCGTCAAGCGTATTTTTAGATATCTTAGAGGGACTACGAATCTTGGACTATGGTATCCAAAACAACCCGAGCTAGAAGTAACATGCTTCACCGATTCCGATCTTGGTGGCTCGATGGTTGATCGAAAAAGCACTAGTGGAGTATGTGCCTTTATAGGTCTCTCGCTTGTGTCTTGGTTTTCCAAGAAACAACATTCCGTAGCCTTATCCACTACCGAAGCGGAATATGTAGCCGCCGCGAGAGCGTGTGCTCAAGTTCTATGGATGAAGCACACACTTACCGACTTTGAGGTACGTCAATCCAAAATTCCAATTATGTGTGATAACTCAAGTGCCATAAACCTAAGTAAAAATCCCGTTTTACATTCTCGTACCAAACATATTGAGTTGCGACATCATTTTCTACGAGATAATGTTCAAAAAGGCCACATCGTGCTTGAAAAAGTTGATTCCGAAGACAATTTGGCCGATATTTTTACTAAAGCCCTAAACAAAAAATCGTTCTTTAAATTAAGACTTGGTTTAGGCATGCTTGAGTATAACCCATGAGATAATGCTACTCTCAATTATATGCATATTTTGAGGGGGAGCATCTCTCGAGGGGGAGCATAGCGTCTTTCTTAACCCTTTTTGCTTCGACAAAAGGGGGAGAGAAACCGAGTATGCTCTCGTGTTTAGCGGTTGTGTTTGTCATCATCAAAAAGGGGGAGATTGTTGGTGCAAGTGTACCACATCTCTATATATTTTATATATTTATTTTGATGATTACAAACACACCGTATTATTGTTTTTCTAACAATTTTATCCAAGTGTGCAGTTAATTGGACAACATGAAGATTTTATCTGAAGAGTCCAAGACTGGTGTTTACGTCATCATATATCTCATAATAATAAACACCCTAAAATAATATACCACTTGGATATTTTAAAAAACCTAACCCAACACTATTTTTAAATCTTTGATTTAAATTAATTTAAGAATGTTGACTCTTTTTGGAATAAAACAAAAAGAATTCAGTTGCCTTTTTAAGCTATGGTCGCTCCTGACGCAGACACCTTTTTCAGGCGGTATACCGCGTGATGCTCGGCGGTATACCGCGGCTCTGTTACGTATGGCAGGTTCTTGCAGGATTGACCTTCCTGCTGTCAGCCACTTTGTCAGGCGGTATACCGCGTGGTGTATGGCGGTATACCGCGGCTCTGCTGGTACGAGTTGCAGGCTTTTGCAGGTTGACTTACTTTTGGTCAGCTACTTTTTCTGGGCGGTATACCGCGCCCATATAGGCGGTATACCGCGGTGAGCTTTTGACCGTTGCCACGTCCAGCTTAAATACATGCAGCTTCTCAGCATTTATGTTAAGACTCGCAGACATTGAATACCCAGCTCAAAAAAGAATACTCAGCTCCTCATCTCATTTAATAACTTATTCAAGTTATAATTTTTGAGTGATCAACCTCTCACAAATCCAAGTGTTATACTTATACAAGAGTGATTAATATTGTGAGATATATTCTCTTGTAAGTATTTGAATAGTGTGAGTGATTCACGTTCTCGAGCAAAAGCAAGAGATTTTATTATCATTGTATCAAGGTTTGTGTTCTACCATAAAGAACACTTATAGTGAATCAGTGTGTCGAGAAGTGTCTCGGCAAGTGGACTAGCCAGCCAGTTGGTGGTGAACCACTTTAAATCTCGGTGTCGGTATCAACATTCTCTACCCTTATCTCTTTATATTCCCGTTGTGCACTTAATTTTATTTATATATTTGTTGTGCATGCAATATTTATTGTTGATTTTGATAAGAGAATTTTATTTGTGAAATATTTTTAAATACAACCTTTACCCCCCCTAAGGTTGTCCTAACAAGAATAAAAACATATGTTTCGTGTATGTATCCATGATTAGTTGTAGACAAGTTATATTGGATACGTCTATCGTCTTATTTTCAAGAAATAATTTATGAGATGTTTTCTATACAAAATCATGGACTCGTTAAGCTTAATAGCTAATTAAAGATATGTTCTCAAAAAGACGACATTACTGTTGATGGCAGTGACAAGTGGAAATGTTGAACAATATTTAGACTTATGGGATTTTTAGAAAAAAATTACTGGGTAAACACTTATAAAATGTCATTTACCTTACTAGGTAGAAATAGCCAAAAATCGGTCCCAGTCCCAAATAGTGATCTTGTAACCTGTCTCGGTCCATACGACTTTCGATTCCAGAGGCTCAACTTCAGACTTAATGAGGGTTTTGATTAAACTCAAGGACGAACCACACCTCTAAAAAAACACCCAAACGCCTTCTTCTGTGTGGTTCGTCCATGTCGTTCGTGACACGTATCTGGCGGATGAACAGGTTTCATCTAAGAACGATGTTTTTTATGATCTAAGAACGATATCCTTGTGGGTTTCAAAATGATTTTGAGTAAATTACATATTTGGTTCTTGTTGTTTGAATAAGTGGTAAAGTAAAGAAAAACGATAAATAGACCAATTTACCGTCATACTTAACAGATAAAATGGATGGTCGTTAGCGTGAGGGACCAAATTCATAATAAATTGTATATGTGGAAGGTTCTTTTGTAATAAATGAAGTTACATGACCAAATTCGTAAATTTTGACATACTTATAGATCAAATCCATAATTTACTCATCCTTTTCTCGTTGCACTTAAGGGTGTCTGTTGGTGCAAGTGTACCACATCTCTATATATTTATATATATTTATTTTGATGATTACAAACACACCGTATTATTGTTTATCTAACAATCCTATCCAAGTGTACAGTTCTTGAAGAACACGAAGATTTTATCTGAAGAGTTCAAGACGGAAGATTTACGTTGTCATTAGTGTTTATAATTTATAATGATAAACACCCTAAAATAATATACCACTTGGATATTTCTAAAAACCCAATAAATAATTTATTTAAATAAAGTTTTTTTTTTTAGAAGATCTAGCAAGATTTTGCTTTTTCTGACGCAGGTATACCGCGAGGTTCAGCAGGTATACCGCGGCGGCTTGATGTTACCTCTGATTGATTGGTCGTACTTTTTTCTGACGCAGGTATACCGCGGTGTTTAGCAGGTATACCGCGGGTACAGTTGGGCGGTATACCGCGATGTTTAGCCGGTATACCGCGGGTACAAGTTTACGTTTGTTTTGCAGGGTTGACTTTCTCTTCTGACAGTGTACTTTTTACTGCACGGTATACCGCGTGCATTTGGCGGTATACCGCGAATGCATGTATCCGTTGGAAGAGCTGCTATATAAATGCATGCGATGGTGGAGAAGAAAAGATAGACAATACAGATACAACCAACACCATCACTGCTCATCTGATCTCTCTCATTTATAATATATATATATTTTATAAAACCTTTTTTTATAAAATATCCAAGTGTGAGATATTATACAAGAGTGATTACCCATTGTGAGTTATACTCCTCTTGTAAGTATTTGAATAACGGGTGTGTGATCCTGTTTATCTCATAGCAGAGGCTTGAGAAACTATTACAAATTCCTTTGTATTTGGTTTGTGTTCTACCGTAAAGAATACATTTATTGGATCGTGTCGAGAAGTGTCTCGGCTGCTGGTTTATCACAGTTGGTGGTAAATCAGTAAATCTCTGTGTCAAGTATCTCTATCCCTTATCTCTTTATTTATTCCGCTGTGCTTTATTATATTTGTTTATATAAACTGCTTTGCATTTATATTTATTTATATAATCTCTGTGTATTTGTTTATATTTACACTCTTCTTTATTATTTGTATACTCTGATTTATTTTTACTGTTTCAGTACTGTATTTATTTATAAAAGAATTTTTGAAAGTAAAAGATTTTAAATACAACCTTACCCCCCCCCCCCTAGGTTGTCCAACAGTGTCAATTTTGTACCGAGACAAACCAACCAATTCACGAACCAATCGTACCAATTTAATTGGTACCAATTTAGTTGGTACCAACTTAATTGGTTGGTATACTGTAACATCCTCAAATTTGGAAAGAGCAACTAATTTAAAATTTTCGATATTACACCCGAAACAATAGGTAAAATACCTCCAATTACAAACAATGGTTATCTCCAAGTAATACATACTACACAAGTCTCATTACCAAGACTAAACCCACTTCGGACATCACCTAATCCAAATACAAGTGCTACTTCCCAAGGGTAAATGCGGAAAACATAACTTAAGCTATTCACCTCTCGTGCATATTACTAGCACTCGCCACTTCACAATGTAGCTAGAGCTACCCCAACCTGAGCCTGTTGCACATGCCGATAAATAAAAAGGGTTAGGCTTACGCCTAGTGAGTTCAAGCATTTTATCATGACTATATAAAATCATAAATCGGAAGTTAGTAGTTATAGTCATGATTTAAATAAATCTTTAAATGAAAGCTTGCGACAAAGACGGTCATTTCCAAAAAGATTTCTCAAACGGCATAAACGACTCACTTTCCAACACACTCAAAATCCATGGAAAACCATTCCCGAAAAGTGTAAAGCATTTTCCAATATGAGTTACAAATCCTAATTCACCCATGTTGGTCCCGGAAGGCCTATACAAGTTTGTAGAAGGGGGGGTTGAATACAAACACACAGATTTTACTTTTCTAAATTGTTTATTGATAAATCATTAACAATTTACAGCTTGTTGCGGAGACAAGATTAAGGATAAACCTAAATCTAAACAAGTTGGAACACTAAGGTTTCTTGCACTAAAAGAGATAAGGAAATTACTAATAATAACCTATCTGAGATAAGAGATTTGAACTTGTCCAGAGTTAGCAAGTTACTTCAAATGAAGTGAGTTCATCTCTTTATATACTGCATGCATTTAATGCAAGTCAGTATATACTTTACACGTGTCATCAGCTGGTTGGTTGCATGTCATTGACCTTAGTTGACAACCTTAGTAGCCGTATGGATGAATAGTGTAGTATCAGAGTGGTTGTACGATTTCAGATATTCGGAGGTTCTTTTCTGACAATTCGTACGGAGTCGTGCAAGGGTGGTTAAGACAAAAGTACTTTGTACGGAGGACTTCATGATCAGCTTTCGTTGATTCAGCGATTATCATTTTCTATTCAGCGAATGATAAAGTTCAGCGATAGCTGAAGTCTTGTACTTGATACTTCACGTTGAGTGGACAAATCTGAGTCTTCGCTGATCCGCATCAGTTCATTAGGAGACTTGTCGCTGGTTCTTGAGCTTGATCTTCGACTTCAGCGTAGAACCTTTGTTGACGTGAAACTTGTCTTCAGGGATCATAAATAAACAACTAACTTATCAGCGATCATCATAATGACTGAACAGACTCAGAGCATTAATGGTGAACAGTGTTCGCTGAATGTTTAATTTAAAGAGCGAGAGTTCCTATCAGCGGTACTGTAAGATCTTAGTACTTATCAGCGATAGTGAAACTCTGATACATATTGTTTACTTACAATTTTCACTAAGTATATAAGAGAGGGTCATTATCAAATCACTGAGGGTTTGGATCAATAATCTCCCCCTATTTGATTATGACATAGCAACAAAGAAAATTGCTATTTAATGAAAACATAAGGATAAAAAGAACTCATAAAATATTTGTCCCTTTTACTGTTTTCTGGGATCTTTTCAGTACTGATGGAGTAAAGTACGTTCGCTGAAATCTTTCTTTAAGATATTGAATCAGGTTACAATGAAGAACAGAAAGATTATAAGTACAAGCGAAATAATTTACAAGTACAGAAGGATAACTGATACAATAGAGAAAAAGGAGATTATATCAGTTTTCAAAAGGTTATTCCTTAATGAGAATTTCATCAAGGGTCGTCTTTTCAGTGGGGATCATCCAGTCAGGAACCGTTACGGCTTTTTTTCTTTTGTTCAGCGCTTCTTCAAAGATCAAGGGTTTTAGGTGTCGTGCCTGAATGTCTTTTCTGAAGTCACACCAGTAGATGAGATCTCTGAGCTGTTTGATTGGAGTGATTGGAAGCTCAGCGATCCGTTGAAAACATTTACGTCCGTCGTAGTCGAGAAAGAATATTCCATAAGGATTACTGATGACTTTACCAGGGACGAAAAGTTCACATGGTGGCAAAGAAATGTCAAGGGCAGATAGATCAGGGTCAGGACCAAGCACTTCAGCGCGAGAGAAACCAATTCCAGTTTCATTTCGTATGACATGACTTGAGTTTGAATCTTGACGTTTCTTCTTTGGAGAGGCCCTTTTTCTTTTCAGCTTAAGATCAGGAAGAGGAGGAATGTCTACACAAGAAGATATCAAGTCGATCTGTCTGTTTATCAGCTTTTCGAAATGATCCTTGTACTTAGATTGTGACTAATGGATAACTAACCTCATCTCCAGCCATTCAGAGAGACCATACCTTTTTACACTATCAGCGCGAAAGGCTTCGGATTGGCCATCTTCTCTGAAAAGTTTGATGTCAACAATAGATACTCCGATAGATGTTCTTCCAGTGATGAATACCTTGTTGATCTTCGCTGGACGATATCTGAAGTGAATTTTCTCTTTACACCAGATCAGGGTGGTCTGAGAAACTTCAGTTTTCTTTTCCACGATCTTCTGGGCTTCTTCCCAAAGCTTTCGTTGGATTTGAATGGGAACACGTTTCAGCTTGGGGTCTTTGACAGATTCTTGAGTAAGCTTGATGGCGTATTCTCTGTCTTTCTCTTCAGCTTCCTTTCTTTCAGCGATGAGGCGTTCAGCTCTGAGGTGTTCCTTGTATTCAGCTTTTGAAATTCTGAACTTAGGAGGAACTGAAGGCAGTTGATCACGCCTTAGAATGATTCGCTGATCCTCGAATCGCTTTATTATTTCCTCTTTTCTCTTTTGATCCTCTTCACTCAGCTTTTGAGGAGCTGAGGAAGGTCTGTTTCTGTGCAAGAGAGGTTGTTCTTCTGGTTCATCAGTCTCAGAGATCAGATCTAAGACTGGGATTCTTTCATCAGCAGCAGCTGGCTTTATTTGTGAAGTCGCAATAGTAGAACCTTCAGCGACATCCTCAAACAGGGGAGAGGACTAGCTGAAACACAGCGATCTTACAAATAAGAACATGGGTAGAAGAACTTGGGTAGAAAGAGAAAGATAAATATGTTCAGGTGTAGGCTAGGGTAGTAGAACTTATAGAGGAGGGATGGAGTGAAAGATGTTTAGTGTACCTGACAAACCGGCTTTTCAAGCAAGATCGTCAGATTGTCATCTTCAGCGACGCTTTTGCCTTTTCCTTTCTCAGCGCCAGAGGCTGAGGGCTTTGTCTTTGTCCGCTCCCCTGTTGGTTCATTTATTGAAATTCCCTTAAGAGCTTTAATCCTTGGGGCAGGTTTGACGATAAAGAAATCATCGTCATCTTCGTCATCATCATCATCATTCCTTGGAGAGGAGGATGGTTCATTATCAGGGATGTCGACGTCTTCATCATCTTCTGCTTCAGATTCTTCAGCGTCTTCTTCGAGTTGCTCCCCCTTAGATACAGAGGCGAGCTTCTCGGTTCCCTCAGGGTTTTCATCTCCCTGAGGTCCAGCGGCTGCTTCCGCTTCAATAGTCTTCTCACCCTCTTCAGCGAAGGTGAGGTCTTCGTTCTTCTCTCCCCTGATAGATTCATCATGGGAAAGGTCTTCAGCGCTCTTTTCCTCGGGATGTTCTGCGCTCTTCTCCCCCTCTTTTTCATGATGACAGGGGGAGGAATGGGCAGACTCTTCAGCTGTGGGAGGCTCTCTGTCTTCTTGGCCAGAGATACCCACACAGCTTTCAATCTTTGCTAATCTGACTTCTAGGCCAGTTATAGCAGGATTGATCTTTTCCAGCTCTTTGCGATCCGTCGCTGTGAAAGTTTCCAATGCAGGGGCAGGGGTCGGTTCAGGAGCTGGAGTATTTGCCTTGTTGAGTAGCTGCTGGATCATCGTTTTCATCGCACCAACGTCGGTATTTACAGAGCCTAAGTCAGTCTTTACAGCTGACATATCACCCTCTAAGGCTCCAACCGATGTCTTCAGCGTTATGACTTCGCCAGACATGGAGGAAACGGAGTTTTTGAGTGAGGTGTAGTCAGTGTAGATGTCAGCGAGCACTTTGGAGAAATCGCTGAGAGTCTTATCAACAATCTTGATGTCGTCTGTGGAAGCTTTCTTTTCCACCACCGTTGTCAGCTTTGTCAAATTCTCTCCAGCGTTTGTTACAGCTGAAGAGTTGGTGGAAAGAGTAGTGGTGAGATCTGTCAGCTTGGTTTCCACAGACTTCAGAGAGGCGTTGATGTCTCCCAAATTAGGACCTGTAACAGATAAGTACTTGTGAACAAAGGAAAGCTCAGAAGTTTCAGGTTTAGTTACAGTGTATAGGATTTTATTTGTACCTGCAAGAGGATTGATGAACTCGTCAAAGTTGCAAGTTCCTGAAAAATGTTCCATATCCTCTTCGAAAGTACGGTGAGGTATGGTGATCTTTGCAGGTCCTTTCTTCATCATTCTTTGAGAAGCTTCAGTTGTGGGTTCAGGAATGATGGCATCTCCAGTGTTCTTTGGAGGAGTGTCCAAGTGAGTGGAGGGAGAAGCGAAGGATAAGAATGGGGTTCGGGTTCTGAGTTCAGCGTTGGAATCGCTGAGAATCACTTCATCAGTCTTTTGAGAGACTGAGGGAGGTTGGGTAGGTTCCAAGTTTCTAACCTCAGCGTTTGGAGACGTTGAAGTCTGGATTGGAGGGATGGCTTGCACGGGTGTGGCAGAGCGTACCACGGAACTTTCCTTCAGCTCTTCAGAATGAGCTGAGGAGTCTTCAGCATGGAATTGCTGGGGTTGCTCCTTGGTTTTCTTGATCCTTTTGGAACCAAGTTGGGTTGTAGAGTGTTTCCTTTTCTTAGAAGGAGAGGATTGTGTGGCCGGGGAATCAGCGATGGGTATTGTCGCTGAAGGAGCCACAAAAGTCGAAGAATTAGGGTTAAGAAGAGAGAGAAGGGTAGAGAGACGTACCTCATTGTCGACAGGTTTGAAATCGAGCACCTTAGGGCCAACCTGAGAAAGTTTCAGGTCACCCTCTTGAGGATAGATGTCCTTCAGGCCATATTGGAAGATGGCGCTGATGAAACGGGGGTAGGGAACCCATGCAGGTCTGTCAGCAGCAGAATCTACTCTTTGTACTAGGTCATCATAAATGATAGATGCCCAGTCAATATGTAGACCTTTCAGCAGTGTGTATCCCATAGCCTGCTGAGGTTGAGCGGATTGATCAGAGGAGCCGGTCTTCGCTGTCATGCAGCTGATCAGGTGTGCGAAGATGAAATTCATCTCGCTGGGCATTTTGGACTTCTTTATCAGCGTCAGCTTCTTCTCGGGCTTCTTGTCCCTTCCAGTTTCCCAGACATAGCCCATTGCATCAAAAAATGCAATAAGAGCTTCTTTGTCAGCGTGCCTTTTATGGTCAGGGAATGGAACAAACGGTTTTTCTTTGGTAGCATTGGGAAAGTTTAGAGCTTTTCGAATGATTGCGGGGGTTATCTTAATTGTGCCATACTCAGTATCGCTGAGTATGCAATCGATGGTTTTGGAGGGATCTTTGGCGGATGGTAGCTGAGAGTGTCTGGCAGAGTACCAGAACTGGGATAGTAGCAGCTGACTTGCGGGAGGTGTGATGGTCAGGGCTGTTGAAATGCAGCAGTTTTTCAGGAAATTCACAGCATCATCCAGATGTGTGACTTGCTTTCGAGGAGGAAACTCGAGAAGCGCAGAGAGGTTGTTGACCTTGGTCCAATCTAGTTGATCCAGCTTGAACTTAACCCGAGGGGCTTTGATGATATCCACTTCCTCAGAGTCAGCGGAGATGGACTCAGCGGTAACATTGATCCTTGAAGTTGCCATTTCTCTGTATTATTAGTTCAACCAAAGATGTTAACAAATAAGAATTGTCTTAATATGGAAAGAATTTCCATTAAGATGGTTCGAGTTTTGTCCATTTCATTCAGACATAAATGTCTTAATGAAGATTAGGGTTTTTCATGATTTGAAACGAAATGTAAAACCCATAAAGTCTTGTATTCCAGTTTTAAAAAAAATCTGGATACGAAAGAAGAACAAGTTTAAGATTAAGATTTAAAACTTGAAGAACAACCATGAAATGGTTGTGTTCATAAAACCATGAAAGAAATGATTTTATTTTTAAGAAGTTCTTTTGTTTGATCTTGTTTAAAACAATGATAAGATCAGAAACAAGTTAAGCATTTGGTAAAAAAATAAGAACATATTAACCTTGATGTTTGATGAAGAAGATGATGAACAATTCTTTGAAGATTTGAGAGCACAAATGCAACAGTAATTCTTTTCTTGCGAAGGGAGATTTGATCGCGTAAAAGACAAAATATAAACCAAGAGTTGTTTATATAGAGATTTTTAGAGAGAGAAAACCTTGAGCGGGAAAAGGTTTTCATCATGACACGGACACGTGTTTGCATTTGATTGGAAGTTTGAACGAAACGTGTAAACGTGTGTCAGAAAGAAATCGTGCCTGGTGTTATCCGTTGCAATGACGTCACAACTGTCCTTTCATATTCTTGGTTGTCTCTGAGGTTTTGAAAAAACTCAGAGACTCTTTGAAAACATGAAGCACTGAATAGAAATATCAGTGAAGGTTTTAAGAAATTTCAAAAGTCGCTGTTAAGAAAGAGATATTCAGCGATGCAATTTATTTTGAAATCTTGCATTTACATGCGATATGTCAGAGAGAGAAAACATACCTCAATCAGCGAATCAAGTTTATTCAGAGAGAAGATGATGAAATGGATTATATAAGTTGATTTTATTCTATCGCTGATCAATGTGAACCGCTGAAGGTTTTATCCTTCAAAGTTCAGCATTCCAAGCTCGCTGATGAGAAAGTTGAATCTTGTCTCATCAAGAGGTTTGGTAAATAGATCAGCTAGCTGATAATCAGTTGGAATAAAATGAAGTTCTATATCACCATTCATCACATGATCTCTGATAAAATGATATCTGATTTCGATTTGTTTTGTCTTTGAGTGTAGCACTGGGTTGTTGGCTATAGCGATGGCACTTGTGCTGTCGCAATAGATTGGAATTTTGGAGAGCTGAAGATCATAGTCTAGTAGCTGATTTCTCATCCACAAGACTTGAGAACAACAGCTTCCAGCGGCTACATATTCAGCTTCAGCTGTGGAAGTGGACACTGAGTTTTGCTTCTCACTTGTCCAACTTACCAGCTTTCCACCCAGGAGCTGACATCCTCCTGTGGTGCTTTTCCTATCCATTTTGCAACCTGCAAAATCACTGTCTGAATAGGCGGTTAGATCGAATCCTGAGTCTTTGGGATACCAAAGACCTAGATTCGCTGTACCCTTAAGATATCGAAAGATTCGCTTTACAGCTTTCATATGAGATATCTTAGGTTCAGCTTGATATCGTGCACACAAGCATGTTGCAAACATAATATTGGGTCGGCTAGCTGTAAGATACAATAGTGAGCCGATCATCCCACGGTACAGTGTGACATAGACAGGAACACCCTTTGTGTCCTTATCAAGTGTCAGCGGTGGTGCCATAGGGGTTTTCATAGCTGAACTTTCAGTTAAGTCGAATTTCTTCAGCATATCTTTAACATATTTTCCTTGATTAATGAAAGTTCCTTTTTCAGTTTGCTTAATCTGAAGACCAAGGAAATATGTTAGTTCACCCATCATACTCATTTTATACTCATCTTTCATTCTATCAGCGAAACGAGTACAAAGCTCAGGGTTAGTAGAACCAAATATAATGTCATCAACATATATTTGAACTAAAATGATATGACCTTTCACTTTTCTAAAAAATAGAGTTTTGTCAATCTTACCTCTCTCAAAATGTTCAATATGGAGATAAGTAGAGAGAGTATCATACCATGCACGAGGAGCTTGCTTTAAGCCATAAAGTGCCTTATCCAGTTTATAAACATAACCTGGACGCTTAGGATATGAGAATCCTGGAGGTTGTTCCACATAGACTTCTTCATTCAGCTTTCCATTTAGAAACGCTGACTTAACATCCATCTGATGTACTTTAAAGTTTTTGTGTACATCATATGCTAAGAATAGACGAATAGATTCAAGTCTTGCTACTGGAGCAAATGTTTCGTCATAATCTATGCCTTCCTCTTGTCTGTATCCCTGAGCAACAAGACGAGCTTTGTTGCGAGTTACAGTACCATGTTCGTCCAACTTGTTTCGATAGACCCATTTAGTGCCTATCACCGTTTTGTCAGTTGGTCTACGAACGAGTTTCCAAACTTTGTTTCTTTCGAATTCAGTCAGCTCTTCTTGCATAGCGCTGACCCAGTTTGGATCTCTGAGGGCATCATCTATTTTCTTTGGTTCAGTTAGAGAAATAAAGTTAACAAATAAACAAATATTACCTGCACTTCTACGAGTCTGAATACCAGCGTTTGGATCACCAAGAATTTGATCGATTGGGTGATTTACAGTCCATCGCTGAGCTGGAGCATACGTCGCTGACTCAGTCTGAACTGGAGAAACTGAAGATGAGGCTTCAGCTACTTCTGGATTATCAGCTAAGAGAGGAATGTTTGCATTTGTCACTTCATTCACTGATTGCTGAGAAATAGATGGAATTTCTGAGACATTTGGATCAACTGCAAGTATAGTGTTTATAGGAACAGCTGAGACCCAAGATGTTTCAGCTTCACTATTCTGCATATCTGGAATGATAGTAGGACCATCATTTTCTATGGTGTGAGCATGAGGAGTGGGAACTTCTTCTGAATCACCAAGATGAGAAAACATCCATTGATTCAGTTCTTCAGTATCAGCGGATGGTTTAGAGTTCGCTGAACGGGATTCGTCAAACGTGACGTGAATAGTTTCTTCTACAGTTTGTCTTCTACGGTTGAAGACTCTGAAGGCTTTGGAGACTGAGGAGTATCCAAGAAAGATTCCATCATCAGCCTTAGGATCAAACTTTCCAAGGGCATCTCTGTTGTTCAGTATGAAACACTGACATCCAAAGATGTGAAGAAAGTTGATTGAAGGCTTTCTCCCATGAAAGAGTTCATAGGCTGTCTTTTTGAATCTTTTAACTATCAGCGACCTGTTTTGCGTAAAACAAGCAGTGTTGACAGCTTCTGCCCAAAACTGAGTAGGCAGGTGAGAATCGCTGAGCATTGAACGTGCAGCTTCAATAATTGTTCTATTTCTTCTTTCAGCGACTCCATTTTGTTGCGGTGTTCTCACTGACGAAAAGTTGTGAGAAATACCCTTACTCTCAAGGAAGGAATCAAGAGAACTGTTTTTGAATTCAGTTCCATGATCACTCCTTATTGAGCGAACGGTCAGATTGTTCAGGGTTTCCATCTTCCGAACAAAGGTGATGAGTTCTTCAGGGGTGTCACTCTTAGAACGGAGAAACATTACCCAAGTGAAGCGAGAGAATTCATCAACTATGACCAGCGTATATTTCTTTCCAGCGATGGATTGTTTGTTAACAGGGCCAAACAAATCCATATGGAGTAGTTGTAGAGGAGATGACACTGAGGAGACTTGTTTTGATTTAAAGCTTGCCTTGGTATGCTTCCCTTTTTCACACGCTGAACATAAGGACTCTTTGGCGTATGAATGCTGAGGTAGACCAGTGACTAACTCTTTGGAGGAAAGAGTATTCAGTGTCTTGAAATTTAGATGCGAGAGCCTCTTGTGCCATAGCCAGTTAACATCAGAAGATGCCTTTGAGAAGAAACAGGAGTTCTCAGTGGTTGTTGAGTCCATGTTTATTACATAAACATTTTCCAAACGATAACCGCTGAGAGCTATCTTCTCCTTTTTGTCAGTGACAAAGCAGGATTCCTTAGTGAAAATCACTTTGTTATCCATGTCGCAAAGCTGACTGATGCTTAGAAGATTATGCTTCAGCCCTTCAACATATGCAACTCTTCTGAAGGAGGTTGTACCATTTGAAAGTACACCATACCCTCGGGTATGTCCTTTTCCATTTCCACCGAAAGTCACAGAGGGACCCTTCTCTTCCTTGTATTCAGCGAGCAGGCTTTTCTTACCAGTCATGTGTCTAGAGCATCCGCTATCGAGATACCAGATACCCTTCTTAAACTGCAATACAAAGGAAGATTAGTTTTTCTTAGGTACCCACTTAACCATGTATACACGTTTGTCAGTGGAAGTAGTTGGAATGGAAGGTTCAGCAGTCTTCGCAGCATTTGAAGATTCAGCTTTGTCTTTCTTCACTTTGGTTAATTTCTTAATCTCAGTGGTAGAATTCACCTTGACCTGATTTGCATCAGGGTTGGTCTTCTTTGCCTTGGGGGCAATCTTCACCTTAGCTATCTTTTCAGCTTTGGTGGCTGTGGGGCACTTACTAGCAATATGATCGGTAAGTCCACAGTGATAACATTTCCTATAACTAAAAGTAGTTCTAGGGCCACTTGTATGCTGAGCTTTTAATTTCGAATTAGAAGTGCCAGCACCAAGTAAACTATTGGCTTTAGAAATGGGACGAACATTCAGTTCTTCATATTTCTTACCAAGGACATCCACTCTGAGTCTAGGAGTAGATCGCTGAATAGATCCAGATATCAGCTTTCTAGATCCAGAGGGGTAGGTCACTGAGGCTTTAGAAGCATTCAGCTTTGGTACTAAGGTACCCTTCTGAGGATTTTGATAAATAACAATTCCTTTACTTTTGTCTTTAGAGACAGAGGTAGGTTTTGAATAAACCATTTTCTCCTTACCTTTTGAGGAGGTAGGAGTTTCCTCAGGGATTGGTGTAATGGACGAGGAGCACTGAGATGATGAAGTGTCAGTGACTGAGGATACGAACGTTCCAAATTTAAGCATTGAACGTTCAGTGGTTGGTTTTGGGGTATCATATTTATAACCCAGACCACGTTTATCACTCAGAGGAATCTGAGCCTTAATTATCTCAGTGATCTTTGTTGAAGAATTACACCATCCTTCAACAGTAGCTTTTTCAGCCTCTAATGCAGCGATAGCTTCTGCTCATTCAATTTTGACTAGCTGATTTAAATATAATTGATCTTTAAAATCTTCTTCAATTTTAGAAAGCTTTTCTATTTGAAGGTGACAGTTTTTAAGCTTTTCAGCGAGATCAAGATTTTGGTTTTCAACCACAGTTTTGCCGTTCATGGCTTCGTATAAACTTCTAGTCAAGAGATCGATCTTACGGAGACTATCAGCTTCATCAATATTTGCAATATTGGTAAAGAAAGAAGGTGATACCTGAATAGCAGAGGTTGAAGATGAGGGAATGTCTGAACTTTCTTCCTCTTCTTCAATCTTGGCCATGAGACATTGATTTGCTTCATCATCTTCAGAGTCAGATGATGATGCCTCTTCATCAGAAGCAGCCCAATCATAGTCAGCCATCAGGCCTTTCCCTTTCTTCTTAAAGCTTTTCAGCTTCGCATATTTTTCTTTCAGCTTTGAGTATTTATCATCTTTATTCCATGGAACAAAGGATTTCTTTGTAAAAACTGAGGGTCTAGAAACTTTCTTAGACTTGCACTCGTTAGCAAAATGTCCTGTCTTTTCGCAGTTGAAACAAGTAGCAGTAGCCTTATCAACAAAAGCTGATGATTTAGGCTTGTCAGTTATGGAAAGAGGTTTGTTCTTTCTAAACATTTTCTTCTTGGCGAATCTCCTGAACTTTTTGGTTATGAGAGCCAAGGATTCATCATCTGAAAAATCAGAATCTGATGAACTTTCAGAGTTACTCTCTAACTCAGTGATAGTGACCGAGGGTCGCTGAGTAGAAGGTTTCTCTGAGATTAAAGCAACAGGGGTGCTTTTGGAATCTTTTACAAGATTCTTCTTAAGATGGCTAGATTGCTCATGATTCAGCAATGTACCATATAAGGTAGCAAGGGTCATTGATCTAAGATCCTTTGACAGCTTGAGACACATGGAATAATTGTCCCAGCTTTCAGGTAAACATTCTAGAAACTTTGTCAGCACTTCAAAGTTAGAATATTCCTTACCAACAGTTTTCAGATCTATAATTAAGCAATTAAAACGTTGGTGAACTTCAGAGAGAGTTTCATTCTTACCAGAAATGAAGCTTTCGTATTGTCTTACCAGGTTGATCTTTCTTGAGTCCTGGACTTCAGACGTTCCTTCATACTGAACACATATTGTGTCCCACATGGCTTTTGATGATTTCAGGTTCATGACGGAATGGTAGACTTCGTCAGGAAGGGCCATGGATAGTATGGATCTGGCTTTTGTATCTATAGCCACTTTCTTCTTATCTTCGTCGGTCCACTGATGGATTTCTTTAGGAATCAGCCTTTCTGGAATAGCAGGTCTATTTGCAGTGGCTGGAACTAAAGGATCAATTGTTACAGGGATGTGTGGGCCGTTCTCAAGATAGTAAGGTATAGTAGGGTCTACACCTTCTAAGAAGAGTATCATCCTATTTTTCCATAAGTTGAAGTTATCTCTGGAAAATCTAGGGGGTTTTGCAAGAGAACCATTGTCTATATAATGTGTGTTTGAGTTGGTGGCCATTTTCAGATAATAGCAAGGAAGAGAAATATCTTAGATTAGATCTTGTTTATGAGATTAAACAAATCTGCTCTGATACCACTTGTTGGTCCCGAAGGCCTATACAAGTTTGTAGAAGGGGGGTTGAATACAAACACACAGATTTTACTTTTCTAAATTGTTTATTGATAAATCATTAACAATTTACAGCTTGTTGCGGAGACAAGATTAAGGATAAACCTAAATCTAAACAAGTTGGAACACTAAGGTTTCTTGCACTAAGAGAGATAAGGAAATTACTAATAATAACCTATCTGAGATAAGAGATTTGAACTTGTCCAGAGTTAGCAAGTTACTTCAAATGAAGTGAGTTCATCTCTTTATATACTGCATGCATTTAATGCAAGTCAGTATATACTTTACACGTGTCATCAGCTGGTTGGTTGCATGTCATTGACCTTAGTTGACAACCTTAGTAGCCGTATGGATGAATAGTGTAGTATCAGAGTGGTTGTACGATTTCAGATATTCGGAGGTTCTTTTCTGACAATTCGTACGGAGTCGTGCAAGGGTGGTTAAGACAAAAGTACTTTGTACGGAGGACTTCATGATCAGCTTTCGTTGATTCAGCGATTATCATTTTCTATTCAGCGAATGATAAAGTTCAGCGATAGCTGAAGTCTTGTACTTGATACTTCACGTTGAGTGGACAAATCTGAGTCTTCGCTGATCCGCATCAGTTCATTAGGAGACTTGTCGCTGGTTCTTGAGCTTGATCTTCGACTTCAGCGTAGAACCTTTGTTGACGTGAAACTTGTTTTCAGGGATCATAAGTAAACAACTAACTTATCAGCGATCATCATAATGACTGAACAGACTCAGAGCATTAATGGTGAACAGTGTTCGCTGAATGTTTAATTTAAAGAGCGAGAGTTCCTATCAGCGGTACTGTAAGATCTTAGTACTTATCAGCGATAGTGAAACTCTGATACATATTGTTTACTTACAATTTTCACTAAGTATATAAGAGAGGGTCATTATCAAATCACTGAGGGTTTGGATCAACAACCCAATTACGTGAATAATTCTACTTTAGGCAAAACTTTCAAATACGGTTGACAAATCATACTCAACCCATAAAACATGGAAACCATCCATTCAAATATAACCTTTATTAAAACATAATACGAAGCTAAACTCACGCAAACGTAAAATGTATTAAAAATCCCAATACCAGTTAAAACATTCAATAAGAATGTAACATAAATCCGTCCATCAATCCTGGAAAAACAATCCCTATACAGGTAATATAACCTCAACAATGTGAATAGATAAAATACCCGAAATCAACACCCTTCGGTGACGGGGGAGACCCGATCTCATCGAATGTGGCAACCACATAAATTAAACCACAATTAAATAAATACAAGTAAGCTTCTTGGATGTGGAAAACGGATGACATCAACCATACTAGGTCTTTAATCAATCCTCGACATCAATCATACTAGATCTTTAGCCCATCTTAGACATCAACCATACTAGGTCTTTAGTCCGTCTTTGGCATCAACCATACTAGGTCTTTAGCCCCTCTTAGACATCAACCATACTAGGTCTTTACCTTGGCAAACCCACCATCCAAAACAAGCTTACTTAACTTAAAAACTTATACATGACCTCAAAAGAATAACCAATGCATTCAAATCATGTAAGCCTCAAATATGATGCAACTCATGCAATGCAAACCCTAAGCCCACGTCGAGCTTATTAAAACCGGGCGAATGCCCCCAAGACTCAATTGAGCCCAAAACCGAGCCCTCTGCTCAAAGATCTAATGATCATTTATTGACGTCAAATCATGCAAATAAAAATGCAATTAAGCATATAACACATCCTAGACTCCACCCTGAGCATGTAAAATATCAACAACGTGCAATAATATGAAACACGGTGCAATAAAAGCGACCCGTAAATAAGACTCCACATCGAGCCATTTAAACCGGACAAATGTCCCAAGACTAACTCAAAGTCAAACCGAGCAAAGTGCTCCAAGCTTGCTAGACCCATAATGTCGGTCAAAAACGCGTTTAAACATTGTTTAGGCAAGCTATACTACAAATTCATCATTAACCCCAAAACTCTTTACGGGTTAAACAAAAAGGGTTTTCCCAAAGGACTCACACCCTTATAATTCTCAAAATGACACATAACACTTAAAAGTGTATTTCCCAATTGGTTTTCAAAATCATTTACACATATATGATTAAACCATCAATTAAACCTCATTTTGAGCAAATAATCTTTTAAAGACAATTTATGGTTTCTAACCATCCAAACATCCAAAAGCCCCAAATATGGGTGTTTTACACATTTATGAAGATAAACACTTCAAAAGAGTTAAATCAATCAAATAACTCAACCACATATATTTTCAATTAAAACACACACATATTTGTAAAATATTCATTTTGGCATGTACAATGTTTTCGCAAAGTAACTTGAACTCACCTTGCTAGATTTAAGCTAAATCTAGAGTTCTCCAAATGTATGCTCCTTTGAAGAAGTTTGTATCCTCAAGCCAAAACTTCCAAAACCTAGATTTATGAAATCCCAACCATCAATATCACAATCCAACCATAAGGAATCATTCCCTAACCATAAAACATCAAAACCCCCAACTTACCAAACCCTAGTTCTTGTAGATGAATAAAACCATATTTCCTTAACCCATCATCACCAAAATCGACCCACAACATCACAAGATAGAAAGAAGATGAAATCAACCATCATAACAACTATTGGGTAAGGAAAGATTACCCCAACCATTGAAATCTTCCACAAACGAGCTCCTAGAATCCACAAAAACTCCAAGCTTCCAAGATGATCAACAATAGAGGAAGAAGGTTTGATTTGGTGAAGTAAAGAGGAAGGAGAAAGGAGGGGATGGTGTTCTTGAGAGAAATCGGCTGAGTGAGAGAGTTGAGTCGAGATAGAGATGTAAAATGAAGAAGAAAGAATGAGAAAAGGATTTAAAGCCCCTGGAGCCCGACGACGATTGTGACAGGCGATAGTGACATGGTCACTATCGTCGGGGCATAGTCGCTCACCCCAAACCCACCCGCGGTACACTTATAGCGAGAGTGACAGGGCGATAGTGACATGGTCACAATCGCCGGGGCACAATCGCTCAAGCCCTTCCCACTCGCGGTACACTTCCAGCGATAGTGACACGACGATAGTGACAGTGTCACAATCGCTGGGCACTATAGCTCTGGGTGTACCGAAACTCGCTTTGGCCATAACTTCCTCGTTCTAGCTCCGTTTTCGCTCCGGAAAGAACCGTTGGACTCGTATTCGAATTTCCCATCCAACAAGACAATAAAATCTAGGATTTAGCTCCAAATCCTATTTTCCATATTTTTCTTAAAAGATCGATTCCTCACCGAATCGAAGTTGTACTTATCCGAAAATCACGGGTGTTACATATACCGTACCAACTATTTAAACTTGGTTGATGCGTGGTATGAGAAGTCGTGTACCACGGTAATACCGTACCGTACCAACTTATTTTTTAATTAAAGTTTAAACAAAAATACAACATATTTTGATTTATAAAATTTTAAATCATCTTGTTTTACATTTTGTTAAATTGTAATACAAATTGATATATAAAACTTGATTGAATTCATTCGCTTATCCTTAACAATTTTGATAACTTGCCTACACCTCCACTCTTCATGGTCCATTCTCACTCATTAATTGTCGCATGTATTAGAATATTGGTGAATGTTTGTGTTATATGAAGATTATTTGAATGTATGTATAGGTAATGATAAATGGTACAACGCATATCAACATGCTATTAATGCTCGACGTGTTTAGTGCATCTAGATCTAGTTGGTAAAGATGTCAATCTAATTAATCATAATTCAATTTTTGAGATGTTGGTACAAAACTGTACCAACATGTACCAACCGAAAAAAGTTGGTACCAATTTTGTTGGTACCAAGTATAATTGGTTGGTACATGGTATAAGATTTTGTGTATCAATTGTAATTGACTGGTACATGGTATATGGAAGAAAAAAATGGTATCGTACCATGTTAACACCTAGTTGCACTACCAAGAAGGTAAATAAATAAAAAGTGTGTTTCAAATAAAAGTCATAAGGCCACCCGTACCGCCCTCGGGTACGGGATCGGGTAAGGCCGAGGTGGCAAGCGGGTTCGGGAAGGGTTCATCAGGTAGGGGTACGGGGGGGGGGGGGGTGGGGGGGGTCGGGTAGCATGCGGGTTCGGGGAGCGGGTTCACCAACCCGATGATACCCGTTGCATATTTATTTATTTTTTAATTTTTTTAAACAATACCGTTTACCAACGGCTATTTTACAATTTTTTTTAATTTTTTTTTCAAATTATACACACTATATATTAACCTATGCCATCTTATTTTTTCACACCAAAACATACTTTCTTTCATTTCTCTCAAATTTCATCATGAATCCAAACACCACACCTACATCCCGTCGTAACCGATTGGATACACCGCAACAAGACCCGGAGCTTGGCTTTCAAGCGTTTTCTCAACAAGGTTATATTCCGCAACCGGCCCCGAACGTTGGTTTCCAACAATTTCCGCAACACCCGTATATTCCTCATCAATTTACATATTCTGGTTTGATTCAACAAGGTTTTACTCCCGCCAATTACCAACTTCCTCAACCCGCAATCGATCTCGACGACGAAACCCAACTACCGCACACACCACAATCGATCTCCACACAACAATCAATCCCGGAACCATCAAACCCGACACCAATGCAAAAAAGAAAAAAAGAAAAAAATATGAAAATAGAGCCACCCGACAGATGTGGACTAAAGAGGAGGAAGTCACGTTAGTGTCGGCGTGGGTTGACGTTTCGAAGGACCCCGTTGTCGGTAACGCACAAGCCGGTGGTAATATTTTTATTATTATTATTATTATTGTTATTATTGTTATTATTATTATTATTATTATTATTATTAATATTCTTGTTATTATTCTTATACTTGAATTTATATAAATGTAGGCAGTTTTTGGAACCGAATCTCGAAGGTGTTCTATAATTCTATGAGTCGCCAATATTATAGAACATTTCATCAACTGAACACCAACTTCAAAGACCTTAACAAGAAAATTACGTGTTTTGTCGGCATCTACAACAACTTGGTCAATAATAGATCAAGCGGAATGAGTGAAGCCGATATTTTACGAATGGCACACCACCGGTACCAAGGGGATATTGGGGTTGCTTCCACCCATGAACAAGCTTGGGAAGTCCTAAAAAAATGTCCAAAATGGTCACCGGTTCCAACGATGTCGACAAATTCATCCCGGGGTTCAAAACGTACCAAACCTTCCGATGATGACGATGAAGATGTTCGGGTCGACGAGGTCGAGCAACTTCAACGACCCATCGGGAGAAACAAGGCAAAAAAAGCATCAACGAGTAATACGACCGGGTCGAATCCGGACGAAAGTGTTACTCAGTTGTTGACGACCATAAGCTCGTTCAACGAGCAGAGTGGGGGTACAATGGAGTACAAAATGAAAAAACTTGAACTCGAACAACAAAAGTTGGAACTCGAACGAGAAAAACGATATGAACAAGACTTCGAGTTTTTCATAGCCCCGCATGATCACCTTTCGGGAGATGTTTTGAGGGCTACTTTAGCGAGAAAAGAGAAAATTAGAAAATATCATAATTTTTAGTGTTTTGTATTTTGTAATTTTTATTTTTTTTAGTGTTTTGTATTTTGTAATTTTTAATTTTTTAATGAATGATATGAATTTTTATTTTTATTATTTATCTTATTTTTATTTATTAAAAATATATAAATATTTTTATTTTGTTAAATAATTAAATGTATAAATTAAAAAATTAAAAAATGAGGTGACAATTGGGTTCAGTGGGTTAGCGGTACTCCACTTTTGGGTAAGGCCATCCGTACCCCAAGCGGGATGGGGCTCGGGATGGCCAGCGGGGTTGCGGGGATGGGCTACGGGCTCGGGGATGGTTGCGGGAAGGGATGGAATTCGGGGATCGGATCCCGATCCATCCCGAAGGTTTTTAAAAAAAAATTTAATTAAATTTTTAAAAATAATGCCGTTCAACGGCTCTTTGTAAAAAAAAAATTATTTTTCTCAATTTAATCCCACTATATATTTAACCCTCAACCTCTTATTTCTCACACCTCTCAACCTCTTATTTCTCACACCTCTCAACCTCTTATTTCTCACACATCTCAAATTCTCTCAACCTCTTATTTTTCACACCTCTCAAATTCTCTCAACCTCTTATTTCTCACACCTCTCAAACTCTCTCAAATTCTCTCAACCTCATATTTTTCACACCTCTCTCATCATGAATTCAAACAGAACACCTACATCCCGTCGTAACCGAACGAGATAAACGATTTGAGAAAGACTTCGAGTATTTCATAACCCCACATGATCACCTTACGGGAAACGCTTTGAGGGCTACTTTAGCGAGAAAAGAGCAAATCCAAAAAATTCATAATTGGTAGTGTTTTGTATTTTGTAATTTTTATTTTTAATGAATGATATGAATTTTAATTTTTATTATTTATCTTATTTTTATTTATTAAAAAATATATAAATATTTTTATTTTGTTAAATAATTAAATGTATAAATAAAAGAATTAAAATAAATGAGGTGACAAAAGGGTTTGAGGGAATGGGATACGTGTGTTTAGGGATCGTTAGGGATCGAGTGAGGGATGGAAGAAAAGCTGATGTGGCGCTGATGTGGAGTGGAATATTTGAAAGATTCCCTCAATGGGGTACTGATGGCCTAAGAAGGGTAGAAAAGAGAAAAGTTGATGTGACGCTGAGGTGACAAGTGGATCATTGGGTAGTGGTAGTCATGGTCTAAGAAACTAAAAATCTTATTTGATAGGTGATGAAGAATATTTTTATTGGTTACAAAGAGGGAAAAAAAGGGAATTTCAACCATAATTTTTTGAAGTTTCTATCTTTGGTTTCCTGTCACTTTTTGTATGAGATGTCATCAATCAAAAGATTGCATCAAAATCAATCAAAAACATGAAAACTCCTTTAAAATGGACAAGAAAAACATTAAAAAAACCCCTAAAATAATAATAAAAAATCCATTAAAACGATGTATTTAAGTTAAAAATATATTGGACAAACTTAATTTACCTCAAGAGATGCCCCACTAACAAAAATTTTTGACCGGAAATATTTTTCTTTAAACATGTTTCTATCTTTCCAAATACATTAAATTCCCAGCAACTTTTTGAGTAACCTTTACTTCGATAACTCGATGTCATGTTAAAAACATGAGTCAATCCCGCAAAATGAGGTTGGTTTAAAATTAGAAGATAGTAGTAAATGCAAACCCTAATTCCATCACCACAATCAAAGCTCGTCTTCATGTGCTGCGTGGGACCAATCTTCACATGAACTTCCACATACCACCAATCTTATCGTCTCCCAACCCCTATACCCTAAACCCTCTTTCTTCCTTTTTTCCACTTCCGACTCTCTCTTTCTATCTATATATATATTATATATACACACACCACCCTGTATCTATAACCCAACTGCACCACCCCCAGCACACCACCATGGTGTCTTCTTCTCTCCCATCTATTTTTCACCTTTTACTACTTTTTATATCCTTTTCTATACCTGCTTCTTCTTCCTCCAAATCCAGTCCGGTAGCACCCACCACCATCGGCAATGGCTACCGTCTGGTTTCTCTTCAAGAGTCGTCCGACGGTGGTCTCCTCGGCCATCTTCAAGTCAACCGGAAAAACAACATTTATGGCTCAGATATCCCTCATTTGCTGTTATACATCAAGTAAGTTTCAACCTCGACTGTATTTGAATCACACTATATTTTACACCAAAATTCAAAATTAGTGTAAATTTTAGTGTTAATAATAAATCATCTCTTATGGGTAACACTATTTTTTAAAAGTGATTAAAAAAATAGTGTTACATCAAATACAGTGTAATAGTTTTCGTTACACTAGATTTAGTGTGAAAAATAGAGATCTAATATTGTCATTTACATCAAATTTATTGTTTAATGTAAGATTTAGTGACCCAGGAGATGGTCTAAGACTATCTCCAATGAAATCTCTATTTTACTCTTTAAATCCTCTCCAATGAACTCTTTATTTTAGTCTTTAAAATATAGAGTAAAATGGGAAAAAAATAAGATTTTAGTATTTTTATTGGATGCAAAGATGCAAGGGGTAGGGGATAAAGTGGTATTAGCTAAAATCAAAGGGACTATTATTGAAATTGTTGCTTCACACGTTTAACGTGATTTGGGGGTTTTGTTTCAGGCACGAAACAAATGACCGTTTGAGGGTACACATCAGCGATGCACAGCAGCAAAGATGGGAAGTACCGTACGATCTCTTACCCCGAGACCGGCCGGCGACAGAAGCCATCGGAAAGTCAATTTCAAACTCCATCACCGTCTCTGAATTTTCCGGCGGCGAGCTAATATTCAGCTGCATCTCTAACCCGTTCTCGTTCGCCGTGAAAAGGAAATCAAACGGTCAGACTCTGTTCAACACCACCGCCGATAAATCCTCACCTTACAATTCGTTAGTGTTCAAGGACCAATACCTGGAGATCTCAACATCTCTACCGTCAGATGCGTCGTTGTACGGGCTTGGTGAGAACTCGCAACCGCACGGGATAAAACTGTACCCGAACGATCCGTACACGTTGTGGACGACGGATCAATCGGCGATCAATTTGAATATGGATCTGTACGGGTCGCATCCGGTGTACATGGATTTGAGGAAAGTGGGTGGGGAGGCGTATGCACATGGGGTATTGCTGTTGAACAGTAATGGGATGGATGTGTTTTACAGAGGGAGTTCATTGACGTATAAGGTGATTGGGGGTATTTTGGACTTTTACTTCTTCTCGGGGCCGTCGCCGCTTGGCGTGGTGGATCAGTACACTCAGCTCATTGGACGGCCTGCTCCCATGCCATACTGGTCCCTCGGTTAGTACCACTTCTCTTTACTTTGCCATCAGGCCGTATGCCATGTTGCTAACTAATTGCATTGTCGGACTTGTACCGTACAACTTCGTCTATTTTTTTCTGGTTGAATTGTTAGGTTATATGATTTATGTGACCCCCACAGGCCCAGCCCCCCCTTTTTTTTTCTTTTCATGGTACCACCATGCCATCCACTAAAAATAGAAAGAAAAACATAAAGTGATACATGTTGGCCAATGATGTATGTGGGCCTGCCTTAACATCATCTTGTTCCTAATTTTCTTCATATTTGTCTGAAAAAACATACACTTAATATGATAAATGTGACATTATATATATATATATGTTGCATTCAGGATTTCACCAGTGTAGATGGGGTTACCACAATCTATCCGTCGTTGAAGATGTGGTCGAAAATTACAACAAAGCCAACATCCCCCTCGACGTTATTTGGAACGACGATGATCACATGGACGGTCACAAAGACTTCACCCTCAACCCCAACGCTTACCCGCGCACCAAACTGCTCAATTTCTTGAACAAAATCCACGCTCGTGGCATGAAATATATCGTCATTATCGATCCTGGAATTGGTGTAAACTCCTCGTATGGAACCTACCAACGAGGCCTTGCAAAAGACGTTTTTATCAAGTACGAGGGTCAACCTTATCTGGCCCAAGTCTGGCCGGGGGCGGTCAACTTCCCGGATTTCCTAAACCCCGCCACCGTTTCATGGTGGGGCGATGAGGTCCGGAGGTTTCATGAGCTCGTACCCGTGGACGGTCTATGGATCGACATGAATGAGGCTTCCAATTTCTGTTCTGGATTGTGCACGATTCCGAAAGGAAAGTGTCCAACGGGTACGGGCCCGGGTTGGGTTTGTTGTTTGGATTGTAAGAATATAACAAAAACGAGATGGGACGATCCGCCGTATAAGATTAACGCATCCGGGACCCACGTACCAATCGGGTACAAAACGATAGCCACGAGCGCGGTCCATTATAACGGGGTCCGCGAATACGATGCTCATAGTATCTACGGGTTCTCGCACGCGGTTGCAACTCACAAGGCGCTCCAAGGGCTCGAAGGGAAACGTCCGTTTATTTTGTCGCGGTCCACGTTTGTTGGGTCGGGTCGGTACACGGCACATTGGACCGGTGATAACCAAGGGACGTGGAATGATATTAAGTATTCCATCTCTACCATGTTGAATTTCGGGATTTTTGGGATCCCAATGGTCGGGTCGGATATTTGCGGGTTTTACCCACAACCAACCGAAGAGCTTTGCAACCGTTGGATTGAGCTCGGTGCGTTTTATCCGTTTTCTAGAGACCATGCCAACTACTATTCTCCAAGACAAGAGCTTTACCAATGGGAAACCGTGGCGGAATCGGCTCGTAACGCATTAGGGATGCGGTACAAGCTGCTTCCTTACTTGTACACATTGACTTATGAGGCGCATTTGACCGGTGCACCCATCGCGCGCCCTTTGTTTTTCTCCTTCCCAAACATCCAAGAATTGTATGGACTAAGCACACAGTTCTTGCTCGGTGAGAGCCTAATGGTCTCACCGGTTCTTGACCAGGGTCGAACCAATGTGTTAGCCGTGTTCCCTCCGGGAACATGGTACTCGTTGTTTGACCCTAGTCAAGCAATAGTTGCAAAGCAACTTCAAACCGTAACCCTAAATGCTCCCTTGCATGTGATCAATGTTCATCTATATCAAAACACCATTCTTCCAATGCAAAGGGGAGGAATGATATCAAAAGAAGCAAGAATGACACCATTTACCCTTATTGTTACTTTTCCGGTCGGGGCCACAGAAGCAAAAGCAAACGGAAAACTTTACCTCGATAACGATGAGCTTCCCGAGATGACACTCGGGAACGGTCAATCTACTTACGTTGACTTTAGCGCTACCGCGTCAAAAGGTCTGGTGAAGGTGTGGTCGGATGTGGAGGAGAGTAAGTTTGCTCTTGAGAAAGGTTGGGTGATCGAGAAAGTTACCGTTTTGGGGTTAAGCGGGATTGGAGGAGAGTTTGCGATCGAGGTGGAGGGTAATTCGGGGATTTTGGATGCGTCGAAAGTGGAGGTGGTGGAAACGGAGCATAAGTTTTTGGATGATATGAAGAAGAATGTGGAAGGGGGAGAGAAGAAGAGCATGATGGTGGAGATTGGAGGGTTGAATTTACCGGTTGGTAAAAAATTTACAATGTCGTGGAGAATGGGAATTAGTTAGAAGTTGAGGGGTTTGTTTTGCCGATTCTGCGTTCCTTTGTCCTTTTTAGGGAGTTTGATGAGAAGAGAGGGGCCAAAATCCTGTGCTTCCTCCTTTTTGCTTCGAATTTGGTGGAATAATAAAGACTACTTTATCAAATTTTAGTTTAGGTTTTCTAGAAAATCAAAAGATGTTCATTTTTGTTTCTAGTTAATTTCTTAGTTATTAATGAGATTGGTAACTTTTTTCAGTGCTTCGCATTTTTAAATTAATTGGTTATTAAAATTTACCTAGTAATCCATTAATTTTTTTTATTAGTAATCGATAATTTCAAAAAAAAAATGTAATTATTATATTTTCTAATTAGATAAAAAACAATCTTATCTATAATTTTAGATAGAGAAATATTATCCATCTTATATTTAAAAAAATAGATATTTGTTTTTTAAAATAAATATTTAATTTGGTATAAACTAAAATAATAATGTTGACCTATTTTAGGATGAAGAAAGTATTTATTATTTATTTATTACCATTATACATTTATTTATTCTCGACATTAACATATTTGTTCTCTATAATTTGTGGTAACTCGTGTACATTGTGGAATGTAGAACAAGCTTTCTGGATAGTTGCACAAACTTTATGTCTCGTGAAGGCCCAAAAAGCTGACATGGGCTCAACAATATTACGGAGGAAATGGTTAGGACTTAGGACCATGCAAGTTATCCTTTTGAAATATTATGGTATTGCAGGTCTATACCAAATAAAGGGTCATTTACCAAACACTTATCCGGGAAGTGTTTAACGATGAAATTCAACACTATCGTTTACCTGTCGGGCAAGATTGTAGTTCACTAAAACGACATTGTATGCAACAACTTATCCGATCCGGTAAGACTATTGGTTTTTACCTCAATCTTACCGGGTAGGATTACTTGGAAAAGCGTTTGGTAAACAATCCCAAAAAGTTGGTTGAGCACCTGCATGGGTAACATTATTTTACACTTTTTCAGTCATTTACATTTTTTTGGGGGGGTTTAGGTCACCACTTGAGTTATTTTAGCCCAGTGGCTATGTAAACGCCTTGGGTCACACTCTAAGTCTTAGAGAATCTCTAACAGATTTCCTATAATTTCTCTAAAATGGAGAACAAAATATAAAAATCTCTAAAAAAATTACATTCATTTCCAACAGATTCTCCAATTTGGAGAAAAAAATAATGATTATAATGTTAAAATATTGTATTCATCTATTAAAATATTATTTCTCTCTCTAAATATTATTTTTCAAATATTTCTATTGGTGCTCTCACTTAATAATCATTTTTGGGTTAACTCTATATTTGGAGAAAAACTTCTTTTCTCTCCTACTTTCTCTATTTTGTAGATAGTTTTGGGAAAGCTGTTGCAACAAAAAAATAACCGAAAATCCCCACATTCTCTATTTTCTCCAAAATAAGGAAACTGTTGGAGATGCTCTTACAACCGCCCGAAATATCCTCACTTTAGTCACCACTACCCAACTGGACGGGTGTCTTTTTTTTTTCTCTTCAATATTGGTCCTTAAAATATATTTATTAACTCAATTCACTATCAGAGCAAGTGTTTTGCTTTGTTTTGATATCTTGTCCTAAAATATCCTCTTAATCCAGTTGATTAATAAGTCATTTGGATCTTTTACCAGTTTTATGTTTTTTCTTATTAAAAATTATTTATTTTCTTGTATATACTATGATATATATACTTACACACATACATCTCATCCTCAACCCTAATGGTTGTAGATCGTCGAAGATGAGAAGCGGTAGCGTGTGTATTTCAAAAGGGGTGTTGGCAATGTGTGATTTGTATATATATACTAGTGTTGGTCACCGTGCGTTGCGCGGTGGCGATTATTGTTTTTAAATGAATGCAATATAAAATAATAATGTATTTTCAAATGTGATTAATTTTGCATACATCAATATTCAATAATAGTTTTTTGTTACGAAAAGTTTAAGATGCACCAGTAATGGTTATACTTTTATGTTATTACAATCCAAAAAAATGTCCCACAACAATATCACTATTATTGAAAATAGTATATATGTGCAAATTAGTTAATTAATATGCAAGATAGACTATATGTGTATATGGGTCGGGTTCCGGTGAGAAATTGATCTTAACGTGAGAAGCGAGAGCATTGGTTATTAACTGTTGGATGAGAAATGGATGTACATTAGAATGAGATGCACCGAGATAATATGCACCAATATAAGATGCACCGAATCAATTTCTTCTAAGCTGTGATTCATGGGAGGACATTTGAAGGTTAGTAATCAAATGACCCTTTTAGTTTTAAATGTTTCTTCTCATCTTTTATATACTCAACTCTTCTATTGATATATCGTTTTTTCTCATCAATGTATATTGATATATTGTTGTTTCAACATGTAGACTAAAAATAACTATTTTTTATTAAAAATTGAGAGTTAAAAATGACATGAGTAGCGAATGAACTTTTTAGCTTTCAAAGGCTTCTTCTCATCTTTTATATACTCAACTATTCTATTAACGTATCACTTTTCTTATCAATGTGGGATACTCAATATTTAACTACAATATAGCATTTGAAAATACTCGATTTTCATGGTGTCACCTCAATTTTCATTGTTTGCTGCTTATATTTATATAAGACAATTCTTTAAGTCAAGCTACAATTTTTTTTTGCAAGAGGGTCATCGAAAATAAGACACCCTTATAGTCAAATACTATAATTTGACACAAATGTATTTCAACCACATTTCTTTATGCACATCACTTTGTTCCTATATTTCAACTTTTCATCAATGTGGGACACCTACAAATCAACCATAATTTACCCTTTGAGAGTACTCAATTCTAATGACACCGATTCAATACACATTGTTTTTTTTAATATATACACGATTTCTTTGCAAAGGATAATCATTCAATATAAGATAACTTTTTAAGGCAGATTATTTTATTTCGTATTTTTAAAAAAGAGGGTCATCTAAAATAGACAACTCTATAAGTCAAAACTTATGAATTGACACAAATGCATCTCATGCATCCACCTTTCTTATACACACCACATTGCTCCAAATTTTCAACCTTTTACCAATGTGGGACAACTCCAAATCAACCACAATTCATCATTGAAGGAATACTCAATTCTCATGGTGCCACCTCAATACCCCAAGGTTTTTTCTTTTATAAATATAAAGATAAAGATGATTTTATTTGTGTTTTTTAAAAGATGGTCATCTAAAATAGACAACCTTATAAGCCAAACTCATTAATTGACATAAATTCATCTCTTGCATCTACCTTTCTTATACACTCCACATTGCTTCAACTTTTTAACTCCAAATCAACAACAATTCAAGAAATGAGTGATTCTCAATTCTAAGGATGACACCTCATTTCATGTGGGTTTTCCTTTTAAGTATATAAAGAAGTATATAAAGATATTTTATTTGTGTTTTTTAAAAGAGGGTCATCTAAAATAGACAACCTATAAGTCAAACTCATGAATTGACACAAATTCATCTCATGCATTACCTTTCTTATACACATCACATTGCTCCAACTTTTCAACCTTTTACCAATGTGGGACAACTCCAAATCAACCACAATTCAAGAAAAAGATGATTCTCAATTCTCATGGTGTCACCTCAATACCCCAAGGTTTTTTCTTTTATAGATATAAAGATAAAGATTATTTTTATTTGTATTTTTTAAAAGAGGGTCATCTAAAATAGACAACCCTATAAGTTAAACTCATGAATTGACACAAATTCATCTCATGCATCTACCTTTCTTATACACACCACATTGCTCCAACTTTTCAACCTTTTACCAATGTGGGACAACTTCAAATCAACCACAATTCAAAAAATGAATGATTCTCAATTCTAAGGATGCCACCTCATTTCATGTGGTTTTCCTTTTAAGTATATAAAGATTTCAAAAGGGAAGTGGTAGCGCCCGAGTAGGGGTGCCGGAGAAATGGTCCAAAAGTGGCGGGAAAGTGAGGTTTGGTGTCTGTAACAAAAAAAATTAACAGGGATTCAAGACCAAGTAGAAGTGTAAATTTTTTAGTATGAGATTTGTTGAAATTAGTATGGGATTTGATACAAATAATCACTATCATAAGAGATTTAATTACTTGGATAAAAAGATATAACTTATTAACTGACTTTTGGATTATTTTTAAAAAAAATACAAATATGCAAATATTTTAGTATAGTATATTTAATTATTTATACTTTCTTAATCATGATTATATTATTTTCTCTAATTTTTTTGACCAATTAACCATAATGACCTTTAATTTTATACGTCTGATATGCGATTTAAAAACGTATAAATATGAACATGAAACAAAATTATTTTTTTGAATTCTCGGCTTTAGATTTGAGATACTTCGCGCCGCATCGCGCGCATGTACTTATCTAGTGGGCTAATAAATTGCTGGCATTAGCCTATAACTTTTTTTTCGATAAATTGTCTATCTTTAAAAATTTTATTTTAAGGTTTGAGCAAAACTTTTCATATATTTAAGGGTCTGGTTAGTAGGTAACGGTTACCTTGTATGATGTGGCAAAATCATTGGATTAAAGAAAGCTTACATGGATATTAAGAAAATCCACCTCATCGTTTAATTCAAAGGTCAACAGCAAACAAAACCCTACCTTCTTCTAAGGTCATCTTCAGCGCATTGATAAAAGCCCTCAAGCCCTTAACGGCCACATCAACTAAGTCCTCAAGCCCTCTTGCCACCTCATTTTTTTAATTCTTTTATTTATACATTTACTTATTTAACAAAATAAAAATATTTATATATTTTTTAATAAATAAAAATAAGATAAATAATAAATAAAAATAAGAAAAAAAATGTCGTAACTTAAGGATAAAAATGTAAAATTTGATATACAATAAACAAGGACCAAATATGTAATTTTCTCAATTATTTTTTGGAAGAATTAACTCTAATTTTAACAAAGTTGGATGGAGGGATGAAAATGGAAGGAAAATAGAAACCATAAGGATAAAAAAGCAGTTTTAAACCACAGGGACCAAAATCATAGTTTACTCAAAAAATAATTTTATGTAGTTTATATGATATATATTAAAATATATAAATCCAAAAAAATTCAATGTTTGGCTCATTTCGAACGTATCGAAGAGACGATTATAATGGTGTAACTTGTTAAAATTAAAACGTATTTTTTTAACGTGTTTTAGTTAATAAACGATTATATGTGTTAAATGTAAAATTAAAATAATGAAACTAAAAGGTATAAAGTAAATTTAGTAAATAAGTATAGGGGTTGAAAGTGTAAATTTTAATTAAAATCATTAAATTATGGCAAATTTACTCACGGGTTCCACGGGCTTACAAACCCGCTGAGCCCGAGCCCGCAGCTAGCCCGCTTCCCCCTTACCGCTTACCCGCGTACCCGCTTGCCATCTGGCGAAGCCCGAGCCCGCAGCTAGCCCGCTTTCATTAGAATATTATTTGGATTGCAAAAGTGCCAACTAAGATTGCTAAATTAGAAATTGTAGTGGTTGTGAGTATGATTGCTAAATTAGAAATTGGTTTTGGTAATTTGCAAATGTCAAATCAGTATTTTTTGCTGATGTGGCAGTGAATAGTATAAGAAATTGTAGGAAATAATTTCTAAATTAGAAATTGTTTTATGTCAAATCATGTTTGTGAAAAAATTGTAGAGAATGTTTATGAAAAAATGTATGAATAATTTTATTTGTTAATAAAAATATTAACTTTTTTTTGAAAGACATAAATATTAAAAAATGCAAAATATAATTTATATTAAAGTACAATAAAATAAATTACATATTAAAAAATATACAAACTTAACACATAAAAATACATCATTGTTATTTTAGAAGTTCTTTAAGTTGATGTTCATACAATCTCTGTTGTGGTTCGCTCATTGTTGTGGGATCCATTTTCATCAACTTCTTGATCATTTTCCGATTTTCCCGTTTGTTTTTTAAGTTTTTCTGTTTCTACAAATGATGTGTGGAATTCTGTCATCACCTGAATTTTTTATTTTTCAATATTCAGGCGTTCTAACATTGTCACTTGTTCGTTTTCGGTAGAATTTGATGAAAAATGGCTTTTTTACTTTTATCCATCAAGGCTTTCTTTCCCAACGGGCAGGAAGAAGGAGTTGATTCCTCCGCATGAATTGACGTATTCGCATTTGAAGATTATGAAGTGTAATGACCATCTTCTGTATTTTTACCTTCCAACCTTCGATATAAATCTAAAGCTTTATTTTTTTATCTTATTTTATTTTATTTATTTATTTTGTATTTTAATTTAATGTTTTATAAATTAAATATTTTATTTAATTAATTAATTTTATTATAATTATTTAATTAATAAAATATTTCGTATTAAATTATAGTAAAGAATATGTAATTGTAGTTTTGTTGTTATTTGATTAAAATATAGTTTTTTATGATGAGGTGTCACTTTAGAAAGTGGTTGAAATTTCAGTGTTGTGGAGGATAATTTCAAGATAATTGCAAAGCTGATGTGACGCTGATGTGGCACATTTACAATTGTAATGAAATTTCATTGTTGTGGATGCTCTCATAATCCTTCCATTTACCCTCTTCTTTCCACTGATTCCAATTGATGCATCTCTATTCAAAGTGGGTCTCCTTTTATGGCGAGTTCTCCTTCTCCGACACCCTCCAAACAGGTGGGTCTCCATCTCTAACTAGATATTTTTTTCCAAAACCACCGACTCACGTGACGTCAGCCATCCCTAATTTCACCTCTCTATAGAATGGGGGCAGTGGTGGGAATTAAGGGTGCGTTTGGTTCGCATAATGTTTTTTTATTGAATAGAAGATGTCAAAGGAATTTGACTTTGAAAGAATTGGAATGGAATGTTATCAGGTTTAACCACATATTTGGTTGACATACATTAGAATGGAATTTGCTAAGAGAATTGGATTTTGTCTGTTTGGTTCGCATAATGTAGCTTTGGAATTGGAATTAAATATTAGTTAATGACCAAAATACCCTTTTTGAAAATTTGAACCATCGGTGATGGTCGGCGGTGGTGGATCAGAACGGTGGTGGTCGGCGACGGTTCAGGTCGGTGGTGGTCGACGGCGATTCAGGTCGGTGGTGGTCGGCGACGACTTAGAATGGTGGTGGTCAGTGGTGGCTAAGATTGGTGGCGGTTGGTTGTGGCTCATAACGGTGGTGGTCGTCGGTGGTTCAGGTCGGTGGTGGTCGTCGTGGTTCAGGTTGGTGGTGGCCGGCGACAGTTCAGGTTGGTGGTGGTCGACGGAGGCTTAGAACGGTGGTGGTCAGCGGTGGTTCATGTCGATGGTGGTCGGCGACGGTTCAGGTCGGTGGTGGTCGGCGGTGGCTTAGAACGGTGGTGGTCAGCGGTGGTTCAAGTCAGTGGTGGTCGACGGTGGTTCAGAACGGTGGTGGTCGGAGTAGGAAAGATGGGGATAGTTTTGTCTTTTTGAGAAAATTGGGTGGAATGAAATTGAATTCCTTCTCATTTGTGATGGAATGACCAAATCCATGAATGGTGGAATGTGCGGAATTCAATTCCATTCCATAGGTAACCAAACGCCCGGACGGAATTTGGTCAATGGAATTGATCATTCGAATTCCGTCGGAATCCTGCGAACCAAACACACCCTAAGTATCACATCAGGAACTACATTTTCGGTTCTTGGGTTTATAAAATGCATTGAATCCATGTATAAGTTCCGGTCATTATCTATTTCTTGATGTGTTGCATCTGATTGAGTTTTTTAAGGGCTTAAACTATCGCTCTTTTTTTAACAAATTCTTTGGCTTGTTTTGACGATCCATGACTGATCTTATAATATTTTTGAGAAGTAAGTAAACAAAAAAAACTCCGCTATAGAGAGGTGAAAATAGGAATTCGGTCAAAGTTTGTTTCATTTTAATCCAATTTTTCAAACTTTAAAATCGTGAATCCAAATAATAAGTTTATAGCGTTTGTGATGTGGTTTGGTACACATTGTATATACCCCATCCTGAAAAAACTACACCACGAAATGTCATGCAGTTTAAATTAATACTTAACACAATTATAATGGTAAAAATACATACCCAAACTCCTTGTACCCTATACTATCGTTCTTCATCGGCACTCGATCATACTCCATCCTCCTTCATTGCCCATCGTCACCGCTGTCTCCCATCATCTATCCCCCGAAACCTTTAATCTGTTTTTTTAATTTTCGATAACCTTCCTTGGATGCCTGATCGAATAATTGAAAACATGCATTTTATGTTCTAAAAACATGTTGAAATTTTACATAAATAACCATATTGGGTTAACTTTTTTAAAAATTTAGCAATCAAAATTATTATTCTTTTCAACAATGTTCGGAAAATCTCGCACCGCAAGCCAACTTTTTACTGCAGTGTCAGATTTTTCTATTAAAATTAGACTTTTCCTAACAAAAATAACGAGTTTTAAGAAAGTCTGACACCTCAAACGAAATGCGGCTTGCAGTGCCAGGCTTAACAATTCTAAACGTTTTTAAAAATGAAAAAAAATGACGGCTAAAGTTTATAAAAGTTAACCTAAGGTTAACTACTTAGAGCATCTCCAACAGCTTCTCTATAATTTATCTAAAATAGAGAATGAAAAGTCAAAATCTCTAAAACAAAAAATTTCCAACTCTAACAGTTTTTCTATTTTAGAGAACCCATCATTACTTATATTATTAAAATATTCAATATATTTTAACAAACTTTTTAACAATCAAATTAACTTTTAAATAAACTCTTAAACCCATTAAAATAATATTTCTCTCTCTTATTTTCACTTCTTTTTAGGCATATAGAGAATTCTCTATATTGAGAAATTTTCTCATTGTTCTCTATTTTAGAGAATGGGATAGATAACCTGTTGGAGCATTTTAGAGAACAAAAATGTGTTTTTCTCTATTTTAGAGAACCTATTGGAGATGCTCTTAGAGCATCACATAAGTTTTTAAAAGACTTTTTACTTTTGCCACATCAACTTTCCATTAATGTAAAAGCTTTTTCAAAAACCTATATAAATCTTCCCCAATGTAAAAAATCCTTTCCAAAAGCTTTTTCTCTGATTAAATTATAATTTACCCTCATTTATTTAAAATGTTTTATAAAAGTCATTCATTTAATTTGTCATTTTAAAAATCATGTCAAATTTTTTCAATGAAAATACTTCACTTTAAAATTCAAATATTTAAAGATATTACAATAAAAAAATATTAAAAGAGTTGTTAAACCCAAAACATATCTTTTGAAAACATAAATATATTTAATGATGCATATTTCTCAAAAAAAATCTTTATAACAACTTATTTTATCAAAAAAATATCCAGTTTAATTTTAAATATTTAATAAATCATAGAAGTATGATTAATTAATGAAATTTCATCAGGTATAAAATGAATATCTAAATGAACAAGTGGCTAAAATGAAATTTTATTTTTTAAAAGAAAATGATGAAAAGGTATTGTGTAATAATAGCTTTTAAACAGATGAAGTGTGGTGTTGAAAGGAGACATAAACGGCGGTGAAGGATATCCGGAGATTTGATGAAGCAGCTGACACCTACCTACGCATGCCTCCCTGCTTGTACGGTACCTGCTTTCGGCTTCAAGTTTTTTTTTTTAATTGTTTTTTACTTGTACGTCAAAGTGTGTATAGAACACCATTTTACTGCATCAATATCAATTTTTTCTTCTGTAAAACGTCACAAGTGTTTTTAAACATACCCTTTATTCAAATTATAATTTTTAACATTAATTAAATTCAAATTTAAAACTGTATTAATATTAAATAAACATTATGAATATTAAAGTCTCATATGGATTAGATTTGTATCAATTCTCATAAGTACATGTTGGATCATCATTTATAAGCGAATCATTCTTTTGAAAAGTAATATATAATGATGTTTCAAATGGTGTCAAAAGTCAATATATATCAACAATCATATGCTATACTTTTAAAGAGAAATAGAGTAAACAGAGTTTGCAAATTTTGGTTAGAGGCAAGTAGTTTGGATTAAAAATGAAATACTACCAACCTAAACCCCACACCAATACACTATCAATAAAGTATCCTTTGGAAAAACCAATGGGGATGCTAAGAAAAAACACTTAATCATTGACACAATATTTTTATTTGATCCCAAAAGATGTATAGTATATATCAACACCTAGTTAAAATCATTTTCAAAGGAGTCTTTAAAAGAAGCCATTTTTTTGTTTTAGTGTCATATCATTTCTAACCTACTAAAAATAGGCTAAGATACCTAGGCATGGCAACGGGACTGTAACACCCTAAATATCAGGGCCAATTAAAACTTTAATTGTAACCAGTTATGACAAAATAACATCCAAACTTTATATAAAAGATAAGGAATAACTATGAAGTTTCATAATTACAATGTGGAATTCTTCTAATAACTTATTAATCTAACCGTGTCCACTACAATTAGATTAACTAAGTTATCTAAGTAAATCCACCAAAAATCTCCAGGCATTAGCTAACTCATCTGCTTATCTTTTTAAGTTGGATGCATCAAAAGCTCTCGGCCCACATCCCATTTACTTCCCTGAGCCTGTACCTGGTAAGAGCATTTAATTTGAAAGATTAGGCTTACGCCTAGTGAGAACATTTAATTTCAAATTAAAGACATATAAACAAACCTGTTCTCCACCATTCTTACCATACCTATGCTCACCTCAACAACAGGATCATACCCGATCCTATGAGTATGACTTACATTCAGTAGGTCATATTATCAAGACCAGAGCCCACTACAAATCTTTACAGGGTTCTAGATTCGTACTCTTAGCCAAGAAATTACAAATTACTTTATGCCTATTTCTTGGACCGGAAATAGAGATTACAAGATACTTTATGCCTATCTCTCTTTCCCATGTGAAAGGGAATTACAAATTGCTTTATGCCTATTCCTCATTTCACCTCACACTATGAAATAGAAATTACAAGTTTCTTTATGTCTATTTTGTAACAACCCGATTGTCATATATACAAATAACATATATGTCATAACATATTTTCATCAAAAGTACATCATATTTCATATTCGGTCCCATAGTTTTGCTAAACATAATAAGCAAATCAGTACGAACTTTTTGACTAAGTAATTTACATTATGACTAACAACAAAGTCATAATTACAAAAACACATCTATATCTTCATAACAAAAGTCTTCACAAAAGCTATCCACCAGTTACTCTTTTCAATTGCTCTTACCCGTTCCACCACCTGGAATACATATTTTTAAAACAAAATGAGGGTTAGACCTAGTGGTCTAGTGAGAAAATCCCCGTTAGTCAAAAACCATCTTTACAAACATTCAATACACATAATGCATATAACAAAATACCAACTATGACTCATGCACCATGTATCATGTATCATTCCATCTCTTTCTCTTTCTCTTTCTCTTGGCCATATTAATTGGTAGCAAGCCAATTAATTAATTTACACCACTGTACTAAATACAGCCAACACCATTGTCCCTCTGTACATCCAACTTTCACCGGTCCTAAGCCCGGTCAACTAGCACCCATGCAGTGTAATACTCATATAAATAACATATGCACATTATTACACCCATTCACATGTATGTATTCCAGTTGAAAACATTTTAAATAAAAACTCACTTGTTTGTCTTATCAAAACGTTCACCAAGCTTTTCTCAAAACAATTCAGCTTCACTTCAATTTCACAGTATCTGTACAAGTCAAATACATATACCACTTTACCAAAAGCACGCACATAAAGCTTAGGAACTTAAAGTGGTTTAATTCCTCAAACATCTCCCCCAAACACGAACTTAAGTCGAGTCTATAATATTTTCCAGTCCTTATTCATCAACTAATCATAATTCAATAATATACATTGTTATCAGACCCCTAACAGTGTTTAGAAATCTCATAAATGAACAACAGCTCAAGTATCCGGATACCATAAGTTATCCGGACAACACTACTTTTCCGGACAGCATGACTTTTCCGGACAACCTAAACAGTCCGGACGTCATCCGGACACCAAAGTAATCCGGATACCATCCGGTATCCAATTCTATCCGGAAAACATAGGAAAAAGGAACTTACCCGGATAAAAGACTCGTCCAGACACCTTTAGAACATTAACCGGACACCACCCACAAACTACCCGGACACTACCAACAAAACCACCCGGACACATTCATGGTGTCCGGAAACCTCTGTCGGTTTGGTGCTTTTTACCCAGAAAATCGACTGAATCATCCACAGATGTGAAATCGTTTATTCTACTCCGATAGAAACTACCTAATAGCAATTACACACATGATTTGTAAAGGAAACATACTGAAATCACTTCCAATTGCACCAAATTAAATCCCTAGCTCCAAAACCTTCTTTCTTCTTCTTTTCTTCTCCAAACACACACACACACTCACTTTGCTAATTTCTGGATAATACTGAATTAAAAATATCTGATTACCTTAAGAGGTAATATCTATCCATTTTACTACTTTAGTCCCTAAACTATCCATTAATGACCAAAACACCTTTTACTTACAATTTAACCCAAACTTACCCTAAATACCAATGATAAAGTTAAATAAATTTGACGGAACTAACATTTAACTAACGAACTTACCCGGGGTATTACATATTTCTTATTTCATAACACCTTTACGAAATGGGAATTACAAATTACTTTATGCCTATTCCACGTTTCAGGTCAACGGGAATTACAAATTACTTTATGCATATTCCACGTTACAAACAGTGCCTATGGATCCATTACACATACTACATATCAGCTCAGTATCAGACTAAAACCATCGTTAAGCCTAATACTCTAACATCCATTAATGGGTATGTTCAAGCTACTAAGACTGTATTCCAACACCTCAGTCCTACTCTGTCAGCAAGTTAACAAAACTTCCAGTCACCAAATACTCAAAACAATCCGGTACATCAGAAGTGTCCGGACACACCAAGTTTTCGGGTACCCCACACTGTTCGGAACTTATAACTTACCGGATACACTAAACCTGTCCGGATAACACCACTTTCCGGACACTATACTTTCCGGACAACATACATAATCCAGACAATATAGCTTTTCAGACATTACGTTTAATCCAGATGACATCCAGAAACCCTAGTAATTCGGTTACCATCCGGTATCTATTTCTTCCGGATACTACGAATTAAATATACTTACCGGATACAAGCCTAGTCCGGATACCTCCGCACAAAGGTTTCTGGGTAATTCTTTTTATCCGGAAACTACGGCTGTTCATCGATTTTACCACCAATCAGCCCCAATAAGCTCATTTTTAGTTCAACCCAAATCATTCTAACAATTATAAAGCATAAGGATACTAAAACAACATTCCAAAACATCCAATTTAATGTTCATAAGATGAATAGAATGAACTCACCTTTTGCTTGAAAAACCCACTTCTCTGCACAATTTGATTCCAATCCAAACAGCACCTAGGCGAATTCAGTTTATGTTATAAGTATCATCTTGCTATTGGAAATCAAACTTACAAAATCCTTAGTATTCTTACCAAATTTTCAGTTTGATTTCTCCTTCTTTCTCTCTTCTTTTCTCCTTCTTTCTCTCTTCAAGATACTATTTCTTTCTCTCTTCAAGATACTCTTTCTTTCTCTCTTCCTTTCTCTTGACCAACGCCCAACATATTAGATATTTCACTCAATTCAGCCTCTTAACCACACACACACTATCTCTAAATGACTCCACACACCTTCTACTTTGTAAAATATCAAAGTTAGCTCCAATTTTGACTTTTCATGCTTTCAACCTCATAACTTTATATTTTAGCAAAGAGTAAATTACATTTTTGGTCCCTGTGGTTAACACTCACTATCAACTCTTGTCCCTCTATTAAACTAATTACAAATTTAGTCACTATGGTTGTCAATCTATTTCATTTTTGGTCCCTCTAACCAACTTTTATTAAAATAGTCCATTAATTCAAGGGTCTTTTAGTCTTTTCAATATTACTTTAGTTTTCAATTATTTTTGTCCAAATTTTGCATGGTTTCCGTACCTGCATTTCTTTGATTTTCTTTTATAACATTTCTTTAATATATATTACTTTAACATTTCATTATTTGTATTATAATATTATTATTATTATATTATTATAATATATTACTATTGTATTATAATATACATTATTATGGTATTATATTTAAGAGTGAATTATGGATTTGGTCATGTGCTTTCATAGTTTTTTTATTAGGGTTCCTATGGTATGTTTATTGTGGATTTGGTCCTTGTGGTATTTAATTTGTTTTTACTACAGTCCCTCTAACTAACGCCTTCGTTAAATCCGTTAAATCAAGGGTCATTTTTAGCCTTTTTGCTTATTCTTTGTCTTTTTTTCCTATAAAAATAAAACAATATATTTATACACAAGTATCTATCTATCTATCTACATATATATATATATATATATATATATATATATATATATATATATATTAACAATTTCAAAATAAATAAAATAAGATATTAATTCTATCATTTGATTTATTTAATTTTTTAAAAATAAATTATAATAAATAAATAAAAATTATTGTTTTATTGCAATGATGAAAAAATATATGATTTTATTGTTTTAATGTAATTAAATATTAATTTAAACAAATCAAATTATATAAATAATTAAATCATGAATATTTTTTCTAAATTAATAAACCATTATTTTTATAAGTTGGTTAACTACATTTTTAACCCAAAAAACTACTTGTAACCGGTAAAAAGGTTTTAAGGTAAAAAACCTTAAATTGATTTTACCTTTCCAAAAACGTACGTCGTCCAATCAGCTTGCACCTAACGTCGTTGCCCCTTCGTCACCCTCGTTGTTGCTTCAACGTCGTCCACTTTTTGTCACCGCCCATCACCACCGTTGGCCCGTGTTATTGATCCCTCTCGCTTTTTTTCGATTCTCTTTCTTAACTATAGATCGGTGGCAGAGGGCCAACCATGATGATGGGCGGTGATAAAGAGTGGAAGACGATGGAGCAACTAGCGAGGGTGACGAGGGGAGTAATGACGTTAGGTGCAAGGGGTTTGAACGATGTAGGTTTTAGGAACGGTATAACCAATTGAAGTTTTTTTTACTTTAAAGTTTTTGCTTACTGGTTACAAGTAGTTTTTGATTTAAGTCGAGGTACTCCTCCTCCCTAATACGCGAATAGTTACCACACACTTTACCAAAACAATGTGTTAACTAACATGTAGAAAATTCGACAACATTTCGACCGTAAATTGAACATATCCATTACATTAAAACAATTAAACTAACAACGAGGGTGACAAAAAGTTTTTTGGGTTAAAAATGTAGTTAACCAACTTATAAAAGTAATGGTTTATTAGTTTAGAAAAAATATTCATGATTTAATTATTTATATAATTTGATTTGTTTAAATTAATATTTAATTACATTAAAACAATAAAATCATATATTTTTTCATCATTGCAATAAAACAATAATTTTTTTATTTATTATAATTTATTTTTAAAAAATTTAAATAAATCAAATGATAGAATTAATATCTTATTTTATTTATTTTGAAATTGTTAATATATATATATATATATATATATAGATAGATACATACTTGTGTATAAATATATTGTTTTATTTTTATAGGAAAAAAGACAAAGAATAAGCAAAAAGGCTAAAAATGACCCTTGATTTAACGGATTTAACGAAGGCGTTAGTTAGAGGGACTGTAGTAAAAACAAATTAAATACCATAAAGACCAAATCCACAATAAACATACCATAGGAACCCTAATAAAAAAACTATGAAAGCACATGACCAAATCCATAATTCACTCTTAAATATAATACCATAATAATGTATATTATAATATAATAGTAATATTATAATACAAATAATGAAATGTTAAAGTAATATATATTAAAGAAATGTTATAAAAGAAAATCAAAGAAATGCTACAGAAACCATGCAAAATTTGGACAAAAATAATTGAAAACTAAAGTAATATTGAAAAGACTAAAAGACCCTTGAATTAATGGACTATTTTAATAAAAATTGGTTAGAGGGACCAAAAATGAAATAGATTAGCAACCATAGTGACTAAATCTGTAATTAGTTTAATAGAGGAACTAGAGTTGATAGTGAGTGTTAACCACAGGGACCAAAAATGTAATTTACTCTTTAGCAAATATAGTACAAACTTACAACATACTTACAAAACAACTTTCCTTATATTAAAATATAATATAACGAAATTTTGGGATGTTACAGGGACGGGTATGGGGCGGGGCTCATCATCCCCGGTCCCGATTTTAGATACCGCCCCCCCGGCCCCCCGTCCTCGGGCAGGTACGGGGAATTAAATCCCATCCCCGGTCAAAGTTGCGGTCAACACCCGGTCACCCGTTCCCCGGTTCCTCGACCCGGTCAGAAATCATATCCAATAACTAATTCATATTTGTATATATATATATGTATATTCATACTAATTATGACAAGAAACAATTTTGATGAACAATTGAAGAATTAAACCAACTTGCACAAAAAAGGATAAATAATTAAATAAATGTATACCCAGGTAGGAGAAGAAAGAAAGATTACCCACAACATTCTTATTTCAAAAAATGAGGTCACCTACTCACCTGTATATTCATGGCAATAACTTTTTTCAAAAGTCAGAATTCCAATCACTTGTAATTGTAAAGCTAGCAAATTACCCACAACATTCTTATTTCTAAAAATTAATCAATCAAACCCAAATAAATTTATACCCAGATGAGATGAGTAGTATGAAATACTCAAAAAATATTTAGTCAATATATAAAATAAATAATATTTTTAATTATATATATATACCGGGTCCGGGGCGGATCCGGGGGATGGTCATCCCGGCCATGGATTTCTGAAAGCGGGTTTCCCCGTCCCCTTTACCCGGTTTGGCGGGGAATCCTCGGCCCCAGTCAGGTCAAGTGGACCGGGTTTCCCACCGGGTCGGACCAAATTGTCATGCCTAAAAGATACCAACTGCTCAACTTAATTAGGCTATTTAAGACTATCCACACACCTGCAAGATCATATACTTCTTTCTAAAGTGCCACATCAGATTTGCAATAACACATTAACACTTTCTACACACATGCAAGACCAAACTCTTTTCTAAACTAATAAATTATAATATAAATAATATATATTTAATAAACATATTAATATTTAATGTTTAAATAAACAACAAACAAATTAATTAAATTAATAAATGATTTTGTTTAATATATTATATTGGTTGAAAGACCTTGCTAATTGTGAAAAATCTTGGTACTCTTGCAAGGCTTTGTAAGACACATGACATGTCATGTTATTTTGAAAGAGCTTTTGCAAGACACGTGTGGATAGTCTAAGTCCATTAGGATATAATAAGAACTCAGTCATAGAAAAGCAAAACTTTCTTTTTGAGATTATAAAATATTATTGATTTCTTTAATTTGTATAGAGCAAATTACATTTTTAGTCCTTGTGGTTTGTTGAAAATTTCTAATTTCGTCCGTATGGTTTTGAAATTGCAATTTTCATACTTATGGTTTATACTTCGTCACATTTTTTGTCGGTATCATTTAAATTTTATTGTTATTTTCATTTCTATGGTTTATAATTCCCTTTTATTTGAGTCCTTCATACTTAAAAATAGTGTTTTGACCTAAAAGAAAGAAAATAGAAATGAATTGCAAATCATAGGGATGAGAACCATAATTTTAAAACCACAGGGACGAAATATGCAACTTTTAGCAAACAACAGGGACAGAAAACTTAGTTTGCTCGTTTGTATAAGTTAAAGTCAAAGAAGGAATTGACGTGGCATCTGCGTCAGCAACAACGACTTTTGGAGAAACGGACAGCCTTGCAGAAGTGGCAGGACACGTGTCAGGGAGCCATAGAACACAGGCTCGTTAATGGCGGGAAAAAGAAGGAAAAGGTTAGTTAGTTGGTGGGGTGGCAATGGCGGGAAACGGAAGCCATCGGTTATTATTGGCTACATCTCTCCCCACCACTGCTTGCGTGCTCCACTTGTCCACCTTATGCATCATGCATGTATGCCACACATAGCATCCACAGCATAAGAATATTCCCAACAGAAGACTTTTGAGATTTTATATAGGGAATTTAATTAGAATACCTAAAGTTTGACTTTGACTTAACAAAAGATCTAAATTCTCTTTGATTTTACCAAAATTATGGAGTAATTCTTTAAAGAAATTGAATTTCTTTGTTTAATTCACGGAAATGTAGTTTTAGAATTTGAATGAAATTTTAATAAATGAAATATAATTTTTTTTGTTTAATTCACTATCTTATTTGTTGGGTAGGATTCTTGTTCCTTGCTATTCATTTTATAGGGTAAAATTTTCAGACTTTGCCATGTTCACTCGATAAAACAAGTAGCGGTATAAGCGTTTACTCGGTCAATATTTGGTAAATGACCCCTAATTAACAGGTTTAAAGCATTTCCGGTTTTAAGACGAGGTAAAATCAAGTGTTAAGGTTGCATATTAAACACTTGCCATCTTTTACAAGGTAACTAAAGATTTATGGTTTGTTATTGGGTAACTAAAAGTTTAGTATCTTTTCCGATGCTTACCCGATCAAAAAGAAGTTTTGGTATGTTTTATTGGTGGGCCTCATCCACTTGAAATTGGGCTTGAATATTATTATTTATTTAATGGTAGTTATCGGTGGTTTGTATCTTGTTTCTTTTCAACGATCCTTAGTTAAATGATTGAATCTGTTAAGAGCATCTCCAATGGTGCACTTCAAAAGCTTGAAGAAAGACTTGAAATGGGCCCCACTTCAAAACCATGGGGTGTTTTATTCTTTTTACTTCTTTTCTAGCAATACTAAACAATAATCTAGTCTAGTACATATAATAAATAAGTAACTAACATGTCACGTATCGTCTTCTAATGAGCCGACTTTAGTATCTTCCCGCCTAAACATGTATCTGGACGCATTAACACACCCACATTCACTCCTTAATTCATTTTTTTTAATTTATACGTTACATTTACTACTCTTATAATTAAGTATGTAGTTATTTTTAATCACTTACTTTGGGTATTTTAATTAAATTCCCTATTAAATATCATACATATATACGAATTAATGTGTCGTGATTAGTATGAGATTTGATACAAATAATCACTAAATTGTCGTGATTTTCTTTTTGCAATTTCATATGAATTTTATTCAAAGTCGAATTCTTTCGACGAATTACAATTCTATCAAATTTCATTCTGTCAACGAAACACTTTTATAATTATCATAAGAGATTTAATTACTTGATAAAAAAATATCACTTATCAACTGATTTTTGGATATGCAAATGTTTTAGTATAGTATATTTAATTATTTATACTTTCTTAATCATGATTATATTATTTCCTCTAACTTTAATTGAACTACATAATATCAGTTATCAACAAATGGTTAGTTAATGATATTTTCAAAGTCAAATTTAATGATTCCCGTCAATTCACTTTAAATTAATCTTTCATAATAATTACTAAGTTTTCTTGCATTATTTAATTTTTTTAAATTACCCCGTGTAATACACGGTTCGAAACTAGTAATAATAATAATAATAATATACATCTATATAAACTCTCTCCCACACGACTTCACCCACTTCCTTCCCCGATCCAACCCGCATTCCGGGCAACAAAACCTAAGAACAGAATAGTAGAAGATAAATTATCCTCCAACACTTGTACTTTGTGCTTTGAGAGTGCCAATAACAAAAAAAAGTAGAAGACAAGCAATAATCCATGGGTATTTTAGGAGAATTCGTTGGAATGCAAGTTGTGTTTTTCTTTCTATATTATATTAGATACAATTAATAAATTTTGTGTTTTTTTTACTATAAATCTTGTGAGTTATTAAACTATATAAAAATGGAAATTGATTTTTTTTAAATACTCTGTTTAAATAAATATATAATATAACAGCCGGAGATGCTCTAATTTTATATCTGTATGACAATAAAAATAAAATACATGGGTGGAAACATTCTATGACAAAAATTTATTTATCGAGCAATGTCTTCATCACACTCTATCAATCATATACTAGTCCAGTGCTCGCGTAACGTGGCGGAATGCAAAATTTTCTGGATGTAAAAAAAAGGTACACGATATCCATCAAAACGACACATAAAATTTGTTGTGCAGAAATAACGATTATAGTGCCTATTTAACAAGTCTGATTTACCGATTTACCAACCAAGCTTTTTCAAACAATATTTACCACCTATAGCGAATGTATCCAACGGATTACCGACGACTTCTTCAGTCGGTGAAACTTTTTAAGGCCAAATCCTTAAAAACACATCTTGGTAGCGGCTCAAAAATAAAAATTAAAAACCATTGAAACCATAATTAACAACCGTTGTTATTCATGTCTCTAGTCAAATATTACTTTTTTGCCTATTTACATGTCACAGCATGATCACACAAAACATGCTAAAATTAATAAGAATTTCCTTTATTGTATGATGAGATATACAAGTACAAGAAGGTGCATCCTCAACATGTAACTTGGAACTACATTGTACGGTGTTCTGTATGTTCGTTTTAACTCAAAACTATGATACATATCACTCGTATATCTGCACACAATTTTATACGATGGTATCTGGTTTTCATTGGTATTTACTTGGTGAACCTTGATAGAACTTGTTTCTACCTGGCAACTAAAAAATCAAAATCGATAGAAAAATAAAATAGAAAACCGATAAAAAGCAAACTATACAAATCAATGAAAGTAACAAACAAATCGAAACAAATTCCAAAATTTGGGGTTACCTTTTTCTGTGGGACGATTAGTATGAGACGGTAAAGCTCCTGCCCACTTCTTCGACTTCGATTTTCTTCCATCGGTGAACATAGATAGAATTTGTTTCTACCCCACAACTAAAAAACAAAATCTATAGAAAAATGAAACAAAAAACGATAGAAAGCAAACGATATAAAATACAAATCAATAAAAATAACCAACAATTCTAAACCAAAGTTGTAAATGTAGAAAGTTACAAAAAATGAAGAGGGAAAAGCACTTGAGATACCACACAATACCGCATAGTAAAGGCAAAGTGATCCTAATACTTGAGTCCCGATCCTGCAATAAATCATGGTAAAAGCAAATTGATGAAAAATGAAACTCAAAATTGATGCAAAATCAAACTTACAGTAACAAAATCAAACAACACCTAAGAGTTACTTCCTATTAGTTTAGAGTGCTTCTTTAAAAATAAATGATAAGTCATGTGAAGTAAACAACACCTAAGGTCTGTTGTTCCAAAAAAAGAAAACACCTAAGGTTTGTATTTGTAATTCATGCCAAATACTTTTCCCAACAATAATCTAACCTTTACCCTCATGTACATCATTTCGACAGTTATATGTAGGAAGGAAACTTGTGACCACCAAGTACTCAACATTATCATATTCATCAATGATTCGTTGCCATTTTTTATTTTTCTACATAACTGATATCATTTTTCCCATCAGATTCTGGTTTCTCTATCTGGTGTGTTTCTTGCTAGTAAAAGATTTTCGTCAATTGGATTCTGATGTTAAACAATCCATTACAAGATCCTCATATCAACGTACCAACAAACATTAAACGTAAATCTAAGCAATACCATAACAACAAAGCGAAGGCACAAACAAAAAATACATCGTATTAGTTATAACAACAGATTAGAGCAGACATTGAGGAAGCAGATTAAGCTAAAAAATCAAATAAGTTTAGGGAAAATATATACCTGATATATGTTTTAAGAATTTTTTACAGAGTTTGGGAGGGTGTTCAAATCGTCAAGAATATCCCTTTGTATAACGTGTGCAAAAATCTTCTAAAAGAACCAAACTAAACCTTAAACTGATGCAAAATCAAACTAAAACTAAAATAACAAAAAATATTAAACTAAACCTTAAATTAACCCGTGATAAGAAACATCAAAAAAGGCCTTAATTTTAGAACCATACGAGTAGAACGGGGAGCTGGAGTGTCAAAAGAAACCGAAAGGAACATGAAAATTAAAACAACAAACATGAAAATTACAACAGAAACAGGAAACAGAAACCCTGCCTGTTGGGGAAACCGAGAGAATCGTTATTTAGGGGGGGGATAGTCTGCGTTGAATGCAACTTTTATCCAGTATGCGCTTACCGGGTAAGAGTTGTCACTCTCACTTGTCCGGTAAGACTCTTGGTCCTTGTCATTGCCCTTACCAGGTAAGATTCTCAGTTTTGTCATGTTTGTCCGATAAGGTAAAGTGGGCTGGCAAGTACTTACTAGGTAAGTGGCCCCTTAAACTCAAGTTACAAACAAAATATAATAACAGAACACTGCAAAAGGACAATTATAACTGTTAACCTGGCACCAACTTATAAAGTAGATGACGTTATGCTCCAAAGCATCATCAACGGACACTCCCAGTATAGCAATCGAGTGAAGGATCCAATAGCAAGTCCATGGCCGATTGAAAAGAAGTAATGTTGTGAATAAGTATCAATATAAAAAATAATTCCTACCTCTTTCCATTAACGCACAAAAAGAGAGAGAGAGTGAAATACTTGGAATCCAAGACGGAGAATGAAGGATCGAGATGCCGAAGACCTTTCATGAGGTACTCGATGTGATTATCATAGTTGAAGCTCCAACCTTCAAGATCAAAAAGTTTAATAAATCAATCAACCAAAAAAGATGATGTAGCGGGTAATGGGGTTTAAGTGGGCTTACATAATTGCTTGGGATTGAGGGGAATATTACAGAAGAGTTGGTATATGTGAAAAACTTGGCATTCCAATATCCATTGTTCTTCTTGGCAAATTAAAATAAACAATAAAAACTCCAAAAGTTCGATCAAAACACTCTTAAACCACTAAACCGAAGATTCAACAACATATTATTAAAATTTGATTCACAATATGCCTTCCGTCTTGGTGGATTATATCGCACTTGAAACAGAATCGATCATAAGAATTAGAGAAAGAGTGAAAATGCAAACCCTCCTTCATGGTTAGCTCTCAAAGAATTAGAGCTCGTGAGCGTGGAATGCAGATTGCAGTGTTCGTAGGAATCACCTAAACGATTGAACCATCATAAGAAATCACTCAAGGAAACTTGTTAAACTCCACTAATTAACCAATTAACCAATTTGACACCCTATAATTACAATCAAGGTTATCAATATGAAATTAGAGAAGTAGTGGATGCAACTTTATAATCGAACTCATCTTCCTTAAGATGTACGAAAAACTTCACAAGATTATCACCACAGTCTGTTTCTCCACAGGATGTTCTTCCCTTTCCAAACCAAAAACCTAAACTAATTTCAAATTAAAAAGTTGATATGAAATAATTTCTAAAAACAAAGAGAAAATCTAATTTGGATCGGTCCTCTAATTTCAAAGTTCTTTTGGTCTAAATGATTTATAAGATAGAATAGATAATGACAACCAAGGCGTTCATAGTTCTTAAACTTGGAAAGAAACTTCATTTAAGAGTTGAGAGCAATTTTTGCCTTTGTGTAACATTACTTCATTTGAAGTTCTTCCAAATTAGATAACATCTACTCAAATTGTTTTTAAAGTTCTTGCCCCCACTTTTTTGCATGTGTAAACGAATCCCATAACAACTCAAGAAATAAGTTAAGCAAGCATTTAACAGACCCAACAATTTCTAATGGAGAGAAAACCAGAAGTCGTGTGAACATCAATATATGCTATTCTGAGAGGTCAGACAAACCATCACAGGTAGCAAACTCTGAACACCAACAAGAAATGTGACTTGGGATTAAAGAACATAAATAAAAAATGATTTATAAATGTTACCTTTATGGAACACGGAACACCAAACTTGATGGAGGAGACGATTTATAATTGTTACCGTCCAGTTGTGATGGAGGAGACAAAGGGCTCTAAGTATTGCAAACTGTGAACACCAAAAAGAACAGAAATCAAAAAGCGATTAGAGAACAGAAATAAAAATCGATTAAAGAACAGTAAATCAAAATCGAACAAAGAAACCGTAAAATCAAACAGAACAAAATCAAACCCTAAATTCGATTTGTGTCTTCGTCGAGCGTGTGAAATCGATAACCACAGAAGTAAGAAGGGATTCGATAACCAGGGAAGTAAGAAACCCTAAAATCGATCAAATAAACCGTGAAATCGATAACCGAGCCATAGAACATACCAGAAAATGAGAGAGACCAAGCAAGATAGATATAGGTAGAGGTGAAATCTTGAGGAAGAGAGCCATAGAACATACCAGAAGTGGAATTTCATTCATAATACCATCAACTACTTCCAAGAGTTCCATTTATGGTCAGCCACTTCAACCAACATGAATGATTATATTTGGGAGAAGAAGCAAAAACACAAGTAAAAGTAGCGATTTGAGTAACAATTACCAGATTTGATTTGGGAAGGAGAAGAAGAAAATCGCCGGAGGGAGAAGAGGGATTTGAGCGTTAATCTCTTGGGAGAGAGTCGGCGGACGTTTAGGGTTTTTAGGCCGTGAAGAGAGCTCGCATTTTGAAATTTGAGTTCAAATTGCATTTTGAATAGACGGATAGACGCTTACGTATACATTTTAAGACTTTTAAGACTCTATGCATTAAAAGGTAGTACCCAATGCAATAAAAATTGTTTTTAAGACTTTAAGACTTTAAGACTTTTGGTCTATATACTTTATAAGATAGTATAGATACACACATTTATCTTTTACGGTGGTCGCGGGGCAGTTCCTGTGGATGGTGAACCGGACGCACGCATAGGCTCCACAAAAGTAGAGGCCCAATTTTTTTATTATTATATAGTAGTAGTTTTTGAAAATTAGTAAATAAAGGAGACACTTTTTTTATTATTATATAGTGGTTCATTTTATGGTATTTTATATTTTACTTATTGTTTCTCTAAGTTTTTTAACGAGTACCAAAATCTAAAACTATTTTGCTTAGAAAATCTTGATGTATTTTACATCATTAATTTTCCACTTACTCTTTTGATTATTTAGTCGGAATGAATCTATGTTTGTATTTGAATGTAGTAGACTTTTGTAATAACTAAAAAAACTCTGTACTTTTTGAAAAAATACCAATAATATGAGACGATCCAACTTATATCTATATTTACGATTTCAAAACTACCCTTATTTTTTCATACATTATTGAATCCTCGTTATCTAATATTGAGCGTATGAATTTAGATACTCTCTTATCTCTAAAACAATAATAAAATCTCAAATTATTTTCAACATAAACTTTTGATTCTAAGATTGATTGTTCCTAAAAAGTTCGTATTAACCCTAAAAAATTTAAAATGGTGATGAAAACATTAGCACGAAGTGACATGGAAATCCAATTGATTTATATTGACATAGAATGTTACTCCGAATTAGTCAACTTTGTGACCCAAAATCATGTCAATCTATACATTAAAGGTATATCATAGGATGTGTTTGACGGTGAAGTGAAATTACGATGCTATGTAAAATGATGTGGTATATAATATTAATTTAGAAATAGGATTTATTTGATTTTGCGTCTAAGAATACTCTAGAACGGTTTTATATGAATTATTAGTATTTTCTTGAATTCAATGTTATTTTTGATGATAAAAACAATATATTGAAAGAAATCGTACTTATTAGGGTCCATTTTTAAATCCCATCCAAGGCCTATAAAATGTCAGGAACGACCCTGAATCATTGGAGTATTGGTGGAGGTAACCAATTTGCAAATGTCGTCTAATTAATATTTCAATCATAGTATCTTAAAACCAAGAAATTATATTCAAGACAAATATGAAATACATTAGTGAATGTATGTTTGTTTCTAAGAGGCTGCTTGGTTTTCCATTAAGTTCTGTATAAATAAAGTTGTCTGTGTGAATTAATTTGTCTGTATAGATTGAAAAGGTTTTTGTTTGAGATGGTGTTTTCATAGATGGAAGGACTATGTTTTTAATTGGGGGAGACTGGTTTGGACAAAACTTGGTTTTCTGCATAAAACTGCCTCCTAAAAGCTTAATAAATAAGTCACTTTCTATATCTTTAAGCCACTACCAAACAGTCATGTATAGTTGATTGAATAAGCTATGAGTTCCATTAAGCTCATTAAGCTGCTAACAAACAGGCCCTAAGTTCCATCATGGTTTCAAGGGTAACCATTTGAATTGTGGCATATTGATAAAACATTTGGGGGATGTAGTGGAAAAAACTTATCTATCCAGGGTTCAAATCTAGGAGCTGCCAAAATCCTTGTGGGCCCATTGGTTCATTTGCGATGACTCCAGACCATTCATGGTCGTTCGGGGATTAATCGGTGCAGGTAAGCTAACCCGGAAACCCATGGTTACCCAAAAAAAAGTTCCATTATTATAAATATGAACTTGAAACATTTTACAAGTTGAGTTGGATTTTATAAAACTCGACTCCAAGTTTTATTAAGTTGTTTTATTCTTAAGTGGTACTTTTAATGAGTACTTTTAGTATTCATAAAACACAATTAGGTTTGATAGACACTTTAAACATGTGTGCTATTGAATTAAGCTCAAAGCCTATAGCAAAACCATTAATCAAGTTGTCCAATCAACGTTTAACTTAAAACAACTGAGTCAAGGTTGGATTTAACTTAGGGGATGTTGGTAGTGATTTGAATGCATCGATAGACGTGAATTAAACCTTAATGCAAGTATACATTAAAATCTAATGTCGTCTTTCAAGTAATAATATGGTAAGAACCATGTATCGTTCCCACAGAGATTGGAGTAAAAGCGTGATAAAAGTCTATTAAAAGAAATGGTTTCCAAGGATCAGTTCGAAGATTAATATTTGTTTGTTGGAGTTTGGAATTATCACAGATTATATAACAATTAATAAAGGATAGCAAGGGTGCAAGATCTTGGGGTGAGATTTAAACAAAACTTCCAGCGGACCAATGCTGTGGAAATGCTACAGCATTGTGTCTTTCAACACTTCCGTTTACCATCTACTTTTCAGGTTGCCCTCTCGGGTTTTCTGCCATTCACTACTGATCTAGCAGCCACTAAACCCATCTCTGGTGTTTATGTGTCAGAACTATCAATAGCAAGAAGAGTCATTCCAAGTATACGGATAAACAAATCTCTTTGTTAAAATCACTCTCTCGAGCCGATTCCCATATCAGTTAAGTTGACGTGTTCTTAGTGGGCCATTTATGACTCGCACTCTACACTATTACCATCCATACAGATGATCAACTTATTGGGCAAAATCAACCAGAAAGAACAGAGGTGACAAATCTCTTTGCCAGTCGCTCTCTTAAGCTTACTTTCTTTGTCATTCGGATTGACGTGCATATCAATGACTCATCTCTGAGACCATGGCACTTTAACACTTTCAAAGTGATCATCCGTCTAGAAGTAACTTGAATAATTTATAAAACTTAACATGAAATGGTGAACATCATTATTGAGAAACGATGTCCACTTTTCATTATGTTTAAAAACTCACCCTTTAATCTCACACCCAAGCTATTTAAATCTAGCTACTCATACTGAAATGTAAATTACGAGAAATATAAATTTCATAAATAAAAGACATTAAGTAAAGACGTAAATGTAAATGACTTAAATATAAAGTGCAAGAATTTAAAGATTATGAATTAGTGCAGCAATGCTATGAACAATGCTGCAGCAACTCATCAAAGCTATGAATATTAAGAACAAGATGAAGAACAAGATGAAGATCATAAGTTAGAAATGCATAAATTAAAGAGAGGTTCTGGACTTCAGCTATGATAACTGATCCATACAAAGTTGTGTATCTAAAAACTCAAACATACTACTTCTATTTATACTAAAACAAAAGAGGAAGCCATACTAACTTTACTATTTAAGCACTATTCAATAAGTACACAATACTATAGTGCCCATGCTTCCCATGTTGATCTGTCGAGAGCTGAACAAAAAATTCACCAAGCATTTGATATTAATTCTTCTAGAAGCTGGCTGAGTCATACCCAAAAATTAGCATCAAAAAGTCTTCTAGAAGTGTTCTCTTCATTCCAATCATCAGCTTTCAATGCTGTAGCATTGGTTAGGGGGTTGCACTATATAAATAAACATAATAAGTCTTCTTAAAACAGTAAATGACAGGTAAATCATAGTCTTAGCTCCATTAAACAAAGGTTAAAAATAAGTAATAGAAATGACTCAAATGTTGGGGTAAAATAGCAAATCCTACTTAAAAAAGATAAGAAAGAGATGCAATATGCATTAATAAATAATGCATATCAGATGTTTACCAAGCGTTTACTAGGTAAATATTTATTAGGTGTCACTTACCTTGTGGGTGTATGACAATAATCGATAATCTTATCCGATAAGAGGCATATAAGACCGATAGTCTTATTGAGTAATAAAGTGGGAAAACTCTTACACGGTTAGTATTTACTGGTAAGAGACACTTACAAACAATACATTATGATGGTCAAGAATGTTATCCGATAAAATGAGTTATTGTGGTGGATGTTACCGATAAGCATTTACCTGGTAAACATTTGATGAACGATCTTTAGTTTGTTAACAACAAGATATAGGGTACCAACATTTAGAATCGTGCTATAGTTAGCGCCACAATGAAATTTTGATGACTATTAACCAATTCGGTTTTCATGCCACGGAGGTCAATGATAGATGCAATTTACCTTCTAACATGCTTTATGGAAGAGTATAGAGATCACAAGAATTATTTACAGATGTTATATGTATTTTGCTTAAAAAAATTCATGAAATATAGTTTTTTTCCTCGAAAACAATACCTTTTTCTTTTGAAACAGATGAAAAGTCTCCTTACATTACACCCTTTCAAACATTACTTTTGGATAGAGGTGGCCAAAAAACCGGGTCGGGCCGGGTCAGATTGGGTCTCGTGATGAACCAGAACACTATTACAAAGCCCGAGCTTTGGTTGGGCCCGGGCCAGACCGGGCTTGAGCACAAATATTCGGGCCCTATTAGGCTTTTATAAAACCGGGCCTTCACAAAAAAATATTTTTTTTAATTTATAAATGTTATTCTAATTATCTAATACACTTAAAAATGTGTAATTGAGAAGTTGCGAAAAACGAACACGAGGTAGCGAGAAATCGAGAATTTTGAGCGAGAATTTTGAGCGAGAATTGCGTTTTTTGCGTTTTGTTACTTGGTATGTAACCCCATACACTCACTATCCTATTTATAGTGTGAGGAATGCTTAAAAACAAGAAAACGGCTATTTTTTCTCAAAAACGGTCATAATACCGTAAAACGGCTCTTTTTTTAAAATGTAAACGGGTCGGGCTTGAGTCTGGGCCTCAATCAGGCTTCGGGCCGGGCCGGTGAAACCTCCAAAATGTTGGCCCGGTTATAACCAACGGGCTTAGGCCCAAGCTTTGGGCAGACCGGGTCTCAGGCTTCTGGCGGGCCAGGTCGGATCCGGGCCCAAATGGCCACCTCTACTTTTGGATTAGAAATATTGGGTTTGGTTAGTTCATTTGGTTTCTATGGATTAATAATTAATAAATTCGATCAAATTAATAATGTGTCAAGTGATTTCTTTAGTGTTATAAAATATTTTGAAACATTAAAAATCGAGTATAATGATATTAAATAAATAATAAGTAATAATAAAACAGTTTGAAATACAAAAACATGTGTGTGTATATATTACGGTAGATGCTTTTAAGCTATCTACTCTTGGGGGCTGTTTGACAGTTGCTGAATGGTTTGGTGCAGAATGGTTGAGAGGCTCTCTATGATTAAGTGTAGCATGAAATTTGATTGTTTGGTAACTGTTCTAAATGGTAATTCTGAATGACAACAAATTACCATTTTAACCCTCAACAACAAAAAACCAAACAAAACAAAACAAAACACAAAACAATATTTGGTAAATCAAAAAACCAACAGTAGCATCAAGTTTGAAAACTCAAGCATATTGAAAACTCATAATGAAAACAGTAGCATCAAGAAATGGGATATCAAATTGTCATCAAACACACAGATTGAATGCCATGATGTAACAACCCACTCCAAACAATCATGCCAAAAGCTATATCTTTAAATTAAAACGCCAAAGATGGCTCAATGTAATACATTAAACAGATTACAAACTGGGTTTGCGGAAATAACCCTAACTACAGCTGAGATCGTAACTACGAGGTAAAAGGAAGGCCCTCTAATACTTCTGTATGCAACCTCCGTCTCACGCCTTGCCAACTTCTAAGCAAGCTATCGACTACCTGCTTACCTAAAAGGTTTTAGTTTTGAAAAGCGAGGGTTAGACCATGAGGTCTAGTGAGTTCCCTCAAAAGCTCAACGCAAGTATACATCGAGATCTAATGTCGTCTTTTCAAGTAATAAAATGGTAAAATACCAGATATCGTTCCCACAGAGATTGGAGTAAAAGCGCAATAAAAGTCTAATAAAAGAGATGATTTCCAATGATCAGTTCGAAGACAATATTTGTTTGTTTGGAGTTGGATTATCACAGATGATATAAAACAGATAATAAAGAAAGCAAGCAAGGGTGTAAGACGTTGGGGTGAAGCTTAATTATAAATTCCAGCAGACCAATGCTATGTCAATGCCCTTCCGGATCTTCAACATTATATTATTAATCTAGCTTTCAACAACCCATTCTTGGTGATGTATCAGGACTATTAATAATAAAATGATGCCTTTCAAATATATGGATAAACAAATTACTTTGTTAAAAATCACTCTTAATCTGTTAAGTTGACGTGTCTGAGTGGTCCATTCCTGATACACACTCTACACTTTTACCATCATCACGATGACCAACTTATCGGGCAAAATCAACCTAGAAAAGACAGAGACGACAAATTCCTTTGTCAGTATCTCTTCCAAGTCTTACTTTCTTTGTCATTCGGATTGACGTGCATATCAATGGCTCATTCTTGATGCCATGGCACTTTAACACTTTCAAAGTGATCAAAACGTCATGAAGTAAACTTATCTTTATAAAACTTAACATGAAATGGTGAACATCATTATTGAGAAATAATGCCCACTATTCTTTATAATTAAAACTTCACCCTTTAATCTCACACCCGAGCTATAAAACTTAGCTACTCATACTTGTATTTAAATTGCAATAAATGTAAATTACTGAAATTAAATACATAATGTAAATGACGTAAAAGTAAATGACAATAATGTAAAGAACAATAATTAAAAACAATGAAGAAGTGCAGCAATGTTGTCGGCAATGCTGCAGCAACTCATATGTTTGAACTATAAAAAGAAGAAGATGAAGAAGATAACTTGCATAAAATTGAAGAAAGCATAAAAATGGATTCAAATCAGTTTGTGAACTGATTTCCCCTCTCTAAAACAAAGCTAGAACACTCCTATTTATACACAAATGGAGTGAAGACAAGGCCATACCAAAACACAACAACTACTACTATTAATGTACCATACATGCACTATTCATGGTACTAAATACTATGCTAAGGAGATGTCAATTGTACTAAGGATATTACAACACTCCAAGTCTATTTTAGGATGTAACCAAGGCATTGAAATTCAGATTGCATGCTGCTGTCTTTCCCAAAAATTTCGCATTTCCAGCTTTGTTCTTCATCTCGTTGCCATCAGTCTTGGATGCTGCAGCATTGAAGTAGCATTGCCTGCAGTTTTCTTTATTTTTAGCCATTCTACTTAGTAAAACAAGTAAAATCCATCACTTAGCTCCATGATTAATAAAGATACAAATAAGAGAATAAAATGACACAAAAGTTGGGATAAAACAAAATATTATATATAAAAATATAAGAAAAAGACACAATATGCATTAAATAAATAATGCATATCAGCACTATTCAATAAGTACACAATACTATAGTGCCCATGCTTCCCATGTTGATCTGTCGAGAGCTGAACAAAAAATTCACCAAGCATTTGATATTAATTCTTCTAGAAGCTGGCTGAGTCATACCCAAAAATCAGCACCAAAAAGTCTTCTAGAAGTGTTCTCTTCATTCCAATCATCAGCTTTCAATGCTGTAGCATTGGTTAGGGGGCTGCACTATATAAATAAACATAATAAGCCTTCTTAAAACAGTAAATGACAGGTAAATCATAGTCTTAGCTCCATTAAACAAAGGTTAAAAATAAGTAATAGAAATGACTCAAATGTTGGGGTAAAATAGCAAATCCTACTTAAAAAAGATAAGAAAGAGATGCAATATGCATTAATAAATAATGCATATCACACCCTCAAATTTAAAGTGTTGTTTGTCCCCAAACAACTAAATAGACCTAAAGAAAAGAAAATGACTCAATTTTGAAATTTCTCGCTAGAATACGGCATTAAGTGCCTACATTATGTACATCGTATCTATGAACTAAGTAGCCTTTTATAAATCCCTTGTCATTCATTTAACCCCAAGTGTGTGTGTGTGTGTCATAGGCTAGCACCACTCTTCCCTTTGTTGGACTCCAACACATCCTATAATTAAAGTCAATAGGGCTTTATCGGGTTTCTCTTTGGCGTATCTTTTCTCACCAAGCCTTTTCTCACAACAAATTTTTTTTTTTGTTTTTTTTTTAAATTTGGCATTTTGTGCACTTTTCTTGTTGGATTTTTGTACCTTACCCCTATGCGGCATTTTTGGTATCTTTTCCTCATGCATATCAAGTGAGAGCTTTGCTCTTTTTGGTTGATCTTTTCATGCTTTTTTTAAGGTGTAACCTTCCCACCCTTAAATTTGGGACTTACAATGTCCTCATTGTAATATTTAAGTATGTAAGTGTATCAAGGATACAAATGGCTCTTTGGATTTATGAAAAGAAGGCCTAAATCATCCTTTAAAAGTGTCTAGGATGTGTGAGTCAAATTGAATCCCAAGAAGAGAGTGGCTAGTTCTAACATGAACACACGACTTTTAAGCAAACTCATGACGTTAAGGAATTATTCGGGCTATAAAATCAAAGACACATGATGTACCTAATGCATTTATCTATCAAGAGAAAATAAACCTAAAAATTAAAATGACACTATCCCAGACTCAAAAATTAAAATAAATGGAAGCTAAGGAAAATGAAATGGACCTGTCCTACTCTTTAAGAGTAGGCTGTGTGCCTGCGGATGCCCCTGCGACTGCTGCAGCATCCATCTCCTGCCTCCTTTCCATCAGTAACCCGATTCTGTCAGCTCGCAACTCCGCAATTTCCTTGACCAACTTCCTATTCTCAGCCTTTACCTTCTTCATTCTGGCCAAGATCTTCTTAATCTTTCTCGCATTCTCTGATTCGCCACCTTTTCTCACTTCTTTCACCGCAACTTTCATTTTATTTACCAGGTCTTCAAATCTTGTGTCCATTGCAACATCCTGCTTGGTTATACTTTCGATGATCTGGCTGTTCTGTGCTAGAATATCTTGCATCATCCCAACAATGTCGTCCTTGCTCGACTTTCCTTGCCTCAACCGGATTACACTCTTCATATCTATCGCATATTTTTCATCTCCCTCGGTTTGCACAATGTCTTCCTCATACTGAGGAATACCTGCAGCTGTGAGAAACTTCGAAAGCAAACCAGGGTAGAAAAACTTTCCCTGGTTTCTTTTCCCACAATACTTGATACCGCTAAGAATAACATCTCCCACATTTATCGTCTTTCCGCTCATGATACAATAAAGCAATATCATTCTCTCACAATTAATTGTGCTATCATGCGTGGTCGGACACAGTGAGCTTCGGATAAAGCTCATCCAGACATTTGCATCAGGCAAGAGATTAATCGCTCTAAAAATCCTCATTTTAAAATTAGCATGCGGTTCCCATGCAGAATCAGGCCTACCCACCACCTTAATCATATTGTCTAACTCTGCTTTTGTGGCTGTTTTAACAAGAGTATCATAATCTGTGACTAGTGGTGATGTGAGGCCTAAAAAAGTATTGACGGCCTCGGCGGTAATGTGAATAGTCACACCTCTCACAGTAATCAAAGGTGGTGTGCAATGTTGAAACTCAACATAAAATTCTTTGATAAGAGTTAAGTTGTATGACTCTTTTACCTCGCAAAACTTAGCCCAACCACGGCTGTTAACAATGTTGCTGATGAACTCGAATTCTTCTAAACTTGCCTTATCAAAACCTTTGTCGATTAGCCCTGTTTTCTTACTCTGCGCTTCAAACAAATCTTTAGCTTTCTTCTTGCTAAACCCGTTCAGTGCTCTTTTCGGTCGAGGGATGATATGTGGTTGTGAAGTTCCCGCATCCGAATGCTTCCTGGATGATTCTGCATCACCTTTTTTTCTGCTTTGTTTTCCGAGCAGCGACAGTTTTCTTCCTTGCCTGTTTTCCCTTCTTTTTATTCTGCTCGGTACCTGAAATGTTAGGCTCCTGCATATTTTCAGAGGATTTTCTTTTCCTTTGTGTAGGTTTATCCCTCCCACCGGAATGGTCAACGATTTCCATGGTTTGGTCCTCATCTCCAAGTTCCTGATGCTCATGTGCAAGTTCGTTTAAGTCCGGAATGGAGTTGGTTGTCTCTGTGTTACTGTGAATGGGGGTTGTATTCGCATCCACATCTCCTTTTTTCGAATAGCTTCCCCTCACCATTGCCTTGGTGAGTCTCGGTTTAGGCACCACACTGTCGATAATGGGGGTGGAAGAAACTAGGGTTTCCGGTCGTGAGTCCGTCTCCACAGTGGTGGTTTCGATCGAATCCGTCGATGGGATTTCTTGGGTTGGGTTTTCGGGTATAATAGGAATGGGGTTATTTGGTTGGGGTTCGACCACCGTAGACGAAGAGACGACGACGGTGGTGTTCGGTGGTGGTTGCGACGGCGAGGGTTTCGACGGCGGTGGTTTCGACGGCGGTGGTTTCGACGACGAGGGTTTCGACGGCGAGGGTTTCGACGGCGAGGGTTTCGACGACGGTGGTTTCGACGGCGAGGGTTTACCAGTGGGGTCCGACCGTTCGGCTTCGTTGGTGGCGTGCGTGTCTGGACTCGTCGTCTCCGGCTGTTGGATGGTTTCCTGCCGTCGAGTGCTTCTTCTCACGATATTGCGTCGATTAGCAGGAACTTTTACCCTTGCCATTGTGGTTGATTTCCTTGGTGAAGAGTGATGAGGAGAAAATTGGTGTCGAGAAGACAGAGACAAAGATAGGTTTTTCTAGAATAAAGGAAGGGAAAAGGTTTCTTTTAATGGGCTTACAAAAAGTAACCTGATTGATTTGCTTGTCCTCATAAATGAACTATGCTGGTTGTATATAAAAAAGAAAGTACTTTCCTTAGTTAACCTTTAAAAGTACTTATAATAATAAAGAAAACAAACCAACCCATACCTATCCCATGTGCCATTCCTACCTACTAAAAGAAAGAGATAAAGAAACTGGATTTGTTAGGACAAAAAGGACAACCAACTTCTTTTTGGCAACACTCTTGGCTAAAATACTATTCCTAGTACCTTTAAGGAAAGCCAACAAGTTATCAAAAATGATGATCTCTTTTCTTAAGCATGCTCCTGAAATTAACACACTCCAGATTTATACACTCTTCCAGCAAAAGTAGCAGGGCCCACATTCAGATTTTTCAAAACTTTTCCTCTTTACAAAGCTAAGGTTTGGATGTTGAACTGATGCTACAGCATCCCATGCTTATATTTTGTTCCTAAAAGGATGACATCCTATAAAGCAGTAGTTTTAAGCTAGGAAATTAGAACTAAAGAATATTTACAAACAAGTATAGACTAGAAAGAGTCCACGGCTTTTTATGAAGTTTTCCTCAAAGCGTAGCCAATTCCACAGAGCAATGCTCTGGGAATGCTACAGCATTGTGATATGCTTTCACTCTCTGGCCATTTACTTTGAAAATGCTGCTATTCTCAGGGTTTATCAAGTCAATAGCCCCAAAGGGATAGACTTTGTGGATGGTAAAAGGACCAGACCATCTACTCTTGAGTTTTCCTGGAAACAGTTTCAGTCTTGAGTTGAACAAAAGGACCTGTTGTCCTTCTTTGAATTCTCTGGGTTGGATTCTTTTATCATGCCATTTTTTGGTCTTCTCTTTATAGAGTTTGGCATTCTCATAGGACACGTTCCTATGCTCTTCCATTTCACAGAGTTGCAATTTCCTTTTGTTTCCAGCCTTATCTAAAGCCATATTTAGCTCTTTGATAGCCCAATATGCTTTATACTCAAGTTCCAAAGGCAAGTGACAGGCTTTTCCAAAGACTAGCTTATATGGGGACATACCAATTGGTGTTTTGAAAGCAGTTCTGTATGCCCATAAAGCATCATCCAGTTTAAAAGCCCAGTCTTTCCTGGTTGGTTTTACCACTTTTTCTAAAATGCTTTTGATTTCCCTGTTTGACAGCTCAGCCAGTCCATTGGTCTGTGGGTGGTATGCAGTAGCTATCCTGTGCCTAACATTGTATTTTTCAAGAACTCCTTGCAACAATTTATTTACAAAATGGGTACCCTCATCACTAATGAGTGCTCTGGGGGTACCAAATCTTGTAAAAATATGTTTTTGAAGAAATTTAATTACAGTTTTTGCATCACTGTTAGCACAAGCTATTGCTTCCACCCACTTTGAGACGTAATCAACAGCCACTAGAATGTATTGGTAATTGTTGGATGGTGGAAAAGGTCCCATAAAATCTATTCCCCACACATCAAACAATTCTACTTCCAAGATTCCATTTAAAGGCATTTCATTTCTTTGAGAAATGGAACCAGTCCTTTGACATTCATTACATCTTTTGGCAAAATTGTGGGAATCTTGGAAGAGAGTCGGCCAATAGAAACCAGATTGTAATACCTTGGCTGCAGTCCTTTGACCTCCAAAGTGACCTCCATATGCTGAAGTGTGGCAATGGTGTATGATTTCTGCCACATCATTTTCTGGAACACACCTTCTCAAGATTTGATCTGCACCAAGTCTAAACAGAAAAGGGTCATCCCAAAGATAAAACTTAGCATCATGAAAAAACTTTTTAAGCTTATGGCCAGTACAATCAGGAGGTTTGATGCCACATGATAAGTAGTTTGCAAAATCAGCATACCAAGGGATGCTGGATGAATGTTGCAGCATCAAGATTTTCTCATCTGGGAAGGTTTCAATGATATCTCCTTCCCCTTTCTTTTCCATTAGGTTCTCTAACCTAGACAAATGGTCTGCTACTTGGTTGTTTACTCCTTTTCTATCCACAATCTCTAGGTCAAACTCTTGCAACAACAGAACCCACCTAATCAACCTAGGTTTGGCATCCTTCTTAGAGATTAAGTACTTAATGGCAGCATGATCTGTATGCACAATGACTTTTGTTCCTACTAAGTATGACCTAAATCTCTCAAAAGCAAATACTACAGCCAAGAGTTCTTTTTCAGTTGTTGTGTAGTTGATTTGTGCTTCATTCAAAGTTTTACTTGCATAATAAATTGAATGAAACACTTTTTCTTTCCTTTGACCTAAGACAGCTCCTACAGCCCAGTCACTTGCATCACACGTGAATTCAAAAGGTTTTTCCCAATTTGGGGCCACAACCACTGGAGCAGTTACCAAAGCTTCCTTTAAAGTAATGAATGCATTTCTACATTCATCATTGAAATCAAATTTGTGGTCATTTTGTAAAAGCAAACACAAAGGTTTTGAGATTTTTGAAAAGTCTTTTATAAACCTTCTGTAAAATCCCGCATGACCAAGAAAGCTTCTAATTCCTTTTACAGTGGTTGGTTCAGGTAGTTTTTCAATTACTTCCAATTTGGCTTTGTCTACCTCAACTCCCCTTTTTGAAATCAAGTGCCCAAGAACTATTCCTTCTTTGACCATGAAATGACACTTTTCCCAGTTTAGGACTAAATCCGTTTTTCACACCTTTCTAGATTCTTTTTCAAGTTTTCCAAGCAATTATCAAAAGATGAGCCATATACAGAAAAATCATCCATAAATATTTCAATGGAATCTTCAAGCATATCAGAAAATATGGACATCATACATCTTTGAAAAGTTGCAGGAGCATTACAGAGACCAAAAGGCATTCTCCTAAAGGCAAAAGTACCATAGGGGCAAGTGAAGGTGGTCTTTTCTTGATCCTCGGGTGAAATGGCTATTTGATTGTAACCGGAATATCCATCTAAAAAGCAGTAATATTAACAAATGGTAGAGGAAAATGGTCCTTTTGTGTAGCTGTGTTGAGCTTACGGTAGTCCATGCAAATTCTCCATCCCGAAACTACTCTAGTTGGGATGAGTTCATTCTTTTCATTGGCCACTACAGTAAAACCTCCCTTCTTAGGGACACATTGGACAGGACTAACCCAAGAGCTACTGGCTATAGGAAAAATGATTCCCGCATCTAACCATTTTAACACTTCCTTTTTCACTACTTCTTTCATGACAGGGTTTAGCCTTCTTTGTGGTTCAATGGATGCGAAGTTCTTGTCTTCTAAGATGATCTTATGTTGACAAATGGAGGGACTAATCCCTCTAAGGTCAGCAATGGTCCATCCTATGGCTTTTGAGTGTAATTTCAACAAATCCACTAACTTCTTTTCCTGATGCAATTCTAAAGAGGATGAAATGATAACAGGCAGTTTGTTCTCATCTTTTAGAAAAGCATACTTTAAATGGGATGGGAGTTGTTTCAACTCCAGGTCAGGTGGTGAAATGATTGATGGTGTGAAAGTCTTTTGTTCACTAGGCTCCAAAGATTCAAACTTAGCAACAGTCTCCTCTATAATCTTCTCATCATCATCATCATATTCCTCATCATCCTCTTCTTCCAAACTACAAATTTCCTTAACTCCTTCCTCATTACACAGGTTTTCAATCACACTAAGGCCAGAACATTCTTCCATATCATCAGGGTATTTCATAGAATTGAAGACATTGAATGTGACTTTTTGGTCTTGAAGTCTCATGGTCAACTCTCCCTTTTGGACATCTATCAAAGTTCTTCCAGTGGCTAAGAAAGGTCTTCCTAATAGAATAGGAATATCTTGGTCAGCCTCAAAATCTAAGATGATAAAGTCAGCAGGAAAGATGAATTTGTCAACCTGAACTAAGACATCTTCAATTTTACCCTTAGGATAGGCAATGGTTTTGTCAGCTAAGATGAGTGTGACAGTGGTTGGTCTAGCTTCTCCTATACCTAAACTCTTGAAAATAGACAAAGGCATAAGATTGACACTTGCTCCCAAATCACATAAGGCTTTTCCAACTTCTTTCCCACCTATGGAACAGGGAATGGTAAAACTCCCTGGATCTTTGAGTTTTGGTGGAATTTTGTTGGTTAAGAGAGCACTACACCCTTCAGTCATGGCCACAGTTTCATATTCAGTCAACTTCTTTTTCTTGCTTAAAATGTCTTTAAGAAATTTGGCATAACTGGGCATCTGCTCGATTGCTTCAACAAGGGGTATGTTGATATGCAATTGTTTAAACACATCCAAATATTTCTTGAATTGCAATTCTTCCTTATTATTCTTTAACCTTTGGGGAAAAGGAACATAAGAAGGAATTGGTTCAATGATGGCTTTCTTTGTTTGTGTTGAGCTTGTAGGGTGGACTTCCTCCACCCTCAAATTTGTATCATTGATACCTTGTGTTATGTTTTCTTTGACAACATCTTTGGGTTTGTTGACTTCAATTTCTACTGTGTCTTCCTTTGGGATTGAGGTTTTTGGCTCTAAGTCCTTAGGATATGGTTCTTCTAGGATGGTGGGTAATGATGTAGTATTAGACTTGGACTTTGGCTGTTTTTCTATTTCAGCTTGGGTTTTGGATACATACGGAGGTTTTTGCGTTTTATTTTTAACAACAAATTTAGGTTTTTCAAAAACCTTTTTAATTGGCATACAATCACATTTTTCAATACACGTATTTGAACCAATGCCTTTTCGGCAATTAATGCGATTAGACATATTTAGCATTTTTAACACTTTATCATTGCTATTTTGAAATGCATTAGCTAACAGATTATCTTTTTCATATAAATCGCATTTAGCTTTTAAACATGCATTATCATTTTCAAGTATATCGCATTTTGTACATAAAATATTTTCACATGTTCTTTTCTCTAAACATGCAATTTTATCATTTAAGACAATGCAAGATTTGCAAACAATATTTTCACTTAATTTATTTTCTAATTTAGTGATAACATCTAAATCATAAGCAGATTTTTGTTTACCGTCATCTATTTCTTTTTTATATGCGGATACGGTTTCTTTTAAATTAGAGATTTCATCTTTATACCTATTTGCAAGAGCGGCCATATCATGAAATGATTTATATAATTCGTCAAGATTATTTTCATCGTCACTATAATAATTATCACTATAATTATTATCATAATTATTTTTAGAAGAATATGATGAAGATACCTCATTATCATGGTCGGCCATGAAACAAAAATTTTTGGCCTCATTTATGCTTGCGCTCAACGCGCCTCCAACTAAAGCTTTTGGTGTGTTGATTTGTTTTGCTCGTTTCGGACACACACTTGCATAGTGATCCTTGTCACCACACACATAGCAAAAGCCTTTCTTTTTATTGGCTTTTTCATCGTCGCTAGATTCGTCATATTTGTCTTCACTTTTATGGACGTTGCGACTTTGGTTTTTACCACCACGACGGTAGTCTCCATTTTCTTGAAACCTATCATTATTAGCAAACGTTTTGTTAGATAAAAGTTTAGAAAGTTTTCTTACCAACTTGACTAAATCGTCAAGATTTTCGGGTTCGTCATCGGATGAGCTAGCTTCTTCCTCCTCTTCCTTTTCCTCTTCTTTTGAGGCAACGACTTTGAGAGCGATGGATTTCTTTTTGACTTGCTCCCGGACTTGATTTCTTTTTAGTGCGATTTCGTGCACTTTAAGATTGCCGATGAGATCATCGAGCTTCATAGTTGCGAGATCTCGGGAGTCTTCCAAGGATGTGATTTTTGCCATCCACTCCGAAGGAAGTGCTCGAAGAATTTTCCTTACATAATCCTCATTAGGATAAGTACGACCTAATCCCTTCAAGGTAGTCATAATGAGGTTAAAACGTTTAAACATTGAGTCGATTGACTCATCTTTTGACATTTCAAATAGTTCATAATCATGAACAAGAATATTTATTTTAGAGCTTTTAACTTGAGTATTTCCACGATGAGTGTCACTCAAGCTTTGCCAGATTTGATTAGCAGTTTTACAGGTATATACTCTTTCTATTTCATCGGAAGTTAAAGCAGCATATAATATATTTTTAGCCTCAAAATTTAAACAAAAATGAGATTCTTCAGCGGGAGTCCATTCTTTTAAAGGTTTATCAATAATAAGATCATCTTTTACAATAGTAGGATTAAAATTCCCATTTTCTATAATATCCCAAATCTTTTGATTTTTGCCACGCACGTGACATTCAAATAGCTCGGCCCAAATGCCAAACTTTTCAGTATCTATCAAAGGGGGTTTTGAAAACACAAAATTAGTTTGTTGAGCCATTTAAAAGAATTAAAGAAATAACTTTAAAAATTTAAACAGATAATTTTTGAAAGCCCTGCTCTGATACCAAATGTTAGACAACCTAAGGGGGGGTAAGGTTGTATTTAAAATCTTTTACTTTCAAAAATTCTTTTACAAATAAATATAGTACAGAAACAGTATAAATAAATCAGAGTATACAAATAATAACGAAGAGTGTAAATATAAACAAATACACAGAGATTATATAAATAAATATAAATGCAAAGCAGTTTATATAAACAAATATAATAAAGCACAGCGGAATAAATAAAGAGATAAAGGTTAGAGATACTTGACACAGAGATTTACTGATTTACCACCAACTGTGATAAACCAGCAGCCGAGACACTTCCCGACACGATCCAATAAATGTATTCTTTACGGTAGAATACAAACCAAGTACAAAGGTAACGTAATTGATTCTCAAGCTTCTGCTATGAGATGTACAGGATCACACACCCGTTATTCAAATGCTTACAAGAGGAGTATAACTCACAATGGGTAATCACTCTTGTATAATATCTCACACTTGGATATTTTATAAAAAATGTTTTATAAAATATATATATATAAATGAGAGAGCTGAGAGTGTGGTTGCTGCTTGTTGTTACTGTTGTATTTTGGTCTTTATCACCAGCATCTTCTTTTATACCAAGGAAGCTCCAACGGAAACATGAGGCGCGGTATACCGCCAAATGCACGCGGTATACCGCCGTCAGAAAAAGTAACTGACACACCAACGGCTACATGCAAAGTTGACAGGAATTACGTACCCGCGGTATACCGGCTGGGACTCGCGGTATACCGCCGTCAGGAAAAGTAACTTTCAACCAATCAGAATTGTACACCGAGCCTGCCGCGGTATACCGGCTGAACAGCCGCGGTATACCGGCCGTAGTGTACCCGCGGTATACCGGCTGTACCGCCGCGGTATACCGCCGTCAGAAAAAGGACTTTCCAGGACGCAACCAAATCTGCTGGATCTTCTCAATAAACTTATTTAAATAAATTATTTAAGGTTTTTAGAAATATCCAAGTGGTATATTATTTTAGGGTGTTTATCATTATTAGTTATAAACAATAATGACGACGTAAACACTTCCGTCTTTGAACCCTTCAGATTAAATCTTCGTGTTCTTCAACAACTGCACACTTGGATTAAATTGTTAGATAAACAATAATACGGTGTGTTTGTAATCATCAAAATAAATATATATAAATATATAGAGATGTGGTACACTTGCACCAACAATCTCCCCCTTTTTGATGATGACAAACACAACCGCTAAGCAAGAGCATATGCGGTTTCTCTCCCCCGTTTGTCGAAGCAAAAAAAAGGGTTAAGAAAGACGGTATGCTTCCCCTCGAGAGATGCTCCCCCTCAAAATATGCATATAATTGAGGTAGCATAAACTCATGGGTAAAAGAGCTAAAACGCTCCCCCTCAAATTAATAACGATATCAATTTGATTTTATAAAATTTGAGGGATAAAATAAAATGCAAAAAGCAATAGAGACAAAGATATACAAACCAATACGAAACACTTGCACCAAAACGGATCTTAAGGCTTCAATTTTCGGTTAATTTTATGTGATTTAAAAAAATCACCACGTATTATGACCTCGTCAGGTAACCACGTATTATAACCTCGGCAGGTAACCACGTATTATAACCTCGGCAGGTAACCACGTATTATAACCTCGGCAGGTAACCACGTATTATAACCTCGGCAGGTAACCACGTATTATAACCTCGGCAGGTAACCACGTATTATAACCTCGGCAGGTAACCACGTATTATAACCTCGGCAGGTAACCACGTATTATAACCTCGGCAGGTAACCACGTATTATAACCTCGGCAGGTAACCACGTATTATAACCTCGGCAGGTAACACCTACAAAAGGCAAAGAAAATTTTTCGTGGTACCCTTTTCTTATGGGTCCTTTTAACAGTTAGTATAAAACATAAACTGCAAAAAATATGTTGTCGACATAAAACAAACACGACAAACATACAAAGCCATATAAATGGTTTAAAACCACAAACGCATTCCACCCGGATTATCAACATTAAACATTCCTTTCGGAATCCATTTTCTAACCATTTTTATTTTACGATCGTATTTATCATAGACGTAAAATGAAGCATGCAAATTTACATTATTCTTTGGTCTAGAAAATTTGCTATTATACATGCAAGCATACGGTTTCCTCGGCATATAATTCACATTATTCATTTTGGATACATACGGAGGTTTTTGCGTTTTATTTTTAACAACAAATTTAGGTTTTTCAAAAACCTTTTTAATTGGCATACAATCACATTTTTCAATACACGTATTTGAACCAATGCCTTTTCGGCAATTAATGCGATTAGACATATTTAGCATTTTTAACACTTTATCATTGCTATTTTGAAATGCATTAGCTAACAGATTATCTTTTTCATATAAATCGCATTTAGCTTTTAAACATGCATTATCATTTTCAAGTATATCGCATTTTGTACATAAAATATTTTCACATGTTCTTTTCTCTAAACATGCAATTTTATCATTTAAGACAATGCAAGATTTGCAAACAATATTTTCACTTAATTTATGTTCTAATTTAGTGATAACATCTAAATCATAAGCAGATTTTTGTTTACCGTCATCTATTTCTTTTTTATATGCGGATACGGTTTCTTTTAAATTAGAGATTTCATCTTTATACCTATTTGCAAGAGCGGCCATATCATGAAATGATTTATATAATTCGTCAAGATTATTTTCATCGTCACTATAATAATTATCACTATAATTATTATCATAATTATTTTTAGAAGAATATGATGAAGATACCTCATTATCATGGTCGGCCATGAAACAAAAATTTTTGGCCTCATTTATGCTTGCGCTCAACGCGCCTCCAACTAAAGCTTTTGGTGTGTTGATTTGTTTTGCTCGTTTCGGACACACACTTGCATAGTGATCCTTGTCACCACACACATAGCAAAAGCCTTTCTTTTTATTGGCTTTTTCATCGTCGCTAGATTCGTCATATTTGTCTTCACTTTTATGGACGTTGCGACTTTGGTTTTTACCACCACGACGGTAGTCTCCATTTTCTTGAAACCTATCATTATTAGCAAACGTTTTGTTAGATAAAAGTTTAGAAAGTTTTCTTACCAACTTGACTAAATCGTCAAGATTTTCGGGTTCGTCATCGGATGAGCTAGCTTCTTCCTCCTCTTCCTTTTCCTCTTCTTTTGAGGCAACGACTTTGAGAGCGATGGATTTCTTTTTGACTTGCTCCCGGACTTGATTTCTTTTTAGTGCGATTTCGTGCACTTTAAGATTGCCGATGAGATCATCGAGCTTCATAGTTGCGAGATCTCGGGAGTCTTCCAAGGATGTGATTTTTGCCATCCACTCCGAAGGAAGTGCTCGAAGAATTTTCCTTACATAATCCTCATTAGGATAAGTACGACCTAATCCCTTCAAGGTAGTCATAATGAGGTTAAAACGTTTAAACATTGAGTCGATTGACTCATCTTTTGACATTTCAAATAGTTCATAATCATGAACAAGAATATTTATTTTAGAGCTTTTAACTTGAGTATTTCCACGATGAGTGTCACTCAAGCTTTGCCAGATTTGATTAGCAGTTTTACAGGTATATACTCTTTCTATTTCATCGGAAGTTAAAGCAGCATATAATATATTTTTAGCCTCAAAATTTAAACAAAAATGAGATTCTTCAGCGGGAGTCCATTCTTTTAAAGGTTTATCAATAATAAGATCATCTTTTACAATAGTAGGATTAAAATTCCCATTTTCTATAATATCCCAAATCTTTTGATTTTTGCCACGCACGTGACATTCAAATAGCTCGGCCCAAATGCCAAACTTTTCAGTATCTATCAAAGGGGGTTTTGAAAACACAAAATTAGTTTGTTGAGCCATTTAAAAGAATTAAAGAAATAACTTTAAAAATTTAAACAGATAATTTTTGAAAGCCCTGCTCTGATACCAAATGTTAGACAACCTAAGGGGGGGTAAGGTTGTATTTAAAATCTTTTACTTTCAAAAATTCTTTTACAAATAAATATAGTACAGAAACAGTATAAATAAATCAGAGTATACAAATAATAACGAAGAGTGTAAATATAAACAAATACACAGAGATTATATAAATAAATATAAATGCAAAGCAGTTTATATAAACAAATATAATAAAGCACAGCGGAATAAATAAAGAGATAAAGGTTAGAGATACTTGACACAGAGATTTACTGATTTACCACCAACTGTGATAAACCAGCAGCCGAGACACTTCCCGACACGATCCAATAAATGTATTCTTTACGGTAGAATACAAACCAAGTACAAAGGTAACGTAATTGATTCTCAAGCTTCTGCTATGAGATGTACAGGATCACACACCCGTTATTCAAATGCTTACAAGAGGAGTATAACTCACAATGGGTAATCACTCTTGTATAATATCTCACACTTGGATATTTTATAAAAAATGTTTTATAAAATATATATATATAAATGAGAGAGCTGAGAGTGTGGTTGCTGCTTGTTGTTACTGTTGTATTTTGGTCTTTATCACCAGCATCTTCTTTTATACCAAGGAAGCTCCAACGGAAACATGAGGCGCGGTATACCGCCAAATGCACGCGGTATACCGCCGTCAGAAAAAGTAACTGACACACCAACGGCTACATGCAAAGTTGACAGGAATTACGTACCCGCGGTATACCGGCTGGGACTCGCGGTATACCGCCGTCAGGAAAAGTAACTTTCAACCAATCAGAATTGTACACCGAGCCTGCCGCGGTATACCGGCTGAACAGCCGCGGTATACCGGCCGTAGTGTACCCGCGGTATACCGGCTGTACCGCCGCGGTATACCGCCGTCAGAAAAAGGACTTTCCAGGACGCAACCAAATCTGCTGGATCTTCTCAATAAACTTATTTAAATAAATTATTTAAGGTTTTTAGAAATATCCAAGTGGTATATTATTTTAGGGTGTTTATCATTATTAGTTATAAACAATAATGACGACGTAAACACTTCCGTCTTTGAACCCTTCAGATTAAATCTTCGTGTTCTTCAACAACTGCACACTTGGATTAAATTGTTAGATAAACAATAATACGGTGTGTTTGTAATCATCAAAATAAATATATATAAATATATAGAGATGTGGTACACTTGCACCAACAGTTCTCTAACCTAGACAAATGGTCTGCTACTTGGTTGTTTACTCCTTTTCTATCCACAATCTCTAGGTCAAACTCTTGCAACAACAGAACCCACCTAATCAACCTAGGTTTGGCATCCTTCTTAGAGATTAAGTACTTAATGGCAGCATGATCTGTATGCACAATGACTTTTGTTCCTACTAAGTATGACCTAAATCTCTCAAAAGCAAATACTACAGCCAAGAGTTCTTTTTCAGTTGTTGTGTAGTTGATTTGTGCTTCATTCAAAGTTTTACTTGCATAATAAATTGAATGAAACACTTTTTCTTTCCTTTGACCTAAGACAGCTCCTACAGCCCAGTCACTTGCATCACACGTGAATTCAAAAGGTTTTTCCCAATTTGGGGCCACAACCACTGGAGCAGTTACCAAAGCTTCCTTTAAAGTAATGAATGCATTTCTACATTCATCATTGAAATCAAATTTGTGGTCATTTTGTAAAAGCAAACACAAAGGTTTTGAGATTTTTGAAAAGTCTTTTATAAACCTTCTGTAAAATCCCGCATGACCAAGAAAGCTTCTAATTCCTTTTACAGTGGTTGGTTCAGGTAGTTTTTCAATTACTTCCAATTTGGCTTTGTCTACCTCAACTCCCCTTTTTGAAATCAAGTGCCCAAGAACTATTCCTTCTTTGACCATGAAATGACACTTTTCCCAGTTTAGGACTAAATCCGTTTTTCACACCTTTCTAGATTCTTTTTCAAGTTTTCCAAGCAATTATCAAAAGATGAGCCATATACAGAAAAATCATCCATAAATATTTCAATGGAATCTTCAAGCATATCAGAAAATATGGACATCATACATCTTTGAAAAGTTGCAGGAGCATTACAGAGACCAAAAGGCATTCTCCTAAAGGCAAAAGTACCATAGGGGCAAGTGAAGGTGGTCTTTTCTTGATCCTCGGGTGAAATGGCTATTTGATTGTAACCGGAATATCCATCTAAAAAGCAGTAATATTAACAAATGGTAGAGGAAAATGGTCCTTTTGTGTAGCTGTGTTGAGCTTACGGTAGTCCATGCAAATTCTCCATCCCGAAACTACTCTAGTTGGGATGAGTTCATTCTTTTCATTGGCCACTACAGTAAAACCTCCCTTCTTAGGGACACATTGGACAGGACTAACCCAAGAGCTACTGGCTATAGGAAAAATGATTCCCGCATCTAACCATTTTAACACTTCCTTTTTCACTACTTCTTTCATGACAGGGTTTAGCCTTCTTTGTGGTTCAATGGATGCGAAGTTCTTGTCTTCTAAGATGATCTTATGTTGACAAATGGAGGGACTAATCCCTCTAAGGTCAGCAATGGTCCATCCTATGGCTTTTGAGTGTAATTTCAACAAATCCACTAACTTCTTTTCCTGATGCAATTCTAAAGAGGATGAAATGATAACAGGCAGTTTGTTCTCATCTTTTAGAAAAGCATACTTTAAATGGGATGGGAGTTGTTTCAACTCCAGGTCAGGTGGTGAAATGATTGATGGTGTGAAAGTCTTTTGTTCACTAGGCTCCAAAGATTCAAACTTAGCAACAGTCTCCTCTATAATCTTCTCATCATCATCATCATATTCCTCATCATCCTCTTCTTCCAAACTACAAATTTCCTTAACTCCTTCCTCATTACACAGGTTTTCAATCACACTAAGGCCAGAACATTCTTCCATATCATCAGGGTATTTCATAGAATTGAAGACATTGAATGTGACTTTTTGGTCTTGAAGTCTCATGGTCAACTCTCCCTTTTGGACATCTATCAAAGTTCTTCCAGTGGCTAAGAAAGGTCTTCCTAATAGAATAGGAATATCTTGGTCAGCCTCAAAATCTAAGATGATAAAGTCAGCAGGAAAGATGAATTTGTCAACCTGAACTAAGACATCTTCAATTTTACCCTTAGGATAGGCAATGGTTTTGTCAGCTAAGATGAGTGTGACAGTGGTTGGTCTAGCTTCTCCTATACCTAAACTCTTGAAAATAGACAAAGGCATAAGATTGACACTTGCTCCCAAATCACATAAGGCTTTTCCAACTTCTTTCCCACCTATGGAACAGGGAATGGTAAAACTCCCTGGATCTTTGAGTTTTGGTGGAATTTTGTTGGTTAAGAGAGCACTACACCCTTCAGTCATGGCCACAGTTTCATATTCAGTCAACTTCTTTTTCTTGCTTAAAATGTCTTTAAGAAATTTGGCATAACTGGGCATCTGCTCGATTGCTTCAACAAGGGGTATGTTGATATGCAATTGTTTAAACACATCCAAATATTTCTTGAATTGCAATTCTTCCTTATTATTCTTTAACCTTTGGGGAAAAGGAACATAAGAAGGAATTGGTTCAATGATGGCTTTCTTTGTTTGTGTTGAGCTTGTAGGGTGGACTTCCTCCACCCTCAAATTTGTATCATTGATACCTTGTGTTATGTTTTCTTTGACAACATCTTTGGGTTTGTTGACTTCAATTTCTACTGTGTCTTCCTTTGGGATTGAGGTTTTTGGCTCTAAGTCCTTAGGATATGGTTCTTCTAGGATGGTGGGTAATGATGTAGTATTAGACTTGGACTTTGGCTGTTTTTCTATTTCAGCTTGGGTTTTTTCTAAGTCTTTCCCACTCCTAAGTGTCACAGCTTTCACATGCTCTTTACCAGGGTGCCTTGGGATTTCTGTGTTACTTGGCAAAGTCCCGGTTAGTCTGTTGTTTTGACTGAGAGCAAGTTGACTAACTTGTGTTTCAAGGTTTCTTATGGAAGTGTTGGTTTGGTTAATTGCAGTGTTGGTTTGGGTGATAAAACTTTTTAGCATTGCTTCCAAAGAAGGTTCAGCTTGTGAAGAGGATTTGTTTTGAAAAGATGGTTTGTTGTTTTGAAAATTCTGATTCTGATGATTTTGGTTGTTTTGGTAATTTTGAGAACTGCTGGCATGATGTTGGTTTTGAAAATTGGAATTTCCTTGTTGCTTATGCTCAGGTGGGTTTAAACTTGGACTGGTCCATGAAAAATTTGGATGTTGTTTCCAACTGGCATTGTAATTGTTAGAGTAAGGACCATTCCTATTATGAACATAGTTAACTGATTCAGAATTTTGAGGACAGTGTTCAAAAGAATGGTCTCCACTGCAACAAACGCATTGCACAGAGAGAACAACTGGAGTAGGAGTAATGGCAGTCGGCTGTGTTCCCTGACCGGTAGTTATGTTTTTAAGCATATTGGTCATAGAAGCAAGTTGAGCTGTCAACGCAGTGTAAGCATCTAAATTATGCATTCCAGTAGTCTTCTTGGTAGTTGGTGCCCTTGGATCAGTCCAATGCCCATTGTTTGTGGAAATCTTTTCAAGAATTTCATACCCGGTGTTATAGGTGTTGGAAGTAAAGGCCCCTCCTGATGTCGCATCGAGCATTTGTTTTGCATTGGAATCAAGTCCAGTGTAAAACGTCTCGAGTTGAATACAGTAGGGAATGCCATGGTGAGGGCATTTCCTTAATAATTCCTTAAACCTTTCCCATGCGTCGGGAATTGCTTCATCGTCCATTTGTTTGAACATGCAAATTTCGTTTCGGGACTTAGCATTCCGGGTAGGTGGAAAATATTTTCTCAAAAACTTTTCAGCCATGTCAGCCCATGATGGTATAGAACATGGTGTCAATGAATTAAACCAAATCTTTGCCCGATCCCTTAATGAAAAAGGAAACAGTGTGAGTCTTAGAGCATCAGAAGATACTCCAGGAATCAGAAAAACATCGGTGATCTCCTTAAAAGATTTTAAATGTGAGTGTGGATCTTCCGATGGGAATCCGGCAAAATGACCATTGGCTTGCAACATGTGAAACATAATGGGTTTTGGTTCAAAATGTGTTGTATCCATGTGAGGCTTTACAATTCCTGAATTTAATTGCTCAAAATTAGGAATTGCATAGTCCATGATTCTCCCATTCTTCGAGTTTGCAAGATCAATGATATTTAATGGTTCATTTTGATCATTGTTACCATGAGATTCTTCCTCATCATTATCTTCATTATTAATGTGGTGCTCTTGAAAATCTTGATTTTGTGGATTTCCAAAACGTGGCGGATTACCAAAAATTGGTGGGTTCCCAAAAAATGGAGGGTTTCCAAAATTGGGTGGTCTCATGTGGTTTCCTAAGGGTGGTGGTCGTACTTCTACCCCAGGTGGTCGTGGTTCTACACCTAATGGTTGTAGGTGTCTACGCTCAAATACGGGTGGTGCATCCATGTTGGGAGGATCCATAGAACGTGAAGCTCTTTGTAACCTCATTCTAAGATGAAAGGTTCTTTCTATGTCAGGATCTAACTCAAAAAGTTCCCCACGTTGGATTCGTGGCATATACCACACAAAGTATGATTCGGACGGTGTTAGAAAAACTAAGTCTTTTAAAATACTTTTAAAAACTTTTATCGTGCCAATCCCCGGCAACGGCGCCAAAAACTTGGTAGTGATTTGAATGCACCGATAGACGTGTAATTAATTAAACCTTAATGCAAGTATACATTAAAATCTAATGTCGTCTTTCAAGTAATAATATGGTAAGAACCATGTATCATTCCCACAGAGATTGGAGTAAAAGCGTGATAAAAGTCTATTAAAAGAAATGGTTTCCAAGGATCAGTTCGAAGATTAATATTTGTTTGTTGGAGTTTGGAATTATCACAGATTATATAACAATTAATAAAGGATAGCAAGGGTGCAAGATCTTGGGGTGAGATTTAAACAAAACTTCCAGCGGACCAATGCTGTGGAAATGCTACAGCATTGTGTCTTTCAACACTTCCGTTTACCATCTACTTTTCAGGTTGCCCTCTCGGGTTTTCTGCCATTCACTACTAATCTAGCAGCCACTAAACCCATCTCTGGTGTTTATGTGTCAGAACTATCAATAGCAAGAAGAGTCCTTCCAAGTATACGGATAAACAAATCTCTTTGTTAAAATCACTCTCTCGAGCCGATTCCCATATCAGTTAAGTTGACGTGTTCTAAGTGGGCCATTTCTGACTCGCACTCTACACTATTACCATCCATACAGATGATCAACTTATTGGGCAAAATCAACCAGAAAGAACAGAGGTGACAAATCTCTTTGCCAGTCGCTCTCTTAAGCTTACTTTCTTTGTCATTCGGATTGACGTGCATATCAATGACTCATCTCTGAGACCATGGCACTTTAACACTTTCAAAGCGATCATCCGTCTAGAAGTAACTTGAATAATTTATAAAACATAACATGAAATGGTGAACATCATTATTGAGAAACGATGTCCACTTTTCATTATGTTTAAAAACTCACCCTTTAATCTCACACCCAAGCTATTTAAATCTAGCTATTCATACTGAAATGTAAATTACGAGAAATATAAATTTCATAAATAAAAGACATTAAGTAAAGACGTAAATGTAAATGACTTAAATATAAAGTGCAAGAATTTAAAGATTATGAATTAGTGCAACAATGCTATGAACAATGCTGCAGCAACTCATCAAAGCTATGAATATTAAGAACAAGATGAAGATCATAAGTTAGAAATGCATAAATTAAAGAGAGGTTCTGGACTTCAGCTATGATAACTGATCCATACAAAGTTGTGTATCTAAAAACTCAAACATACTACTTCTATTTATACTAAAACAAAAGAGGAAGCCATACTAACTTTACTATTTAAGCACTATTTAATAAGTACACAATACTATAGTGCCCATGCTTCCCATGTTGATCTGTCGAGAGCTGAACAAAAAATTCACCAAGCATTTGATATTAATTCTTCTAGAAGTTGGCTGAGTCATACCCAAAAATCAGCACCAAAAAGTATTCTAGAAGTGTTCTCTTCATTCCAATCATCAGCTTTCAATGCTGTAGCATTGGTTAGGGGGTTGCACTATATAAATAAACATAATAAGCCTTCTTAAAACAGTAAATGACAGGTAAATCATAGTCTTAGCTCCATTAAACAAAGGTTAAAAATAAGTAATAGAAATGACTCAAATGTTGGGGTAAAATAGCAAATCCTACTTAAAAAAGATAAGAAAGAGATACAATATGCATTAATAAATAATGCATATCAGATGTTTACCAAGCGTTTACTAGATAAATATTTATTAGGTGTCACTTACCTTGTGGGTGTATGACAATAATCGATAATCTTATCCGATAAGAGGCATATAAGACCGATAGTCTTATTGAGTAATAAAGTGGGAAAACTCTTACACGGTTAGTATTTACTGGTAAGAGACTTACAAACAATACATTATGATGGTCAAGAATGTTATCCGATAAAATGAGTGATTGTGGTGGATGTTACCGATAAGCATTTACCTGGTAAACATTTGATGAACGATCTTTAGTTTGTTAACAACAAGATATAGGGTACCAACATTTAGAATCGTGCTATAGTTAGCGCCACAATGAAATTTTGATGACTATTAACCAATTCGGTTTTCATGCCACGGAGGTCAATGATAGATGCAATTTACCTTCTAACATGCTTTATGGAAGAGTATAGAGATCACAAGAATTATTTACAGATGTTATATGTATTTTGCTTAAAAAAATTCATGAAATATAGTTTTTTTCCTCGAAAACAATACCTTTTTCTTTTGAAACAGATGAAAAGTCTCCTTACATTACACCCTTTCAAACATTACTTTTGGATAGAGGTGGCCAAAAAACCGGGTCGGGCCGGGTCAGATTGGGTCTCGTGATGAACCAGAACACTATTACAAAGCCCGAGCTTTGGTTGGGCCCGGGCCAGACCGGGCTTGAGCACAAATATTCGGGCCCTCTTAGGCTTTTATAAAACCGGGCCTTCACAAAAAAATATTTTTTTATAATTTATAAATGTTATTCTAATTATCTAATACACTTAAAAATGTGTAATTGAGAAGTTGCGAAAAACGAACATGAGGTAGCGAGAAATCGAGAATTTTGAGCGAGAATTGCGTTTTTTGCGTTTTGTTACTTGGTATGTAACCCCATACACTCACTATCCTATTTATAGTGTGAGGAATGCTTAAAAACAAGAAAACGACTATTTTTCTCAAAAACGGTCATAATACCGTAAAACGGCTCTTTTTTAAAATGTAAACGGGTCGGGCTTGAGTCTGGGCCTCAATCAGGCTTCGGGCCGGGCCGGTGAAACCTCCAAAATGTTGGCCCGGTTATAACCAACGGGCTTAGGCCCAAGCTTTGGGCAGACCGGGTCTCAGGCTTCTGGCGGGCCAGGTCGAATCCGGGCCCAAATGGCCACCTCTACTTTTGGATTAGAAATATTGGGTTTGGTTAGTTTATTTGGTTTCTATGGATTAATAATTAATAAATTCGATCAAATTAATAATGTGTCAAGTGATTTCTTTAGTGTTATAAAATATTTTGAAACATTAAAAATCGAGTATAATGATATTAAATAAATAATAAGTAATAATAAAACAGTTTGAAATACAAAAACATGTGTGTGTATATATTACGGTAGATGCTTTTAAGCTATCTTCTCTTGGGGGCTGTTTGACAGTTGCTGAATGGTTTGGTGCAGAATGGTTGAGAGGCTCTCTATGATTAAGTGTAGCATGAAATTTGATTGTTTGGTAACTGTTCTAAATGGTAATTCTGAATGACAACAAATTACCATTTTAACCCTCAACAACAAAAAACCAAACAAAACAAAACAAAACACAAAACAATATTTGGTAAATCAAAAAACCAACAGTAGCATCAAGTTTGAAAACTCAAGCATATTGAAAACTCATAATGAAAACAGTAGCATCAAGAAATGGGATATCAAATTGTCATCAAACACACAGATTGAATGCCATGATGTAACAACCCACTCCAAACAATCATGCCAAAAGCTATATCTTTAAATTAAAACGCCAAAGATGGCTCAATGTAATACATTAAACAGATTACAAACTGGGTTTGCGGAAATAACCCTAACTACAGCTGAGATCGTAACTACGAGGTAAAAGGAAGGCCCTCTAATACTTCTGTATGCAACCTCCGTCTCACGCCTTGCCAACTTCTAAGCAAGTTATCGACTACCTACTTACCTAAAAGGTTTTAGTTTTGAAAAGCGAGGGTTAGGCCATGAGGTCTAGTGAGTTCCCTCAAAAGCCACGCCACAATAATACCGTTTATGGAAAACTTTCAGTAAGAAATAATTGTACAAAACTTGATAAAAACACACATAATGATCAGCACACTATGACGAGCAAATGGTACACGCTAGGGCCACACACACACACCGTGACAGCGTAAAAAGGGGCACACACCGCCCATATATGAAACACATTCATATATCATACCATATGGGACACACCCCCATCTCACACAATGCCATAGCTCGTCCACACGAAGTCGTTTAGGTCCACACGACTAGATCACACTTTTCATTCATGAGTAAATGATAATATGAACACTTACCATTAATTATGCATAAGGATTCATATATCAACCCATATGGGACACACCCCCATTTCACACTAAGGCCAGAGCATGGTCACGCACATTTAAATCACACATATTGTCACACACTTACTATTCGCTTTGAAATAAAAGCAGTTCGTATCCACTCAATTAAATCACACTTTCCATGCAAGGTTAAGAAGAATAGTACGAGCATTTACCAATGTAAACATGCATAATGTTCCACATTTGAAAAGGGTTTTAAGATCAGAAAACTCACCTGTCGTCCCGCTTAATCCTCACGCTAGATGAGCTATCCCTTCAACTGCACCTTTAAGGGTACATACTACTACGATAAGCCACTTAATAGAATTACACACTCAAACAGCCTGCACTGCTATGTCACACCACCACTTTCCGGACACTGTATCCGAGTAGCCAAAACTACCCGGACAACCAACTATCCGGACACACTACCCGAACAACCAAACTATCCGGACGCACTACCCGGACAACTAAACTATCCGGGCGTTCTACCCGGACAACTAAACTATCCGGACGTTCTACCCGGATTCACAAGGGTTTCCGGTTAACTACCGGATACTACTAACACAATTCTACCCGGTCACAACTATCATTCGGGCACCACAAATCGTCCGGACACTACCCTATTATGGAGGTTTCCGGACGTGACGAGAAAACCATAAAACGCAGAAACTTAAATCACTCTTGTCCTAATCCTCTCAACACCTCCAGATTAACAATAAGGGTCGATTGTTACACATTAACCCACTCTACCACATCCCTTAATCAGATTTAATGAGGACACAATTAAACCCACAAAATCTAAGTTCTTCTCCAAAAACCCACAATACACACTCAAACATAAAGAGGAATGGGATTGGGATTACCTGGATGAACCTGGAACTTCTCTCAAAACCCAGCTGCAAATTCGACACCTCTTCTTCTTCGATTTGTCACAAGCCCTATCTTGCTTTCTTCTTTAGCCTCACACACACTGAACAATAGATAGAAATGAGAAATTAGGGTTTCTCTCATCCCTTTTATACCTTCACAAAGAGCACCAAACTTTAAATTTTCACACTTTGACCACACAACTTCTAAGTTCCGAAATTCTTCCTACATTTCCAAATATCGACCAAAAACAAACCCGGTTATTACAACATCCACCCCTCAAAAGAATTTCGTCCCCGGAATTCCATTTTCAAACAAACGAGGTTATCGAGTCCTCATGTCTGATTCCAATTCCCACGTTGCTTCTTGCTCCTTATGGAATTGCCACTGAACTTCCACTAGAGACACTTCTTTATTCTAAACATCGCACCGGATCCTACATGAAATTCGATCAATCTCCTCCTTCTGCTTACATAAACCGGTGGCGGTCTTGAGCCACGCTTAACCTCTCGCGAAAATGTTCGACCTATCGGTGATCAACCGTGTGACCTCCGATCTCACCCAAAATTATTCACACATCTAGACTCACGGTTTTAAAATGCGCCAAACTAAAGGTTTCACACACAATCTCACCTCTTTTAAAGAACGAATTCTTCCGGAGTTAACGTCACAACAACATGCAACCCTCATTAAAATAACGACGCTCATTTCACCAACTGATCACAAAATCAACCTTGAATATCACTTTAACTCGCAGCTAAGATTTTCTTCAACAGATTACACACAATTCTACCATTACTCTCCAAACACAAAATACGTCTAAGGCAGATAACACTTTCTCACATTAATTAAACTGACCACAACCCATTGATAACAATCAATTCACACGCTACTACCGCAACGTCCCTCCTATATTACTACCAAGTCTGATCCAATGGTCCCTCACCCCGAGCACTACATTCGACTACTTTCTTCCTATTACTTCTCAAACGTAAACATGTTTCCAAAGAACGACTCACTAGAAGGTGCACACTCTTGACCAATCACACAAGCTAGCTCTCCTCAATGCTTAAACCAATCACATTCACAGAAATCCTCTTTCTCATACTCCCACTAGAAGCTCATGCACCCGACTGTGACGTTCTGATAACGTTGTTTCCCACTTTTCGTGTCACTTGTCACACTTTCTACTTCGCGCTTACTCCCTTATTCCAATCCACCGTCCCAATTACCTTAGGCTAGCATGGAACATTTCTCACCCAACATTGACCACTACATGAACGCAATTCTAACGGTTACTATACCTAACCAGCAGTTCCACCACCTCTTATATGAGAAATTCGACCAAGTTAATCCGAAATCGCACTCAATGCTCGAAGCGACTACACACTTCTCGTTTCTTAAACGATACTAACCTACTCCTTTGCATTTCCTTAACTTAAAAGGATTAGCTCAACATTCCCAAAGATTTCGTATCTACTACAAAACTTCGCAAACTAACCAGTCCAAGAGCACACAATTTCCTTCTTAGCTAGCCACCAACTGCCACCCCATATCAACACTAGTCAATCACTTAGCCTCACAACAATTCATTACCACCATGCCTCGCATGCTTACTCATTATAAATTACCGCCATCTTATCCCACAACCCCACACACTAGAGGTTCAATCCTCACGATCATTTGTGCACACACTAGGCCATGCTTTTTCCACGCCAAACACAACATATATTTGAAAGAGTTTGCGAAATCATTAATGTAACGACCCAAATCCCATAACATACATCATAATACATAACATTCATACATATCATTGATTTACAACAAAAGTTACATAACAAACCAAGTACGGTCCCATTAGTCTTGACATTACAAAATATATAAAAGCTTCCTAATCAACATCCATCAAAAGCTTCCTACACTTCATCCTCTCCTGCCGATCCTTAACCTGGAAAACATATTTTTGAAAACAAAATGAGGGTTAGACCAAACGGGTCTAGTGAGTTAATCCCGGTCCTTTCCAAAATCATTATAAAACCTTTTATGTAAATCCTTTGTATCAAAATAGTTTAGATAAACCTTTGATAATCCTTTCGTAAAATATAAACATACCACACGTATTTAAATACCAATCCAGACTCGTGCATCGTGTACATCTCATTCACCTTATTCCTCCACAAATGGCCATATTAGTTGGTAGCAAGCCAACTAATAAATCAACAACCGGTCCGCTCACCGGAACCCGGCTACCTGTCGGTCCGCACACCGGAACCCGACTACTCACCGGTCCGCACACCGGAACCCGGCTACACACCGGTCCGCACACCGGAACCCGGCAACAAGTGCACTCGTGTAGTGCAAAGCTTATATAAATACAATATATATCTCATTACATCATATTGTCATTTATATACACATAATCATATTCCTACCACATAATCATCTCATATATATATTTATACACATATGTATTCCAGTTCAAAACGTTTTACATCAAAACTCACCTTGAATGCTTAAAATACGCTTCCAAGCCTTTCTCCGAGCTATCCGATCCTTTATCCAAATACCTCAGAATCTGAAACCATTTACATACTAATATCTCCTTACCAACTTATGTATAAGACTTACTAGCAGGTTATGGACTCTAGATACATCTACATAACTTTTATCCTCAAAATTTACCCAAACAGCCAAGTTATCCGGAAACCTCAAAGTATCCGGACAACACAAAGAATCCGGACAACACGAGGAATCCGGACACCACAGACTAATCCAGACAACAAAGGAATCCGGATGCCATCCGGACTCTAGATCATCCGGAAACCATTAATCCAATCGTCCGGACTCTATCAACAACTTACCCGGACACTACCCAAGAATCTACCCGGACACATTCATACTGTGTCCGGAAACCTCTGTCGGTTTGGTGCTTTTTACCCAGAAAATCGACTGAATTAATACCAGAAGTGTTTGTGATGTTTCTACTCCGATAGAACCCTTCCAAAAGCAATTACAAACACAAAATACAAAGGAACATACCTCAGATTCACTTCCAAGTACTCCAAATTGAATCCCTTAGCCACAAAACCTTATTTTCCCCTTTTGCTCTCAACACACACAAACACCTACTGAATTCTGTTGTTATGAAAATATCCAGAAGTCTAAAGGGATAATATCTAACCCATTTTACCCATTTAGTCCTTGAGCTAAACAAAAATGACCAATTTACCTTTTTAACTTATTAATTACTCCAAACACCCCTAAACTTATAAATTTATTCAAACTTACTCTTAAACCTTAATTTTAGAGTTAAATGATATTAACGGAACTAGAATTTCACTAACGAACTTTTCCGGGGTATTACATTATCTCCCCCTTAAAAGAATTCCGTCCCGGAATTTAATTAAGCGAAAAGGTATGAATACTTATCTCTACTACTTCGAACTCAATCAAAACCATAGAAACTAAATGAATAGCCACCCCACACCCACCTATATCTCTAACACATATAAGCAACAAAAGCACGGAAATACCAAAAACCATTTTGCACCGAAGTCATATAACACCTTAGCACGTATAGAGTTTATAAAAATATACCTGTAACCTCATCAGGACTTTCTTCCACCTCTTGTTCCGTCATCTGAAAAACTCGACCCTTTGCTTTCGGTACCTCAGGCCCTTGTTCCTCTCCCGGTCTAACACTCGTTGGTCTTACCGTCATACTACCCTGCTGTGCTTTCCATTGCGGACAATCTGCCTGAATATGATCCGGGGAATTGCAAACGAAACATAATCGAGTTACCCGACAGTCTCTAACTATGTGACCAGTCTTTCCACATTTGTAACAACTTCGGGAATCCACATAACAGTTTCCTTGATGCACACGGTTGCATTTTGGACATGGTCTTTCAACTGGTCTGAAAGGTGAATAACTATCAAACCTCGGGGATTCATATTCTTCCGAATCGTACATCGTTTCTTCCAGTTTTCTTTTCCCAGCACTCTTATCACCAACGTCTCTCCGGTTATCCTGTTCCACATTTTCTGCGGCATCCACTGCGGCTGAGAAGGTATCGGGTCCTCTTGCAGTCACTAGCTTTCTAATTTCTGCATTTAATCCAAAAATAAACCTTTCCATCTTTAGAGCCTCTGTGGCAACATAGTATTCTGCAAAACGAGACTTCTCCAGAAATAGAGCGGTGTAATCCCTAACCGATAAACTTCGCTGGTGTAGGTTCATGAACTCCTCTTCCAATTGTCTAACTGCTGCTTGAGAACAAAACTGTCCTTTGAATGCTGTTGTGAATTCGTCCCAAGTAAAAGTAGAGTATACATCCGACCTTGTGGAATCAATGTGAGCTTCCCACCAGTACAGAGCTTCTGCCTTCAACATCGTCGTTCCGTATAATACTCTGTCCTCATCCGCACACTTACTGGTCTTGAAGATGGCTTCTATTTCTTTTAACCATCTCATCGCCTTCACTGGGTCTCTATCTCCTGAGTAAGTTGGAGGTCTACAGTTTAAGAACATCTTGTAATCACACCTTCTTGACACTGGTATGACCGTAGGTGTAATGGGCATTTCGTCTTCCAAACCAGGATCTGGTGTTTCAGTATGACGAGCTTGGTCGAACATAGCCTGGATATTGGCTTGAAGTCTTCCCATCTCCGCCATCAAATCGTCTCTTGTAATAAACTTCGTACCTCGCCCCTGAACTCTACCTCCGGATCTACCTCCCCCTCGTTCTCCTCTTCTTCCCCCCGTTCCTATTAGAGGATTCGTACTATTTGGATTTCCTCCTCCTCTTCTATTCGTATTTCGAGTACCGCTTGCCATTCTGAAGATTCAAACAAGATTAATATACACATAAGCACATACCCCATATAATAAGGTATTCCAGTCCAAACATGCACCTGTAAGATCACAATTACACTGGTCAGGTGTAATCTGAAATTACCTTACATGATATTCCTTCTACCTTTTATACTTAGCATCCCAAGGTTCTAATATATCAAGGACATCCTACTTCACATGCAGTTTAAGTCTAGGTACGGGTACAAATACCTAAATCCCTTAAACTAGGGCTCTCATACCATTTGTAACGACCCAAATCCCATAACATACATCATAATACATAACATTCATACATATCATTGATTTACAACAAAAGTTACATAACAAACCAAGTACGGTCCCATTAGTCTTGACATTACAAAATATATAAAAGCTTCCTAATCAACATCCATCAAAAGCTTCCTACACTTCATCCTCTCCTGCCGATCCTTAACCTGGAAAACATATTTTTGAAAACAAAATGAGGGTTAGACCAAACGGGTCTAGTGAGTTAATCCCGGTCCTTTCCAAAATCATTATAAAACCTTTTATGTAAATCCTTTGTATCAAAATAGTTTAGATAAACCTTTGATAATCCTTTCGTAAAATATAAACATACCACACGTATTTAAATACCAATCCAGACTCGTGCATCGTGTACATCTCATTCACCTTATTCCTCCACAAATGGCCATATTAGTTGGTAGCAAGCCAACTAATAAATCAACAACCGGTCCGCTCACCGGAACCCGGCTACCTGTCGGTCCGCACACCGGAACCCGACTACTCACCGGTCCGCACACCGGAACCCGGCTACACACCGGTCCGCACACCGGAACCCGGCAACAAGTGCACTCGTGTAGTGCAAAGCTTATATAAATACAATATATATCTCATTACATCATATTGTCATTTATATACACATAATCATATTCCTACCACATAATCATCTCATATATATATTTATACACATATGTATTCCAGTTCAAAACGTTTTACATCAAAACTCACCTTGAATGCTTAAAATACGCTTCCAAGCCTTTCTCCGAGCTATCCGATCCTTTATCCAAATACCTCAGAATCTGAAACCATTTACATACTAATATCTCCTTACCAACTTATGTATAAGACTTACTAGCAGGTTATGGACTCTAGATACATCTACATAACTTTTATCCTCAAAATTTACCCAAACAGCCAAGTTATCCGGAAACCTCAAAGTATCCGGACAACACAAAGAATCCGGACAACACGAGGAATCCGGACACCACAGACTAATCCGGACAACAAAAGAATCCGGATGCCATCCGGACTCTAGATCATCCGGAAACCATTAATCCAATCGTCCGGACTCTATCAACAACTTACCCGGACACTACCCAAGAATCTACCCGGACACATTCATACTGTGTCCGGAAACCTCTGTCGGTTTGGTGCTTTTTACCCAGAAAATCGACTGAATTAATACCAGAAGTGTTTGTGATGTTTCTACTCCGATAGAACCCTTCCAAAAGCAATTACAAACACAAAATACAAAGGAACATACCTCAGATTCACTTCCAAGTACTCCAAATTGAATCCCTTAGCCACAAAACCTTCTTTTCCCCTTTTGCTCTCAACACACACAAACACCTACTGAATTCTGTTGTTATGTAAATATCCAGAAGTCTAAAGGGATAATATCTAACCCATTTTACCCATTTAGTCCTTGAGCTAAACAAAAATGACCAATTTACCTTTTTAACTTATTAATTAATCCAAACACCCCTAAACTTATAAATTTATTCAAACTTACTTTTAAACCTTAATTTTAGAGTTAAATGATATTAACGGAACTAGAATTTCACTAACGAACTTTTCCGGGGTATTACAATTAAGCAATAATTAGTTTTGCAAATTAACATCCACACACCTATAATTGATTTATGCCTGGTCACTACACACCCGTGACCTGCTCTAGAGCACACCCCGCCCTTGGAAACAAACCAAGTCCGTTCGACTAATCCATATGCAATCACACAATAATAAGTACGCATGCACAAACTAACAAACATGAATCATCAAGCTTTGATTTAGAACACCCACAACTTTGCCTTTCTCCAATCTAGATGTACCACAAAATATGACCGTCTACTTCACTCGATCGAGTCCTTTATCCCCAACCGACTCATTGGAATCTACTTGAGACACGCTTATTAACTCAAACGATAGAACGCTCCCTTGCAAACCAACATAATCCACGTGTCCCACCTGAGTTGTGCTAACTACTTCAATTGTAAACGACACATCAAACACATATGAGGAATCACCTATCCACTATCAATTATTCACCTTCAAGATACTCACAAAAAGGCGGTCCATCCTCTTGACAGATTCACACTTTCCCAACCGACCTCTTATCTCCACGCACACACCTGACTAAATAATCACACCAGGGTTAACCTTTCAATTTCAAATCTCTCGACAATGACTCCACACCCGTCGTTGACTTCAACATCCATGCCTGACAATTAGTCTAAATACAAGATCTCCCTAACTCCGGCTCCACGCCGACACCGTTTCATCCACATACCACAACGCTACTTTTCAAAGTGACTTGCCTACTTCAAAATCACCCGGGACCCTTCCCCCGCCGTCAGCCACACGTCAACTTACCAAACAAGAGAAAAGACTACCATCACACAAACATCTCTAAGGTCAAAGACTAAGACTACAGTGAGACGCTGCCCTCCCTAAACGGTAACTCTAAGGCCACAGATCGACCATCGACGTCTCAACCGCATTTTCCACTCTCGGAACTTTGCACATTATTAAGTGCAATGTCTCTTACCGCTTAGCGAGCTCATAGCCTCCATGCATGACAACACAATGATTTAAATCGTTTTACATACCCGAATATTCCACAAATCAAGGTTTGATATGCAAGACACGACACCCCCATAAAGGATAACCACACACACACTGATCTCAAGAATCGCTCACACACAACCCATGATATCTCGCAACCTGGTCTATCTACTGAAAGTGTACACATTGAAACTCTTTTTGTGCAATTTTTTTTAAATACAGCAAGATCGTCTACGCTGGGATGGTCAACCGACTCTCACACTCGCTGATATGTCAAAAACGTGTTCACATCGTTCTCACCCATAAAACCATTCGATCAAATGTTATTATGATTTACACGACAAATTTTAACTCACTCATAAAAGTGAAATAATTCGCTATCTCTCCAAATTCGAAATTTAACACCACGTAAATAAATTTATCTTTTCCTTCAAGCACACACTTGTACATGCCAACTCACTTTCAAATCAGAAGTTTACAAGGCACGCGCACACACTAACACATTCTGACATGAAGGACTTACGTAACTTGTTTTGAAAACACAATGCATGACTCACTTTACATTGAAGGCTATTCGCTCGAGCAAGGTCAACCGTTTTCAGTTACAACACATCAATGTCGACACCCTACTCCCAACCAAACCATCAGGTTCCTTTCATTTGAACAATCGTCGGTATCGATAATTCCCACACACTTGGAGGCTCCCACCTCACAGTTACCACCTGCCTACTACTGCGTAAAAAAAAATACAGCTTCACTTCGACCCCAATAGGTTAACCAACACTAGTGTTATCAATCCACACGTCTATCATTTCTCAACCACCCTTAACACTCTTCCACTAACTAGAGAGTAAGAAAACACTTCCCTATCATCCGATCCTTGAGTTGAACGCTCAAGATCACCATTTACCGACATCAGGAAACTCCCAGAAGAAAGACTCTTCAGATATTAGGAGCTCACCTCCAATCAATTATTTTCCTTAAGAACCTTAAGGATTCTACTTCACACGGACACTCACACCACAATCACACAATACCCTTCTAAATAGTGTCATCAGCCACACCAAGAATAATATGCACAGTACACTAAACCGTTGCCATCATGGCAAGGTTAAAACTTTACAAACTAATCACCACACTCCACACACTACTGTTATTCTCCACACTCAATCCACCACACTCCACACACTACCAATATCAGAACAACGGTAAGCAAGCACACCGATGCACCTGTAAATTCATAATGACATTGGCCAGATATGATTTGAATTTACCTTACATGAGAGTCCTTACTACCATCGTCCTACATTCTCAGTGGTTAAGGTCTTCCCTAAAGGCTTCCTATATCTCAGTTGTGTCCTCCTACTCCACAGTTTAAGTTTAGGCCTATCCGGTCACCTAAATCCCTTAAACTAGGGCTCTGATACCAACTGTAACAACCCACTCCAAACAATCATGCCAAAAGCTATATCTTTAAATTAAAACGCCAAAGATGGCTCAATGTAATACATTAAACAGATTACAAACTGGGTTTGCGGAAATAACCCTAACTACAGCTGAGATCATAACTACGAGGTAAAAGGAAGGCCCTCTAATACTTCTGTATGCAACCTCCGTCTCACGCCTTGCCAACTTCTAAGCAAGCTATCGACTACCTGCTTACCTGAAAGGTTTTAGTTTTGAAAAACGAGGGTTAGACCATGAGGTCTAGTGAGTTCCCTCAAAAGCCACGCCACACTAATACCGTTTATGGAAAACTTTCAGTAAGAAATAATTGTACAAAACTTGATAAGAACACACATAATGATCAGCACAATATACGAGCAAATGGTACACGTTATGGCCACATACACACCGTGACAGCGTAAAAAGGGGCACACACCGCCCATATATGAAACACATTCATATATCACACCATATGGGACACCCCCCCATCTCACACAATGCCATAGCTCGTCCACACGAAGTCGTTTAGGTCCACACGACTAGATCACACTTTTCATTCATGAGTAAATGATAATATGGACACTTACCATTAATTATGCATAAGGATTCATATATCAACCCATATGGGACACACCCCCATTTCACACTAAGGCCAGAGCATGGTCACACACATTTAAATCACACATATTGTCACACACTTACTATTCGCTTTGAAATAAAAGCAGTTCGTATCCACTCAATTAAATCACACTTTCCATGCAAGGTTAAGAAGAATAGTACGAGCATTTACCAATGTAAACATGCATAAAGTTCCACATTTGAAAAGGGTTTTAAGATCAGAAAACTCACATGTCGTCCCGCTTAATCCTCACCCTAGATGAGCTATCCCTTCAACTGCACCTATAAGGGTACATACTACTACGATAAGCCACTTAATAGAATTACACACTCAAACAGCCTGCACTGCTATGTCACACCACCACTTTCCGGACATTGTATCCGAGTAGCCAAAACTACCCGGACAACCAACTATCCGGACACACTACCCGAACAACCAAACTATCCGGACGCACTACCCGGACAACTAAACTATCCGGACGTTCTACCCGGACAACTAAACTATTCGGACGTTCTACCCGGATTCACAAGGGTTTCCGGTTAACTACCGGATACTACTAACACAATTCTACCCGGTCACAACTATCATCCGGGCACCACAAATCGTCCGGACACTACCCTACGCAGAAACTTAAATCACTCTTGTCCTAATCCTCTCAACACCTCCAGATTAACAATAAGGGTCGATTGTTACACATTAACCCACTCTACCACATCCCTTAATCAGATTTAACGAGGACACGATTAAACCCACAAAATCTAAGTTCTTCTCCAAAAACCCACAATACACACTCAAACATAAAGAGGAATGGGATTGGGATTACCTGGATGAACCTGGAACTTCTCTCAAAACCCAGCTGCAATTTCGACACCTCTTCTTCTTCGATTTGTCACAAGCCCTATCTTGCTTTCTTGTTTAGCCTCACACATACAACACACACACACTGAACAATAGATAGAAATGAGAAATCAGGGTTTCTCTCATCCCTTTTATACCTTCACAAAGAGCACCAAACTTTAAATTTTCACACTTTGACCACACAACTTCTAAGTTCCGAAATTCTTCCTACATTTCCAAATATCGACCAAAAACAAACCCGGTTATTACACATGACCACATTTTCAGATTTTAACAAAGAAATCGATTTTAACAGATTCCTATATGTTCTTACAAGATTGAATGCCATGACCAAATTTTGTTAACAAAATCCACACCAAAGAAATCGGTTGAATGCCATGTCTGTTAAAGTTGTCAGGACTGAATTTGACCCCCAAAGAAATCGATTTTAACAAAGAAATCGATTTTAATAGACATGAAAACTCATGAAATCGATTTTAACAGACAAATAAATTGGATTAATCGATTTTTGACAGAGTTGAGAAATATGGGAGAAATCGAAATGCAGAGGCAAACCTTAATTTACAGACTATCCTTTTGCTACTAAATTTTCTGAACACAAAACTTGATTTGTTACCTCGATGGAGAAGGGATGACTGGCGTGCCTCACCGCAACTGGGAAAAGCAGCGACGACAAGAGTAGAAGGCCACAATGTTAAAGATCTTTGATTTTTCAATCATCCACACTATCGATTTTGGAGATCCTGAAGGAGAGTAGCGTGAGAGAGAGGTGTGAGAGATGAGGGTAAACATGGAAAAGTTAGGGCTCTGAATGGTTGAGAGTGGCCAAGTATGCAAAATCGCTCAGAGACAATTGCAATGGTTAAGAGCCTTTTTTTTTGCCAAACAGACTCAACCTCTGACCGATTCAGAGGTGAGCTCTGAATGTCACCATTCAGAGCTAAACAAACAGCCCCTTAGGCATTTTTTTGGCAAAAAAACACTATCTTATAAGATGTCTTTTTTTTTGTGCCTATTTGGATGACCATAAGCTAGTTTTTTGAAACGCTTTCAGTAGTTTTTTTTGAATATTCCAATATTGCCCCTTATTATTTATTACTAACTATTATTATTAATAAATATTAATTTTTTAAATTTAATTATAATTAATTAATAAATATTAACTGAAAATTATTAAATTAAATTTTAATTATACATTGATATTAAATTCTAATTATTTAGTATTATTTTTTAATCATATAAATTATTTTTATTTATTTTTTAATATTAATTAATATATTTTAATTATCAATTAGTATTATTTTTTGATTATTTTGATATTGTATCTAACGGTTATTTAAAATCGTAAGTTAATATTTTTTTTCTAAAACTTGTTTTAACAAATTCAAAATTTATAGTATGTATGTAATAATAAATTTTAAATTTCTTTAAATTAACATATTATATTATTTAATTTTTCTTTATTACATTGATTGTATTAATTAACATATTATATTGTTATAAATTTGTTTTAATTACATAATTAAATTGATAATTGATAATTATTTAAAGATGTCATTTTTGATCATTTTACATGTTTATAAGATAATTTTGACAAACATGATTTTTTTATCAGCTAGTTTATCAGCCACCAGCTAGCTTATCAGTCAAGAGCTAACTTGTCAGCTACCAGCTAGCTTATTAGCTAGTTTGCCAAACATAGCCTTAATTAGAATCCCGGATCAAAATGTTTTCAAATTAGAAAATAAAACAAAAACTATGGTGTACATATATAATATAGGGAATTTAATTAAAATACCAAAAGTTTGACTTTGACTTACCAAAATACACATTTTTTTCAACTTTTGCAAAAACACCCAAAAATCCCGCGACCTATCCCGCAATCGCGGGACAGAGTCAATTTTGAAAATATTTTTCCTCGCGATCAAGGGAGTGCCCCGCGACAAATTGATTTGTGATTTGAAATTTACATTTTCAACCCCTATACTTATTTACTTAGTTTACTTTATACCTTTTACTTTCCTAATTTTAATTTTACACTTTCATCATATTAACACATATAATCATTTATTAACTAAAATACGTTAAAAAAATAAGTTTTAATTTTAACAAGTTACACCATTATAATCGTCTCTTCGATACGTTCGAAATTAGGGGTGTTCGCGGTCCGGTTTGGGCGGTTTAACCTCTCAAACCACAAACCAAACCACTAATGGCGGTTTGGTAAATTTTCAAACCGAGCGGTTTGACATCAAGTGTCCAAACCGGTCAAATCGGACCGCGGTTTAAGCGGTTTGGTCCGACCGGTTTAGGCGGTTTGGGCCTTTTATGGGCTTTAAAACTTAAAAGTTAAACTTAAAAAAACACATACAATTAGGAAACAAAACATAGTCCACAAGTCCTTAAAAAACTAAACATAGTCCACAAGTTCTTAAAAAACAAAACATAGTCCACAAATAAATTAGCAAAGACCACGGTTTGTTGGCTTCACTTCTTCTCCTTCCTTTCTATCCAAATCTCCATCTTTTATCACCAACAATCTGAAGAATTTTTTTTTGACAATTATATAAATTATAAAGAAAAAAATGACGTTTTCAACATTTTATCACCCCAACCAACATTATATAAATTATAATTACCTTAACAGCTTAACTTCAGATGTCTATTCAACACTCCCAACTTCAGATGATGCTTCGGTGGATTTATCTACAAAATAAATTAGATTATTAGATAAACAACATAATTCAAATAAAAAGTAATATAAAATTGAAGTAACGTAAAATTAATTTAAATTGATTACCTGCTTCTTCAATCCCAAAAGATTCCATCTCTTCCAAGGTTGAAGTCAAATCTAAAGGCAAATTCGTGGATCTCAACCAATTTTGGCTACAAATCAAAGTTTCTAATTAGTAAAGCCACCACAAGTTAAACTAAATTTATAAAACAAATTACAAATAAACACATTGGTTCTAAGTTCTAACTTATAAAACTAATTAGAAATAAACACATTGGTTCTAAGTTCTAACTTAGAAATAAACACATAAAAGTTAAGAACATATTTAGATTAAAAACAGATTCAGAGTTCACGAGATGTTAATGACACAATGGATTCAATAATGATAAACATGCACATGGTCCAAAACATATTCACCAATACCGAATCTATCTTGCAGTTCAAGAGAGGGATGGAGGAAGCCAGTAAAAACATATTTAGATTCAGAGTTAAGAACAATTCAGACCATAATCCAGATTCTAATAAGATTTAATAAGATTACCTCGAAGTCGTGAGCAGTGGAGTCGTGCGTGTCAGCGCTTGTGTGCATGTGAGGGACTGAAGGAGTGAAGGTGAGGCCGTGAGCACTGAGCAGTGAGGGACTGAGGGTGAGGCCGAAAGTAGACTGGTGGTGGCGATGGTGGCGCTGTGCAGCCGAAAGTAAACTGGTGGTGGCGGACGACGGTGGTGGCGTATGAAACTATGAATTGTGGAAAAGTTCTAGGGCTGAAACTTGAAAGGTGAAATGATGAAATCTGACTCGTAAAAGTCAAGGTGAAAAGTGGGCTTGAACATATTTGGGCTAGGGTGAAAAGTGGGCTGTTAATTCTTAATAGTAAATAGTTATTAGTTAATTAGTTATATACAAAAAATAAAAATAATATATATATATATATATATGTGGCGGTCGGGTTGGTCCAAACCGCCCAAATTTTTTTCCAAACCGCAGACCGGACCGGACCGCCCGGTTTGGCAATTTTTCAAACCAGGTCGGACCGCCAGACCGCTCAAACCGCCAAAAACGGTCCGACTTGACTTGGTTCGACCGGTTTGAGCGGTCCGACGGTTTTTTTGAACACCCCTATTCGAAATGAGTCCAATATTGAATATTTTTTGATTTAATTATTTTATTATATATCATATATACTACATAAAAAATATTTTTAATATTTACAATTCATTTCGAAGGTATCGACGAGACGATATTAATGGTGTAACTTGTTAAAATTAAAAAACATTTTTAACGTATTTTAGTTAATAATTGATTAAATCGTCAAATTATTTGGATTACACGTCTCGCTGCATTGCAGCGGGTAAATAACTAGTGTGTATATATATATATATATACAAGATAAGTACATGTGCGCGATGCGGCGCGGAGTATCTCAAATCTAAAGCCGAGAATTTGAAAAAATAATTTTGTTTCATGTTAATATTTATATGCTTTTAAATCGCATATCAGATGTATAAAATTAAAGGTCAATATGGTTAATTGGTCAAAAAAATTAGAGAAAATAATATAATCATGATTAAGAAAGTATAAATAATTAAATATACTATACTAAAATATTTGTTTATTTATATTTTTGAAAAAGGTTCGAACTCATAATCCAAAAGTCAGTTGATAAGTGATATTTTTTTCTTCTTCAAGTAATTAAATCTCTTCTGATAATTATAAGGGTGTTTCGTTGACAGAATGAAATTTGATAGAATTGTAATTCGTCGAAGGAATTCGACTTTGAAGTAAAAATTGATATGAAATTGCAAAAAGAAAATCATAACAATTTAGTGATTATTTGTATCAAATCTCATACTAATTTCAACAAATCTCATACTAATCATGACACATTAATACGTATATATTTATGATATTTAATAATATAATTAAATCTAAAATTATTCAATATTTGGCTCATTTCAAAGGTGTTTACGAAACGATTATAATGGTATAATTTGTAAAAAATAGAAATGTTTTTAATGCTTTTTAGTTCATATACATTATTTATGTTTATATTATAAGAGTCTAAAATGAAAAATAAAAAAGTAAGAGATTAAAAGTAAACTACATACCTAATTATAAGGGTAGTAACTGTAACGTATAAATTAAAAAAATTGAATTAAGTAGAGATTTAAGTAGAAGTGAATGTGGGTGGGCTAATTGAACTTATAATGTAAACTGCGTCCAGATACATGTTTAGGCGGGAAAATACTGAAGTCGGCTAATCAGAAGACGACACGTGGCATGCTAGTTACTTATTTATTATATATATATATATATATATATATATATATATATTTATCGAACTCCTTAACATATTTTAACGTAATTATGTATGTTAATGTGATATGTTAAAACGTACATTTTTAACATATTTTAGTTAATATATGATTATTATGTTAATGCGATAAGAGTGTAAAACGAAGATACAATTATAATGGTGTAATTGTTAAAATTAAAACGTATTTTAACTATAAGAGTACCATAAATTAAATAATTAACTATAAGAAAATGAATTTTAAATATAAAAAATATTTTTATGTAGTATATATGATATATATTAAAATAATTAAATCAAAAAATATTCAATATAGGGCTCATTTCAAACGTATTGAAGAGACGATTATAATGGTGTAACTTGTTAAAATTAAAACGTATTTTTAACGTATTTTAGTTAATAAACGATTATATGTGTTAATATGATAAATGTGTAAAATTAAAATTAGAAAAATAAATGGTATAAAGTAAACTAAGTAAATAAGTATAGGGGTTGAAAGTATAAATATCAATTACAAATCATAAATTTGAGTTGGTAGTGGGGCTATTCGCGGATTTTCAAAAATGGTCCCTGGTATAGGGGTTGAAAGTGAAATTCAATAAAAGTCACAATTTTGAGTTGTGTCGCGGGGACTCTACCCGCGATAGCGGGATCAAAATTTTCATAAAACACCCTATCCCGCGATCGCAGGATAGGTCGCGGGATTTTTGGGTATTTTTGCAAAAGTTGAAAAAAATGAGTATTTTGATAAGTGAAAGTCAAACTTTGGGTATTTTAATTAAATTCCCTATAATATAGGGAATTTAATTAAAATACCCAAAGTTTGACTTTGACTTACCAAAATACCCAAAATCTCTATGAGTTTATCAAAATACCCAAAATTTCCGCGGTGGGCCTCGCGATCGCTGGCTAGGGCCTACGTGGCACCCCCTGTTGGGCCAAAGTGTCCCGCGGAGCCCCAAACTATGCCCGCGGTGACACTTTTGGTCCTTTCCCGCGGAGGTTGCTCGCGGTGGGCATAAAAATTTACACTTTTGGTCCTTTTTTGCAAAAAAAAATCATTTTTGGTCCTTTTTTGCACGAATCTTTGCATGCTTTTACTGTTTTTTCCCCACAATTATTGTACTTTGAAGACCAATTTGTGGTTCAAATTCACTTACATGTTTGAGATTTCATTCATAAATATCAGTAAAATGCAATTCATAATTCACACCATTCCATCATTCTTTCTTGCTTTCTTTCACTTGCTTTCTTTCTTGCTTTCTTTCTTTAGTAAACAAATGACATCGTCATCTAACCCATCGTCTACACGTGAAGAAATGCCACCTAAACTCTAGAAGGCGATAGCAACAAAGGAAAATGAGATAGACCAACTGACAGAAGAGTGGAAACAGATTATCGCCAGGAAGAAACTCCACTTGACAATGATCGAAGTGGAAGAAAAGGAGATCAAAAGGATGAAAGGGGATATAAAAGATAGGGAGGCTCGTATTCGTCGAGAAAAAGAAGAAATTCACCACTGTACGCAAGACTTCGTAATTCTTCAAGCGAATATAAGCGACAAGCAAAGATGGATTGATCAAACTAAAGCAATTTTTCAGTAGGTGGTGGTACGGGTGTTGCTTTAGTACTTTGTTGTTTATGTGTTATGTTTTGTAGTTTTCAAGTTCGACGTTGTTGTTTCGTTCCTTTCCTGTTTGTATGTTGTTGTTTAATTTGTCATGAATAAAGGTCTTTAATTTGTGTGAAAAGTAGTGTTTAAGTAGTCTGAAATTTGTCTAAAAAGTGATTCATATTAAAAATACAACTGATAGATGTTATACAAGATTATTTCAAAACAAACACATACTAATCATTGAATATTTTTTGATTTATTTATTTTATTATCGATGGTCCAAGTGTAAGTATTAAAAATTGGCGGAGGCTTTGTGATGGACAGACATCGATCATTTTGTGCATACTCTGTAACTGCAAATACTTCAGCTCCAAACACACATGAATCATCATTCGCCAAATACCCATTTTCACAATTCTTAAATGAGTCCAGTGATACCAACTTGTCAAAACCCCATTTCATATTCTTCTCGTGAAACCTTGTCCTATTGTCAAAACCCCATTTCTATATAACTATTACTATTCTCTCCATTTAGACTACTACCATTATGATCATCATCCCATGTTCTGTTTCAAGTACCTTTCAAGGGAAATCAACGTTCATATCAACGGTATCATATGGTATAGTTTCATGTGGCTCAAGCTCCGATGGGCCTTACGTGTTACTTACTTGGATGACTGAACGTCTACTCCTTGGCACGGTTGAAGGGGCGGGATTTGGACACTTTCCACGAGTATGTCCTACGCATTGGCACCGAGTACATTTTCGCTGTATCGAACCTTCACCACGTGATGGACGTCGGTTGTTCTTTCTCGGTCTCCCGGCTCTGTTCTTATCATTTAATGGTGGATAGCATGGCGGAAGGGGGTCGAGTGGATACACCCATGCTTCAGGGGGTCCAGTTGGATTTATTACCTCTGCGTATGTTCTCTGGTAAGTTTCGGACTTGAAGAAAGTTACAGCCAAGTCGCTGCAATCTCTACGACCCATATGTCTTGCCGCAACGATGGCATGGCCGCACGGTAACCGAGATATTTGCCATTGGAAATAGGAACAAACATGGTCGGTCATATGGACAGTCGCGTGAAGATGGTTATCCTGAACCTCGTACCTCCCATACCCGATTTCTCTTACCCTCCATGTCGACGCGTGACGCGTCCTGAAGAGAACTATCTCCTCTGCCGCTGGTGTGAGTCTACTTTGCAGCTCAGCTCCTTTTCGGCGTCGAAGTTGGTACCACTCTTGTTGAAAGCTTCGAAAGTAGTCCATAAGATTAACAATCGGACATCTATGCGCAAAACGGGAGAGTGCATTCACCGACTCTGCACTATTGGAGGTCAGAATGTCATACCGTTGTGCAGGAAAATGGGCCGCGGACCACCTCTCCGGTCCAACATCGTTCATTACTTTGGCTGCTTTGTGTGCACTAACTCGTAGAAGATTCATGTACCGGTCAAACTCCCGATCCGTATATGCTCTGCATGCCGCCCAGTAGACATCCTTGTAGGTGGTAATACGTTTGTCCTGGGTTTTGGCGTTCATCTCCAAATGTCGACAACAATAGGCGTGAGGGGCGTTTGGGTACATGGCAGAGATTGCGGCGCTTATGGAAGGAGCCCTGTAGGACATAAACACCAACCCTTGCGGGTCTCCGATAGCTTGTCTCAACATGGACAGAAACCAAGTCCACTCGTCCCCGGTTTCGGACTTGCCTACTCCGAAAGCTACTGGAACGATGGAGTTATCCCCGTCCATGGCAACCGCCAGGAACATCATACCCAAGTAAGGGCCCTTTAAATGGGCAGCGTCTATTACCAGGACACGACGCAGATTTGCCAGAAATGTATGGATCTGCAAAAACGTAGGTGGTTTACCTTTGTAAATGTTATAGTTTATAATGTGTAAACATATGACGTGTTAAAATACGTACCGCGGGTCCAAGGGCCACGAAGCACATCTCAAACCGTCCATGTGAATCGGTCCTTAGCTGGGTGACAGTACCTGGATTCTGCAGCTGCAAATTATATAAATATGTTGGGAGTCGTTCATACGACTCCTCGAACGTGCCTCTCACCAATAGCAGTGCCCTGCATCGCGCACGCCAAGCTTGGTGGTAACCAATCGTGACGTCGAACTGCTGGTGTACATCGTCCATGATGTCCTTTGGACGCAATGACCTGCTAGCATCAAGAATTTGTTTTTCAATATCGCACCCAAAGTCCTTTTGGTGGCTTGTTTGTGGTTGGGATTCAGTTGCGTCCTTGAACAAGTGTGTACGTCGTCCAATTTTCTAATAAGTAACGCCCCTCTTTTCTCTCCCGCGGGAATCGCGTACATCCTCCACTTACAGTTTTCTCTCGCACATTCAACTTCGTATCGGGTTTTGTCGGATCTCGGCGTGTGACTTTCGAAACCCTCTTCCATGAACTTAAGTCCGACCTAACTTGCCAAGTGATCCTTCAAATCAAATATCTGACCTACTTTTAACCTTAAACTGCGATTATAAGGTGTAGGTTCGTAGGTTTGTGTATGGGTATTCTGGTCTGGAATAATAGGGGGCATATCAAAATAGTCATTTAACTGACTAAATGATTTATTACTAGGGGTATATTCTTCGTGATCATCACTATCGGTATCTGATCTGTCTATATCAACATTACCCGTTTTGAAAACATAGGTTTCGTCATCAGCAACTCCAGCACAACGTCCTTCTTGTGGTTGTTGTTGTTGCGTCTCCGGAACATAATCAGGAATACAGTCGTTAAGACCATATGCATGATCCAAATGAAATGTTGGGCCGTGGGACGGCTGAAATTGAGAATCAGGCTGCTCCATTTGGAGGTCTTCGTCATCAGCGTCGTCGTCACCTTCGTCGTCACCGTCGTCATCGTCTTCATTGCACACCGAGGATTCGGCATACACAAAAAGTAATGGCGGTCTTTCTGATTCGGCTGCAAACTGCAGAAAACCAGAGATATCCCCATCGTTGGATAACTCCACAAATGACCCATCACCATTCTTAAACACTAACTTGCAAACAGCAGAAGGGTTGATTCCACATTTTTGCATGGCGTATGCAACAAACTTCTGATAAGTATAGTTTACTGACAATTTTACACCATGCTTAGATTTATAAGCAAAATTCCACTCATTGTTGTCTTGCACCCATTCACCATCGAAACAGAAAAATAGCTTAGCTTTTGCAACAGATGAACTCATTTTTTCAGTAGTATCTCAAAAACAAAATACTGAAGAAAGAAAGCAAGAAAGAAGTATGGAATGAGTGTGAATTATGGATTGCATTTTACTGATATTTATGGATGAAACAACCAACATAAATTGCAACCACAAATTAGTATTACAAGTACAATGATTCAACATTGATGAAACAAACCAGTGAATTTCAACCACAAATTGGTCTTCAAAGTACAATAATTGTGGGAAAAAAACAGTAAAACATGCAAAGATTCGTGCAAAAAAGGAGCAAAAATTATTTTTTTTGCAAAAAAGGACCAAAAGTGTAAATTTTTATGCCCATCGCGGGAATAGTTTGGGGGCTCCGCGGGACACTTTGGCCCAACAGGGGGTGCCACGTAGGCCCTAGCCCTCGATCGCAGGGCCCACCGCAGAAATTTTGGGTATTTTAGTAAACTCATCGAGATTTTGAGTATTTTGGTAAGTTAAAGTCAAACTTTGGGTAATTAAATTATCTATAATATATTGAGAGGCAAGAAGATATTTTGGTGGCATTAACGTAATATAAGAAACATACGTACCTAAAATTGACCAAAAATGTATAGCTGTCATCTACGTTGCCGGTTCTCAGAATCTGCCTAAATTCCAAAACAAAGATTACCCATTTTCTCATAAGCACGTGATGTGCACGTCCCCCACATACATATAAGCTTTTATTATTGCCTTTCAAAGAAAAACTTTTAATTATGTATATTTATTTACCAATTATTCAATAATATCATGCTTAATTTTATAAACATGTATATAATGAAATAATGATGGGCGTGTATGGAAAGCAGCGCGTGGCTTAAGGTAATGCGTGGGCCAACAAATTTTGGTGAGGACGAAGGTATGTGGCATGATGTGCATGTGAAGGATGGTATGGTCATGCATGGTGACTGGCCATGACAGCTCATCATTCGTCCCTATTTATTATTCAACTTAACTTTCACATATTTACCGTTTCACAAAAATACAATTCTGGTAATTACGCTTTTGGTCCCTGTGGTTTGTCAAAAAATAATACGGAATTATCCTTAAACTTCATTTACTACTGTTTTGATCCCTGTGGTATGCACTTTGTTATGAAATTGGTCCCTCATAAGGACCCATTTCCTAAAATTATGCATAAGAATTTATTACTGTTTTGGTCCCTCATAAGGACCAATTTCGTAACAATGTGCATACCACAGGGACTAAAACAGTAATAAATGAAGTTTAAGGACCAATTCCGTATTTTTTAACAACCCACAGGGACCAAAAGCGTAATTTACTCTTAAAATTATATACAGTTTTATAATAATAATATCAAAATTACATTGATTTCTTTAAATTTAATATATTCATCAACAATAACAAATATATATATAGGAGAAAACCTCAAATAAATAGAAAACCGGAAAACCACGAAAACACGGATGAAAAAGTATACCAATATGGATGTCAAATTAACGAGAAAAATATTGTCGTTTATTTGGTGTAATTTATTTCGTTCGAAATTTGTTTATTTTTCGTATTTTTTCGAATAAAAACTAGAGAGTGAAATTTTTTAATTTAATTAATATTGTTGTAACCGTCTATTTAATCACATTCATCAGATCATCTAATCTAACGGTCGATAAGGTGTTTTTTAGTTTTTCATTTATTTGAGGTTTTCTCCTGAAGCTCCCCCCTCTCTCTCTCTCTCTCTCTATATATATATATATAACTGTAATGATGTTTATGTTAACTTCGTGAGTTGCAATTGCATCATAGGGTACTTACGGTTTTTAAAATCAGCTGGTAATAATTTATGTCGTAGCATAGATGTATTTACTAAATTAATATTTGATAGTTGTTATTAAGAATTGTATACACGCATATGTTATAAGTGTAAAAATGTCAAAAAGAATGAGCTTAATTGATGACAAAAATGAGGTTTGAGAGCAAAAACGTCAAACACAATCAACTAATGAGTGGAAAAATGGTATTGCCATTTTTATGTGTTATAAATTATTATGATTTGTGGGGCACAATGGTGTTGTTTTGTGGGGAACAGCCATGTGATAACTGGTAATGCAAAGTCTCTCTTTTTGTGTAGTTTAGCACAAAATCATGTCACACCTAACAAGTGTCCATTGACTTTAGTGCAAGTAATGACATGTGTATAGGTGTAGATCAGAAAAACTTACCACATTTACATTGATAATCAATAAGTTTCATGAGACTTTGAAATTGTAAGGTGCTTAGTGACCCATATTGTAACAAGATAATCCATAGCTCAATGCAATAGTTTAGAAACATGTATGTTTACACATAAACAATAGTTTAGAAATATAAATGTTTGACGGTCAAGATAAATAAATAGTTTGATGTTAAATCGTTCATCAAGTTTGTTACTCCACTTAAATCGAATTCGAATCCATATAAAGACACATCAATCCGATATTAGTGTTTCTTAATAGTAGAACAAACCCCTCATACAAGTTTGAGCATATAATATATCTTTGGCAAAAGCTTTAAATGGATCTTTTTACCCACACTCAAATAAATCATTACAATGATAATGACATAAGTTAGGAACATAGTGGTTTGTTTGAATCTTAAATTTGGTGAGACTTGTGTGTCTTTGAGTACTCTCAAGGGATGAAATAAAATGTTACCATGAGAGATTTTATTGAGTTTTTTAAATGATAAGATGCTCTCAAAATGTTGGACTAGATTTTCAATTTATGTTCAGATTTTGTTTTTAAATAATGGACCAAGTATGTTTAAATGTTGTTTTTATATGGACTGTTTTGTTACTATGCATCACGTTATGGTTTTGGTCTTGTTCGCTTTTGGATCATTTTGGTTTCTTTTGGTTAGTTTGGGATCGCTGAACTTGTTTTGTATTTGTAATTGTGGTTGGTTACTTTGCCGTTCAAAAAAAAAATGTTCATTGGACATTGTTGTGAATCAAATGGTAATTTTTTCTCCTAACGTGGGTGGCTAGAATCATTTTTTACGGTCCCTCCGACCATGTCTAAAAGTTGTTTTGAGAAAACTTACTCCAAATAGTTATATTAATTTTTACACAGTATTTTAAGAAAACAAACAATACTATTTAACAAAAAAATACCAAATTTATGATGGTCAAAACTTCAACTCTTAAAAGATTTTTAACTTTAACTTAAAGAAAATATTTGTAATTTTATAAAATATGTAATATATATTTTTTATTCTACACCAAGATAGCAAAATGTTCATACTAAAATCATCCTATGTCCAATTCAACTACAATTTCCCATTAAACCCTCCTTTTCACAATAATGACAGAGTAAACCTTCAATTTCCAAAGTTCTTATTAGTTTATGACACATCTGTAACAACCGGGCTTTCTTTTATAAAGAATGAAAGCTTAGTGTCCTTTTAGCAAGAAATACAAAGATAAATTAAGGGGATATTTGTGTCATCTTTGAAAGATATATAAATGCACAAATCCCTAGGGCAGCCTCATTCTTCAAAAATCAGTATTATTGTTGGGTTTGTGAGAGTTGGCGGCTAAGAGGAAGAAAAGGGAGAAGAAAGGAGTCTTGGGAAGAAATCAAAGAAGTGAATAATCAAAGAAGAGACTAGTAAGGTAACTCTTAATCCCTGTTAATTCTTGTGTTGGCTTGAATCTTTAAGTCTAGAATCAGTGATTGATTGGGTTTTCAACCACATTTTCATTAAAAGTGGGTTGTGAGGGTTTTGTCTTCATAAATCGATTTTATAGGACTAAAAGTGAATTAAATGGATGTTTAGGTTTGGTGGATGAACCCTTAGGTTTGTCTAATCAAATTAATGGCTAAAAACGAGTTAATGATCACTTTTAGACTGATTGGGTTCGAACAGTCGTAGTTTCCGGACACTAATGTTCAGTAGTGTTCGGACGTTTTTGCAAGTGTCCGGGTAAGTTTTATTGGGAGTTACCGGATGCGTATCTATCTGGATAATGCGTCCGGAAAGGAGTAGAATCCGGATAGAATGTCCGGAAAGGGGCTAAGAGTCCGGATGATTATGTCCGGATAGGTTGTGACCGGAAAGAAGTAATATCCGGAAAGTCTATGCGTCCGGATTGGTGTCCGGACAGTTGTTGTATCCGGAAAGTGCTGTGTTCGAAAAGAGTTATCCGGACAGTAGGGTGAATTATTTATCTGATTCGAATTCAATGCCCTTAGGTGTTCGGTTGGATTAGCTTGGTGATTTCAAGGAGTGCGTCCAGCGTTATCAAGGTGAGTTCCCTAAACCCTTTTTACGACGTAAAGTGTTAAATGTTTTAACTGATTATGGTTTCATTTACGAGCATGAACAGTTTATAACTGTCACGCATGTTTTTTTCCATGAATACATGTTTTACTAAGAAAGCTTATTTGACATGATGAAATGAGAACGATAAATTTCAAGATTGAAAGTGCATGTTTTATGAAATGAATGATGTGTTATGTGGAGTCGGTCTGCACTGTGGGATCAGAGAATGATCCTCGGGGTCTACTGATCCCTTGGATATGTATGACAGACTGGTAGGTTGGAATTCGTTTCCTCCTATTTCGAGTAGAGGGGAATCTGCGTAGGCTCCGGAAAAGGGCGAGAGGGGGATCTGCAGAGACCCCGATCGCGGAATGTTTATGTGATCCAACACACAGTGCAATACCATGCTTGATGTTATGTTAAGGTTTACGATGAATTTTATAAACGATTTTCCCACTGTTTATATATGTTGTTTTCGGAGGGAATTCACTAGACCTTTTGGTCTAACCCTCGCTTTTCAAAACTAAACAATTTTCAGGTAAGCAAGTAGTAAGAGGCTCAAGTAAGTGAGCAAGAGCAAGATAGAGTACAAGCGCAGCTAGAGACAGTGCAAGTGCCAACCATAGAAGTTAGAATATTCTCAGTTGTGTATAGGTTGTTTCCGCCAACCTTAGCTTATGAATGATGTAACGAAATGTTGGGACCCAGTTTTATTGAAAAGAGTTTGATTTTAATGCTATGTATGTTCTATAGTATTTTTGGGACGTTACAACATCATTATTCACTTCATCTGAAATAGCTACTCCAAAGTTCTTATTAGTTTATGACACATTATGCTTACATTAAAAAATCTTTTAAGAGTATAATCTAGGCAAAAAATGTAAGCATATTGTTGAAGTCTATTATGTAGGCATTCAAAAGCAGAGCGTGTCACAATTTTGTAGAATTGGTTGTTTTCATAGATAGTTTTACTTTAGTTTACTTCTTAGGGCATCTTCAACGAGTCACATTATATTTTACATCAAATTTAAAAAGTAGTGTAAAAAATAGTGTAATTATAGTGTTAATAGTAAATCTTCTCCAATGGGTAACACTATTTTTAAAAGTGATGTAAAAAGCAGTGTAAATGAATAGTGTTACACCAAATATAGTGTAATATTATTCATTACACTAAATTTAGTGTGAAAAATAGAGACATCACTGGAGATGTGAATAGTGTTATTTACACCAAATTTAGTGTTTAGTGACCCCATTGGAGATGGTTTTACTCACGTTTTGTCGTTAACATCTTTTGCTACTCCTAGAATACTCGTCTTCTCTATATTATGTGGATTACTAAATATCCTATTTGGACTTATGGTTTGAGTTTTATTTTAATGGTATTAGTGTATTGATGGTAACGCCAACATCATGACATTGTGGCACCATATTGTAAGGTCAATTGTCTAAAGGGAGGTTCAATGACGATTACTCATACGTTCCATGAGAAACATAGGAGAACATATCTGAGTGGTTTTTTTGTTTTGCTTCAGATGTTTATCTACTTGATATTATAATAGTCATTTGGTATTTTTGGATTGTGTAGTGTTTTCTTCTTACAAAAAAATGGGTTATAAATTTTGTTATTGCTTGTTGATAATTTATGTTTTAGTCTAGGCATGTTTAATTTATTCAATTGGTTTGTTATGAATTATGATTCACATAAAGCATTTACAAATAAAATGTATAGAAATATTAAGTTAACGAAAATGTTAATTAAAATACTTTAAAAGGGTAAGCAATGCTTGATGTTGTCTCATTATGTTTTATATGTTACTATATTTTATATCTACTAAGAGCATTCATACGCATCTTGCAAGATGACATGACATGTCACGCGTCTTGCAAGATGACATGACATGTCATGTGTCTTGCAAGGCCTTGCAATACTTACATGATCTTGCTAATTGTGAAAGGTTTTTCAACCATTATTATATATTAAACAAAACATTTATTAATTTATTAGTTATTATTAATATGCTTGTTTAAATATTAGTTATTATTAATATGTTTATTAAATTTAATTCATTTATTAGTTTATTTGAACATTATTTTTTTAGTATTTTTATAAAAATTTCTTACCCATACTTTATTTTAAGAAAACAAATGTAAAATTTTAGTTATCTATATTTTATAATTAATTTATTAGTTATATTTTAATTATCTATATTATTTATATTATATTTATTTATATTATTTATATTATAATTTGTTAGTTTAGAAAGGAGTTTGGTCTTGCATGTGTGTGGAATGTGTTATTGCAAAGCTGACGTGGCACTTGTGAAAGAAGTATGATCTTGCAGGTGTGTGGATGGTCTAAGATTTTCTTTAAAGATTATTTAAAATAAATAAAATAAATTTTATTTTATACTTTATTTTAATAGATTATCTATATTGTTATTTAAAATAAAGAAAATTTAAAATGTAAATAATTTTTTATTTTAAAGAAATAAAAGACAAGTTATATATATTTTTTTATAAAAAACAAACATACATCTTAATATATCTCACCATCTCCAATGCAAAAGTCTTTAATAATTTTTTACTATTACAAAAAGCTTTTCAAAGGGTTTTTTGGTATTGAAGAGAAAAACTTTTTGGTGAAAGGGTTGTTGTGTACCAACTTGTTTTTGCATTAGTTTTTTAGTAAAAAAGTTGATAAAAAAGATTTTAATAAAGGTTTTGCATTGGAAAAAGTTTTTGATAAAAATAAATTAGTGAAAATTTATGTGACAAGAGTAAAAAGCTTTTGAATAGGTTAACCATTGTGGTGTGTGGATGCTCTTAGTTTGCCTGACATTAAATTGAGATAAAAAAGGATTAAGTGAGGCAAGAATATATTTTTATTGTTGCATCAAAATATTTGGATGGAAAAAAAATCTAATAAATAAGTAACTACATATGTCGACGAAATTAACCCCTATTATTGTTCACAATAACTTCACTTGGGTTTACATTCATGTGCTGTTAAAACTATTGTAACCATGAAAGTTCATCGACTATATAACTTTACTTCATTTATTAGTGTGTATTTGGTTTGCATATAGGATAGAACGGGACGGGATATTACAGAACAGAACAAGACAGAACAACTGTTCAACGTTTGGTATGACAAAACTTGACAGAACAAAACAGATAACATGACCAATTTACCCATAATAAACATGTTTATATAATTTGTTTAATTATATAATTTATTGAATTTTAATTAAATTAATAATATTTTATAATAAAGTATATTATTATAAAGTTTTCTTCAATTCGACAAAAGTGGCACCAAAATAAAAAGTTTAGGGAAATTAATTAAAATACCCTAAGTTTGACATCTTCTTACCAAAATACCCTAAATCTCTACCGGTTTACCAAAATGCCCTAAATTTCCGCGGTGGGTCCCGCGATCGCGGGCCCAGCTCACGTGTCACCCAGGTTTGGGCAAAATGTTCCGCGGAGCCCCCCAACTATGGCCGCGGTGACAAGTTTGGTCCCTACCCGCGGTGACGATTTTGGCCTATCGCGGGCCCATCGCGGGGAACCACCGCGGGCCAGGCCAAAACTTTGTGACACGTGGGTGTGGGCCCGCGATCGCGGGGCCCACCGTGGAAAATTAGGGTATTTTGGTAAACTCGCCGAGATTTAGGGTATTTTGGTAAGAAATGGTCAAACTTAGGGTATTTTAATTAATTTCCCAAAAGTTTATATAGTTTTCAATTTTTATTTTCTAACATTTTCTATTTTTTTTACTATTAGTATTTAATAATTTACATAAATTAATCAAAATATAGAAACCATATAAAAAATAAATTTTGAGGACATTAAAGTAAAAATTTTAAAAATATAAAATACAATAAATAAAATTTAAAGATTGGATAACATATAAAAAGAAGATATGTTTGATATTTTAGAAAATAATTATATTTTATTTTGAAGTTATATTGGTAAAACAGAACTCTGTTCCAGTTTGTTCCATGGGGGTGGGGTGTAACAGTCTTGTTCCACTTTTGTTCTATTCCGTTCAATATAAAAGTTCTATCAAACGTGAAACATATTCTTGTTATACAGTATACCAAATGCACCCTTTATGGTTGTCCGGAAATTAGTCATCGTACGTTGTCCATAAATTGATATAAAAATCTACGATTAAAAAAATACAATACTCTCGATTATCTCATCTAATTATGCATAATCCTCTCCAATCTCGTATGTAATACGTGTGAACTTTTTAATGGAAAAAGTATTTTTGTGAAATTATTTTATTATTTACTGAAAACATGAAATTAAAAAAACGTTTAAAAGTAAAATTGGTAAGGAAAAGTAAATTGGAAAGTGATATATAAATAAGAGTAAATTACACTTTTGGTCCTTGTGGTTATCACTCATTATCAAGTTTGGTCCATCTTTCAAACTAATTACAACTTTGGTTATTGTGGTTGCCATTTTATTTCACTTTTGGTCCCCTGACACCATTACATTCCAATTTCTTTGACAGATTTCATTCCTTCAGAAATCATTCTACAACCAAACGAAACGCACCCTAAGTTGTTTTTAATTAAAGTTGGTCAGAGGGACCAAAAGTGAAATAAAATGGAAACCACAGTGACTAAAATTGTAATTAGTTTGAAAGAGGGACCAAACTTGATAATGGATGGCAACCATAAGGACCAAAAATGTAATTTACTCCATAAATAAATACCTACTCCCTTTAATGCATTTTGACCGCTTGGGAAAAAGGAGAGTGTGAACAACAGTGAAGGAGAGGAAAAAGAAGTGCACTGTTGAAACCAGCCAGTGTGGGTGTGGGGTTTAAGAGAGAGAAACCCCAGGAAGAAAAAAACACACACGCAGGTATCACATTTCTTTCTTTATGCAATTATCGATGTTTTTGCAGTGACTTTATTTATAAATTAATCCTTCTTGTTTTATTGAGATTTGCGTTCTTCAGTCTGTACCCAAGTGGGTACTACAAATTTGACTCTTCTTCTGTAAAATTTCACTACTTGTCGCCTTCTTCACAAGGAAAATCTTGGCCATAGATTCCTCATCCTCTCTCTGACTACAAGATTAAAGGGTTTTTCATTATCATAGGGTTTTGATTTCTTCTATTTATATATATCATCTATCTCATCTTGGTTTTTCTCTTTTGCTCTTCAAGCCTGCAAATAGGGGTTTTCGGTAGGGAGATTCCGACCGACACAAAGGGGAAGAAGACCTGATTTTATGTCGGCAACTTCATTGGCTGTGATTGGGGCTCCATTGAAGCTCTGTTTTTCTTTCACTTTGTTCATCTCTTCTTATCTCTGCTGTTTCGCTCAGCAGAGGTTTCGTTTCTGTTTTCCGACTGTTTCGATGCGTTTGAGGCCTAAAAGGTACAAATCTCTCTAAAACCCTTCTCTTAATCTTTATCTTTATGGTGTTTTTTTCACAGATCTTTGATGTATTTCTCGTTTTCTTTTGTGGGTGTTTTTGTTTTTTTGCAGGACTTGTTCTGGAGTCGAGTGTTTTGGTGGTTTTCACATAAATAGGTTATTCGATCTTTTCTTGTTCTTGAGAGGGACTTTCACATAAACCCTAGCCAGTTTTGGATAATTTTTGCCGGTTTTTTTTCGAGATTTTGGTTTTTTTTTGGTATGTTTTGAGGCTGTTAGAGCTGCCGGAATTTTGAGAGTTACCGCCGTCGATGAATCACGAGAGTCCCAACAAGAAATCGAGGAGCAAGGCGATGTTTATTGAACCAAACAAACCCTTGAGGAGAATCAGGGTCATCTGTTACGACCCGGATTTGACTGATTCATCAGACGACGATGAGCCCAACCAAAAACCCTACGGGTCAAAGCGGATTGTGCGAGAAATAACGATTCCGGTGAATCAAGGCGGCGTTTCGGCGGCTGCCGGTGGCTGGTCGGAGACATTAACGACTAAAGAAACGGAAACGGAGAGTTCATGTCAAGATAGCAACAACGGTGAGAAAAGTTCCGGTAAGAGAAAGAGGGTTTTGACCAAAACCTCCGGTCAACCCCGGCCGGCATCGGGTTCAAAATACAGAGGCGTCCGTCAACGGAAATGGGGAAAATGGGCGGCGGAAATCCGTGACCCATTTAAGCAGAGACGGGTCTGGCTCGGAACATTCAATACCGCTGAAGAAGCTTCTAGAGCTTACGAAATTAAAAAACTCGAATTCGAAGCCATGGCTGAAGCTTCCAAAGGTTTTTCCAACAACGTTAAAAACACCACCGGTAAAACCCTCTCCTCGGCCGCCGTTTCTCAGCCCCCGAAACCTGCTGTTTCTGAGGAATCAGTGGGGGTTAGTTCGCACAACTCGCCATTATCAGTTCTTGAGCCAGAAACTTGCTCCATTTCGAAAAAAATAAGCAATGTGGAAACCAAAATTGAAGCTCCTTGTGCTGTAATGGCTTCAGTTGTGGAAGAAGCCTCGAGTCTTGCTGAAATTGGTGAAGGGCTGGATATGAAAATGGAACTGGATTCGATATTTTTCGACGATTTTGGTCCACCGTTGGATGGATTTGGGGATTTTGATGATTTCCAGTTTAGTGGATTCGAAGATGAGGAAGCTTGTGAATTACCAGATTGGGATTTTGAGGAGCTGAATCCAGAAGAAGTGGCTTGGATGAACACATTGAGGGTGGATGAGCAGCAGCAGCCTCTTAATATCGCATGCCTATGAATTTTGCAGTTATTAGAAAGAGTGTTCTTGAAGAACAACAATGGTTTTGTTTAATTTTATCAGTTTTTTTTAATGTTTGAGGAGTCCTTTTGGGTTTTCTTGAGCTATTAGAGCCGTCCAAAGGGGTATATTTTCAAGACGAGTTCTTTCATATTATTACAACTTTTGATATGTTTCGGTGGTAATTTTGTATTTGATGTTTTGTTAAAAATTGAAATTTTTGTGCTTGGGCCGTTGAAATTATGTGACTAAATTGTTGTTATTATCTTTGAAATATAGGGGTAAGAATTGTAATTAAGAAAGTACAGGGATGAAAATGACAGGTTTAGAAAGTATAGGGAGAAAATGATAGTTTTGAACAAAGCACAGGGATGAAAAACGTAGTTTAGTCTTTTATTTTAGTGAGGATGATGCGGAATGGGGAGAGAAAAGTAGCATGTTGGAGTTTTAATACTGGGGTAGTTGTGATGGGCCACATATAGTGCAAATGCATTATGCCACATTGCCATGGTTGAACTCTCTTAATTCATGGTCAACTTGAAAATATAAAAATAAATGGTATATTTTGGAATAGTACGTGCATCATCTTACGAGAATTAAATACGTGAATATTTATTTTTTACTCTGAGTTAACATAAATAAGTAATTGTAAAACTATAAAATTCATGTTTGAAGAAAATGAAAAACTTACAAAGGAAAAAAATCTACCGAACTTTCATGTTCTTTTCAAAACAATAAACCATTTGAATTTCTCATTTTAATTAAATCCTCATTATTCTTTAACAAATACACAAAGGGTTATTCTATCCCCACCCCCACAAGTTTTCACACCCCGTTCCCCTCGCATCCTTAGGTGGGAAAGTGATGGAATCTGATGGAATTGGAATGTGACATTCCATTGACCAGATTCCATTCCAATGTTTGGTTCAATCTTTTGTAGCATGAAATCTTAAAACTTTTCATTGAATTCCTTATTTTAAGTATTTGACATTCCATCACATTATGTAGGGATTTTAAATGAATGAAATGTGTTATTATTTTTATTCAAAAAATACCTCTTGTCCTAATTCCAAGTAAGAACGAGATTCAAAGGCATTATGAGCACTGATTTTCAAATCAAAACCATATAGATAACAGAATTCTGAAAAGTAATCAGATTAGGTTACGATTATCCATAGCATGTCATATCAGTGTGTTCATCGTAATATGATTGCAAAAAGAGGGAAGATATACCGGTGAAGTTTTTGAGTTTTATATTAGCCTGAGAACGGTCGGAGAAAAGCTCCGAGTTGTTAGGGTTGATGACGATGGCCTGAGAATAGAGTTCAACGGCGAGTTCAAAGTGATCGTCAATGAAAGCTTCCTTCACCTTAGCCGCGAGATCAGACGCCATCGGAGTCGCAGAACCTTCTAGAAAACGATGGTTTCTGAGGGGAAAAGAACGGACGATGCTTGACTGGAAACGTTAACCAAAGAATATGATTGGGTTTACAAAAGGAATTGATCAAATATATAATGAAGTCCTCGTCAACGCTTTAAATTATAAAAGAGTATTTTGGTCATTTACTCAAATTTCATTTCAATTCCAAAGCTACATTCTGTGAACCAAACAGAAAGATTTCAATTCCTTTAACAGATTCCATTCCAATTCTGTCAACCAAACAGCTGGTCAAACCTGACAACATTCCATTCCAATTCCTTTGACAGATTTCATTCCATCCAAAAACATTCTGCGAACCAAACGCCCCCTTAATTTTTTAATTTTTAGTTTTTTTAAAGTTACATTTTACACCCTTGAACTTATTTAGTTAATTTACTTTATACCTTTTAGTTTTCTATTTTTTATTTTACACTTTCATTATATTAACACATATAATCGTATATTAACTAAAATATGTTAAAAAAATACTTTTAAATTTTAACAAGTTACGCTATTATAATCGTCTCGTCGATACCTTCGAAATGAGCTCGATATTGAATATTTTTTGATATTCAACCGATTAAGTTTATGTGACCAAACTTAATATCTATATTATATTATAAATTATTTTACAAAAACTCTTAAAATAACTTATTAATACATATTTCTTAAATTTGTTACATGTTACCAACGACATCTTCAAATCTAAATAATCATAAATTTAATTAAATAAATTATACCCAAAAACAAACAATTTTTCTTTTAAATTTGAGATATATATTTTTATAATTTTTAATTGGTTTTTCAGATTTTTTTATTACGTGTATATTTACATGAGTATATTAATGCCAAACATCTGTTATATTGTACATTATTTACAAGTTTTCTTAAAATATACTAAAGGGGGTGTTTGGGAGTGCTTATATTTTTGACTTATTTGTTTATAGCTTCTCCCTATCGCAAATAAGCTATTTGGAGTGTTTTGATAGAAAAAATCAAAAGTGCTTATTTGCTTCTCCTCACCACAAATAAGTTGTTTTTGATAAGTCATTCCATACCTCCTTATTTCCTTCTCCTTATTTCCTTATCTATCCAAATTACCTTTTTACCCTCAATTTTTAACAAACACTTTTTAAAAACTGTTTTTCCTCACCACATAAACAAATAAGCATAAGTTAAAAATATAAGCACTCCCAAACACCCCCTAAAACTCAAACTTCCAACCTATTACCATAATGATAATTTTTTATAGTTCTATATTTAGGCATTGTTTGGCAAAAAAAAAGCTTGGTCATCCAAACATGTACCTCAAAAAAAGCTAGCTTATTTTTGAGGTACATGTTTGGATGACCATAAACTAGCTTATAAGCTAGCTTTTTGAAAAGCTACTTGAAGTAGCTTATGAGTAGCTTTTTGTAAATATTCCAATTATGTCCTCATTAATATTAATTATTAACTATTTTTTTAATATGTCTTTTTTTGTCATTTAAATGATTATAAGCTAACTTTTGCCAAACGTGACTTTTTCATCAGCTAGCTTATCAGCTACCATCTAGCTTATCAGTCAACAGCTAGCTTATCAGCTACCAGCTAGCTTATAAGTCACAAGCTAGCTTATCAGCTAATTTGCCAAACATAGGCCTTAAACTTTGTACATATATACATACCACTCACATTATGTGCTCACAGCATCTACAACAGTTTTGTTATAATTTTTCTAAAATATATTATTAAAAGTTAAATTTTAACGGTTACTCTATTTTAACAGTTGTATCGTTAACTATTATTTTTAGTAAAATATTATGTTTTTCTTCTAATTTTTTTTTAGTATAACTTATTGGTGGAAAAAAAATTAAAATACGATTTCTTTTTGGGAAATTAATTAAAATGTCACAAGTTCATTTTTCACTTACACAAATACCTCATCCCTCTCCTGATTTGCAAAATGTCCCAAGATCCTGCGATCTAACCCGTGATCGCGGAGCCGTGCATTTGGTCCTTGATATAATTTTTTTTGGTGTCCTCGATCGAGGAATGCATTAATTGGTCCTCGATTTTTTTGGATTTAATCTAAAGGAAACTCAAGTGTGTCCTCGAGGACATCCCTTTCTTTTTTGTATATAAAGTTTGTAGAGACGTCTCTAATTTTGAAGACTTCCAAAATTTTCTTTCTTTCTATTTCTTTTTTCCTCTTCTACCATACGATACAACAAAGTTATTGTAACACATAACTCTCACACAACCACTAAGGGGTCATTTGGTTTATAGAATTAGAATAACAAATTCTTTTGAGCAATAGATTTTGAGGATGAATTCAATCAAACGAGAGATTGATGAAACCGAAAATAAGTTTAAAATTTGAAAAACATTTCGACCGACTATAATTTACGATTTTCTAAAGATAATTAGATAAATAAATATGTTTATATAACATTTAAAATATATATTTATATTATTTCGGGTTTTCGGATTTTCGGATTTCGGGGTATTCGGATATTGCAAAAACACCTAAATTTTGGTTCGGGTTCGGGTTCAGATTTCGGATAATTCGGGTTTTGCACACCCATAATGAGCACAAATGTTATGGGTTTGAAGACCTCACTATTGAAGGAATATTTTTTTAATTTTTTGACCAATTAACCATATTGATCTTTAACTTTATACATCTGATATGCGATTTAAAAGTGAATAAATATGAAATGAAACAAAATTATTTTTTTTCGAATTTTCGGTTTTAGATTAGAGATATTTCGTGTCGCATACCGCGCGGGTACGTATCTAGTTTTAGTTAATATATGATTATTATGATAAGAGTGCAAAACGAAAATTGAAAAAGTAAAAGATGTACAATAAATTAAATAATTAACTATGAGGGTATGAATTGTAAATATAAAAAATATTTAAGTAGTATATATGATATATAATTAAATAATTAAATAAAAAAATATTCAATATTGGGCTCATTTCGAACGTATCGAAAAGACGATTATAATGATGTAATTTGTTAAAATTAAAACGTATTTTTAACGTATTTTAAGTAATATACGATTATATGTGTTAATATGATGAATGTATAAAATGAAAAATTAGAAAAATAAAAGATATAAAGTAAACTAATTAAATAAGTATAAGGGTGTAAAATGTAACTTTCAAATATAAAAATAAAAAAATAATTAATGTGTGAGTGTGAGTGTGAGTAGGTTGTAGCAGGGAGGTAGGATGAGGTATACAAATTTGCAGGGATAGTAACCCCAATACACAAATGAATTTTAATAATCGGTTACTTACAATTTTTTTAACAATGTATCTATTAGAAATGTTTTAAAATAAAAATAAATAAATTAAATCAACTATTAACCGGTTTTTAAAAGTTCAATGATTTATTTATTAGAAAAAATGTTGAAGGACTCAATCATTTAAAATGAATAAGTTCAATGGATTTCGTCATTAAAATAAGTACAAGGAGCCAATCATTTAAAACTAGTAGTGTGCATCGTGCGTTGCGCGGTGACGATAAACATAACTTACATATATGATGTTAACTTTAATAATAAGTTTCAAATTATAATTATTGTTAGCCTAATAAGAAAAAAGTCTTTGATTATTAAGCATTTTGTTAGATTGTTAGCCTAATAAGAAAAAAGACTTTGATTATTAATCATTTTGTTAGATTTCCAAAATATACAAATTTTATTGATTTATAAGCATTGTTAGGTTAAACAAAAAATAATAAAATAAAGTATACAAAATATACAAAATATACATATTTTATTGATTTATAAGCATTGTTAGCTTAAACAAAAAAAATAATTAAACAAAGTATACCAAAATAATACACATTTTATTGATTTATAAACATTGTTAGCTTAAAAAAAAATCTAAGAAAATTTTAAAGCCTCATTGGAGACTTCTCCTTAATCCTCTCTTTTACATTTTGTTTTATATATATATATTGATTGGAAATTTTAACGGATTTACATTGAAAAAAGTTCATGGGACTTGATCATTTAAAATGTGAAAGTTCGTTGGATTTTTTCAACACACACACACACACACACACACATATATATATAATTTGTAGGGTTGGGCTCCGGCAAGAATGAAAGTTATGATTAGAATGGTAAAAAGATATCTCCATCGTGGAAAGATGAGATGCACCGATATGCACTCGATCAATCCCATTATCAAGTGCGATTCATAGATGAATTTGAGATTAAAAGTAATCAAAGGTCTAGATCTATTTTGCCGTCTCACGTTAACTCTTCATCTCACACGAACGTTCATCATAGCTTGTTAATGATATATAATGAACGTCCCTGAGCACTGAAAAAAGTTAGGCGCCTCAAAGGTCCCCTCACTTAATTTTGAGACGTTTTCAAACCAAACTTATAACATAAATAAAAAATGACCGAGATGGTCAAAAGGTTCGATTACCGCTTGGTCTTCAAGATGTGGCAGGTTATACTCCTATTTCTAGCCAATAGATACTGTTTTTCACCTTTCAAATTTTGGTTTCTAATACTTTTGTGGAAAAAAGAAAAGTGTAAGAAAAAACGTCAAACCTATAACCTACCAAAAGAAAATTATAAAAGACTTAAAAGGAATTTGATTGAGAGTTGTTGCAACGTGGGATATGTTTAGATGGATATAAACTAGCTGTTTGATAAGTTTTTGAGAAGTTTTTTATGATTTTTTAATTATACCCTCATTCATTATTATTTATTAACGAGTATAATAAATAAATATTAATTATTAAAATAAATGATTATTAATTAATAAATATTAACTGAAAACTATTAAATTAAATTTTAGTTATAATTGATACTAATTTTTAACTATGTAGAATTATTGTTAACCATATTAAATAATCAATATATTTTAATTATTAATTACTATATTTTTTTAATTATTTATTTGATATTTTTATTACTATATGTATAGGTTATTTAAAATCAAAAGTTAATATATATTTTTTCTAAAATTTGTTTTAACAAATTCAAAATTTATAGTATATATATAATAATAAAACAAAATTTAACGTAACCTATGTTTAACGAAACCTATGTTTTCACAATGGGTAATTCTGATATAGACAGATCAGATACCTATGGTGATTATGTATGTTAATGTGATATGTTGAAACGTATTTTTTTAACGTATTTTAGTTGATAAACGATTATATGTGTTAATATGATGAAGGTGTAAAATTAAAATTAGAAAAGTAAAAGATATAAAGTAAACTAAGTAAATAGTTATAAGGGTATAAAGTGTAAAATTCAAATCAAAATCACCAATTTGAGAGTGCATTGCTGGTAATTTTCGCGGAAAAATGGGTATTTTTGCAAACCAACAAGATTTTAGGTATTTTTGCAAGTTAAAGTCAAACTTTGGGTATTTTAATTAATTTCCCTAATTTTTTTCCCTAATTTTTTCCATTCTATTTCCCTTTTTTCCCTTCTAAATTCGAGAAGACAACGAGTAAATGTTTGGTAGGGCAAGCAAGCAAATAATATCTACAATTTGAGGTCCTTGATGCCTATCATATCTAAATACGAATGTACAGAAACGTCACTCATTTTCAATAAAAAAATTGTACCTCTTTTATTTTAGTAAAATTAAATTATTAAACATTTTTTAAGACTGTACATAGGTTGAGTTAGGGGCCGTTTACAAAACGTTTACCCGGGTAAGTGTTTACCAAGTCATATTAGTTTACCGGATGAATATGGCAAGGACCAATATTTTTACCCAGTAAGAGCGGAAGCAAGGACCGAGATTCGAAAACAAGGACCGAAAGTCTTACCTGGTAAGTGAGTGCGACAGCTCTTACCACGGTTAGCGCTTACCGGCTAAATTGTTGCATACGATGCCATTTTGGTGGACTGAAATCTTACCTGGGAAGTAAGCGACATTGTTGAATTTTACTGGTAAACACTTACCCGTGTAAGTGATTAGATAAATGACCCCTTAATCGAGTTAAAGGTTTTTGAATATCTCCCACAATTAGGTTACGGTTTGAAAATCTCAAGTCATCCCAACCCAAACAAAATTACAATCCAACCTAACACAAACCATATTGATAGGTGGAAACTTTGGAACATCATTTTAAAATACAGTTAAGCGGTTGTGGTTAAACGAAATAAAATCAAAATAAGAACATACAAAATAAAGCTAACAATTACACAAGTGATTAAAAGATATGTGTGTGAGACTTTCTATTAAGGCTAACAATTACATATTATATAAGTACTTATCAATCATATTAAAATCCATTGTATTGGGTTCATCGGGTTGGGTTCGATTCAAAATGCACTAACTCAATTCAACCCAATACCTACTGTTTATGCATGGCGAAAGGGGGCATTGGAATGGTCTTAGCTCCCGAATATTCAGACAATAAAAAGAAAATGGAAAAATTGAGATAGTTATGAATTCCATTGAGTTTCCCTTATTTGATCGAACAACCCAAAATTCAGTTATTTCAACTACATTAAATGATCTTTCAAATTGGTCAAGACTCCCTAGTTTATGGCCGCTTCTCTATGGTACCAGTTGTTGCTTCATTGAATTTGCTTCACTAATAGGCTCACGATTCGACTTTGATCGTTATGGACTAGTACCAAGATCGAGTCCTAGACAAGCGGACCTTATTTTAACAGCCGGAACAGTAACAATGAAAATCGCCCCTTCCTTAGTGAGATTATACGAGCAAATTCCTGAACCAAAATATGTTATTGCTATGGGAGCATGTACAATTACAGGGGGGATATTCAGTACCGATTCTTATAGTACTGTTCGTGGAGTCGATAAGCTAATTCCTGTGGATATCTATTTGCCGGGCTGTCCACCTAAACCAGAAGCAATTATAGATGCTATAACAAAACTTCGTAAGAAAATATCTCGAGAAATCTACCCAAATAGAATTATGTCTCAGCGAGAGAATCGGTGTTTTACTACCAATCACAAGTTTCAGGTTGGACATAGTATTCATACTGGAAATTGTGATCAAGGATTCCTTTATCAACCGCCATCTACATCAGATATTCCTCCTGAAACATTTTTCAAATACAAAAGTTCAGTATCTTCCCACGAATTAGTAAATTAGACAGGATTCCTTTGCACAGAATAAAAAGTCGTGGCTCAATCTTCATAAATTTCATCGTAAATCTGAAATACTTGTACAAAAAATACGGGAGAGATAAAAAAGATGCAGGGTCATTTGTCTGCTTGGCTAGTTAAGCATGGGCTAATTCATAGATCTTTGGGCTTTGATTACCAAGGAATAGAGACTTTACAAATAAAACCCGGGGATTGGCATTCCATTGCTGTCATTTTATATGTATATGGTTACAATTATCTCCGCTCCCAATGTGCCTATGATGTAGCACCAGGCGGACTATTAGCTAGTGTGTATCATCTTACTAGAATAGAGTATGGCGTGGATCAACCAGAAGAGGTATGCATAAAAGTATTTGCCTCGAGGAGGGATCCTAGAATTCCGTCTGTTTTCTGGGTTTGGAAAAGTGTGGATTTTCAAGAACGAGAATCTTATGATATGTTGGGAATCTCTTATGATAATCATCCACGTTTGAAACGTATCTTAATGCCTGAAAGTTGGATAGGATGGCCTTTACGTAAGGATTATACTGCTCCCAATTTTTATGAAATACAAGATGCTCATTGAATGATAAAAAACTAATCTTCACTTCTACAATTCTATAGATTCAAGGTTCTATTCTAGATTAACCAGAGTAATTGAAGTCTCGTTTGTATTTTTATTATGTATAGAATAAAAAAATACAATAAAATTAGGGATTCATTGTGATTCTCAAATTTAGAAAATACTTATTTCGAATGAGCCAAGTCGATAGGAGGAACCAAATGAGTTCTGCAGCATCAACTTTGGACTGCACGCATCAATTAGGGGGAATCTAGAAAGTTATGTAATGTAGGAGGAAATGAAAAATGGAATATAAAAGAAAAGACAAATAAATGAAAAGAAATCGGATTTCTTTATTTGTACGGTATCTGAACTGAATCTTGTCTATTCGCATCCTTGAACTACTCTATTGAATCTTTCAACCTTAACCTTCGAATATGTAAATGAATATGTATTCATATCAATTAATTGGTAAAATAGAGACTCATACAAATTAATCATGTGTCAGGAACCAGATTTGAACTGGTGACACGAGGATTTTCAGTCCTCTGCTCTACCAACTGAGCTATCCCGACTATTCCTGATGTCTCATCCGCATTTTCATTTTACTAGATAACTGGGGTCTATGTCAATTGAAAGGGTATTACAAAGCCTCATCCAGGTCCTATAATTTGTCAAAAGAACAACTTTGTAAGTTTCAGTATGAATAAAAATATCGATCATGAATCATTCAAATGGGGATTCCTTGCTCAAAGATGTTCATTTGTACATGTATCATATATATCACATGTGATAAGAGAACAATATTTCCGCTCAGATCCATTTGTATAAAGAGTAGTGAATGAGAAAGAAAAGATAAGGAATTTTGAACCGCTAAGGAAAAAAGGATAAAATAAATAAAAAGGATACGAGAAATAATTAGGGAGTCAAATGGTCTTTTTGGGGATAGAGGGACTTGAACCCTCACGATTTTTTAAATCGATGGATTTTCCTCTTACTATAAATTTCATTGTTGCCGGTATTGACATGTAGAACGAGACTCTATCTTTATTCTCGTCCGATTAATCAGTTCTTCAAAAGATCTATCAGATTATGGAGTGAATTGTTTGACCAATGAATATTCAATTCTTTCTTCAATATGGAATCGATTCACAACAATTCTTCTATATTATGTATACAGGTTTATCCTTCATCTTTTATGAAGTTTTGATAGAAGGATTCCTCTACCAACGTAAGACAATCAACTCCATTCGTTAGAACAACTTCCATCGAGTCTCTGCACCTATCCTTTTTGATTTTCGCTTTCTGAACCTTTGTTTGTTTTCGGAAAACGTGATTTGGCTCAGGATTGCCCATTTTTATTAATTCCAGGGTTTCTCTGAATTTGAAAGTTATCACTTAGTAAGTTTCCATACCAAGGCTCAATCCAATTATGTCCGTAGCGTCTACCAATTTCGCCATATCCCCTTTTTTGAGATGAAAATCTCATTGTGATCTCGTTCCCTTTTTTCTTTCATTTATACCGTGAATTCATTAGATAGATGCCGATTCTTGTCTCGAAAAAGTGTTTTCTCCTCTTTGTCTTTGATTTCTTGTCTATCTTCTTTCATCTTCTATGGGAGGCTTATATTTGGTCCAATAAAAAACGATTTTATCATTTATGTATCCGAAATTCAATATAAGTGGATACATACCCTATACATTTGTCTCGCTTCCACTCATTAACCGATGCAATTTCGAATGCTTGAACGGTCAACTCCTTTTTTTATTTTTTAATTAAAAAAATTGAAATTATATATCGCTAGATTAATTGTTATGTTCTATAATATTTAACAGTTATTTGAAATTCTATATTCTATTCTTTAATATATTCATATTAATTATGAATAGCGAATATGAATAGCTTAATAGTTAATAGCAAAGATTCTAAGAGTTTATTGAATTCCTATGCATGTCGAATTTATGTTATGTGAGTCTCCTTAGCTCAGAGGTTAGAGCATCGCATTACAAATGCGATGGTCATCGATTCGATTCCGATAGTCGGCTTTTCTCTATTTATTTTATTCGATGTTTTACATGATTGATAATGCATCTTTGAAATCAAAAAATATTGAAAAAAAATGTCTTCCTCTTGTGGCAAAAGCCATTGATTTATTATGTTATAGGAATTTACAACTATGTCACGAAAAAAAATCCTTTTCTTTTTTTATATATAGAATATAAAAATATGGACTCATCTCATTAATTGAAAGTAGCATGAGCACTAGTAACCTTATGGTGGCTTTAATGCAATGCCAACAATTGTACGGCCTCACATGATATTTTTGTTTGGGGGGTTGGTTGCCATGGTAAATGTGTTTGGTATCTCTTAAATGCGTATAATCACTTGCAACCAACGATCTATATTTCAATTTAAACCATCTAACCTAAGTACTTTTTTTACTGAACTCGGGTTGCATCATGTCAAGGAATTAGTTTGAACGAAATAGTAAAAGAACCAAAGGAGTTGGGATTGAAAGTTTCTAGATGATGCTTTGTTTGTTAGCATAAAATTGAGATTTGATTCCTCCATCCTTTATCTTTTTTGCATTTTTTAAATGTATGTAACTATGTATTTATGGACATATAAATCTGTTTTCTTTTTGTCTCCAAGACAGTTTGTTAATAATAATAATACCGCATATGTAACATAACCAGCCTTGTTTAACTGGCGAAAACTTTTTCTTTTAGAAATTTACATGCCAAACACTTAAGATCCCACGTTTGACATACCAAATGAATTACATGGTTGCTTTATTGGATAGACGAAAAAAGACTTAATCTTGAACTCACTCTAACCTTTTAAATTAAGAAGTTTATTATAGGTTCATCACTCTCTCATACAACACAAACTTTGTTTATTACTAGCCGCTGATTTCTCTCTAAATATTTATTTTCAACGATCCGCTGGAACTCACATTTTAATAGGCTAAAAAGACAAATTACAACAACCCCACTAATAAATGATTACATGAACAAATAAATGTATAATACTTATACAAGAAACCAAAAATATAATTAATCACCATCAAATAATGTATTAATCTGGATAAAATGCTAGAGAAATTGATGATGATTTATAATTAAAGGCAATTGAATGGGGTCATAAGCCATTATGTCTACTTAATTCATCATGCTAATATCTCAATTTTGTATATTACGCATTACTTTTGTGACTTAAAAATTAGTGTTTATACATTACAGGTAATGAATGGCATAACGTTAAGATGCCATACATAGAAAACGACATCGTTTTATTAAAATCGATGGATAGATCAGTATAAATAATAAAAATATTAAAGTGAATGGTATATGTTTAAGAATAAATAAAAAAGGGTGGGTGAAAGAGATACGGGAGAAGATTTGTATGGATGGGTTGAATGTGATGTCAAGATCATTAAATGAATTAAACAAGTAAACAACATTTTGTCTCCTTACATACATTTTTCAAACTTTCATGGTCAACAACATTGGTGGTGTGCCAAATTCAAATATGGTTGCATATCTATTTTTTCAATAGATTTCCAGGATCTATTTTTATTATTATTCTATGTATTAGAGTTAAATAAATTATATATATATATATTTATAAATGTATAAAACATTAGTTTTAACAGTAAACTAGCCAGTAAGGTAGCGAAAAGCTAATAAGATAGTTGATAGCTGAAAAACCACCTTATAAACTATTTATAATTAATCCACATGAAGTTTTTACAATAAGGTCAAAAAATAAGTTAGCTTATGCTTTTCAAACATGGCCAAAATACTAGTACTTAAATTTGAGTTTACAATTTTACGTTATTATTTAATTTTACCTTTAATTATACAGTTTTTAATGATTGACTTATACTTTAAATGAATGAACTCAAGACGTTAGTCTTGATGGATCCTTCTAAAGACCAGGAAGTTGACCAATAAGTCCTTCGATAACGGGTGGGGTAGTTGCTGATCAAAATTTTGGTTTTTGTGGATGACCCAAAAGTATAAATGATAATTAACATGAATCACCTACTTGTTTTAATTGAATAGAAACATTTACATTTTAGATATGCTTTAAATTAGTGAGGCATTTTGCATAAATATATCCAATAGCATGTAAGTTTATAGATGTTTAGAACAGTCGATACATTTTTGAAAACCAAATCCGGCGTCGGGACTGACGGGGCTCGAACCCGCAACTTCCGCCTTGATAGGGCGGTGCTCTGACTATTGAACTACAATCTCAGGAAAATGAGGTGTACAACCTCCAATTTATTTATTTTTCTCTTCATTTGAACTATTGACTTTCGCTTATAAATTTTGAAAACATTAAATCAAGTTTACAAGTTCTAAATGTTATTTATAAAACGAAAAATGAGTTTTTTTTTCAACCACCATTTTTGAATTAAATTAACGAAAAATGGAAAATAGCCCACTATATATTCGTTGGGCTAGATGTATACAAAGCCTAGAACTCTGATCAAAGCCCATTATTATCGACCCAGACACAACAAATAACAAAATTTGGGCTTGTGCAAACACCCACGAAAATTACAATATATTATTTAAGGATTTTAAAACATTAAGATGGTTGATTATGAGAAACAAAATTTTCTCTCTTTGTTAGTAATAAATATTATTTTAAATATATTTATCAAATGTTCCTACGATGAAACAACCTTGTATTTTAGAGGGTCATTTACTTCGAGTGACACTTATAGCAAAGACATAGAATCTAACTCAATCTAAATTATAGCAAAGACATCGAATCTCACTCAATCTAAATAATAGCAATGATCAAGAACATTATCAATAAACTCTTACCAGGTAAATAACGGTTATGGACAATCAATATTGACGGCCAATAATTTGCCCGACAAGGTAAGTGATGGTAGTGTTTTTGCTAGTAAACACTTATCCGATAAGTGTTTGGTTAACGGACCATAAATAAATTAAAATGTTGTCTTCATTTATACACTTAACTATTTGATATTTAAACTTTTTTTTATCATGAAATAGTTTTATCCTTAACTTGTATTTTTTTAATCAATTTACAAAATTTAGATCTCAAAATTTATCACAATTACATGTGCCATTTTATATATTATTAATCAATAACCGGGATACGAGCAAAACGAAGCCTCACGACACAGAAGGGGATGTCAAAAACGGTGCATAGAGCCAAAGGTCATGCGATATACACCCAACTCACACTCTTCTCGAAATCCAATCGTAAGATTTAGCTTGAATACATGCAAATAGAAGCTCTGCAGAGGAAGATTTATTCAGAAAAATAACTTGGTTACGATGTTCCCATAACATATACGCCGCACACCAAAGGGTAGCTTATCAAGCAGATTTCAACCAAACCGAAGCCAAAGAACCACCTGGATGCTTTAAGATCCAACTTGTTGGATTCCCGATGTCAGCGTCGATTTTCCACCACTGAAATATGTAAGACCAAAATCTCGACGGTAGTCCACACTTTATAAGGCACTGATCTTGTGACTCTTGCTCACCCTTACAATACAGACATAAAAGAGAATCCAAATCGATCCCTCGTATGTCCAAATTTACTCTTCTTGGGCGGCTGTCTTTGAGTACCCGCCACACAAAGATGTTTACCTTCCTCGGTGTAAGACCCCACATTGGTTGGGGAGGGGAACAAATGTTGCCTTATAAGAGGGAGTTGATACCTTCCCTATCAGACGCGTTTTAAAAACGTGAGTCCAGGTGTGTGGACAAAGCGGACAATATCTGGTACGGTTGATCTGGGATGTTACAGATGGTATCAGAGCGGGAACCAGACTGGTGTGCCAGCGAGGACGCTGGGATCTCAAGGGTGTAACGACCCAGACCTTTTTCGAAATGTTTTGCGTTTGGTGTGGAGTTTTAAGCAAAAGTAGAAGTTGAGGGGCTAGTTGGTAAATAGGAGATGGGGTATAAAAAGGCACAAAACCCTAGACAACTTTGCAATTTCCTGATTTTTATGGTGTTTGTCGGCTGAGTTTTGTTGAGAGAAAGGGGTATTAGAGTCTTGAAGGTTTTTGTGAAATTGAAGAGAGGAATCATCAAGTCTTGAATCAGAAGAAGGAATAAGATTGGATTTCGTTTCTTGCAAGTAATCTATCAGGTAATCCTTAATCCATAACTTCATTTAAGATTCGTCTGATGATTTGTGGTTTTGAGAGTTTTCTTGCTAAAAGTTGTTTAAGACCATTAGGGGAGATTTAAGCACCTTTAAATCGAGTTTAATCAGTACAGTTTTTGGGGAAATGATTAAAGATGCTTAAGTAAGTAATTCGTCACATTATCTCACTGTTTTCGGAGTGTTTAGCAAGATTTCGGACCATAAAGCTCTTCCAGCGTTCGTCCGGAAACCTTCAAGTATGAAGGTGTCCGGGTGAGAGTCCGGGAAACTTCTTGGCCGTGTTGTAGAAGGTGTCCGGACATAGTGTTCTCCGAAAAGATTGTACCGTCCGTATAAGTTTAGTCGTCCGGAGAATCTGTGTCGTCCGGATAAGAGTTGTTGTCCGGGTACTAAGCGGTATCCGGAAAAGTGGGGTTACCCGGTAACCTGTCCGGAAAAGAGTAGGGTGGCAAGTGAGAAGTGTCCGGATAGTTCTAGTCAGCTTATAAATCTGTCCCTTCGTTCAGGTAGACAATTTGGAAGTAAAGAGCAGAGTAGGGAAAAGCAAGCAAACGTACCAGGTGAGTTTTCTAACTAAAATACGTGATTTTAAAGTGTCTTTCTAAATTGAATACATGATGAGAAATGCCATGTTTTGTTCTTATGCTTTTATTGCATGAAAGTTGTTTAAAGTTTTATGTGAGATGTATGCATACATTGTGTAGACGTAAATTGGCTAAGTCGGGGGGAGGTTCCGCCAGTACTCACGTCGGGGGGAGGTTCCGTTTATACCATGGGAATGAGCCCCAGTAAGGCAGCGTGATACCGACTCGTTGTCACCCTCGGGTGACTTCAGGGTGCCATTTACGGGAGCGGATTTTTCCGTGAAAGATTTTTACTGTTCAGCTATGTGAAAGTTTATTACTTAAAGTCTTGTATACATTTGAAAGTCATGAAAAGTTTTTAAATGATTTTGAGAACTCTCAGGAGGGACTCACTAGACCTCATGGTCTAACCCTCGCTCTTTTCAAATTAAAACCCTTTTTAGGAAAGCATGTAACGAAAGGCTCTAGCAGGTGAACCGAGCAGTTAGAAGATAGAAGCAGTAGAACCAGTGACACTATTATCTATTAGTTCTAGCATTTCTCAGTTGTGTATAGGTTGTTTCCGCCAACCTAAGTTATTTAGACAGATGTAATGAAATTTTGTGGACCCAGTTTTGTAATTATTTAAATATAAATGCTAAGTATGCTTTATTTAGATTGGGTTGTTACAATTGGTATCAGAGCCATAGTTTAAGGGATTTAGGTGACCGGACGGGCCTAAACTTAAACTTGGGAGTAGAAATCACAACTGAGAATCAGGAAATGCGTTAGGAGGGCACTATTGTAAATACAGGAAATGCGTTAGGAGGACACTATTATAGAGATAGGACTAATAGGGTACTGAGGACTGTCATGTAAGGTAAGTTTGAGATTCGACCTGGCCAGTGTAATTGCGAACTTACAGGTACATGTATGTGCTTAACCTGCCTTATTATTCCGAAGTGGTAGTTAGAAGCTAGTGTTTATGTCGTGTTCCAGTACTTTAGAATATCAGTAAGATCCCTGAGGGCTAGGTTGAGACCCATTGTTGGGGAAGTATCGTGAGAAATCATTTATGAGGTGATGTATGTATACGTCATAGCGAAGAAATGATGTATAGAATGTTATGAGTCGTCTAGAGGTAGATCTTCGTGGATTCGAAGAGGATGAATGATTTATTTTGAGTAAGACTCCTGTTTCTGGAGAGTCCCAGTTCTAGAGGTCGTGGGGTAGATCCGTTGTAAGGGTAAGGAAGGACAGTGTCGAGATCTTGGAGGTGTCAATTCAAGAGCGAGCAGAGGATTAGAGCTCTGACCCTTTAGTCGAGTTGTTCAGTGGCAGGATCTGTGAAGAGAGATTTCTGTAGAGGACTGAAAGCGTGTAGAGGTATAATATGAGATGATTTGATCGAGACGAAAATAGTATGAAATAGTTGAGTAAGTGGACCGTTGAATGTATGTATAGCAAGTTGTTGCAAGGCCGAGAGGGCGACCACTGGTCGAAAGTAGAGTGTCAAGGATAAGTTGTGTGAGTAAAGCGATCGACCTTGTTTGAGTGAGTAGCCTTCAATTGCAAGTAGAGTTTCATGCATTGAGTTCGTGTATGTGTACATGAGATTTTTCATAAGTAAAGTAAATGTGTAAATATCAAATTTGATCGGATATGAGTCGGCGTGTACAAGCGTATGTTTAAAGAAAAATACAAATCCATTAAGATCGTACAATGAAGTCTTGAGGTTTACGATTTGCAAAATATTCCACTCTTTTCATGATAAGTCAAGAAAACGTTTGAATGCAAAACTTTTATAACCAAATGAGTATTGACATGATGAAGTTATATAATTGAGTGTGAGAACCGACTGGTTTATTTCGTGTCGGTAATTCCTTTCAGAATTTTGTTGTATGAAAAGATTTTCATCCAAATATATTTCTGTCGTGACAACATATTTTTGGTCGAGTAAGATTAAGTTTTACGGAACGATCCTCGAGATCGTTGTGCAGGGCATTGGAGTTACGAGAATGTTGGGGTCGTGTGTACCCAAGTTGTTTCTAAGTATTGTTCTTTAAAAATGATAAAAAGTGTGAAATGATTCATTTATCGCGTTGTCAGGCATGAAGGCTATGAACTCACTAGGTCGTAGAGTACTACATTTTAAGCTAAGGAAGAACTCCTAGAGTGGAGAGATGTTGGACAATCAAGGGAGAATGTTTGTTGTTTTGGTATTTGTGTTCAAGAGGAGAGGTGAGCAGTGGAAGAGTCGGAAGTGGACTTTAGTGTCAGTTGTATGAGGGTCTGTACCCTCGTGCGGTGACTGGAAATACAGTTGCCGAGGGACGGTTGTGTTCAGGGAAGGACTAGAAGTCATCAAGGTGTTGGTATTAGCAACTCGTTATGAGTAGTGTGGTGAAGTAGGAATGAGATATCCTCGACGTCGAATAAGAGTTTTAAAGTGATCTTGTAATATTGACGTTTCACGAGTGAGTTTGAAATGAGGACGACGGGATGTGAATTTGATTATGATATGTTGGAAGGATTAGGTTCAGTAAGGGACCCTTGTTGAATAATAGGTTAAGGAAGTATCAACATGTCAACTATTGACGTTAAAGTCGGTAGTTGTGTAAGCTGTTTGAGACCGAAGACTTGAATCAGAAGGTTGAAAGTTGAAGGACCACTTTGTAGGGGTGTTAAGATAGTGAAAAGCTGCTGTTTTAGATAAGCGTTTTACTTACGAGATGGATGGTTCGTAAAGAATGAAGTATTTAGCACAAACGAAGTGAGGGTATAGATTATGTCAATCTGTGAGGAAATGTACCCTGTCGATGTAATGGTTTGGTATTGCAAAGAGCTAGCAAGAAACGAGTATGTTAGAATTAATCAGAAACTCGGGTGTTGTGGTTCAACTAGAGCTGGGGAGAGACAATGTAGCGAGATAGACTCGGTTATTTATGTGTGAGGTCTTGAAGATAAGTTTGAGTTGTGTATGAATGGTCATGAGAGTTTTGGTCTGCAGTGTGATGTTATGAGTGAGGAATGTATAGTTATGTAGTGGCAATAATTGCCAAGTTAAATGTGCCAGCTAGCGTCGTAGTGATGTGATGTTAGAGAAAGAGGAAGCATCAGATAGAAGCCTTTTTGGGAGTTTCGGATGAGGTGTTCGAGTGTTAACCAGGTTGTTGGAGCACGTAGGGTGTAAGTTGACGTGGTGATATGTTTATGTTCGGGATAGCATCACGGAGTGGTGGACCCAAAGGAGAAACCAAGTGTTTTTAGCTGTAAGAGTCGCTAAGTAAGCATATTTTTGGATCATTGGAAGTTTAAAGAAGATGATGGATGTATTAGTCAAAATGTGGTGGAATAGATGTGAAATCCTTAAAGAATGTGAGTGTTGCTTATGTGTGAACGAATTGTCTGAGAAAGTAAAAGTTGGAGTTTAAAGAATGTACAGTGACGTCGAACTCTGGTGTCAGTTCGAGGTGATTTAGTCGAAAGCCTTAAGTTAGAATTTTAGTGCAACCATTTGGTTATGTATAGTAATGAGACAGCATTTGCAGCTTAAGAATTGTCGGAAGAGAGGGGCGAGTAATGTTGGTGGGCACTACTCCACGCTAGCGTGGGGAGGTGAAGACAGTATGTCGGAATAAGTAAGTAAATCGGAAGTAGTAAACTTGACAGTAATGCCGATAGGCGCAGTGTTGTGTAGATTGTCCTTGATAAGTGTGCGAACTTTTGGAAAGAGTATTGAGGAAGGAAATTGTGTATGATTTTGTGCAGGAAAGAAGTGGATAAGACAACTGAATGAGTTAAAATTAGTGACTTTGTGAGAAACGTTCAAACGAACTGATCGTTCTGTAAGCTATTGAGAATAGTAGGGTGTGATCGTGGTTACCCCTCCTAGTTGAGTGGGAGTAACCGAAGTTATGTTATATGACTGGACGCTTGTGGCAAAGCAGCGAGAAATGATAAAGTGGTGAGAACGTACGAAATTAGTTGTCGAGTTGTAGCCGATGTGATTCGGGAAAGGAGTATGATCTGCATAGACGAATGTCGGTTGGAAGAAGTAACCTAGAAATTTCAGGTATACCGAGGAGGGGACTCCTGGGGGTGAGCTTGTCGGGATGTACAAGGTTGGCCTTGTGCCAAGTTGTCAGTAAGTGAGTTTTCCGGGTGGAAGATCCTCGTTGTTGTGGCGGGAATTTTCGCCAAGTTCTTTCTCTTAAGGAAGTATAAATGTATGAGAGACCTTATTTAGACGTGTTTAAAACAGTGAGTCCCGAGGTGTGGACGGAGGCGAGCAAATGGAGGCACGATTGGCCTTGGATTTTCTAGTGGTATTTAAGCGAGTATAGAATTCGGAGAGGTTGCAAGTAAATAGTACAAGGTGGAACGATATAGCAAGTGGTGTCTCGCCGAGGGCGGTTTCAAAGTATGGGGTGTGGTTATGTTTCCCATCTGAACGGTCTGAGGCAACCGAGTAGAACTGAGTGGTTGGTTAAAAAAATAAAAATAAAATAAAATAATAATAATAAAAAATAAGGCTTTAAGCCTTGAAGTTTGAGAGATAAGTAAAGTGGACTAAGTCTGCGGATCCGTCGAAGCATGAAAGTTGAATAGATAGTGCGCGATCTTGAGGTACTCGATGTGAATTTGAGAAGAAATGCGTAGCGTGAAACACGTCTCTTTTGTGGAGAGCCGATGCGAGAAGTGAGATGATGGCGACCTTGCAAGAGATGCAGGCGATAAGAAGTTGACCTTGTCATTAGTGAGCGAGTTAGAGCAGCAGCATACAAGTTAGACTGGTCAGAAGAATTAAAAAGTGTTCATCCGACATTTCATGTCTCAGACTTAAAGAAGTGTTTGTCAGAGGTCGTTGTGGCTGTTCCTTTGAGGGGACATCAGTATAGATGAGAGGTTGACTTACGTAGAAGAACCGATATAAATCGTGAGCGGTAAGGTTTGCTAAACGAGGAACATAGAAGTTTGACTGGTAATAGTTCGATGGAGATATCATAAGGGACGAGAGACAACGTGGGAAGTAAAATCAGATATGATGTCCAGATACCCTCACCTTTTCGAGAATGGAATTCCGGGGACAGAATTCTTTTGAGGGGGGAGTGTTGTAACGACCCAGACCTTTTTCGAAATGTTTTGCGTTTGGTGTGGAGTTTTAAGCAAAAGTAGAAGTTGAGGGGCTAGTTGGTAAATAGGAGATGGGGTATAAAAAGGCACAAAACCCTAGACAACTTTGCAATTTCCTGATTTTTATGGTGTTTGTCGGCTGAGTTTTGTTGAGAGAAAGGGGTATTAGAGTCTTGAAGGTTTTTGTGAAATTGAAGAGAGGAATCATCAAGTCTTGAATCAGAAGAAGGAATAAGATTGGATTTCGTTTCTTGCAAGTAATCTATCAGGTAATCCTTAATCCATAACTTCATTTAAGATTCGTCTGATGATTTGTGGTTTTGAGAGTTTTCTTGCTAAAAGTTGTTTAAGACCATTAGGGGAGATTTAAGCACCTTTAAATCGAGTTTAATCAGTACAGTTTTTGGGGAAATGATTAAAGATGCTTAAGTAAGTAATTCGTCACATTATCTCACTGTTTTCGGAGTGTTTAGCAAGATTTCGGACCATAAAGCTCTTCCAGCGTTCGTCCAGAAACCTTCAAGTATGAAGGTGTCCGGGTGAGAGTCCGGGAAACTTCTTGGCCGTGTTGTAGAAGGTGTCCGGACATAGTGTTGTCCGAAAAGATTGTACCGTCCGGATAAGTTTAGTCGTCCGGAAAATCTGTGTCGTCCGGATAAGAGTTGTTGTCCGGGTACTAAGCGGTATCCGGAAAAGTGGGGTTACCCGGTAACCTGTCCGGAAAAGAGTAGGGTGGCAAGTGAGAAGTGTCCGGATAGTTCTAGTCAGCTTATAAATCTGTCCCTTCGTTCAGGTAGACAATTTGGAAGTAAAGAGCAGAGTAGGGAAAAGCAAGCAAACGTACCAGGTGAGTTTTCTAACTAAAATACGTGATTTTAAAGTGTCTTTCTAAAGTGAATACATGATGAGAAATGCCATGTTTTGTTCTTATGCTTTTATTGCATGAAAGTTGTTTAAAGTTTTATGTGAGATGTATGCATACATTGTGTAGACGTAAATTGGCTAAGTCGGGGGGAGGTTCCGCCAGTACTCACGTCGGGGGGAGGTTCCGTTTATGCCATGGGAATGAGTCCCAGTAAGGCAGCGTGATACTGACTCGTTGTCACCCTCGGGTGACTTCAGGGTGCCATTTACGGGAGCGGATTTATCCGTGAAAGATTTTTACTGTTCATCTATGTGAAAGTTTATTACTTAAAGTCTTGTATACATTTGAAAGTCATGAAAATTTTTTAAATGATTTTGAGAACTGTCAGGAGGGACTCACTAGACCTCATGGTCTAACCCTCGCTCTTTTCAAATTAAAACCCTTTTTAGGAAAGCAGGTAACGAAAGGCTCTAGCAGGTGAACCGAGCAGTTAGAAGATAGAAGCAGTAGAACCAGTGACACTATTATCTATTAGTTCTAGCATTTCTCAGTTGTGTATAGGTTGTTTTCGCCAACCTAAGTTATTTAGACAGATGTAATGAAATTTTGTGGACCCAGTTTTGTAATTATTTAAATATAAATGCTAAGTATGCTTTATTTAGATTGGGTTGTTTCAAAGGGGGGTGGATTGTAATATCTCATATTGGTTGGGAATGGTAACAAAGGTTGTCTTATAAGAGAGACTTGATACCTTACATTCCTAAAAAAAAATTCACCGAAAACTCCCCGTTGGCATCCACCTTCCACCACCATCGGTCCATACGCTCACGAACCAGCTGCATATTTTAAATTAAATTATGCAACTCAGAAAGATCGTCCACACCACGACCCCTTGGACCACGCACCCAAACCCAATTACTGTCTACCCATCGACCCCTATTCGCAACTGATGTATTAGGATATTTGTTAATAGAGCTGTAAACGAACCGAACGAACACGAACAAAGGCTTGTGCATGTTCGTTCGTTTAACTTAACCGAACAATTGAGCGAACACGAACGGTAAACGAACGAAATTTTTTATGTTCATGTTCGTTCGTTAAGAAAATTGTTTGTTCGTGTTCGTTTATGTTCGTTCATTAAGAGTTAAACGAACGTAAACAAATGAACTTAAATGAACATAAACGAACGAACTTAAATGAACGAACCAAAATGAACAAAAAATAATTAACCACTGTTACTCCTCATTTCGTCGTAAAAAATACCATAACAAAATGAAATACCGTATTAGCTTAAGAGATAAAAAAAGGAATTCTAAAAAATTAATTTACTTAATGATTTACATATTAATGTCATATTATATAAATTTGTTTATATATAAACAAATGTAAACTAACATAAACGAACGTAAATGAACATAAACGAACATCAATACCAGACCGAGTCTTATTTTCGGTGGAATATCATAATCGGCGGTCCCAAACGGCCCCGGATTGGCCTGGTCGAAGTCGGTCCCAGTCCTCCGGAGGTCCCGGACCAGACCGGGCCAATTTGGCCATCTCTAGTCCGATCAATGACTAGTCGTGGACTCTAGAAGTTATGGTTTTTGTACCTTTCCCTCCACTAGTTCATAAATGACTCGTCTACCTGTTCAATCTTTGTTTCATCTGAATAACAAATAAATCATTTGTTTTCATACTCATGTTTTTTCTTCGTGTCTCGTCAATCAAGTTCTTATATATCATCATTTTATTTGATACACATATATTTAATTCATCTTTTTAGTGGTTGTTTGATTTCTAAGAGATGTCAAAGCGGTTGTTTGATTTCTAAGAGATGTTAAAGTCTGAAGTTTCATTTAATTTCTGATTGATAAGAGGTGGTGCTGAAGTCTGAAATTCGTAAACTGATAAATGCCGGAATTTGTTTAAATAGTCTATTTTACCCAATCATAATATTATAGTATTGAATCATCAATATATATATATATATATATATATATAAAACAAAATGTAGGAGAGAGGGTTAAGGATAAGTCTTCATGGTCTTTTATCTATTTTTATAGAGTTTTGATTTATTTAAAAATAAAACCATATATTAAATGTTCTCATTAATTATTAACAATTAACATCATAATATCAATATATATATATATATATATATATATATATATAAAGCAAAATGTAGGAGGGAGAGTTAAGGATAAGTTTTCATGGTCTTTTATCTATTTTTATAGAGTTTTGATTTATTTAAAAATAAAACCATATATTAAATGTTCTCATTAATTATTAACAATTAACAATGCTTATAAATCAAATATTTTTTAATATGTTGTATTTTTAATCTTTTAGTAGGCTAACAATCATCAATCAATATATATATATATATATATAAAGCAAAATGTAGGAGGGAGGCTTAAGGATAAGTCTTCATGGTCTTTTATCTATTTTTATAGAGTTTTGATTTATTTAAAAATAAAACCATATATTAAATGTTCTCATTAATTATTAACAATTAACATCAATATATATATATATATATATATATATATATATATATATATATATCTATACATATATTTAAAAGTAAAACCTAGAGTTTCTTATGTGACATAATGAGAAGATTTCATTCTCATTTATCTTTTTTCTCATAGTTTTGAATTTTTTTTAATAAAAAACTTCTCACTATATAATTAGCTTTAACTTTTGACTTACATAACTTCCAAGAGATATTCATTATATATCATTTCATCTTTTCATGTACTAATTACATAAAACCCTACAATAAATTATGTGACACATTTGCTATAAAATGATTCTTTCTAGAGGTAAGTTAAACACTTTTTTTACCTTCTCAATCTCTTAATCTATGTCTCTCTATTTCCTTACCAATTACCCCCACTGACAAAGAGAATTATACATACACATGAGTTCAATCGGGTAAATCGGCACAACTCTCAAATTGTTCATTACGGCATTATACACGTGTTTATCAATATAATATATAAGAAGGAATTGGAGCATTGATCTATCGAGACTTCAGAGTTATGTGAGAATTTTGATTTGCATTTTGTTTTTGTTGTCTTTATAGGTTGCGGGACTAAATATATGTTGGAGTTCGATGAGAAGTTGCCCGATTCAAGTACACTAAATGTGGATTCTCATCTTTATCTTTTATGTTTCTTATAGTTTATCAATTTGTATATTTATAAGAAAAAACACCGACAATAAGGTGACGTTTTCTAAGAATTTCAATCCCAATTTTCTTTGTTGTCAAATTTTAACTTTTTTATTGATGTAACTATTATCAAAATCTTAAATTGATTAGACTATTCATTTTTAATTATTGGTTACACCCAATAATTTTTTAATTATTTTATTTAACATGACTCATATTTATATTTACATAATATATACATGTTTATATATATATATATAACCAAAATAATTATAAACTCATTTACATAAATGAAATACAATCACAATAGAAATATTTTTATTTATATACATGAGACTTGAATATAATAATATGTATATTTTTATATACTTTTTTGAATTTTTGTTATTGATGTAATTATTTTACCAAACATTAGAAATGATGTTGATTTTAGTAAATCGATAATTTTGTACCATTTAAATGTATATGTTGATGGAACGATATTTCGTTAATTTATTATAGTTGCCAATAAACTATTGAAAATAATGGCGAGTCAAACATGTATTATATTTAATTTTAGTGGATATAATAGTTTCAATTTTACCATTACAAACTTTCTATAAGATCTTTTTTGTGCAATTCACACTTGCAAGTTACAAATAAAATTTTAGGTAGACTACAAATTTGGTTCCATAGCTTAAATAAAATAATTTTTTTTCTTTGTAGTTTTAAAATTTCAAAATGTTCACCGGGATTTGTAAAAACCTTTAAATTTGGTTTTTCTTTCTAACAATTATTAAATAATTTTATTACCAAACATTAAATTAACTATTCATTTTCGCGAGTTACACTCAATTTTTTTTCTTATGTCACATGACTTTAGATTTTTATTTACATAATATTAATAATTATATGTAATTATTATGTTTAAAAACTCATTTAAATAAATGAAATTATGATTAACATGTAGAATCTTAATTACAAGACATTAGCATATAATAATATGTGTATTGTTTATGTATCTACATAAGAATAAATTGATTATAATTAATATAACTAATATAATTAAATAAAATGAAAATGGCATTTATAATACTTTAAGATGATTATCGATTATATAATTTACATAACACTTTTTACATATATTGATTAAAAAATAATATATTTACTAAATCCCTACACACACAAGTTTCAATCATTTTTTTTAATACAACATATATATATATATATATATATATATATTGATTTGTATTGTTTTTAGTACAACATAATATTGTCATCGCGCAACGCGCGATGCTGAACACTAGTATATATATAAAGCAAAATGTAGGAGGGAGGGTTAAGGATAAGTCTTCATGGTCTTTTATCTATTTTTATAGAGTTTTGATTTATTTAAAAAAAACCATATATTAAATGTTCTCATTAATTATTAACAATTAACAATCATCAATATATATACATATATATATATAAAGCAAAATGTAGGAGGGAGGCTTAAGGATAAGTCTTCATGGTCTTTTATCTATTTTTATAGAGTTTTGATTTATTTAAAAATAAAATCATATATTAAATGTTCTCATTAATTATTAACAATTAACATCAATATATATATATATATATATATATATATATATATATATATATATGGTTGGGTTCACGTGAGACCAACCTTGTTGGTGCAAGTGTACCACATCTCTATATATTTATATATATTTATTTTGATGATTACAAACACACCGTATTATTGTTTATCTAACAATCCTATCCAAGTGTGCAGTTGTTGAAGAACACGAAGATTTAATCTGAAGGGTTCAAGACGGAAGTGTTTACGTCGTCATCTTTGTTTATAACTAATAATGATAAACACCCTAAAATAATATACCACTTGGATATTTCTAAAAACCATAAATGATTTTAATTAAATAAGTTTTTTTATTGAGAAGATCCAGCAAGATTGGTTGCGTCCTGGAAGGTGGCTATTCTGACGCCGGTATACCGTGGAGAATACCCGGTATACCGCGGGTACATACGGCCGGTATACCGCGGGTGTTCAGCCGGTATACCGCGGCAGGCTCCGTGTGCATCTCTGATTGGTTGAAAGTCCTTTTTCTGACGGCGGTATACCGCGAGTCCTAGCCGGTATACCGCGGGTACGTTTTTCCTGAAGTCAACTTTGCATGAGAGCCGTTGTGTGTCAGTGTCCTTTTTTACTGCACGGTATACCGCGTGCATTTGGCGGTATACCGCGCCTCATATATCCGTTGGAGCTTCCTTGGTATAAATGAAGCATGCTGGTGATGAAGAACTGTAGACCAAAAAAACAACAGCAACAACAAACAGCAACTCCATCAGCTCTCTCTCATTATTTTATATATATATATTTTATAAAACATTTTTTTATAAAATATCCAAGTGTGAGATATTATACAAGAGTGATTACCCATTGTGAGTTATACTCCTCTTGTAAGTATTTGAATAACGGGTGTGTGATCCTGTATATCTCAATAAGCTGAGGCTTAGAGAACCGTTTACTTTGCTCTGTATTTGGTTTGTATTCTACCGTAAAGAATACATTTATTGGATCGTGTCGGGAAGTGTCTCGGCTGCTGGTTTATCACAGTTGGTGGTAAATCAGTAAATCTCCGTGTCAAGTATCTCTAACCTTTATCTCTTTATTTATTCCGCTGTGCATTTTTAATTATATCTGTTTATATAATTGTTGTATATTTATTATTTGTATACTCTGATTTATTTATACTGTTTCTGTACTGTATTTATTTATAAAAGAATTTTTGAAAGTAAAAGATTTAAATACAACCTTACCCCCCCTAGGTTGTCTAACATTTGGTATCAGAGCGGGGCTTTCAAAAATTATCTGTTTAAATTTTTAAAGTTATATCTTTTATATAATGGCTCAACAAACTGTTTTGTTTTCAAAACCTCCTATTATTGATACTGAAAAATTTGGTCTTTGGGCAAAATTATTTGAATGTCACGTGCGTGGCAAAAATAGAAAGATGTGGGAAATTATTGAAAAAGGAAATTTTATTCCAACCAAAATCGTAAATGATCTTATTGTTGAAAAAGATTCTAAAGAGTGGACTCCCACTGATGAAGCTTCGTATTGTTTAAATTTTGAAGCTAAAAACATGTTATATGCTGCTTTAAATTCTGATGAAATAGAAAGAGTTTATACTTATGAAACTGCTAATGAAATCTGGCAAAGTTTAAATGACACTCATCGTGGAAACACGCAAGTCAAAAGCAGTAAAATAAATATTCTAGTTCATGATTATGAAATGTTCGAGATGACTCAAGATGAGTCTATCGATTCTATGTTTAAAAGATTTAACCTCATAATGACTACTTTACAAGGATTAGGTCGTACTTATCCTAATAAAGATTATGTAAGGAAGATTCTTCGAGCACTACCTTCGGAGTGGATGCAAAAGATTACATCGTTAGAAGATTCCCGAGATCTCTCAACAATGAAGCTCGACGATCTTGTCGGCAATCTTAAAGTGCACGAAATTGCACTAAAAAGAAATCAAGTTCGGGATCAAGTCAAAAAGAAATCCATAGCTCTCAAAGTCGTTGCCCCTAAAGATGAGGAAGAAGAAGAGGAGGAAGAAGCAAGTTCCTCAAATGACGAATCCGAAAGTCTTGACGATTTAATCGAGATGGTAAGAAAACTCTCTAAACTTTTATCTAACAAAAAGTTTGCCAATATTGATAGGTTTCAAGGAAATGGAGACTACCATCGTGGTGGTAAAAATCAAAGTCGCAACGTCCATAACAAATATGACGAATCTAGTGACGATGAAAAAGCCAATAAAAAGAAAGGCTTTTGCTATGTGTGTGGTGATAAAAATCACTATGCAAATGTGTGTCCAAAACGTGCTAATCAAATCAACACACCAAAAACATTCGTCGGAGCCGCGTGGAGCGCAAACGAAGATAAAGACAAGAATATTTGTCTCATGGCCGACCGTGATAATGAGGTATCTACATCATGTTTTCATGACAATAATTATGATAGTAATTATAGTGACAATTATTATGAAAATGAAGATGAAAATAATCTTGACGAATTATATAAATCATTCCATGACATGACCGCTCTTGCAAATAGGTATCAAGATGAAATCTCAAAATTAAAAGAAACCGTATCTGCATGTGAAAAGAAAATTAATGACGGTAAACAAAAATCTGCAAATGATATGGATATAATTGCTAAGTTAGAAAATAAATTAAGTAAAAAAGATGTTTGCAAATCTTGTGATATTTTAAAAAATGAAATTGCATGCTTAAAAGAAAAACCAATTGAGAAAAATGATTGTAAATCTTGTGTTATTTTAAATGATAAAATTGCATGTTTAAATAAAAATACATATGAAAGTGTTGCATGTATAAAATGTGATTTGCTTGAAAATGAAAATATTTATTTAAAAGCTAACTGCGATTTATATGAAAAAGATAATCTATTAGCTAAAGCTTTTCAAAATAGCAATGATAAAATGCTTAAAATGCTAAATATGTCGAATCGCATTAATTGTCGAAAAGGCATTGGTTCTGATACTTGTGTTGATAAATGCTCGTGTAAACCCATTAAAAGATTTTTTGCATCTCCTAAAGTTGATACAAGAAAACCCCCATATATGTCAAAAATGAAAAATGTGAATTATGGGAGGAAACCGTATGCTCGTATGTATAATAGTAATTTTTCTAGACCTAAAAATAATGCGAATATAAATGCTTCATTTTATGTGTATGATAAATACAATCGCAAAATTAGAATGGTTAGAAAATGGATTCCGAAAGGAATGTTTAATGTTGACAATCCCGGTGGGATGCGTTTGTGGTTTTAAACAAATTTTGTGGATTGTATGTTGTCATGTTTTATTTTATGTCGACAACATATTTTAATTTTTTTTTGCAGTTTATGTTTTATACTAACTGTTAAAAGGACCCATAAGAAAAGGGTACCACGAAATATTTTCTTTGCCTTTTGTAGGTGTTTCCTGACGAGGATACAATACGTGTTTCCTGACGAGGATATAATACGTGTTTCCTGACGAGGTTATAATACGTGGTTACCTGCCGAGGTTATAATACGTGGTTACCTGCCGAGGTTATAATACGTGGTTACCTGCCGAGGTTATAATACGTGGTTACCTGCCGAGGTTATAATACGTGGTTACCTGCCGAGGTTATAATACGTGGTTACCTGCCGAGGTTATAATACGTGGTTTCCTGACGAGGATATAATACGTGTTTCCTGACGAGGATATAATACGTGTTCCCTGACGAGGTCATAATACGTGGTAATTTTTTTTGCTCACATAAAATTAACCGAAAAATCGAAGCCTTAAGATCCTTTTTTTTGGTGCAAGTGTTTCTTTTAGGTTATTTTGTTTTATGTCTATTATATGTTTTTTTTATGCATATTTTATTGTCCCTCAAATTTTATAATTTGTTATTAATTTGAGGGGGAGCTTTTTATCTTTTACCTATGAGATTATGCTCTCTCAAATATATGCATATTTTGAGGGGGAGCATCTCTCGAGGGGAAGCATACCGTCTTTCTTGACCCTTTTTGTTTCGACAAACGGGGGAGAGAAACCGCATATGCTCATGCTTAGCGGTTGTGTTTGTCATCATCAAAAAGGGGGAGATTGTTGGTGCAAGTGTACCACATCTCTATATATTTATATATATTTATTTTGATGATTACAAACACACCGTATTATTGTTTATCTAACAATCCTATCCAAGTGTGCAGTTGTTGAAGAACACGAAGATTTAATCTGAAGGGTTCAAGACGGAAGTGTTTACGTCGTCATCTTTGTTTATAACTAATAATGATAAACACCCTAAAATAATATACCACTTGGATATTTCTAAAAACCATAAATGATTTTAATTAAATAAGTTTTTTTATTGAGAAGATCCAGCAAGATTGGTTGCGTCCTGGAAGGTGGCTATTCTGACGCCGGTATACCGTGGAGAATACCCGGTATACCGCGGGTACATACGGCCGGTATACCGCGGGTGTTCAGCCGGTATACCGCGGCAGGCTCCGTGTGCATCTCTGATTGGTTGAAAGTCCTTTTTCTGACGGCGGTATACCGCGAGTCCTAGCCGGTATACCGCGGGTACGTTTTTCCTGAAGTCAACTTTGCATGAGAGCCGTTGTGTGTCAGTGTCCTTTTTTACTGCACGGTATACCGCGTGCATTTGGCGGTATACCGCGCCTCATATATCCGTTGGAGCTTCCTTGGTATAAATGAAGCATGCTGGTGATGAAGAACTGTAGACCAAAAAAACAACAGCAACAACAAACAGCAACTCCATCAGCTCTCTCTCATTATTTTATATATATATATTTTATAAAACATTTTTTTATAAAATATCCAAGTGTGAGATATTATACAAGAGTGATTACCCATTGTGAGTTATACTCCTCTTGTAAGTATTTGAATAACGGGTGTGTGATCCTGTATATCTCAATAAGCTGAGGCTTAGAGAACCGTTTACTTTGCTCTGTATTTGGTTTGTATTCTACCGTAAAGAATACATTTATTGGATCGTGTCGGGAAGTGTCTCGGCTGCTGGTTTATCACAGTTGGTGGTAAATCAGTAAATCTCCGTGTCAAGTATCTCTAACCTTTATCTCTTTATTTATTCCGCTGTGCATTTTTAATTATATCTGTTTATATAATTGTTGTATATTTATTATTTGTATACTCTGATTTATTTATACTGTTTCTGTACTGTATTTATTTATAAAAGAATTTTTGAAAGTAAAAGATTTAAATACAACCTTACCCCCCCTAGGTTGTCTAACAAACCTGTTTTCGTGAGACCGTGAGACCACAAAATAACACTAAAACTTCACAACGATTCATTGTGAAGGTAAGCAAAATAGCGAACCTTCACAGCAAAAACACTGTGAAGGTCTACCTTCACAGTCTTTTGCTGTGAAGGTTTAGTGTTATTTTTTTGGTCTCACGGGTCTCACGGAAATGGTTTGGTCTCACATGATCTCAAGTCTATATATATATAAAGCAAAATGTAGGAGGGAGGGTTAAGGATAAGTCTTCATGGTCTTTTATCTATTTTTATAGAGTTTTGATTTATTTAAAAATAAAACCATATATTAAATGTTCTCATTAATTATTAACAATTAACAATGTTTATAAATCAAATACTTTTTAATATGTTGTATTTTTTAATCTTTTAATAGGCTAACAATGCTTATAAATAAAAAAACCATATATTAAATGTTCTCATTAATTATTAACAATGCTTATAAATCAATTTTTTTTTAATATGTTGTATTTTTTTAATCTTTTAGTAGGCTAACAATGCTTATAAGTCAAAAATATTTTTAATATTGTATGTTTTTATTTATTTACATTTTTATGGATAACCTAACAATACTTATAAATCAAAACTTATTTAATAAAATATATTTTTTATCTATTTAATTTTTGTTTTCCTTAATAAGTTAACAATGAATATAAATCAAAACTTTTAAATTATTTTATTTTTTTAGCAATATCTATATCAATTCTTTAAAATAGATTACAATGCTTATAAATCAAATATACTTTTTTAATAGGTTATATTTTTTTAATCTTTTAGTAGGTTAACAATGTTTATAAATCAAAAATATTTTTAATATTGTATGTTTTTATTTATACATTTATATGGAGTAGCCTAACAATACTTATAAATCAAACTTATTTAGTAAAATATATTTTTTATTTATTTAATTTTTGTTTTTATTAATAAGTTAACAATGATTATAAATCAAAACTTTGAAATTATTTATTTTTTTACTAAGATCTATACCAATGTTTGTATTGTTTTATTTATTAAGCTAACAATACTTATTTTAATAAATTATGGTTTTTTCAGTAAGATAATAACTGTTTATAAATCAAATTTTTGGTAAAGTATATTAATATTTGTATTCACCGCGCAAGGCACGGTGCTGTTACCTAGTTTATATATAAATGTATACAAGTTCACATATTTATATCATTACAAAATTTATATCTAAAATATAAAATTAGCATTCATTTAAACGAAAATGATCGATTGAGAGAGGTGATGATCGATTTGGTAACGAGCGATTGAGAGAAATGATCAATTAAGGTTAATCGATTAAGAGAGGCGATGATCGATTGAGAAAAAAAGATTGATTAATAAACTTCGTTAGTGAGGGTTTGGAGAACAATAAGAGGCAAGATGACAATAAGACATAAGCGACTTTGAAAATTAGGAAAAAAACAAGTAGTCTGAACGACCATGCCTCTTAGCAAATCAGACATAAGAGAATGATAACAACTTTTTCTCAAGAATATAAATAATGATATGTTAGAGTTGATTATTGGATAGAAAAATTACATAACAGTTTGAAGACAAACGATTTATATCCTTTGAATTGAATAACCCACATTCAAATCGATTCCTATGGGGGTTAATGAGTATTGTCCAATTGGGTTGGCACTTTTAATTTGTTTACTTCCTCGACTAGCATGTCTAAAACCTTTCTTTTTCAAGGATTGTCTCGGTTAATAATAAAGGCTCTTGCACTGCTAGCTTGCATTAGCTTAATTTTAGTTAATCTTACGTTCTTTTAGAATAATAACTTTTAATTTGTTGAAGTAATTATGAATGTTGTTGTATTTTTTGACGGTTCTCTTTCAAAAATTAAATATATTCATATGGATTTCAAACTAGAGGTGTATGTTAATGCCAAAAATCGTCCAAAAGGATAACTTAATGTTGATTGTGGAGCCTAACAACTAAAGAATGGAAATCGTTCGACAAACAGTACTACAAAGACAAAAAGTAAAGTAGACGAGAGAAATTTTGGTGACGCGGGAAAAACCTCAACGAGGAAAAAACCCGCGGACGACTATGATGGTCGTCGCTGTACTATGGTCGTCAATCAGGGGCGACGTCCTTGTGTTTCAAACGTCGAGAGTACAGATGATGATAATACAAACGATTACTGTTATAAAATGAAAAGAACTTAAACTATAACAAGCGTGAGTCGTGTGTAAAATAAGGCGTCGTGCGCCGTCTGCTCGAGAGAGAACTCTTGCTTCGATTGTACTTGTGTATGCCGTAGATGGTACTGAGTTCGGATGTGCGCAAATGATGTTGGAGCCTTTGTTTATATAGCCTTCGTAGCTTTAAATGACCCCATAAAAGTTTGAGTAACGGTCGTAACGGATTCTGAGGTTTAATGCTCATAATGATCTTGTCGGTTATAGTCGTTGGGCATTAATAGCTTTGATCCTGTATTAAACAGAGAAAATATAACTGTTGTGTCGTGTGTTAGTTGGTCGAGGTCGGAAGGTATCTTACGACGGTCGAGTGTCGTGAGTAACTCTTGACTTAAATTTAGGTCTGACGATAAAGTATGATTTTAGCTTAACATGTCGTGTAAGAAATATTTTTTCCTTTTTTCGGTCGTAGTCGAGACTGGTGAGTTTTTACCCAAACAGTGTAAAATCTCTAAGAAGACGAAGATAAAATGATAAATGAGACTTGTCAATTATCGATGAATTAAATCGGAGTAGGGTGTTGGGTGAAGTATTGAGTGACATTGAATATTTGTAGCTTCACACACGACTAAATGGGTTTGTACTTGATTAATTTAAAGCAAATAATCAATCTTGTCTTGATTGTTAGAGCATCTCCAATGGTGCACTTCAAAAGCTTGAAGAAAGACTTGAAATAGGCCCCACATATTTTTTTATTACAAAAAATTGGGTTTATTTGCTAAAGACTTGATGCAGATCAAGTCTTTGAAGAGTTGGTTGTGAGAGGCTTGCCAAGCTATTCATCAAGTCATTGTGGGTCCCACATCTTTTTTTATTTTTTTATATTCATCAAGTCATTGGCAATGACTTTGCCATTGTGGATGCCCTTATAATCTATGAGATCCATTTGACTTTCAAATGTACTTCTTGTTAATTTTGAGTTTGGAATTTACCTTCCAAAACCACAAATAACCAAAAAAAATTCAAATTCAACCGTAGACAACTGTAGACCATCCACTATGTAATATCTAGGGGGTGTTTGGGAGTGCTTATATTTTTAACTTATGCTTATTTGTTTATCTAGTGAGGAAAAGCAGTTTTTAAAAAGTGTTTGTTAAAAATTGAGGGTAAAAAAGTAATTTGGATAGATAAGGAAATAAGGAGAAGGAAATAAGGAGATATGGATTGACTTATCAAAAACAACTTATTTGTGGTGAGGAGAAACAAATAAACACTTTTGATTTTTTCTATCCAAACACTCCAAACTGCTTATTTGCGGTGGTGAGAAGCTATAAGCAAATAAGTCAAAAATATAAGCACTCCCAAACACCCCCCTAATGTGATTTTTAAGGGTGCGTTTGGTACATTGGACTGGACTGAACATAACAGAACAAAGATTACTGTCCCATGTTTGGCAGGACATTTATGTGGAACAGACAGGAACATGATGGAACAAAGTGGAACAGACCTGTTCCACCCCCACCCTATGGAACAAGCTGGAACAAGGTGGAACAGACTTATGCTTTACCAATATAACCTTAAAATAAAATCTAATTCTCTTCTAAAACATCAAATACACGTTTTATTTTATATTTTATTTATTGTATTTTATCTAATGTTATCTGTTCTGTTCTGTCCAGTTCTGTCTACCAAACGCTCAACAGTTGTTCTGTCCTATCCTGTCACATCCTATCCTGTTCTATCATGTCTGCGTACCAAACGCACCCTAAACGACATATAAGATTTGTTAATTTAAAATATGATCGTTGTGGTCATGATTTTTTTTATAGAAAATTGGTTTTAATTAAATGTTAATCTCATATTAATATACGTAAATGTAATAAAAATGTATGAAACAATTTATTACATCAAAAAATATAGACATTTATTTATTAAATAAAAAACATTTTATAACCTATAATAAAACAATTTGTTTACGTATTTTATTTTACTTTTAAATTAAACAATTATTTAATTAATAGATTATTTGATATTAAGTTATATTCTATAAACCACAAGGCTTGTGGCGTACTGGTTAAGGCTTGTGGGGATGTGGCTAGTAACCCATCTACCCCAAGTTCGAATCCAGACGCTTCCAACTTGTGGCCACTGAGGATAAACTCAGGGCTGCACGCTTTAACAACTGGGGCAATTGCCTCACCTTGCCGGGATTAGTCGGGGCAATGTCCTCGGATACCCTTCAAAAAAAAGTTATATTCTATAATATTTAATTATAGTTATAGTTTTATTGTTATTTGATTGAAACAAAGGTTTTTTTCTTTTCTTTTATATGTTGTGTCATTTAAGAAATTTGTTAGAAGTTATGATATAGTGAAGGGTAATTTGTACAACTTAAAAAGTAATGACATTTTAGAAATTGTGTTAGAAATTATATTGTAGTGAATCATAGTACAACTCTCTCACACCCTCATTTTCACCATGAGAAATGTAACGACATCATGCTAACTTTGCAATAAATAACTTCTAATTAACAGATAAATAAAAATCATTTACAGCGGAAGACTTTAAAATTCAATAAATAAATATTTTAAATACTAACTCGTCCCCCGGGTCAAAACATATCCAAACGAAGAAAAATGGCTAAATATGTGAACCATAAAGATAAAACATCATTACACATGTCTTGCCTTTATCGACTCTCGAAATAGTTTCCCCTGAGATGTATACTATAGTCAACTAAATAGCTCAATGAATTCATGGTTTTCGTGCAATAACACTCATTCAATATCATATAATACAATGCATTACATATAATGAAAAAAACATCATATGCATTTTCAAGAAAATTCACTCCTACAAGATCTTATAAAACCGTCTCATTAAGTAATAACTGAGTTTGTAAGGATTCCCTGGGTGTATATGACTCTCCTTACAACCAACAACCCATTTCGGGGTCGTGCCTTCCCATAAGTGTGACACATCTTACTAACTTCTCATTATCCCAATTATGTACCATTAGTACCATTTAGAACAACTAAAGTAAATGTTATAAACCAAAAACATTTAGCATGCATACCCATAAATCTCCATATACATGTAATCATAAAAGCAAGAACATGTAATTTAAACATTTTCACATAGTCATACATGTAAAAATAAATTTTTATACATATATATACATCAAGTGAAATCTCATGAAGACTCACCTGATTGCTTGCTACCAAAAAACCAACACAAACTGTGCATGCTACTCATGGCGAACACCTACATGTAATATCATATCCACCAGGTCAAATATCAACCATTACATTCATATGTGACCTTACATACACCATAAAATGTATCAAGTTTAGTAAACTGAAATATAATTATTTCAGCACTGAACAGGTTACAAAAGCCAACGATTTACCAAGGGTTTTAATAATTAAATATCTAAGCAAAGGTTTTACTTTAGCCTATTCTGATTCCATATATTCAAATCTTACTTCAGTTTGAGTTATAATGAATTTTATACAAATTTTATAAAATTAGTATGCTCATTCTGTCAAAAATCCGACCAGTTCTTAAAAGCATTGATTTAGACTTACTTAGAACCTAATCCAGATTCTATATGGTCTTATATAGAGATGTGTAATAGACATCTCAAGCTTTCAAGGAATTTATGGCATACCTTATTTTGATAAGTTGGCAATTTCTTATAAATTGTTCAAACAACATATACTTTTCTATTTTGTTCCCTAATTCCAAACAACACCCATACACCATTTCCTTTTACTTTTCTTACCCTTATGGATTTTTAATCATTGTAAACATTATATAAAAGACTTTTAGAACTTTATGCTACTTTCCCATCATAAAATTAACGAGTTAGGACGTGAATTTTACCTCAAACTTGATGATTCACACCTTTGGACGTCATGGCTTCTCTTGTCTCTCCAAGAGTCTTTCAAGAACATCAAGAATGCTCCAAATCCCTCAAAAACTCTCTTTTGTTCCTCAAAAAGGAAATGGTGGTTCCCTTCAAAACTTAACCCTCTCTAATTCTCTCTTATAACAAAATTTAAAAGATTAGTATGTCCCTCCATAATTAAAATCTATATGTTTTAAACAAACAACCAAACTTTGTTGATTGACATTACTAGACCTTTACATCGATCACCTTTAATCCCTTTACATAACTAGTCCCTGGTTGCAATGTCTATTACAAACTACCCTTATTTCAGGATGTTACAACTCTATCTAATATAACAATTCATATGTATATAAATTAACTTGTGTTGCTCTCCCTAGCATGACCAAAGTAAAATATTTGTAACCTTGACCTCAATAATTACCTAAAAATACTTACTCCACCTCCACAACTTTAACTTCTACCTTTTCAATTCTTTGAAGGAGAGAATCAACTTTGATTTATATACATTATAATATAAATAGACTTTATCGATGGTTTTTTTTGTCAGTAGTTATCAACGAATTTCTGGTGAATTACCGGTCGATTGATCATCACCGGTGGATTCTTCCGTCGATGATTGAAAATCCGCTGGTAATCGCAATCATTAACCACCTTTTTTAGCGATGGGATGTATCGGAGATTACTTTTTCCGTCAGTAACGACTTTTTCCGTTAGTAATTTGTTTTGTAGTGATACTTTCACTAGATGATACCTGCTAATAAGTTGTCTTCAACCCTTTGTTTATGATTTAATCTTTAGGCTTTATCATATTTAACCATGTTTGAACGTGTTGCTAGATACATATTTATTTACATCAAAATCATATAAAATCATAAACCGAAAATGTAAAAGGAATATTTGTTGTTGATCTATGTGAGAAGGAAATTAGTACATAAGAATATATTTAACAATATGTAAAGGTACATTTAACCTACCCTTAATATTGTCTATATTATAATTGTTATAATAAAATAACTTTTAGAGTTTTATGTAATTTTTCTTACAGATTTTGAATTTTAATACTGTTTTATAAAAAAAACTTATAACACAATTTAAGTGTTTAAGATGCTCATGTAATAGCTTTCCCCATGTTTCAATAGCACTTACTTTTAGTCGTCGATGGGACCCTAAGTTAAGGCTTGCAATAAGTATACAAAAGAAGAAATAAAGTAGCTACATCCACCACAAGGTGTTTGTGTACTTAACTCAATTAATATCCATTGAGGTGAGATATGCTATTGTATAGTAGTTCTGTTTATATAGAGATATATGATAATGTTACATGCATCTTATTTCATATTAGAATCATGTTAAATTACATATTAAAAATATAAAAAGTAAGTTTTAATATTGATATGTGTGAGAAGAAAATCAATCCGTAGAAATGCATTTATTATTTATAAGAGTGTATTTTGTTCACCTCTATGTATATTCGATATTTAGAGACTTCTTTTGAGGAGTTGAAACGTGTTGGTTTTGTATTAAAAGGGTGTTGTTATATACACCTTTAATGATGTCAGAATCCTGTCCCATCATACACTTATAAAATATAAAAAGTAAGTTTTCATGTTGACATATGCATTCAACATACCCCTTAAAAATCGTTTCATAAATGCACTCACAAACAAGTAAGGTAAAAATCATCAAAACCACAAAAATACCTACATAATTTGGAATAAGTACTTGGACTTTTTTAAACAAATAAATCTTTGAATTTAATGAAAATGAACAAATAAATCCAGAAACTTACTAAAATTAAAGAAACTCAATGATTTTCATATTTTGAACGATTATTCGTAGACATTTCTTAGAGTGAAAAAAAATTCTCACATTTATAAAGCAAGAGAAATAAACCATTTTTTAAATCGGTGTATCAATAGATCATGAATAAGGTAAAATGAACCAATTTCGTTTATCAATTATCTATTTTTCACATGCAAATGAGAATAATAAGAGAAGTTAATTAACAATCATTATTGTTTAAGAGTAAAATGGTAATAACAAAATGAACAATTGAGAATTTGTGATTGTCATTTAAATCTGAAAAAAGGTTAATAAGAATGATGCATGCATTTTTGGCCGGTCGACACATTGTTTATAAGTGTAAGGACTTATTTATTTATAAAAAATGTTAAGGGACTTGATGGCTCAAAATATGAAAATTCATTGAATTTTTTCCTTTTCTCGGTTTTAGTATGAGTTCAAGGATTCATTTGTCCGAATTTAATAAGTTCAAAAAAATTACTTTTACAATCTCAGTAAGTTTATATATTTATTTGTTCAATTTAAATTAATTGAAGTGTTTATTTGTTAAAAAAGAATTGAAGTATATATTTAATCACTCAAAATATGAAAGTATGTCAAGTTTTTTACACTTTTTCCACAAAATTATGTATCCATTACACTACAAAAAAGATGGACATTTCAGAAGAAAAATTCCGTCGAAGACGTAAAAAAATCCGTCAAAAATGGGGGTTTTCGACAAAACTTCTCATTAGTAACATTTTGTTCGAAAATGTGGTCCTTCTATGGATTTTCAACGGAGAAGATCCGTCAAAAAAGGAATTTTTTCGACAACCATTTTTTCTGATGAGATTCAGAGGGTCTCTTTCGAAAGATTATCGGCGAATTTTATTTTTCGAATGGTTTTCAACCAAAAAATTGACCACAAGTTGGCTGAAAATGTCATAAATAAAGTTAATTTTTTACCACAAGCTTCATAAGCCAAAAAGAACATAGGCTTAAATGCTAAACATCCAAACAAAGATTATTTCTATTTTTTATTGAGACAAGTAGGGCTTACTAACCACAAGGGTTGTGGCGTGGTGGTAAGGGTCTGGGGAGTTCATAGCGCTTGCCCGGATTCGAGTCCCACACGCAGCACTTGTGGCCACTGAGGATTATCTCAGGACTGCATTACTTCGCGGTCGGTGTGTTTGCCAGGGATGTACTGGGCCGAAGGCCCAGGAACCCTATCCAAAAAAAAGTAGGGCTTACTAGCTAGCTAGGCTAGATCATGTATACGTAGAGGTGCACACACACATGCAATGCAACTTAACCTTTTTATTTCGAGAGAACACAAAATTAAAGTAATAAGCAAAAAAGACAAATTTTCCTAGATCGTACGTGTGCTTAGAGCTTCATAACTTCTGGAATAAAAACTGGGTATTTGTGAATGCGATCTGCCCATGCCCCATTTTTTGGAACTTCAATGTCTCTATTACACTTCCAAACCACACTGTTACACTTGAACCCACTCCCAAACCCTATTTGCCAAACCCTATCACCTTTCTTCATCCTCCATTTAGCTTCTATGTACCCCATCTGATACCATACTGATGATGATGACGTATTCCCAAACCTATGCAACGTCATCCTCGATGCCTCCACGTGTTCATCTGATAACCTCAAACTCTTCTGGATCTCACCAATTACTCCCTTTCCTCCTGCATGGATACAAAAATGATCGAAAGCCTTTCTAAAATCAGGAATGTAGGGTTTCCATTTCAACTTCAAGATTTTTCTTCCTAAAAAGTTGAAGAAAAACGAGAGTTGTTCAGAAATGGGTAGAACCATTGACCCCAATGCGCTGATGTTTGACTTCAAAGTTTTAGCAGCTATCACCATGAGATCCATGCTGAGAGCTATTCCTACATGACCTTCACTATCTTCTTCTTGCATGACGCAACCATAAGATTTATCTTCACCACCTTTGTGGGTTCGAACCACATGCAAGAGACTGTACTTTGCATGTCTACGTAAAGATCTTTTGTTTGTCAAGAGGATTGAAGTACCTCCCATTCTGAAAAGACAGTTTGGCAAAAGCATCGATCTTTCCTTGCCCAAATAAGAATTCGGAGTTATGATTTCAGTGCTTATGACGACTGCATTTGATTCGGGATGGACCTGAACAGTGGCGGATTCAGAAAATTTTATTATTGGTGGCACAAAATGGAGTTTCGTACAATTTATTTATAACCCTAAATTTAAAACAACGTCTTTTATAAATCTACAAAATACTTATTTATTGAGAAAAAATAGCCTTCTAATAATATAAAAAATAAATATGATAGAAGCCACATATATAAACTTAGGTCACCTGAAGAAGGTGTTTAGCTAAGTCGATGGCAATAAGGCCTGCACTGCACCCCATTCCAGACAAGTTATAGCTCTTCACATTACTTCTCATCTTGTACTTATTAATCACCATAGCTGAATGAGATGGATTCGGAAGAAAGAGGCTGCAGTTCACAATTACAATATCAATGTCTTGAGGGCTAAGCTTTGTTTGTTGAAACAAAGAGTCCATTGCCGAAAAAATGACCATTTCGGTCTCTTCTCTAGCATCAAGCAAAGTTGGCTTTGGTGGTAGGTAATGTAATGCGTGGGGTAAGCTTGTTTCTTCACCCAAGCCTGATCGATCGTAGATCCTAAGTTGGAACTCAATGCTTTTGGGTTCGGAGGCTAAGATGATGCGTCCGTGTTCGTATGCGGTAGCAAAGGGTACCCTAAACATTGGGGGTGGCTTGAAACAAGCAAAGTCAAGAAGGTAGACAGTTTGTGGCTTTGTTAAGAAGGAGAAGGTGAGTTTGATGATGATTAGTAGTGAGAAAGTGATGATGATGTAGTCGATAAACGAGAGATTTAGAAGGAGATAATGAAGATGAGATTGTAAACCTTGGTGAAATGCATGGATGAGAGTAGCGTGGTTGATGAGATACTCAAAGGCTTCTTTTGCAAATTGAGTCATTTGAGATACAAGATGAGGTTCAGATTTGTTTGACATGTTGGAGAAAATGAAGAGAGCGATTATGATCTGTGTTTTTGTGGGAAATGGGTACATGTTATATATATATATATATATGTATATATATAGGTGAAGACTTAAAAATTTGAAGGAAGGAGAAAAAGTAAATGTGTAATAATGGGTAATGAAAGGGGTCGTCAGAAGCAGATGGAAACTTTAAATGAGGCCATGAGGGTCTCATCACTGGTCTTTTTTTTATCATTGAACTACCTTTTTCGTCCATGTTGTTGTATAAGGCCATGCGTAGCGGTGATCGGGCTCCAGCGGGTTTCATCGGGCACGGGTAAGGGGGGTGATCGGGTAAGGGACGGGCTCGGGTACCGGGTTCACCAACCCGATCAACCCGTTGCCTATTTAAATTGTATTTTTTTTTTAATTTTTTTGAAACAATTCCGTTGGTAACGGCTATTTTACACAAAAAAAAATTAAATTAATCACACTATATATATTAACCTATACCATCTTATTTTTTCACACCAAAACATACTTTCTTCCATTTCTCTCAAATTCAATACCTTCTTCCATTTCTCTCAAATTTCATCATGAATCCAAACACCACACCTACATCCCGTCGTAACCGATCGGATACACCGCAACAAGACCCGGAGCTTGGCTTCCAAGCGTTTTCTCAACAAGGTTATGTTCCGCAACAAGCGCGCAACAAGCGTTTTCTAACCAAGGTTATAATCCTTATCAATTTACACGTCCTGGTTTGCTTCAACAAGGTTTTACTCCAGCCAATTACAACCTTCCTCAACCCGCAATCAATCTCGACGACGACTTTGTTCCTGAAACCCAACAACCGCACACACCACAATCGATCTCCACACAACAATCAATCCCGGAACCATCAAACCCGACACCAACGCAAAAAGGAAAAAAGAAAAAATTTGAAACAAGGCAAAAACGACAGGTGTGGACTAAAGAGGAGGAAGTGGCGTTAGTGTCGGGTGGGTTGACGTTTCGGAGGACCCCGTTGTCAGAAACGCACAAAAGAGTGGTAATATTTTTATTATTATTTTTATTATTATTATTATTATTAATATTTCTTGTTATTATTCTTATACTTGAATTTATATAAATGTAGACAGTTTTTGGAATCGAACCTCGAAGGTGTTCTATGATTCTATGGGTCGCCAAGATTATAGATCATTTCATCAACTGAACACCAAGTTCAAAGACCTCAACAAGAAAATTACGTTTTTTGCCGGCATCTACAACAACTTGGTCAATAATAGATCAAGCGGAATGAGTGAAGCCGACATTTTACGAATGGCACACCACTGGTACCAAGGGGAATTTGCGGTTGCTTTCACCCATGAACAAGCTTGGGATGTCCTAAAAAAATGTCCAAAATGGTCACCGGTTCCAACGATGTCGACAAATTCATCCCGGGGTTCAAAACGTACCAAACCTTCCGATGATGACGATGAAGATGTTCGGGTCGACGAGGTCGAGCAACTTCAACGACCCATCGGGAGAAACAAGGCAAAAAAAACATCAACGAGTAATACGACCGGGTCGAATACGGACGAAAGTGTTACTCAGTTGTTGACGACCATAGGCTCGTTCAACGAGCAGATTGAGGGTACAATGGAGTACAAAATGAAAAAACTCGAACTCGAACGAGAAAAACGATATCAACAAGACTTCGAGTTTTTCATATCCCCGCATGATCACCTTTCGGGAGACGTTTTGAGGGCTACTTTAGCGAGAAAAGAGAAAATTAGAAAATATCATAATTTTGGGTAATTTTGTATTTTGTATTTTTTATTTTTTAGTGTTTTGTATTTTGTAATTTTAAATTTTTTTAATGAATGATATGAATTTTAATTTTTATTATTTATCTTATTTTTATTTATTAAAAATATATAAATATTTTTATTTTGTTAAATAGTTAAATGTATAAATAAAAGAATTAAAAAAGATGAGGTGGCAAGTGGGTTCATTGGGTACGGGTACTCCACTTTTGGGTAAGGATTGGATAAGGAGGGTAGGAAAGAGAAAAACTGATGTGGCGCTGAGGTGGCAAGTGGGTTCATTGGGTACGGGTACTCATGGCCTAATTTCGTGTTTGTAATTTTGAAAGGACAGTGCTAATGGCACCCCTATGTAGGGGTGTGAATGTATTATTTTCTGAACCAATCATTTTTTGTTTTAAATATATATATATATATATTGTTATTTATTTGTTTTATATATATATATTACTTATGTATATATATATTGTTATTTTTTTGTTATATATATATATTAGAAATATAGAAATATATATATATATATAGTTATTCTTTTTTGTTTTATATATATATATATATATATATATCTTTTCTTTTTATAAATTATACCATTGTATTCGTCTCGTCAATACCTTTGAAATGAGCCCAATATTTTGGGCTCATTTCGAAGGTATTGACGAGACGAATACAATGATATAATTTGACTGAGGGTTTCGATTTCTGCTGTTTATAAGGTATGTTCTTTCTCTTATGATTTATAAGTTTTCTCTCGGTTTAGATTTTTGGGTTATGGTATTTTTGAAAGTATTGAAAATCTGCCATTAGAAATGTTATTTAAGCATATTTATGTACGAAAGGTTATGTTTTTGGGTATTTGATGAAAACTGTACGGATGATGATTCCTCCCATCCATGCTCTTCTATTTCTATTCCCATTCATGGTGGATACAAAAATGGCCATTCATGGTGGATAGAAAAATGTTGATTATGATTTATACAGGAAGAAGTTTCCAGGAAGAAGTTTACGAAAATGGTGGATAGAAAAATGATGATTATTTTATACTGTTCACATCACTATTCATGTCACTATTTACGTCACTATTCACGTCACTATTCATGTCACTATTCATGTCACTATTCACGATAATATGGCGAACTGGTGAGAAGATTTTCAATGGTATCATAATTCAAATGATAAGGTATTTCATCCGCTACTTTATATATATATATATTTGTCAACAAACAATGTGAAACCTAGAGATATTTTATCAACAATAAAGCAGCAATATCCAAATAATGTGTCTACAAAAAATACTATATACAATCAATGCCAGAAAATTCGACTTTAGAAGAATGCAGGTAGAACTCCGATGCAAGTTCTTATGTCATTTTTACAGGAAGAGGGCTATGTTTTTTATGATCGTGCAAATAAGTTGACTAATAAGTTGGAAGATTTATTCTTTGCTCATCCAAGATCACTGGAGATATGGTGTGCATTTCCACACGTCTTGTTGATGGATGCGACCTATAAAACGAACATGTTTGAGATGCATCTCCTTGAGATTGTTGGTGTAACATCAACTAATAAGACATTATGTGTAGCGTTTGTCTTTATGCACAAGGAAAAGGAATCCAATTATATACGAGCATTGAATTGTCTAAAGTCATTGATGGAAGGATGTCTTTATCCACGTGTGATCGTCATAGACAAAGATTTGGCACTGATGAAAGCATGTAGTATTGTATTTCCAGATGCTAAAAGATTACTTTGTAGATGGCACATCTCCCAAAGTATTATGAAACATTGTAGACCAGCAATAACATCAAACCATGGTTGGGTTCCTTTTACAATGCATGAGTGACATTAATTGCATCGGTAACAGATGAAACTTACATGTTTAATTTCACACAACTTGAAGCAGTATTGCTAAGCTATCCAGGTACACCTTAATATATTGTTATAAGTAAAATTGTTGATAAGTTTAACAATTACTGTTATAAGTAAAATTGTTCAATTTTTCAGGTGTTCTTGCTTATCTGAATGACACATGGTTGAAACCATATAAGGAAATGTTTGTATGTGCTTGGACTGACAAATTTCTCCACTTTGGAAATCAGACAAGTAACAGAGTGGAGAGTCAACATTCCAAGTTGAAAACTTACTTGGATTCGATGCAATCAAGTCTACCGACATTTATGACCAAGATCAATCAACTCATCCAGTCACAAGATACATAAATTAAAGCAAGTATTCAAGAGAGCAAAAGTGTCGTGAAACATCGTCATCGCATACCACACTTCCAACAATTGTGTGGTTTCGTTTCACATTATGCGTTAAATATAATATTCCATGAATATCAGCAAGCTCAATCTGGTGGCTTATTCTCTGGAAATTGTAGTTGTCTACCACGTACAAGTTATGGGTTGCCATGTGCGCATGAACAAATGATATACTTGAACAAAAGTCATCCTATCCCAATTGATTCAATTGATGTATTTTGGACGAAGCTTGATTTATCATCGTGCCAATCTTTACAAGATAATGATATAGGTTGTGAAGATGAAGTCCAAATGTTCACTGAGGAATTTAACAAGCAATCGAGATCCGGTAAGTTCAGTTTTCTGAGGAAGATAAAAGAGATAGCCAATGCATCAAAAACATGGGTTCGTGAACCTGTTGTTAACAATAGTACTCGTGGACGACCCTCGTTGAAGGATAAGCTTTTCAGAAAAACTTATGTTGATCCGTCTTTTGCAACTCATGTTGACCCGTCTTTTACAAGTGAAAGACCCCTTAGACGTAGTAGTTCGAACGCGTCAACATTTGTTGACATGGAAAAAATGAGTTATCAGGAACCACCGAGACATAGTTCTTTCATGGGCAAAAACTATAATGCACATCCATACATTAATCAATTTCCAAAGATGTTTCACCCTTACATTACGCATGTACATGATGTGAGAGGTGATGAAAATTGTGGATTCCGAGCAATAGCTGTCTGTCTCGGTCTTCATTAAGATGCATGGCCCACAATTCGGTTTAACTTGATGGAAGAGTTAGATACACACAAGACATAATACATCAACGCTTTTGGAGGTCAACATTAGAATATTGTTTACAACACTTTAAACTTCTTTCAATCAGATCAAGGTGCACAGTTGAACACTGGATGACAATGCCTGAAATAGGTGTCTTGATTGCTTCAAAGTATAATGTGATATTACACGTTATAAATATGGGAGGCTGTGGGACGTACTTGCCGCTTAGGTCCACTCCGCCAGCGTGGTATCAACATGTTGTTTTTACAATTGGGTACGTTAATGGTAACCATTATGTGAAATTAGATATGGCAGAAGGATACCCGTTCCCTACTATTGTAACACATTTTTTTCACTACAGTTATCCGTGTGCTGCAGGATGGGCTACCCCGTATTCAGATCGAATACAGAAGTACAAGCGACTTTTACGTGTTAATTGTACTACGGATAATGTTATTTTAGAATAACCGAAATGTAATATATATTATTTTATGTTTTATTTATATCTTAAATAAAAAAATGTTGTTTATACGACTTTTTTTAACGTTTATTTATAACTTGATTATATAAAAAATATATATTTTTATTACATCTTCATATTATATATTACACTTTATGTCAAATCTCAATGTATATGTTTTTTATGATTATATAATTAGTAGAAATTTTTTTTTTTATATCAATAAGAATTTTTTTTCGAATTAAATAAAAATTAAAAATTAAAAAAACTCAATCGTCTCTTACTGTTATTTTAGAAAAAAAAAACTAATTTTTATTATTTATAATTCATATAAATTAAGATTTAATATAAATTAAAAAAACAAAAAAATTAAGATTTAATATAAATTAAAAACCAAAAAAACATAATAAGACAAAAAAGATAAAAAACAAAAAAAAAACTCATCATTAATGTAGGGGTTAGGAGTGTAGGGGTGCCATTAGCCCACCCCTTTTGAAATTATGATGTTTGTTCTTTATATAGATTATAATTTATTGTTGTTTTCATTTTTGAGATTAACTTCCTCAATGGTTTATAGTTATCCAAGAAGAACTAAATATGAACAAGAATAACAATAAGTTATAAAGAATACTCCATAATTTCAAAAACATCATGGATAAAAGTATAAATTTTCAACGAAGCATTATATATTTAGAATCAATCAAGGACAACAATGATCGATGTAAAATTTGGAACAATGTTTATCTTTGAAATTTATACGAGTACTAATGCATAATAAAAGCAAACATTATATTTGAAAGAAAACAATATTCATGGTAATAACCCCTACACACACCTATATATATTGACGAAGAATCGTGTGAAAAATTGAGGTTAACGTGAGAAACATGGGAAGTAACCGATGACCACTTTTATCCCATACCCTCTCATGAATATAATTGTGGTTTAGAAAGGGATTGATTCGAGTATAACATCTAACATCAGGGACAGACTCATGTTGAAGTCCTCCCCGCCACGCCTCACGCCATTTAGATTATTGTTAATTGTTAAGCTTTTATTAATTTGTTTAGTGTTAAATGTATTTTAGAAAAAGTTTAGGGTTAAATAATTTTTTTATCAGGAAACGATAAGATGTTCCAAAAGAAATTATTGTATTAATTCAGTGGACTAAATGAAAAGAAAAATGACAATATTGTTGGTGATTTTAGTGAAATCATCATGTTCATTTTGTGTAGTTGGATTCACAAATGGAATAATGGGGTTGTTAGCTAAGCTATAACATGAGTTAGGAGGTGTGGAGTGCACACTCGTGTAAGCTAACTAGAACCCGGGATTGTTGGACGGTTAAAATCGACAAGTTACAAAGTGGTTTCATGAGCTGGGAGTCGGGGCCAGTGCTGGCGCCAAGCACTGGAATGTTGCCCGCACCAGTTGTGGCGCCAGTTGACTGGCGCGGAGACTGGCTCCAGCGTCTGGACTGGTTTTCACGTTTGTAACTGCCGTCTTTAATTCCACAATCAATCTCATTAATTGAGATATTATTTCCTGAATCAATATGGTGAAGGTTACGATTCCTAAGGTGTAAAAGTATGAATCGATTTCGGCCTTAATCGATACACCGAAACATAGAGATTATCCTCGAGAGAATTTCGTGATACCCTGGTAGAATAGGGTTGAAATATCTCTTACGGAAAGCGAGCTCTCACGCGATCTCTGTCGTTTATCCAAGTTATCATAATCATCACTCAGTTTCTCTCCCACGATCTTGTACCGAATCCCCCAACAATCGTAAGAGATATTTGTCATCGTGAAGAGAGATGGCGGGTGATCAATCCGTGAGAGACATGACTTCCAAGTTCACAAAACTTGAGAAGTTTGAAGGCGTTGATTTCCGTAGATGGCAGAAGAAGATGCATTTCTTGCTGACGACATTGAAGGTCGTGTACGTGCTTAGCACCCCGATACCGGAGCTGATGGAGAATGAGACGTTGGAGATGACCCGGCGTCGCGGCAAATGGGAGAACGACGACTACATCTGTCGTGGCCACGTCTTAAACGGTATGTGTGACTCCCTCTTCGATATCTATCAAAACGTTGAATCTGCCAAAGAGCTATGGGACTCTCTCGAGTCCAAATACATGGCGGAGGATGCTTCTAGTAAGAAGTTCCTGGTGAGTCATTTTAATGATTACAAAATGGTGGACTCAAGGCCGGTGATGGAGCAATACAATGAGCTCCTTCGCATTCTAGGCCAATATGCTCAACATGATATGAAGATGGACGAATCCATCTCCGTATCGAGTATTATTGATAAACTGCCCCCCTCTTGGAAAGACTTTAAACATATGTTGAAACACAAGAAGGAAGAGTTGTCTCTTGTGCAACTCGGTAGTCACTTGCGCATAGAGGAATCTCTTCGGGCGCAAGAGGCTGAGAAACCTAAAGTAAAAGAGGTTTTTGCACCTTCGGTGAACATGGTGGAAGAGGGAAATGTTAGTCCCATTTTAACAAGGCAACGATTCATATATTGATATAGATAGTAACAAAAAGATAGATAATCAAAGTGGTGTATTATTCAAGATGAAAGCAACCTAGAGAGAGAATGGATCTCTCTCTAGAACACACACAAACACCTTGGAGGCTACATTGCAATAGACACACACACAAACCCTAATTACACACACTAAACATTATATACCCCCTTGTTACACTATTAAGCCCAAGCCCATATAACATAACCCAAGCCCATATTACAATTAATACCCCTTTACAAAACTATCTTATAATTGGACATTTTGTGTCCTAACAGGAAAACCTAACAACTTCAAGGGAAAACGTAAGTTCAACGAAGCCGGCAAAAAGACTTTGGGTGCGATCCTGAAAAACAAATTTCTTGATGTTAGCAGGTCATTGCGTCCAAAGGACATCGTCCACGGCGTTCACCGGCAGTTCGGCGTCACGATTGATTACCACCAAGCGTGGCGTGCGCGCTGCCATGCACTGTTTATGGTGAGAGGCACGTTCGAGGAGTCGTATGAACGACTCCCGACATATTTATATAATTTGCAGGTGCAGAACCCTGGTACTGTCACGCAGCTACGGACCGATTCACGTGGACGGTTTGAGATGTGCTTCGTGGCCCTTGGATCCGCGGTACGTATTTTAACACGTCATATGTTTACACATTATAAACTATAACATTTACACATTATAAACTATAACATTTTAACCTATGTTTTTGCAGATCCGCACATTTCTGGAAAATCTACGTCGTGTCCTGATAATAGACGCAGCCCATTTAAAGGGCCGTTACTTGGGTATGATGTTCCTGGCGGTTGCCATGGACGGGGATAACTCCATCGTTCCAGTAGTTTTTGGCGTAGGCAAGTCTGAAACTGGGGACGAGTGGACTTGGTTTATGTCCATGTTGAGACAAGCTATCGGAGACCCGCAAGGGTTGGTGTTTATGTCTGACAGGGCTCCTTCCATAAGTGCCGCAATCTCTGCCATGTACCCAAACGCCCCTCACGCCATATGCTGTCGACATTTGGAGATGAACGCCAAATCCAAGGACAAACGTATTACCACCTACAAGGATGTCTATTGGGCGGCATGCAGAGCATATACGGATCGGGAGTTTAACAAGTACATGAATATGCTACGATACAGTGTCAAGGAAGCAGCCAAAGTCTTTGACGATGCTGGACCGGAGAGGTGGTCCGCGGCCCATTTTCCTGGACAACGGTATGACATTCTGACCTCGAATAGTGCAGAGTCTGTGAATGCACTCTCTCGTTTTACGCGTAGATGTCCGATTGTTAATCTTATGGACTACTTTCGGGCCTTTCAACAAGAGTGGTACCAAATTCGACGCCTAAAAGGAGCTGAGATGCAAAATGCACTCACACCAACGACGGAGAATATCGTTCAGTACAGGGCGCGTCGTGCGGCGACATGGCCGGTAAGAGCAATCGGGTATGGGAAGTACGAGGTGCATGATGACTATATTCACGCGATTGTGAATATGGAAGACCACCTTTGTTCGTGTCGCGGATGGGATAAATCTGGGTTACCGTGCGGCCATGCCATCGCTGCAGCAAGATATATGGGTCGTGCAGATTGCAGCGACTTGGCTGTACCTTTCTTCACGTCCGAATATTACCGAAAAACATACGTGGAGGTAATAAACCCAGCTGGACCCCCTGCAGCATGGGTGTATCCACCCGACCCGCTTCCACCATGCTATCCACCTTTAATGGATAAGAACAGGGCCGGGAGACCGAGAAAGAACGACCGACGTCCATCACGTGGTGAAAGTTCGATACAACGAAGATGTACTCGGTGCCAATGCGTAGGACATACTCGTGGAGAGTGTCCAAATCCCGCCCCTTCAACCGTGCCAAGGAGACATTCAGTCAGTCACACCACGGGTCCGTCACAACTTGAACCATATGGAACAAACACATATGATACTGTTGATCTAAACGTTGATTTGTAAATGATATTGTTGTTGATATGGAATTATCATATATATTATTATAGGGAAATTAATTAAAATGCCACAAGTCAAAGGTTGTGTTACCGAAATGCCACAAATCTCTCCCAGTTTACCGAAATGCCTATGTAGCTATATATATTCATATTATATATACACACATACATATGCTATCTAGTTTGAAAGGAATTGACCTTCCAGGGCTTCATTATAGAGATCCTCAATCTTCCTATTACTCGTTGCAAAATCCTCCGCCTCATAAAATCTTCCTATTACTCGGTAAACTGTGAGAGATTTGTGGCATTTCGGTAACACAAACTTTGACTTGTGGCATTTTAATTAATTTCCCATTATTACATATAAGCAAAAGGAATATCTTACCCTTTAAGCACAACCAATATGGATCACAAATTAGATTACCACTCTCTTCTGTACTAATGCCAATCAAGATTTTGACACCTTAAAACATAATCCACAAGCTTGAATTCAATTAACCCACACTTGGCATACTTAAACACAAAGATTATTGATTGGAACACCTAATAAGAACAAAGATAAAACATATATAAAAAGAAACATCACCAACAGGCTCTTCATCTTCAATCTTTCTGACCCTTGGCTAGGTTGTTTGAACCTTTTTTCTACGCTGACCAACAGGCTCTTCATCTTCAATCTTTTTGACCCTTCTTCAACGGCTTCTGCTTTTGCAACCACGTATGGCCATTGTGTACCACAACCCGGACACACTTTAGCAACCACGAATGAGGTAACCTCTGACTTGACCTTGCATGATGTATCCAACCTAACCGTGGTTCAGCGGCTTAAAAACTACTTTTCATAGAAATTAACAACAACAAAAAAATACAAAACAACAACACAGTAAAAAAAATACAAACAACAACACAGTAAAAAAAATACAAAACAACTAAAACAACCACCACCTACTTAAAAATTGATTTAGTTTCATCAATCCAAGCTTGCTTCTCGTTTACCTTCGCTTGAATAATTGCGAAGTCTTGCAGAATATGGTGAATTGCTTCTTGTTCTCGACGAACACGAGCCTCCCGAGCTTTTATATCCCCTTTCATCCTTTTGATCCCCCTGTCTTCCTCTTCGATCTTTCTCAAATGGACTGTGTTGGTGCAAGTGTACAACATCTCTATATATTTATATATATTTATTTTGATGATTACAAACACACCGTATTATTGTTTATCTAACAATTTAATCCAAGTGTGCAGTTGTTGAAGAACACGAAGATTTAAACTGAAGGGTTCAAGACGGAAGTGTTTACGTCGTCATCATTGTTTATAACTAATAATGATAAACACCCTAAAATAATATACCACTTGGATATTTCTAAAAAAACCATAATTGATTTTAACTAAATAAGTTTTTGTTTTAAGAAGATCCAGCAAGATTTGGTTGCAGTCCTGGAAGGTGTCTTTTCTGACGCCGGTATACCGTGGAGAATACCCGGTATACCGCGGGTACACATTTGGCGGTATACCGCGGGTGTTCAGCCGGTATACCGCGGCAGGTTCCGTGTGCTTCTCTGATTGGTTGATAATACTTTTTCTGACGGCGGTATACCGCGAGTCCCAGCCGGTATACCGCGGGTACGTAATTCCAGAAGTCAACTTTGCATGTAGCCGTTGGTGTGTCAGTTACTTTTTCTGACGGCGGTATACCGCGTGCATTTGGCGGTATACCGCGGATGCACAATGCCGTTGGAGCTTCCTGATATATATACATGCATGCTGGAGAAGAGAACAAGTAGACCAGACCACACAGCAGCAACTCTCAGCTCTCTCATCTATTTATAATATATATTTTATAAAACATTTTTTATAAAATATCCAAGTGTGAATTATTATACAAGAGTGATTACCCATTGTGAGTTATACTCCTCTTGTAAGTGTTTGAATAACGGGTGTGTGATCCTGTATATCTCGATAAGCTAAAGCTTGAGAGCCGTTTACTTTGCTCTGTATTTGGTTTGTATTCTACCGTAAAGAATACATTTATTTGGATCGTGTCGAGAAGTGTCTCGGCTGCTGGTTTATCACAGTTGGTGGTAAATCAGTAAATCTCTGTGTCAAGTATCTCTATCCCTTATCTCTTTATTTATTCCGCTGTGCATTTTAATTATATCTGTTTATATAATTGTTGTATATTTATTATTTGTATACTCTGATTTATTTATACTGTTTCTGTACTGTATTTATTTATAAAAGAATTTTTGAAAGTAAAAGATTTTAAATACAACCTTACCCCCCCTTAGGTTGTCTAACATTTGGTATCAGAGCGGGGCTTTCAAAAATCGTCTATTTAATTTTTTAAAATCCGTTTTTGTTATGGCTCAACAAAATGCTTGGTTTTCTAAATCTCTTCTTATTGATTTCGAAAATTTTGATCTTTGGGCAAATTCTTTTGAACGTTATGTTCGTGGGATAAATCAAAATATTTGGGATATTATTATTAAAGGAAATTTCAAACCCACAAAATTTCAAAACAACAAAGTTGTTGAAAAACCTAGCTCGGAATGGTCCGAAGAAGATAAGGATAATTGTTGTTTAAATTATGAAGCCAAAAATTTTCTCTTTTCGGTTCTTACTAACGATGATATTGAGCGTGTTTATCTCTTTGAAACTGCTCGTGATATTTGGGAGAACTTGAACATCACCTATGGTGGAAACTCAAAAGAAAAGAGAGACGAAACCCGAGATCAAAGAAATGAAGAAACGTGTCTCATGGCCGACCATGATAATGAGGTATCTTCATCATATTCTTCTAAAAATAATTATGATAATAATTATAGTGATAATTATTATAGTGACGATGAAAATAATCTTGATGAATTATATAAATCATTTCATGATATGGCTGCTCTCGCAAATAAATATAAAGATGAAATTTCTAATTTAAAAGAAACCGTATCTGTATATAAAAAGGAAATAGATGACGGTAAACAAAAATCTGCTCATGATTTAGATGTTATCACTAAATTAGAAAATAAATTAAGTGAAAAAGATGTTTGTAAATCTTGTGTTATTTTAAATGATAAAATTGCATGCTTAAGTGAAAATAAAAATGAAAGTGTTGCATGTACAAAATGCGAGTCTCTTGAAAATGAAATTGCATGTTTAAATGCTAAATGTAAATCGCATGAGAAAAATGACTTATTAGCAAATGCTTTTAATAGTAGCAATGATAAAGTGCTTAAAATGCTTAATATATCAAATCGTATAAATTGCCGAAAAGGCATTGGTTCAAATACGTGTATTGAAAAATGTGATTGTATGCCAATTAAAAAGGTTTTTGAAAAACCTAAATTTGTTGTTAAAAATAAAACGCAAAAACCTCCATATATGTCAAAAATAAAAAATGTGAATTATGGGAGGAAACCGCATGCTCGTATGTATAATGATAATTTTTCTAGACCTAAAAATAATGTAAATTTGCATGCTTCATTTTATGTGTATGATAAATACAATCGCAAAATTAAAATGGTTAGAAAATGGATTCCGAAAGGAATGTTTAATGTTGATAATCCGGGTGGGATGCGTTTGTGGTTTTAAACCATTTATATGGCTTTGTATGTTTGTCGTGTTTGTTTTATGTCGACAACATATTTTTTTGCAGTTTATGTTTTTATACTAACTGTTAAAAGGACCCATAAGAAAAGGGTACCACGAAATATTTTCTTTGCCTTTTGTAGGTGTTACCTGCCGAGGTTATAATACGTGGTTACCTGCCGAGGTTATAATACGTGGTTACCTGCCGAGGTTATAATACGTGGTTACCTGCCGAGGTTATAATACGTGGTTTCCTGACGAGGATATAATACGTGTTACCTGCCGAGGTTATAATACGTGGTTACCTGACGAGGTCATAATACGTGGTGATTTTTTTTTATCACATAAAATTAACCGAAAATTGAAGCCTTAAGATCCGTTTTGGTGCAAGTGTTTCGTATTGGTTTGTATATCTTATGTCTCTATTGCTTTTTGCATTTTATTTTATCCCTCAAATTTTATAAAATCAAATTGATATCGTTATTAATTTGAGGGGGAGCGTTTTAGCTCTTTTACCCATGAGTTTATGCTCTCTCAATTATATGCATTTTTTGAGGGGGAGCATCTCTCGAGGGGAAGCATACCGTCTTTCTTGACCCTTTTTTTGTTTCGACAAACGGGGGAGAGAAACCGCATATGCTCTTGCTTAGCGGTTGTGTTTGTCATCATCAAAAAGGGGGAGATTGTTGGTGCAAGTGTACCACATCTCTATATATTTATATATATTTATTTTGATGATTACAAACACACCGTATTATTGTTTATCTAACAATTTAATCCAAGTGTGCAGTTGTTGAAGAACACGAAGATTTAAACTGAAGGGTTCAAGACGGAAGTGTTTACGTCGTCATCATTGTTTATAACTAATAATGATAAACACCCTAAAATAATATACCACTTGGATATTTCTAAAAAAACCATAATTGATTTTAACTAAATAAGTTTTTGTTTTAAGAAGATCCAGCAAGATTTGGTTGCAGTCCTGGAAGGTGTCTTTTCTGACGCCGGTATACCGTGGAGAATACCCGGTATACCGCGGGTACACATTTGGCGGTATACCGCGGGTGTTCAGCCGGTATACCGCGGCAGGTTCCGTGTGCTTCTCTGATTGGTTGATAATACTTTTTCTGACGGCGGTATACCGCGAGTCCCAGCCGGTATACCGCGGGTACGTAATTCCAGAAGTCAACTTTGCATGTAGCCGTTGGTGTGTCAGTTACTTTTTCTGACGGCGGTATACCGCGTGCATTTGGCGGTATACCGCGGATGCACAATGCCGTTGGAGCTTCCTGATATATATACATGCATGCTGGAGAAGAGAACAAGTAGACCAGACCACACAGCAGCAACTCTCAGCTCTCTCATCTATTTATAATATATATTTTATAAAACATTTTTTATAAAATATCCAAGTGTGAATTATTATACAAGAGTGATTACCCATTGTGAGTTATACTCCTCTTGTAAGTGTTTGAATAACGGGTGTGTGATCCTGTATATCTCGATAAGCTAAAGCTTGAGAGCCGTTTACTTTGCTCTGTATTTGGTTTGTATTCTACCGTAAAGAATACATTTATTTGGATCGTGTCGAGAAGTGTCTCGGCTGCTGGTTTATCACAGTTGGTGGTAAATCAGTAAATCTCTGTGTCAAGTATCTCTATCCCTTATCTCTTTATTTATTCCGCTGTGCATTTTAATTATATCTGTTTATATAATTGTTGTATATTTATTATTTGTATACTCTGATTTATTTATACTGTTTCTGTACTGTATTTATTTATAAAAGAATTTTTGAAAGTAAAAGATTTTAAATACAACCTTACCCCCCCCTTAGGTTGTCTAACAGACTGCCTTCCTGTCCATCATTTTTTTCCACTCTTCTGTTAGTTCATCTATCTCCTTTTCCTTTTTTGCTATGGCGACCTCGATTTGAGGTGGCATTTTTTCAGGAGTAGACTTAGGGTTTGATGACGATGCCATTTGTGGATGAAATGAGAGAAGAGAAATCAAGAGAGAAAGCAATTCAAAGAAAGAAAGCAAGAGAGAAATCAAGAAAGAAAGCAAGAAACAAGTGTGAATTGTGAATTGCATATTACTGATATTTATGGATGAAATCTCAAAAGTGCAAATGAATTTCAACCACAAATCCGTCTTCAAAGTACAATAATTGTGAAAAAAACAGTAAAAGCATGCAAGATTCGTCTAAGTACAGGGGCTGAAAGTGTAAATTTTCAGGGACCAAAAGTGTAAAATTCGGGCCATCGCGGGCAGGGACTAAAAGTGCACCGCGGCCAAAGTTGAGGGGCTTCGCGGGGCATTTGGGGCCAAAATACGTGCCACGTCACCGTATCCCGCGATCGCGGGACCTCATCGCGGGTATTTTGGGTATTTTTGCAAAATTGAAAAAATTTAGGGTATTTTGATAACAGTTGGTCAAACTTAGGGTATTTTAATTAATTTCCCTATAAATTAACTTGTGTTGCTCTCCTAGCATGACCAAAGTAAAATATTTGTAACCTTGACCTCAATAATTACCTAAAAATACTTACTCCACCTCCACAACTTTAACTTCTACCTTTTCAATTCTTTGAAGGAGAGAATCAACTTTGATTTATATACATTATAATATAAATAGACTTTATCGATGGTTTTTTTTGTCAATAGTTTTCAACGAATTTCTGGTGAATTGCCGGTCGATTGATCATCACCGGTGGATTCTTCCGTCGATGATTGAAAATCCGCTGGTAATCGCAATCATTAACCACCTTTTTTAGCGATGAGATCTGTCGGAGATTACTTTTTCCGTCAGTAACGACTTTTTCCGTTAGTAATTTGTTTTGTAGTGATACTTTCACTAGATGATACCTGCTAATAAGTTGTCTTCAACCCTTTGTTTATGATTTAATCTTTAGGCTTTATCATATTTAACCATGTTTGAACGTGTTGCTAGATACATATTTATTTACATCAAAATCATATAAAATCATAAACCGAAAATGTAAAAGGAATATTTGTTGTTGATCTATGTGAGAAGGAAATTAGTACATAAGAATATATTTAACAATATGTAAAGGTACATTTAACCTACCCTTAATATTGTCTATATTATAATTGTTATAATAAAATAACTTTTAGAGTTTTATGTAATTTTTCTTACAGATTTTGAATTTTAATACTGTTTTATAAAAAAAACTTATAACACAATTTAAGTGTTTAAGATGCTCATGTAATAGCTTTCCCCATGTTTCAATAGCACTTACTTTTAGTCGTCGATGGGACCCTAAGTTAAGGCTTGCAATAAGTATACAAAAGAAGAAATAAAGTAGCTACATCCACCACAAGGTGTTTGTGTACTTAACTCAATTAATATCCATTGAGGTGAGATATGCTATTGTATAGTAGTTCTGTTTATATAGAGATATATGATAATGTTACATGCATCTTATTTCATATTAGAATCATGTTAAATTACATATTAAAAATATAAAAAGTAAGTTTTAATATTGATATGTGTGAGAAGAAAATCAATCCGTAGAAATGCATTTATTATTTATAAGAGTGTATTTTGTTCACCTCTATGTATATTCGATATTTAGAGACTTCTTTTGAGGAGTTGAAACGTGTTGGTTTTGTATTAAAAGGGTGTTGTTATATACACCTTTAATGATGTCAGAATCCTGTCCCATCATACACTTATAAAATATAAAAAGTAAGTTTTCATGTTGACATATGCATTCAACATACCCCTTAAAAATCGTTTCATAAATGCACTCACAAACAAGTAAGGTAAAAATCATCAAAACCACAAAAATACCTACATAATTTGGAATAAGTACTTGGACTTTTTTAAACAAATAAATCTTTGAATTTAATGAAAATGAACAAATAAATCCAGAAACTTACTAAAATTAAAGAAACTCAATGATTTTCATATTTTGAACGATTATTCGTAGACATTTCTTAGAGTGAAAAAAAATTCTCACATTTATAAAGCAAGAGAAATAAACCATTTTTTAAATCGGTGTATCAATAGATCATGAATAAGGTAAAATGAACCAATTTCGTTTATCAATTATCTATTTTTCACATGCAAATGAGAATAATAAGAGAAGTTAATTAACAATCATTATTGTTTAAGAGTAAAATGGTAATAACAAAATGAACAATTGAGAATTTGTGATTGTCATTTAAATCTGAAAAAAGGTTAATAAGAATGATGCATGCATTTTTGGCCGGTCGACACATTGTTTATAAGTGTAAGGACTTATTTATTTATAAAAAATGTTAAGGGACTTGATGGCTCAAAATATGAAAATTCATTGAATTTTTTCCTTTTCTCGGTTTTAGTATGAGTTCAAGGATTCATTTGTCCGAATTTAATAAGTTCAAAAAAATTACTTTTACAATCTCAGTAAGTTTATATATTTATTTGTTCAATTTAAATTAATTGAAGTGTTTATTTGTTAAAAAAGAATTGAAGTATATATTTAATCACTCAAAATATGAAAGTATGTCAAGTTTTTTACACTTTTTCCACAAAATTATGTATCCATTACACTACAAAAAAGATGGACATTTCAGAAGAAAAATTCCGTCGAAGACGTAAAAAAATCCGTCAAAAATGGGGGTTTTCGACAAAACTTCTCATTAGTAACATTTTGTTCGAAAATGTGGTCCTTCTATGGATTTTCAACGGAGAAGATCCGTCAAAAAAGGAATTTTTTCGACAACCATTTTTTCTGATGAGATTCAGAGGGTCTCTTTCGAAAGATTATCGGCGAATTTTATTTTTCGAATGGTTTTCAACCAAAAAATTGACCACAAGTTGGCTGAAAATGTCATAAATAAAGTTAATTTTTTACCACAAGCTTCATAAGCCAAAAAGAACATAGGCTTAAATGCTAAACATCCAAACAAAGATTATTTCTATTTTTTATTGAGACAAGTAGGGCTTACTAACCACAAGGGTTGTGGCGTGGTGGTAAGGGTCTGGGGAGTTCATAGCGCTTGCCCGGATTCGAGTCCCACACGCAGCACTTGTGGCCACTGAGGATTATCTCAGGACTGCATTACTTCGCGGTCGGTGTGTTTGCCAGGGATGTACTGGGCCGAAGGCCCAGGAACCCTATCCAAAAAAAAGTAGGGCTTACTAGCTAGCTAGGCTAGATCATGTATACGTAGAGGTGCACACACACATGCAATGCAACTTAACCTTTTTATTTCGAGAGAACACAAAATTAAAGTAATAAGCAAAAAAGACAAATTTTCCTAGATCGTACGTGTGCTTAGAGCTTCATAACTTCTGGAATAAAAACTGGGTATTTGTGAATGCGATCTGCCCATGCCCCATTTTTTGGAACTTCAATGTCTCTATTACACTTCCAAACCACACTGTTACACTTGAACCCACTCCCAAACCCTATTTGCCAAACCCTATCACCTTTCTTCATCCTCCATTTAGCTTCTATGTACCCCATCTGATACCATACTGATGATGATGACGTATTCCCAAACCTATGCAACGTCATCCTCGATGCCTCCACGTGTTCATCTGATAACCTCAAACTCTTCTGGATCTCACCAATTACTCCCTTTCCTCCTGCATGGATACAAAAATGATCGAAAGCCTTTCTAAAATCAGGAATGTAGGGTTTCCATTTCAACTTCAAGATTTTTCTTCCTAAAAAGTTGAAGAAAAACGAGAGTTGTTCAGAAATGGGTAGAACCATTGACCCCAATGCGCTGATGTTTGACTTCAAAGTTTTAGCAGCTATCACCATGAGATCCATGCTGAGAGCTATTCCTACATGACCTTCACTATCTTCTTCTTGCATGACGCAACCATAAGATTTATCTTCACCACCTTTGTGGGTTCGAACCACATGCAAGAGACTGTACTTTGCATGTCTACGTAAAGATCTTTTGTTTGTCAAGAGGATTGAAGTACCTCCCATTCTGAAAAGACAGTTTGGCAAAAGCATCGATCTTTCCTTGCCCAAATAAGAATTCGGAGTTATGATTTCAGTGCTTATGACGACTGCATTTGATTCGGGATGGACCTGAACAGTGGCGGATTCAGAAAATTTTATTATTGGTGGCACAAAATGGAGTTTCGTACAATTTATTTATAACCCTAAATTTAAAACAACGTCTTTTATAAATCTACAAAATACTTATTTATTGAGAAAAAATAGCCTTCTAATAATATAAAAAATAAATATGATAGAAGCCACATATATAAACTTAGGTCACCTGAAGAAGGTGTTTAGCTAAGTCGATGGCAATAAGGCCTGCACTGCACCCCATTCCAGACAAGTTATAGCTCTTCACATTACTTCTCATCTTGTACTTATTAATCACCATAGCTGAATGAGATGGATTCGGAAGAAAGAGGCTGCAGTTCACAATTACAATATCAATGTCTTGAGGGCTAAGCTTTGTTTGTTGAAACAAAGAGTCCATTGCCGAAAAAATGACCATTTCGGTCTCTTCTCTAGCATCAAGCAAAGTTGGCTTTGGTGGTAGGTAATGTAATGCGTGGGGTAAGCTTGTTTCTTCACCCAAGCCTGATCGATCGTAGATCCTAAGTTGGAACTCAATGCTTTTGGGTTCGGAGGCTAAGATGATGCGTCCGTGTTCGTATGCGGTAGCAAAGGGTACCCTAAACATTGGGGGTGGCTTGAAACAAGCAAAGTCAAGAAGGTAGACAGTTTGTGGCTTTGTTAAGAAGGAGAAGGTGAGTTTGATGATGATTAGTAGTGAGAAAGTGATGATGATGTAGTCGATAAACGAGAGATTTAGAAGGAGATAATGAAGATGAGATTGTAAACCTTGGTGAAATGCATGGATGAGAGTAGCGTGGTTGATGAGATACTCAAAGGCTTCTTTTGCAAATTGAGTCATTTGAGATACAAGATGAGGTTCAGATTTGTTTGACATGTTGGAGAAAATGAAGAGAGCGATTATGATCTGTGTTTTTGTGGGAAATGGGTACATGTTATATATATATATATATATGTATATATATAGGTGAAGACTTAAAAATTTGAAGGAAGGAGAAAAAGTAAATGTGTAATAATGGGTAATGAAAGGGGTCGTCAGAAGCAGATGGAAACTTTAAATGAGGCCATGAGGGTCTCATCACTGGTCTTTTTTTTATCATTGAACTACCTTTTTCGTCCATGTTGTTGTATAAGGCCATGCGTAGCGGTGATCGGGCTCCAGCGGGTTTCATCGGGCACGGGTAAGGGGGGTGATCGGGTAAGGGACGGGCTCGGGTACCGGGTTCACCAACCCGATCAACCCGTTGCCTATTTAAATTGTATTTTTTTTTTAATTTTTTTGAAACAATTCCGTTGGTAACGGCTATTTTACACAAAAAAAAATTAAATTAATCACACTATATATATTAACCTATACCATCTTATTTTTTCACACCAAAACATACTTTCTTCCATTTCTCTCAAATTCAATACCTTCTTCCATTTCTCTCAAATTTCATCATGAATCCAAACACCACACCTACATCCCGTCGTAACCGATCGGATACACCGCAACAAGACCCGGAGCTTGGCTTCCAAGCGTTTTCTCAACAAGGTTATGTTCCGCAACAAGCGCGCAACAAGCGTTTTCTAACCAAGGTTATAATCCTTATCAATTTACACGTCCTGGTTTGCTTCAACAAGGTTTTACTCCAGCCAATTACAACCTTCCTCAACCCGCAATCAATCTCGACGACGACTTTGTTCCTGAAACCCAACAACCGCACACACCACAATCGATCTCCACACAACAATCAATCCCGGAACCATCAAACCCGACACCAACGCAAAAAGGAAAAAAGAAAAAATTTGAAACAAGGCAAAAACGACAGGTGTGGACTAAAGAGGAGGAAGTGGCGTTAGTGTCGGGTGGGTTGACGTTTCGGAGGACCCCGTTGTCAGAAACGCACAAAAGAGTGGTAATATTTTTATTATTATTTTTATTATTATTATTATTATTATTAATATTTCTTGTTATTATTCTTATACTTGAATTTATATAAATGTAGACAGTTTTTGGAATCGAACCTCGAAGGTGTTCTATGATTCTATGGGTCGCCAAGATTATAGATCATTTCATCAACTGAACACCAAGTTCAAAGACCTCAACAAGAAAATTACGTTTTTTGCCGGCATCTACAACAACTTGGTCAATAATAGATCAAGCGGAATGAGTGAAGCCGACATTTTACGAATGGCACACCACTGGTACCAAGGGGAATTTGCGGTTGCTTTCACCCATGAACAAGCTTGGGATGTCCTAAAAAAATGTCCAAAATGGTCACCGGTTCCAACGATGTCGACAAATTCATCCTGGGGTTCAAAACGTACCAAACCTTCCGATGATGACGATGAAGATGTTCGGGTCGACGAGGTCGAGCAACTTCAACGACCCATCGGGAGAAACAAGGCAAAAAAAACATCAACGAGTAATACGACCGGGTCGAATACGGACGAAAGTGTTACTCAGTTGTTGACGACCATAGGCTCGTTCAACGAGCAGATTGAGGGTACAATGGAGTACAAAATGAAAAAACTCGAACTCGAACGAGAAAAACGATATCAACAAGACTTCGAGTTTTTCATATCCCCGCATGATCACCTTTCGGGAGACGTTTTGAGGGCTACTTTAGCGAGAAAAGAGAAAATTAGAAAATATCATAATTTTGGGTAATTTTGTATTTTGTATTTTTTATTTTTTAGTGTTTTGTATTTTGTAATTTTAAATTTTTTTAATGAATGATATGAATTTTAATTTTAATTATTTATCTTATTTTTATTTATTAAAAATATATAAATATTTTTATTTTGTTAAATAGTTAAATGTATAAATAAAAGAATTAAAAAAGATGAGGTGGCAAGTGGGTTCATTGGGTACGGGTACTCCACTTTTGGGTAAGGATTGGATAAGGAGGGTAGGAAAGAGAAAAACTGATGTGGCGCTGAGGTGGCAAGTGGGTTCATTGGGTACGGGTACTCATGGCCTAATTTCGTGTTTGTAATTTTGAAAGGACAGTGCTAATGGCACCCCTATGTAGGGGTGTGAATGTATTATTTTCTGAACCAATCATTTTTTGTTTTAAATATATATATATATATATATTGTTATTTATTTGTTTTATATATATATATATTACTTATGTATATATATATTGTTATTTTTTTGTTATATATATATTAGAAATATAGAAATATATATATATATATATAGTTATTCTTTTTTGTTTTATATATATATATATATATATCTTTTCTTTTTATAAATTATACCATTGTATTCGTCTCGTCAATACCTTTGAAATGAGCCCAATATTTTGGGCTCATTTCGAAGGTATTGACGAGACGAATACAATGATATAATTTGACTGAGGGTTTCGATTTCTGCTGTATATAAGGTATGTTCTTTCTCTTATGATTTATAAGTTTTCTCTCGGTTTAGATTTTTGGGTTATGGTATTTTTGAAAGTATTGAAAATCTGCCATTAGAAATGTTATTTAAGCATATTTATGTACGAAAGGTTATGTTTTTGGGTATTTGATGAAAACTGTACGGATGATGATTCCTCCCATCCATGCTCTTCTATTTCTATTCCCATTCATGGTGGATACAAAAATGGCCATTCATGGTGGATAGAAAAATGTTGATTATGATTTATACAGGAAGAAGTTTCCAGGAAGAAGTTTACGAAAATGGTGGATAGAAAAATGATGATTATTTTATACTGTTCACATCACTATTCATGTCACTATTTACGTCACTATTCACGTCACTATTCATGTCACTATTCATGTCACTATTCACGATAATATGGCGAACTGGTGAGAAGATTTTCAATGGTATCATAATTCAAATGATAAGGTATTTCATCCGCTACTTTATATATATATATTTGTCAACAAACAATGTGAAACCTAGAGATATTTTATCAACAATAAAGCAGCAATATCCAAATAATGTGTCTACAAAAAATACTATATACAATCAATGCCAGAAAATTCGACTTTAGAAGAATGCAGGTAGAACTCCGATGCAAGTTCTTATGTCATTTTTACAGGAAGAGGGCTATGTTTTTTATGATCGTGCAAATAAGTTGACTAATAAGTTGGAAGATTTATTCTTTGCTCATCCAAGATCACTGGAGATATGGTGTGCATTTCCACACGTCTTGTTGATGGATGCGACCTATAAAACGAACATGTTTGAGATGCCTCTCCTTGAGATTGTTGGTGTAACATCAACTAATAAGACATTATGTGTAGCGTTTGTCTTTATGCACAAGGAAAAGGAATCCAATTATATACGAGCATTGAATTGTCTAAAGTCATTATGGAAAATTCTTTTGAATCAAACAGTACTCTTGTTTCAAAGGTTCCCATGCTCAAACCCAATGAATTTGACATGTGGAAACTGAGAATCAAGCAGTACATTCTTCTTACTGATTATGCAATATGGGACATCATTGAGAATGGTCCATGTGCTGAAGGAAGAGTAGGAGCAGATGGCAAAAGACCCCCACCCAAGACAGATGCTGAAAAGAAAGTCAGACAAACAGAGATGAAGGCCTTAAGCACTCTGCTTTTGGCTATTCCTAATGAGTACCAACATCAATTCCAACACTGCACAGATGCACAGATGTTGTGGAATGCTCTGGAGAAAAGATTTACTGGCACAAAGAGCACAAAGAGAAATCAAAAGGCTATTCTCAGGCAACAATATGAGAACTTCATGTCTGCAAAGAATGAGTCTATGACTCAAACTTTTGACAGATTTAACAAGTTGATTGGAGAATTAGCTACTGTGGGTGTACACATGGATGCTGATGATGTCAATAGAAAGTTCCTTAGATCATTGGGAGAAGAATGGACCATGTACACAGTCTCATTCAGACAGAATGACCAATTGGAGGACAAAGAGCTAGATGACCTCTACAATGATCTGAGAGTATTTGAGGCTGAAGTTGAAGCCAAGAAAAGGCCATCTGGATTTGTTTATAATGCCGCTTTATTATCTTCATCCTCTGATAATGCTGCTAACCCTGATTCTGTTAATACTGCAGGTTCTGTTAATGCTGCTGGTGGAACTAATCAAGAGAAGACTACAGATTCTGTACTAGAAGCATTCTTTTCTAGTCATGTTCACTCTTCTCTAATCAATGATGATTTAGAGCAGATTAATGCTGATGATCTGGAAGAGATGGACATCAAGTGGCAGATGGCTATGCTATCAATGAGGGTGAAGAAATTCATCAAAAGGACTGGGAGAAAAAACTTTTCCCAGAGAAGAGAAGATGGTGCAGGCTTTGACAAGTCCAAGGTTGAGTGTTATAAGTGTCACAAGATGGGACACTTTGCCAGAGAATGCAGAAGTGGAGGATCACCTCAACAGGCTCAAAATGGAAACCAAAACAGAAGCTCCTCTCAAGCCCTTGTTTCTCAACAAGGAATGGGATTTGATTGGAGTGATCAAGCTGAGGAAGCCTGTCAGAATCAAGCTCTTATGGCAGAAGTATCTGATATTCCCACTGAGGTACAATCTAAACTCTGTTCTCAAGCTTGCATTGATGCTGTTAAAAGATATAGGGATCACAATCAGGGTATGTGTGATAACCTTAAGAGGCTAGAGAAAGATGTGAAAGACTATGTGTTGATTGTTGAGAGGTTTGAGGAACAGATTAGGGCCTTTCAAGCCAATGAACTTCAACACTCCTATGATACTAACTATTGGAAGTGGGAGAAGAATGAGTATGAGATTAAGCTGAAAGTGTCTGGGGAGGAGAATGAGAAATTAAAAGAAGAGCTTAAGAAGGTTAAACTTGATGTTGAAAAGTTTACCTGTGCTTCTAAAACCATGGATACCATCATTAAGGCTCAAATCCATGACAAGATGAAAGTAGGGATAGGGTACAATGCCACACCTCCACCCTACAATAACAACTACATACCTCCTAAGTCTGATTTGTTAGAGACCAAAGATAGGAAGGATCCTGAATTAAAGATTAATATAGATCCTTGTGAAGAAGAAGTAGTAGTTAAGGATAAAACAGAGAAGGAAGAATCTAAGAAGAATAAGAGTGTTAGTAGTAAGGTTCCCTTAGACAATGAAATTGTGACCAATGAGAAAGATGGAGATCCTTGGGGAAAGAACAATGAGATAAAAAGGACAGAAACAGAAAAGGGAGTCCATTACACACAGACCACAGTTGTGGCTCCCAATACCTGTAAACATTGTTCTTGTAAGAAATCTCAAGAGCTTAAGCCCCAAAAACATGATAACAAAAGGGGTAATCAAAGAAATTGGAATAACCAGTGGGCTATGAGACAAGGAGTTGATCTAAACAAAATTAACAGGCCAAAACCTTGTTTCATCTGTGGTAAGCTAAATCATTTAGCCAAACACTGTTATTTCAATCCTGTTAACCAAAGGTTTAATGCTCAAAGATCTTTTCAAAAACCTGGTGGTTACAGAAAGAATGGTGGCTATAAAAAGTCTGTAAGGAAAGTTGTGGCAAAGAAACAAGTTAAAACCAAAAGCCACATGAAAAAGGCAGAAACAGAAAGTGTTAGAGTATGGATGCCTAAAGGTACTAATGATAATACTGCCAACTCAGTTAGTACTGCTAACAATGTTAGTACTGCAGGAAGCAATAATGTTGCTAGCAGTGTTAGTACTGCTAACACAGTTAGTACCTCTTCAACAATTAATACTGCTTCTAGTGTTAGTACTGCTAAGTTAGTTAATACTGCTGAGAAGGCTAGTACTTCTGGAAGCAGTGTTAGTGCTGCTAACACTGTTAATGCCTCCTTAAAAGATAATACTGCTAACAATGTTAGTACTGCTAACAAAGTTAGTACTTCTGCATCAGTTAGTACTGCTTCTAGACCTATCATCAAAACAAAGTACTCAAGCACTGATGTTCCTCACTTTGACAAGCTCATCAAAACAGAATTTAAGTATTTTGATGATCAAGGTAGACCCAAGACCACTATGGCTTGGGTCCCTAACAAAAACTAACTGTTTTATCTAATGTGCAGGGCAATCAACAGCTTAAGGGGAGAAGCATTTGGCATGTTGATAGTGGTTGCTCCAGGCACATGACAGGTAACATGGCCTGCCTCAAAAATTTCAAAAAGATTGATGGAGGACATGTTGCATTTGGGGATAATCCTGCTGGTGGAAAGATAAGTGGTAAGGGTGATGTTTCAAAGGGTAAGATGACCTTTGAAGATGTGTACTATGTTGAACAATTGAGATACAACCTGTTAAGTGTATCACAGGTTTGTGACAAGAAGCATAGCATATTGTTTACTGATTCTGAATGTATTATCCTTGCTCCTGGATACAAAGTGGTTGATGAAAACATGATACTTCTGAGAACTCCTAGGAAGGATAATGTTTATTGTTTAGATTTGGAAAGTGTATCATCTGATTCATCCCTAAATTGTTTAGTTTCAAAAGCTTCTTTGGATGAATCATCACTATGGCACAGAAGGATGTGTCACATGAACTTTAAAACAATGAATAAACTTGTTAAGAATAACCTTGTAAGAGGTTTGCCATCCAAAGTCTATTCATGTGATGATCATTGTGTTGCTTGTCTCAAAGGCAAACAACACAAAACTTCTCATAAGTCCAAAGAGATAAACACTATCTCAAATCCTCTTCAACTGTTACATATGGATATGTTTGGTCCTACTAATGTGATGAGTATTGGCAAGAAATCATACTGCTTAGTTATTGTTGATGATTATTCTAGATTTACTTGGGTATATTTTCTGAGAACTAAAGATGAGACAAGTGGACTGATCAAATCTTTTATTCTCAAAATTGAAAACCAATCAAATCAAAGAGTGAAAGTCATTAGATCAGATAATGGAACTGAGTTTAAAAATTTTGATCTAAACACCTTTTGTGAAGAAAAAGGAATTGAGAGACAATACAGTGCTCCTAGGACTCCACAACAAAATGGTGTTGCTGAGAGAAGGAATATGACACTGATTGAGGCTGCTAGATCTCTGTTAGCTGATTCAAAGTTACCAATTACTTTTTGGGCAGAAGCAGTTAATACTGCCTGCTATGTTCAAAACAGAGTTTTAGTTGTAAAGCCTAAAAACAAGACACCTTATGAGCTTTTCCATAAAAAGAAACCATATATTGGATTTTTCAAACCATTTGGATGTCTTTGTACTATTCTCAATACCAAATCTCACTTAGGTAAGTTTGATAGCAAAGCAGATGATGGTTTTCTTGTTGGGTATTCATCTCAGAGTAAGGCCTACAGAGTTTTTAATACCTCTTCAAGAATAATTGAAGAAAGTGACAAAGTCAAATGCAATGAGAACACACCAAATCCTATTGGTTCAGGTCCTAATTGGCTATTTGACATTGATTCACTCACTAATTCTTTGGGTTTCAGTAGTGATGTATATGCAGGACAAAGGGATACACCATCATCAGAACACAGAATTCAATCTGTGATATTTCCACTCCCTTCCATTGATCCTGTTGAATTCTGTGAACACCAAGAGGAGACTGAACCTATTCAGAATGAAGAAGAGAGGAGAGCAGAGGAAAATCAGTCTTCAGGTCCAAATTCCAGAGAATCTGAGGTGACTGAAGAAGCAGAAACAAATCCAGAATTAAATGAGTCAAATCTGGATGAGAACATACAAGAGGAAGCTGGTCATCCAACAAGAACTCAGAAAAATCATCCTCCTGAGTTGGTGATTGGAGATATTGCCTCTCCCATGATGACTAGAAAGCAAAGCAGACTCCAAGAGTTGCAAGAGCAGCAAAATACAGTTAACACTGTTCTTACTTGCTTTCTGTCCCAGATTGAGCCCAAAAAGGCTCATGATGCTATGAAAGACCCAAGCTGGATAGAGGCAATGCAAGAGGAGCTGCTACAGTTCAAATTACAGGATGTTTGGGACTTGGTAGACCTTCCAAAAGGTCATAGAGCAATTGGCACCAAGTGGATTTTCAGGAACAAGAAGGATGACAGAGGGATTGTGATCAGAAACAAAGCTAGACTGGTTGCACAAGGGTACACTCAGGAAGAAGGAATAGATTATGAGGAAGTCTTTGCTCCTGTGGCAAGGATTGAAGCAATCAGGTTATTTCTAGCCTATGCCTCATACATGAAGTTCAAAGTGTACCAAATGGATGTCAAAAGTGCATTTCTGTATGGAAGTATTGAGGAAGAAGTATATGTCTGTCAACCCCCTGGATTTGAGAATCCATTGCACCCTGACAGAGTATACAAGCTGAAGAAGGCTCTTTATGGTTTGCATCAAGCCCCAAGAGCATGGTATGACACTCTGTCTACCTATCTCTTGAAAAATGACTTTGAAAGAGGAGTAATTGACAAGACCCTGTTTATCAAGAGGAGAAAGAGAGGTACATTACTTGTTCAGATCTATGTGGATGACATCATCTTTGGATCCACCAATGATCAAATGTGTAAAGAGTTTGAAGAATTGATGCACAAAAGCTTCAAGATGAGTTCCATGGGAGAACTTACATTCTTTCTTGGGCTTCAGGTAAAACAAAGGAAAGATGGGATTTTTATTAGCCAATCCAAGTATGTGAAAGACATCCTGGACAAGTTTGGTTTATCAGACTCAAAGCCAGCAAGCACACCTATGGAGACACACAAACAGTTCACTGCTGATCTTGAGGGGGAGGATGTGGATGTCCATCATTACAGATCAATGATTGGATCTCTCATGTATCTCACAGCCTCTAGACCAGATATTATGTTTTCAGTCTGTGTTTGTGCCAGATTTCAAGTTACACCAAAGCAATCTCATCTTCATGCAGTCAAGAGAATTTTCAGATACCTAAGAGGGCAACCTAGACTAGGTCTCTGGTATCCTTATGAATCATCTTTTGACTTGCTTGCATACTCAGATAGTGACTTGGGTGGAGCTAACATGGATAGGAAGTCTACTTCAGGTGGATGTCAGTTTTTGGGTACAAGACTAGTATCTTGGCAGTGTAAGAAACAAACCACAGTGTCCTTATCTACCACAGAGGCTGAGTACATAGCTGCTGCAAGCTGCTGCTCTCAGGTTCTATGGATTCAGAATCAGATGTTGGACTATGGGGTAACATTTCTTCACACTCCAATCTTCATTGATAACAACAGTGCTATTAGCATTGTTAATAATCCAGTCAAACACTCAAAAACAAAGCATATAGAGATAAGGTATCACTTTATAAGAGATTGCAATGAAAAGAAATTAATTCAGGTTGCTAAAGTTCATACAAATGACCAGTTTGCAGATCTATTCACAAAAGCTTTTGATGTGGGTAGATTCACCTTTTTGGTAACAAGTGTGGGCATGATCAACCTAGAATAAATTCATGACTTTCTGTTTTTATACCTGTATTTCTTCATATATTTGGTGCTACTAACTCTCTTTCTCAGGATCCTCTGTTTCCCTCAGATTACCAAGTGCAGAAAAATGTAAGTGTAGTTACTACTGCCTGTGCAGAGTTACTACTGCCAGTGCAGAGTTACTACTGCCAGTGCAGAGTTTCTACTGCTAATGCAGAGTTACTACTGCCAGTGCAGAGTTACTACTGCCAGTGCAGAGTTTCTACTGCTAGTGCACAGTTAATACCGCCAGTGTTCAAGTAGTTAATACTGCTTGTGTAGTTAATACTGCATATGTAGTTAATACTGCTTGGGTAGTTAATGCTGCTAGGTAGTTAATACTGCTAGGTAGTTAATACTGCTTGGTAGTTAATAATGCTTGGTAGTTAATACTGCTCGGTAGTTAATACTGCTGTGTAGTTAATACTGCCTTGCAGTTAATACTGCTCAGTAGTTAATACTGCTTATGTCGTTAATACTGCTTTTGAAATTTTAGGGTTAATACTGCGTATAAATACCCTGTAAGCCCGCCTTCGCTCATAACGTCTCTTTGAACTCGATTCTCTCTCACTCTCTTTCTAACCTATTCTCCCAAGAATTTCTGTGTTTGCTCAAGGATTTTCAGATACAATGGCTCAAAGAGAGTTTGTTGCTGAACACAATGAGATTGCAATGCTTCAGAAGCCGAAGCAATCTGCAGGATTCCATGAAATTGTCGATTTTCTCAAGTCTTCGCATATCTCCTGTGCACTAACAGTGTCTCTGTCAGGATCGATTCTTAACAAGAATTAAACTTCTTAGAAACAGAATTTAGAGAATCTTGCGGAATAGAACTCTAAATTAATTAAAGAACAATCAATAGAATTCAACACACTGTATATATCAAACTGTATTACTCACAAGCTTTACACCAAACCTCAATCTTGTTGAACAGGCTCAACAAGACGACTTCTACTTCTCTAGAAATAGGGTTCTTACACCTTGAGGTTAATTCACTCTTGAATCAATATAGAATTCTATATCACACCTATATCTTCTGTATATTATCTATCCTCTAATAGCTATCTATCAATACTATATATACAAAAGTAATTACAAGATAACTATCAAAAGTAAATTGATCTTCTGAATCTTCGTTAAACATATCTTGATCAATTCCTTCTTTGTCTCCAAAAGTATCGCATCCCAAACTTATCAAGTCAGCAGTATTAACAATGATTTGACTTAGCAGCATTAACGACCTTCAGCAGTATTAACCTTCACAGTCTTCTAGCAGTAGTATCTCAGCTCAGCAGTATTAACCGTGTCTAGCAGTAGTAACTTCGTCTAGCAGTAGTAACCTTGACTAGCAGTAGTAACCTTGACTAGCAGTAGTAACGTTTGACCAGCAGTAGTAACGAAGAACTGGCAGTAGTAACATTGTCTTGGCAGTACTAACCATACTTAGCATATCTTCAGTTCCCAACAATCTCCCCCTAACTTGACTTTTCGGAAAAGAAGTCAAGTTCTTCAGATGATGCTTCCAAAACTTGGTCATCATATACGCATAGATCAGGACTTAAACCTAGACTCTGATTTGCAATCCTTCTTACCAAGAATCTTCCCATAGCAGAGTCTTTGTTGCAGACCAACTTTACATGTAACATCCCGTTCAGTCTTTTCATGCAGTGTTTGTAGATTTCATCCACCAGATAATACTCCTGATATGTGTTGTCAATTGATATAACATACACTCCACAATTTTCATAGAGCATCCAGTTGGTTACTGCTTGAAAAGGTCTTGCTGTTATGTGCTGAACTACCTCTGGTCTGAACATTAGGCATAGGTATTCTAACACCATCTTTGTGATAGACATACCTCTTTCTGTCAACATGTTACCATAGATCTGCATGCCTACTTTGAACATCTCTTCCAAGTCAGATCTTGAGCATCTTCTTATAAATTGTCCCCATGTTCTGTAGACTTCAAACTGCCCATCAGCTCTCTTGAGTCTGATATACTCCTTTCTCTCATCTATCAAAGTATCCCAGTGACTGATTGCAGGAGGTTTTGAATCTAATGGAGTCACTTTGATTGGTTCAGTATCAACCATAGTGATGTACAAGTCACATTGTTCATTGCTAAGTGATTGTGCATTACTGGATTGACCTGTCTTACTATCTCCCTGTCCTTCATCCTTGGCAACTTCTTCTTCTACCACTGGTTTTTCAACAGGTTCTACTCTTTGCTTCTTTACAAGCTTCTTTTTAGTAGCCACAGACTTTGTTCTCTTTCTGCTGAAAACCATCTTTGCATCCTTAGTTGCTTCCTGTTTCTTAGCAGTTGGAGGTGTATCATGTTTGGCTTTGATTAAAGCCTCTGCAACCTCCACTTCTTCTACTGTAAGCTTCTCTGTTACTGTTTCAGCTTCTGTTTCTGTTACTACTTTCTGCTCAGTTTCTGCTGCTTTTTCTGTTTGCCCTTCAGCAGCATTAACTGTTTCTGCTGCTTGTTCAAACTCAGCAGCATTAACAGTTTCTGCTGCTGTTGTAGTTTCTGCTTCTTTAACAATCTCTTCCACCTTTTCTGTCTCCCCCTTATTCTGTGCACTGGACTCCCCCTTAAACTGTGCATTATTAATTTCCATCTCAGTCTCCATCTGAACTGTCTCCCCCTCAACTTGTAGACCCTTTTTATTCAGTTCTGCTTCTGATTCTGACTCCCCCTTTTTGGGAGCATCATCAGTTGGAATTCTTCTTCTCAGCACAAATCTTGCCTTTTTCTGTCTGTGCAACAACTTGGTGACCATCTTCTTGAGCTTCTCAATTTGAGACTGTTGGTAGGTGACCACAGTCTTCAGTTGCTCAATCTCCTTCTTCTGTGCCATAACATCCAAGTTGACATTTCCAATGGTTTCCATCAATTCAGCATAGTTATATCTATCCTCACCTTGTTTAGAAGTGTTTACCTTCTTTAAAGGATCCTTGGAAGTTTTAGCAGAAGCCTTCTGCCTAGCAGAAGCACTAACTGCCCCCTTGGTTTCTTGGCACCTGGGTCCTCCTAATGATTTCTCATTTAGAGTTGCCATGGGGAAGGTCTTATTTATGTTACCACTGTCCTTCTCTGTGCTAGTAGAAGTAGTGGCAGCCTTAGCACCCATATGCTCATCCTTCTCCTTAGAGAGCACCTTCTTGGGGTTGGGAGACACCCCTGTGGTTTCCCTGTTGATATTCTCAATTGGAGAATGCTCCAACTGAGGGCTTAAAGGCTTAGGGCTCTGAGTAGGTACATCAAGGGAAGGAACCTTGTGCACCTTTCTTCTTTCAAACCTTTTGGTGATTGTGGGAGTGGGTCGTTCAAGGATGGACTGAGGGATGTCTTTTGAGATGGAAGGTTGGGATTGGTCATCAGTGGGTGTGTCTAATGAGTGCCTTGACCCTGATGCCATACCTTCAATTGTGTGGGACACAACCATCATTGTGGAGAACAATGGTGTGTCAACTCCTTCCGAGTCCCTAGGAAGTCTTTTCATATTTGAAAAAACCTTCCCTTTAGGGGATTTTGGTACATATACCTCATCAAACTGAGGTAAGTCCATCAATTCCTTGTTAATAACTTCTTGCACAAACCTTGGATACATGTAAAAGCTCTTTTTGGATTCCAAGTTTGATACAAGATCATTAAAGATCATAGCTGAAAAATTGTACTTTCTGGCAGTGGATAAGCAGACCAAGGCATATGCAATGGGACTGCTGAACTCACTCCATCCAGTAGTTTTCTTGGAAATACAGTGCATCAGGGTATGAACAAGAAATCTCCATTGGTTGAAAATTTTTGACTTGTAGAATTTGAAAACACCAATGGGACCTTCATACCCCATTCTTTGTAAAGTCAAATATAGGTCATCAGAAGATAGAGAGGTTATACCTGAGGCATCATCCAAGTGAAGAGAGATGCGAATAACCTCCTCTGTTACTGTCAAGGGTTTATCACAAACCCTGGTTCGAATCTCCGTTTGCCCGTTGTCTGTCACCACAGTAGCATTATCCCAAAATTGTTTTTGATGTTCAATGAATATCTTGGGAGCCACTGTTAGTGCATAGGAGATATGCGAAGACCTGAGAAAATCGACAATTTCATGGAATCCTGCAGATTGCTTCGGCTTCTGAAGCATTGCAATCTCATTGTGTTCATCAACAAACTCTCTTTGAGCCATTGTATCTGAAAATCCTTGAGCAAACACATAAATTCTTGGGAGAATAGGTTAGAAAGAGAGTGAGAGAGAATCGAGTTCAAAGAGACGTTATGAGCAAAGGCGGGCTTACAGGGTATTTATACGCAATATTAACCCTAGAATTAACAAAAGCAGTATTAACGACATAGGCAGTACTAACTACCGAGCAGTATTAACGACTGAGCAGTATTAACTGCACTGGCAGTATTTACTACTGAGCAGTATTAACTGCTGAGCAGTATTAACTACACAAGCAGTATTAACTGCACAAGCAGTATTAACTGCTGAGCAGTATCAACTGCAAGCAGTATTAACTGTACAAGCAGTATTAACTGCTGAGCAGTATTAACTCTGCACTTTGCATTACTAGTCAAATCCTCAAATGTCATCTTACCTTCTGACATATCACCTTTACCACTTCTCTTACCTTCTGCAGGATTATTTCCAAAAGTAACATGTCCTCCATCAATTCATTTGAAATTCTTGAGGCAGGCCATGTTACCTGTCATGTGCCTGGAGCAACCACTATCAACATGCCAAATGCTCTTCCCCTTGAGCTGTTGGTTGCTCTGCACATCTGATAGATCAATTAGTTTTATTAGGGACCCATACCATAGTGGTCTTGGGTCTCCCTTGATCATCAAAATACTTACATTCTGTTTTGATGAGCTTGTCAAAGTGAGGAACATCAGTGCTTGAGTACTTTGTTTTGATGATAGGTCTAGAAGCAGTACTAACTAATGCAGAAGTACTAACTTTGTTAGCAGCACTAACACTGCTTCCAGAAGTACTAGCCTTCTCAGCAGTATTAACTAACTTAGCAGTACTAACACTAGAAGCAGTATTAATTGTTGAAGAGGTATTAACTGTGTTAGCAGTACTAACACTGCTAGCAACATTATTGCTTCCTGCAGTACTGACATTGTTAGCAGTACTAACTGAGTTGGCAGTATTATCATTAGTACCTTTAGGCATCCATACTCTAACACTTTCTGTTTCTGCCTTTTTCATGTGGCTTTTGGTTTTAACTTGTTTCTTTGCCACAAGTTTCCTCACAGGCTTTTTATAGCCACCATTCTTTCTGTAACCACCAGGTTTTTGAAAAGATCTTTGAGCATTAAACCTTTGGTTAACAGGATTGAAATAACAGTGTTTGGCTAAATGATTTAGCTTACCACAGATGAAACAAGGTTTTGGCCTGTTAATTCTGTTCAGATCAACTCCTTGTCTCATAGCCCACTGGTTATTCCAATTTCTTTGATTACCCCTTTTGTTATCATGTTTTTGGGGCTTAAGCTCTTGAGATTTCTTACAAGAACAATGTTTACAGGTATTGGGAGCCACAACTGTGGTCTGTGTATAATGGACTCCCTTTTCTGTTTCTTTCCTTTTTATCCCATTGTTCTTAACTCCTTCTTCTGTTTCAGTCCTTTTTATCTCATTGTTCTTAACATATGGACTTTCACATTCCTCATCAGATCCTTCTTTGTCAGTCTCATCCTCAACAACTACTTCTTTTTCACAAGGATCTATATTAATCTTTAATTCAGGTTCCTTCCTATCCTTGGTCTCTAACAAATCAGACTTAGGAGGTATGTAGTTGTTGTTGTAGGGTGGAGGTGTGGCATTGTACCCTATCCCTACTTTCATCTTGTCATGGATTTGAGCCTTGATGATGGTATCCATGGTTTTAGAAGCACAGGTAAACTTTTCAACATCAAGTTTAACCTTCTTAAGCTCTTCTTTTAATTTCTCATTCTCCTCCCCAGACACTTTCAGCTTAATCTCATACTCATTCTTCTCCCACTTCCAATAGTTAGTATCATAGTGGTGTTGAAGTTCATTAGCTTGAAAAGCTCTAATCTGTTCCTCAAACCTTTCTACAATTCTAACATAATCTTTCACATCTTTCTCTAGCCTCTTAAGGTTATCACACATACCCTGATTGTGATCCCTATATCTTTTAACAGCATCAATGCAAGATTGAGAACAGAGTTTAGATTGTACCTCAGTGGGAATATCGGATACTTCTGCCATGAGTGCATGATTCTGTATTGCCTCTTCTGTTTGATCACTCCAATCAAAAGTACTGTTTGATTCAATAGAATTTTTCATAATGATTGTAGATTTCTAAGAAACACAGGCTCTGATACCACTTGTCAGGATCGATTCTTAACAAGAATTAAACTTCTTAGAAACAGAATTTAGAGAATCTTGCGGAATAGAACTCTAAATTAATTAAAGAACAATCAATAGAATTCAACACACTGTATATATCAAACTGTATTACTCACAAGCTTTACACCAAACCTCAATCTTGTTGAACAGGCTCAACAAGACGACTTCTACTTCTCTAGAAATAGGGTTCTTACACCTTGAGGTTAATTCACTCTTGAATCAATATAGAATTCTATATCACACCTATATCTTCTGTATATTATCTATCCTCTAATAGCTATCTATCAATACTACATATACAAAAGTAATTACAAGATAACTATCAAAAGTAAATTGATCTTCTGAATCTTCGTTAAACATATCTTGATCAATTCCTTCTTTGTCTCCAAAAGTATCGCATCCCAAACTTATCAAGTCAGCAGTATTAACAATGATTTGACTTAGCAGCATTAACGACCTTCAGCAGTATTAACCTTCACAATCTTCTAGCAGTAGTATCTCAGCTCAGCAGTATTAACCGTGTCTAGCAGTAGTAACTTCGTCTAGCAGTAGTAACCTTGACTAGCAGTAGTAACCTTGACTAGCAGTAGTAACGTTTGACCAGCAGTAGTAACGAAGAACTGACAGTAGTAACATTGTCTTGGCAGTACTAACCATACTTAGCATATCTTCAGTTCCCAACAGTCTCCCAAGATATTCATTAATCATCAAAAACAATTTTGGGATAATGCTACTGTGGTGACGGAAAACGGGCAAACGGAGATTCGAACCAGGGTTTGTGATAAACCCTTGACAGTAACAGAGGAGATTATTCGCATACATCTTCAGTTGAATGATGCTTCAGGTATATCTTCTATTCCTAATGAAGAACTCTTTTCAACCATACAAAGAATGGGGTATGAAGGCTCTATTGGTATTTTCAAAATTTTCAAGTCAAAATTCTTTTCCCAATGGAGATTTCTTGTTCATACCCTTATGCACTGCATCTCAAAGAAAACAACTGGATGGAGTGAGTTCAGCAGTACCACTGCTTATGCTCTGGTATGTTTGGCCACTTCCAGAAAGTTCAATTTCTCCCAAATGATTTTATCTGATCTTGTGTCAAACTTGGAATCCAAAAAGAGCTTTTATATGTATCCAAGGTTTGTGCAAGAAGTTATTAATAAGGAATTGACGGACTTACCTCAATTTGATGAGGTATATGTACCAAAATCCCCTAAAGGGAAGGTTTTCTCAAATATGAGAAGAATTCCTAGGGACTCGGAAGGAGTTGACACACCATTGTTCTCTACAATGATGGTTGTGTCCCACCCCTCTGAAGGTATGGCATCAGGATCAAGGCCCTCATTAGATCATCCCACTGATGGCCAAACCCCACCTTCACTCACTATAAATATCCCTCAGCACATACTTCAAAAGCCCACTCCTGTTTTATCCAACAAGTTTCAAAGAAGAAAGGTGCACAAGGTTCCTTCCCTTGATGTACCTACTCAGAGCCCTAAGCCTTTAAGCCCTCAGTTGGAGCATTCTCCAATTGAGAATATCAACAGGGAAACCACAGGGGTGTCTCCCAACCCCAAGAAGGTGCTCTCTAAGGAGAAGGATGAGCATATGGGTGCTAAGGCTGCCACTACTTCTGCTAGCACAGAGAAGGACAGTGGTAACATAAATAAGACCTTCCCCATGGCAACTCTAAATGAGAAATCATTAGGAGGACCCAGGTGCCAAGAAACCAAGGGGGCAGTTAGTGCTTCTGCTAGGCAGAAGGCTTCTGCTAAAACATCCAAGGATCCCTTAAAGAAGGTAAAAACTTCTAAAAAGGGTGAGGATAGACATAACAAAGAGGAATTGATGGCTACTTCCAGTGATCATTTAAAGAAGGTAAACACTTCTAAACAAGGTGAGGATAGATATAACTATGATGAATTGATGGAAACCATTGGAAATGTCAACTTGGATGTTATGGCACAGAAGAAGGAGATTGAGCAACTGAAGACTGTGGTCACCTACCAACAGTCTCAAATTGAGAAGCTCAAGAAGATGGTCACCAAGTTGTTGCACAGAAAGAAAAAGGCAAGATTTATGCTGAGAAGAAGAATTCCAACTGATGATGCTCCCAAAAAGGGGGAGTCAGAGTCAGAATCAGAAGCAGAACGGAATATGAAGGGTCTACAAGTTGAGGGGGAGACAGTTCAGATGGAGACTGAGATGGAAATTGATAATGCACAGTTTAAGGGGGAGTCCAGTGCACAGAATAAGGGGGAGATAGAAAAGGTGGAAGAGCTTGTTAAAGAAGCAGAAACTGTAAAGGCAGCAGTAACTGAAGTTCCAAAAGAAGCAGTAACTGAAGTTGAAGCAGAAACTGTTAATGCTGCAAATGTTCATGAAGCAGCAAAAATCATACAAGAAGTAGTAACAGAAATCTTGAAAGCAGTAGTAACAGAGAAAGAGCCTGAAACTGAAGTAGCAGCAGAAACTGTTAATGCTGCTGACTCTAAGCAAGCAGCAGAAACAGTTAATGCTGCTCAATCTACAAAGAAAGCAGTAACAGAAACAGAAGCTGAAACAGTAACAGAGAAGCTTACAGTAGAAGAAGTGGAGGTTGCAGAGGCTTTAATCAAAGCCAAACATGATACACCTCCAACTGCCAAGAAACAGGAAGAAACTAAGGATGCAAAGATGGTTTTCAGCAGAAAGAGAACAAAGTCTGTGGCTACTAAAAAGAAGTGTGTAAAGAAGCAAAGGGTAGAACCTGTTAAGAAACCAGTGGTAGAAGAGAAAGAAAAGGAAGAAGTTGCCAAGGATGAAGGACAAGGAGATAGTAAGACAGGTCAATCCAGTAATGCACAATCACTTAGCAATGAACAATGTGACTTGTACATCACTATGGTTGATACTGAACCAATCAAAGTGACTCCATTAGATTCAAAACCTCCTGAAATCAGTCACTGGGATACTTTGATAGATGAGAGAAAGGAGTATATCAGACTCAAGAGAGCTGATGGGCAGTTTGAAGTCTACAGAACATGGGGACAATTTATAAGAAGATGCTCAAGATCTGACTTGGAAGAGATGTTCAAAGTAGGCATGCAGATCTATGGTAACATGTTGACAGAAAGAGGTATGTCTATCACAAAGATGGTGTTAGAATACCTATGCCTAATGTTCAGACCAGAAGTAGTTCAGCACATAACAGCAAGACCTTTTCAAGCAGTAACCCACTGGATGCTCTATGAAAATTGTGGAGTGTATGTTATATCAATTGACAACACATATCAGGAGTATTATCTGGTGGATGAAATCTACAAACACTGCATGAAAAGACTGAAAGGGATGTTACATGTAAAATTGGTCTGCAACAAAGACTCTGCTATGGGAAGATTCTTGGTAAGAAGGATTGTAAATCAGAGTCTAGGTTTAAGTCCTGATCTATGCTTATATGATGACTAAGTTTTGGTAGCATCATTTGAAGAACTTGACTTCTTTTCCTAAAAGTCAAGTTAGGGGGAGATTGTTGGGAACTGAAAATGAGCTAAGTATGGATAGTGCTGCTAGTCCATGATTTCTACTGCTAAGTCTACATTAATACTGCCAGAAGAAAGTTAATACTGCTGGGCAAGATTACTACTGCGTATACACGGTTAGTACTGCTAGACCAAATTACTACTGCAAGACATGGTTAGTACTGCTAGACCAAATTACTACTGCAAGACATGGTTAGTACTGCTGAGCTGAGATACTACTGCTAGAAGACTGTGAAGGTTAATACTGCTGAAGGTCGTTAATGCTGCTAAGTCAAATCATTGTTAATACTGCTGAGTAGATATGTATGGTATGAGAAGATAAAGAAGGAAAGCTGAAGATAAGCGTGGAAGTATATTTTGAAGATCGTTTTATTCTTAGTAGTTATCTTTTAATTATTCTTGTATAAATAGTATTGATAGATAGCTATTAGAAAATATATTATAGACGAGTTAATATACGTGTGAAATAGAATTCGATATTGATTAAAAGAGAGAATTAACCTCAAGGTGTAAGAACCCTATTTCTAGAGAAGTAGAAGTCGTCTTGTTGAGCCTGTTCAACAAGATTGAGGTTTGGTTGTTAATATTGTGATTCAAAACAGAGAATACAAAATTGTGAATTTTCTGTTACATTGTTCTTGATTGTGAGAATTAAAGTTCTTTTCCGCAGATTCTTTAATTCTGAATTCTAAGTGTTTATTGTCTTGTTAAGATTCGATCCTGACAGTAATGTAATGCGTGGGGTAAGCTTGTTTCTTCACCCAAGCCTGATCGATCGTAGATCCTAAGTTGGAACTCAATGCTTTTGGGTTCGGAGGCTAAGATGATGCGTCCGTGTTCGTATGCGGTAGCAAAGGGTACCCTAAACATTGGGGGTGGCTTGAAACAAGCAAAGTCAAGAAGGTAGACAGTTTGTGGCTTTGTTAAGAAGGAGAAGGTGAGTTTGATGATGATTAGTAGTGAGAAAGTGATGATGATGTAGTCGATAAACGAGAGATTTAGAAGGAGATAATGAAGATGAGATTGTAAACCTTGGTGAAATGCATGGATGAGAGTAGCGTGGTTGATGAGATACTCAAAGGCTTCTTTTGCAAATTGAGTCATTTGAGATACAAGATGAGGTTCAGATTTGTTTGACATGTTGGAGAAAATGAAGAGAGCGATTATGATCTGTGTTTTTGTGGGAAATGGGTACATGTTATATATATATATATATATATATATATATATATATATATATATATATATATATATATATATATGTATATATATAGGTGAAGACTTAAAAATTTGAAGGAAGGAGAAAAAGTAAATGTGTAATAATGGGTAATGAAAGGGGTCGTCAGAAGCAGATGGAAACTTTAAATGAGGCCATGAGGGTCTCATCACTGGTCTTTTTTTATCATTGAACTACCTTTTTCGTCCATGTTGTTGTATAAGGCCATGCGTAGCGGTGATCGGGCTCCAGCGAGTTTCATCGGGCACGGGTAAGGGGGGTGATCGGGTAAGGGACGGGCTCGGGTACCGTGTTCACCAACCCGATCAACCCGTTGCGTATTTAAATTGTATTTTTTTTTAATTTTTTTGAAACAATTCCGTTGGTAACGGCTATTTTACACAAAAAAAAATTAAATTAATCACACTATATATATTAACCTATATCATCTTATTTTTTCACACCAAAACATACTTTCTTCCATTTCTCTCAAATTCAATACCTTCTTCCATTTCTCTCAAATTTCATCATGAATCCAAACACCACACCTACATCCCGTCGTAACCGATCGGATACACCGCAACAAGACCCGGAGCTTGGCTTCCAAGCGTTTTCTCAACAAGGTTATGTTCCGCAACAAGCGCGCAACAAGCGTTTTCTCAACAAGGTTATAATCCTTATCAATTTGCACGTCCTGGTTTGCTTCAACAAGGTTTTACTCCAGCCAATTACAACCTTCCTCAACCCGCAATCAATCTCGACGACGACTTTGTTCCTGAAACCCAACAACCGCACACACCACAATCGATCTCCACACAACAATCAATCCCGGAACCATCAAACCCGACACCAACGCAAAAAGGAAAAAAGAAAAATTTTGAAACAAGGCAAAAACGACAGGTGTGGACTAAAGAGGAGGAAGTGGCGTTAGTGTCGGCATGGGTTGACGTTTCGGAGGACCCCGTTGTCGGAAACGCACAAAAGAGTGGTAATATTTTTATTATTATTTTTATTATTATTATTATTATTATTATTATTATTATTAATATTCTTGTTATTATTCTTATACTTGAATTTATATAAATGTAGACAGTTTTTGGAACCGAATCTCGAAGGTGTTCTATGATTCTATGGGTCGCCAAGATTATAGATCATTTCATCAACTGAACACCAAGTTCAAAGACCTCAACAAGAAAATTACGTTTTTTGCCGGCATCTACAACAACTTGGTCAATAATAGATCAAACGGAATGAGTGAAGCCGACATTTTACGAATGACACACCACTGGTACCAAGGGGAATTTGCGGTTGCTTTCACCCATGAACAAGCTTGGGATGTCCTAAAAAAATGTCCAAAATGGTCACCGGTTCCAACGATGTCGACAAATTCATCCCGAGGTTCAAAACGTACCAAACCTTCCGATGATGACGATGAAGATGTTCGGGTCGACGAGGTCGAGCAACTTCAACGACCCATCGGGAGAAACAAGGCAAAAAAAACATCAACGAGTAATACGACCGGGTCGAATACGGACGAAGGTGTTACTCAGTTGTTGACGACCATAGGCTCGTTCAACGAGCAGATTGAGGGTACAATGGAGTACAAAATGATAAAACTCGAACTCGAACGAGAAAAACGATATCAACAAGACTTCGAGTTTTTCATATCCCCGCATGATCACCTTTCGGGAGACGTTTTGAGGGCTACTTTAGCGAGAAAAGAGAAAATTAGAAAATATCATAATTTTGGGTAATTTTGTATTTTGTATTTTGTATTTTTTATTTTTTAGTGTTTTGTATTTTGTAATTTTTTATTTTTTAATGAATGATATGAATTTTAATTTTAATTATTTATCTTATTTTTATTTATTAAAAATATATAAATATTATTATTTTGTTAAATAGTTAAATGTATAAATAAAAGAATTAAAAAAGATGAGGTGGCAAGTGGGTTCATTGGGTACGGGTACTCCACTTTTGGGTAAGGATTGGGTAAGGAGAATAGGAAAGAAAAAAGCTGATGTGGCGCTGAGGTGGCAAGTGAGTTCATTGGGTTCATTGGGTATGGATACTCATGGCCTAATTTCGTGTTTGTAATTTTGAAAGGACAGTGCTAATGGCACCCCTATATAGGGGTGTGAATGTATTATTTTATAAACCAATCATTTTTTGTTTTAAATATATATATATATTATTTGACATATATATATATATATTGTTATTTATTTGTTTTATATATATATATATATATTACTTATATATATTGTTATTTTTTTGTTATATATATATATTAGAAATATAGAAATATATATATATATATATATATATATATATATATTCTTTTCTTTTTATAAATTATACCATTGTATTCGTCTCGTCAATACCTTTGAAATGAACCCAATATTTTGGGCTCATTTCGAAGGTATTGACGAGACGAATACAATGATATAATTTGACTGAGGGTTTCGATTTCTGCTGTTTATAAGGTATGTTCTTTCTCTTATGATTTATAAGTTTTCTCTCGGTTTAGATTTTTGGGTTATGATATTTTTGAAAGTATTGAAAATCTGCCATTAGAAATGTTATTTAAGCATATTTATGTACGAAATGTTATGTTTTTGGGTATTTGATGAAAACTGTACGGATGATTATTCCTCCCATCCATGCTCTTCTATTTCTATTCCCATTCATGGTGGATACAAAAATGGCCTTAGAGCCACTCGTACCTGAAACCACAATTTATTGGGAAAGGGTAAGCACGAAGCTTAGTGAATTCAAACACCATAAATAACACAATTATTCCACACTACCCCTAAAACAGATAGTGACACACAAACGATCATACAAGTCTACGAACAAATCATAAACATGCATATCCACACCCACCCACCTAAGAGGCACAAGTCGGTCCCACCGACCACATGATAAAACCTCCGGCCCCGCCGGATCCCCGGTCCCACCGAGTCTCTACGCCACCCGCGTATAAAATCCCCGGCCCCGCCGGATTCCTCGGTCCCACCTAGTTAACATGTCATCATAATCTCAACTAGACACCCCACTATCTAGTTCACAACAAAATCACATAAAGCTACCACACACGTGCTACAGCAATGATAAAACAACCAATATTAAGTATAGTGAGAGAACTTACCTCGAATGCGCGCCTAGCTTAACAATACAATTCAAGCTTCACAATTACGGTCACTTCCCAGCACCTAAACGCATGTTAAAACGTGTCAATACGAGACCCGGACCCTACGACACGACACACGCTTAAACCGTCACTAAAACTATTTTCCGTTCTCGCCAAACAGGTCTGTTCGGGACCTGTTTCGACCTCCTTAAACCCAGTAAACCCTCAATATTATTACATGGTCAGGAAGTACTATGAGTTAGGGTTCCAAGGACACATTATACGCCTCCTAACGATTTTTCTACCATTTAAAATGGATTTTACAAAAACAGTTCCCCGAACAGCAAAAATCAGCACCTTTCAGTATAAAATGACATTTTGACCAATGCTACGTCCCGAACTGGGCTTCGCACAAAACACCTAAAAGTTTATAGACTCAAAAAGGGGACTTTTGGCTCTGGTCTCACCCAGATACGAGTTACTAGCAAAAAGTTATGGTTTTCCCAAGACAATGGCAGATTCCAGAATTTTTCACATGAAATGACGAATCACTGAACTTACGACCACTTTTCCACCTAGCTAGAGGCCGAACCAGTTTTTCGCTAAAACACGGAAAACGTGCCCGACCCCGAGCTTGAACCATGGGCGCCAGTTTCGGCTCAAACGGAGTTACGATGGGAAAATTATGATCAAACGAAAACTGGACAGCACACTTAGAATTTACATAAAATCACGATTTATAAAAACGGTTCAAGGCTTATTCGATTCGGGTTTACGCGACCAGGTCACGGGTTATAGTTTCATAGTGACTAGAGTCTGGTCTCGACCGCACACCACCCACTGCCACCTCCGGCAGTGGTGGTTTCCGGCAGCGGCGGCGGCGACGACTAATGTTTATGAAATCGGCGATACATATGAAACGAATTCTTATTCTATTCCGAACTCCAGTACACTACGCACCACCTGCCGCCACTCGCGGTGGTGCACGACTACGGCCACGCCACCGGCAGCCAAGGCTGCGGCGGCGATGGTTCCGGTGACAACGAAAAGAAACAAACGGAAGGGACTTACCTCACGACGAACTTAGCGGCTAACGAACGAAAATCCCGATCACCAGTTCCCTTTCACTCTCGCTACCCTCTCTCTCGCTGCTGACTCTCTCCCTCTCTCCGCTGACTCTCTTTCTCTCGCCGACAAAGAACACGACGGCGCTGGTGGTGCTGGTGGTTCACGGCAGCGGCTAGGAAGGAAATAAGGGAGGTGTTGCTTGGTGGTTCACGGCGCCGTAACCAAAAGAAGTCAAAAAGATAATAGGGTTTTTGGTGAGTCGATTGTGAGAACAAAGATGACCGGGGGGGGGGTGTAGGCCGTTCACATGGGCCAAGCCCCATGCAACAAAATCGTGGAATTACAACAATGGTCCCTCACTTTCCCATTTTTTTTTACAATTGAAAAAGGATATTCCAAAATTAACATTTTTGACCCAACGAGCCTAACCCCGATAAAAATTTCGCTAAGAGAAAAATTAAAACAATAACTAAATAAATTAAAATGTCCGCACCGGGACACGGGCTTTACATCTCCGGGTGTTGTCCGGATTAGATAAGTATCCGGAAAGTAAGAATTACCCGGAAAGTAGTGGTATCCGGAATGTTTGGTTACCCGGTGAGTTGTAGCTATCTGGAAAGTATAGTTGTCCGGATAGTATAAGGTATCCGGAAACCCCTGTTGTCCGGACACTTTTGTGAAATTGAGAATGTTAGGTTCGGATGTCTGGATGCAGATTCTAGATGTTTTGTCTGGTTAAGTTTTCTAATAATTTTCTAGGGATGCAGATTCTAGATGTTTTTTTCTAGCGGAACCCCCGTGCTAAGTCGCCGAAGGGGGGCATTTGAGGATGAAGATACGATAGGTTATCTAGTATTCTTAGATTTGAGAATATGATATGAGCTGTAATATGTTGTTATGCATATACGTTAGTAAAGTGTAATGGATCCATAGGCACTAGTGTTTGGTAATCACATGGAATAGGCGTGTGGTAATAATCGTTATTCCAGTGTGTGTGGAAATTGTGGAATATGCGTGTGGTAATAATCGTTATTCCAGTGTGTGTGGAAATTGTGGAATAGGCGTGTGGTAATAATCGTTATTCCCAATTTCTAAGGAAGAAAATGGGATTGACATAAGTGCTTGTAATCTCTACTTCCTTTCCGATAAATGGGCATGTGTAATTGCTATTTATTGGATAAGAGCATTAATCTAGAATCATTGAAGATTCGTAGTGTGGCTCTGAGGCATGATATGCTGATGGAATTATTGTCAGTCATATTCATGGAATTGGATGAAATCGTGTAATGGAATAGAGTTACACGTGCGGTAAGAAAAGGAGTAATCAGGTTTGTTGTAACTTGTTTACATTGATTGTGCAAATATTATTTTTGAAACGAATGTTCTCACTAGGCGTTGGCCTAATCGTTTCATATGATGTTTTCTTACCAGGTACCAGCTCGGGAAAGTAAAGGGTTGTGGGACGAGCGTTTTGGAATAGCAGAGGTGTCAATTAACAGGAGGAGTTTTGAAGGATTGCTTAGATAACTTAGTTAATCTGATTTTAGTGGCATAATTAGATTAATAGGTTATTTGGAGAATTCTGTACTTGTAAATGTACTCCTACTGGTTAATTCACTTGCTATATATGTAAGTTTGAAGTTTATGTCATCATAACTTCTTGAAATTTAAGATTCAAATTAGCCCTGATTTTGGGGTCTTACAATATGTATCAATAAAGTATGGTTAAATCGATTGAAGAACTGTGAAAATACGATTTTGGTACGAATGAGGTCAGTTTATCGAACAGTCCGGAAGTGTTGTTTTTCCGGATGATTCCCGGAATTGAGTTTCGGATGGTTTTCCGGATAGGCCCCGGAATTGGTTTACCGGATGGCTTTCCCGGATAGGTCCCGGAATTGGTTAACCGGATGGCTTTCCCGGATAAGTCCCGGAATTGGTTTCTCGGATGGTTCCCGGACTAGATTTCCGGGTACTTTTTCCGGAAGAGTCCCGGACTAAACTTCCGGGTATGTTTTCCCGTCATCGAAAGATGTTATGTGTACCTTAAGGAATTGGCGAAGAGTTTACTTTTATATGCTTTGTTTACAGATTTGGTTTTTGAAAACTTATAAATGTTTTGATTTTAAAACTGGATGTTCTCACTAGGCGCAAGCCTAATATTTCCAAAACTAATTTTCTTACCAGGTGCTAGCACGGGCAGGGAATCGAGGGGTTGAGCAAAGAGTGGTGCGAGGATCATAGTTTTTGGAAGATGTAATGGATAGATTAGTTAAATCGAAGATATTTTGGGAGATCCCATAGACAACTTTATAATCTGATATCGTTTGGATATGATTAGATTAGTAGGTTGTTTATGATATTCCATTTGTAATTATGAATCTTCGTCACTAATTCTCCATTTGTGAATGAAAGTTTTGGAAAATGTTGTTGTGAACCTTGTAAATTTAAGGTTTAAATTTGTTCGCATTTTTAGGGTGTTTCAGAATCATGTTCATAAGTGAATTAAATTGTTTACATTGTTCAAATTAATGATATTGTGTTAACTTTGATAACCATTGTTCAAATTAATTTAAACATAATCATTCAAGAATCTTGAAAATGATGATATGATTATGATCACTAAAAACATGCAATTTTTTTTGTAACATCTCATTTAATACCATAAGTAACTTACACTTAAATTTACCTATTTACCCTTCTTAACTGATTATAACAATTGGTGTGGAGGGAAAGGCTTGTTTATAATATAGTTCAAGAAAGGGTCGTCTCATTTCCTTACTTCTTCGTTCTTTTTAATCCATTCACTTCAAGACTGGTTCTGAACGCCGCGTAACATCATCTTCAACCTACCTCCACCGTACCGGTGCGACCAATAAAGAATTGCTTATTGAAACACCCTAAAAACAGGGTCAATTTAAACCTTAAAATTTACCACAAGTTATGATCAAAAACTTTCAAACTTATATAACCTGAGGATCAAATGTAAGGTTTCTATATACAAACGCCATTACTTAAATAACTTATTAAACTAATCATGACATAACAATCAGATTAATCCAGTTATCTAAACAACCGTCCCAAAAGCATCAAAAATCTCTAGATCCTCCAGTATCTCTAAGTCTGAATCTTTCCAAAAGTTCTCGTCTCTCATTCCCGCTATTTCCCGGAGCTTGTACCTGGTAAGAAGATTCAACTTGAAACATTAGGCTTTCGCCTAGTGAGGATACTCAAATCAAAATAAAATTTAATAATTAAAACATGAACAGATAACTCAAACCTGTTCTCACCCATCTTACCGTACGACAACTCCTTTTCAAATCGGGGAATCTACCCCAATCCCAATTTCCTACGACTAACTCATTTAATCGCAACAACAATATAAGAGCTAACTTTGAATCGTTCCAGATTCATACTCAATAATCACACACAAGAAATTACAAGTCAAAACCTGCCTATTTCTTAATCAGGAAGTAGAGATTACAAATTACTTTATGCCTATCTCTAATCTTCCTCTCATCACAGGGAAATCTCCGATCTTCCCAAATCGAAATGGGAATTATTAAGCAAACTCTGCTTATTCCGCATTCCACCTCAGAATCAATGGCCCCCATGGGATTATAATATCGCGATACTCAAATCGAGACTCATGATTCAAGGTTCACCCAATTACTAAAATTACATCCCTTTGGTCTATGGCGAGTAATCGGTTCCCATCATACCGTACCCAAGTGCCCTCGGTGACCGGATGCCTATTTTAGTAAAAGCACATAATCACATAACATAATATATGTAATAATCGATACCACTATATGCGTCCAGCATACAGTATATCATTTCTCCGAACATATTCTATATATATATATAATATCAAGAATATTAATATCTCCTCATCTAAATCTCTTTCATCTCCTCTTTAACTTAGCATGGAAGTTAATAACTCAATCAAGCTTCAAATCATAATTAGAGTTCATAACCACATAGTAATTTCATGTAGTAGATAATCAAACTTAGCATGCAAGTTTAATTATAAATACTAGTTCATCAATTTCATATATAACTCATCTTGGAAACTTTAACCTGGTAACCAACATAACACAACTTTTAATCGCCCTCTTGGCTTATCTCTAATTTAATCAAATCCACATAAGACATATTCATGCATACATATAAAGCATCTAATTCAAGATTAATTACCGAATTTTAAAGAGAGTTGAATAAACTCACCTGATGCGTTATTACTCCTTCTAATCCTCTTTAATACGTAAGGGCCCCTTTCTTCACTACCACAGCTTACTGTATTATTCAATCACATATACTGATATTAATTATCAAAACAGAACCCTCTACAACTGAAAATCCTTAATCTCTTAAAATTACATCTCAAGTCGCAATGAACTGAACTCCTAAGACTTCACGAAGATGTTGCTCATGATCTTCCTCAGTCTTTGAATAAATAAGTATGTCATCAATAAACACAATGACAAACTTATCTAAAAATGGTCGACACACTCTGTTCATCAAATCCATAAATACTGCAGGAGCATTTGTCAACCCAAATGGCATCACAAGGAACTCATAATGCCCATATCTTGTTCTAAACGCTGTTTTTGAAACGTCTTCATCTCTTACTCGCACTTGATGGTATCCAGATCTTAAGTCTATCTTTGAAAAGCATCCCGCACCTTGGAGTTGATCGAATAGATCATCAATCCTCGGAAGCGGATACTTGTTCTTAAAAGTTACCTTATTCAACTCTCGGTAATCAATACACATTCTCATGGTACCATCTTTCTTCTTAACAAATAAAACTGGAGCTCCCCAAGGTGAAGAACTTGGTCTTACGAAACCCTTATCCAATAACTCCTGAAGCTGAGTCATCATCTCTTTCATCTCAGCAGGTGCTAAACGATAAGGTGCTCGTGCAATTGGTGCCGATCCAGGAATAATATAGATACGAAATTCCACCTGTCTTTCAACTGGAAAACCTGGAAGGTCATCCGGGAACACATCCAGAAACTCACGCACCACGTTGATATCTTGAATATTTTTCTTTTCTAACTTTGTATCAATAACATAGGCTAGATAAGACCAACACCCTTTCGATAGACATTTTCGTGCCTTCATCACTGAAATCAACGGAATTTCTCCTTCCTGTTTTTCTCCGAAAACGAATACACTATCTTTCTCGCCCATTGGAATTCGAATCAACTTCTTTGCGCACATAATTTCTGCCTGGTTGTTGCTCAACCAGTCCATCCCTACTACAATATCAAAGCTCCCAATTTCCATTAACAACAAGTTAATCGGAAATTCTGTTCCCTCTATCATAATCTTACAATCGGCCAGGCTCTCCTTAACCAAAGTCTGAACTCCATTAGCTATTTCGACTACTAAGGCATCTCCTAGAGTAGTAACAGGCATAGCTAGTTTATGTTGAAACATCTTGGATACAAAAGAGAAATTTGCGCCACTATCAAACAACACACGTGCATGAATAGAGTTTATAAGAAATGTACCCGAGACCACGTCCTTTGACCCCTTCGCTTCATCAGCAGTCATTTGGAATGTACGACCGGTTGGTTTGGGAATATCCAGCTTTCTCCCCTGATCTCCTCCTCTTTTCAACTTCGGACAATCTTTTCGGAAATGACCCGGTTGCTGACATTCAAAACAAACCGACCCAGGCACTGTACAACTCGACGCCATATGTCCCATCTTCCCACACTTGAAACATTGATTTCCGACCACACGGCATTGGCCAAAATGTTTACTTTTGCATTTTGAACACCAACCCGGTTCTCTACGAGAATCATTGCGAATGTTCTTTCCGAATAATCTTAATTTTGGAGAAGGTTCGGAACGACCCTCCCATTTTCTCTTTTCTCCGACTTGCGCTTTCTCCTCCTTGTCTTTCACATACATTTCCTCAATCACCTTTGCTTCCTCAATCGTCTCCCTCAAGGTAGCAGATTTTGAACTGCGAACCCTTGTCATCATATCGGCTGGTAGACCTTTCAAATAATACTTAATCTTTTCTTTCTCTGTTGAAGCCACGTGCCCCACAAGATTTAGTTTCTCCATAAAGACCTCGGTATATTTTCTCACCGACATATTACCCTTCTTAAAATTCCGAAACTCTTCTTCGATTCGGTCCATCTCATGCTCGTTACAATATTCTTCTAAAATCTTTGCTTTAAACTGACTCCAAGTTACAGAATTCAAAGCTGCTTCGGTTACAGTTGATGACAATACATTCCACCACTGCAACGCTTTGCCACGCAACATTTGTGATCCAAATCTCACCTTAGATCTCTCATCTGTACATTCACAGGCACGAAAAGCCTGCTCGATTTCTCTTATCCAGTTCATACAAACCACTGGATTATCATCTCCCTTGAATTCTGGTGGTTTACAACTTAGGAACGTTTTGTAAGAACAGTTTCTGTCAACCCTTCTAACTGCCTCCACTCCTGGATTTACAGTCGGATTTATCACATTAGTATCGGTCACTGTTCTCCTTGGCTCCACATTTCGATCATTAATCAGTTTCGTAAACATCTCTGCCTGTCTCCCCATTACAGTATTCATCATCTCTGCTTGCCTCTCCATTGAAGCATTCATCAGCCGAGTCACATTATCCATTATTCGTCCCTCCATACCTGAATCTGACGACGTTTGATCAACATTACTAGTACCTCCTGGATGTACTCGACTTCGCATTCCTCCCAAGGAAAGAAAATCTGATGGCGTATCAGGAACTCCGCCCAATCCAGTTTGTCTCTCTCCAGCATCGTCTAACCAATTCCTATTCATCGAAGAATTTGGAGATCTCGGGGGCGTATTCACCATCGTTCTGATGGAGCATAAAAGAATACTCATCAGTTAATGGTTTATACGACTAAACATACAATACATACTTTACCGCTAATCAGTCACTGTAACAAATTAGAAACAAGTATGCTTGTGTAATAATATATTCATAATAACAGTAGCTAATTGAAATTGCGAACATATCATACATGAGAATTCTCATTACCATTGTTACAGTACCAACTTCGCGTATTTCTGTCGACTCTAAGACTACCCATTCTTAGTACTTCTATCCAAAACTCACGGATCATAACTTAACTCATCTCAGCTTAAGTCTAGGTATCTCAAATTCATACCTAGTTCGCTTAAACTAAAGCTCTGATACCATACTGAAACACCCTAAAAACAGGGTCAATTTAAACCTTAAAATTTACCACAAGTTATGATCAAAAACTTTCAAACTTATATAACCTGAGGATCAAATGTAAGGTTTCTATATACAAACGTCATTACTTAAATAACTTATTAAACTAATCATGACATAACAATCAGATTAATCCAGTTATCTAAACAACCGTCCCAAAAGCATCAAAAATCTCTAGATCCTCCAGTATCTCTAAGTCTGAATCTTTCCAAAAGTTCTCGTCTCTCATTCCCGCTATTTCCCGGAGCTTGTACCTGGTAAGAAGATTCAACTTGAAACATTAGGCTTTCGCCTAGTGAGGATACTCAAATCAAAATAAAATTTAATAATTAAAACATGAACAGATAACTCAAACCTGTTCTCACCCATCTTACCGTACGACAACTCCTTTTCAAATCGGGGAATCTACCCCAATCCCAATTTCCTACGACTAACTCATTTAATCGCAACAACAATATAAGAGCTAACTTTGAATCGTTCCAGATTCATACTCAATAATCACACACAAGAAATTACAAGTCAAAACTTGCCTATTTCTTAATCAGGAAGTAGAGATTACAAATTACTTTATGCCTATCTCTAATCTTCCTCTCATCACAGGGAAATCTCCGATCTTCCCAAATCGAAATGGGAATTATTAAGCAAACTCTGCTTATTCCGCATTCCACCTCAGAATCAATGGCCCCCATGGGATTATAATATCGCGATACTCAAATCGAGACTCATGATTCAAGGTTCACCCAATTACTAAAATTACATCCCTTTAGTCTATGGCGAGTAATCGGTTCCCATCATACCGTACCCAAGTGCCCTCGGTGACCGGATGCCTATTTTAGTAAAAGCACATAATCACATAACATAATATATGTAATAATCGATACCACTATATGCGTCCAGCATACAGTATATCATTTCTCCGAACATATTCTATATATATATATAATATCAAGAATATTAATATCTCCTCATCTAAATCTCTTTCATCTCCTCTTTAACTTAGCATGGAAGTTAATAACTCAATCAAGCTTCAAATCATAATTAGAGTTCATAACCACATAGTAATTTCATGTAGTAGATAATCAAACTTAGCATGCAAGTTTAATTATAAATACTAGTTCATCAATTTCATATATAACTCATCTTGGAAACTTTAACCTGGTAACCAACATAACACAACTTTTAATCGCCCTCTTGGCTTATCTCTAATTTAATCAAATCCACATAAGACATATTCATGCATACATATAAAGCATCTAATTCAAGATTAATTACTAAATTTTAAAGAGAGTTGAATAAACTCACCTGATGCGTTATTACTCCTTTTAATCCTCTTTAATACGTAAGGGCCCCTTTCTTCACTACCACAGCTTACTGTATTATTCAATGACATATACTGATATTAATTATCAAAACAGAACCCTCTACAACTGAAAATCCTTAATCTCTTAAAATTACATCTCAAGTCGCAATCACCTATTGCGATTTCACATCCAAATCGCAACCAACTAAAGTCGCAGTCCTCTATTGCGATCCCAAAACCAAATCGCAGTCAACGGTTGCGATTTCATCCTCAAATCGCAACTCTCCATTGCGATTTCACTCCAAGTCGCAGTGAACTGTTGCGACTACAGTACCAAGTCGCAACTGCCCATTGCGATTTCGACCCAAGTCGCAATGGTCTGCTGCGACTCCAACTCTAAGTCGCTATTGCCTATTGCGACAATCATGAATGTCGCAACTCAAGGTTGCGACTTCGATGATATTCAACCAAGTCTCAGTCCACTAAGTTCGTTCTAAACCCAGATTTTTGTACTTTTAATCTATGTTTGTTTATGCCCATTTGCAGATATGTTTAATATACTTACCTTAACATATCCTAAAACTCAGATTCTCATTATTATCATATTTTACCAAAACCCATAATAAAATTCTCAAGAAAGCTTTTAACTAAGAAGATGAATTATCTCAATGATATAATTACCTTATAAATCTTCAAACCAATCCAGATTAGATAAATTCCCAGCAAGTCTTTCCTTTCTTCCTTCTCTTTCTCGATTTCTCTATTTCAATTTCTCTCTCTCGGTTTCTTTCTCAAACCGTACACACACAAAGTACATAAGACCCACACTTTTAGCTAACAAGGCTAATTAGATGACACCTCACTCAAAACACATGAGTCATTAACTATATTACCAAACAAACCTCCAACTTTAAAGAAAAAACAATACAACCCTCAATTTGGAAATCTTCTTCAATCAACACTTGTAAACAATTACAAACTTAACCCTCAAGTTAATTTGTAATTCACAAAATAATATAACTGAAAATTTGGGATGTTACACTTATACACTAAACAATTGCTTATATACACTTACTAAAAGACTGACTTTTATTCATTTTCAATTCATTAGGCCAGCGTGAAACTAACTGTGCACGCTAAGAGAAGAGATGTTCGCAATGACTACCACAAGAAAGCCGCCCCCTATCTCTAAAAGGGCCCGTAACTTCGTTCGTACCTTCTTGGCTTAGGCTTGCAACTTCACTTACTTTATGACCTTGCCGCCTTTTTATAGTAGAAGCTAAGCGCTTGAAAAGCACGCTAAGAAATGTTGCTTCTGTCGGCACTAGGAAGACAACCCCTCATAGACTTGAGTTGGAGTACACACTGCTTCCACCCATTTAAAGTAACCATGACTAAAGAATAAATCTTGCTGGTCCAAGAAGTTCACAAAGTTGACAATAAATATATGGTTAACAAAAGATCTTCTCGTTCTCTCTTTCTCTCTCTCTCTCTCTCTCTATATATATATATATATATATATATATATATATATATATATATATATATATATATATATATATATATATATACTAGTCTTTGGCTCGCCCGTTGCGTGACGATCAAATTTGTGTTTTAAGTTAATTATTTGGTGTTTAATAGTTGTTGAATAATTTTGTGACACATACAATAATTGATAAAAAGAAAACAAAAATTCCACAAATAGGGAATATTATTTTGAAGATAAAAATATGTCTATTAAGTTTGATACCTATTATAAATGTCGTCACTAAATGAATTTATCAAACGAATACACAATAATTGCATATTTATATTTTTTGAAAAATGTTCGAACTCATAATCCAAAAGTCAGTTGATAAGTGATATCTTTTTTTTCCAAGTAATTAAATCTCTTATGATAATTCTAAGGGTGTTTCGTTGACAGAATGGAATTTGATAGAATTGTAATTCGTCGAAATAATTCGACTTTGAAGTAAAAATTGATATGAAATTGCAAAAAGAAAATCGCGACAATTTAGTGATTATTTGTATCAAATCCCATACTAAATTCAACAAATCCCATACTAATCACGACACATTAATTCGTATATATTTATGATATTTAATAATATAATTAAATCAAAATATATTCAATATTGGGCTCATTTCGAAGGTATTGACAAAACGATTACAATGGTATAATTTGTAAAAAATAGAAATGTTTTTAATGCATTTTAGTTCATATACATTATTTATGTTTATATGATAAGAGTATAAAATGAAAAATAAAACAATAAGGGATTAAAAGTAAACTACATACCTAATTACAAAAGTAGTAAATGTAACAGACAAATTAAAAAAAATTGAATTAAGGAGGAGTGAATGTGAGTGTGTTAATTGAACTTATAATGTAAACTGCGTCCAGATACATGTTTAGGGCGGGAAAATACTGAAGTCGGCTCACTAGAAGACGACACGTGGCATGCTAGTTACTCATTTATTATATGTATAGATTTTTGGAATTACTATACACGATGGAGATTTTTTTGAATTTATTATAAGTATGGATATGTACGTATGTATAAAAAAATATTCAATATTGAGCTTATTTCGAAGGTATTGACGAAACGATTACAATGGTATAATTTGTAAAAAATAGAAATGTTTTTTAATGCATTTTAGTTCATATACATTATTTATGTTTATATGATAAGAGTCTAAAATGAAAAATAAAAAAAGTAATGGATTAAAAGTAAACTACATATGTAATTATAAAGGTAGTAAATGTAGGTTATAATTATTAAAAATTTAATTAATGAGAGATTTAAGGAGGAGTGAATGTAGGTGTGTTAATTGAACCGATAATGTAAAGGCGTCCAGATACATGTTTAGGCGGGAAAACAATAAAACCGGCTCACTAGACGACGACACGTGTCAATGTAGTTACTTATTTATTATATGTATATATATAGAGAGAGAGAGAGAGAGGCTCACTAAATTGTAAACCATGAAATTGGTGTAAACTATGAAACATAATCTTGACCATTAATTATTTCAATCAATGATCCAGATCCTAGCGGTGGCAGGATTGTAATATTCTATGAAATCGGTGGCAAAATTGTCCAACTTGATTTATGATAAGGGCAAAAACGGAAATAGGCATGCGATCTCTATTTGGAAACAATTAACAAAACCATGAAATTAGGGATCCACGTCAATCCATTCCATATTCCACGGCCACAATAATCCAAAATCAACCCATTATTCTATGAAACCGTAATCAAACTAAATACATAAAACGAAGACAAAAAACCTATGAAAACAATAATCAAACTAAATACATAAAACGAAGACAAAAAACCTATGAAAACGAAGACAAAAAAACCTATGAAACCGTAATCAAACTAAATACATAAAACGAAGACAAAAACCTATGAAAACAAAGACAAAAAACCTATGAAAACGAAGACAAAAACCTATGAAAACAGGACAAAAAACCTATGAAAACACTAATCTAACAATCATAATACATGTGAAAACTTAACAGTTTCATATCATACGCAATTCTTGAAAGTTTTGCTGATTTACAAATTTGTCTCTTAAGTGGTGTAACGTCAAGTGCATCAGTACCATCTATTGCATCAGTATCATCCATTAAATCGTCATCGCCTTCTTCGTCAGAATCGCCTGAAATAATAAAAACCGCCATAACATCGTCAACCACCATATCTTCATGAATGGTTTGATCTTCGTTTTTTTTCTTCTTCGATGTTGGTCGACATGAGAACGACAAGTGCAAAAAAAGGAAAAAAGTACAAATTGGTACAAAAATCAGGAATTGAAAAATAGTTATGGTGATGAAAATGAATTTTGAAAACCGTTTAATGAAGATGATGATGATGCAATATCGGATTTGTTCAAAGAAAATAAAAAAATAAAAAAATAAAATAAAGTAAATCAATTCCTAAAATAAAGGATAGTTATCCTTAATTATGTAATTTTCGAAAATAAAAAAAGGTATGAAAGACTAATTTACCCTTAATGACACTTTAATCTAGATTAAAAATCAATGGCTAGGATTAGTTTACATAGTTTACATACATTTAATGGTTTATATTTTATTATCCCTCTATATATATGTATATATATATATATATATCGTAACTAGTAATAGATGACGAAAAAACGTTCCATACTCCACCCAGTAAAATATATCAGGTAATGAATAAATGAGATAAAATTTTCCTTACTCATAGTTTTATCAAACGAGCTGAAACATAACGGGTAGCGGAATTACCCTTATGATATTTTAAATATTTTTTAATAAAAAAACAATTATCAACATATTACCATTTGACAACACCCATTCCCTCAAACCAAATACATTTGATAATCAGTTGGTATAACATGATAATCTAGAAACAAAAAATGTTGATTATTGCTTATTGATAATCGAGCGGTGAACAGTCAAAATAGAGTGATTATCCATTTTAATTTAAGAAGTTTAAATTAAAGTTTTTTGATCACTTACCAACGAATAGAACCATCGATTTGTCATCGTCGTAACTCAGTCAATAATGCAGAACAATCCGTCAATAAATTATCAACATAGTATGGTTTTCCAGTTTATTTTCACAAGTGTGGAATATTTTTTAGACATATTACTGACAGTTTAACATGTTGATAATTGATTTGAATAATTCGCCAGTATAGGTTAACAAACCATTATGATACTGACGGTTTTTCTTTTCATCTAAAATATGTTGGTAATCCTTTGCAGCAACGAAGTAAAAGTCTTGTTTTTAGTACATGACGTAGCTAACTCCAATCAAACTATAATTGGAACCATATATTTAGTTTAATGCTAATATAGAAACGAATATGGTAGCTTCAATCTTAATGACCAAAACCTTTGAACCACACTCAACTACTGGGACGTTGGAAATCGGAATGTTCAAGGATTATTTTTAGTGTTTCCCAAATTTACAAAGATTATTATATTTCTATTTTATTTAAAGAACATAGTACTTGATAACTGACTTATTGTATGCCTTGAAATTATCATTCGGAAATACAATATTTTAGGGGTGTCAATTTTGTAGCGAGACAAACCAATCAATTGTCGTACCAATTTAATTGGTACCAATTTAGTTGGTACCAACCTAATTGGTTGGTATACCGTACTAATTATTTAAAGAAGTCGTGTACTACGGTAATACCGTACCGTACCGTACCGACTTATTTTTTTAATGATTTATTAATTAAAGTTTAATCAATAATACAACATAGTTGATTTATAAATTTTAAAATATCTTGTTTAACATTTTGTTAAATTGTAATACAAATTGATATATAGAACTTGATTGAATTCATTCGCTTATCCTTAACAACTTTGATAACTCGCCTACACCTCCACTCTTCATGGTCCATTCCCGCTCCTTAATTGCCGCTTGTATTAGACTATTAGTGAATGTTTGTGTTATATGGAAATTATTTGAATGTTGTGTAGGTAATGATAACGCATATCAACATGCTATTAATGCTCGACGTGTTTAGTGCATCTAAGGTGCTGTTCGGTTCGTTTTCTGTTAAGACCTGAATGGATATAGTTGTCTGAGTGGATATGGTTGTCTGAGTGTTAGCAGATAAATTGTTGTTCGGTTGTTATACTGAATAAACAATCTGAATGATAGAAATGACCATTTTACCTCTTTATCTATATTTATGTCTGATTAAAATTAATGTTCAATTAAAACGTTAAATGAATGACTTTGAAAGATAAAAAATAACAATTTTAACATGCATGAGATCCAAATTCATAGTTTTAGCACTATGATTTAAATATTAAATTTATGTAATCAAAAAATCAAAAAACTTTTATATCAACAATTGAAGCATAATTGGAAGCAAACCAAGCAAACCACCCAGGCACCCACCCACCCACCCACCACATTAATTAATGCATTAATTAGAAAACCACCCAACCACCAAATTTGTGTATTCAAGATTCAGGAGAGGATGTTTGGTGTTTTTGAACCAAAGAGACTGTATGTCCTTTGTTCTTCCGTTACTTCCACCTCATCCATTCCGGCCTCCAAGTTTGGTGTTTTTAGCGTGTCTTGGAAGGTGTTTATCTCCTCTCGTTTTTGTTAGTGTTTGCAGCTCACGATATATACCAGCAGATCGACGGAAGCAGCTGCAGATTGACGGAACCAGCAGCAATGAAGGAAGAAGCGCCATATCGACGGAAGAAGCAGCAGATCGAAGGAAGCAGTAAATGATTGACAGAAGAACAACAGATCGATGGAAAACTTGAGGGATTTTTCTTTTAATGGTGGGTAGATGGGAGGGGTAGAATGGGAAAATGCATAGCTGAATCCAAAGGACATACATAATCTAGCTGATTCGCACAACCACCATCTGAGTAATTAAGCCGGTACCGAACAGGTAGATATGGTTGTGCGAATAAGCCATATCTCCCATACAGACCATTAAGCCACAAACGAACATGCCCTAAATCTAGTTGGTAAAGATATCAATCTAATTAATTTATAATTCAAATTTTGAGATGTTGGTACTAAACCGTACCAACATGTACCAACCGAAAAAAGTTGGTACAAATTTAGTTGGTACCAAGTATAATTGGTTGGTACATGGTATAAAATTTTGTATACCAATTATAACTGATTGGTGCATGGTCCATGGAAAAAAAGCATAGTACCATACCATGTTCACCCCTACAATATTAACACACAATCTTAACAAGAATTAATATGTAAACCTTAACATGAAAAACAATTAATATTAACATAAAAACAATGAAATTTAATATGCAGTAACTTGAAAAAATGAACATATATAACTTTACATGAAAACAATGAATATTAATAGACGTTAACAAATCTTAACATGAAAACATAGAATACTGTATCACATGTGACTCACAAATGAAGCAGTTCTTGTTTGAACCCTTCCTTCCTATATGTATGTATGTGTACTATTTATTTAACATCCTATAGTGCGTGTTTCTCAATTAGCCAAATAAGCTTGTCATCAAGATTAACATTGAGTAACTTAATTACACCACACGTCCACACTTGAGCTAGCTATAATATGAAGATAAAATCACGTTAAAAAAATCTTTGATTTTTGCTGCTACCTAACATCTAGCTAGACATGTAGATATTTTGATAGCTTAATTAAAAAAGAAATCAATAATTGTATATTGGGGCCTAGGGGGAGACCACAAGACAAAAGAGCTGAAACCTTTATGCATCTAGTGCATCATGGAAAAAGTATTCCAAAAGGGAAAGTAGATCTCAAATTTTAGTGTGAGTAAGAGATGTCAACAAGGAGACAAATATGGTAGGGGAGAAAGTGCTTAATTATAAGTATCACGACAAAGAGATCCTAGCTAATCAACCACCCCATTTATGTATATATAGAATCACTAATTACTATACTAATATATGACTTTCATATATTAATTAATTAGTCAAAAATAATGCTAAAATTGAGCAACCAAAAGTGAAGCAAGAAACTCTAATTATGTTTAACAACCAAACCCTAGTTTGTAAACATATCCGACGTTGAGAAATTTATGCTTACACTCTCCAAGATTCAAGGAATCCAAGTATGTACATCCTTTGCACTACCTCAAAATGCCACTTAGGCAACAAATAAAAAATGTTTTCTAAGAAAGGTTTATATGTTGTCTAAGGCTTAGGCAACAAGCCTATGTTGCCTGAGCATTGTTTGCATTCTCAATGTTACATAAAAACTTAAGCAACAAAAGCAAACATCATATGTTGCCTAAGCTAACTCCTTAGACAACACGTAATAGGCTATGTTGGCTATGGAAGAAACATATGTTGCATCAAACAAATTCTAAGGAAACATTTAATTTCACTACTAGAAAAAGAGGTATCAGTGACGAAAATCAGTGACGGATTAGTGACGGATCAGCGACGAAATAAACAAGAATACAATCTGTTACTAATCTGTCACAAATTAGTGACGGATTAGTGACGGATTAGCGACGGAATGTATTAGAAAAGAAATTAAAAAATGAACTATATATGTCCGTCGCTAATCCGTCACAAATCAGCGACGGATTAGCGACGGACCTGTCAAGTTTCACAAAAAAATAAATAAAAATGAAATTCCACGTGTCCGTTACTAATCCGTCACTGATCAGTGACGGAATCCACACGTCCGTCACTGATCAGTGACAGATTAGTAACCGATGTTTTTGTATTTCTTGCTCCTCATGTTTATGTGTTATATGTACACATGTTTAAGTGTTATGTGTATCAGTGGATCAATACACACACACACACACACATATATATATATATATGTGTGTGTGTGTATATGTTGGTATATGTGTCGGTTGTTAATCTATGCATGTATATTGTGTATATGTGTATATACTGATATCATGTGAATATGTGTATATATATATAGCTAATGTGTGATATTTGGAAATCGTGTATGATGTATATATGTGTTATATATATATGTGTTATATATATACATGCATGTGTATATATGAATGATATATATGAATGTATAAATAACATATAATATGTGTGTTGTTTGGTAACCCCGTAGGTAATTAAACTTAGGTAATAAGTTATAATGAGTTTTAGTAGGTCTTGATAAGCCATATAAAATATCTTGTTGTGTTATGAATGTATCTCAATGGGTCTACAGTGGGACTCAGTGGTCTTATCACGAACCACATGCAATAGACACCACATACATATATGCAATACACACTTCGCATACAAACATGTAATAAGTCATACACGGTATTGTTGGGTTTTAATGATTCCTATCGGGCTTTAATCGGTTATGTTGGACTTTAAAGCATCTATTGGGCTTTAATTTGTTCTAATGGGCTTTAATCAGTTTCATTGTCTTTTAAAGAGATTCATTGGGCATTAATGGATCTATCGGGTTTAAAGGGTTCTATTGGGCTTTAAAGGGTTTAATTGGACCTTAATTGATCTATCGAGCTTTAAAGGGTTCTATTGGGCTTTAAAAGGCCCAACGGTTCATTAAGAACCACTGTAACCCATAAAACATCTACTGGGCTTTAATTTGTATTAATAGGCTTTAATCGGTTTTATTGTCTTATAAAGGGATTCATTGGGCGTTAATGGATCTATCGGGTTGAAAGGGTTCTATTGGGCTTTAAAGGGTTTAATTGGACCTTAATTGATCTATCGAGCTTTAAAGGGGTCTATTGGGCTTTAAAAGGCCCAATAGTTCATTAAGAACCACTGTAACCCATAAATCATCTATTGGGCTTTAATTCGTATTAATGGGCTTAAATCGGTTTTATTGTCTTTTAAAGGGACTCATTGGGCCTTAATGGATCTATCGGGTTTAAAGGGTTCTATTGGGCTTTAAAGGGTTTAATTGAACCTTAATTGATCTATCGAGCTTTAAAGGGGTCTATTGGGCTTTAAAAGGCCAATAGTTCATTAAGAACCACTGTAACCCATAAAACATCTATTAGGCTTTAATTTGTATTAATGGGCTTTATTCGGTTTTATTGTCTTTTAAAGGGATTCATTGGGCCTTAATGGATCTATCGGGTTTAAAAGGTTATATTGGCTTGAAAGGGTTTAATTGGACTCTAATTGATCCATCGGGCTTTAAATGCATAGATACATCGGTCTATTTTTTTGGATGAAACTTTAATTAATTTTAAAATAATATTATATCTTTTATTTATATATTAAAAAAAATTATAATTTCAAAAAACTATTAAATATTATTTAGAATTCCAAAAAATATAACATTTTTTAAAAACAATAGTAATTAAGAATTACTAATAATATTTAATTGAAAAAAATACTTAATAATAACATTTAATTGAAAAAAAAACAAATTCCGTCGCAAATCCGTCGCAAATTAGCGACGGAATTTCCGTCAGAAATCCGTCGCTGACCATGTTAAAAAAACCCAGTCAAAATTAGATTAGTTACACTCGTTTTCTACCTAGGTCAAAATCAGAGAATTACAGTCGCAAACCTTTTTCCCGTTCGTTTCACCCTTCTCCCTTCTGCCTGCCGGTCGCCATAGCCGGTCGCCACCGCCCCTTTCCCCCTTCTCCATCGCTGAACAATTTCGTCGCCCTGACTCTTTCGCACCCTCAATAAGGTACAAGTTATATTATGTTTTTTGTTTGCAATCTAGTGTTCAATGTATATAAATCTAGTTTATCACGAGCAAGCAACTAATTAAGAAAAAATAAACCTATGTAACGAGTATAAATGCTAGAATATACAGTAAGATTTCAACTTATGAAATCTAGCTTGTCTTGAACATGAAACTAAGCAAAAGTAATCTTCTTTTATGAAAATAACTATTATAAATGATCAGTTTAAACTATTATAAATGACCAGTTTGCAATCTAGTGTTGAAAACTATTTCAAGGGATCTCACAGTATTTCCAAATTCCCACACAATTGTATGAAATGTTAAGTCCTTCTATTTGGCTGTATAATATATTCTATCAGTTTCACGTAATGGTGAAAGTTGGGAAGTGGATTCGATATGTATTACTATTCTTTTATTTAAATTGTTTAGAAGTCTAAGGCCTTCCGTAGCCATAGCGGGGAAGGGGCTCGGGATGGGGAGGTGGCAGCGGGATGGCTGCGAGGATGGGGTACGGGGCGGGATCGAATGCGGGAAGGGATGGTTTTCGGGGATGGGATCCCGATCCATCCCGAGGGTTTTTAAAAAAAAATTTAATTAAATTTTTTAAAAAATAACCGTTGAACGGCTCTTTCTTAAAAAAAAATTCTCAATTTAATCCCACTATATATTTAACCCTCAACCTCTTATTTCTCACACCTCTCAACCTCTTATTTCTCACACCTCTCAACCTCTTATTTCTCACACCTCTCAAACTCTCTCAAATTCTCTCAACCTTTATATATTAAACAATATGGATTCGCCACAACCCGGTTCACCAACCGCATCATCATCATCCGTAGACACCGACGAGTTGTTGAATCTACAAAGGGAAATTTTTCGACATACTGCACAATCGTTGTATGGTAGCACCGCCTCATCGTCAACAAGAGAGAGGGCCGCAAACATTGAAAGAGGTCGAGTAACTGCAACCGAGCGGCTTATGCGGGACTACTTTGGCGTCAACCCGATTTATACACCGGATATGTTTAGGCGGCGGTTCAGGATGTGCAGACAACTATTCGAACGAATAGTTGAAGATTTAGAAGTAGGGTATCCGTATTTTAGACTTCAGTTTGACGGGTTAGGCAAACAAGGTTTTTCTCCGATACAAAAGTGTACTTCCGCTATTCGGCAATTGGCGTATGGAGTAGCTGCTGACGCACTTGACGAGTACATCCGTATGGGAGAGAAAACGTCACGAGATTGTCTGTACAAATTCTGCACAGGTATTATTGAACTGTATGGTCAAAAATATTTACGCAAGCCTACTTTTATTGATATTCAGAAGTTGTACGCCGCGCATGAAGCTAAACACGGATTTCCCGGCATGCTCGGCAGCATAGACTGTACTCATTGGGCGTGGGCAAATTGTCCGAATGCATGGCGAGGTCAATTCATGAGAGGTGATCATGAGCACCCGACAATCATGCTAGAAGCAGTGGCCTCTCAAGATCTATGGATCTGGCACGCATTCTTTGGTGTTGCCGGTTCCAACAACGACATCAATGTTCTCAATCAGTCGCCCATCTTCAACGATGTATATGATGGAAAAGCACCCGAGTGCCCTTTTGAGGTGAATGGAGCCACCTACAAGCACGGATATTATCTAACGGATGGGATATATCCGGAATGGGCTACTTTCGTAAAATCATTTACGTGCCCACAAGACCTTAAACGACAAAAGTTCAAGTCCGCGCAAGAATCCGCACGTAAAGATGTTGAACGAGCTTTTGGCGTGCTTAAACAACGTTGGCATATACTTCATAACCCGGCACGCGGATGGGAACCGGAAATATTGAGAAACATTATGTACGCTTGTGTCATATTACACAATATGATACTCGAAGACGAAAACCATGCTATTTGTGGTGACGTGGAAAACGACTTTTTCACGAATGATATCGAAAGCCAAATCAGTGAGACACAACGCGCGGCAAATGTTCGAGAAGTCATAAACCGGGACACTCATAATAACCTTCGGTCGGATTTGGTTGAACATATTTGGCGTATCCAAGTTCCCAACAATGACGACGAGTAGATTTTTTAATTTATTTTGTAATTTTTAATTTTTTAATGAATGATATGAATTTTTATTTTTATTATTTATCTTATTTTTATTTATTAAAAAATATATAAATATTTTTATTTTGTTAAATAATTAAATGTATAAATAAAAGAATTAAAATAAATGAGGTGGCAAAAGGGTTTGAGGGAATGGGGGTACGGGTGTTTAGGGATTGTGGGGGATGAAGTGAGGGATGGAAGAAAAGCTGATGTGGCGCTGATGTGGAGTGGAATCTTTGAAAGATAGAAGGGATGGGGTACTGAAGGCCTAAGAGCTTATATGTTATTTTTTATTACTTAAGGTTTAAATGTGAAGTTAGAGATGCATATATAGATGAGCCATCTTAGTCATTTTCTTATTTTAGAAGAAGTTTCAAAAGGTATATTTTTATAAATCTTTCTTAAGTTAGAAACTATTTTAGTCTTGGTTTTAAGGTTCTAAATCTTGTTGTGTAAGTTTTGATTGGGTTTTGAGTTAGGTTGGATTATTTTGATAATTTTGGTGGATTGATATATTAATGCTTACTTGGGGATGTATATGGAAATATTCATTTTATAGTCGTTATACCGTCGAAATTTAAACTTACGGTTTGACCTTCAAGTAGTCAAACCATTACACTTACGGTTTCAAAGTGATTCAAAACTCCTCTAAGCTTACGGTTAGACCTTCAAGTAGTCAAACCATTACACTTAGAGTTTCAAAGTGATTCAAAACTTCTCTAAACATACGGTTTGACCTTCAAGTAGTCAAACCATTACACTTACGGTTTCAAAGTGATTCAAAACTCCTCTAAACTTACGGTTAGACCTTGAAGTAGTCAAACCATTACACTTAGAGTTTCAAAGTGATTCAAAACTTCTCTAAACATACGGTTTGACCTTCAAGTAGTCAAACCATTACACTTACGGTTTCAAAGTGATTCAAAACTCCTCTAAACTTACGGTTAGACCTTGAAGTAGTCAAACCATTACACTTAGAGTTTCAAAGTGATTCAAAACTTCTCTAAACATACGGTTTGACCTTCAAGTAGTCAAACCATTACACTTACGGTTTCAAAGTGATTCAAAACTCCTCTAAACTTACGGTTAGACCTTGAAGTAGTCAAACCATTACACTTAGAGTTTCAAAGTGATTCAAAACTTCTCTAAACATACGGTTTGACCTTCAAGTAGTCAAACCATTACACTTACGGTTTCAAAGTGATTCAAAACTTCTCTAAACCTACGTACGGTTAGAGTTTAGAGTTTCAAAGTAATTCAAAACGCCTCTAAACCTACGGTTTGACCTTCATGTAGTCAAACCATTACACTTAGAGTTTCAAAGTCATTCAAAACTCCTCTACACCTACGGTTTGACTTTCAAACAATAAAGTCATTAATTATGTCGACTAACTACTTCGTTCTTTGTTGTAGTTATTGAATATGTCGCCAGATAGAGGATGGATGTATAGAAAGAATGACCAATGGGGGTCTCTTAGCAGGGACTATGTTAGATCATTGGACGGTTTTTTGACTTTGCTTATGCCAATGAAGGTTTTGTTGAAAGCAAAACTACACGTGATGGGATAGTACTTCGTATCAGATGCCCTTGCTCCAAGTGTCGAAATACCCACCATAGAGAAAGGCATGACGTGAGATTACATTTGATGAAATATGGTTTCATGCCTGATTATACCGTGTGGCGGGCACATGGTGAAACCTATTACTCTGTATCTCATCAAGACTGGGTCAATCTTCTAATCCGATACTGGATCATAATGAAGGGTATGTCGAAATGGTGAACGATCATATGGTACACGATGGCATGACATGGGAAGAAGAAACCCCTAATCCTTCTGCTCAAGGATTTTATGACATGTTAAAAGATGCTGACGAGCCTTTATGGGATGGGTGTCCAAATTACTCAAAATTAGGAGCTGCGACTAGATTGTTGAATTGGAAGGCAGAATGTAATGTACCTTAGACGACATATAATCGTAATGTTGGTATAATTAAAGAGATGTTACCTGACGGTGATAAACTACCCGGTAACTTCTATGAGACGAAGAAGTGTTTGAAAAAGCTTGCACTACCAAAAATAAAGATCGATGCTTGCAAAAACCATTGCATGTTATTTTATAAGGGTGATTCTGAGTTGACCCATTGTCGAGTGTGCAATGAAAATCGTTTCCAGACAAGTGGTCGAAGCAAGGTCCCTAACTTTGCAATGACGTACTTGCCGATTGTTCCTAGACTCCAAAGATTGTATATGTCAAAAAAGATTGCGAAAGAGATGACTTGGCATTCCGATCATGAGACAAAACCGGGTGTGATGGTACATCCAAGTGATGGTGCGGCTTGGAAGCATTTCGACACAAGGGATCCTGACTTTACTTCTGAGAAACGGAATGTTCGTCTTGGGTTATGCACCGACGGTTTCAACCCGAATAATTCAACCTCGAATCCGTATTCAACATGGTCTGTCTTTCTTACCATCTACAATTTACCTCCTTGGATGTGTTTGAAAGATTCATATGTTAAACTTGCATTGGTCATTCCGGGTAAAAAGAGCCCTGGCCAGAATTTAGATGTGTTTCTCAGGCCGCTAATAGACGAACTAAAGATGTTGTATATGGAGGACGCTCTTACGTATGATGCGTATCGTAAGAATAATTTCGAGATGAGGGCTATACTACTATGAACCGTCAGCGACTTCCCTGCTTATGCAATGTTGTCTGGTTGGAGCACACACGATAAGTTAGCCTGCCCGTACTGCATGGGCACGGTGGATTCCTTTCAGTTAAAGAATGGAGGGAAATCATGTTGGTTTGACTGTCATCGGAGATGGTTGCCTACAACACACCAATTCCGACGTGATCGAAAAGGATTTCTTGCTGGAAATAGAGTGTCGGCCGGACCACCACCCGTCCTAACTGGTGAAGAGATCTGGGAGCAGGTTCGTCACCTTCCAACTGTTTACGAGGGCTGCCCCTTTCGTTCAAGTAATAGAAAAATTGTTGGGTTCGGGGTAAATCATAATTGGGTCAAAAGAAGCATCTTCTGGGAGTTGCCGTATTGGAAGAAGTTGTTAATCCTGCACAACCTGGATGTCATGCACATTGAGAAGAACGTTTTTGAGAATCTATTTAACACCGTAATGGATACGACTAAAACAAAAGACAATATAAAGGCGAGGAGAGATATAGAGATTTATTGCGATCGAACGAATTTGCACGTTGGCACTTTAGGCAACAAAGTAGTGAAACCAAAGGCATCGTATAGTTTGAGCAAACAACAAGTACACAAAGTGTGTTTATGGTTGAAGAAGTTGAAGTTTCTGGACGAGTATGCTTCGAACATAGGAAGTTGTGTGAACCTTGAAGATTCCAGTTTTTATAGCTTTAAGAGTCATGATTGCGATGTGTTTATGCAAAGATTGCTTCCTATTGCCTTACGGGGGATGATACCAACTTCGATATGGGATGCAATAACGGAGTTGTGCACATTCTTTCGTATAATATGTTCAAGGGTCTTACACATAGAAGACTTGGTTCCATTGCAAACAAGTGTTGTTCAAACAATTTGCAAGCTAGAGAAGGTCTTTCCCCTGGATTCTTTGATTCGATGGAACATCTGGTGATACATTTGACACACGAAGCTATAAACGGTGGTCCAGTCCAATATAGGTGGATGTATCTTTACGAGAGGTAAATTCTAATTTTATTGAAAGCTAGTACAATATATTCATATAAAACACTCTTTTTGTCTCTAACACGTATTTCATCGCTTATTTAGGAAGCTTGGGTCGTTGAAGAGAACGGTTAGAAACAAATCAAGGGTTGAGGGCTCTATTGTTGAGGCGTACCTTGTGAATGAACTGTCTACCTACTGCTCCCTCTATTTTGATCCACAGATAGAAACAATACATAATCGCGAGTCAAGGAACTTTGCCCCAGATATTCCTAGTTGTTCGGGGACCGATGCTCGACTAAGCATATTCAAGGTTCCATCTCGTCCACTATTCGAGAAGGGTGGGAAACAAATCATCTTGACTGATCATGACATGCATAAGATCCAAACATATGTATTGTTCAACTGTGTAGAAGTTCAACCTTTCCAGTTGATATTTGATCAATGGGCTCGACAAAGGGAACCGAATATTAATGATGTTGCACTTGAACAATTGCGAGAAGAAAGGTTCAGTCTTTGGTTCGAGCATCACGTGCTCATGTCACCCGACTCAAGTAAACAATTGAAGTCGTTAGCTCGCGGACCATGTCGTTATGCTAAGTCGCATCAAGGATACTTCGTCAATGGTTACAAGTTCCATACGGTAACCCATGGTGCTGGCCGAGTTACACATAATGGTGGTGTATGTGTAAGGGGGTCTTGTTACGATGAGTCTGATGAGGCCGACTATTATGGAATGCTAGATGACGTTGTAGAGGTGGAATATTATGGTGTGGGGCGTTGCATTGCTGTTTTGTTCAAATGCACTTGGTTTGATACTCCGTCGGGGGTTAGAGTCGATCGTAAACATATAGTTTGGTTGGTATCAAATACAAGTCTAGACTAAGAACCGACGATCTGTTCATCCTAGCATCACAGGCAGAACAAGTCTATTATACTTCATATCCTTCAATGACAAAGGATTTTAAAAGATTGGTTGGCGGTTGTCAAGACGAAGCCTCGTGGCGTATATGAGGTAGCAGAAACTGTTAACAGTGTTGAGGTTCATGGAAATGTGGATGAAGAACAATTCTTTCAAATCGACGAAAGGGTAACTCATACTATACCCGCAGAATTAAATGATGACCTCGATTCCGTACGTCTTGTCACGGGGGGGTAAATGTAGTTGACGGCAACGATGAACCTGTTAATCATGAACGTCGCGAAGAAGAAGCAGAATTTGAAGAAACAAATGATGATTCAGATAATGAAAATGAACTTATCTTATCTGATCATTCTTCTGATGAGTAGTTTATCTTATGTATGTTTAGCTCACACTTGTATAATTGACATATGACATTCTCCCATTTTGTTTTATAAATTACAATTTGTATTTTTTGCAGGCAATGACACGTCATCCAGGTAAACCTAGAGGTCGAGGTCGAGGAGACAGTTGTAGCTCTGTTGGGCGTGGCAACCCACACGCCGATGACATGGAGGAGTTTCTAGATGACGCCTACACGACTTTTGGACTAGGCGATCGTGACGAGCGGATGGTGACAACACCCACACATCCTTCACCCACAAATCCTTCTCCCACAAATCCTTCACCCACAACTCCTTCTAGTGTTTCGGGGTCCACGAGAGGACCCAATCGTCCAATGCCGACACCACGAGTCCCGAGTCGACGACCACGACTACTGATGGGTTCCGACGCGTAAGTAGATGTGGTATAAGGCCTAACAATTATTACATAATCAAATGATATTAATGGCTTTTGTGTTGTATATATTTTTAATTATGCAGGTTTCTAGATATCCACGTTTCTTGAGAGATGACCATGATTTTTAAGGGTGCGTTTCGTGGTCCATGGTATCGCTTCAAGGAGATCCCCCCCGCTGAGCTTGACTATATGTTCGAGTGCTTTAGGGTTGGTACATGAATCCGTTTTAAAGTAATAGTACATATCATATTATTGCTATTACCTTGATACAAATCTTATGCATGTAGGGAAAGTATCAGTGGGAACCCGAAGAGGAGGGAATGGTGAGGACTGCATGGACCAACGCCATGAAAAATAGGCACAAGGGTTGGCTGAAGAGTGCACGTAAATGGGCTGCAGAACAGGCTTCAAATGTTGATGGGATTCAGTGGGACAAAGAAGATATGGCGGTTATTAGAGGACACCACCCTCCTTGGATCCCAGAGCCGTTTTGGCACCGGATGATAGATCAGGTTTTTTTTCTTTATTTTGGGTTTGTGCATTACCTTTATTTTATACCGACTTATATGTTATGGTTTTAACAGGTGTGGAGTAAAGACACATGGAAAAAAGTGTCTAGGTCCTCTAGGGCCAATCGGAAGACTGAGTAGCAGGGTAAATCCTCCCGGCATGTTGGAGGATCAATCAGTACTGCACAACACCGTTACAAGATGGTAATAGTCTACAATTTTTTTTTGAATATGTACTAAGATTTATTTGTATGTTTACTAACAACTTAGCTTAATTTTCTATTGTAGGCACAGGCATTGGGTCGCGACCCCACTACTTCTGAGGTGTATGAGCGAATCCACTGCACCAACCGGAAGTACGTTCCGGGTGCGACTGGTCCACCTACTGATCCTCCGGTGTACGTCTATGCTAAAGCGGAGAATGCTGCGGTAAGTTTTGTAAAATCAATACTTTGTTTTATGTGTGCATGTGTATGTGAATGTGCTCTATGTGTCTGTCGATCAGTATGTATATATAACGTGTGTGTCGGTTGCTAATGACGATTGGATCTATGTATATATAACGTGTGTGTTGTTTGGTAACGCACAATGGATAAACCGTTACTTTATATGCATGTGTATGTGTGAATGTATAGATAACGTGTATGTTGTTTGGTAACGCACAATGGATATATAGTTAGGCTATGGCTAAGTAGATAGGTTGGATATGTTTGATTTATGGTCGTTATGTTGTTGAAATGTCTACGGATATATAAGATCACCCGTATTTGATTTGGTAAACCATAGGATCGCTTTCACGAGCTTAGAGAGGTGGCACTGGCTAGCCAGGAGCCCGACGCCCCTCCGATTGATGAGGCATCTCTTTGGGAGCAAAGTGTTGGAGGATGGAATAAGGGACGTCTGTTTGGTTTCGGGACGAAACATGATCCCTGTTATGCTATGAGGGGTGAGTGTAGTAGCAACAACGATGGGAGATCACTCGGGACTAGATCGACATCGGAGGTACGTTTGTTATATTGGTTATGTATCTTGTCGTTACTTTTAATTGCCAACAAATATTGATTTTTTTGTTAAATGTTTAATATTTACAGTTAGCTGAGTTGACAGAGAAGATAGCAAAGATTGAGGAGGAGGCGAAGGAGGCAAAGCAACGCGATGAGCATTATCAGGTCCAATTAGAGATTGAAAAGAAGCGGAACGAAGACTTGCAGGCAGAACAGGTCAGACATGCTACCCAGTTAGCCGAGCAACTCACAATGTCGCAGCAATTTGCTGCTTTTATGCATCAACATGGATTCCCATCTCCTGGGCCTACCAGCCCTCCCCCTAGTTAGGTTGCTATTATCGTATTTGCAGTCGTACTGTATTTTGAATTTGGTATTTGGTATTTGGAATTTGGAATATGGTATTTTGAATTTGTTGGGTTGGCGTTTTTAAATTAAGAGCATGTATTTATATAAAAGTACAGGAAATATTGTTTTTCGTATTTATTTATTTAATTTTTTTGGAATTAGCGACGGATTAGTGACAGAATTCCGTCGCTAAAGTATTTATATATTATTTTTTTTCCCATAATCAGCGACGGATCAGTGACGGAATTCCGTCACTGAATATTTCCGTCACTGATCCGTCACTGAATAATTCTGTCACTGAATAATTTCGTCATTGATCCGTCACTGACATCCGTTACTGATCCGTCGCTGATACTTTCAGCAACCTCCTGAGCAGTGACGGACTTTCAGTGACGGAATAGCGACGGAAGTTGCTTTTAGTGACGGAATTGTCCGTCATTGATAGCTGTTTATTTAGTAGTGAAATTTATGCACTTGTTGCCTAAGGTATCAGATTAGATAACATACTCTATTTGCATATGTTGTCTTACACACCTAAGACAACTTAATTTATTTAGATATGTTGCCTTTGAATTGTAATTAAAATAATGTAATATTTCTCTTAAGCAACATTTATATTGTTTATAAGCTGCCTAAGAAGTTATATAAAAAAAACGTTAATGCTCATTTTGTGCACCATGTTGCATTTTTTTATTTACACGCATTCTACATCCAAATCTCATAGACATGCAAACAAACTGTTATCTACAAACAACTCCCATAAACCATGTAAACAAATTTTTTCTACAAACAACTCTCATAAGCAAACGAAACTAATAAGTTGATCAATTAAAAGACAACTTTTTTCCTAAATAAGTCCAAAAGTAGGCAACAAGTTCGATAACACGAAAAATAAAAAATTAACCTAAAGCGTAAAACATCAGCGTTGTTGAGCTGAAGTTTGCATCACTAGCACGAAACATTCTCATCAACAATTCTATCATCTCTCTTTGCTTGATGGCTTCCTCTTTTGCCTCATTTTGTCCCTCTTTAGCAAACGAGTCTCCTCGAAGCTATGTAGTCATCCTCATCACTCATATGAACCTATGTTATAAATTGCTTCACTTTAGAAAACAAGGTTACATATGATATAGCATGACATATCATACCATCAAGATATTACAAAAAAATGTATTGTTTATAACGGAAAAGATGTATTACTTTTGACAATTAAGCGAACATAAAGCCACTGCTAAAACCATCCACCGAGAACTAAAAATGCAGTGAAAGTACAAGAGCAACTTACTTAGTGGGCAATCATCACCAGGGAGTTTACAATCAGGACAACAACCATCAAAAGCCATCCTACATATCCCACATGTTTCATCATGAGCATCCCAAGTCCATGAAGCTACTGCTTGCCACCTATACAAAAGAAATCTTAGTTCCTACCATAAATCATATGTTTTGCTTTTTCAACATAAGAAACTGGCAATAAACATACTCTGTTTACATAATAAGAAATTGGCAATGAACTTGAAAGCATCTCATGTAGGTAAAAAACACTTCAGGAATTTAACTCTAATAAAAGCACAGACAACTCAGAATGGTTTGCTTCATCATTTGTAGGGGCAATACCAAGATGTGCAGATGTGAGATAGGGGGAGCGAGAGGATTAAGAAAGAATATTGGAAGTTTTGCTATGTTAGATAACTTTTGTTGTTGTAAATTTACGAAGGCAATATGACAAATTGATGATCGAAGGGACTACCATAGAAAAAACAAACAAGAATCCAGATCTAGAACCCATAATACTGAACCATTAAAACAGATATAGCAAATCATTATCAGTAAACCAACAAAATCATATCCAGAAACTATAATAGCAAACCATTATCAATAAACCAAATCATGAACCTAAATCGTACACAAAACCAAAATCGTGAACCCACATCTACATCGACTTCAAAATCGTACCAAAAAACATTTCTATAACCCTAATAAAAAACAATGTCGTATGAAAAACTCGTGAATCGAAAATAAACATGTTTCATACCAGCAAAATCGTGAAAGGGATAGAGCAGCAACAAAGTCGATCTTTATAACAACCCAAACAATTTTAAACATGCAATTAATATAAAATAAAACATACCAAAATCGCGTCCCAAAATTTCTTACATAACATCCCAAATCAGGCTGACGGAACAACCTATACAACTGAGAATAATACTAAACTGAACTATAGTGTCGCTATACTACCGAGCTTCCTTGCTAACCGCCCTGCTCACTTGCCAGAGCCTTTCATTACCTGTTTCCCTGAAAAGGTTTTAATTTGAAAATACGAGGGTTAGACCATGAGGTCTAGTGAGTCTCTCTTAACAGTTATCAAAGCATTTAAAACAATTTACAATTTTCAGTATGAATCATCCACAAATATGTTTACATAAAAACATTCACGGATAAAATCCGCACCCATAAATTGGCACCCTGAAGTCACCCTAGGGTGACAACGAGTCAGTCTCATGTTGCCTTACAGGGTCACACTTCCCATGGCATAAACGGGTCACACCTCCCGGCACGAGCTGGTGGGCCACATCCCCCGACTTAGCCAATTTACATCTCAAACAATGTATGCATACATCCCATATAAAACTTTAAACAACTTTCATGCAATTAAAAGCATAAGAATAAACATGGCATTTCTCATCATGTACTCGCTTTAGAAAACACGTTAAAAGTCACGCATTTTAGTTAGAAAACTCACCTGATGCTCTTACTTCTCTTTTCTAATCTGTTCCCGATTCCCAATCGATTTTCCTGAATGAATGGACAAAACATAAGCTTATTACCCAACATTCCGGGCACAACCCCTTTCCGGACAACCAGACTTTCCGGACGACACAACATTCCGGATAACACTACATTCCGAACAACACTAAATCCCGGGTACTTCCTACTTACCGGACACTATACTCACCGGACACTCATACTTATCGGACAAACACTTACCGGATACCCTTCTCATCCGGACAGTTTCCGCATCCGGAAACCTTCAATCGGTTCAACGTGTCCGGACGCCGACCTGACTCCTATTTGGACCGAGAATTCCCAGATACGATCGAAATCTCACAGATTAAAGATTAGCAACAATATTAAGATCACTAAGCTCAACTAACACTGAAACCTTAGCTGCAAAAACACGATTTGACGCCTAATCTCTCCCATTTAGCTTCAAACTCAACTTTTAACAAAAACCCCAAAAGATATTCATCTTAACAACATTCCACAGATTAGAGATGAAAAGAAGAGATTACCTGCTTGATTGAGAATGAAGAACATCTTCCTTTCCTCTCCAATAATATGGAATTTCTTTCTTCTTACTTGCTCTATCTTTCTTTCTTCTTTCTTCCTCCCTTTCTGTTTCTTGTTCTTTCTTTCTTTTCTTTCTACTTCAGCCGACAACAATAACAAATGGGGTGCCCTCCTAGGGCTTTGTGCCCCAATCATTAGGTTATCACCCCTAACCCTTATTTACAACTTACACCCTCAACTTTCAGTTTTATTACACTTTTCCACAAAACATTAAAACTCTTCCACTTTTAATAAAACATTACATAAGACTTTAAAATCTTTCCAAAACTAGTCCTGGTTGTTACAATCTTGAGGAGGGAGTCCAGAGGAAGCAAAGTCGAACGTGAGAAAATAAAGGGAATGAGCGGCTAGGGATATGGCGTAAGGATTTGGAGGGAGGGGACTTGGAGGGAAAAAATTTAGGGTTTTGGCGTAAGGATTTTGGGGGAGGGAGTGGAGGGAAAAAATTTAGATAGATTTAAAGGGAATGAGCGGCTAAGGTTTTTCTTAATTTTTGTTTCAAATCTATTGAAAATTTGGTATAAATTTTAAACCTTCATATAAAAATTAGAAATATATATTTATTTAACATGAATTATAAATGTCGACATTTATGTTAAATTAAATATTATAAGTTGTTTAATTGATTTCTTTATTATAATTTCAATATTTTAGATTTAAAATTAAAACGTAATTTATTTGTATGAAGTTTTTAAAAAGTATATGCATGTAGCATGTATGTTGCGGGTAGAGGTGTAAACGAGTCGAGTCGAGTAGCAGGTTATTCGAGCCGAGCTCGAAAAAATAATACCAGGCTCGAGCTCGATTAATTTTTCATAGTCGGGCTTGAGCTCGAATATTTTTTCAATGTTCGAGCTCGAGCTCGATGCTCGTTTATGAGCTCGAATTAGAGATCGATTAACTCGTTTATGTAGTCAAGATATTATATAATTTGTAAACATATAAATATGTCAGGCTCAAAAAAAGTGTATGCTCGAATGGCTCGGCTCGACTCGTAAAGCTTAATCGAGCTTTCGAATGAGTCGAGTCCAACATTGGTGTTATAGAGCTCGACTCGTTAACCTACGAGAGCTTTATTTTGTGTTCGAGATCGACTCGAGCTTAACAACTATTAGGATCGAGCTCGAGTAGCTCGTTAAAAGCTCGACTTATTAACACCCCTACTTGTGAGTATATATGTAGAGATACTTTCAAATAATTATGTGTGTGATCATATACGTGTGTAGTCGATATATGTACAAAATTTGAGCCTTTTGTGAGATCTAGTGAATTGTATTGTGATTTATGAGCTTTAGTGGCTCTCAATAGACTGTCTTGGTTATTAGTGGCTTGTATTGGACTCGGTGACTTTAATGAATTGTAGCTGGTCTTCATGGGTTTTAGAGACTCTTAATAAACTATATTTTGCCTTCGTGAGCTTTAGTGACTCTTAGTCAACTGTGTTGGGCCTTTATGTGTAGTATATGACTGTATTGCGCCTTAATGATTCGTATAAGACTCAATGGTTGTTAACGAACCTAAATGAGCCTTCATGGGTTGTAGTGGGTGTAATGAAGTATCTTGGAACTTAATGTGCTTAAGTGACTCTTAATGAACTTAATTGGGTCTTGATTAAGTAGACATCACAAAGAACAGAAATCTCATAAGCTTTCCGACGGTGGTCAGTGGTTACCTGGTCGAAAGGATGGGGAATGACGACTCGGTAAACAATTGATCTTGATTAAGTAGACAATCGATTTTGATTCAGTAAACAATCGATCTTGATTAAAGACAAAGCTGATTACTAATAAGTTGTATTGGGCATTCATGGTGATGCATATAAGATCCACTAAGAACCATTATAGCCCAATAACACCTTTTATGACTTTTCAAGACCCAATAACATCAATGGTGACTTACTATTGAACCATTATAATCGAATAAGACCTTTTACGACTTATTAAGGCCCAATGACACCATTTTATTCTCTAAACCGGAACAAAGTTTATTAGCCCTAAACCGGAACAAAGTCGGTTCCGATTTATGCTCGATCCTATTTTGGACAATCTTGTTTCCGACATCCTTTTTTAATTATTCTACAACATGAGAAACACTTATTTTACAATCTAAACTAAACAATATATTGTATACTTTATTATTTACTCGTTAAATACCTTCCATGTTTCTTCTTCAAAAAACGTGCACAAAAAGTCCCACTGATCTGGCCGATGTTCAAAGTTTTTCGGAATGGGAAGACGACCTTGATGCTTGTACAACGTGTGGCAATCAGTTTTCCACCTATCAAAACCTTTCCATGCTTCACCATCCGCTGGGTGCCTCAATACATCATCGTACGGGGACGTTTCCCTTTGACCATGCCATCGCATATGATCTGCAGTATATTTGGACATGTACAAACGCTATCAGTCGTGAATAGGCATCAGTCACTTTGAAAGCAACAATGTCCACATCACAAACATGAGTACCCTCCTTGTCGATTGATTCATTGTCATTCTATCACTCACGGAATGGAAATGCATCTTCCACAAATTGTACAACATGATTGACATTGTGACTCGAAGATGCTCGATCGCGTATCATATTCAGCCTTCGTTGCGACACAATAGGTAGATCTATAACCTCACCGTGTTGATCCTACACAGTATAATTTTTCATTATACCAACATTTTTCAAATGAAAAATTTTATCTGCTTCGTTTTGAAATAACATGTTGCCACAGTCTATGTAGGGCATTTGTAAAAACCATTCCAACTCGCTGAATTATTTTTAGCAAATTCCAAAAATGTATATATTCCCAAAAGGTATTTTTCCTCGAATCTTCTTAAATTCATCCAATTTTTTCCACATTTTATGTCATTTTTGTATGTGAAAAATAAATACATAAATAAAGTAATAGCTAAACGTATTTTTAGACACATAGCAATCCAAATTTACATGAGATAAACATTGAATAACAACAAAATTAGACACAATAGGATAATAATTACCTAAGAATATATAAATGTCTTTTGATGATGAAAACGTTTGTTGGAAGCCAAAAGTCGCCAAAATCGCTCCAAATCACGTTCCAATTTTACATGATATAAACATGAAATAACTACAAAATCATACAAAATAAAATAAAGTAAGAGCTAAACGTATTTTCAGACACGTAGTAATCCAAATTTACACAAGATAAACATGAAATAACAACAAAATTATATGTACAAAATAGGATTATAATTACCTAAGAAAATCTAAATGTCTTTTGATGATGAAAACGTTTGTTGGAAGCCAAAATCGCTCCAAATCACGTTCCAAATTTAAATGATATAAACATGAAATAACTACAAAATTAGACAAAATAAAATAATAATTACCTAAGAATCTTTAAATCCTTTGATGATGAAAACGACGTATGTTGGAAGGCAAAAGTCATCAAAATCGCATCCCAATTCCATATAAACGAAATTTTTGGAAATAGAGAACAAATGTATAAATGAAGTTGAAATGTATAAATGAAGATGAAATGTTGGAAATGGGGAGGTATCATTATATATTAACAACTGGGATCTTAGGCAACATAGAAACAAGAAAATATGTTGCCTAAGCTGGATCTTACGCAACAAACACAATAGATTATATGTTGCCTAAGTAAAAGTAGGTGTCAACTTAATTGTCAACCTTAAATCATCCGTCAACGAGTTATTACATTTTCAACTATCTATATATATATATATATATATATATATATTTATATTTTTGACTTTAGGCAACATAGAAACAAGAGAATATGTGGCCTAAGATAACTTTCATTGATTTAAAAGAAAAACATTATATAACTAAGGCAACATAAGGGAAGATGTAACACCTCGAATTTCTATTATATTATATTTTAATATGAATGGGGTCGATTTGTAATTTAGTCTAAGTTTGTGGACTAATTGTAAATGTAAACTTTAGGGTTGAAATTGGATTTTGACTAAAGTTTAAGAAAGATTGTGAAATTAAAACTTGAGGGTCTGTTTTGTCATTCCTTGAAAGTTGAGATTACTTAAGAATTGGGTAAAGCTGAATTGAGAGATTATCTCAAATCATCTTGTTGAAGTCGGTCCAGAGTAAGGTCAGAGAGAAAGAAGAAAAGAGAAAGAGAAGAGAAGAATTGGAACTGTGGTTTCTTGTGGTAAGAGTTTGAATCACCTTGTTTAAATTCTTAATCAGTTGGTAACATCAAGTTGAATCACCTTTTAATAGGTTGTGAATCAGAGAAAGGAAGGATTTGGATTGCTGGGTTAAAACTTCATACAGGTGAGTTCATCTCTTCATCTAAAATATTATCAGTTGAAATTGAATCAGATTTTGTATATAAACTGTCTGAATGATTTGGTATATTTGTATTGAATTAAAGTCGAGCAACAATCTGAATTGAGATGAGCTTTTGAGTTAATTTGACGTGAATCGAATGTACTGTATCGAAGTCCCGGTATTGAATGGTTCCGGAAATGGTGAGTTCCGGAATTGGGCCTTAGGATCCGGTATTGGGAATTCTGGAATTAGGCCTTAGGATCCGGTATTGGGAGTTCCGAAAATTGGGCTTAGATCCGGTATGGGGGAAGTTCCGGAATTGGGCTACGGGTTCCGGAATGGTGATAGGATCCGGAATGGTGATGGGATCCGGAGTTGACCCGGAACCGGATGTGATCCGGAATGGATCCGATTTCGGTGGGAATCCGGAATGGAGTCTGATTTCTTTTAGAATTCAGTTAGGGATCCGGTTTTAATTTAGAACCCGGACTCGAATAGTCCCGGACTTGGAGTTCGAAATACTATGCTGTATATAGTTTCCGGAGGGGGAACTATTGAGGATAAGGATACAATAGGTTATCCGGTATTCTTAGAATTGAAAGTGTCATGGGATGTGGTGTGATATGTTATTATACATATACACTAGTAAGTGTAATGGATCCATACGCACTGATAGTATTTGTAACGAGGAATAGGCATAAAGTAATTTGTAATTCCCGTTGACCTGAAATGTGGGATGGCCATAAAGTAAATTGTAATTCCCATTTCGTAAAGGTGTTATGAAATGAGGAATATGCATAAAGTAAATTGTAATTCCTATTTCATAGTGTAACGTGAAACGTGGAATATGCATAAAGTAAATTGTAATTCCCGTTTACGTAGAAATAGAGAATAGGAATAAAGTAAATTGTAATTCCCATTTCGTAGTGTAGAAATCGAGGAATAGGCATAAAGTAAATTGTAATTCCTGATTTTATGGGAATGTAAGAGATAAGCATAAAGTAAATTGTAATCTCTACTTCCACTCCAAGAAATAGGCATAAAGTAACTTGAAATTGCCGTTGACCTGAAATGTAGGATAGCCATAAAGTAAATTGTAATTCCCATTACGTAAAGGTGTTGTGAAATGAGGAAGAGTCATAAAGTAAATTGTAATTCTTATTTCATAGTGTAACGTGAAACGTGGAATAGGCATAAAGTAAATTGTAATTCCCGTTTACGTGGAAATGGAGAATAGGCATAAAGTAAATTGTAATTCCCATTTCATAGTGTAGAAATCGAGGAATAGGCATAAAGTAAATTGTAATTCCTGATTTCTATGGGAAGGTAAGAGATAGGCATAAAGTAAATTGTAATCTCTACTTCCACTCCAAGAAATAGGCATAAAGTAACTTGTAATTTCTTGGATATGAGCGATGATCTAGAATCTACAATGATTCGTAGTAGACTCTCGAATATGATGATATGACTTTCTGAATATTAGTCATACTCATGGGATCGGGTATGTTCCCGTCATTATGAGACGAGTACGAGTACGGTAAGAATGGTGGCAAACCAGGTTTGTTTATATGCTTTGAATATATGAGTTTCCAAAGCTGTTAATGTTTTAATTTGAAATTGGATGTTCTCACTAGGTGTAAGCCTAATCGTTTCAAATTAAATTTTCTTACCAGGTACTAGCTCGGGGAAGTAAAGGGAAGAGGGACGGGTGCTTTTGAGTATTCAACTTGTTGATGTTAAGTGGAGAAGTTAGCCGATACGAGGATGCTTTTGATGAATGACTTAGACAACCAGTTTAATCTTATCATAGTTGACAAGATTAGATTAATAGGTTGTTTTTGGAGAATTCGAATTGTATATATGAATCCTAGAAGTTAATTCTCTATTTATGTATAAAAGTTGGATGATTTCATGATGAACCTTGTTAAACTTTAAGGTTTAAATTGGCCCTGATTTTAGGGTGTTACAATATGGTATCAGAGCTGAAGTTTAAGCGAACTAGGTATGATAATGAGATACCTAGACTTAAGCTGAGATGAATTAAGTTATGATTTGTGAGATACGGGTAGAAGTACTAAGACGGGATAGTCTTAGAGTCGACGGAAATACGTGAATAAGCACTGTAACGATGGTAATGAGAATACTCATGTATAATATGTTCACAATTTCAATTAGCTACTGTCATTATGGATATATTGTTACACAAACATACTTGTTTCTAAATTGTTACAGTGACTAATGAACGTTAAAGTACGTTTCTTGTGTTTGGGAACGTGTAACCATTTCTTATGGTTATTTTCTTGCGTTAAATACAGAACGATGGTAAATACGCCAACAAGATCCCCTAATTCTTCGGAGGATAGGGCAGTAATTGATTGGGGGTTGGAAAGACAACCTGAAACGGGCAGAACACACGAAAGTCCGCCGAGGCCACCTCTAATAGGAGGAGTAGACAGTCAAGCGCAAAGAACAAGTACCGGTACCTCTAATCCGGTGACAACCGAGTCTACGATGGAATCTCGCATGATGGAGAATATGATGGGAGTAATGAATACAACAATGGCACAACAATCAAAGATGTTCATGAAAGCGTTAAATGACCGAAGTACTGAGTTACGACGGCCGGAGACGGGTAATGGTGTAGTAACTCCACCTCGTAATCCTGTACTGAGTTTGCTCATATAAAACGTTTTTGAGTTGCAAACCGCCAGAGTTTACTGGAGCAGACAATCCAGTAGCATGTATGAACTGGCTTAGAGAGATAGAACAGGCGTTTCGAGCTTGTGAGTGTGACGAGGAATCGAAGTTCAGGTTCGGTTCTCAAATGTTAAGAGGCAACGCCTTAACCTGGTGGAATATTGTGACGTCGACAGTAACTGCCCCGGTTTTGGATGCTATGACGTGGGAATCTTTTAAGAAAAAGATTATGGAAGAGTATTGTGATGAAAACGAAATGGATCGAATTGAAGAAGAGTTTCGGACTCTTAAGAAGGGTACTTCGTCTGTTCGGAGGTACACAGAATTATTCATGGAAAAGCTGAATTTAGTGGGGCATGTGGCTCCAACGGAAAAGGAGAAGATTAAAGCCTATCTGAAGGGCTTACCGGCTGACATGATGTATCGAGTGCGAAATTCTAAAGCCTCGACATTGAGGGAGACGATCGAAGAAGCCAAAGTTATAGAGGAGGTTTATGCCAAAGACAAGGAAGAAAAGATACAAGGGGGAGAGAAACGAAAATGGGAAGGCCGGTCGGAGTCTTCTCAGAAATCTAAATCTTTTGGCAAGAATGTTCGCTATGAGTCTCTTCGGGAACTAAATTGGTGCCAGAAGTGCCAAAGTAAGCTTTTTGGTCCATGTCGGGTGATAGGAAGTAAATGTTTTAAATGTGGGAAGCCTGGTCATCAAGCAGCAAGCTGTCTTATTCAAGGGTTGGTCTGTTTTGAATGTAAACAACCCGGTCACTTCCGAAGAGACTGTCCAAAGCTAAAGAAGAGTGGAGATCAGGGAAAGAAACCAAATAATCCTAAACCAACGGGCCGGGCATTTCATATGACGGCGGAGGAGGCGAAAGAATCCAAAGATGTTGTTTCTGGTACATTTCTCGTTAATTACATTCCCGCACGCATATTATTTGACTGTGGTGCCAATCTGTCGTTTATATCAAAATCGTTTTATCTCAAGTTAGCTATGCCTGTCCCTACCTTAGAAGATGCCTTAGTAGTTGAGATAGCTAACGGGGGTCAAGTCTTGGTTCGTGAAAGACTTGAGGGTTGCTTGATTTTATTTGGGGAAAAGAAATTTCCAATTGACTTGTTGTTGATGGAAATTGGGGGATTTGATTTAATTGTGGGTATGGATTGGCTGACAATCAACCAGGCAGAAGTTCTTTGTGCAAAGAAATTAATTTGGATTCCTATGGCTAATAATGATGATGTATTCATCTTTGGGGAAAAGAGAAAAGGGGAAGTTCCGTTAATTTCTGTTGCAAAAGCACGTAAGTGTCTAGTAAAAGGATGTTCATCCTATCTAGCATATGTTCTTGATGTGAAGACAGAAAAGAAACAAGTGGAAGATATCAAGGTAGTACGTGAATTCCCAGACGTATTCCCCGATGATCTTCCAGGTCTGCCGTCTGAACGACAAGTAGAGTTTCGAATTGATCTTGTCCCTGGATCGGCACCGATAGCGCGTGCGCCGTGTCGTTTAGCGCCAACCGAAATGAAAGAGATGATGTCTCATCTACAAGAGCTGCTTGACAAGGGATTTGTTAGGCCAAGTTCTTCACCTTGGGGAGCTCCAGTTTTGTTTATTAAGAAAAATGATGGCACTATGAGAATGTGCATCGATTATAGGGAGCTGAATAAGGTGACTATTAAGAACAAATATCCACTTCCAAGGATTGATGATTTGTTTGATCAACTCCAAGGTGCGGGATGTTTCTTAAAGATTGATCTGAGGTCGGGATATCATCAAGTACGAGTAAGGGAAGAAGATGTTCCCAAGACGGCGTTTAGAACGAGATACGGGAATTATGAATTCCTTGTGATGTCGTTTGGGTTGACAAATGCTCCTGCCGTGTTCATGGATCTGATGAACAGAGTATGTCGACCATTCTTAAACAAGTCTGTCATTGTATTCATTGATGACATACTTGTTTATTCAAGGAATGAAGCCGATCATGAATGTCATCTTCGTGAAGTCTTGGATATTCTAAGGGAGGAGAAATTTTACGCAAAATTTTCAAAGTGTGTATTTTGGTTAAAAGAGGCACAATTTCTGGGGCACGTGATTACTTCGGAAGGAGTCAAAGTAGATCCGGCAAAGATAGAAACAATGACGAAATGGGAAACACCGAAGAGCGCATCTGAAATAAGGAGTTTCTTAGGTCTAGCAGGTTACTACCGGAGGTTTATCAAAGACTTCTCAAAGATTGCTTCTGCTTTGAGCATGGTGACTCGGAAGAATGTAAAGTTTATATGGACTGAAAGGCAAGAGTCCGCTTTCAGAACATTACGCCAGAAGCTGTGTAAAGCTCCTATTCTTGCACTACCAGAAAGAACGGAAGATTTGGTTGTTTTTAGTGACGCGTCAAAGATGGGTTTGGGGTGTGTGTTGATGCAACGAGGCAAGGTGATTGCTTACGCATCAAGATAACTCAAAGAACATGAGAAGAATTACCCTACCCATGAATTAGAACTTGCAGCGGTAGTGTTTGCATTAAAACTGTGGCGACATTATCTGTATGGAACGAAGTGCACTCTTTTCACTGATCATAAGAGCTTGAAGCATGTCTTTGATCAGAAGGAGCTGAATATGAGGCATCGGAGTTGGTTAGAACTACTTAAAGATTATGATTGTTAATTGCATTACCATCCCGGTAAAGCAAATGTGGTGGTTGATGTGACACCAGGATTGATGTGACACCAGGATTGATGTGACATCAAGTTTGATTGAAAGGATAAAAGATGCTCAAGCGGAAGCTTTATTAGAAGAAAATCTGATCAAACAGCATCTTCAACTGACTGAAGATAGTCGTGGGATCAAACTGTTCCAAGGCCGCGTTTGGGTGCCAAAGGTGGGAGGAAATCGGGAGTTAATCCTCGAAGACGCCCACAAGTCTAAATATTCTATACATCCTAGAAGTACTAAGATGTATAGAGATTTGAAGTTACACTATTGGTGGCCAGCTATGAAGTTAGATGTGGCACAAATTGTAGAAAAATGTGTAACGTGTTCGTTAGTAAAGACTGAACATTAAAGGCCCTACGGAAGTATGCAATCTTTGGAGATTCCGGAATGGAAATGGGATAAAATTACCCTGGATTTTGTGACAAAGTTACCAAGAACATTGAAGGGTAACGATACTATTTGGGTAATCGTGGATCGATTGACCAAAAGTGCTCACTTCTTGGCAATGAAAGAGGCATCACCAATTGATAAATTAGCCAAGCTTTATATTGATGAAGTGGTGTCGAGGCAAGGTATTCCAGTGTCTATAGTTTCTGATCGTGACAGCCAGTTTACTTCGAGGTTTTGGCAGTCACTACAAGGAGAACTGAGTACAAGAGTCAATTTGAGCACTGCATACCATCCACAAACGGACGGGCAAAGTGACTTTGGAAGATATGCTAAGGTCGTGTGTGTTAGACTTTGGAGGTAACTGGGATAAACATTTACCTTTGGTAGAGTTTTCGTATAACAATAGTTATCATTCCAGTATTGGACGAGCACCATTTGAAGCTTTGTATGGACGGAAATGTAGAACTCCAGTATGTTGGTTAGAAGCCGGAGAAAAGCAATTTGCTGGTCCTGAACTTGTGCAACAAACGAATGATAAAGTGAAAGAGATTCAGAAGCACATGAAAGCGGCTCAAGATCGACAGAAGAGCTGTGTTGATCCGAAAAGAAGGCCGAAAGAGTTCCAAGTTGGGGAGCGTGTGATGCTTAAGGTATCCCCGTGGAAAGGTGTGATAAGGTTTGGTAAACGTGGAAAATTGAGTCATCGTTTTCTAGGACCTTTCACTGTAACTAAGAGAGTTGGACTTCAAGCTTATCAGTTAGATCTTCCACCTAAATTGGAAGGGATCCACTATACACTTCATGTCTGTTATCTTCGGAAATGTTTAGCCGAAGAGAATGATGTGATTCCACTTACTGAAGTAAGAGTTGATGAAAAGAGTCGTTGTGTGGAGGAACCAGAAGCGATTTTGGAAAGATCGGTTAAGAAATTACGACATAAGGATGTGGTTATGTTGAAAGTACAATGGAAACATCACCGATGTGCTAACGTGACGTTAGAAGCGGAAGAAGATATGAAGATTAGATATCCTCATCTATTTACCTAGCTTTGATTTCGAGGATGAAATTATTTTCAAGTTGGGGAGATTTGTAACACCTCGAATTTCCATTATATTATATTTTAATATGAATGAGATCGATTTGTAATTTAGTCTAAGTTTGTGGAATAATTGTAAATGTAAACTTCAGCGTTGAAATTGGATTTTGACTAAAGTTTTAGAAAGATTGTGAAATTAAAAATTGAGGGTCTGTTTTGTCATTTCTTGAAAGTTGAGTTTACTTAAGAATTGGGTAAAGCTGAATTGAGAGATTATCTCAAATCATCTTGTTGAAGTCGGTCCAGAGTAAGGTCAGAGAGAAAGAAGAAAAGAGAAAGAGAAGAGAAGAATTGGAACTGTGGTTTCTTGTGGTAAGAGTTTGAATCACCTTGTTTAAATTCTTAATCAGTTGGTAACATCAAGTTGAATCACCTTTTAATAGGTTGTGAATCAGAGAAAGGAAGGATTTGGATTGCTGGGTTAAAACTTCATACAGGTGAGTTCATCTCTTCATCTAAAATATTATCAGTTGAAATTGAATCAGATTTTGTATATAAACTGTCTGAATGATTTGGTATATTTGTATTGAATTAAAGTCGAGCAACAATCTGAATTGAGATGAGCTTTTGAGTTAATTTGACGTGAATCGAATGTACTGTATCGAAGTCCCGGTATTGAATGGTTCCGGAAATGGTGAGTTCCGAAAATTGGGCCTTAGGATCCGGTATTGGGAATTCTGGAATTAGGCCTTAGGATCCGGTATTGGGAGTTCCGAAAATTGGGCTTAGATCCGGTATGGGGGAAGTTCCGGAATTGGGCTACGGGTTCCGGAATGGTGATAGGATCCGGAATGGTGATGGGATCCGGAGTTGACCCGGAACCGGATGTGATCCGGAATGGATCCGATTTCGGTGGGAATCCGGAATGGAGTCTGATTTCTTTTAGAATTCAGTTAGGGATCCGGTTTTAATTTAGAACCCGGACTCGAATAGTCCCGGACTTGGAGTTCGAAATACTATGCTGTATATAGTTTCCGGAGGGGGAACTATTGAGGATAAGGATACAATAGGTTATCCGGTATTCTTAGAATTGAAAGTGTCATGGGATGTGGTGTGATATGTTATTATACATATACACTAGTAAGTATAATGGATCCATACGCACTGATAGTATTTGTAACGAGGAATAGGCATAAAGTAATTTGTAATTCCCGTTGACCTGAAATGTGGGATAGCCATAAAGTAAATTGTAATTCCCATTTCGTAAAGGTGTTGTGAAATGAGGAATATGCATAAAGTAAATTGTAATTCCTATTTCATAGTGTAACGTGAAACGTGGAATATGCATAAAGTAAATTGTAATTCCCGTTTACGTGGAAATGGAGAATAGGAATAAAGTAAATTGTAATTCCCATTTCGTAGTGTAGAAATCGAGGAATAGGCATAAAGTAAATTGTAATTCCTGATTTTATGGGAATGTAAGAGATAAGCATAAAGTAAATTGTAATCTCTACTTCCACTCCAAGAAATAGGCATAAAGTAACTTGTAATTTATTGGATATGAGCGATGATCTAGAATCTGCAATGATTCGTAGTAGACTCTCGAATATGATGATATGACTTTCTGAATATTAGTCATACTCATGGGATCGGGTATGTTCCCGTCATTATGAGACGAGTACGAGTACGGTAAGAATAGTGGCAAACCAGGTTTGTTTATATGCTTTGAATATCTGAGTTTCCAAAGTTGTAATGTTTTAATTTGAAATTGGATGTTCTCACTTGGCGTAAGCCTAATCGTTTCAAATTAAATTTTCTTAACAGGTACTAGCTCGGGGAAGTAAAGGGAAGAGGGACGAGTGCTTTTGAGTATTCAACTTGTTGATGTTAAGTGGATAAGTTAGCTGATACGATGATGCTTTTGATGAATGACTTAGACAACCAATTTAATCTTATCATAGTTGACAAGATTAGATTAATAGGTTGTTTTTGGAGAATTCGAATTGTATATATGAATCCTCGAAGTTAATTCTCTACTTATGTATAAAAGTTGGATGATTTCATGATGAACCTTGTTAAACTTTAAGGTTTAAATTGGCCCTGATTTTAGGATGTTATAGAAGATGTTGTTAAGATAGTTAAGGCAACATATAATTATTCATACGTTGCATAAGATCTTACTTGGGCAATATAAAACTATATTTTGCCTAAGATGAAACTTAGGCAACATATATTAGCCTTTGTTGCCTAAGCTTATCTTAAGCATAATAGGCAATTAGCCTTTGTTGTCTAAGACAACATTTGGTGTAGTGTTGGAATATGGTTTTGGTAAGGGATTTTGAATTCAAAGGGGAATTTAGATCGCAAATCAAAAGCATCGTTGTGAGATATGTTATCAACATAGGGAATCCATGAATCAAGTCCTTGTTTTTGGTACGATGTTGGCCACTATTATATGAAATGTTCGAATGGTGGCTCTTTATGGCTCTTTATTTGGGTGCAATGACTCAGTAGGAAAACACGGAACGGATCAACATACGTTTAAATCTAAAATGATAACGAGTTTACAAGCGTAGAACCCGAAAAATAAGAGAAACTATTAAACTAGAGATAAAACTCTACAAGATAATTTTATTGATCAATAATAAACTTCCATTAACAACTAAAACAATAAATCCTTATTTATAGCTAAACTAATCAAGAGATAACTATTAAACTTAAATTTAAATCTAATCCTAATTCTAAACTAACTAGGAAATCAAATAAAACATTAACTAAGGATAAATCCTAAAACTAAAGGGAAACTACATAACTAAAATAAAGAATGAAATCGATCAGCTCAAGAAAAGACATCAATCCATGTTCGCAAGGGTTGTTCCGAGACATAAGTAGCGCTGAAACTCTCGGTAGTCTTTGTAACTCTTCGCGAGAGTTGTCCCAAACGGTGAAACTAGCATTGGTCGTCTTGATTTTCCAATGTGGTCTAGCTTTTGATACGGTTCGAGCTAGTTTTCTTCCTTTTCAAATACCAACGAGAAACCTTGTTAACTTTTGAATTCTCACTACATCATGCAGGAAGGAAGAAGAGGTAAAGATTAGGATTTTTCCAATATAATCAACACTTTGAATGTTATTTGCTTTAAATATATTATATTTGTTAGGGTAATGTTTCTCTAAGCTAGAATTTCTAAAGTCATCATTAACTGGACATGAAATCACCAAAGATATTACTTAGGCCGTTTGGTTAGTAGGATTTGATGGTTCTTGAAATTAGATTTCATTTCAATGCGCATTTGATTTAAATGAAAGTTTAGAATTGAAATCTCACAATCGTCGGATTTGGAAATCCTATAGAATAGTTGCCACTTTATGAGAGTTTTAAGAATTTGCTTATAATAATATTTTAAAATATACTAAAACATTTATTTTGTAATAATCAATTAATAACCTTTAAGTTATTTATTTTTATAATTAGTTATAGATTTAAAATTATTTATAAAAAATGTAACTTACTTTAATTTTAAATCGTACAAATCAAAACACAGCAAAAAAATTCAAAATATTTTTACAAAATCCAAATCCCTTAAAGAAACATTACCCCAAAACAAACGACCACTTTAGATCATTCTAATTTACTAAAATTTAATAGAAATTGATTAAAAATTAAAGTTCAAAAGAAATAAAGAAGACTTAAAAGTGCAAAAAGTGTATAGAAATATATATTTTTAATTAAAGATATTAGACATTAAAAATCCTTTTCCTTGTATTTCTAGTATATTTGTGATACGTCGACGTAGGTGAGTCGGACAAAGGTATTCATTCTCATCGGAACACATGAGTCCAAAAGAATCCAAGGATTGGCGAGCCAACCAATGAGAAAACAAATTTAAGGATGGACTTTATAAAATCAACCAATCAAATAGCAGATAAGGCATGGCGGTGAGACCCTCTCAACCCCAAAAAAACCCATGCAAGTAAACAAAAGTCATTATAAAACATGAATCATATGAACCCGATATACACCCAAAAAAAAAAGTGCAGTGGGTCACACATTATTCATCAAAATTTCCCCATTTAATTTTCTGGTTAATTAGATGGTCTCATCGGAGAAGAAGCTGGCAAATGCTATGGGTGGCAAGACGGCGAGAGCCTGCGATAATTGCATAAGAAAGCGTGCTCGATGGTATTGTGCTGCCGATGACGTCTTCTTATGCCAACTTTGTGATGCTTTGGTTCACTCGGCGAACCCTTTGGTTCGTGGTCATGAAAGAATTCACCTAAAAATAGCTTCTGTAAAGGGATCTTCGCTGGAGATTCCACCTCCAACATGGCACCAAGGTTTCACGAAGAAATCGCGAACCCCTCGTGGCAAAAACAGCAACAAACATGGATCTCATCGGATGCCAAATTCCAGCGAAAGTCAAATGAGCTTCAATCCACTTCACTTAGTTCCAGAGATCGGAAGTGATGACTCGAATGCCATGAATTTGGACGACCCCTTTTCAGGCGTGCTTTGTTTTTCGGGGGAATTCAACGACATGGTGGTGCCTATTCAAGCTGACACTATAACTCCGCATGATCACGAATCCGATGTTCTATTCGATTTGAATAGTTTGAACGGATTAATGCTTCCATCGGATTTGGAGCTAGCGGAGTTTGCTGCTGATGTGGAGAGCTTATTAGGAAAGAGTCTCGATGATGAAGAATCATTCAGTATTGAAGCACTAGAAATGGTGGACTGTAGATTAAATATCGATTCAGAGAGAGTGAAGGTTGAAGAAGAGATGCAGTGGGAGAGTGAGATTGAGATTATAAGAGAGCCATTTCAGTTGAGTTTTGATTATGATTCACCAGTAGCATGGGAAGAGGAAGATGGCCAAAATAGAATAATGGGCATGGTGGTGAAAAAGGAGGATGAAAAAAGTGTAGTAGTAGTTGTTGATGATCATAATGTGAATGTTGATGATATAGAAAAATGTGATAATATTAATCATGATAAAATTAGTAAGAAAAATGGGAAAATGTTAAAGCTAGATTATGAAGGAATCATTGCTGCTTGGGATGATCAGAGATCTCCATGGGCCACCGGTGACCGGCCTGAGTTGGACCCCAATGATTGTTGGGCTGACTGCATGGTAAGTCTACTCACAGTACATTTTTTATTTTGACAAAGAAAATATAGTTTAAAAAGGTTACCTTAAAGTTGTCAGTTGCACACTTGCAAAGATTTTATATCATAAAAAATCTATTTAATTCTTTTGAAAGCATTATCAAGATTATTATATGTAAACACACACTGACTAATTAAACTTGCCTAGCTAATTAAAGTTTTGTGTGATTTTTAATCAACAGGGTGGATGTGGGAAAATGCACCATTCTCATAGTGAAGATATGAGGATGATGATGGGGAACCCTACAAGGTTAGATGGCGAGAGAGAAGCGAGGGTGTCAAGATACAGGGAGAAGAGACGAACGAGGTTATTTTCGAAGAAAATAAGGTATCAAGTGAGGAAATTGAATGCAGAAAAGAGGCCTAGAATGAAAGGAAGATTTGTTAAAAGGGCAAGTTTTGCAGCTACCACTTCATTGCTTATAAGTAGATAGCTGATCAGTAATTAACTAGGCCATTCTAATTAAGAATATATATATATATATATATATATATATATATATCACCAAAAAGTTCAATAATCAGTTGAAGAACGCAGGCTAATTTTGCAGTTTGTGTTGTGTTTTATGATTGAGATTTAATTTGTGCTCGACCTCAATTAGCATGAGCTTGACTAGCCAATTAATCATCTTGATGGTTGTTGAAAAAATTGATCATTGCCAAGAAAATTGTATTGTATAAGTTGAACGAGGAAAGTGATAGCTTATAATCATCTCTTTTACATTTTGCTTTATATATATATTGATGATTTTGCTCCAAGGATAAATTATTTGGATCCGGCCTAGTGTGGGTTGGAGAAATGGCATTAATGGCCCCTACCGAAAGGTCAGTCTTTGGATCTTAAATATAATGCAAGAAACATTGATAATTTTCAGCCCACCTTTTCAATAGCAACTTGATATTGACTTGCCAATTGCCATGGTCCCAAATAACGTCTTCTGAATAGGCCTTTTAGTGTCTCAATCTAAGGGGCTGTTTATCAAAATTTCTATTAAGATCTGTATGGATAAATTTGTTTTTTTGGATAAATTGGTGTTGTTGTTTACTTTTTTATTTGAATCAACTGTCTTAACAACAGAAATGACCAATTTACCCCTGAATACGAATTATGAGTTGTTTGCCTGCTGTTTATCTTTTAAAGCCAAATAATATTTTTGAAACACAAAATTCATTTGAACAACAAAGCATAAACTCATTCATATCATAAAAAAATCAAAACATAAGTTCATAAAATACTTAAAAATCCAAGTTCGAACACAATTGTTATTTAAACACTATTAACCAAACTATTTGCAATTCTTCCACGAAAATGCCTTCAAGCTACTACCATCTTTTCCCTGCAATTCTTCATCCGTTTGTTCCATACCTAAAACGAAGACATTATAACATTCAATAACAAGAAGTGGAACTATTGCCTATGTAGAACAAGCAATGAATCAAAAAGTAGAACTATTACATATGTAGAACAAACAAAGAATCAACAAATATGAAACAAATCTAACCCAACAAGTAAGCTACTTTACAAACAAAAAGTTTTTTGTAGGAGGTTTAGCATCCACAGTCACCGAGAGTTATTTCAAGAGGTACTTTGAGCAAATTTGAACCATTACGCATAAACATCGATGTAGAATTTTATATAGCAACAAATAGAAACGCATAAAAATCAATGTAGAAGTCGATGTATAAACACATAAAAGTATATTAGAACATCGATGTAGAAGACGATATAGAAACACATAAAAATTGATGTAGAAGTCGATATAGAAACACATAAAAATCCATTAGAACATCGATGTAGAAGTCGATATAGAAATGCATAAAAATCTATGTAGAACTCGATGTGTAAACACATAAAAATCAATTATAACATCCATAGAAGCAAGACTAGTTGTTTAATTTCTCCCAAATTAGCAAGTAGAAATAAATATACAAACATGTAAAAATCGATGTAGAGATCTTTACAGACACATAGAAGCAGAACCAATCGAAAAGAAATCAGCAAGTAGAAATCGTCGGCATGGCCCTAAAGTAGAAATCGAGCCCTAAAGTCACGAAATCTGGATTATGTAATCGAGCCCTAAAGTCACGAAATCGAAAAGAAATCAGCAAGTAGAAATCGAGCCCTAAAGTCACGAAATCTGGATTATGTAATCGAGCCCTAAAAAATTGTACCTGAGATCATCGTGTGTCGTCGGGAAGAGAGGTCGTTGTGGAGCAATGGTTGTTGGGAAGAAAGGTCAGGTCGTGAAGAATGAAGATCTGGAGCGATAAAGGTATGACCGTATGAGGAACTGAGGAAGAAGACAGGGGTGGTGAACTGGTACGCTGCCCTGCACACAGGTCGCATGTTTTTTAATTGAGGGGTAGGGGAGGTAATTTTGTTGGCTGAACCTGGACCAGTGACCCTCATGGACTGTGCGAATAAGTTGCAATTTTTTTCATTAAGCTCCAAGTAAACAACCCAAAATGTCTGTGCAAATAAGCCCGTTAAGCCATTAAGCCAAATAAGTCATAAGTAAACACCCCTTAAGTTTTCTTCAAAAAATCAAGCTCATTATGTGTACGGAACATTTGAATTTTGAGTTCCATCCTATCTCACCGGAATTGGGAGGACGTCGTCGGGATAATTAAGGAAGTTGCTTGTTACTTAAAATACGAATTTTATAAGAAAACACAAATATCCTAGATTTATATAGTTTGTACAATTTAAAAGATTCTATTTGAATAATATTAGGCCATTGAAATGTTATCATTATATTATTGAAGTCATCACTTACACGAGTTGCTAACTTTCTGTTTAATCATGTTTCTCCTTGTGAAGTTTTGTAACAAATTACAATATATGATATGCAATGGTTTCCCTTCAATTTTTTTAATCAACATATCTTTTTTTTATAAATACAATGCCATATAATAAATAATTTTCATATCCCTTAAATAATTAAATACATGAATTTGTAAATCAACCATCATTTTAGCATAATTTTTCTAACTCTACTAATGAGTAACATGTTTTTTTTTCCTGATAGGTAAAATTTCATAAGAAAAACATATATAGATAAAGACTTGAAATTATGGGGACCGATTTTATAGCTTTCTTGCTACTTTCTACATCATGTATTGCAGATGAAAATAAAAATCAGTTGTCCTAAAATTTTATGTTCCTTTTTATCCACCGATCAAAATAAACCACGTCATTAGAGAGAATATGAAAACAAACTAATTAATTGTATACTAAATCAAATAATGACGTGTCTTGTTTTGATTGGTGGAATAGAAAGGAAACATAGGATTTTATGACAAATGCTTTTTATTCATGTATCATCACCATTGTCGACCGTTAACCTCGATCGTCAAAATATAACTTAGCTAGTTCTTCTAATCTCAATAGATAACTAGTCATGACTAGACCCCACTTCGCCAAGACATTTTCTCATTTCCTCCCTGAGTTGGGGTTCCTCAGCACCACCACTGGTCCTTTTGAACCCCATACCGATCTGAGCCTGATGGTTGTCGCTATTAGGGTCTCTGGATAGATGGCGTATGTCGCAACCCTGGTGACGCATCCTAGAATTTTGTGGCGCAACTGCAAAATCAACATCAGGGTTGTTGTTGGTTGGGAGCTGTATGATTGGAGAGCCTTGGAGCACCGAGTCAACTGCGGCTTGACATTGTTCCCAGTTACCTGACCATAGCAATCCGACTGAACCATATGTTGGATTAATGATCCTACCACAAGCCTCATGCAATAATGACCTAAATATATCTGTAATCATCAACAAAGACATAAATTAATCAAGGAGAAGTAAAAGACTACGCAATTTGTGTTAATTATACAAGTTAGTTGGAAGTTTTCAAACCCGCGAATTTAACTTAATTGTATGGCTACATGATGATAATTAAGCAAGGTAATTAAGGTGGTACCCGGGCGGAGGTGGTCAGGACCGGCGTTGATTAGATTAAAGAGGCCAACACGACCGTAGAACTTGGCAAGGAAAAGAGTGGCGTTGGCTTGCGATTGGGGAGAGCTGATCCAACTTAGACATGGGCGAAGAACGCAATTGTCGTTGCATCCTTTGCGCAGAACCCTACAACCATTGCAACTCATTCTACTTAGATCATGGCCTCTATACACAAATCAAAGGACATGGGTATATATATAGTGTATATATATATATATATGAGTGTTGTATAGAAATAAAAGTCACTTGTAACCCCTTTTTTCTCCAATCAGAATTCGAAATTTGTAAATGGTTATACAAATGTAGAAATGCATATTTAAATTAAATGGTAATGAAAGAGAGTAAAAAGTGGCTTAATAGACGATTTTTCGAGGAAAATTGAAATAGGTAACAAGAAATTTGAGTTTGGGCCTCATGTGATTTGACATTAGATTGAGAAGAATTGGAAAACGTTCTATAGTATTCAATTGTCCTATGCAAAAGAGGAAAAAACTTTAAAAGTACTTCCTCATATTTCTCTAAAAAGAAAAATAAAGCATTTCTTTAGCCTTGGTTTATTTATTTAACAAGTGTTTATAATTTTATGTTACTGAGAAATATTTATTTTTTACATTCCAAGCTATTATTTAAGGCATTTTAATCTTTCATAATGTTTTTGATTATCTAATGGTAGAAAACATAAGGGAATTTAATTAAAATACCAAAAGTTTGACTTTGACTTACCAAAATACCTATTTTTTCAACTTTTGTCAAAATACCCATTTTCCCGCTATTGGTCCCGCTATCGCCGGATAGGGTATAAAATGAAAACATTTTTCCCGCTATTGGTCCCGCTATCGCGGGATAGGGGTATAAAATGAAAATATTGATCCCGCTATTGGTCCCGCTATTTTCATTTTATACCCTATTCTGCGATCGCGGGACCAATAGCGGGAAAAATGGGTATTTTGGCAAAAGTTGAAAAAAATTGGTATTTTGGTAAGTCAAAGTCAAACTTTAGGTGTTAAACCAAGATCTTCAATAACGTGCTCTTATACCAATTGTTAAACCAAGATCTTCAATAACGTGCTCTGATACCAATTGTTAAACCCTAAAGATCAAACAAGATAGAGAAGATGTGAATTTGTCATCTCGTTGATCAAGAACACTGTATACAAGATAGGAGTTCTGCACTTTCTCTCTCTAAGATATGAATGTGAATAATGAGAGTGTTTCTAAGAGTCTCCTTCTAACACACAACTAAACCTATTTATACAAAACACATTACAAGGTGTAAACAACACAATACAACTCAATACATTGACTTTGACTTTGACCTTTCTATATTTAAACCTTGAAGACATGTTGCACTAACAATCTCCCCCTTGGATTCAAGGTTTAAACAAATGCGATCAGCAAGCTTTAGCTTTCTTGAATCTTCGGTCTTCATCAAAGCTTGTCAAAGTCAAAACGTCATCCAAACTTCAAACGGCAAATAACGAACTTCTTTCTTCGAACAAGAGAATATGAATCTTCACACAAAGCTTTTTAAAACAAGAAGCACAAGTTCAAGAAAAAGAGATCACTGAAAGGATCAGTCGATTTTCCTCAAACTCTTGAAGAATTCTCCCCATTTCCATTGACTTGAGAATTTCATTCTTCAGCGTCGATCTTCATAAACGCGCGAGTTCAAAAGAAAGAGATCACTGAAAGGATCAATCGATTTCTTAAAAACTCTTGAAGAATAAAACTCCCCCTATCATTTCTTGAAACGACGTCTTCTTTCTACAAATCTCCCCGTTGACATTAAAACGAATCTTTGATTTTAAACTTTCTTTGACATGAAATTGATGTAGACATTCTCCCCCTTTTTCGATGAAAGTGAGCATCACGAGCATCGAAAATCTTTTCAATTTCAGTCACGAACAATCTCCCTCTTCAAAAACATTTCTTCCCCTTGAAAAACACAAACAATCTCCCCATAAGCGAAAGATCTTGCTCCCCCTAAAAATAAGAATTGTAGAGCAAGTTGATTTTCTCTCCCTGAAAATTTGCATAAAAATCATATAAGCGCACATTTTAACAAACTTATATAAAGAAAATAGAATTCATTGAAGAACATTTTATAACTACTAACATTTAATCATTTGAACACCAAACAAAAGAAATTCAACTTAATGAAATGTAACAGATATTTCCATCAAGTGAAATCAAATGCATGCGTTTGGATTCAAAAACAAGACATCATCGCATATCGAGTTACAAAAGTTCAATTTCAACCCCTTTATAAAATCTATTTGGTGGACTAGCATGCGAAATATGATTAGCAACAAGCAAATGTACCTCTAAAACCTATAAGAATACTTTGCTCTTACTCACACTATTTGTCCAAAAACAGAATTTTCACAAATTTACAGGTTTATCGCGACTTTGTATTTTCCCCAAGTTTCAAGAGATGTGTGCTCTTAGGCATCTTTTCATATTGTGCACATTGGCAACTTTTATTATGTGCTCATTGGCATCTTTTATAATCAAACAGTTTATTAAGACTAAGATACACCGTAAACGTAACTTTCTAACTGGTCCTATAGCAGGATTTGGGTCAGCCGATCCCAGACCAGTTGGCCTTAGGGGCTAGGTGACAAGCACCCCTTGGAACTTACTCTCCCGAACCAGAAAGGCTACATCGATATACCTTAATCCCATCTGTACCAGTAGAACATGGCTTTCTACCTGGTTCTATAGCAGGATTTGGGTCAGCCAATCCCAGATCAGTTGATCTTAGGGGCTAGGTAACGAGTACCCCTTGGGACTTAATCTCCCAAACCAGATAGGCCACAGGCACAGACTATCAAACTGAATGATTTTATTATATATATATATAATATATATATTTTTTTATTATTATAGCATCTCAATCACTTGGTTCAAAAACGTAGTGCTTCCCCCATATTTTCGTTTCCATTCATGATTAAGACGAATAGGCTTTGTGAGCATTACATTCTGTATAAGTCTAGATTTACACAATTTTGCGCTTATATCAAAATCTCAAACATGTTTCGCTGACCTTTCGACTTATTTCAGAAGCGAAAGTAGAAACAAATATAACTCCGACGATACAAAAATGCTCGTAAAATCATCCTTAACATACATTTTATTCATTGAGTGAAAAATTGAAGAATTTCACTTCATTGAATTAAATTTGTGAAGGTTCAAACTTTCAACGTTAGTAGACATAAAATATAACACAATGTTACCTTTAAGCACATGTCCTAAAAATAGAAAGATATGACAGTGAAAGGATATCACCTGATAAGTACGAGTTCTAAACTGATATGTTTAGAAGTCATAGCCATTGAAGTACGGGTCCTGAACTGATTTGTCCAGAAGCCATAGTCGTTGAAGCACGGGTCCTGAACTGATTTGTCCAGAAACCATTAATTGTGAAATCCGGGTTCTAAACTGATGTGTTTAGAAACCATTACCGTTGAAGTGCGGGTTTTGAACTGATGTGTTCAAAAACCATTATATTTTATATCTCTCCCCCTACAAAATACCAAAAGATTTACCAAATATCCCATGTATATATTAAAAGATAGAAAACTCCCTGAAATCATGTGATGTTCAATGTCTTCTTTGAAAGCACAAGTACTTCATCTTCCGAGAGTTCAACACTTGTCTCTAAATCTGCAAAACAGATTAAGTAGATTTTGGTACCCAACGAGTCTTGGGTCCTGACACGTTAAGCGGAGCTCTATAAGAAGGAAAATGGTAAGTACCATACCAATATTGAACATAATTATTAGAGTGAATTACACCGATGGTCCCTGTGGTTTGTCAAAATTTTGGATTTGGTCCCTAAAGTAAGCTAACTACGGTGATGGTCCCTAACTTTTTAAATAGCTTTCATCCATGGTCCTTCTATCTTAACGCCGTTTGTTAACTGTTGGAGTTATTTATGAGTACGAAAATCGACCGTTTACTTTGTGTCGGAAATTTCTTTCAGGAAGTGGTCGTATGAAAAGATTTTCACTTAATATATTTCTGTCGTAACGACATAATTTGGGGGAGTGAGATTAAGTTTATGAAAAGTTGCATGCGAACGATCCTCGAGATCGTGGTGTAGGGCATTGAAGTTTAAGGAGTGATGGGGGCAAGCGTACCCAATATGTTTCCAGGTGTTGTTTGATTAAATAGATAAAAGGCACGAAATGATTTATTTATTTCGTATGTCATGCATGAAGGCTATGAACTCACTAGGTCGTAAAGGAACCCATGTTTAAGAATAAATTAAGAAAGTAGTTTCAGGTTGTCGGTTGCTGTAGAATTCGATAGCTACATAAGAAGGCTGAGGCCGAAGACGTGAAACAGAAGGTTAGAAATTGATAGGACACCTTGTAGGGGTGTTAAGAGGATGGGAAGTGACATGTTGAATAAGCGTCCTATTTACAAGGTATGGAGGGATACGTAGAATGACGAGGTATGTAGTACAATCGAAGCGAGTGTGTAGACTTTATCAATCGGTAAGAAAAGTGTGGGGTCTTCGTAAGGGCCCGAATCGTAAAGAGCTAGTTAGAACGTTCGTGTTGGAATTAATTGAGAACTCGTGAGCTATAGTTCATCAGATTGGGAAAAGGGTACGTAGCGAGATAGACTCGGTTGTGGCATACGAGAGAATATGAAGGAAAGTGTGAAGTGTGTACGAAGGACTATGAGAGATTTGGTCCGCAGTGAGATGTTATGAGTGAGGAATGTACAATTATGTAATGTTATTAGTTGCCAAGTTAATGTATCACCTAGTATCGTAGTGAGTTGATGTTAGAGGGAAAGAAAGCATCCTATAGAAGCTTTTGGGATTTTCGGATGAGATGTTCGATCTATTAACCAGATTTTTTGAGCACATAGGGTGTAAGTTGACTTTTTAGTGTGTTATGTTCGGGATAGAAAGACAGAGTAGTGGTGTGAGGTTACCCAAAGGAGGAACCAAGTGTTTTTTTGGTTGCAAGAATCGCTAAGTAGATATATGTTGGGATCATTGAAAGTTTAAAGAGGATGAAGAGCGTGTTGGTTAAATTGTGTAATAGTAAATGCGAATCTCTAAAGAGCATGAATTGTTTCTTATGTGTGAAGGAATGATCCTAGAAGGAATCAGTTGGAAAGTTGGTTAAAGTTTATCGTATGGCATGATGATGTTTGTGGATCAAAATGGTAATGTAAGCATTAATAGATTGGAAATGTCATGATAGATGTATAAGCCTTTGATTGGTTGATTAAAATGTTATGGATTTGTTAAGTAATGACATTTAGTTGTTACTGTAGGATGTGTTGCATCCGACCGAGATTCTCACTAAGAATTGATAAGGGAGAACCGATATGTTAAAGTGAGAAGTTGATGATAATATGAAGGAATAAGTAATACTCAAATTATTTTGAAAATTTGGGAGTTGTTAGCTAAGAAATTAGTTTTAATTGATGGATTTTGTGAATGCCAGCCTAACGAGATGTTGATGCTAAGTTGTCAAATATGATAATTTTTGGTTAGTAGAAAGAAATGAGCCGAGTCTCGATTCGGGGTTATCTTTTGAAATAAGTTGATAATTATAATTGAAATGAGTTGGCCAAGTTGAAGTTGCTTGTGATAAAGAGAAGGATTGTTTTGTTTCGAGCGGTAAGGATCGGTGGTTAGCTTGCACTAGCCGAGAAAGACAGTTGAGCGCGGAAACTGATAATGAGGTCATAAATCAGATGAGGATACTTAGGGGGTGGTAAGCATTGAGATACTTATAACCTTTGTCCGCATGTTATAATTATAAGAGGGATTACGAGAGTTCGTGAGGAAGTGCTAGTGAGATTTAAGTCTTGATAATCAAGTTCGTCGGTTATTTTGGGGTGAATTCCGGGACGGAATTCTGTTAAGGAGGGGAGATTGTAATAACCCAAATTAAGTGTTTTAATTTAAATGGAGGTTAAAGGGGTGTATTGTATATTGTGCAAAGATTGAGGGTGAGAGTTGGAACTTGGGAAATTAATTCCCTCTAGTGTGCAGTTTTTTTAGTAAAGGAATTAGATATCATTTTAGGGTTAAGTGGGTGTGTGTGCTGTACATTGAGGGGTGCAGCAAAGAGAAGGCCAAGTAATCAATTAAATGAGTTTCTTGTGTGTGTGTTGAGTGTGTGACGCCGGCGAGAGAGAGAGACGTCGGCGAGGAGAGAGAGAGATGGCGAGGAGAGAGAGAGATGACGAGGAGAGAGAGAGAGAGACGACGAGAAGAGAGAGAGCCGGCGAGAGTGAAAGAGAAACAGTCGAGAGTGAGAGAGAGAGACAACCGGAGAGAGAGATACAACCGGAGAGAGAGATGCAGCCGGAGAGAGAGAGATACAGTCGAGAGGGAGAGAGACGACGAAGAGAGAGAGAGAGAGCCGAGAGAGAGAGAGAGATAGACGACGAGATAGAAAGAGGCAGCGGGATGGAGGCGCCGGCGGGAGAAAGAAGAAGGAAGAGACCGGTGGTCGCCGGCGGTGGCAGGCAGTGGTGGTCGCCGGAGTTTTGGGCAGCAGTTTCCATTCCGTGAGGTTTTATTCCGGTAAGAAACCCTTCCGTTGCATTGCTCTCTTTTTCAAGTAATGTTAGATTGGTAAATTCCTTTTGTGCTCGGTTATGTAAAGTGGGAAAGCAAGTAAATGTGTTAATAGAGCTTTCCCATTTCATATTGTCAAGTTAAGCAATGTTATGGGAATACTTGGTTAGGGAGTCGTGTATCGGTTAATTAATAAAAGAAGAGGTTGTCGCCAAATTTTGTGTAGGATTAGAATAATGACGAAGAATGTGGGTTTTTTTGTTTTGAACCGTGGGTATCGGAAGTCGGTATGTTCCGAGAGTTGGCCCGTAACTCAAGTTTGGGCCGAATTGGGTATTGGGCCGAATTGGGTATTGGGCCGAATTGAGTGTTGGGCCGAGAGAATTATTAAGTCCTTTTGGGCTTAGTTAATTATTAAAGTCTATAATTATATAATAAGGGTGTGATAGGCTAATTATTAATTTGGGCCATATTATTATTAACGCGGTCCGGTTTATTATTTAGAATCAAGTGTTATAATTTTATGTTGAGGACCTAGAGTCGGGTAAATTAATGGATCCGGTATAGTATGTCAATCGGATGGGTAAGCAAAGACCATTAATTATGACTTTTAGACTAGAAGGTAATCTACCAATTTATATAAGTTAGGGTTGAGTTCGGGATTTAACTCGAGTAATAATTGAACGGATTATGACGAACGCTATTAATATATAATAGGTGTTCCGCCTAGAGATCGGAAGTGTAAGTGAGGAGCTTTGGAGCAAGCTAGCCAGGTGAGTTTTTCTAACTAAGATACTTGATTTTACGTGTTTCCAAAGGAAAATGATTATATGAAAGTGCCTCGTTAATTTACATGAATTTTACATAAATGAAAGCTTTATGTTTTACTGATCAGGGTATGTTTATGAGCATGATTTATCTACAAGCTTTTACGAATGTTTTCCATGAAAAGTATTATTTTGCCATTAAAGGAGGATTGCCCTCAAGTGTGTGAAACCGCATGTTTTGTGAAATTGCCATGGCAGAGTCGGGTTGCACAGTGGAAGACTTCTTGAGTTGCCGTACCCGGCTTTGTAGGGTGTTGTCGTACCCGGCTTTGTAGGGTGTTGCCGTACCCGGCTTTGTAGGGTGTTTACCATGGTCTTCTCCGCTGTGCATACCATTGTTGAGTACATGATTTGATACGTTACTGATTTGAAATGAACGTTTTTCTTTAAATGATTTGTGAACATGTTTTAGGGGGAACTCACTAGACTTCATGGTCTAACCCTCGCTTTTCAAAACCAAAACCCTTTTCAGGTAAGCGTTATATTGGAGGCTCAGGTAAATGAGTAAGCAACAAGATAGAGTACGGAAGCAGCTAGTGATAGTGCAGGTGCCTCTGGTAGAAGTTAGATTATTCTCAGTTGTGTATAGGTTGTTTCCGCCAACCTTAGTTTATGTATGATGTAATAAAATTTTTGGGACCCAGTTTTGTAAGTTTATGCTTAAATGCTATGTTTGTGCTATTGTACTTTTGGGCTGTTACAAATGGTATCAGAGCCATAGTTTAAGGGATTTAGGTGACCGGACGGGCCTAAACTTAAACTTGGGAGTAGAAATCACAACTGAGAATCAGGAAATGCGTTAGGAGGACACTATTATAAAGATAGGACTAATAGGGTACTGAGGACTGTCATGTAAGGTAAGTTTGAGATTTCACCTGGCCAGTGTAATTGCGAACTTACAGGTACACGTATGTGCTTAACCTACCTTATTAACATACCCCGTGTTTATGTCGTGTTTCAGTACGTTAGAATGTCAACGAGATCTCTGAGGTGTAGACTGAGACCCCTTGTTGGGAAAGTTTCATGAGAAATCTTTATGAAGTGAATAATGTATACATCGTAGAGGCGAATCGTTGTTCAGAATGTTATGAATCGTATAGAGATAGACCTTCGTGGGTTCGAAGAGATAAAATGATTGATTTTGAGTAAGACTCTTGTTTCTAGAAATAGTGGGACGAGATCAGTTAGAATGGTAAGGAATAACAGTGTTAAAATTTTGGATGTATCAATAGAACCTTGAATTCTTAGTTGAGCTTTTCAAGGCAGTGTAGAGGAAATAAGATACCTATTGTGAAATGAAAGCATGTAAAAGTCGAAAATGAGATAGTGATTAAAACGAAATAGTATGAAGGGGGTAGAGTAAGTGAGATGTGGAAAGTGTGTTCAGCAAGCTGTTGCGTGACCGAGAGGGCGACCGTTGGTCGTAAGTAGAATGTCAAGGATAAGCTAAGCGAGTAAAGCAGTTGACCTTGTTAGAGTGAGTAGCCTTCAAATGCAAGTAGAGTCTCATGCATGGTGTCTTTTTATAACATGAAATTTTCACGATTTAAGTTAAATATGTAGAGATAAACTTTGATAATAAATGAGTCAGAATGTGCACGCGTGCGTTTAAAGAAAAATGTGATTTCATTCACATGGCACCACGAAGTTTCGAGTTTTATGATTTATAAAGTATTTCGCTCTTTTCATGATGAGTTAAATTATTGCAAAAGTCAAGAAAACGATTGAATGCAAAACTTTTATAACCAAAGTGAGCAATGACATATTGGAGTTATTTATGAGTACGAAAATCGACCGTTTACTTTGTGTCGGAAATTTCTTTCAGGAAGTGGTCGTATGAAAAGATTTTCACTTAATATATTTCTGTCGTAACGACATAATTTGGGGGAGTGAGATTAAGTTTATGAAAAGTTGCATGCGAACGATCCTCGAGATCGTGGTGTAGGGCATTGAAGTTTAAGGAGTGATGGGGGCAAGCGTACCCAATATGTTTCCAGGTGTTGTTTGATTAAATAGATAAAAGGCACGAAATGATTTATTTATTTCGTATGTCATGCATGAAGGCTATGAACTCACTAGGTCGTAAAGGAACCCATGTTTAAGAATAAATTAAGAAAGTAGTTTCAGGTTGTCGGTTGCTGTAGAATTCGATAGCTACATAAGAAGGCTGAGGCCGAAGACGTTAAACAGAAGGTTAGAAATTGATAGGACACCTTGTAGGGGTGTTAAGAGGATGGGAAGTGACATGTTGAATAAGCGTCCTATTTACAAGGTATGGAGGGATACGTAGAATGACGAGGTATGTAGTACAATCGAAGCGAGTGTGTAGACTTTATCAATCGGTAAGAAAAGTGTGGGGTCTTCGTAAGGGCCCGAATCGTAAAGAGCTAGTTAGAACGTTCGTGTTGGAATTAATTGAGAACTCGTGAGCTATAGTTCATCAGATTGGGAAAAGGGTACGTAGCGAGATAGACTCGGTTGTGGCATACGAGAGAATATGAAGGAAAGTGTGAAGTGTGTACGAAGGACTATGAGAGATTTGGTCCGCAGTGAGATGTTATGAGTGAGGAATGTACAATTATGTAATGTTATTAGTTGCCAAGTTAATGTATCACCTAGTATCGTAGTGAGTTGATGTTAGAGGGAAAGAAAGCATCCTATAGAAGCTTTTGGGATTTTCGGATGAGATGTTCGATCTATTAACCAGATTTTTTGAGCACATAGGGTGTAAGTTGACTTTTTAGTGTGTTATGTTCGGGATAGAAAGACAGAGTAGTGGTGTGAGGTTACCCAAAGGAGGAACCAAGTGTTTTTTTGGTTGCAAGAATCGCTAAGTAGATATATGTTGGGATCATTGAAAGTTTAAAGAGGATGAAGAGCGTGTTGGTTAAATTGTGTAATAGTAAATGCGAATCTCTAAAGAGCATGAATTGTTTCTTATGTGTGAAGGAATGATCCTAGAAGGAATCAGTTGGAAAGTTGGTTAAAGTTTATCGTATGGCATGATGATGTTTGTGGATCAAAATGGTAATGTAAGCATTAATAGATTGGAAATGTCATGATAGATGTATAAGCCTTTGATTGGTTGATTAAAATGTTATGGATTTGTTAAGTAATGACATTTAGTTGTTACTGTAGGATGTGTTGCATCCGACCGAGATTCTCACTAAGAATTGATAAGGGAGAACCGATATGTTAAAGTGAGAAGTTGATGATAATATGAAGGAATAAGTAATACTCAAATTATTTTGAAAATTTGGGAGTTGTTAGCTAAGAAATTAGTTTTAATTGATGGATTTTGTGAATGCCAGCCTAACGAGATGTTGATGCTAAGTTGTCAAATATGATAATTTTTGGTTAGTAGAAAGAAATGAGTCGAGTCTCGATTCGGGGTTATCTTTTGAAATAAGTTGATAATTATAATTGAAATGAGTTGGCCAAGTTGAAGTTGCTTGTGATAAAGAGAAGGATTGTTTTGTTTCGAGCGGTAAGGATCGGTGGTTAGCTTGCACTAGCCGAGAAAGACAGTTGAGCGCGGAAACTGATAATGAGGTCATAAATCAGATGAGGATACTTAGGGGGTGGTAAGCATTGAGATACTTATAACCTTTGTCCGCATGTTATAATTATAAGAGGGATTACGAGAGTTCGTGAGGAAGTGCTAGTGAGATTTAAGTCTTGATAATCAAGTTCGTCGGTTATTTTGGGGTGAATTCCGGGACGGAATTCTGTTAAGGAGGGGAGATTGTAATAACCCAAATTAAGTGTTTTAATTTAAATGGAGGTTAAAGGGGTGTATTGTATATTGTGCAAAGATTGAGGGTGAGAGTTGGAACTTGGGAAATTAATTCCCTCTAGTGTGCAGTTTTTTTTAGTAAAGGAATTAGATATCATTTTAGGGTTAAGTGGGTGTGTGTGCTGTACATTGAGGGGTGCAGCAAAGAGAAGGCCAAGTAATCAATTAAATGAGTTTCTTGTGTGTGTGTTGAGTGTGTGACGCCGGCGAGAGAGAGAGAGACGCCGGCGAGGAGAGAGAGAGATGGCGAGGAGAGAGAGAGATGACGAGGAGAGAGAGAGAGAGACGACGAGAAGAGAGAGAGTCGGCGAGAGTGAAAGAGAAACAGTCGAGAGTGAGAGAGAGACAACCGGAGAGAGAGATACAACCGGAGAGAGAGAGAGATGCAGCCGGAGAGAGAGAGATACAGTCGAGAGGGAGAGAGACGACGAAGAGAGAGAGAGAGAGAGCCGAGAGAGAGAGAGAGAGATAGACGACGAGATAGAAAGAGGCAGCGGGATGGAGGCGCCGGCGGGAGAAAGAAGAAGGAAGAGACCGGTGGTCGCCGGCGGTGGCAGGCAGTGGTGGTCGCCGGAGGTGGTCGCCGGAGTTTTGGGCAGCAGTTTCCATTCCGTGAGGTTTTATTCCGGTAAGAAACCCTTCCGTTGCATTGCTCTCTTTTTCAAGTAATGTTAGATTGGTAAATTCCTTTTGTGCTCGGTTATGTAAAGTGGGAAAGCAAGTAAATGTGTTAATAGAGCTTTCCCATTTCATATTGTCAAGTTAAGCAATGTTATGGGAATACTTGGTTAGGGAGTCGTGTATCGGTTAATTAATAAAAGAAGAGGTTGTCGCCAAATTTTGTGTAGGATTAGAATAATGACGAAGAATGTGGGTTTTTTTGTTTTGAACCGTGGGTATCGGAAGTCGGTATGTTCCGAGAGTTGGCCCGTAACTCAAGTTTGGGCCGAATTGGGTATTGGGCCGAATTGAGTGTTGGGCCGAGAGAATTATTAAGTCCTTTTGGGCTTAGTTAATTATTAAAGTCTATAATTATATAATAAGGGTGTGATAGGCTAATTATTAATTTGGGCCATATTATTATTAACGCGATCCGGTTTTATTATTTAGAATCAAGTGTTATAATTTTATGTTGAGGACCTAGAGTCGGGTAAATTAATGGATCCGGTATAGTATGTCAATCGGATGGGTAAGCAAAGACCATTAATTATGACTTTTAGACTAGAAGGTAATCTACCAATTTAGATAAGTTAGGGTTGAGTTCGGGATTTAACTCGAGTAATAATTGAACGGATTATGACGAACGCTATTAATATATAATAGGTGTTCCGCCTAGAGATCGGAAGTGTAAGTGAGGAGCTTTGGAGCAAGCTAGCCAGGTGAGTTTTTCTAACTAAGATACTTGATTTTACGTGTTTCCAAAGGAAAATGATTATATGAAAGTGCCTCGTTAATTTACATGAATTTTACATAAATGAAAGCTTTATGTTTTACTGATCAGGGTATGTTTATGAGCATGATTTATCTACAAGCTTTTACGAATGTTTTCCATGAAAAGTATTATTTTGCCATTAAAGGAGGATTGCCCTCAAGTGTGTGAAACCGCATGTTTTGTGAAATTGCCATGGCAGAGTCGGGTTGCACAGTGGAAGACTTCTTGAGTTGTCGTACCCGGCTTTGTAGGGTGTTGCCGTACCCGGCTTTGTAGGGTGTTGCCGTACCCGGCTTTGTAGGGTGTTGCCGTTCCCGGCTTTGTAGGGTGTTGCCGTACCCGGCTTTGTAGGGTGTTGCCGTACCCGGCTTTGTAGGGTGTTTACCATGGTCTTCTCCGCTGAGCATACCATTGTTGAGTACATGATTTGATACGTTACTGATTTGAAATGAACGTTTTTCTTTAAATGATTTGTGAACATGTTTTAGGGGGAACTCACTAGACCTCATGGTCTAACCCTCGCTTTTCAAAACCAAAACCCTTTTCAGGTAAGCGTTATATTGGAGGCTCAGGTAAATGAGTAAGCAGCAAGATAGAGTACGGAAGCAGCTAGTGATAGTGCAGGTGCCTCTAGTAGAAGTTAGATTATTCTCAGTTGTGTATAGGTTGTTTCCGCCAACCTTAGTTTATGTATGATGTAATAAAATTTTTGGGACCCAGTTTTTTAAGTTTATGCTTAAATGCTATGTTTGTGCTATTGTACTTTTGGGCTGTTACAGGTAGGGGAGGTAATTTTGTTGGCTGAACCTGGACCAGTGACCCTCATGGACTGTGCGAATAAGTTGCAATTTTTTTCATTAAGCTCCAAGTAAACAACCCAAAATGTCTGTGCAAATAAGTCCGTTAAGCCATTAAGCCCAATAAGTCATAAGTAAACACCCCCTAAGTTTTCTTCAAAAAATCAAGCTCATTATGTGTACGGAACATTTGAATTTTGAGTTCCATCCTATCTCGCCGGAATTGGGAGGACGTCGTCGGGATAATTAAGGAAGTTGCTTGTTACTTAAAATACGAATTTTATAAGAAAACACAAATATCCTTGATTTATATAGTTTGTACAAATTAAAAGATTCTATTTGAATAATATTAGGCCATTGAAATGTTATCATTATATTATTGAAGTCATCACTTACACGAGTTGCTAACTTTCTGTTTAATCATGTTTCTCCTTGTGAAGTTTTGTAACAAATTACAATATATGATACGCAATGGTTTCCCTTCAATTTTTTTAATCAACATAGCTTTTTTTTATAAATACAATGCCATATAATAAATAATTTTCATATCCCTTAAATAATTAAATACATGAATTTGTAAATCAACCATCATTTTAGCATAATTTTTCTAACTCTACTAATGAGTAACATGTTTTTTTTTTCCTGATAGGTAAAATTTCATAAGAAAAACATATATAGATAAAGACTTGAAATTATGGGGACCGATTTTATAGCTTTCTTGCTACTTTCTACATCATGTATTGCAGATGAAAATAAAAATCAGTTGTCCTAAAATTTTATGTTCCTTTTTATCCACCGATCAAAATAAACCACGTCATTAGAGAGAATATGAAAACAAACTAATTAATTGTATACTAAATCAAATAATGACGTGTCTTGTTTTGATTGGTGGAATAGAAAGGAAACATAGGATTTTATGACAAATGCTTTTTATTCATGTATCATCACCATTGTCGACCGTTAACCTCGATCGTCAAAATATAACTTAGCTAGTTCTTCTAATCTCAATAGATAACTAGTCATGACTAGACCCCACTTCGCCAAGACATTTTCTCATTTCCTCCCTGAGTTGGGGTTCCTCAGCACCACCACTGGTCCTTTTGAACCCCATACCGATCTGAGCCTGATGGTTGTCGCTATTAGGGTCTCTGGATAGATGGCGTATGTCGCAACCCTGGTGACGCATCCTAGAATTTTGTGGCGCAACTGCAAAATCAACATCAGGGTTGTTGTTGGTTGGGAGCTGTATGATTGGAGAGCCTTGGAGCACCGAGTCAACTGCGGCTTGACATTGTTCCCAGTTACCTGACCATAGCAATCCGACTGAACCATATGTTGGATTAATGATCCTACCACAAGCCTCATGCAATAATGACCTAAATATATCTGTAATCATCAACAAAGACATAAATTAATCAAGGAGAAGTAAAAGACTACGCAATTTGTGTTAATTATACAAGTTAGTTGGAAGTTTTCAAACCCGCGAATTTAACTTAATTGTATGGCTACATGATGATAATTAAGCAAGGTAATTAAGGTGGTACCCGGGCGGAGGTGGTCAGGACCGGCGTTGATTAGATTAAAGAGGCCAACACGACCGTAGAACTTGGCAAGGAAAAGAGTGGCGTTGGCTTGCGATTGGGGAGAGCTGATCCAACTTAGACATGGGCGAAGAATGCAATTGTCGTTGCATCCTTTGCGCAGAACCCTACAACCATTGCAACTCATTCTACTTAGATCATGGCCTCTATACACAAATCAAAGGACATGGGTATATATATAGTGTATATATATATATATATATGAGTGTTGTATAGAAATAAAAGTCACTTGTAACCCCTTTTTTCTCCAATCAGAATTCGAAATTTGTAAATGGTTATACAAATGTAGAAATGCATATTTAAATTAAATGGTAATGAAAGAGAGTAAAAAGTGGCTTAATAGACGATTTTTCGAGGAAAATTGAAATAGGTAACAAGAAATTTGAGTTTGGGCCTCATGTGATTTGACATTAGATTGAGAAGAATTGGAAAACGTTCTATAGTATTCAATTGTCCTATGCAAAAGAGGAAAAAACTTTAAAAGTACTTCCTCATATTTCTCTAAAAAGAAAAATAAAGCATTTCTTTAGCCTTGGTTTATTTATTTAACAAGTGTTTATAATTTTATGTTACTGAGAAATATTTATTTTTTACATTCCAAGCTATTATTTAAGGCATTTTAATCTTTCATAATGTTTTTGATTATCTAATGGTAGAAAACATAAGGGAATTTAATTAAAATACCAAAAGTTTGACTTTGACTTACCAAAATACCTATTTTTTCAACTTTTGTCAAAATACCCATTTTCCCGCTATTGGTCCCGCTATCGCCGGATAGGGTATAAAATGAAAACATTTTTCCCGCTATTGGTCCCGCTATCGCGGGATAGGGGTATAAAATGAAAATATTGATCCCGCTATTGGTCCCGCTATTTTCATTTTATACCCTATTCTGCGATCGCGGGACCAATAGCGGGAAAAATGGGTATTTTGGCAAAAGTTGAAAAAAATTGGTATTTTGGTAAGTCAAAGTCAAACTTTAGGTGTTAAACCAAGATCTTCAATAACGTGCTCTTATACCAATTGTTAAACCAAGATCTTCAATAACGTGCTCTGATACCAATTGTTAAACCCTAAAGATCAAACAAGATAGAGAAGATGTGAATTTGTCATCTCGTTGATCAAGAACATTGTATACAAGATAGGAGTTCTGCACTTTCTCTCTCTAAGATATGAATGTGAATAATGAGAGTGTTTCTAAGAGTCTCCTTCTAACACACAACTAAACCTATTTATACAAAACACATTACAAGGTGTAAACAACACAATACAACTCAATACATTGACTTTGACTTTGACCTTTCTATATTTAAACCTTGAAGACATGTTGCACTAACAATCTCCCCCTTGGATTCAAGGTTTAAACAAATGCGATCAGCAAGCTTTAGCTTTCTTGAATCTTCGGTCTTCATCAAAGCTTGTCAAAGTCAAAACGTCATCCAAACTTCAAACGGCAAATAACGAACTTCTTTCTTCGAACAAGAGAATATGAATCTTCACACAAAGCTTTTTAAAACAAGAAGCACAAGTTCAAGAAAAAGAGATCACTGAAAGGATCAGTCGATTTTCCTCAAACTCTTGAAGAATTCTCCCCATTTCCATTGACTTGAGAATTTCATTCTTCAGCGTCGATCTTCATAAACGCGCGAGTTCAAAAGAAAGAGATCACTGAAAGGATCAATCGATTTCTTAAAAACTCTTGAAGAATAAAACTCCCCCTATCATTTCTTGAAACGACGTCTTCTTTCTACAAATCTCCCCGTTGACATTAAAACGAATCTTTGATTTTAAACTTTCTTTGACATGAAATTGATGTAGACATTCTCCCCCTTTTTCGATGAAAGTGAGCATCACGAGCATCGAAAATCTTTTCAATTTCAGTCACGAACAATCTCCCTCTTCAAAAACATTTCTTCCCCTTGAAAAACACAAACAATCTCCCCATAAGCGAAAGATCTTGCTCCCCCTAAAAATAAGAATTGTAGAGCAAGTTGATTTTCTCTCCCTGAAAATTTGCATAAAAATCATATAAGCGCACATTTTAACAAACTTATATAAAGAAAATAGAATTCATTGAAGAACATTTTATAACTACTAACATTTAATCATTTGAACACCAAACAAAAGAAATTCAACTTAATGAAATGTAACAGATATTTCCATCAAGTGAAATCAAATGCATGCGTTTGGATTCAAAAACAAGACATCATCGCATATCGAGTTACAAAAGTTCAATTTCAACCCCTTTATAAAATCTATTTGGTGGACTAGCATGCGAAATATGATTAGCAACAAGCAAATGTACCTCTAAAACCTATAAGAATACTTTGCTCTTACTCACACTATTTGTCCAAAAACAGAATTTTCACAAATTTACAGGTTTATCGCGACTTTGTATTTTCCCCAAGTTTCAAGAGATGTGTGCTCTTAGGCATCTTTTCATATTGTGCACATTGGCAACTTTTATTATGTGCTCATTGGCATCTTTTATAATCAAACAGTTTATTAAGACTAAGATACACCGTAAACGTAACTTTCTAACTGGTCCTATAGCAGGATTTGGGTCAGCCGATCCCAGACCAGTTGGCCTTAGGGGCTAGGTGACAAGCACCCCTTGGAACTTACTCTCCCGAACCAGAAAGGCTACATCGATATACCTTAATCCCATCTGTACCAGTAGAACATGGCTTTCTACCTGGTTCTATAGCAGGATTTGGGTCAGCCAATCCCAGATCAGTTGATCTTAGGGGCTAGGTAACGAGTACCCCTTGGGACTTAATCTCCCAAACCAGATAGGCCACAGGCACAGACTATCAAACTGAATGATTTTATTATATATATATATATATATATTTTTTTTATTATTATAGCATCTCAATCACTTGGTTCAAAAACGTAGTGCTTCCCCCATATTTTCGTTTCCATTCATGATTAAGACGAATAGGCTTTGTGAGCATTACATTCTGTATAAGTCTAGATTTACACAATTTTGCGCTTATATCAAAATCTCAAACATGTTTCGCTGACCTTTCGACTTATTTCAGAAGCGAAAGTAGAAACAAATATAACTCCGACGATACAAAAATGCTCGTAAAATCATCCTTAACATACATTTTATTCATTGAGTGAAAAATTGAAGAATTTCACTTCATTGAATTAAATTTGTGAAGGTTCAAACTTTCAACGTTAGTAGACATAAAATATAACACAATGTTACCTTTAAGCACATGTCCTAAAAATAGAAAGATATGACAGTGAAAGGATATCACCTGATAAGTACGAGTTCTAAACTGATATGTTTAGAAGTCATAGCCATTGAAGTACGGGTCCTGAACTGATTTGTCCAGAAGCCATAGTCGTTGAAGCACGGGTCCTGAACTGATTTGTCCAGAAACCATTAATTGTGAAATCCGGGTTCTAAACTGATGTGTTTAGAAACCATTACCGTTGAAGTGCGGGTTTTGAACTGATGTGTTCAAAAACCATTATATTTTATATCTCTCCCCCTACAAAATACCAAAAGATTTACCAAATATCCCATGTATATATTAAAAGATAGAAAACTCCCTGAAATCATGTGATGTTCAATGTCTTCTTTGAAAGCACAAGTACTTCATCTTCCGAGAGTTCAACACTTGTCTCTAAATCTGCAAAACAGATTAAGTAGATTTTGGTACCCAACGAGTCTTGGGTCCTGACACGTTAAGCGGAGCTCTATAAGAAGGAAAATGGTAAGTACCATACCAATATTGAACATAATTATTAGAGTGAATTACACCGATGGTCCCTGTGGTTTGTCAAAATTTTGGATTTGGTCCCTAAAGTAAGCTAACTACGGTGATGGTCCCTAACTTTTTAAATAGCTTTCATCCATGGTCCTTCTATCTTAACGCCGTTTGTTAACTGTTGGAGTTATTTATGAGTACGAAAATCGACCGTTTACTTTGTGTCGGAAATTTCTTTCAGGAAGTGGTCGTATGAAAAGATTTTCACTTAATATATTTCTGTCGTAACGACATAATTTGGGGGAGTGAGATTAAGTTTATGAAAAGTTGCATGCGAACGATCCTCGAGATCGTGGTGTAGGGCATTGAAGTTTAAGGAGTGATGGGGGCAAGCGTACCCAATATGTTTCCAGGTGTTGTTTGATTAAATAGATAAAAGGCACGAAATGATTTATTTATTTCGTATGTCATGCATGAAGGCTATGAACTCACTAGGTCGTAAAGGAACCCATGTTTAAGAATAAATTAAGAAAGTAGTTTCAGGTTGTCGGTTGCTGTAGAATTCGATAGCTACATAAGAAGGCTGAGGCCGAAGACGTGAAACAGAAGGTTAGAAATTGATAGGACACCTTGTAGGGGTGTTAAGAGGATGGGAAGTGACATGTTGAATAAGCGTCCTATTTACAAGGTATGGAGGGATACGTAGAATGACGAGGTATGTAGTACAATCGAAGCGAGTGTGTAGACTTTATCAATCGGTAAGAAAAGTGTGGGGTCTTCGTAAGGGCCCGAATCGTAAAGAGCTAGTTAGAACGTTCGTGTTGGAATTAATTGAGAACTCGTGAGCTATAGTTCATCAGATTGGGAAAAGGGTACGTAGCGAGATAGACTCGGTTGTGGCATACGAGAGAATATGAAGGAAAGTGTGAAGTGTGTACGAAGGACTATGAGAGATTTGGTCCGCAGTGAGATGTTATGAGTGAGGAATGTACAATTATGTAATGTTATTAGTTGCCAAGTTAATGTATCACCTAGTATCGTAGTGAGTTGATGTTAGAGGGAAAGAAAGCATCCTATAGAAGCTTTTGGGATTTTCGGATGAGATGTTCGATCTATTAACCAGATTTTTTGAGCACATAGGGTGTAAGTTGACTTTTTAGTGTGTTATGTTCGGGATAGAAAGACAGAGTAGTGGTGTGAGGTTACCCAAAGGAGGAACCAAGTGTTTTTTTTGTTGCAAGAATCGCTAAGTAGATATATGTTGGGATCATTGAAAGTTTAAAGAGGATGAAGAGCGTGTTGGTTAAATTGTGTAATAGTAAATGCGAATCTCTAAAGAGCATGAATTGTTTCTTATGTGTGAAGGAATGATCCTAGAAGGAATCAGTTGGAAAGTTGGTTAAAGTTTATCGTATGGCATGATGATGTTTGTGGATCAAAATGGTAATGTAAGCATTAATAGATTGGAAATGTCATGATAGATGTATAAGCCTTTGATTGGTTGATTAAAATGTTATGGATTTGTTAAGTAATGACATTTAGTTGTTACTGTAGGATGTGTTGCATCCGACCGAGATTCTCACTAAGAATTGATAAGGGAGAACCGATATGTTAAAGTGAGAAGTTGATGATAATATGAAGGAATAAGTAATACTCAAATTATTTTGAAAATTTGGGAGTTGTTAGCTAAGAAATTAGTTTTAATTGATGGATTTTGTGAATGCCAGCCTAACGAGATGTTGATGCTAAGTTGTCAAATATGATAATTTTTGGTTAGTAGAAAGAAATGAGCCGAGTCTCGATTCGGGGTTATCTTTTGAAATGAGTTGATAATTATAATTGAAATGAGTTGGCCAAGTTGAAGTTGCTTGTGATAAAGAGAAGGATTGTTTTGTTTCGAGCGGTAAGGATCGGTGGTTAGCTTGCACTAGCCGAGAAAGACAGTTGAGCGCAGAAACTGATAATGAGGTCATAAATCAGATGAGGATACTTAGGGGGTGGTAAGCATTGAGATACTTATAACCTTTGTCCGCATGTTATAATTATAAGAGGGATTACGAGAGTTTGTGAGGAAGTGCTAGTGAGATTTAAGTCTTGATAATCAAGTTCGTCGGTTATTTTGGGGTGAATTCCGGGACGGAATTCTGTTAAGGAGGGGAGATTGTAATAACCCAAATTAAGTGTCTTAATTTAAATGGAGGTTAAAGGGGTGTATTGTATATTGTGCAAAGATTGAGGGTGAGAGTTGGAACTTGGGAAATTAATTCCCTCTAGTGTGCAGTTTTTTTAGTAAAGGAATTAGATATCATTTTAGGGTTAAGTGGGTGTGTGTGCTGTACATTGAGGGGTGCAGCAAAGAGAAGGCCAAGTAATCAATTAAATGAGTTTCTTGTGTGTGTGTTGAGTGTGTGACGCCGGCGAGAGAGAGAGACGCCGGCGAGGAGAGAGAGAGATGGCGAGGAGAGAGAGAGATGACGAGGAGAGAGAGAGAGAGACGACGAGAAGAGAGAGAGCCGGCGAGAGTGAAAGAGAAACAGTCGAGAGTGAGAGAGAGAGACAACCGGAGAGAGAGATACAACCGGAGAGAGAGATGCAGCCGGAGAGAGAGAGAGATACAGTCGAGAGGGAGAGAGACGACGAAGAGAGAGAGAGAGAGCCGAGAGAGAGAGAGAGATAGACGACGAGATAGAAAGAGGCAGCGGGATGGAGGCGCCGGCGGGAGAAAGAAGAAGGAAGAGACCGGTGGTCGCCGGCGGTGGCAGGCAGTGGTGGTCGCCGGAGGTGGTCGCCGGAGTTTTGGGCAGCAGTTTCCATTCCGTGAGGTTTTATTCCGGTAAGAAACCCTTCCGTTGCATTGCTCTCTTTTTCAAGTAATGTTAGATTGGTAAATTCCTTTTGTGCTCGGTTATGTAAAGTGGGAAAGCAAGTAAATGTGTTAATAGAGCTTTCCCATTTCATATTGTCAAGTTAAGCAATGTTATGGGAATACTTGGTTAGGGAGTCGTGTATCGGTTAATTAATAAAAGAAGAGGTTGTCGCCAAATTTTGTGTAGGATTAGAATAATGACGAAGAATGTGGGTTTTTTTGTTTTGAACCGTGGGTATCGGAAGTCGGTATGTTCCGAGAGTTGGCCCGTAACTCAAGTTTGGGCCGAATTGGGTATTGGGCCGAATTGAGTGTTGGGCCGAGAGAATTATTAAGTCCTTTTGGGCTTAGTTAATTATTAAAGTCTATAATTATATAATAAGAGTGTGATAGGCTAATTATTAATTTGGGCCATATTATTATTAACGCGATCCGGTTTTATTATTTAGAATCAAGTGTTATAATTTTATGTTGAGGACCTAGAGTCGGGTAAATTAATGGATCCGGTATAGTATGTCAATCGGATGGGTAAGCAAAGACCATTAATTATGACTTTTAGACTAGAAGGTAATCTACCAATTTATATAAGTTAGGGTTGAGTTCGGGATTTAACTCGAGTAATAATTGAACGGATTATGACGAACGCTATTAATATATAATAGGTGTTCCGCCTAGAGATCGGAAGTGTAAGTGAGGAGCTTTGGAGCAAGCTAGCCAGGTGAGTTTTTCTAACTAAGACACTTGATTTTACGTGTTTCCAAAGGAAAATGATTATATGAAAGTGCCTCGTTAATTTACATGAATTTTACATAAATGAAAGCTTTATGTTTTACTGATCAGGGTATGTTTATGAGCATGATTTATCTACAAGCTTTTACGAATGTTTTCCATGAAAAGTATTATTTTGCCATTAAAGGAGGATTGCCCTCAAGTGTGTGAAACCGCATGTTTTGTGAAATTGCCATGGCAGAGTCGGGTTGCACAGTGGAAGACTTATTGAGTTGCCGTACCCGGCTTTGTAGGGTGTTGTCGTACCCGGCTTTGTAGGGTGTTGCCGTACCCGGCTTTGTAGGGTGTTTACCATGGTCTTCTCCGTTGTGCATACCATTGTTGAGTACATGATTTGATACGTTACTGATTTGAAATGAACGTTTTTCTTTAAATGATTTGTGAACATGTTTTAGGGGGAACTCACTAGACTTCATGGTCTAACCCTCGCTTTTCAAAACCAAAACCCTTTTCAGGTAAGCGTTATATTGGAGGCTCAGGTAAATGAGTAAGCAACAAGATAGAGTACGGAAGCAGCTAGTGATAGTGCAGGTGCCTCTGGTAGAAGTTAGATTATTCTCAGTTGTGTATAGGTTGTTTCCGCCAACCTTAGTTTATGTATGATGTAATAAAATTTTTGGGACCCAGTTTTGTAAGTTTATGCTTAAATGCTATGTTTGTGCTATTGTACTTTTGGGCTGTTACAAATGGTATCAGAGCCATAGTTTAAGGGATTTAGGTGACCGGACGGGCCTAAACTTAAACTTGGGAGTAGAAATCACAACTGAGAATCAGGAAATGCGTTAGGAGGACACTATTATAAAGATAGGACTAATAGGGTACTGAGGACTGTCATGTAAGGTAAGTTTGAGATTTCACCTGGCCAGTGTAATTGCGAACTTACAGGTACACGTATGTGCTTAACCTACCTTATTAACCTACCCCGTGTTTATGTCGTGTTTCAGTACGTTAGAATGTCAACGAGATCTCTGAGGTGTAGACTGAGACCCCTTGTTGGGAAAGTTTCATGAGAAATCTTTATGAAGTGAATAATGTATACATCGTAGAGGCGAATCGTTGTTCAGAATGTTATGAATCGTATAGAGATAGACCTTCGTGGGTTCGAAGAGATAAAATGATTGATTTTGAGTAAGACTCTTGTTTCTAGAAATAGTGGGACGAGATCAGTTAGAATGGTAAGGAATAACAGTGTTAAAATTTTGGATGTATCAATAGAACCTTGAATTCTTAGTTGAGCTTTTCAAGGCAGTGTAGAGGAAATAAGATACCTATTGTGAAATGAAAGCATGTAAAAGTCGAAAATGAGATAGTGATTAAAACGAAATAGTATGAAGGGGGTAGAGTAAGTGAGATGTGGAAAGTGTGTTCAGCAAGCTGTTGCGTGACCGAGAGGGCGACCGTTGGTCGTAAGTAGAATGTCAAGGATAAGCTAAGCGAGTAAAGCAGTTGACCTTGTTAGAGTGAGTAGCCTTCAAATGCAAGTAGAGTCTCATGCATGGTGTCTTTTTATAACATGAAATTTTCACGATTTAAGTTAAATATGTAGAGATAAACTTTGATCAAAAATGAGTCAGAATGTGCACGCGTGCGTTTAAAGAAAAATGTGATTTCATTCACATGGCACCACGAAGTTTCGAGTTTTATGATTTATAAAGTATTTCGCTCTTTTCATGATGAGTTAAATTATTGCAAAAGTCAAGAAAACGATTGAATGCAAAACTTTTATAACCAAAGTGAGCAATGACATATTGGAGTTATTTATGAGTACGAAAATCGACCGTTTACTTTGTGTCGGAAATTTCTTTCAGGAAGTGGTCGTATGAAAAGATTTTCACTTAATATATTTCTGTCGTAACGACATAATTTGGGGGAGTGAGATTAAGTTTATGAAAAGTTGCATGCGAACGATCCTCGAGATCGTGGTGTAGGGCATTGAAGTTTAAGGAGTGATGGGGGCAAGCGTACCCAATATGTTTCCAGGTGTTGTTTGATTAAATAGATAAAAGGCACGAAATGATTTATTTATTTCGTATGTCATGCATGAAGGCTATGAACTCACTAGGTCGTAAAGGAACCCATGTTTAAGAATAAATTAAGAAAGTAGTTTCAGGTTGTCGGTTGCTGTAGAATTCGATAGCTACATAAGAAGGCTGAGGCCGAAGACGTGAAACAGAAGGTTAGAAATTGATAGGACACCTTGTAGGGGTGTTAAGAGGATGGGAAGTGACATGTTGAATAAGCGTCCTATTTACAAGGTATGGAGGGATACGTAGAATGACGAGGTATGTAGTACAATCGAAGCGAGTGTGTAGACTTTATCAATCGGTAAGAAAAGTGTGGGGTCTTCGTAAGGGCCCGAATCGTAAAGAGCTAGTTAGAACGTTCGTGTTGGAATTAATTGAGAACTCGTGAGCTATAGTTCATCAGATTGGGAAAAGGGTACGTAGCGAGATAGACTCGGTTGTGGCATACGAGAGAATATGAAGGAAAGTGTGAAGTGTGTACGAAGGACTATGAGAGATTTGGTCCGCAGTGAGATGTTATGAGTGAGGAATGTACAATTATGTAATGTTATTAGTTGCCAAGTTAATGTATCACCTAGTATCGTAGTGAGTTGATGTTAGAGGGAAAGAAAGCATCCTATAGAAGCTTTTGGGATTTTCGGATGAGATGTTCGATCTATTAACCAGATTTTTTGAGCACATAGGGTGTAAGTTGACTTTTTAGTGTGTTATGTTCGGGATAGAAAGACAGAGTAGTGGTGTGAGGTTACCCAAAGGAGGAACCAAGTGTTTTTTTGGTTGCAAGAATCGCTAAGTAGATATATGTTGGGATCATTGAAAGTTTAAAGAGGATGAAGAGCGTGTTCGTTAAATTGTGTAATAGTAAATGCGAATCTCTAAAGAGCATGAATTGTTTCTTATGTGTGAAGGAATGATCCTAGAAGGAATCAGTTGGAAAGTTGGTTAAAGTTTATCGTATGGCATGATGATGTTTGTGGATCAAAATGGTAATGTAAGCATTAATAGATTGGAAATGTCATGATAGATGTATAAGCCTTTGATTGGTTGATTAAAATGTTATGGATTTGTTAAGTAATGACATTTAGTTGTTACTGTAGGATGTGTTGCATCCGACCGAGATTCTCACTAAGAATTGATAAGGGAGAACCGATATGTTAAAGTGAGAAGTTGATGATAATATGAAGGAATAAGTAATACTCAAATTATTTTGAAAATTTGGGAGTTGTTAGCTAAGAAATTAGTTTTAATTGATGGATTTTGTGAATGCCAGCCTAACGAGATGTTGATGCTAAGTTGTCAAATATGATAATTTTTGGTTAGTAGAAAGAAATGAGCCGAGTCTCGATTCGGGGTTATCTTTTGAAATAAGTTGATAATTATAATTGAAATGAGTTGGCCAAGTTGAAGTTGCTTGTGATAAAGAGAAGGATTGTTTTGTTTCGAGCGGTAAGGATCGGTGGTTAGCTTGCACTAGCCGAGAAAGACAGTTGAGCGCGGAAACTGATAATGAGGTCATAAATCAGATGAGGATACTTAGGGGGTGGTAAGCATTGAGATACTTATAACCTTTGTCCGCATGTTATAATTATAAGAGGGATTACGAGAGTTCGTGAGGAAGTGCTAGTGAGATTTAAGTCTTGATAATCAAGTTCGTCGGTTATTTTGGGGTGAATTCCGGGACGGAATTCTGTTAAGGAGGGGAGATTGTAATAACCCAAATTAAGTGTTTTAATTTAAATGGAGGTTAAAGGGGTGTATTGTATATTGTGCAAAGATTGAGGGTGAGAGTTGGAACTTGGGAAATTAATTCCCTCTAGTGTGCAGTTTTTTTAGTAAAGGAATTAGATATCATTTTAGGGTTAAGTGGGTGTGTGTGCTGTACATTGAGGGGTGCAGCAAAGAGAAGGCCAAGTAATCAATTAAATGAGTTTCTTGTGTGTGTGTTGAGTGTGTGACGCCGGCGAGAGAGAGAGAGAGACGCCGGCGAGGAGAGAGAGAGATGGTGAGGAGAGAGAGAGATGACGAGGAGAGAGAGAGAGACGACGACGAGAAGAGAGAGAGCCGGCGAGAGTGAAAGAGAAACAGTCGAGAGTGAGAGAGAGAGACAACCGGAGAGAGAGATACAACCGGAGAGAGAGAGATGCAGCCGGAGAGAGAGAGAGAGATACAGTCGAGAGGGAGAGAGACGACGAAGAGAGAGAGAGAGAGAGAGAGATAGACGACGAGATAGAAAGAGGCAGCGGGATGGAGGCGCCGGCGGGAGAAAGAAGAAGGAAGAGACCGGTGGTCGCCGGCGGTGGCAGGCAGTGGTGGTCGCCGGAGGTGGTCGCCGGAGTTTTGGGCAGCAGTTTCCATTCCGTGAGGTTTTATTCCGGTAAGAAACCCTTCCGTTGCATTGCTCTCTTTTTCAAGTAATGTTAGATTGGTAAATTCCTTTTGTGCTCGGTTATGTAAAGTGGGAAAGCAAGTAAATGTGTTAATAGAGCTTTCCCATTTCATATTGTCAAGTTAAGCAATGTTATGGGAATACTTGGTTAGGGAGTCGTGTATCGGTTAATTAATAAAAGAAGAGGTTGTCGCCAAATTTTGTGTAGGATTAGAATAATGACGAAGAATGTGGGTTTTTTTGTTTTGAACCGTGGGTATCGGAAGTCGGTATGTTCCGAGAGTTGGCCCGTAACTCAAGTTTGGGCCGAATTGGGTATTGGGCCGAATTGGGTATTGGGCCGAATTGAGTGTTGGGCCGAGAGAATTATTAAGTCCTTTTGGGCTTAGTTAATTATTAAAGTCTATAATTATATAATAAGGGTGTGATAGGCTAATTATTAATTTGGGCCATATTATTATTAACGCGATCCGGTTTTATTATTTAGAATCAAGTGTTATAATTTTATGTTGAGGACCTAGAGTCGGGTAAATTAATGGATCCGGTATAGTATGTCAATCGGATGGGTAAGCAAAGACCATTAATTATGACTTTTAGACTAGAAGGTAATCTACCAATTTATATAAGTTAGGGTTGAGTTCGGGATTTAACTCGAGTAATAATTGAACGGATTATGACGAACGCTATTAATATATAATAGGTGTTCCGCCTAGAGATCGGAAGTGTAAGTGAGGAGCTTTGGAGCAAGCTAGCCAGGTGAGTTTTTCTAACTAAGATACTTGATTTTACGTGTTTCCAAAGGAAAATGATTATATGAAAGTGCCTCGTTAATTTACATGAATTTTACATAAATGAAAGCTTTATGTTTTACTGATCAGGGTATGTTTATGAGCATGATTTATCTACAAGCTTTTACGAATGTTTTCCATGAAAAGTATTATTTTGCCATTAAAGGAGGATTGCCCTCAAGTGTGTGAAACCGCATGTTTTGTGAAATTGCCATGGCAGAGTCGGGTTGCACAGTGGAAGACTTCTTGAGTTGCCGTACCCGGCTTTGTAGGGTGTTGTCGTACCCGGCTTTGTAGGGTGTTGCCGTACCCGGCTTTGTAGGGTGTTTACCATGGTCTTCTCCGCTGTGCATACCATTGTTGAGTACATGATTTGATACGTTACTGATTTGAAATGAACGTTTTTCTTTAAATGATTTGTGAACATGTTTTAGGGGGAACTCACTAGACTTCATGGTCTAACCCTCGCTTTTCAAAACCAAAACCCTTTTCAGGTAAGCGTTATATTGGAGGCTCAGGTAAATGAGTAAGCAACAAGATAGAGTACGGAAGCAGCTAGTGATAGTGCAGGTGCCTCTGGTAGAAGTTAGATTATTCTCAGTTGTGTATAGGTTGTTTCCGCCAACCTTAGTTTATGTATGATGTAATAAAATTTTTGGGACCCAGTTTTGTAAGTTTATGCTTAAATGCTATGTTTGTGCTATTGTACTTTTGGGCTGTTACAAATGGTATCAGAGCCATAGTTTAAGGGATTTAGGTGACCGGACGGGCCTAAACTTAAACTTGGGAGTAGAAATCACAACTGAGAATCAGGAAATGCGTTAGGAGGACACTATTATAAAGATAGGACTAATAGGGTACTGAGGACTGTCATGTAAGGTAAGTTTGAGATTTCACCTGGCCAGTGTAATTGCGAACTTACAGGTACACGTATGTGCTTAACCTACCTTATTAACCTACCCCGTGTTTATGTCGTGTTTCAGTACGTTAGAATGTCAACGAGATCTCTGAGGTGTAGACTGAGACCCCTTGTTGGGAAAGTTTCATGAGAAATCTTTATGAAGTGAATAATGTATACATCGTAGAGGCGAATCGTTGTTCAGAATGTTATGAATCGTATAGAGATAGACCTTCGTGGGTTCGAAGAGATAAAATGATTGATTTTGAGTAAGACTCTTGTTTCTAGAAATAGTGGGACGAGATCAGTTAGAATGGTAAGGAATAACAGTGTTAAAATTTTGGATGTATCAATAGAACCTTGAATTCTTAGTTGAGCTTTTCAAGGCAGTGTAGAGGAAATAAGATACCTATTGTGAAATGAAAGCATGTAAAAGTCGAAAATGAGATAGTGATTAAAACGAAATAGTATGAAGGGGGTAGAGTAAGTGAGATGTGGAAAGTGTGTTCAGCAAGCTGTTGCGTGACCGAGAGGGCGACCGTTGGTCGTAAGTAGAATGTCAAGGATAAGCTAAGCGAGTAAAGCAGTTGACCTTGTTAGAGTGAGTAGCCTTCAAATGCAAGTAGAGTCTCATGCATGGTGTCTTTTTATAACATGAAATTTTCACGATTTAAGTTAAATATGTAGAGATAAACTTTGATAATAAATGAGTCAGAATGTGCACGCGTGCGTTTAAAGAAAAATGTGATTTCATTCACATGGCACCACGAAGTTTCGAGTTTTATGATTTATAAAGTATTTCGCTCTTTTCATGATGAGTTAAATTATTGCAAAAGTCAAGAAAACGATTGAATGCAAAACTTTTATAACCAAAGTGAGCAATGACATATTGGAGTTATTTATGAGTACGAAAATCGACCGTTTACTTTGTGTCGGAAATTTCTTTCAGGAAGTGGTCGTATGAAAAGATTTTCACTTAATATATTTCTGTCGTAACGACATAATTTGGGGGAGTGAGATTAAGTTTATGAAAAGTTGCATGCGAACGATCCTCGAGATCGTGGTGTAGGGCATTGAAGTTTAAGGAGTGGTGGGGGCAAGCGTACCCAATATGTTTCCAGGTGTTGTTTGATTAAATAGATAAAAGGCACGAAATGATTTATTTATTTCGTATGTCATGCATGAAGGCTATGAACTCACTAGGTCGTAAAGGAACCCATGTTTAAGAATAAATTAAGAAAGTAGTTTCAGGTTGTCGGTTGCTGTAGAATTCGATAGCTACATAAGAAGGCTGAGGCCGAAGACGTTAAACAGAAGGTTAGAAATTGATAGGACACCTTGTAGGGGTGTTAAGAGGATGGGAAGTGACATGTTGAATAAGCGTCCTATTTACAAGGTATGGAGGGATACGTAGAATGACGAGGTATGTAGTACAATCGAAGCGAGTGTGTAGACTTTATCAATCGGTAAGAAAAGTGTGGGGTCTTCGTAAGGGCCCGAATCGTAAAGAGCTAGTTAGAACGTTCGTGTTGGAATTAATTGAGAACTCGTGAGCTATAGTTCATCAGATTGGGAAAAGGGTACGTAGCGAGATAGACTCGGTTGTGGCATACGAGAGAATATGAAGGAAAGTGTGAAGTGTGTACGAAGGACTATGAGAGATTTGGTCCGCAGTGAGATGTTATGAGTGAGGAATGTACAATTATGTAATGTTATTAGTTGCCAAGTTAATGTATCACCTAGTATCGTAGTGAGTTGATGTTAGAGGGAAAGAAAGCATCCTATAGAAGCTTTTGGGATTTTCGGATGAGATGTTCGATCTATTAACCAGATTTTTTGAGCACATAGGGTGTAAGTTGACTTTTTAGTGTGTTATGTTCGGGATAGAAAGACAGAGTAGTGGTGTGAGGTTACCCAAAGGAGGAACCAAGTGTTTTTTTGGTTGCAAGAATCGCTAAGTAGATATATGTTGGGATCATTGAAAGTTTAAAGAGGATGAAGAGCGTGTTGGTTAAATTGTGTAATAGTAAATGCGAATCTCTAAAGAGCATGAATTGTTTCTTATGTGTGAAGGAATGATCCTAGAAGGAATCAGTTGGAAAGTTGGTTAAAGTTTATCGTATGGCATGATGATGTTTGTGGATCAAAATGGTAATGTAAGCATTAATAGATTGGAAATGTCATGATAGATGTATAAGCCTTTGATTGGTTGATTAAAATGTTATGGATTTGTTAAGTAATGACATTTAGTTGTTACTGTAGGATGTGTTGCATCCGACCGAGATTCTCACTAAGAATTGATAAGGGAGAACCGATATGTTAAAGTGAGAAGTTGATGATAATATGAAGGAATAAGTAATACTCAAATTATTTTGAAAATTTGGGAGTTGTTAGCTAAGAAATTAGTTTTAATTGATGGATTTTGTGAATGCCAGCCTAACGAGATGTTGATGCTAAGTTGTCAAATATGATAATTTTTGGTTAGTAGAAAGAAATGAGTCGAGTCTCGATTCGGGGTTATCTTTTGAAATAAGTTGATAATTATAATTGAAATGAGTTGGCCAAGTTGAAGTTGCTTGTGATAAAGAGAAGGATTGTTTTGTTTCGAGCGGTAAGGATCGGTGGTTAGCTTGCACTAGCCGAGAAAGACAGTTGAGCGCGGAAACTGATAATGAGGTCATAAATCAGATGAGGATACTTAGGGGGTGGTAAGCATTGAGATACTTATAACCTTTGTCCGCATGTTATAATTATAAGAGGGATTACGAGAGTTCGTGAGGAAGTGCTAGTGAGATTTAAGTCTTGATAATCAAGTTCGTCGGTTATTTTGGGGTGAATTCCGGGACGGAATTCTGTTAAGGAGGGGAGATTGTAATAACCCAAATTAAGTGTTTTAATTTAAATGGAGGTTAAAGGGGTGTATTGTATATTGTGCAAAGATTGAGGGTGAGAGTTGGAACTTGGGAAATTAATTCCCTCTAGTGTGCAGTTTTTTTTAGTAAAGGAATTAGATATCATTTTAGGGTTAAGTGGGTGTGTGTGCTGTACATTGAGGGGTGCAGCAAAGAGAAGGCCAAGTAATCAATTAAATGAGTTTCTTGTGTGTGTGTTGAGTGTGTGACGCCGGCGAGAGAGAGAGAGACGCCGGCGAGGAGAGAGAGAGATGGCGAGGAGAGAGAGAGATGACGAGGAGAGAGAGAGAGAGACGACGAGAAGAGAGAGAGTCGGCGAGAGTGAAAGAGAAACAGTCGAGAGTGAGAGAGAGACAACCGGAGAGAGAGATACAACCGGAGAGAGAGAGAGATGCAGCCGGAGAGAGAGAGATACAGTCGAGAGGGAGAGAGACGACGAAGAGAGAGAGAGAGAGAGCCGAGAGAGAGAGAGAGAGATAGACGACGAGATAGAAAGAGGCAGCGGGATGGAGGCGCCGGCGGGAGAAAGAAGAAGGAAGAGACCGGTGGTCGCCGGCGGTGGCAGGCAGTGGTGGTCGCCGGAGGTGGTCGCCGGAGTTTTGGGCAGCAGTTTCCATTCCGTGAGGTTTTATTCCGGTAAGAAACCCTTCCGTTGCATTGCTCTCTTTTTCAAGTAATGTTAGATTGGTAAATTCCTTTTGTGCTCGGTTATGTAAAGTGGGAAAGCAAGTAAATGTGTTAATAGAGCTTTCCCATTTCATATTGTCAAGTTAAGCAATGTTATGGGAATACTTGGTTAGGGAGTCGTGTATCGGTTAATTAATAAAAGAAGAGGTTGTCGCCAAATTTTGTGTAGGATTAGAATAATGACGAAGAATGTGGGTTTTTTTGTTTTGAACCGTGGGTATCGGAAGTCGGTATGTTCCGAGAGTTGGCCCGTAACTCAAGTTTGGGCCGAATTGGGTATTGGGCCGAATTGAGTGTTGGGCCGAGAGAATTATTAAGTCCTTTTGGGCTTAGTTAATTATTAAAGTCTATAATTATATAATAAGGGTGTGATAGGCTAATTATTAATTTGGGCCATATTATTATTAACGCGATCCGGTTTTATTATTTAGAATCAAGTGTTATAATTTTATGTTGAGGACCTAGAGTCGGGTAAATTAATGGATCCGGTATAGTATGTCAATCGGATGGGTAAGCAAAGACCATTAATTATGACTTTTAGACTAGAAGGTAATCTACCAATTTAGATAAGTTAGGGTTGAGTTCGGGATTTAACTCGAGTAATAATTGAACGGATTATGACGAACGCTATTAATATATAATAGGTGTTCCGCCTAGAGATCGGAAGTGTAAGTGAGGAGCTTTGGAGCAAGCTAGCCAGGTGAGTTTTTCTAACTAAGATACTTGATTTTACGTGTTTCCAAAGGAAAATGATTATATGAAAGTGCCTCGTTAATTTACATGAATTTTACATAAATGAAAGCTTTATGTTTTACTGATCAGGGTATGTTTATGAGCATGATTTATCTACAAGCTTTTACGAATGTTTTCCATGAAAAGTATTATTTTGCCATTAAAGGAGGATTGCCCTCAAGTGTGTGAAACCGCATGTTTTGTGAAATTGCCATGGCAGAGTCGGGTTGCACAGTGGAAGACTTCTTGAGTTGTCGTACCCGGCTTTGTAGGGTGTTGCCGTACCCGGCTTTGTAGGGTGTTGCCGTACCCGGCTTTGTAGGGTGTTGCCGTTCCCGGCTTTGTAGGGTGTTGCCGTACCCGGCTTTGTAGGGTGTTGCCGTACCCGGCTTTGTAGGGTGTTTACCATGGTCTTCTCCGCTGAGCATACCATTGTTGAGTACATGATTTGATACGTTACTGATTTGAAATGAACGTTTTTCTTTAAATGATTTGTGAACATGTTTTAGGGGGAACTCACTAGACCTCATGGTCTAACCCTCGCTTTTCAAAACCAAAACCCTTTTCAGGTAAGCGTTATATTGGAGGCTCAGGTAAATGAGTAAGCAGCAAGATAGAGTACGGAAGCAGCTAGTGATAGTGCAGGTGCCTCTAGTAGAAGTTAGATTATTCTCAGTTGTGTATAGGTTGTTTCCGCCAACCTTAGTTTATGTATGATGTAATAAAATTTTTGGGACCCAGTTTTGTAAGTTTATGCTTAAATGCTATGTTTGTGCTATTGTACTTTTGGGCTGTTACAGGTAGGGGAGGTAATTTTGTTGGCTGAACCTGGACCAGTGACCCTCATGGACTGTGCGAATAAGTTGCAATTTTTTTCATTAAGCTCCAAGTAAACAACCCAAAATGTCTGTGCAAATAAGTCCGTTAAGCCATTAAGCCCAATAAGTCATAAGTAAACACCCCCTAAGTTTTCTTCAAAAAATCAAGCTCATTATGTGTACGGAACATTTGAATTTTGAGTTCCATCCTATCTCGCCGGAATTGGGAGGACGTCGTCGGGATAATTAAGGAAGTTGCTTGTTACTTAAAATACGAATTTTATAAGAAAACACAAATATCCTTGATTTATATAGTTTGTACAAATTAAAAGATTCTATTTGAATAATATTAGGCCATTGAAATGTTATCATTATATTATTGAAGTCATCACTTACACGAGTTGCTAACTTTCTGTTTAATCATGTTTCTCCTTGTGAAGTTTTGTAACAAATTACAATATATGATACGCAATGGTTTCCCTTCAATTTTTTTAATCAACATAGCTTTTTTTTATAAATACAATGCCATATAATAAATAATTTTCATATCCCTTAAATAATTAAATACATGAATTTGTAAATCAACCATCATTTTAGCATAATTTTTCTAACTCTACTAATGAGTAACATGTTTTTTTTTTTCCTGATAGGTAAAATTTCATAAGAAAAACATATATAGATAAAGACTTGAAATTATGGGGACCGATTTTATAGCTTTCTTGCTACTTTCTACATCATGTATTGCAGATGAAAATAAAAATCAGTTGTCCTAAAATTTTATGTTCCTTTTTATCCACCGATCAAAATAAACCACGTCATTAGAGAGAATATGAAAACAAACTAATTAATTGTATACTAAATCAAATAATGATGTGTCTTGTTTTGATTGGTGGAATAGAAAGGAAACATAGGATTTTATGACAAATGCTTTTTATTCATGTATCATCACCATTGTCGACCGTTAACCTCGATCGTCAAAATATAACTTAGCTAGTTCTTCTAATCTCAATAGATAACTAGTCATGACTAGACCCCACTTCGCCAAGACATTTTCTCATTTCCTCCCTGAGTTGGGGTTCCTCAGCACCACCACTGGTCCTTTTGAACCCCATACCGATCTGAGCCTGATGGTTGTCGCTATTAGGGTCTCTAGATAGATGGCGTATGTCGCAACCCTGGTGACGCATCCTAGAATTTTGTGGCACAACTGCAAAATCAACATCAGGGTTGTTGTTGGTTGGGAGCTGCATGATTGGAGAGCCTTGGAGCACCGAGTCAACTGCGGCTTGACATTGTTCCCAGTTACCTGACCATAGCAATCCGACTGAACCATATGTTGGATTAATGATCCTACCACAAGCCTCATGCAATAATGACCTAAATATATCTGTAATCATCAACAAAGACATAAATTAATCAAGGAGAAGTAAAAGACTACGCAATTTGTGTTAATTATACAAGTTAGTTGGAAGTTTTCAAACCCGCGAATTTAACTTAATTGTATGGCTACATGATGATAATTAAGCAAGGTAATTAAGGTGGTACCCGGACGGAGGTGGTCAGGACCGGCGTTGATTAGATTAAAGAGGCCAACACGACCGTAGAACTTGGCAAGGAAGAGAGTGGCGTTGGCTTGCGATTGGGGAGAGCTGATCCAACTTAGACATGGGCGAAGAATGCAATTGTCGTTGCATCCTTTGCGCAGAACCCTACAACCATTGCAACTCATTCTACTTAGATCATGGCCTCTATACACAAATCAAAGGACATGGGTATATATATATATATATATTTATATATTTAAAAGTACTTCCTCATATTTCTCTAAAAAGAAAAATAAAGCATTTCTTTAGCCTTGGTTTATTTATTTAACAAGTGTTTATAATTTTATGTTACTGAGAAATATTTATTTTTTACATTCCAAGCTATTATTTAAGGCATTTTAATCTTTTATAATGTTTTTGATTATCTAATGGTAGAAAACATAAGGGAATTTAATTAAAAAATCCAAAGTTTGATTTTGACTTACCAAAATACCCATTTTTTCAACTTTTGTCAAAATACCCATTTTCCCGCTATTGGTCCCGCTATCGCCGGATAGGGTATAAAATGAAAACTTTTTTCGTGCTATTGGTCCCGCTATCGCGGGATAGGGGTATAAAATAAAAATATTGATCCCGCTATTGGTCCCGCTATTTTCATTTTATACCCTATCCCGCGATCGTGGGACCAATAGCGGGAAAAATGGTTATTTTGGCAAAAGTTAAAAAAATGGGTATTTTGGTAAGTAAAAGTCAAACTTTGGGTATTTTAATTAATTTCCCAAAACATAAAGGTAGAAGTATTTCATAACTAAAACATTATAAAATTATTACATTATATAAATAAGTAATTTAATATGAATTCTAAACCGTTTGTTATAAATTTAAATTACTTTTTATCAGACAAAATTCGGACATCAAAATGAATATAATCAATGTTCTAAAAAAAACTCGTCGCACATCCGCCATGGCGCGCCATTACATCAAGGCTTATGTCTCACGTCACGTTAAGCCCATGACACGTCATGACTTAATGTGCAGTTTTCGTAATGCAATATTGAATTTTTTCTTTACGTTTTTAATGTCTTATTTGCCAGTTTTTTAATATATAATCTAATTTAACTTGTTTATTAATATTGACTCATTGAGCAATACTAGAAAACATATGTTTTTACATATAATATTATGAATGAAATAGAAATTTGACGCCATAAGTCACATATTGAAAACGTCATGACTTCGCTTTGACGTCTATGGCTTGAGGCTTGGCCTCGCCGCCACGCCACACCTTACGCCATTTAGAACCTTGATCATAATAAATATTTGTAATTACTGATAATAACTAAATTTGATTTGAGATTTTATTCAAATTTATTGTATATAAAATATAAAAAATAATATTATAGATGCATATACATATTTAAAGTGGGGTGGGGCACATGAAAATAAAAGTAAGAAATAGAAATAGAGAAGGTTGTTTCATGCGTGAGATCTTGCCCGTGGAAAACACGTGACACGATTTTCGCGTGTGGTTGGCCACATCACATGAAAAATATCCTCTTTTCTTTTTATGGATGTAAGAAATTTCAGTTTTTACTATTAAGGTAGCGTTTGTTTTTAAGAAAGAAAAAAAGTCATAGGCAGAGATGACTAAGTGAAGAAGGCCATGCAAGGTCCTCGCAACAGGAAGAGGCAGTTGTCATTTGTTAAAAGATACCGAGTCTGAAGTCTGATTTTTAAGAGATAGTGTTGAAGTCAGAAATCTGAATTAAAAAACTGTTTGTTTTCGTAAGCTGACCGAATATGTATAATTGTCTATTTTATCCCATAAAAAAAGCAAAAAAAGTGTGTGTTGACATGCATAATAAATAATATTACCCACATGTGTGTGTCGTAGGTGATATTCTCTATTTTTTATAATCATTTTCCAAAGATAAGAATCATTGATTATTAAACTTATTTACAAGAACAAGCTTCGATCGAAGAGCTGTTTTAATGTTAGACTTTTCCTTTTGTTTTTTGTACATCAAAAAACATTTGACATATTTATTCAACATTTTATCAAATATATTAGAATGGCTTATTATACTACCCTAGCTTTTTGATAAATCGGTTGGAGATGGTCTAACGTTAAACAAATGTTGGCTAATTTGCGGATGTCAACTCCCAAATCTCTCTTATCGATGTGTTTTTTAGTCAATCCAACCAATATTGTATAAAATATTTTGAGCGACGTTTAGGATGTTTGCAAGTCCAAGTTTTCCAGGTAGGTATAGAAAAGGAGCTGGTACTGGATAGGTGATGGATAGTCACTACATTAATTACCAATAGCGAAAATTATATGTATATATACATAGTTAGATTAATACGAAATCGTAACCAAATAAGCTAACATGAAAACGATTGAATCAAATGTGATTTACACTAAAATCACATGTAAAACCAGGTCGTCCACTCACCATTATTGAGCGTGTTCTGTAATCACTTGTAAAATCACATGCGATTTGCACATGTTTTTATTCTCTTATTTTGACCTTATTCTCGTTTGATCCTATATAGAGGGTTGGTCCTGGGGTTTCGGATGCCTAGGGCAAAAAGCTAACAAATAAAATCAACAAATTAAACAGAGAAAATTATATTATTCATTGCTAATTCTAAATCATTCAAGAGTTATACATAAAACATTCATAGATACATCCAAAATCTATACCCATCCGACCATCCCTTCACAAAATATACCAAGAAAACGCTCATCTTTTTTATAAAATATATCAAAAAAATGCATATCTCTTCACAAATATACCAAAATGCCCAAAAGATATGTCCATCCCACTAACAGGAATATACTAAAAGTTATGTCATTTGTATGTATGTGTTTCCTTTGTTTGGTTGATGGTGTACATGAAAGTCATTCGGTTGATGAAACTCTTAGTTTAGATTAAGCGTAGCTTTATTATTACAAACAACGTAACTTTTATCATATTTATGTTAGTGGGATCAACTTATATTTTAGGAATTTCTTTGGTATATTTCTAAAAAGATTGAGCTTTTTTTGATATATTTAGTGAAAGAATGAGCGTTTTTTATATATTTTATGAAAAAATGAGTATAATTTTTTTATTTATCCATTTATGTTTTAGGCATAACTTTTGAATGTATATGAATTAGTAATAGAAATGACACAAAATTTCTCTATTTAATTGGTTCATTTTACTCTTTTGTCGGTGAAAAGAATAGTAAATTTTTTGTTCAAAAAAGTTTCAGATTTATTTTCAAAATTTAGTTCATTATTTTGTTTATTAAAAAAAGTTTATTTATTTGTTCAAAAATAAGTTCAAGATTTTATTTGGTAAAAAAAACTTAGGAAAAAAGTTTAAAGATTTATGTGTTAATTTTTTAGAGAAAAGTGTAAAGATTTATTTCTTATAAAAATTCAAGGACTTAGATATTCAAAATCATACAGTTTGTGGGGTTTTTTAGATTTTTATAAATTTGTATAGCATTAACCTGTTTTTACAGGTCACAGGGATTTATTTAACCAGTTTTAGAAAGTTTAAGGGTTTTTTCATTCAAAAAAATAGTTTAAGAACTTAACCATTCAAAATCAGATAGCTCGTTGTTTTTTTAGACTTTTCCCTAAAAATATGCATTTTAGTCGATTAAAATCATACTTATGTGCCTGAAATACAACACTCCACGATTGAGTTAATATCAGATTTCACAAAAAAAACTAGTTGAAACTAAGAGTGTGTCATGTGCGTGAGTAGTCTTAGTGAGTAACGCTTAAGGCAGGTCGATTCATGAGCGATTACCCATTGGTGAGAGAACACTGAGCGGAATCAATGTTCAAATCAAGTGAAATGGTAGTTCGCAAATATTGTTTTCAGAATTTAAATTTATTAACTTTAAGATTACACGTGCACAAAATAAAATAAATACAATAATGTAAAAAATTATAAAATACTGTTATATTTGGAAAAAAAAACTAATCATCTTGATAAAATAAAAAATGAAGAATATTAATTTATATTGGGTATTAATCACATTTTTTATATCTTTTACCTTTTAAATTAGTATAAAAATAGAAAAACGTAAAGTTGAAATTAAATACCACAAAAAAAATTCTACTTGTCTTGTTTTAATGGGAAATAAGTAGTGAGTTGTTTTCTTTACCTGGTATAGGATCAGAATATATGAACGTAATATGACAAGAAGATAACAAAATCACTCTTAGTGTGGTGGTAGAACGCTCATTCTCTAACTACGAGGTCTCTGGTTTGAATCTTAGGTGTGTTATAGTGGATAAATAAACTAACAAATATACCTTGGGTTTGGGCCATTGGTGCCCATGGTCGTCGCCCTCGTGGCCATGTCGTAGGCCGACCCTACCTCTGTGTGTAACTGTATTGCGGTTTAGAAAACTTCCAAACTGAGCGGTTCGGAAGCAAGTAACCGAATCGGTCAAACCAAACCACAAAAGGCGGTCTGATCTGACCGGTTTGGACGGTTTAGACCTATTATAGACTATAAACTAAAAGGAACATGACGTTTATATCTAAAATAAAATTTCTATCAATATAGCACTATTAAAAAATTGTATATCGAATTATAAATAAATGTCTCTGTAAAACTAAAAAGACATTGACCAAATGAAAAAAGTTAAACTAATCCACCAACATCAAAACAATTTCCTTTTTACCAACATTCAAAAGGTCCATGACATCAATGTTTGTCTAACTTAACGAGTCGGGCTCCATGACATCAATGTTCGACTTGACTCGCTCAAAAACTCGATTAAACCTTTTCTTTGCAAATATAGAAATGAAAACTAAAAAAATAATGTCTTTGACGAATTTTTTTTAAGCGGGCCATAAAAGTAAAGGCTACAATATGAAATATAAATACAAATTAATACATGTATATTTTTTACAGTATGTTCGGTCCAAGCCGCTCAAGAAAATGTTCAAACCGCAGATTAGACTAGGCCGAACGGGTTGGCTATTTTCAGCTTGGACCAGACCGCCAGACCGCTCAAACCACCAAAAACGGTTCGATAACTTGTTCGACCGCTTTGAGCGAAACACCCCTAATATCAATGCTCTAAATAAAATTTTATAAAAGTATATTAAAAGGGGTAAATATGTTATTTAGTTTCGGTTCATATCTTTAACTGCTAAGCAATCCCAATTAAAGTCGGATTTGATTTTATTTTCTAAATAAATGACTTCAACTTGATTTAATCACATTTTTTACAAAATAAAAAATAAAAATCAGATATCTTCAGAGTTATAGGATGAAGGATCCTTACATCTTATTCTTTCCATCAATCTCATGCGATTATACTAGAGTTGACAACGGGGTTGGCCGGTTGGGGATACTGGATCCTTTCCCCATCCCCGTCAGGGAACAAAATTCCTTCCCCACCGGGGAATCAAAGATTTACCCTGTTCACAGTTTTTTTATATATATAATATCTTTATAAATGTCAATTTCACGTTTAAACAACATATTATTCTAAACTTTAATTAACCAAATTTGAATAGGTGCATTTGTAGAATAGTAGTTCAAAAATAAATATATTAATCACACTACTTTATAATAGGATCCCCGGTCAAATCATCAAGTTTAGGTATTGGATTCCCCATCAGGGATTAAGGTTTTGGGCATCCCTAGATTATACCCATATCATATTCTATACTTTCTTGTTATGGATATATTATCACATGTGATAACACCATTATTACATTAGGGGGGTGTTTGGGATTGCGTTTCAAAGGAGATTTTCTGCTTATTGCGTTTCCAGGACGCTGATGAGTGTTTGGATTTACCAAAAAAATTGCTTATCACGTTTCCAGAAAGCAAATAAGCAGTTTTTTGAGAAGTAGATCCAAACTGACTTTTCTGGAACGGAGATAAGTTATAAGCAAATAAGTATAAGTTAAAAATATAAGCACTCCCAAACACCCCCTAGATGTAGATCCAGAAACATTATGGTCAATAACACGAGTTTTTAATTTCATATTTGATATTATCACATATAGTATTGATGATATCGTATATGATCACTAATATTGTATTCATATATTCGACTCGCTCATACTATAACTCGGATTAAATTTTATCCACTTCTTTAAGTCAAAATTTGTAAAAGAATTAATTATGTGACATATGATCGGAGAAGTTAGCCAAGTGGGTCGGGGGGCTACGTTTGACATTACAACAAGTTGTGAAGCACCAACCATGTAACCATATTTACTATCTTATGGGCCTGCTAGGCCCAATACCATACGTGAACAAGAATACAAGATACAAAATAACGTTAACATAACTTCATTTTATTGATTGTTTACTTTTCTTATTTGGTCTCGTCTTTATATAAACAAGAGATGCTTGAACGATAATAAATACATAACATTTTAATCTACAATTTCACATTTATGTACATTCATTAATAAATTAATGTAATCTTTTGGCAACAACGTAATAATTGATTGCAACAAAATTTTACACTACAAAGCTATAAGATTTTTGAGAATAACGTTCTTGAAGTCTTGAATTTGATAAAAAGCTGAACAACTAAACCGTTGAACTACACAAATCGCCTATAGCACACCATAAAGCATGGTTTAGAACTCTCATGGTGCATTTGCGGTTTGTATTTTTATCAAACCGCACCTTACATTATATATATGTACGTATTTTTAATTTTATATCTTACATACATATATATATATGTATATATAGAATAATTGAAATATTTATGTAATATGTAATTGGGATTCTTATTAATGAAGATTTAATCTTGTAATATTGGATTGTAGGAGTAAAGTGTGTTAGGTACAAACCGCATAAACTGCATAAACCCCACCTCACCGTATAGTATTTCAAGGTGCGATTTTTTGTTGTTTCAAGTATATACGGTACGGTTTACGATTTGGGAAAATGATCAAACCACATATACTATGTGGTTTGTGGTTTTACCCCAAATCGCACCAAACCACACCAGAACACCCCTAATCAGGGTAGAGGAGGGCCACACAAGATCTTACCCAGGGTCAAAAATATTAGGGGCCTAATTCTTTTTATGTATGATTGTAATCCAAAAAATTAGTATATAAAACCAACACAAATATTTTTAGAAAATAATAAGGGCCACAAGAATTTAGTGGATAACAAGTGTCCAAATGTATTAACTAATTACATTATGAATGAAAAAAAATACATAGATATTCGTTATATGTTGTAATTATTGTCTCTCTAGTTTTTTTTTTATTATGTACCAAGATCAAATGTCATTGGCTATTGCTATATGTATATCTTTGATTGACTTAGTGCCTCAACTCTGAATAACAACATTAAGCTCTTGTGCTTGCTATTACTTTTTGTTGGTTATTTTTATCTACTTTTGTTTCTATTGGCTATTGTTATGGGAAATTGACTCAAATAGGCTAAACCAGCTCATAAATTGGTCTCCTAACCATTACTCTTCCTATTTTGCAGAAATGTCACTGCGTCCACAATCCGTACATCCGTAACATTACGGACCGAGTAATGACAAAAAAAACCAAGATTTCGGCACACATCCACAATATTGCAGATGTGCCACATGTTTGCACCTGGTGAAACCTTACATCGATCGTGGTTAGACTTGTCAGGTCTGTAATGGTCAGACGGCAGGTCCGTAACCTACAAGTCCACCATTGTTGCCATTGTTGATATACCTTTTTTAACCCCCCCCCCCCCCCCACCTACCATCTTAACTCCCTTTCTTTCTTCATTTTTTATAAACACGCATAATACCCCCACAACATTATAAAAAATTTCTCATTTTCATACACGTGCTTTGCTTCCGAGTAAACTTCACGCATCTTCCGCAAGTCAATACACTACACTCTTGATTATTTTGTTGCCAAGAACCCCCACCCAAAATACGTAACTTGATTTTATCAGGTAAAGAACTCGTTGTGAAGAAAACACAGCTTGAAACGAATAAAAACGAGATAAATCGTTGATTGAAAAATTGGTTCCAAAGTTGGTGCTCTTCAACATTCATCGTTGTTATTCTTATTGTTAGTCCCAGATGGCTTAACAAGTATTGTAGAAAGGGGGGGGGGTTGAATACAATACTCAAAATTTTCACAATTTTAATTCTATTATTGAAAAACTTTTCAACAAGAATTACACATAGAAACTAAAGACTGTTGCGGAAAAGAACAGATAAACTATTCTAACAATCTTTCACAAAGTATACTAAACAAAACAACTTAGAACACTTAGAAAAAAGCTATAAAGTTCTTAAGCAAAATGGAGAATTCTTGCACTGAGAGAGATTTCCAAAAAGCGTGGTTTACATGGGAGCCTCTTCTTCCTTTTATAGTGAGATGAGCATTAAATGCTTGGGACACATGTCATCAGAAGATTTGCTTGTAGCTTTTGACTTCTGAAAAGTTGATATGTCTTTATCACCTTTTCATTGGTACTAGGAAGAATACCCATCCTGAAAGGGACTTTAACTGAAAATGGATAAAAGGACAAATAGTCACTTTTACCTGCCAAAGGATATTGTCCCATATTAAATGATCTTCTTGATGTGTCTTTCAAGACAATCACACCGATGATGTTCCACCGATACACTTGACTTGAATCTTGAAACAATCTTCAAAGAAAACCATTCAAACAAAGATCCCACCGATTTGAGCATCTTCATCGGTGGGATGCTTCTGGCCGACGTGAGGAGAGTCGGTGGGGAGAGTGTCCATCGATGTGTGGGAACACCATCGGTGGACCATGACTTGTTTGATTGTTGAGAAGACAATTCTTACTTCCACAATGAGAATGTCTTCAAGCTTGGTTTCGATTGATCTTCGACTTCACCGAACATTTGCTATTTTGTACAAGTCATTTTAAAGAACCATGCTAAAATATTCTAAGTAAGATATAGGGGGAAAACATCGGTGAGTCAATTTCAAATCTTGGTGACCCAACACTTATACACAAATTTCACTGAATGAAATTGTACCAACACCTTCAATTTATTCAACTACTGAGGTTGTACAATGCATAACTATCGTGGGAAAAAAACAGTGCATAACCGCAAGCAAAGCGTACGTGAAAACGTGAAAACCCCTACTTGTCATGTAAATTGTGGATCCAGTGTCGCAATTACGGAGCTAGGTCCGCAATTGCGGATGAGGGAGTGCGGACCCGACAAATGTCAATTGCGGAACTGCCAGATGTCTTCACTAGTCATTTTAGGGTTTCACCGGGTGACATGTGGCACATCCACAATATTACGAATGTGCCATTGCGGATGTGTGCCGAAATCTTGATTTTGTTGTCGTTTACTTGGGTCCGTAGTATTACGAACGTAAAGATTGCAGAGGTAGTGATATTTCTGCAAGCTGATACGAGGTTTTCACACCCCGAGAATCTTACCGCAAGTGTACGGGTCGAAGTCAAGTAATAGTACTTAGAGAAGTACGAGTATCGAATCACGTGGAACTAGGAACTAAATATCACAATTACTATAATTGCTATTAACTGAACTATCGAAAATTGAGAGGTTGGTATTAAACTACTAATTGCAGAAAATAAAACAAACACAAGACAGACAATGAACAGCTTTGGAATTCAGATAGAGAAAACAGTTGAGGGATGGAAATCCTTAGGTTTTCACATATGAACATCAGACTTAAAACAAATACCAGTTATTCCTATCAATGAATACCCAATCTTTATCTAATCATTGTTCTTTTTCAAGCTACAACGATTTTATTTGCAAAGCATGGTTCTTTTTCAAGCAACCGTGATTTCTATTTTGAAAACATAAGTTTTATCTTTCGATCTCAACATATAGGGTTCAAAACGCATTAAGCTTAAGATTCAAACGGGACTAAGATTTACTCGGTATATCTCTATCATTTCTTACCTTAGGCATGCAATTCCTAATTCTATTTCTCAATTACTTCTCTCGAACATAAATTGAAAACAATAAAACAATTGTAAGGTAGCTAATCTCACAAAAGCATTAAACACCAAATTGCATTCATTCATTAAAATAGGAAAACTGATAAAGGTCTCAGGTCATCTGTTTACAAGCTTAAACCACATTCATTCCAACCCCCAACATGAACCGGTTAGTTCATGTCGGTGGTGGATTCAAACACAATAGAAAAAGATGGAAACAAGTATGTAGACATGATAATCGTGGTAACTGTAAATGGAATGGTTACTCCCTTCTATCGTGCTCGTCTCTACTTCGCGTGATGAACGTGTATCTGATCCTCCCTCTATCGTCGCTCCAACGGGTGTCACTCGGCTCTGAAAATCGCCCCTGGAACTGCTCTGGCCGTCGTGTGTGAGTTGCGTTTTCGAATAATGACCTAAAACCTGAATTAAAATACTGAAAATCGCGAAACAGTGGGTTACGCCACTTGCCACGCGACTTGTAAGTCGTGTGGTAAGTCGCACGTGTCATTTTGGCTATGTGGGTCGTCGTTTGGTTCGCGGTTCGGGTCCTGGTTCGGTCGTGGGTCTTGGGCTTGGCTCTTGGGCTTTCGTTGGCTTCGTTTTGGACTCGATTTGGGCTCTTTTTAGCTTCTTTTCTCGATGATTGCCGCCTCTTAGATAACCTGTATAATTCACTAGATAAACCGTAAAATACACGCCTTTTTACTTGAACACAAGTCAATCTCATAGGTTTGAGAACTGAAAATAACGCCAGAAAGTGGCGTTATCAATAACCCCAAACCGAGCGTTGCTTGTCCCCAAGCAAATTAGCGATAAAAATAGAATAAAAGCACACAGTGAACTAATAATGACTGCACAATTCCCAATCGGTACCAAGTGATGCATCGGTGATTTCCCCTACCCGTGAATATCTATCTCACTCTCGCCTTATCTCTATTTTGTTTGATCTATGACTTTCCATTGAGAGTTGAACTCGTGACTGTTCCGATTACATTAAGGTTAAACTAGGGCCGAACATACTAGGGAAAACATTTCGCCTCGACCCTACCTCACGGGATACTCTCTTTGCACTCGAACCTAGGTTATCGCACATGTTGTCATGTTATGGAGGTTATGTACAAGAATACGCAATAATTTCATGACAACTAACATGAAAGACGCACAAGTGTCCAAAAGAATGATCTCAGAAGGAATCAAGTAGCAAGACAGGGAATATCAGTAGAGGTATTCGTAGACTCTAATCACGTTTTCCAAAAGATCATCCAGGTCTTTACAAGGGTTATAACGGGGCTAAGGTTAAGGCTAAGAAACGAAGGGTAAAAAGGATCAAAAATCCTTGGCGTGTCAATCATTGGCAATTATGAACTTTCTCCTCCACTTTCTATCACTTGGCCCTATTTGTTACTCTTGGAGTCACTTTGACTCACTTATTATGCAGCTCTAAGTGCTATCTAAGTACTGTATTTATTCTTTTTTTTTGGGACTTCATTGGTCCTCTTTTCTATTTCTTGGGTTACATTGACCCAATTTATTCTCATGACTGGCCTGTTCTATTCTTTTCTGCTCTGTCTTTCGTAGTTCATCACTGCCTTTGATTTACACGCTTTCGGATAAGGGTTGGCTAAGGCTTTTGGCTAAGGTTTAATGGTGGGTTTAGAAAGAATTAAGGTGCGTGTTTGGCTGCAAAAGGGCTATGGATACACACAAAAGGGGTAAAAGGAAACGATAGTTAAAAACAGGTTAAACAAAACACACAATGCCTGGAATCATATCTTAAGGTTCACACGATGTGGTCTACTATACCCTCACCTAATATCCCGATGGTCGTCTTTGCTACTCAATGCAATAATGTAGCGAGATCATTCTACATTCACGACAAGGAATTCAAAAAAAGTGTATAAGAATTAGGTGTATGAATCCCTCGAAATGAAAAACGTCTTTTAGGCTCAAAACTCACTTATCGGGTGGTCTCCACTAATATCCCTAGTCATGTCCTTTCCCGGTCCTTCCCTAACGGTCACGTCACTATCACAAGGTTCTTCCCACAATGGTTGGTCTCAATCATTCAAAACGAAAAAATTTAGCTATTATGATCTAGACACTCAGAAGTGCAGGAAATCTACGTGCATAACTTGGGCCCGATTGGGCAACCCCAAACCTTACCCACACATTGTCCCCAATGTGCAAGTAAAGTCGTAGGTGATGCGAATCGAATCATTGTGCAGTTATTACAGTTATCAAAAGGACGGGCAAGGCATTACATAGCAAGCCAAAGAAATCCCAAATATTCTAATATGGGCACCCCAAACCTAGGCCGTGGCCTAGGTTTGCCAAATAAAAGCCAACCCCAAACCTCGGTAAAACCGAGGTTTGCACAGGGATAAAAGTGAGCGTGTAGAGATGTGAAAGATGAGGCACCCCAAACCTAGGTGAAACTTAGGTTTGTTGCATCTCGTTTAACTAACACTAACAAACATCTTACACCACTCGTTATTATGCAAAGTTTAGAGCGTACCAGTTTTGCTCGGATGAAGGAGGATTCTTGAAAGGTTGAGCATCAATCGGAGGAGATAGGGAGAACATGCAAAACAAAGGAAATCAAAGCACAAAACACACGACGAAAAAAACATGAAAATGAAACACAAAAAGCAAGAAAGGAATAAAAATTGCACGAAAAACGAACCGGTCACGAGGGACTCCCGCGGTTTAGCCCGCGACTTGCAAGTCGCGTGGCAAACCGCGTAACCTACTGTTTCAGAAAACAAACAGAGGGTCCCGCGGCTTGCTGCGCGGTATGCAAACCGCGTGGCAAGTCGCGTATGTCCCTGTTCCAGCTATTTTTGATTTTTCAATTTTTTGATTTTTATGGTTTTTTCGGAAACAAAAACACTCTCAAACTAAAAATAATAAAAGAAATGCAAACCTTGGTGGGTTGCCTCCCACCCAACGCCGTATTTAAAGTCGTGGCACGACTGTGTGGTTTTCAGTTTGGCTCAGTATCCGCGGAACTATATCGTCTACACTTACGGTTCTTCGCGGATCCTTCCCTCTCTACTCGACCTCGCTCCTTCTCGAACATTTTGAAGATGACCTTCTCGCCACCAACTATGAAGGTGATCTCTCCTTCCTCCATGTCTATTAAGGCTCGGCTCGTGGCTAGGAATGATCGTCCCAATATCAACGGGACCTCTTCGTCTTCGTCTTCGTCTATGTCTATCACTACGAAGTCTACCGGAAAGTAAAACTTACCGACCTTGACGAGCACATCTTCTATCACTCCGTAAGGATATCTGATCGATCTATCCGCGAGCTTCAGCGTCATGTACGTTGGGCTTACTTCTCCCAATCCGAGTTTCCTGAAAATAAAAAGAGGCATTAAATTAATACTCGCCCCTAAATCACATAAAACTTTATTAAAAGAAAGATCCCCAATTTGAATAGGGATAGAGAAACTCCCTGGATCTTTAAGCTTCGGGGGAAGCTTATTCTGAAAAATCGCGCTGCACTCTTCAGTGAGTGCAACGGTGGCCTGGTGATCGATCGCCCTCTTCTTAGATAAAATCTCCTTCATGAATTTCATGTAAGAGGGCATATGTGCCAAGGCGTCTGCAAAAGGGATGTTAATAGTTAGTTTTTTAAATACATCAATAAATTTTGAAAAATTAACATCATCCTTATTCGCCTTCAGTCTATTCGGGTATGGCACTCTTGGAATTTCCGGTTTGACCGGTGGTTGCTCTTTTTTCGTCTTTTCACTCTTCTTGCTTTCTTCCTCCCTCGGGATCTCTTTCCTCATACGCTCTTCATCAGCCTCCAATGCATCCATGTCAATGATCTCCACATCATTCTCGACTTCCTTTGGTAACGGCTCTCGTGTAGAGTCTCTAGTCAGCTCTTTACCACTTCTCAGGTATATGGCGTTACACTCCTCTCTCGGTTTCCTTTCAGCCATACTCGGGAATGCTCCGGGAGGTCGGTTTTGTAGGGCTTCAGAAATCTGCCCCACTTGCCTCTCGAGAATCTTGATTGAGGCTGTATTTTGATCAGTTGCAGCTTTCACCGTGTTGATCGTGCTTGCTAATCCCTCGACCGTGCTGTCCATTTTCGACATGAACTTCATCATCATGTCTTCGAGTCCCTGCTTCTTCTCCATCGATGGTCCTTCATTCCTTTGGTAAAAACTTGGAGGACGATAAACATTATTAGTATTGGAAGAATTTGAAGAGTTAGAAAAATTACCTGGCTGTTGACCGGGTTGACTCCACGAGAAATTTGGGTGCTTTTTCCACCCTTCGTTATATGTGTTGGAGAACGGGTCGTTCCTCGGCTGATGATTCCGGTTTTGCATATATTGAACTTGTTCAGGTTCTCCCGAATTCCCTCCTTTCAGTCGGTCCGTGATAAAAGCTAGTTGAGCTTTGAGTTCCTTCAGCTCATCCGATTCCCGAACACTCGCTACCCGTGCAACAGAAGATCGTGGTGTGGAATAGCTATGCTCGGCTAGGTTCTCGATCAAGTCAACCGCTTCTTCATACGTCTTGTTCATGAGAGCTCCACCCGCTGCGGCCGTGATGTCATTCTTAAATTGTTGGTGAAGGCCTCCGAAGAACGTTTGGATTATCACCCAACCGTGTAATCCATGATGCGGGCACTTCTTCAACATATCTTTATATCGCTCCCATGCCTCGTATAAGGTCTCTTGATCCCATTGCGCAAAGTGCATGATGTCGGCCATCAACTGAGCGGTTCTTCCCGGTGGAAAGAATTTCTGGAGGAACGCGGCTTTCAGGTCTGCCCATGTGGTGATAAGATCTGATGGGAGGCCCTCTATCCAAATTTCAGCTCTACCTTCTAGGGAGAAGCTGAAAAGTCTTAGCTTGATCGTGTTCTCTTCCATCCCGTTGATCTTGAACGTATTGCAGATCCGTTCAAATGCCCGTAGATGCGCGTGGGGATCTTCAGTCGGTGCTCCCCCGAACTGGTTCTGTTGTACCATGACGATGGTACTCGGCTTGATCTCAAAGTAATTAGCCGCGGTGGTTGGTGCTTGAATGCCTATGCGTGCTGCTGCCACATTCGGGTCGGCAAATGACCGCATAGGACGTCTCGCTTCGTCGCCCATTTCGGTCTTGTAAAGAAACCAATTAGTACCTGAAGAGGAAGTAGGCGAAATCAGTAATCCAGAAATTGAAGGTGATCAAATAAAATAACAGAAATAAAAATAAACAAATGCTCAATCTAATAGCGCTTATAGATGGTAGTGCTATTAGCTACAACTAGTTCCCCGGCAACGGCGCCAAAAACTTGATACGAGGTTTTCACACCCCGAGAATCTTACCGCAAGTGTACGGGTCGAAGTCAAGTAATAGTACTTAGATAAGTACGAGTATCGAATCACGGGGAACTAGGAACTAAATATCACAATTACTATAATTGCTATTAACTGAACTATCGAAAATTGAGAGGCTGGTATTAAACTACTAATTGCAGAAAATAAAACAAACACAAGACAGACAATGAACAGCTTTGGAATTCAGATAGAGAAAACAGTTGAGGGTTGGAAATCCTTAGGTTTTCACATATGAACATCAGACTTAAAACAAATACCAGTTATTCCTATCAATGAATACCCAATCTTTATCTAATCATTGTTCTTTTTCAAGCTACAACGATTTTATTTGCAAAGCATGGTTCTTTTTCAAGCAACCGTGATTTCTATTTTGAAAACATAAGTTTTATCTTTCGATCTCAACATATAGGGTTCAAAACGCATTAAGCTTAAGATTCAAACGGGACTAAGATTTACTTCGTATATCTCTATCCTTTCTTACCTTAGGCATGCAATTCCTAATTCTATTTCTCAATTACTTCTCTCGAACATAAATTGAAAGCAATAAAACAATTGTAAGGTAGCTAATCTCACAAAAGCATTAAACACCAAATTGCATTCATTCATTAAAATAGGAAAACTGATAAAGGTCTCGGGTCATCTGTTTACAAGCTTAAACCACATTCATTCCAACCCCCAACATGAACCGGTTAGTTCATGTCGGTGGTGGATTCAAACATAATAGAAAAGGATGGAAACAAGTATGTAGACATGATAATCGTGGTAACTGTAAATGGAATGGTTACTCCCTTCTATCGTGCTCGTCTCTACTTCGCGTGATGAACGTGTATCTGATCCTCCCTCTATCGTCGCTCCAACGGGTGTCACTCGGCTCTGAAAATCGCCCCCGGAACTGCTCTGGCCGTCGTGTGTGAGTTGCGTTTCGAATAATGACCTAAAACCCGAATTAAAATACTGAAAATCGCAAAACAGTGGGTTACGCCACTTGCCACGCGACTTGTAAGTCGCGTGGTAAGTCGCGCGTGTCATTTTGGCTGCGTGGGTCGTCGTTTGGTTCGCGGTTCGGGTCCTGGTTCGGTCGTGGGTCTTGGGCTTGGCTCTTGGGCTTTCGTTGGCTTCGTTTTGGACTCGATTTGGGCTCTTTTTAGCTTCTTTTCTCGATGATTGCCGCCTCTTAGATAACCTGTATAATTCACTAGATAAACCGTAAAATACACGCCTTTTTACTTGAACACAAGCCAATCTCATAGGTTTGAGAACTGAAAATAACGCCAGAAAGTGGCGTTATCACAAGCTAGGGAGGGAATTGGTTACGAGACCAACTTAAGAGTGTGTTTAGGCTATTTGAGTCAATTTCCCCTATTGTTATTTCTTTATCTTGTCTAATTCGTATTTATAATTTAGGATTACAAAATTATGCAGGTTTTTCATACATTCTTCACCTCAAGTTACCAAATAAGGAATATGTGCATAGGCGGACCTAGTTCATTAGATAGCCACCACTACATTCCTTCATCGTAAGTTAAAAGAAGTTAAGTTCATGAAAGGTATTGGACGAACCTAGTTCATTAGACTCATTAAAGTTTCGAGGAGATATATGACATAGTGCTGAAAGTTTTGGGAATCATTTATTGAAGTTACATTTTTTGTCCTTTTGACTAGCAAAATCGACAATTAATTGAATTTTATATTAAATTGTAGCCATTATAAGATTTGTAAACAAGAAGACATGTTTTAGTTAAGACATTGATATTTGTTCTGAATCATGAGACACCGAATATATATATATATATATATAATTTGTAAATTAATGATGGTTATGTGTGAGTCGATTTCTAGGATGGTGATCTCATGACTCCTTAGGTCACGGAAAGAAATCTGGTGAAACTAAAATCCATCAAAGTATTTGAAATTTGAAGGAATTGGAATGAAATTCAATAGAGTTTGATCACACGTCTGGTTAGAAGTAGTTGGAATGGAATCTCTCAAAGAATTGGGATATTCGTGTTTGATTGACATGATGTAGTTTTGGAATTAGAATGCACTGGTGGTGATGGTGGCGACAGTGGTGAAGTTGGTGATGGCTACGGTGGCGACGGTTGTGATGGTAAAGGCATTGGAGTGAGGGTGTTGGTGATTCATATAGTAGACTAGGTTTTTTTTGGATAGTTTTATCTTTTTGAAGAATAGGTATAAATACGATTGAATTTCATCACATATGGGATGGAGTGATGAAATCCAGAGTGGTGGAATTTATGGAATTCAATTCCTGCAGCAAGTGGGAAACTTCTCTTATGAGTAGAACACCATGTTGTCCTTATGAGCGTGAGCAAAGGATGCCAGCGAATCTACTACTTTGTTCCATTTCTAGACCAAACAATTGAATGAAATGAGACTTACCTAGGATCGTATTGAACTAAGCTAGTTGTTTGTCTAGTATTTGATAAGATTAATAGTTTAGGAACTACTTAAACAAGTTGTTTATATAATATTTGGTAAGTTGGACTTAATATGTTAAATAATTTAAAATGCAAATTGCTCATCAACAAATGATGTTTAAAGTATTTTATATAGTACAATAGTTATTTATATCATTAATTAAATATTTAAATAATTTGATGTGTTTTGTTGTGAAGGTCTCGCTTGTTTGTTGTGAAGGATTGTCTAGGTATCGTCTCTCCCCAAGCTAGTATCACAACAAACGTGACATAATAAGTTTTTGTTATGTTATCTTCTGTTTTATGACTTGTCTTCACGAAAGTACCTTTATTGATACTCATTATGAGCAAGAGTTTGTGGAACTTTTTAAATAAATAATGAATGTATTTCTTTATGACAAAATATTTTTAATTAGGTGAGAAGAACACATAAACAAATCTTGAAATCTATGGTTTATGATTTGGTAGTTGTTGTTTGATGAGACAGAGGTTGAGTTTACATATAGTTTGACTTTTCTAATTATAGTCTTGTGTCTTTAATTTAATAAAACTGTTTTAATTAAATAAAAAAATAAAATAAATAGAGAAGGGGAGCAGCCCTTATATTGAAATTTGAAAAAAGACAGCAAAAGAGTCAACTTGATTCCACATCCAAATTGCTATCAAACAAACCACCCTCCTCTCAATCTGATTTATTTTAACCTTTTCCATTTCCATTTCCATTTTCATTTTCATTTTTATTTTCATTTTCATTTTCATTTTATTAAATATTAAATAAATAAATAGATAGATAGGTACAAAAATACTACCAGAAAACGAGACTCCTCGTCCTGCTCTCCAACCCTAACAAACACTCCAAACACTAAAAGTTGCAAAACCATTAATTATCACTCCACTTTTTGTTCTCTCTCTCTCTCTCTCTTTTTTCTTTTTTAATTAATTAATTAATTATTACTTTTTTATACATATTTCTATAATTACTGATTATTATAGTTCTAGAAAGACAAAAAGGAAAACAATATTACTTTTCTTGTTTTAAATTAATATTTTAATTGGATATCTTTTAGAAAAATAAGTTTCCAATTTCCGCACTCATAAACTCGTTGTGTACCTCATCTTCATCTACTTCCCTCATTTTCATGGAAGATGTTGATTTCCATGGAAAAAATATTGAATCGATCTTTATAATTATGATATCAAGCTTTTTGACATAGAAATTTATATTCTTCGACTTTGTAATCACATATCTTTAAAGCGGAACACAACAAATAAGTCGTAGCAACATTTGATTATTTTTTCGTGCATAAACGTTATTGGTCAACAATAAAATGAGGTTGTCGGTAGCTAAGTTAGTTTTAATAATGTGACACCCTTAAAAATAAGAGAAAATTTAAATTGTTAAAAGGAATAAAATAAAAATGGATTTACTATATTTTGCCAAAAAGTGGACTAAACGAAACGTTTACAAAAATAGGAAATGGATGGTAGCTAACAACCTTCTAATTTGAATCAATTATAGACTTAGATTACAATCGGGTGTCGTTACAATTACCATAAAGTTCTATTATTCGATATGCCAAGTACCCCAAAAACGGCAACCCAAAAGTACCTCTACCCGACACTCAACCCTCCACTTGGGCATTGTTTGGCAAAAAAAAAATTAGCTTATTTTTGGGGTACATGTTTGGATGACCATAAGCTAGCTTTTTGAAAAGCTACTTGGAGTAGCTTATGGGCAGCTTTTTGTAAATATTCCAATTATGCTCTCATTAATACTAATTATTATTTATTAATTAATTTTTTTAATATGTCCTTTTTGGTCATTTAAATGCTTATAAGCTACTTTTTGCCAAACGTGATTTTTTCATCAGCTAGCTTATAAGTCATAAACTAGTTTATCAGCTAGTTTGACAAACATAGCCTTGATCTTTCGAAGCCTTACCACCTAAACATCTTGATATAAATGACATCTAAGAAAAAAAAACTTTAGACTTAACGCCTACTAAGTTCAAACATTTTAAACACAAGATATAAGACATTAATCGGAAACACACTACTTAACGAAAGACTTTTTACCTACAAACTTTTCACTGGGAAATATGTCGCTAAAGAGTGATTTGTCACAAAACCGTCACAAAAGTTGGTGGGTAAATTTTGTTGTAGGTAATGCAAATCAGTACAGATTACCCAAGGATTCCCTAGGTGATCCATGGGTATTTTCTTGAAAAACATTGGATTCTACCGAACCATTGGTATTTTCTAGTGGTCCTTGGGTAATCACCGACATAAATTTCTCTAGGTAAATTTTGTGGATAAAAGTCATTTGTTTTGTAGTGATATATATAATCTTTATCAAAGGCAACTATTTCGAGTATTCTATTTTCAATACTATGAAGTCAAAGTACATCTTGCGATGACGGGGGCTGGATACCCAATTTTTCATTGACAGTGATGAAACACAAAAGTAAGTCATATATCAATGTTGATGTGCCCCACTACGTATTCGTGGTCGTGAAGTTCAACCTTAAACGGTCTATATCTTGAGAATTTTGATGATCCTAGATATACTCGTTCGCTAGAAAATGCACCATAAAGTCAATGTTCAACTCTTATGTCTATGAATCCATTGTATTACAGTCTAATATTCAATAACATTTAGAAATATTAAACCATACCTATTGTAATCTTTGAAAATTGCGTTAAATACTTCACAATACGTAATAAATGAGAGGGAGTGAAGAGAATTGAAGGAGGAAAAGTGTAGGTGAGAAATGACAGTGAAAGCCGAAAAAATTAATCAAAGATTTTGGGTGTTACGGATGAACGATTTCAAACTACCATATGTGATGATAGGTTGTTCACGGGCATGGGTTCGAATCCAGTGCTTACCAATTTACTTGGTATTTCATCTTTTGATTTCCGGCTTGTTATATTTATAAAAAAAAATTGGAATAAAAAGCCATAAGAAGACTCAAACACGGAACATTGCATAGCAATGAACCAACCAATAGACCATTAACATTTTATGAGAATATTTATAATTTCTTTATAGTTAGTGGTGTCACAGTTGAAAAAATTCATAGGTTCGTCTCTAAGAACATTTATATATGATGAGATGAATACGAATGTGTTAGTGAAGGATGGTTGAGATATATAGCCAAACAAGCTCACAACATATATGTGCCCATGATCCATACTTCAGAACCCACCCAAACAAACCTAATTAACCAACCATATATCCATGCCTCTATTAGAGTCATACCATTTCTCAAGACCATGCCAATCCGAGTCTCGTAAGAAACTTAATTCTACGTTGTGATCCAAGCTGCTTCAACGAAAATAAATAGGGAAATAATCACACTTTGGTATTTAAATTGTTTTTAAATAGTTTAGAAGCAATTTAATGATTGAATGAGTTGCTAATGATCGTGACATGCGTACTCTCAGTTAATACAAACATGTATGTAACTTAACCATGACGTACTTCTTGTGAAGATCGACATATATGCATTACTTCTTATTGATCCAAATTAGGTTTAAGATTATAACTTTAAACTTTGTTGTGCATTTAAGAATATGTAAAACAAAAATACCTTAACAACTAATTTATATAGTTGCAGCATGCATTAATGAAGAAACTTTGAATGTGTGTAGGAAACCCTCATTGAAGACATGCATGTGTAAGTGTTAGTGGTCACTTGGGTTTAGGTTTCAGTTGTAACATTATTTTTTGCTAAAATATAGTTTTTAAAATAAATAAACATATTTTGTCAAAAAATAAATAAATAAAAGGGTTGATCATAAGTTAGTATTTGGGAGTTGGTGGAATAAAAATAAATAGGTGGGTGGCATTGGGACAGGAATAAATTAGGGAGGGATGGGGGTGACGTACCCCGAATAACACGGAAGAATGTGTTGTGTTGAATGCTGCTACTACCCACCATTTAATTTAATTTCATTGCATTATTAATTTAATTTAATTTCATTGCATTATTAATTTCATTTACCCCTTCTATTTTCAACTACAAACCTTTTTTTTTTCTTCAAGTTAGTAACAAAAATTCAAATTGAAACACCAAATACATGGTTTAATATCCAAGTGGATTGAGAGGATATATTTAATGGATTATTGAGCATATATATATATATATATATATATGAATAGTTTCATTTGCAAACCATTTTTATATTGCAAACCGTGCAACCATCGATTTCATTGGATAAGTTGATAAAATTGACTCATGAAATTGTTTAATTTGATAAAATTGTTTCATATCATTCTTTTCTTGATGAAATTGTTTCATGTAGTTGTGTTTTTCATGTAAAAATGAGAAAGTTTCATTAGACTGAGAAAAATACATGAAACAGCTTCACTAGAATGGAAAAATGCATGAAACTACATAAAAAACACAAATATATGAAACAATTTCATCAAGAAAAAAATTATATAAAACAATTTCATCAAATTAAACAACTTCATGAACCAATTTCATTAACTTAACCAATGAAATCGACTGTTTGCACAATTTGCAAAATAAAAATGGTTTGCATTTGATCTCTCTCCTATATATATATATATATATATATATATATATATATATATATAGGGTGCGTTTCATTTACAAACCAAATAGATTGTACAAACTTTGCAAACCACTATATTAGGAAACAACAGATATATTTATGGTAATTATTATGATTCATTAATAATGATTGTGATATATATGGAATATGATAACGTTCATTAATTATGATCATGACTTTAGATTAGAAAATATAATAAAATCAGATATTGATTAGAGCTGATGAACGGCTAAGATTGGTTTGCAGGGTTTGTACAATCTATTTGGTTTGTAATGGAAACGGACCCTATATATATTTGAGTCCAAATCTTTGAAGTCGCAAAATTTAGAGTACAAAAGTATTTACAGGCTATGTACCCCCCCTTCCAAGGCATTGATCTTTAGTATCCATATTTTCACCTAAATGGCAATTCGCTTTTCTGGAACTCCACCATTCATGCATACTAAAACCACATATATATACACAAGTCAACAAAACTCAAATCAATATTTATTATATATACCTTTTATTTATAATATTCAACATTTCACATTTTTACTTTTAACTTTTTCTACATCACTTTTTTTTGGTAAAAACGTGATTCCTATCATTTTTTTTTAAGAAATTTGATTTAATTACCAAATTGGATTAACTACGTGTCTTGAATTATTTTATATACAAAAAGTATTAGTTTATCCACTTGCACAAAGGATTATTATTTAGTTTTTCACAAAATAGGCATTATAGTATTCAACTGCAGAAAAGTAGTGCGGACTAATTAACATTTTATTGGATCTTCTTAAAGGACGCGTTTGGGGAAAATGAAAGAATCGTTTTAAAAAATCACTTTTTGTTAATAAATTTTAATTGAAAATTAAAGATTGAATTTATGGGAAATGAACAAAAGACAGATGACTTCACATGGGGATGTTGTACAAATAAGATTTAAAGATTTTAGGGTACGAGAAAAGACAAATGAAAGTATCGTGTTTTGACCTTTTAGGGTAAAATAAAGGTGTCCCTTAATATCTGTCGGAAAAGAAACATCCCAAAACCTAAAATACCCACCATAACTTTTTCTGATCAAACCTTCCAAACCTCATCACCCAAATCCATTTCATTTTCTACTAAATCTTTAATTTCTTTTCTCTTTAATTAATCTCTATAATATATTATTATTATTATTATTCAACTCTTAATTACATTATCTTGATTCTTCTTATGCAAATTTCCCTCTTTTTCTTGTGTTTCTTTTTAAGATTTAAAAGAGAAATAACATTGAAAATGTTGCTCTCCTTCAACAAGGCTTTCTGGGTTCAAATATAATTATCAAAATTTAGCTTTCTTCTACAGATATAACATCATTTTAGTTTTCTACCAAGGGTTCAAATCCAAGCACTGCCAAAGTCCTTGTGACATGGAGGTTCACCTCTAGGCCATTCATGGTCAAGGTTATAAAAAAAACATCAATTTACTTTCAAAGTAATTCATATTTTTTTCTTTCATCTTAGCTATAAGATATATTGAGAAATTGTTATTGATAGTTATTATAATTAACAAATAGAAATGTTGCAATATTTTATAGCTTATGTATTAGTTTTACAAATCTTTTAGAGCTAAAAAATAGCTTTGTTGAGATGTGACATAACTCCAACACGAATTTGGCAATTAATGGTGTTTTTCATCATATAATGATGAAGCTCAATGGGGCAGGTGGGGACTGAATTTGATGACAAATCTTGTCAAAATTAATTAGCCATGATTGAATTCTTTGTAGGTGTGTCGTGTTTAGATACTGTCAAAGTTGAATGGGCCAACAGCCAGCAAAAAACCAAAAATCACACAAATATTAGAGTAATAACAACAATGATAATTACAGATTGAAGCAAGCAGAAGTAAAATATATATAATGGAGGTGTTGTACTATATGAATTTCAAATCTCAAATGGTATATACATGATGATCGGCCATTGTTGTTGATCTACCAACCAAAAAAAGGAAGCATTTTTAATTGCCTTAGATAAGATAATACCAAAATACCCACGGTTTAGCCCCTAACATTACAAAATTCATCCATATAATATCACAAAAATAGTGGGAAAAACGTGGGTATTTTGGATAATTTACTAATAATAACTATTAGTAATAAATTAAAGAAAACACACATAATTAAAGAAAGAGAGGGGTTGAAGGTAAACTAACAGATCCAAATTAGGGTTTTTAGTTGTGAAGAGGATCTGGGCAACTGGGAACTTTTCTTTTGTTTTCTTGAAAACCCTTGTCTTTTAAAACGGTGGTGGTGGTGGTGGTGGTGGTTGAAGAATCTTTTGTAAATCTGCCGTTGAAGAATCTTTTGTAAAGCTCCGATCTTTTGATCTCATCTGCATCTTTTGCTGCAGATAATGATGATGATGGTGGTGGTGGTGGTGGTGTTCTTATTGCAGTAACTCTGCAACAATGGCTATTCAAAGCCCATATTTGAAGTAGCAAGAAGATGATGAGCAACACCACCATTGAAGAGTACACCGTGGATCTCCTCCTCCTTGTGCCGGGAAATGACATGGTGGTTGAGAACCCACATAAAGTAATTCAACAACTGATATTCCACACCCTTTTCTTTTCTCCGGTGACACTAATGGTTTAATTTATTGGCCGCCGGCTCTTACTCTTTTTTTCTTATAATACCCCTTTCAGCATCTCTCTCTCTCTCTCTCTATCTCAAGCACACATATACACACACCATTTCTCTTATTTCTATATCGACGGTTAAATATGATGGGATCTCAAGAAAAGACTTGTGAGAGACTGAGAGTTGAGAGGGAGAGGGAGAGGGAGAGAGAGAGAGAGAGAGATGGTAAAAGGAAGTTAATTTTCATGCAACCTGGACCCCAGTTGTATAGAAGAACAAAATGATGACAGACCACATCACACTTTTTAGTGATATTGAACAATATTATTATTAGAGTAAACTACGATTTTCGTCCCTGTGATTTGATGGTTATAACGGTTTTTGTCCCTGTGGTTTAAAAACTACTTTTTTCATCCTTGTGGTTTTTAATTGCTTCCATTTTCGTCCTTATAGCTAACACCGTTAAAGTAAACCATTAAGAGTCCAAAAAGCTGATTTGAAAAATTACATATTTAATCCTTGTGATATGTAAAGTTTTAAATATTTATCCTTTGAATGTCAACAAATTTGGCAATGTATTTTTCTTTTTTTTCTTTCTTTATTATATTTTATAACCATATATATACATATATAACAAATATATATATTTAATTTAAATATCAAACAAATTTGATTAATTAATAAAAACTAAAGTTTAAATTAAAATATGAAATAGTGAGAGTAAAGTGCAATTAATAAAAACAACTAGTTGGTATAAAATAAAACTAATTTTTTTTCTCTAATCATATTAAACTTTTTTTTAAACGGAAAAAACAGACACTAAAATTAAAAAAAGAAGGATACAAACAAGGCCAAGGCAAACACATCACCAAAAGAAAAATGACCAAAGCTTGAAACACAACAACGAGACAAGCAAGATCCAGAGAGCAAAACCTCATACAAACTATTAATTTTAAACGATTTGATTATAAAACTGAAAAAAATTCATTTATTTATCAATAACTTTAATTTAATAATTTCTTTTATGATTAACAATAAATGATATCCTTTTTTTAAGTTAAATAAAAATTAATAGAAAAGTATAACTAATATAATAAATGAAAATTTTAAGGGACTTTTACCAAACGCTTACTAGTTAAGTGCTTACCGGAAAAATTAAAACACTATCACTCACTTACCGAGTAAATTTAGTCCACCAAAAAGGTAACGTATCTAACAATTTACCCAGTAAACGCTAATCGTGGTAAGAGTCGTCACACTTCACGGTCTCACTCGGGTAGGACTCTCGGTCTTTGCCTTCGCTCGTATCGAGTAAAATTATTGGTCCTTGCCATATTCATGCGGTAAATTAATGTTACTTGGTAAGCGCTTACCCAGGTAAGCGTTTGGTAAATGTTAGTCCCAGATGGCTTAACAAGTATTGTAGAAGGGGGGGGGGGGGGGGTTGAATACAATACTCAAAATTTTCACAATTTTAATTATATTATTGAAAAACTTTCAACAAGAATTACACATAGAAATCTAAAGACTGTTGCGGAAAAGAACAGATAAACTATTCTAACAATCTTTCACAAAGTATACTAAACAAAACAACTTAGAACACTTAGAACAAAGCTATAAAGTTCTTAAGCAAAATGGAGAATTCTTACATTGAGAGAGATTTCCAGAAAGCGTAGTTTGCATGGGAGCTTCTACCACCTTTTATAGTGAGATGAGCATTAAATGCAAAGGACACTTGTCATAAGAAGATTGGATAGAAGGTGTAGTACTCTGAAAAGTTGATGTTTCTATATCACCTTTTTCCTTGGAACCAGGAAGAATGCACACGCTGATTTAGACGTTATCTAAAAGTGGATAAAGCGCCAAAAGGTCACTTTTACCAACCACTAGATATTTGCCAAAAATAGAAGATTTTCTTGATGTGTTTTCCAAGACAATTTTACCGATGATGTTCCATCGATATGATTGACTTGGATCTTGTAACTTTCTTCAAAGAGAACCATCCAGAGAGAAGAACATAGATCCCACCGATTTTGAGCATCCTCATCGGTGGGATACTTTTGGCCGACGTGAGGAGAGTCGGTGGGGAGAGTGTCCACCGATGTGTGGGAACATCATCGATGGACCATGACTTGTTTGATTGTTGAGAAGACAATTCTTAATTCCACAATGAGAATGTCTTCAAGCTTGGTTTCGGTTGATCTTCGAATTCACCGAACATTTGCTATTTTGTACAAGTCATTTTAAAGAACCATGCTAAAATATTCTAAGTAAGATATAGGAAAAACATTGATGAGTCAATTTCAAATCTTGGTGACCCAACAGTAAACGACCCCTAAATTAAAATTATTGTAAGTAAATGGTATCTTTTTTTTCAAAGTTTTAAGTTAAAATATCCTAAAATTAATAGTTTTTTATTTCTTGATTTAGTTAAGAGTTTTATTATTTTAAATGTTCAAATGAAGAAGTTTAATAGAATTCGAGAGAAAAATTATTTTATTTTATACCAACTGGACTTTATTTCCATTATTCCATATTTTCATTTAAAGTTTACTTTTAATTTATATAATCAAATTTATTTAATATTTAAATTAAAACATACACATATGTATATATATGTTATATGTGTATATATGTAGAAAATATGTAATAGAGAAAGAAAAAGTAAAAATAATACAATCAATCAATATATATATTAAAAGAGAAAACCAAAGATGATGAGGTGACATCTTCTAAGCATGATAAGACCATTTTTGATTTTTTCTAAGATTTTTGATTTTTCATATATTTGATTTGATAAAGACTTTTCCGTCCCTATACTACAAAGATGAAGTTCATTGAGTTAGGGTTGTTTTGGTAATTTTTAAAACTTTAACCTCCTAATCTTTTCATCTTCATTTCAAAAGTGAAACCTCCAAATCTTTTCAACTTCACTCTTGAATTTGAAAAACTCAAAAACCCTTCCATTTTGTATCATGATTTGTTTATCACTATAGATCTTCATCTTCCTCTCCATATCACTTTATGTATGATTCATATCACCAATCATGCAGTGTTCTTCAACAAGATCATTTTTCAGGTAAACACTTTTTCTCCCTCTCTGACACTTGATTTTTTTCTATCATTTCATAAACTATTATTGTTCAACAAAATTGTATTTCAGGTTTACTTTGAGAATATTAATCCAGGTTCTATTTCTTATTGATCCAAATCCTTTCAACTTCACTCTTGAATTTGAAAAACTCAAAAACCCTTCCATTTTGTATCATGATTTGTTCATCACTATAGATCTTCATCTTCCTCTCCATATCACTTTATGTATGATTCATATCACCAATCATGCATTGTTCTTCAACAAGATCATTTTTCCGGTAAACACTTTTCTCCCTCTCCGTCACTTGATTTTTTTCTATCATTTCATAAACTATTATTGTTCAACAAAATTGTATTTCAGGTTTACTTTGAGAATATTAATCCAGGTTCTATTTCTTATTGACTTTTGTTGTGATTTTAGGTTCATTTTTACATTTATCTTCTTATTTTTTCTTAATTTTTTTCAATGGAAACAGAGGTTTGTTTATGGCAATGGTTTTGAAGTTTTGATGCCAACGATGGTTCAATAATCAAATCATGCATGTATGTATTACAATCTATGACACAACCACAACAAACTTCAATATGTTATTTTTAATGGTTATTTTTATTTTTTCAGGTTTATTTCGAGAAGACTAATCTGAGTATACATTTTTTTTATTTTTGTTGGGATTTTAGAGTTTTTTTTCGTTTACTAATCATTTTAACTATGATTAAAATTAATATTTTTTTTATTTACACACTTAAATATAATAATATGTATATCTTTATTTATATAACAATAAAATAAAATAAGAAATTGATTATATAATGTATATAAATAAAAATAAGATGAACATAATCACTAATCATGTGAATGTAACAACTTTTAATGTATACATAAAAAAATCTTTATTGTCATCAATATACATAAATGAAATACATATAATAACTTACTAGAATATAACTTATCACTTATTATTATTTACATAATACTTCTATCTATGTATCTATATAAAGGACAATAATCCAAAAAAAATGTGATATTATGAGAGAGCTTGAAACATTAGTTATTATTTTCTCTAAAATTTTGAGTTTTTTTAAACAAAAATATATCATTAAATAAATGAACATTTCATTTACTTTTTACAAGTTACATGTGAAATCTTATTATATACATATATAGATTAATCAATATATAGGCTGATTTATATAACAAGTATATATCTACATCTATATAAAGGAAAATCATCAAGAGATGATGTGACACATCCTAATACTTAGAATGCTTTCTCCATTTTTTTAGTGTGAAAAACAAACCGGTTTCCCATAAAGCATTGTCATCATGAACCTCCTTATTGGGATATTCCACACAATATTCATTTAAAAGTATAATGTATAATTTAATAGAAATAATATTTTTCTTTGTTTTTATTAATTCTTTTAAGTGATGTCGATTCCGGTAAATAATAAATCTTATTACCTCTAAAACACAAGTTGTGATAGTGGCAAGTAGGGTTGTATTGTCATTGACGCAGTGTCAACTGTGAGTCCAAGACGTAATTACGTGCAAATTCGTTGGAAACGTTAAAAAATGGGAGGGGGTGGTTGGAAGTTGTTGATTTATCTAAGTATAAAAATAGATTAATGCTTTAAATAGAGAACAAATCGGTGATCTTTCTCAAAACCAAAAATGAAGAACACATATAAAAAGATTAAATTAGAACAACCAAACATATAAAATTAGAAATGATAACTTACTACAAACATTGATATATAAATTCTTTCGGTTTCATTTTTTAATTTAAGTTGAAATCAAACAAAGTTTTTTTGCAAAAAAAAAAGTTTATTAATGTGAGCCAACACTATGACTTGCCACAAAAGAATGATCTCCTCATTTCATTTACACATTTCATTTACACATTTCATTCTTTCAAACTTCTCCTTCTAACCAATGTGAGATAGCCAAATCAGATCACATTTCAAGATTTGATTAATACTAAAATCACAATATGTCACTTCATTATCTTTTGGGTATTCCTTTAATATATATATTGAAGCTGTTTTAATCCTTCCATAAAAAATGAGAGGTATTATATCGGATTATAATTCATTTTTATATATAGTTATATAATAAATTGGTAAATCAACGTCTTTGTGGTAACTAAATCTATATACATCAAATTTGGTTAAGAGAACAACCAAGAATTATCGTATAAAATACAACCAATAATGATGACTTGACATTATATAAAAGTTATTACTGATACATATGAAACTATTCGTAACAACACATTGTTATCAATATATGAAAATGAAGCACTTATCGAAATACATTCTTCATTTTAAAGTGTATCTTATTAATAATCAAATAAAGAATTACGTTTTATGCTAACTACGACAATTGTTTCTTTAAAAAACTTATTAGTATCGTGCAATGCACGAGACCCATACTAGTGTATATAAATACCAAGTTTATAGTTACTAATGTAATAAATGAAATTGAAAGGAGAAATATTTAAAAGTTTACATACCACAAGGGCTAAATGTGTAATTTCTCAAATAAGTTTTTTGTACTTTTTAACTGTTTAACTTAATGGTGTTAGCTATAAGAACGAAAATGGAAGCAATTGAAAAGCACAAGGATGAAAAAGGCAGTTTAAAACCACAGAGACGAAAACTGTTATAACCATCAAACCACAGGGACGAAAATCGTAGTTTACTATTATTATTATTATTATTATTATTATTATTATTATTATTATTATTATTATTATTATTATTATATTTTTATTTTTTTTATTTTTAAACTAGATGATAAATAGGTTGCTACAAACTTACAATTGGAAGAACGTAACAAAGAAGCTCATCAAACTTATTAATATACTAGTTTATAAGTAAGGCCATCCGTACCTCATGGAGGAATCTTTCAAATATTCCAGCTCCATATCAGCGTCACATCAGATTTTCTCTCATTTCTCACTCAATCCCTAAACACCCGTACCCCATTCCCTCAAACCCTTTTGTCACCTCATTTATTTTAATTCTTTTATTTATACATTTAATTATTTAACAAAATAAAAATATTTATATATTTTTTAATAAATAAAAATAAGATAAATAATAAAAATAAAAATTCATACCATTCATTAAAAATAAAAATTACAAAATACAAAACACTACCAATTATGAAATTTTTGAATTTGCTTTTTTCTCGCTAAAGTAACCCTCAAAGCGTTTCCCGTAAGGTGATCATGCGGGGTCATGAAAAACTCGAAGTCTTTCTCAAATCGTTTTGAGCGTTCGATTTCGAGTTCTTGTTCCAACCTATGTCGTTCGAGTTTTGAGCGTTCGATTTCGAGATCGAGTTTTTTCATTTTGTATTCCATTGTATCATCAATCTTGTCGTTGAACGTCGTCAACAACTGAGTAACACTTTCGTCCGTATTCGCCCCGGACGTATTACTCGTTGATGATTTTTTTGCCTTGTTTCTCCCGATGGGTCGTTGAATTTGCTCGTCATCGTCATCATCAGAAGGTTGGGTACATTTTGAACCTCGCGATGAAGTTGTCGTCATCGTTGGAACGACTCCCCATTTTGGACATTTTTTAGGACGTCCCAAGCTTGTTCGTGAGTGAAAGCAACTTTATGGCGTGCTAGATACCGTTCGTGTGCCGTTCGGGATATATCGGCCTCACTCATCCCGCTTGATCTATTATTGAGCAAGTTGTTGTAGATGCCGCCAAACGAATTAACTCTTTTATTGAGGTCGTTGAACTTGCTATTGAGTTGATGGGTTGATCTATAACCTGGTTCACGACCCATGCGAGTAAAGAACACATGCCCGATTCGGCCCCAAAAACTTCCTACATTTATGTAAAATTAAGTATAATAATAATAATAATAATAACAATAAAAATAATTACCACCGCTTTGTGCGTTACCGACCACGGGGTCCTCCAAAACGTCAACCCACGCCGACACTAACGCGAGTTCCTTGGCTTTACTCCACGTTTGTTTGGCGGCTTTCGTTGGTCTCGGATTTGATGGTTCCGGGTTAGATTGTTGTGTCGGGATAGATTGTGGTGTGTTCGGGGTAGAAGGTTGGGTTTCCGAAACAATGTCGTCGTCGAGATTGAAGTTGGTCGGAGTAAAACCTTGTTCAATCAACCCGGGACGTGTAAATTGGTAAGGAAATTGTTGGTGAAATTGTTGGGGAAATTGTTGCGGATATTGTGGCGGATTTTGTTGCGACCATTGTGGCGGAATTTGTTGCGAAATTTGCGGATGATAACCTTGTTGTGTAAACGCTTGGAAACCAAGCTCTTGATCTTCTTGCGATTGTGGTGTATTCGGTCGGTTACGACGGGATGTAGGTATTCTGTTTGAATTCATGATGAGAGAGGTGTGAAAAATAAGAGGTTGAGAGAATTTGAGAGAGTTTGAGAGGTGTGAGAAATAAGAGGTTGAGAGAATTTGAGAGGTGTGAAAAATAAGAGGTTGAGAGGTGTGAGAAATAAGAGGTTGAGAGGTGTGAGAAATAAGAGGTTGAGGGTTAAATATATAGTGGGATTAAATTGAGAATTTTTTTTTTTTACAAAGAGCCGTTGAACGGCTTGATTTTTAAAAATTTAATTAATTTTTTTTTTTAAAACTCTTCGGGATGATCCGGGATCCCATCCCCGGAATCAATCCCGCCCCGCCAACCCCGCATGGGCCGTAGCCCATCCCGCTGATCACGCTGGCCATCCCGAGCCCCATCCCGTTTGGGGTACGGATGGCCTAATAAAATGGCCTTGTTTTTATCATTAAGATTCATTTATGGATAAATATTATTTTATCCCATCATTATTATGAACGGGAATTTATTGAATAAAATTCAATTGTTTCCTTCTTTTTGTTTCTCCTTTTATCCTTCAATCATATTTTAAATGTTTAAAAACAGGGGGGCAATAAATAACTATAATGAATCGTTATATAAGATGTAAGGGGATATTACGAAAATCTAAGGGATCGTTTTGATTCACATAATAGAAGAATTTACTGGAATTAAAATTCATCAAAAACGTTTGACTCTAAAAGAAGTGTAATGAAAGTTGATGGAATTTGACCACGCATTAAGTTGAAAGAAATTTGAATAAAATCTCATAAGAAATTTGGAATATACATGAATTAGGTGTGGCGGTGATAGTTGTGACGATGACATAAGTGATGTGGTGGTGTAAGGAGTTGGGGTGGAAGGATGTGTCTCATTTTATAATACCTCGAGAGGTAATGAAACTATAATAGTAAAACTAGAGGTAGGGATGGGGTGGGGGTAGGGTTGTTGTGACATCAAACAGTAGTGGCCTGATGGTGATGATGAGGGTGGTGGCGGTGGTGGTGGTGGTGGTAGAGATGTTGGCGGCAGGAATGGTGTTGTGGTGAGGGTGGATCGGGTGGTGATGTTGATTAATAATATAATTATCAATTACAATATTTAGCAATATAATCAAAACAAATTTATAGCATTATAGCATGTAAATTAATACAAACAAGGTAGTAAAGAAAAATTAAGTAATATGATATGTTAAAACAAGGTAGTAAAGAAAAATTAAGTAATATTTATTATTATATATACTGTAAATGTTGAATATGTTAAAACAAATTTTATTAAAAATATATATTAAGTTATTAACTTAGATTTTAATTAACCGTTACATATAATATGAAAAAAATCAAATAATAATAAAGAAAATAATACTAATTAATAATTAAAATATATTGATTAACATTAACGAAATAACTATAAAAATAATTGATATGATTAATAATAATTCTAAATAATAATAAATAAATATTAATGTGCAATTAAAATTTAATTTAATAATTTTCAGTTAATATTATTTAAAGTTTCTTAATTAATAATAATAAAACCTTAAATAATTAATCTTTATTTATAATAGTAGTTAATAATTAATAATTAATGTTAATGAATACATAATTGCAAAAAATCACAAAAAGCTCCCTAGCTTATGTTCATCCAAACATGTACCCAAAAAATAAGTTAAGCTTATTTTTGTCAAACGGTGTCTAAGAGCATCCCCAATCATGAACCTATTTAGAGGTTCATGATATTGCCAAATCAGTTTTCTCTCTATGTCACATCCGTTTTCTTCTTTCCTACTAATTTTATAAACCTTTTACTCTTAATACGGTTCATGATTATATAATAAAAAACTACAATGTTAATATTATAACAAAATTACTTATCATGATTAAAAGATAATGATTATACATTAAAATGATAAAAAGTTATAATAATTAAAAAGTTATAATAATTAAAAAAACTATAAAAATAAAGGATACATAAATGAAAATCATAAAAAAATAAAATTTTGACGATAAATAAAAAGTTATTGAAATTAAAATAATTATAATAATATGTGTTATCAAATTATTTACTTTTATGCTGCACTATATATGCACCGTGTTTGGGATTGCGTTTCAAAAGTGTTTTTCTGCTTATTGTGTTTTCAGGAAGCTGAAGAGTGTTTTGATTTAAAAAAAACTCCTTATCACATTCCAGGGAAGGAGATAAGGAGTTTTTTGAGAAGGAGATCCAAATTGACCTTTCTGGAACGGAGATAAGTTATAAACAAATAAGCATAAGTTAAAAATATAAGCACTCCCAAACACCCCATGATAGAATATAAAACATATAAAACAAAAATCAATAAATTAACAATTGTTTATTTATTATTTAATCAAATTTATTATATTGTGGGGTCCAAAGTTTTCATGTGAACCGGTCCTTATGTATGAACCAAATCCATGTCATGTAGGCATGAACCTCTTCCTCTCAATAGGAGGTAAAAATACAAACCGGGTTCTTTGATGACATGGGGTTCATGAACCCACCATTGGAGATGCTCTAAGCCCAATATGTAGATTGGTCGAATCGAGTCAACACTTAAGGGGCGTTTGCTTCGCATAATGTTTTTGGATGCAATTGAATTTGTCAAAGAAAATTGAATTTTAAAGAATTCAAATGAAATGTTATATATCAGGTTTGCTCACATGTTTGGTTGACAGATATTGGAATGGAATATGTTAAAATATTTTGAATCAGTTTGTTTAACTCACATAGTGTAGTATTGGAATTGGAATGATATATTGAAAAATGACCAAAATATCTTTTTATTAAAAAATTTAACAGGGTTTCAACTATTGTGGTTCAGAACGATGGTGGTCGCCAGTGGTTCAGATCAGGTTGGTTGGTGATGGTTCAGATCAGTGATGGTCGATGGCAGTGGTCTGGGTAAATTAAGAAATTGGATGAAATAGAATTAAATTGAATTTCTTCTCAACTGTAATAAAATGACCAAATCCATAAATGATAGAATGTATAATGCAATTCCATTTCATTCCACATATAGTTCATCGTACCCAATAATTTAGTCGTGACTTGTTAATGTAAAAACCTTAAGTCAAAACTATAATTTTTAACCTAGATTAGCCATATGGGTTTAGACTTAATTCACTTGCCGACTCCAAGATATCCTCTATGTGTTTATACAACCTTAATGGGTGGTGTGCTTCATGTGATCCGCCGATGTCATCGTGCGATGAACTTAGAACCAACCATTTTTTGAAACAATAAAAGTAATTGTAGAATTCGAAATAATTACCCGACACAGTAAATAAAAAGATGAGGCTCGAGAGCAAACGAGAGCAATTGGTTTTTTATATAAACATGAAATCAACACAAATTGTAGTAGTTATCGGGGTCTTGATGAGTCTAGTTTGACATAAATCCGGTTCAAAAATTTTGACCAAGTTCATAACTTTTAGACATATAACGGGTTGTTGGTCCTGCCTGGTGTAGCCTGCTTATATCAAAGTTCGGTCCAAAACCGGTCTAATCCATTTGTCCACCTTTAGCTAGAAAATAACTTAGTTTTACACATGCACATCATGTGTTAAAAAGGGCATTTTTGTCTTTTTATCACATCTTTTAACCTACCTTCCTTGACCTTTTAGCAAAAAATAAAACTTTGTGTACAAAAAGGTTGATACCGGCAACCTCAACCGGCCCACAATCGGCTGCCTATCCATAATGTGGGGGCATACTTGACTCACTCAGCGGTTGTGGCTATGGGAGTGTCTTGGGTTCGAACCCGAGACATTTTGCTTTTTGTACAAAGATATCCTCACCCATTACCAACTGAGTTACACGCCATTGGCTAACAAAAAATAAAACTTAAATCCCACTTTTTTTGTAAAAACAACTTTTTCACCCAAAATCAATTACAATAAACTATTACAAAGTAACAGCATGTGGTACGTTGGTGACCCTAAATATGGATGAATTGAGATTTTTTTATCGTTTTTCATTCTTTATAAATTCACACACACAAACATATGATAACATCACAATCACAACATTACGATCATTTGAGGGCCAAATGAGAACCACCAAATCCTAGATGATGGACATGAAATCCAAACATCCTCAACCATTTGGACGATACAAATAGCCACACTCGGAATTGGAGCAATGTGTGTATTCATGGTCACATGCATCATTTGTCGACACAACATATTGGACCGTCGACTAGTGCATGACAACTTGGCCCGAAGCGGAGATAGGTGATGCCATGATGATGCAATTTTGTAAGTTTTCAGTTTTTCCGTTTTCCAAGGAGTAGAACATGAATATGAGTTTGATAAGTTAAGTTTATGATCTCTTCTCTCCTCTCTCTCTCTCTCTCTCTCTCTCTCTATTTTATTTTTTTTCATTCTTCATTTATGCCGTTACCTCTAAAGTGGGATAAATGTTTGAGTAGCATTTGAATGTGGATTTTTATGGTTTTTGATTTGGGTTTAGTGAAATGGGTTTGAAATTTTGATTTGGTTTGAAAATGCCCTTGAAATAAATCATGTGCACATCACCTAAAAAGCATACCACGATGTTGAGAATAATTAAGGATCAAAGTTTTATAAATAAACTGTTTGAACTGAGATTAAAGTTATTGAAACTTTTGAACCAACCTTATAGATTGAACTAGCCCATAGAGGCATAAGACCATCCGTAATGGAATCGGGTATAGGGCGGGCTCGGGCTCGGATTTGTGCGGGTACCGCTACGGGGGGGGCTTCCCCGGGTTCCCCAACCCGTTCATACCCGATCGAAATTAATTTTTTTTTATTTTTTTTTAAATAAAATTCAATATATACGTTGGCAACGGCTATATTTGTAATATTTTTTTTTTATTTTTCAATTTAATCACACTATATATATAATCCTAACCCATTTTATTTTTCACACAAAACAACTCTCTCATTCTTTTCCATTTTCTTCCATTCTCTTCCATTCTCTATATTTTAAACAATATGGATTCGCCACAACCCGGTTCACCGACCGCATCATCATCATCCGTAGACACCGACGAGTTCTTGCATCTACAAAGGGAAATTTTTGTAGGCTTGGTTCGAGAGACTGCACAATTAATTTATGGTAGCACCGCCTCATCGTCAAGAAGAGAGAGGGCCGCGAACATAGAAAGAGGTCGAGTAGCTGCAAACGAGCGGCTTATGCGGGACTACTTTGGCAACAACCCGGTTTATACACCGGATATGTTTAAGCGGCGGTTCAGGATGAGGAGGCAACTATTCGAACAAATAGTTGAAGATTTACAAGGACAATATCCATATTTTACACTTCGGTTGGACGCTAGTTACAAAAAAGGTTTTTCTCCGATACAAAAGTGTACTTCCGCTATTCGGCAATTGGCGTATGAAGTAGCTGCTGACTCACTTGACGAGTACATCCGTATGGGAGAGAAAACGTCACGAGATTGTCTGCACAAATTCTGCACAGGTATTATTGAACTGTATGGTCAAAAATATTTACACAAGCCTACTTTTATTGATATTCAGAAGTTGTACGCCGCGCATGAAGCTAAACACGGATTTCCCGGCATGCTCGGAAGCATAGACTATACTCATTGGGCGTGGGCAAATTGTCCGGTAGCATGGCGAGGTCAATTCATGAGAGGTGATCATGAGCACCCGACAATCATGCTAGAAGCAGTGGCCTCTCAAGATCTATGGATCTGGCACGCATACTTTGGTGTTGCCGGTTCCAACAACGACATCAATGTTCTCAATCAGTCGCCCATCTTCAACGATGTATATGATGGAAAAGCACCCGACTGCGCTTTTGAGGTGAATGGAGCCACCTACGAGCACGGATATCATCTAGCGGATGGGATATATCCGGAATGGGCTACTTTCGTAAAATCATTTACGTGCCCACATAACCCTAAACGACAAAAGTTCAAGTCCGCGCAAGAAGCGGCACGTAAAGATGTTGAACGAGCTTTTGGCGTGCTTAAACAACGTTGGCATATACTACATAACCCGGCACGCGGATGGGAACCGACAAGATTGGAAAACATTATGTACGCTTGTGTCATATTACACAATATGATACTCGAAGACGAAGACCATGCTATTTGTGGTGGCGATGAAAACGACCTTTTCACGGATGATATCGAAACCCAAATCAGTGAGGAACAACGCGCGGCAAATGTTCGAGAAGTCAAAAACCGGGACACTCATAATAACCTTCGGTCGGATTTGGTCGAACATATTTGGCGTATCCAAGTTCCCAACAACGACGACGAGTAGATTATTTATTTTGTAATTTTTAAATTTATTTTGTAATTTTTATTTTTAATGAATGATATGAATTTTTATTTTTATTATTTATCTTATTTTTATTTATTACAAAATATATAAATATTTTTATTTTGTTAAATAATTAAATGTATAAATAAAAGAATTAAAAAAAACGAGGTGGCAAGAGGGCTTTAGGGTATTGCTACTCCACTTTTGGGTTTGTAGATGGTTTGGAGAAAAGCTGATGTGGTGCTGAGATGGCTTTAGGGCTTTTGGGTATTGCTACGGATGGCCTAATAGATGAAATTTACTATTTACTTGACAATTAAGGTCTAAAATGAGTGAAAATTCGAGATTTCAAACAACCTTTTAACTTGTTCGGGATGATTTTAGTGTCTTTATTGCTTTAGGGGCTAGGATTGCGTATTCTCAAAACCATTACCTTTTTTAAGATCAAAATTGACATTATTTATATAATTAGAGACTAAATTGTAACTTTTAATTCTATTTATTCAGTTTAAACCATTGTGCAAACATATTTTAGTAACAGCTGCTAAAGTAAAATGTCTGAGACTTTGTGTCTATTTTATTATGAGGCCAGGCCAAGTTGACAAAAACTGTTCAATTTTATGTACATACCAACTTTTAAAATTAACATGTTTGGCCCCTCACCTGATGATAACTTTATTTCATAATAAATATAGAGCAAACTCGAAGGACTAAAACTGCTCATTGTTAATTCTGATTTTTAAACCATTACATATTGTATTATTTATTTATTTTTGTAATTTTGTGTACCAGTTATATTTATTTTATCTGAAAATAATATCTTATATATGCTATAATTTCAAAAATAAAAATCCTATACTCATATTCCAAAAAAGAAAAGTCAAATAGTCAAAACAAAAGTCGATATCACAAGTCCCTATTTATATATCTCTAGTGTCCACTCGATATCAAACTCTTTTAATTTCTACCCACCGGTGGCCACTTATGGCACTGAAAATAATCCACTTGTTTCTTCACGAAACCAATTAATTGATTCATGATGAGACAACTATTGAAACCGACTTATTTGGTCTTTTCATCGATTTTCTTAATTTAAAGAAAATAGATTGTTTCATTTATTATCTTATATCTTACCATAAAATATCGACACAAGTTGAAAAATGTAAAGGAAGCGCTTAGAGTTTGGGGGAAATCGAAATTTGGTAGCATTATATTGAAAAGGAATTGTGTTCATTAAAGGAAGAGGTGTCGAAAAAAGAGACGGAGGCGGAAGCGGTAGGATGGAACGAGGAAGAAAGAGAGAGGTGGGTTCAAGTTAGAAAGCGATGGTTGGATTTAGAGGACAAAAAGACCGGAATGGCGAGACAAAAGGCTAAAATTAAATGGTATGTAGAAGACGACGAAAACTCCAAGTTGTTTCACGCGGCCGTTAACTATAGAGAACGTAAAATTCGATTAGAGGATTGTACACGAATTCGGGTTGGTCGGATGACCCGAATGAAATAAAAAAGTTCACGTTCGATTTTTTCAAAGATAAGTTTATGTCCAAAAGAGAGAATGGCCCTTCTTTAAGAGAGAAAAAAATTCAAAAAATTGACGCCGGAAGAAGCTGAATCTTTAGAGGTCCCTTTTGAAGAAGCGGAGGTTTGGAACACTATCAAAAGTTGTGGAAGCAACAAATCGCCGGGGCCAGACAGTCTTACCTTTGGATTTTTAAAAAATTTTGGTACTTGGTGAAAGAAGACCTCATGAAGGTGGTAAGGTGGTTCGGGGTGAAGGGGGAGATAAGTCGGGGGTGTAATGCCTCATTCCTAACTTTGATCCCTAACGTGGAAAATCCGTCTAGCCTTGGAGAATTTAGGCCGATTAGCCTAATAGAGATTTATTATAAAATCATAGCAAAGGTGTTGGCAGAGAGACTAAAGCGGGTAATGGGAAGTATTATAAGCGACATCCAAAGCGCTTTTGTTAAAGGGCGTTCAATTCTTGACGGAGTTTTAGTGACAAATGAAGTGATTGATTTTGTCCGAAAAAAGAAGAGAAGCGGGTTGATCTTTAAAGTGGATTTTGAAAAGGCGTATGATAGCGTAGAATGGGATTGTTTGATCAAAAGTTTGGAAAAAATGGGATTTGGTAGCAAGTGGGTAAAATGGATTAAGGCGTGTCTACAATCCGCTACAATGTCGATTTTGGTAAACGAAAGCCCGACAAAGGAGTTCGTAATGGGTAAAGGCCTTCGCCAAGGTGACCCGCTAGCGCCATTCCTTTTCCTAATAGTGGCTGAAAATTTACACGTTTTGACGGAAGAGGCGGTAAAATGCGGCCTTTTTGAAGATTTAAAAGTGGGGGCTAAGGAGATATCGATTTCGCATTTACATTACGTAGATGATGTTGTCTTTTTTGGTAAATGGAGCTTAATTAATCTTAAAAACTTGTTGAAAATTCTTAGATGCTTCTACGAGATGTCGGGGTTAAAATTAAATGTGAGCAAGAGCAAGATTTATGGTTTGGGTGTGCCGGAAGACGAGGTCAAAGAATGGGCTAGAATTGTGGGATGCGGGTCGAGTATGGTTCCATTTACATATCTTGGGTTACTGGTGGGAGCATCGATGAGAAGGTTGGAGAGTTGGGATCCGGCGATTGAAAAGTTTAAAAAAAGGCTTGCATCATGGAAAGCGAAGGTAATCTCGTTTGGTGGACGATTGACCTTAGTCAAATCGGTTTTGGGGAGTCTTCCTCTGTATTTTTTTTCCTTGTTTCGAGCCCCGAGCAGAGTGTTAAAAGAAATGGAGAGAGTGAGGTGTAGGTTCTTTTTTTAGGGGGGGAGGGGGGGTCTGGTGAGTATGAGAAAAACGGAATGGTATGGGTGAAGTGGGTAGATACGATGAAAAGTCTAGATAGGGGGGGGGGGGGGGTGTTTAAACATTGGTACCTTGAAATCGCTTAATTGGGGTCTTTCGGGGAAGTGGTGGTGGCGCTTCTTCAACGAAAAAAACGTGTTTTAGGTTAAAATAATAAAAAGTATTTACGGGGAAGAGGGGGGCTGCTGGGAAACACTTGTGTTCGTGTTGGTGCAGGTATGACATGGAGCAACATAGCGAGAATCGGACTGGAAATGGAAAGCGTAGGCACTGACTTTTCGAGGTCGTTCCGGACGAAAGTAGGGGAAGGCATCGGGACAAAGTTTTGGAAGGACCGATGGTTGGGTAACGAGGCTCTCAAGGACGAGTTCCCAAGGTTTTTTCGGTTAGAAGTGGATCAAGAGGCGACAATCAAAGGAAGAGGAGAATGTGTAGAAGAGTCTTGGGATTGGAAGTGGTCTTGGAGTGACCACTTTTGAAAAAAAAAATCCCGCGATCGCAAAGAAAAGCCCCGCGACACACCCAATTCCTTCAATTTGATGACTTTTGAATTGAAATGTTATACTTTCAACCCCTATACTTATTTCCTTACTTTACTTTATACCTTTTACTTTCATAATTTTAATTTTACATTTAACACATATAATCGTTTATTAACTAAAATACGTTAAAAAAATACGTTTTAATTTTAACAAGTTACACCATTATAATCGTCCCTTCGATACGTTCGAAATGAGCCCAATATTGAATATTTTTGGATTTATTTATTTTATTATATATCATATATACTACATAAAAATATTTTTAATATTTACAATTCATACCCTTATAGTTAATTATTTAATTTATGGTACATCTCTTATTTTTTTCAATTTTATTTTACACTCCTATCGCATTAACATAAGAATCATATATTAACTAATTCATTAAATCGTTTTAAATTATTATTATTTGTATGTGTTTATAGATATCGTGAATGGCGATAGGACAAGGTTTCACGAGAAGAATATGAAATGGGGTTTTGACAAGTTGGTATCACTTGACTCATTTAAGAATTGTGAAAATGGTATTTGGCGAATGATGATTCATGTGTGTTTGGAGCTGAAGTATTTTGACAAGCTGAAGTGTTTGGAGCTGAAGTATTTGGCGTATGTTCGCAGAAAAAATGGGTATTTTGGCAAATTCGGGAAAGAAATGGGTATTTTGGTAAGTCAAAGTCAAACTTTGGATATTTTGATTAAATTCCCTATATATATATATATAGAGAGAGAGAGAGAGAAAGGTTCAAACGAGGAGCGTAACAATTTACGAGAAACGCGAGGAGCACCGCCCATGTACTGAATCACATGTGATTCACAACTGATCGGGGGGCTTCCGCCCATGTAGTGGATCACATGTGATTCACAACTAAAATCAAAATTCGGACACGTGCGGTTTGTCCCGCGGTTTATGTAGTGAATCACATGTGATTCAGTACATGGGTGGTGCTCCTCGCGTTTTCTTAAATTGGTACGCTCCTCGTTTGAACCTGCCTCTATATATATATATATATATATATATATATATATATATATATATGAAATTGATTATAGAAAAGTAAGTGTATCAAAGTTTGAGCTTCAAAGGACTGGACCTCTGGCAATATTACAAGGGACAACTGCAGGAAAAAAAGTTGGAGTGTCAGCTGGAAATGACATAGAAAAAAGTGGGATTTGTTTTGTTGGGAATAAAAAACAAGTTTTATTTAGAAAAAAGCCCAAATTTAGATCCTTTTTATGTAATTAAATTAATTATTTATGAAGTAAAAGTGGAACAACTTTTTGAGACCCCCCAACAAATTAAAATCTGATTCTGATTTCTGGCCATCTTTTACTTTCCCTTTCATCTTTTTCATCTCCCTCCTTCTGTCTTCATCCTTCAAGACAACAACAATCTCTATCTTAATTTCATCAAAAACAAAACCCTTTTTTCCTTCAACACTTTGTATTAATTCTACATCAACAAGGTAGGATGTTTCTAACACCCATAAACATATGTTGAGTAAGTGGCAATGTTATTTGCACCCGTTGTAATGTCAGAATCAGGTCAAGTTTGCATTTGAAATGTAATGTTGATGTGTCTGAGGAAATTGCTAGATAAAGATGCACTTAGCAAATCATTCCCCAGGGGTGCAATTAGTCTCCCATAAGTATACAGGTTTAAACAAATTTTAAAAAAGGGTATCCACCACCCTCTACTGCACTGGTCTCACGGTCATCGTATAGGAATACAGGACATTTGAGCTAGAGCGACTGGTTTTATGAGCCGGGTGAGTGAAGTACATGTAACAATATACATTCAGAATCATGGTTGCAACAACAAAGAGCGCTCCTGTAATGAAAACGCGTTTCCACATGAAAAGTTTCTTTGTATTCCGTATGGTAAGCATTCTTCTTTCTTTGCCCCTGCAATTAGACAAGCTGCTTCTGCTACCAAAAAAACTCAACCTACAAAAAATTCATACATATTATGAGTCAAGTTTTCATGATAATTGTTTGGGTCCTCTTGAGATCTTGCAAATCCGTTGGCTGGGAGACATTAATCAAGTGCGAGACCAATAATATGGATAAACCAAACCAAACCAAACCAATATATCTCATTTTCACATTTCAAAGGTGCCATTGTGCCAAGTTTGATGTCAAAGGTCTTCGGAATTGGAGAAAGTATAAGAAATGAAATCAAATATATATATATATATGTACAAATCAAATACAAACACCGGAGAAACTTGTTAGAATTCAAGGTTAGATGAATGAGTTTAAGCAAGGAAGGTTTATAAAAAGTTATAATGAAGTCTTACCATGATGATGTAAAATAGATGATGGTCCAAGCAGGATTTTCCACCAGGTGCTAAAGGCCTTCCAAAACACATTCACTTGCCCCATAAGCAATAATTCACCGACAAAAGAAACAAATAAAGCCCCAACACCATATCGATCGGAGTTGTAAACACATTATGTTGAATTGGTAAGCTCGTCTCTATGAATGCTTCCCTATCATGTAAAAAAGAATATCCTAAATGAAGCAAAGCAGGAATGCATAATTACATTAATCTAATTGTATGTAACTAAGTTACTGTGAAGCATTTGATTGCCTATAGACATTCCTTCTCATCCTAGACTCTGTTAGACCTGAATATGATTCTATGGCACTCCAGGAGTTCCCTGCAACCTATATATAAATTTGTATTTTTTTCATCTATAACAGATGCCTTTGTTCATTTCCAGTGAACAGAATATAAAAACTTGAGTGATATGGCAAAGCTAAGTGTTCCATGTCCTTAGATGGTTGGTTCAAAGGCAAGAAACTGTAAAGGCGTTGAGAAACACATCAAGGAATTATAAATGTTGTAGTTGTTACAAAGTAAAGAAGGTAAATGCTGAGGTAATTATGAAAAGAATGCAGTTATACATAAGTGCAGTTCTTAATATGACTCAAACAGGAATCTTCACATGTAACAGGTTCAAAGAGAGACTTTAATTGTCCAGTAACGGACTTTTTGCAATGCTTTTCCAGTTTACATTTATAAAATTTTGATCATCACCCTTCCTAAGTGTCATCTTTGTTATGTGCACAATGACTAAGAAACCAGACACGAGGTGCTAAATGCCTAAATGTAATACCATTAGAAGTGGGGGCTAATGGTATATACTCCTTTATAAAGGGGAAAGACCGATTATTCCGAAATAAGAATATATTTCAGGATTAAGCAAGGGGCATCATTCCTTGGTTATTGTAACTCAAATTAGCTTTAATCACAAACTACATGAATTCCCCATAAGCACTACAAATGTATATCATAGTTTTCAGGCGTAGGGCCATGAAACTCCAATGCTTCAAAAGGCAGGATATTAGGTGGACGGGATAAACAGAGGAGTTTACTTGAGGGAATCAAAATGCAAGTGTAGTTAGGTGTTGTTTGGTAGTTGATGAATGGTTTGGTGCAAGATGATTAAGTGGTCAGAATGATTTAGAGGCTCTTATCATATAGTACAAAATGAAATTTGGTTGTTTGGTAATTATTCAGAATGAAATTAGGGCTCTGAGTCGTTAAGGGAGGCCCAAGATACAAAATCATTCAGAGAGTTTTAAACCCGATAAGAGACACTTTTTTTTTGCCAAACAAGATTCACCTCTTAGTAATTTAGAGGTTGGCTCTTAATGAAACTATTAAGAAGTAAACAAACAGCCCCTTAGTGTATGCCGAATGAGATACAAATGCTAAACTTCTATCTCCCATCGAATTTATCAATTCAGAATCACGTAGATTGTAAGACCATCTCCAATGAACCATCTATGTTACTCTCTAAAACATCTTCAATGAACCCTCTATTTGACTCTCTATAATAAGAGAAATGAATAGCAACTCTCTCAGGATAGAGAAACATTGTTCATACTCTCTGTTCTTTTTCTAGTGTATAGAATATTCTCTTTTAGAGTTGAAAATAAAGTATCAGAAGACATCCTCTATTTTTTACTCTACAAGAGAGAGTAAAATAGAGAATTACATTGGAGATGCCCTAACAAACTTCGGTGCCCAAGAATTTCACTACAATGAAGCTATTCAACATGAACTCGTGTAAAGCACCTCAAGTTTTTCACACACACACACAAAAAAAAAGCAGAAACACAAAATTCAGTCTATTCAACAGACAATTTCAAAGAGATGTCTACGTCTTCACAACATGAGTACATAGAATTGGCATGAAACATGAAATTCAAAAAAGAGAAGTAAAGAGAAATCATCAACAAGCATCATGTCGTGATCTAGAAAACCCTAATAAGTTGCAGTGAGGTGAAGATCATACAGTGCTGCGACGGCGTTGGGCGGCAATTACAAAACCAAAAGCAACTAAAGGAAAGATGAGAAGTAGTAGATGAACCAGAGTTGATCCCTTTCCTTCTACCCTCGTGTTTGTGTTTCTGAAGATCAACCGAGTGGGGGGTTTTGCTGTTTATTCATTCCCTCTTCTTTTTTACTTTTTAAAGTTTTTTCTAAGGACATCCACAATGGTAAAATAAGATGAATGACTTGATAGTAATAAAAAAATATAAAAGTTATCTAGGTCCCACTATAATGTACTCTCTCATTCTCTTGCCTCTCACAAACAAATTTTCAAAGACTTGAGAGTAACCAAGTCTTTGATCAGTAAACCCATAATCAAGTCATTACTCCAATAGTCAACTCATCCTCAAGTCATTCTCCAAGTCATCTTTAAATGGCCATTAGAGATGCTCTAAGTTAAAATAAAAGAGGCAAAAGCAAAACACAAACATATCTGAGAAGAAGTCGTTCGGCTCCACTTCGACGACCATAATTACGTTTATCGGTGATACAATGGAAGATCTCCCGGCCATCGCCACCAAACTCCACGACTTTTACGACGAAGCCTATGGTGAAATTGTCAAAGCCTCTGGAGATTACTTGGTAACGTTAATGGTAGCAAAAATGTGAAAATACCGAAAACGTTGAAAATTCCAATACCCCTACAATCTCAGTAAGAAAATTAATTTTATCTCGGTTACTTGGCATGATCAGCAAATAGAAAAAATCAAGAAAGTAAAGTGGACCATACCCACTTTCAAAAAGGAGGAAATCGTCAAAGAAAGGTGGCACATTCCCACTGTTTCTCCTTACCTTCCGGCTGTGATTGTGCAAAAAAAAGAGGAATCAATTCATTGATCGCCTTCAGTTGGAACTGCATGGGCCTTGCCTTTTCTTGGGAAGTTCGGGTTCATCGGGAGATTATCTCGATCCATGCGGTGGATAGACAAGCTAACGAAGCGGCTCACTTGCTTACGAGACACTTTCGTTTTTTATCTTGTCCAAAATGTTACGGTGTTTTTCAGTCTTTCATTTCGCTTTGTATTAATGTTTTCTGTAACGGTCAAAAGTTTAATGATAGGATTGTTCTCCCGATCGGGTGATGGCTTGGCCGAAGCACGATCGTGACGCAATCATTTCTATTAAAAAAAAAATCTTGAAAAAAAACTAAAAAGACCAAATATGTAATTGTGATTTACTTTTATTTTTGAAATTTCTTTATTAAAAAATATGTATATATTCAATTATAAATTAAATACTTAAATAAGTTTAAAAAATCAAAGAAATTACAAGCAAAATAGTGGATGTTAAGTACAGTTTAACGGAAAAGTCATTTTATTAATTAATGGTTTTTAAAATAAATATTTTTATTTTTATTTAATGTGTACTTTAATTTTAAAAAAATTATAATTGTATATATTAAATGTCTTTAACATAAAATAATTTAAAAAAAGTGAATCGCAATTAATTTTATAGTGAATTACACTTTGGTTCATGTAGTTTGTTAAAAAATGTTTGTCCTTTATAAAGGTTGTTAACCGATGATTTAACTACAAATATCATAAAAAAAAAAATTGAAAAGGCAACATTTATTAAACAACCAGCCGCAAAACAGTGGCACAAAGTTCTTACAAACAGCCAAATTTAGGCCAAACCACACGAAGCCTCCTGGAAGAAAAACAATATAAACGAAGCGAAAACCCAAACAAGAACTGAGAATCAGTTTGCGAGGATCAAAACAGAAAAACTCAGCTGCAGGGTTCTACTGAACCGCCGCTGTTGGATCCAAACAGGAGCAGATTACTGTATCCAAACAGCCCGATCATTCAGCTGCATCCAAACCTGCCCGAATCAAAACGGTTCCTTGTTTGAGCCAGTATTGTCCACCGATCGAAAACCATCACGCTATCTTGTTCAGTTACTTGTTATATTCAGACCAGTTCCGATATTTGGATTACCTGACAGCCATGAAACCCAGTCCAAAGTCTGTTTCTTCGATCTCCTTCTTAACCACTCGTACACGATCCTTTGCCATTCGAAAAAACAATCCGTTATCCGACTCTTCTCGCCTTTAAACACGATTTTATTTCTGTGATTCCAGATTAAGTATAAGAAAATGCCTTTCGTCCCTAACCAAAGCGCATTGTCGTTATTGATTCTGTTTACTCCCGCTTCCTCTTGCAACAAATCTTGAATTGATCCAACACAGTCTAAATGTTTATTCCCAAATCTTTTTTACTTCATCGCAGCCCACAAGAGCATGCTCATTACTTTCCTACGCGTTTCCACACCTAGGACATAGAATCGGATCTAAATCTATTCCCATGTCATTTAGTACCACTCGACTTGGAAGTCTACCAACTCCTCTAGCCCAATCTTGAACTTCCTCTTCTACAATGCCCACTCCAAAAATCTTGCTCTTTCTCAAGTTGATCTTCAATCCCGAAATGGCACGAAAGCAATCTAGAATCTTTAGTAGATTTTTGAGATTTGTTAAACTCCATTTACCGAAAAAGATCGCGTCGTCCGCGTATTGCAAGTGAGAGATCATTACTTCATTTCTCCCCACTTTTGGTCCTTGGAACAATCCTTTTTCCACCGCTTCCTCCATAAGAATATTTAGATTTTCAGCCACAATTAGGAACAAAAATGGAGCAAGCGGGTCACCTTGTCGTAAGCCTCTTCCCATCATAAATTCTTTCGTTGGTACCCCATTTACTAGAACCGACATTGCAGCGGATTGAAGACACGCCTTGATCCAGCCGACCCACTTTTTTCCGAAACCCATTTTCTCTAGGCTTTCCAATAGAAAACTCCATTCCACCGAATCGTACGCTTTTTCCAAGTCCACTTTAAAAAATCAGCCCACTTTTCTTAACTTTTCTAATGCGATCAACCACCTCGTTTGCAATAAGAATACCATCTAAGATGTGACGATCTTTCACAAATGCACTTTGAACGTTGTTTATTATTCTTCCTAGCACACCTTTCAACCGTTCCGCAAGCATCTTCGCCACCGTCTTATAGTATACCCCTATCAAACTTATCGGTCTAAAATCACCTAAACCTTCCGGATTGGTTATTTTAGGGATCAAAGCGAGGAACGACGAGTTGCAACCCAAACTTATTGTTTCTTTCTCCCAAAACCACCGAATAGGCGCCATCGATCAAATCTCCTTTAATTATTTCCCAAAACCTCATTGAAGTCCCCAAAAATACACCATTTCACTTGGTCCTTTGCCACTAGCAATTCCAATTTTTCCCATACTTGCTTTCTCGCACGAATTTCATACACGTTTATGAATCCCACTAAACCTTGTATATTCACCCAATGACCAAGAAATCTTTTTCTTCCACCACGAATTCACATCTAAATTTCTTACCCTTCCTTCTTTTGCTTTGAAAATACGAAGCTTGAAAGTCCCTATCCATATACTATTCAACTTTCTTTCCAGTTGGCTCTCATCTCCCTCTTTTTTGAACCCAAAATCTTTGCCAGCTTCTTCCTCGCCATGTAAATATCCGTGATAGCACCGTATTTTTTGAACATTCTCCATAGGTGGGTGGGTCACCTCCCAATTTTTTTTTTGAAAATTTATACTAAATGTTATCAGACATATGATAAGAATTAGTTTTTGTTGTAAAATATGGAGTCTTCATTTTTATATTATTATTATAAAATATTTGTAGTGTTTATTCTGTTTTATAATATTTTATTTATTTGCTTATTCTTGAATTACAATTTAGAAATTTAAGAAAAATAGAGTTATTAATAGATAAATAGAAGATAAAGTCAACAATAAGAGGCCCATAACACGAAAAAGATTGGCGCACACAACACATGAAAAAGCAAAAGGAGGCACGCCTTTTTATTTATTTACTTCTTCTTCTTTTTGTACCAAAAACAAGAATAAATATAATATTTTATTACTATTCTAAATAGATATGATTAAAAATTAAACAATATAAATATCGCGAATTGAAGCCCAACGAATATTTATTTAAAATAAGAAAATCTATCGCTATTTGCGAACAAGTTTTGAACAAAATTGAATTGGAAATAACATTTTTAAGACATGCAATATGTTTTGATTATAATGTCTAGCACTTGACGAAATATTTAAATGGATTTGGATTAAAAAATATTAAGAATTCAAGTAAATTATAGTGAGTTATTTGTACTACCAATTACACAATAAATAGGTAAATTTAAACCACAAAGGTTGTGGCGTATTGGTTAAGGCTTGAAAGATGTGGTAAAATATCACATCTGCCAATGGTTCTAATCCAGACGTACGTAATAATTGTGGCCACTAAGGTTTAGTCAGGGCTGATTTTTTATAGTCATAATTTGTGAAATGATTAGTTTAAGCATAGCTTAGGACGTCCTTTTCAAAATAAGAAGAATAAATTTAAAGTGGACATGATAGAAAGATGATAGATTCGTTACCTGGTTACGATCATAAAAAGCATTTGTGAAACATAAAAGAGAACAATTAAGACATGGAAGTTTATAAAACGTGGTATATTTACCAATTGAATCTTAATACGCAAACTTAGAAAATGACTAAATACCCAACCGAGGCTGTTTTATTCATTCTCGTACGAAATCGAGTTTCTTCCCCATACCATAATCACCACGGTCTCTAGTCTCTTAATTTCACCACCAAACCTCACTTACTATAATAACATGGTTTTTTTTAATAACCTAAAAATATAATTTGATCCAATAAATTAGATGAAGTATTAATAAACATTAGGAAATATTTTGCCACTTTGTTAGAATACAACCCAAAAAAAACCATTCCTTTGATCAACGATCCTACGACTACGACTGAATTGAAAGGGGTAATGAAAGTGGAAGCAAACCATCAGTCGATTTGATGCCACGAGCATTGGCTACCAAAACTCGATTACTCAGCCGCTTCTCTTTCAAATTAAGAGTCACAAACACTAAATCCGTCAAATGGATACAACATGTCTACAAACCTTCAACTTGACTTCTTTCGTGTGTTTCCATGATCACAAGCTCAAAGATGATGATGATGATGATGATGATGATGATGATGGGATAAAGACAATTTGTTGATTAAACAATTGGCTTAAAGAGGGTCCAAATGACTCGTAACCTTGTATTATTTTATTTCAGGTCAGTTATAAAATGGTGGACAGAGGGAGGACCCACCAAATAATCATAAAATATGAAGGGCAATTGGCAAACGCAGACAAAGAATAATTCCTTTTGGCGTGACAAAAAAGCATGACTCATCAACAAAATGCAAATTTGACCACATTTCCACCAAAGACCTGAAGAAAAACCTGTTTCTTGCGGCCATCAACTATTTACCATTTATATGTAGCTAACTTGAAACAGTAGGAAGCAGGAATAAGAAGAAGCAGCCTGTAAACTACCTTCTTTTTCCAAATTGCAACTTTACTCTCTATGGTTTCCAAGTTCTTTTACCCCTAAGATTGACTTCGTTGACAGTAGAGATGAGCATCAAGGACCGTTTTCCCGAACCGAACCGGTACCATGTATTCGGTCCGATTTTCGATTCCATATAATCTTCAAATTTGGTACCGGAATTTTCCGAAAAATAGCACAACTGAACCGAAATTTTAAAAGTCTTGTTTTAAAAAAAAAATAAGTACGCATATCATCTCCTAAATAAACTAAACTTATCTTTGTTAATCAAGAGTTCAAGACATATTATCTTCTAAACTAACAAACCTTCTCCATAAACCCAAAAAATCGACCCCATACATAACCATCAAAAAATCGGTACCCTTACAAACATATCAAAAACTAGATACGTTTTCTTATTTTCGGTCCTAAGTGGTCCTAGTACTGATTTTCCCGTCCTGAAACCAGAAACCGAACCGGTACCGAACCGGTCCGGTCCCGATCTCATCCCTAGTTGACAGTTCTCGGAGCTATAATGAATTATAAACCACGTGGACAAAACCGAAATTTCAAAAACCACATGAACAAGAAAACATAGTTAAAGTAAACACAATGAAAATATGCAAGTTGTACCGCATAAAGTTAAGAAAATATCATAGAAAGCAACACAATCTTCTGAGCAATACATATCACAAAAGAATATGCAAGTTGAGATTTTGTTTAAACCAAATGACAAATTGGATATAAATAATTAATATTAGGTAGGTATTTACAATGCTAAAATTCACGACTTTAAAAATTTATACAGATTTCCCCTTGTATAAAGTCGCAAACCTCTGTGCTGCCTGAAAACATAACCCACTCCTCCCCTGGATAGTTTATACTTACAAATCATCATCACCAGGAGAGGAGCCCATGTATCTTAAAACCTAAACCATTATTATAACTTTTTTTTGTTAATAACTCTAAATACTTACATACAGACAAATACCCTCTTCTTAAACCTATTTACATTAAGGAGTGGATGTATCTTCTTCAAGATATGCAAAATTCCTCTTTTCTCTTGTTTACTAGTCTCAATTTTCAAATACTTGCTTTCAACTCTTTTTTCTATTTACTTGATGAAGGAAGTATGGTTTTGGATCAAGGGTTTGGTTGAATTGGTTCAAGCCAGAGCAGGGATGCTGCAATTGCGGCGGTTGTCCCTGTCAAGGCAATCAAACCCCTCAATCCTCACAGCCGGTTTGTTACCATAATTGCCACGAAGGCATCCCCCTTTCCTTGCTGATGAAGATGGGGATGGAGTCGGCATACCAGATGTGGGGTTTGGAATCATTGAGCGTGGTGAGATTGGAGAGATCTTGTCATCTCCAAATCGAGCATCTTGTATTAACGGGTTAGAAACTCTGCTCGGCGGAGACCCACAGAAATAAGGGGGCGACGAGGCTACTTGTGTATATGTTTGGTCTGATGCACCATAACCACCACCCTGCAACATCAAATCAAACACACCAAGCTTAATCTTTGAAAAGAAATAAAACAATACTAGTTGTTCAACAAAAGGGGAGAACTGAAGCAATTTTTTTTGGGGGAGGGTGTCCTAGGCTATGCTAGGGTTAATATAGACTATTAACCCTTATCAAACCTCGAACAATTGGTAGATGGGATATTCCATCACAACCCCCAAACCTTAACCAGTACGACACAACCCTTGTGGTTAGAACTGAAGCAACTACCTTTGCAAAGATGAGGTCCAAGAGCTCAGGGCCTGATTTGGAATCATAAGGTTCCTGTTGATAGCTGCAAGTTTGGAGAGAAAACAACAAACTCAGTTCAAAGATACAAACTTTGTTTAAAAGTGAAAGAATTTAACACAAAATTGAACAGCACATACCACATCTGCCATCTTATAGGCCTAACAGGCTCGTCCATAGTGGTGTCAAATAGGTTGAGCCGCCTAGGCTTTGGGCATACCACAGTATCACCATTATCAAAAGACAAGGAAACTGAAACAGAGCTCCTGCTCATCTCTTCACGAGATGAGAAGTTACTGTTTTGGACCCCGCAGTGATTCATTTTCTTTTCTCGGATTGAAGTAACACCTGTTAAAATAGAAATTATAAGAATCAAATCAAGTTTGTGCAAAAGCTTGAAGACAAACCCTAGATCTGAGAGAAGGTAAGATAAGTGCAATTTGAACAAATTCCAAATCAGATTGCTTTGTACTTTCCAAAATCTGAGATCGACTAAGGGTTGATCGAGATCTGGTCAAAGTAATTTATATAATATTAAATTGACAGAGGCAAACGGCAACACGCGATTAAAATCTATTAATTTGTATTTTAAAAACAGGACAAACATGAAAGCTACGCAGATCCGTTGTAAAAATCGAAAACTTGTTTGTTTTTCATATATCATATGCATACAAATACATAAACGATATCTACCGAAACGGATCTATAAGCATATGCTGAGTGGGATGTTTTGAGTAGAAACAAAATTCACAAAAGTTTACAAATTAAAAAAAGCATGGAGATGCGTGATGACTCAGGTATAGAAAATGATAGTCTCAAATTACATCGAACATTTCAAATCTGATCTTCTCATATTTAATAAAATTTGCCGCGATCTACAGCAGATCGTAGAGTCTCCAGAACCAAATTGGTGGAAGACGGTGACCGCTTCATGATCGCAGCGCAGAAAGGAAAAAAAAAAAGAATTACACCAAACCAAAAATCACTGTTTTGATAAAATTTCAGTTCAACACGATGAGAAACAAAAAATAACCCGTAACGTCGCCGTAGATCAAGAAATTGAAACAAAAACCAGCTGAAAAAGAATCAAATCAACACAAGAAAGTAGGAAAGACGAAAACACAAGGAATCAAAATTACATATCTTGACGAAAATAAAGGGAAATTAGTGAGAAAATTGATTGAATTTCTGACCTGAGGCGCCTGAAAAAGAAATCTGGAGCTGGAACCTCCTCTCCAGTGAAACAAAAACAGAGAAAAATGAAATAAAAGGAACGAATTTAGGTCAAGAAATTAGGCGGAGACGAAGAAGAAGAGGAAACGAAGTAGCGAGGATGGTTCATATATACAGCTAAAAAGGGGAGATAAGAAAACAAATTTTAATTAAAAATATATTTAATAAAGAAAAGATATTTGATTCTATGTATTAATAAAATATATATTATAAATCTCTATTAATAAATGATAAATATAAACAGAAATTTCAAAACAAAAAATAAAGAAAAATTAAATACGTCGGAATAATTATTTTAGTGAGGAAAAGCTGTCTGTGGATGTACGAAAGAGAGAGACAAAAGACATTTTATATTATTATTTTATTAATTAAATAATTTTTCAGGAAAATAGAGGTCACGTTGGCGGTGCCTACGGCGAGAAATCTCATAGGTACTCACACCCCCGCTCCAGATTTGAAAGGGCAGTGCTAAGAGGGTGTTTGGGAGTGTTTTTTTAGTTTAAAAGTGCTTCTGGCCAAAAGTGCTTATTGACTTATTGCTTTTGGAGAAGGAGTTTTTAAAAAAGTGTTTGGATTAGCTTTTGAGATAGAAAAAGTCAATAAGTCAATAAGTTATTTTTTTAAAAGTATTTGGCTTAGCTTATACATGTAAAATGACCAAAAAGGACATCCCTACATAAATCCCTAAAATTATCCTGTTTTCTTTAAAATCAAACCCTACCTGAGAGATTATTATATCAATTTCATGACAATAAAGACATAGAATAGAAGAGGCGATTGAATCACCTTCGATTTTGGTAACAGAGAGAGCAATCGATTTTGGTAACAGAATCGCCATCTCCGTTCATCTTTTCCTCATCACACAGCTCTCGTTTCTTTGTGTAACCCCGAAATCGATTTCCCAAACCCAGAAATCGATTCCAACAAACCCAGAAATCGATTGCATATCGAGATCGATGATCGAGAGATGAGCTGCAGACTGGTGGATGATGATGATGATGATGATCGAGGTTATTTGTGTAATTTTGTATCAAAACGCGATTTTTCAATCAAAAAGCATCAAACCCCTGACTTTTTCAAAATCGCGTTTGCTGTGGAATGGAGAAGGAGTTTTGAAAAGCGCTTTTGATTTGCCAAACACTATTTTTGGCTTATTGGCTTCTTGAAAAGCCAATAAGTCAATAAGCAGTTTTAAAACGCTCATCCAAACACCCTCTAAGACCACCATTCTTCCCTCACTAACCCACGCTTTTTCACTGCCACATCAACGTCACATCATTTTTTCCTTCCAACTCATTCTAACCCACAAACCCCCACATCTATCCCACACCACAGTCCCATCTTTTATTTATTTTTATTTTTGTTACAACTACTATTAATTTAAATAATTAATATTTTATAAGTAATTTGTAACAAATAATTTATAATTTATAAATCAAACTAATATTTTAACCTTACATAATAAAAATTAAAAATATATAAATATATAAATTTCAAATAAAAAAATTATAACTACTCGTTGTCTTGGTTGTTGTGTCTTGGAAGCCGTGAAATGTGTTCGATTAAATCCGCCCGAAGGTTATGATGCGTTTCTCGGTTTCGGACTTCTAACACGTTAGCGTCATATTGTTGGTCGCTAATCTCTTCGTCGTCCTCCTCATCAACTTTATTAGCGTTTTCATCGAAACGACAAATCGCGTTACCTTCGTCTTCCAATATCATATTGTGTAATATGATGCAAGCGTACATTACTCTTCGTATTTTATTCGGGTGCCACGATCTTGCTGGGTTTTGTATTATGTGCTAGCGTTGTTTTAGCACATCGAAACAACGTTCTACATCCTTCCTTGCCGCTTCTTGCGCGGCTTTAAACCTTAATCGTCTTTGATCCGGAGGGCATTTGAATGATTTCACAAAGGTAGCCCATTCGGGGTATATCCCATCTGCAAGATAGTAGCCGTGTTTGTATTGTACTCCGTTTAATTCATTTGACGATACGCGGCTAGATTAATTCCCCCGTCCGACGATGACGAAGACGAATCATAACATTCCGACGAATTCACTGATGAAGAAGACATTTTGTTTTTGTAGTAGAGAAAAGTTTGAGAGATTGAGAGAAAATTTGGTGGTGTGAAAAAATGAAGTGGGGAAGATGGGTATTATAGGAGAGAAAAAACAAAAAAAATTAAAAAAAGAATAAAGAGGTAACGTCTAGAAAACAAAAAAAATAAAATAAAATAAAATTAGAGAACCCGCACTGGTTTGCAAACCAGCGCTGCTTGGAACCAGCTCCAACCCGAGCGGTGGCGATGGTGTTTAAAACCAGCCAGCCACAACCAGCGCCACCGATGCGCATGGTCTAATGGCATCCCAAAAGTGGGGTGTTGAAAGCAATTATTTTCGATCCAATCATTTATATATATATATATATTATATATATTATTGCAATCATTATATTATTATATATATTATTTGACATAGGGAGAGGTTCAATAGATAAGTGTAAAATTTTAGAGAAATAGAGAAGTGATCTTGGCCATTTATTCGGTCAAGATCGGCGGCTTTGACCGAGAAGCAGCGGATAAATTATCGCGTGGTCTGCACAAGATAGAGGGGTAGTTTCGCAAAAAATACGTGTGACGAGTTTATTTATGAATCTGTGTGATTCATATATGAACATTTGTGATTCATATATGAACCTTTGTGATTCATATATGAATCAGTTAATTTGTTCAGATCAGAAGTAGTTAAAAAAATTTCATATATGAATCACAAAGATTCATATATGAACATATATGAACACAAAGATTCATATATGAATTAGTTACAAAAATTCATATATGAATCACAAAAGTTCATATATGAACACAAAGATTCATATATGAATCAGTTAATTAGTTTCATATATGAAACACAAATGTTCATATATGAATCACAAGATTCATATATGAATTAGTTATAAAGAGTTCATATATGAACGTATAGTTCATATGTGAATCACACAGATTCATATATGAACTCAGCCCGTGTTTTTTGTAAAAGTTACGAAATTGCTCTTCTATTTTTGGAACAATCGCAACTTTTGACCAGTCAAAGCCGCAACTTTTGACCAATTATAACCGATCTTGACCGAATAAATGGCCAAAATCACTTCTCTATTTCTCTAAAATTTTGCACTTCTCTATTGAACCTAAGGCATTTGACATATACATATATATATATATATATATATATAGTCCTACTAAATTGTAACCGCTAAATGTGTGTAACACGTGTAATCCGTCGATTTCATAGGTTTTTTTGATGAATTTTTTTATGGAATTGTCTATTTTGATGAAATTGTTTCATATAATTTATTTCTTGATGAATTTTTTTATGAAATTTGTAGTTTCATAGGTTTTTTTCATTTTTATGAAACTTTTCATATATTTTCGTTTTCACCTATGAAACTACAAATTTCATAAAAATTCATCAAGACATGAATGATATGAACTACTTTCATCAAAATAAACAATTTCATAAAAAAATCATCAAAAAAACCTATGAAATAAACGGGTTACACACATTTAGCGGTTACAGTTTATTATCTCTCTCTCTCTCTATATATATATATATATATATATATATATTGTTATTTATTTGTTTTATATATATATATTAGAAATATAGAAATATATATATTGTTATTCTTTTTGTTTCTTTTATATATATATATATATATATTACTTTTATATATATATATATATTGTTAATTTTTTGTTATATATATTAGAAATATAGAAATATATATAGTTATAGTTATTCCTTTTTGTTATATATATATATATATCCTTTTTTTTATAAATTATACCACTGTATTCGTCTCGTCAATACCTTCGAAATGAACCCAATATGATTAAATCAAAAAATATTCAATATTGGGTTCATTTCGAAGGTATTGACGAGACGAATACAATGATATATAATTTGTAATAAAAATTGTATTTTTAATATATTTTAGTTGAACAAAGGTCATCCTATCCCAATTGATTCAATTGATGTATTTTGGACGACGCTTGATTTATCACCGTGCCAATCTTTACAAGATGATGACGTAGGTTGTGAAGCTGAAGTCCAAATGTTTACTGAGGAATTTAACAAGCAATCGAGATCTGGTAAGTTCAGTTTTCTGAGGAAGATAAAAGAGATAGCCAGTGCATCAAAAACATGGGTTCGTGAACCTGTTGTTAACAAGACTACTCGTGGACGGCCCTCGTTGAAGGATAAACTTTCCAGAAAAACTCATGTTGATCCCTCATTTGCAACTCATGTTGACCCGTCTTTTACAAGTGAAAGACCCCTTAGACGTAGTAGTTCGAACGCGTCAACATTTGTTGACTTGGAAAAAAATGAGTTACCAGGAACCATCGAGACACAGTTATTTCATGGGCAAAAACTATAATGCACATCCATACATTAATCAATTTCCAAAGATGTTTCACCGTTACATTATCCGTGTGCTGCAGGATGGTCTATCCCGTATTCAGATCGAATACAGAAGTACGAGCGACTTTTACGTTTTAATTGTACTACGGATAATGTTATTTTAGAATAATCGAATGTAATATAGATTATTTTATGTTCTATTTATATGTTAAATCGCAATGTTTATGTTTTATTTTTATAATTATATAATTATAAAAAATTAGTAATATTTATATTTTTAAATATTTATTTATTTTTAAATAAAACCAAGAAGTAAAACAAAAATTTTTTTAACTATATAATACAAATAAATAAATAAAATATATTTTATTTGAAATTTCTTAAAGTATATTTTATTTTGCTTTTCTCAAATTACATTTTTGGTCATTTGTGAATTGTGAATATACAAGTTTAGTCCATTTTAATTTGAAATTGATGTATTTGATCCTTCTCACAGACGAGTGTGAAGAAATTTTCATTTACGTTTGTTTTTAATTTGAGCCCACTCGTTCATTTATGAGTCTACAGGGAGTGAAACTGTTAGCAATTGACATTGCATGTTATAGTGGTTTTAGTTATAGAATTGGAAATCATTGATCAATTAAAAACCTTGATTTTTTGGCAACTTTATAACACCTTGATTGATTGTTTGAAGGCATGATTGGATATGCCAATATTATCTATGAATTATGAAGTTTCACTATAATAATTAAGGGTTTTGAGATTTTGTGTTTCGTACTTCATGATTTTAACTTATCCTTAATATCGATTTAGATTTTTCTATTGTTCAATTATAATTAGGTGCAGTTTTTAATTAAAAATACATGTTAAGAATAAATTATGTATACACATACACACACAAAAGTTAAATAAAATTTTAATAAAAATGGATAAATTTATTTTTCTATCTCACTCAGGCTATGTTTGTCAAACTAACTGATAAGCTAGCTGTTGACTAATAAGCTAGCTGATAAAGAAGTCACGTTTGGCAAAAACTAGCTTATAAATATGTAAAATGACCAAAAAGAACATATTCAAAAAATTATCAATTACAATATTTAATTATATAATTAAAACAAATTTGTAGCAATATAATATGTTAATTAGTACAACCAATGTAGTAAATAAAAATTAAATAATATAACATGTTAATTAAAAGAATGTAAATTATTACATATATACTATAAATTTTGAATTTGTTAAAACAAGTTTTAGAAAAAATATATATTAACTTATAATTTTAAATAATCGTTATATATAATACGAAAAAAATAATCAAATAATAATTAAAAAGGACAATAGTAATTGATAATTAAAATATATTAATTAGTATTAAAAAATATATAAAAATATTTATATGATCAACAATAACTCTAAATAATTAAAAATTAATTTCAATGTATAATTAAAAGTTAATTTAACAATTTTCAATTAATATGTATTAATTAATAATAATTAAATTTAAAAAACTAATATTTATTTACAATAATAGTTAATTAATAATAATGAAGGCAATATTAGAATATTCTGTTGGAACCACCTCAAAAGTGACCGTCACTGATCGTTTATCATTCCTGATATGATAATTGACAATAACTGAAATTCCTATGTCTAGTAAATATATGATGGGCATATTTACTATTATTGACATACTATAGGGTTTCCCATTAGGTGATTGGAACTATGGGGATTATATCGCACATAATAAACACCAAGGGTTGAAAGTGTAAGATACTCTTATTATAAATAAAGTACCCTAATCTTTCTTAAAACCCTAATGACATATTGCTGATCACACTCCAGTCGTGCGCCCCCTAAGGATCGTCTCTCTCTCAAGAATCGATCATCTTCATCCCATCATTATACGATCACCTCGTTCTGGGAACCCGACAATCAATGGCAAACATGTTCAATGCCTTCACTGGATCCTCAGGATCATCGGGTATGATTTCTTATCATCTTATTGACACTATCGATTACAAGTCATGAAGTTTATTCCAACATGTGGTATCAGAGCTACGGTTCATTACTGATTCGTGATTTGTATCGTTTTTTTTGTGGCTTTAATTCATCGATTTCTTTCGTATTTATGAATGTCGCCGCAAACATCATTCTGTTTTGAATTATCGGCTGCCATATTCAATTGATTCAATTCGAAATTTATATTGAATCGCTAAAATAAAATTTTTCTGGCCGCCGCATACTGGATTTTTTTCGGCTGTTATAATGCAATTTGTTTTATTATTTGCATTAAACCCTAATTATGCCATGTTGATTGATCAATGTTAATTGCACTGAATTGATCATTGTATCGGAAATTTTTCGGTTGAACCAAACTTTTCGACAGCTTAAATACCGAATACCTCACTTTTCGGCATCTTGCATGCCGAAAACCTTACTTTTCGGTTCCTTACATGTCGAAAACATAATTTTTTGAATTCCTTACATACCGAATTTCTTACTTTTCGCAACTGTACATAACGAAAACCTTACTTTTCGCAACTGTACATAGCGAAAACCTTACTTTTCGCAACTGTACATAGCGAAAACCTTACTTTTCGCAACTGTACATAGGGAAAACCTTACTTTTCGCAACTGTACATAGCGAAAACCTTACTTTTCGCAACTGTACATAGCGAAAACCTTACTTTTCGCAACTGTACATAGCGAAAACCTTACTTTTCGCAACTGTACATAGCGAAAACCTTACTTTTCGCAACTGTACATAGCGAAAACCTTACTTTTCGCTACTGTACATAGCGAAAACCTTACTTTTCGGTTCTGTACATAGCGAAAACCTTACTTTTCGCTTCTACCATACCGAAAACCCTTGCACTAATATATATGGTCTCATTATTTGTGCCCAAAGGTCAAATATGATTCTCATATTGCATTTTTTTTCCTTTTGCATAATGAACACTGAGTATACTAATTCTGCCCAAAGGTGATTTAATATACCTGTGTGTCAAGAGGGCTCTCTACATGCATAATTCACACGATGCTCTATTTTGTGCCCAAAGGTCAAAAGATAAGCATTGCGTTGCATGACCCTAACGCTCATGTTTACTTAGATATTAGTTATTTCTGCCCAAAGGTGATGTAACATCTGAGTAGAGCCTTACTTTAACTTATTGTTTTGGTGTTTACAATAGGTTTACTTATCACTAGCTTCATCACTAAAATGGTCATAGTTTCCAAGGAATATTACTGTTAGGCCTGCTTACTTTAGCTTTACTTTAATTACACTTCCTTAAGAAACATTACTTTGTCTGCCCTCTATAGCTAACTATGTCACTATAATAATCTTCTATAACTTATATTCTCCTTAATTTCCACATCAGTACCTAACTTTGGCATTGAGCCACTTACTGGTGCGAACTTTGCTTCGTGGAAGGATCAATTACTTCTTACTCTGGGGATGCTTGACCTTGACCATGCTATTCGCCATGATGAACCCGCTGCTATTACTGCTACGTCTACTGCAGCTCAGAAAGCGGATTTTGAAAAGTGGGAAAGGGCAAATCGCTTGTCACTAATGATGGTCAAGAACTCCATTAACCTCAGTATCCGAGGAGCTATCCCTGACTCTGATAAAGTCAAAACTTACCTCAAATCTGTTGAGGATCACTTCAAGGGATCGTCTAAGGCGCATGCGAGTAGTTTAATGCTACAGATGCTCACTCTAAAATATGAAGGAAATAGCAGTGTCCGTGAACACATCATGAAAATGATTGATATGGCTCATAAGCTTAAGAGTCTTGAGATGGAAGTATCTGATAATTTTCTTGTGCATTTCATAATGACCTCTTTGCCTGCTCGGTTCGACACCTTCAAAGTTAATATAATGCTATGAAGGATAAATGGTCGATAAGTGAACTGATTGCAATGTGTGTGCAAGAGGAGGATCGCCTGAAGCTGGTACAACCTGAAGCTGTTCACCTGACAACCACTGCTAATTCTAAGAAAAGGAAGGGTAATCAAGGTAATCAGACTGAAAATAAAGTCCAAAAGGATGATCACCATGGTGCCGTTGCCACTGGCTCTAAACCCTTGACTAATAAACCTAGCTGCAAATTCTGTCGTGCAAAAGGGCACGGACAGAAAGATTGCCCTAAGTTCAAGGAATGGCTAGCTAAGAAAGGTAACATTCTTTATGTAATATTTGATTCCTTTATTACTGATGTCCCTGTTAATACATGGTGGGGTGACTCTGGTTCTATGGTCCATGTGACAAACTCAATGCAGGGATTCCTTACAATCCAGAAGCTACCAAAGGGCCAAAGAAAACTTAGAGTTGGAAGCGGTGATCTCTTAGATGTCGAAGCCATGGGAACTTTAAATTTACATATGAGTACCGGAAAGTGTATTAGACTAGTGGATACCTTATATGTACCGAGAATTACTCGGAACCTTGTATCCATATCTAGACTAGACCTTGAAGGTTATGTAATAATTCATGGTTGCGGCAAGATTGCCATTACTCATAATAATGAATTACTTGGTCGAGGTTTCTTGGATGGATTACTGTATAAATTAGAACTAGATCATAATTTCTCACAGTCTTTGTTGTCTCTTAATATTGATGACGTAACTAAGACAACAAAATCACCTAAACAATCAGAGAATTCCTCCATGTTGTGGCATAAACGTCTTGGCCACATCTCACGAGATCGAATGACACGACTCGCAAAGGATGGAATCTTACCTTCTCTTGATTTTAGTGATTTTGAAACATGTATTAAGTGCCTCAAAGGCAAAATGGCGAAAGGGAATAAGAAAGGAGCCACTAGGAGTTCCAACTTGTTGGAAATAATTCACACGGATATTAGTGGTCCCTATCCCGCATCAATCACAGGACATACATCATTTATTACATTCATTGACGATTATTCACGTTATATGCACCTATATCTGATTAAGGAAAAATCTGAATCCTTACAAACTTTTATTGATTTTAAAACTTTGGTTGAAAACCAACTTGATCATAAAATAAAAGTTGTGAGATCAGATAGAGGAGGTGAGTATTATGGTAGACATACTGATATTGGTCAAGCTCCTGGTCCTTTCTATAATTTTTGCAAGGAACATGGCATAATTAACCAATACACCATGCCTGGTTCTCCTCAACAAAATGGTATTGCTGAAAGGAGAAACAGAACCTTAATGGACATGGTGAGAAGTATGCTTGCTAACACTAACTTACCTACTTTCCTCTGGACTGAGGCATTAAAAACAGCTGTTCATATACACAATAGGGTTCCATCAAAATCTGTCCCTAAAACTCCTTATGAGATCTGGACAGGTAGGAAACCGAGTCTAAAATATATGAAAGTATGGGGCTGTCCTGCCGAAGCGAAAGTCTATAACCCTAACTTAAAGAAACTGGATCCTAAGACCATTACGTGTTTCTTTATCGGTTATCCTGATAACTCAAAAGGTTATCGGTTTTACTGTCCTTCCCGCACTACGAGCATCATTGACACGCAGCATGCTACATTCCTTGAGAACTCAGAGATCAGTGGGAGCACGACAAATCATGACTCAGATTTGCAAGAAGTACAAGAAGCGGGGGGAAACCATCTTTCCGCTAATTTTATTCATCCGATAATTCCTCTTGTACCCACCGCTGCTCCTAATATCACTGATCCAGCTCCTCCTAACCAAAATACCGAGGGAACTTCATCATCACTTCCGAATGCTGATCCTAATATCACTGATTCAACTCCTCCAGTTACTGAACCAGAAAATCAACTCAGGAGATCATCTAGGGCTCGCAGGGCCACAAATTTTGATGATTTCGTAACCTTTTTAACTGAAGTTGAGAACATTGGAAAGCTTACTGATCCTACCTCTTATCGAGAAGCCATTAATAGTGATCAGGCCACTCAGTGGAATGAAGCTATGATTGAAGAGCTTAATTCCATGCAACAGAATGATGTTTGGGACTTGGTTGAACTTCCTGAAGGATCCAAAACTATCGGTTGTAAATGGGTCTTCAAAACCAAATTAGACCCGAAAGGAAACATCGAACGTTATAAGGCCAGACTGGTTGCAAAAGGCTTTACTCAAAAGGAAGGAATCGATTATCAAGAGACCTTCTCTCCAGTCTCTCGTAAAGATTCTTTAAGGATCGTCATGGCACTTGTAGCTCATTATGATTTAGAGTTACATCAGATGGATGTCAAAACCGCATTCTTAAATGGAGACTTGCAAGAAGATGTATACATGCGACAACCTGAAGGATTCATTCCAGAAGGTAAAGAGCATATGGTCTGCAAGTTGAAGAAATCCATTTATGGGTTGAAACAGGCATCACGACAATGGTATCTCAAGTTCGATAAAATCGTAAAAGGGCAAGATTTTCTAAAGAATCAAGTGGATCAATGCACCTATCTCAAGATCAGTGGGAGTAACTTTGTAATCCTTGTCTTGTACGTAGATGACATCCTACTAGCAAGTAATAACTTGGATATGCTGCATGAGTCGAAGCGGATGCTTTCGCAAAATTTCGACATGAAAGATCTCGGTGATGCCTCTTATGTCATTGGTATCGAAATACACCGAGATAGGCATAATGGTGTTTTGGGTCTTTCTCAAAATGCATATATTGAGCGTATCTTAAAACGCTATAACATGCAGAAATGTACACCCACTGTAGCTCCAGTAGTTAAAGGGGACGTATTTGGTTCCTTCCAAGCTCCGAGCACTGAGATTGAAAAGGAAGAAATGAGGATGATACCTTATTCGTCTGTAGTAGGGAGCATTATGTATGCTCAGGTCTGTACTCGTCCGGATATCGCTTATATCGCTGGTATGCTGGGACGTTACTTATCTAATCCCGGAATAGCACACTGGAAAGCGGCTAAAAAGGTTCTTCGATATCTGCAAGGGACCAAAGACTACAAATTAACTTATAGAAGAAGTGACAACTTAGAAGTAGTAGGATATTCTGATTCCGATTTTGCTAAATGCAAGGAAGATAAGAAATCTACTTCTGGGTACATATTTATGTTAGTTGGTGGACCTATCTCCTGGCGGAGTCATAAACAGAAGCTGACTACAACATCCACCATGATGGATGAATACGTTGCCGTTTATAATGCCTCTTGTCATGGGATGTTGTTAAGGAACCTGGTCAGTGGACTCAAAATCGTCAATTCCATTTCTAGACCATTGAAGCTTTACTGTGATAACTCAGCTGCCGTAACTTTCTCGAACAGTAACAGTTCAACTGGCGTTGGGCTGTATCTTGATACAAAGTATCTGTTTGTGCGCGAACGGGTTGAGGAAAACGTTCTTTGTATCGAGTACATAAGTACAAAAGAAATGCTAGCGGATCCAATGACCAAAGGTCTTCCTCCTAATGTCTTCGTAGGACACGTGTCGAAGATGGGGCTTACAAAAGACTTAATTTAATAGCATATTGTACTTATTGGTCATTATTATCATCTTAATAAATTTTCCTCTATATTCAAATTTCGTTTGTCTATTAGTTACACTTTGAGCTCATAATGGTGTACGGACATTATTATAACGAAGTTTGTCTTAGTCAATTGATCATTGCTTATTTAGTTTTAAATTTGAGTCATAGTTTGACTAGTGGGGGTCCTGAGTTGATATTCATCTCTACGGCTGTACTTATCAGCTATGATTTCAGTTTAAAACAAAATGAGTGTTATCCCGGCCGGACTTATTGATACTCATAGATAAAAGATCGCTTGGTCAAGTGGGAGAATGTTGGAACCACCTCAAAAGTGACCGTCACTGATCGTTTATCATTCCTGATATGATAATTGACAATAACTGAAATCCCTATGTCTAGTAAATATATGATGGGCATATTTACTATTATTGACATACTATAGGGTTTCCCATTAGGTGATTGGAACTATGGGGATTATATCGCACATAATAAACACCAAGGGTTGAAAGTGTAAGATACTCTTATTATAAATAGAGTACCCTAATCTTTCTTAAAACCCTAATGACATATTGCTGATCACACTCCAGTCTCCAGCCGTGCGCCCCCTAAGGATCGTCTCTCTCTCTCTCAAGAATCGATCATCTTCATCCCATCATTATACGATCACCTCGTTCTGGGAACCCGACAATCAATGGCAAACATGTTCAATGCCTTCACTGGATCCTCAGGATCATCGGGTATGATTTCTTATCATCTTATTGACACTATCGATTACAAGTCATGAAGTTTATTCCAACATATTCACAAAAAACTACTAAGAGCATCTTCAACAGCTTCCCCGTTTTTGAGAAAATGAAGAATATAGGGATTTTGATGTATATTTTTGCTACAACAACTTCTCCAAAACTATCCTTAAAATGGAGAAAGTAGGAGAGAGAAGAGGTTTTTCTCCAAATATGAAGATAACCCTAAAAATGATTACTAGATGAAAGTACCAATAGAAATTTTTGAAAAAACATATTTGAAGAGAGAAATAGTATTTTAATAGATAAATGAAATATTTTAATATTATAATCAATGTTTGTTTCTCCAAAATAGGAAATCTGTTGGAGATGAATGTAAATTTTTAGAGATTTTGACTTTTGGTTCTTCATTTTGGAGAAATTTTGGGGAAGCTGTTGGAGATGCTCTAAAAAGCAACTCCAATTAGTGTTTAAAAAATTAGCTTATAAGAGCATCTCCAACAATTCCCCATAATTTCTTAAAATAGAAAACCAAAAGCCAAAATCCCTCCAAAAAAATACATTTATCTCCAAAAGCTTTCGCATTTTGAAGAATCCAACATTAATTAAAATATTCCATTAATCTATTAAAATCTTATTTCTCCATCTACATATTTGTTTTCAAAGATTTCTATTGGTCCCCTGATTTGGTAATCAATTTTAGAGTGATCTCCATGTTTGGAGAAAAAAAACCTTCTCTCTTCAACTTACTCCATTTTGATGATAGTTTTTGGGGAGTTGTTGGAGCAAAATATTAGCCCAAAATTCTCATTTTCTTCATTTCCCTATTTTGAGGAAGATGTTGAAGATGCTCTAAGCTAGCTTATGGTCATCCAAACATGTATCCACGAAAAAGCTAGCTTATAAGCTGGATTTTTTTTGCCAAACGATGACTCAGTGGTTTTTGGACGATGAAGAAACAAATACACTAAATGATGATTGATGAAAAGACAAGCATCAATTAAATTGAATAAAAAATTGAGTCATGTATTTTGCAATGGTTTGTTTGACATCAAAGGGCCTTTGGCCTATCGGTATCTGAGTCTTTGGCCTCCCAAGAGGTTAGGGGTCCAAACCTCACCAAATGTGAATATGGTGTGTGAGTTTATTTATTGCATTTGTCATATTTAAATATTATATACTCCAAAAAATGGGTTGTTTTGACAGCTAATTAGTTGAACATCAAACAAGAAGGTGAAAAATCCTTCGAAATCAACCCCAAACCAAAAAAATATCTTAAAGAAAAACTCATAAAAGCTCTTGAAACAATGGAATTCGTCTAGAAACATATCGGACGACTTTGCAGACATTTGATCCAATGTGAAATTTCACCCGCTCGACAAAAGTCATGGGTTCGACATTGGTTTAAATACAAATCGAGAAGAAAAGAAATTATTGTTCGGTTGTTCCAATAAAATTTATGAAATTTAGTTACTACTCGGGGATCTACTACGTACTAATAGAGCTCAAAATTACAAGATTAATCATCTGTGGAACTGATATTGCTTTTTGCAGTTTCAGAAGGACCAGAACTGTAATTTGACTGGTTTTGTGCCGATGGACAATATACGTTTTGTCTGAGTATCAAATTAGAAATTTTGATAATTATTAATAGAGTGAATTACACCGGTGGTCCCTGTGGTATACCTAAATTTTGGATTTGGTCCATAAAGTACACTATCTACGGTCATGTTCCTAACTTTTTGATTTACTTTCACTCATGGTCCTACTATAATAATAATAGCAGAGCCATGAGTGAAAGTAAATTAAACATAGAAGAACCATGAATGAAAGTAAATTAAAAAGTTAGAGACCACCACCATAGATAAAATACTTTAGGGACAAAATCCAAAACTTGGATAAAGCACAGGGACCACCGGTGTAATTTCACTCTTATTAATATTTTTTGGTAGTTGTATATTTTTTCTCAATATCCATACCAAAATTAATAAAGACGATTAATAAAGAGCATAAAACGTAATTAGTTTTTACATCTTAAAACGTTGATAATTAGCATGTAATATTTTTTCGGAGTTATAAATATAAAACAGTAATTCCCATTCTTTATTAGGTTTATCTTTAATATTTTAATCAATAAAATTTAAATGAAATATATTTGATCTGATCTTTAATACTTAAACAAGGTTATTTACTAAATCAGTAGTTTACTATAATTTATTTCTTAATTAATAAATTAAATCAGTTTAAATCAAAATCTAACCCATTAACAACTCTATACCTAATTAAGTCCCGGATAAAAAAAATGATAACTTTGTCTTTTAAATCTCCTCTTTTTTCATCCACACCATTCTTTCAAAATATAGCGTCAGTTTTGCCCAGGTGTACCCTGAATTTGCAAATACGCAAAACACTAAGATTGTAGATTTGTGTACGGGCTTTCCACAATATCTTGAATCGCTTAAATCGTGACTTCAATGTGTGAGATATGATTAAAACTCCACAACCTTACAAATCTGCAAGCAACATTTTTTTTGTTTCGTCCTTCGATCATCGATGTTTGCTACAATTGCCGTTTTAAGTTGAAATTTTTAGGGATAAAATAGATTATTATACATATTCAGATGTTTGTGAGTTTATAAAAACAAACAGTCTTATCAATTTTAAATTTCAGACTTCAACAATAGTTCTTATAAATCAGAAATAAAATTAAAGTTCCAACTTTAGCCCATTTTAAAAAACAAACACCACCTTACGTTGGAAAACAATGATGCAAAACGATTTAAAATTGAACCAAGTCTAGATGCAATAATTAACTATGTTGTTCAAAGTTCACGATGCTATTTGGTTGCCTAGTTCTTGGGTCAAAGTGGGGTGGGTATGGAACCCCTTGTACTAAATGTTAATATTATTTATTTACTTGTTTTGTTTTTGTTTAATATAAATAAGTTTATAAAAATTATAGCTTATTCCCCCCTAGATTTATAAATATATGTATCGGGAAATGATCAAGGGAGAACCTTAAAAAATAAAAAAAACGGAGAATCAAGAAAAAACGGATGAAAAAGTATATCAAAATGGATGTCAAATTAAAGATATTAATGTGATCATCTTTTTGGTGTAATTTGTTTCGCTCCAATTTTTGTTGTTTTCGTTGATTTTCGGTTTTAAAAGTTAGGAGGAAATGTATTTATATATTTAGAAAAAGTGGTTATAACCACCATGTTAATCTCATCATTTGGATCATCCCAATCTAACGGTTTAGATGAGTTCTACGGTTCTTTTATTATTTAGGATTCTCTCTAGATCTCATCCCATATATATATATATATATATATATATATATATATATATATATATATATAGAGAGAGAGAGAGAGAAGGAGGTTCATGGGAAAACTTAAAAATGGAAAACTAAGGACACCCTGATAGCCTTTATCTGGACGGTATCCATATGTGCATACAAGTAAAGTAAATTGTTTTTTGATTTTTATGCACTTGTACATATTCATGTGAACATGTTACAAATTACTTGTATACACAAGTGAATACCGTCCAGATGAAGGGCTTCAAGGGTTTTCCTCAACTTTCCGTTTTTTTTAGTTTTTTCCCTGAACTTGATGAAAGGTTGTGAACTTTGAAAACCAATCTAAGTCGTTTATTGATTTTAATCCATGGATATTAAAGACGATGGCAATTTTGTAATAATTTAGAATTTCAAGATGTTTTAGGTATTAAAATAAAAAAGGAAGGGTATATTGGATATATAAATACAATTAGCCCAACACTTTAAGCATCAACCCCTTCATCTTCGCCACACACACCCACCTTCTTCGTTTTTAATCTTGTCGAAATGTATCGTTCTTCCAACTCCTTCCCCAATCTCCTTTCATCCTTCTCGACTCCGGTGAAACTCCTCTCAATCCTTTTTCACTCTTGTGTGTTTTATATATTTGATTCACGATTGGGTTGTCGATGTCCCTCAATTGTCTGCTCGCAATGGAACCCTTGAAATAGGACCATCTAATTTGGAGACCCAGGAACAACAACAAGCCGTGGAAACGATAATGAACCATTTTGATTCTGACCCGACCCACCAAGAGATCTTGAGAGATACAGATTCTGAAGATGCCCATTAAGAACAATCCGACAAATTCCAGAGTTTGGATGAGGTGTACAATAGGCTGAAAGGTGGGCTGTTGAAAATGGGAACAGATGGGGGTGATAAAGGTCAAATCCAGCAGGGGTTTCAGGGGGATTTCTCCGGATTGTTGCCAGAAGGGTTCGTAGCAAACGCGTTGGCACTTACGAGCCCTAAGGATGTAGTAACCGTGTCCAAAAAGAAAGAGTACCAAGTCTTGTGGTAGAATTTGTTAAAATGAAAGTTGAGGGGAGAATTTTGTAAATGAGGTATAGGTATAAAAGGGGCACAAAACCCTAGGAGAAACATTCTCCTACTGATTTTGTGTGTGGTTGGCGGCTGCTGGAGTGAATTCGAGAGAACAGAGGGAAAAGAGAGAATGAAAGGAGAAAGAAGAAGAAAGAGGGTGAAATCAAGAAAGAAGGATCAATTGCGGATTTGTTGGGAGAAATAGAAGGTGTGCTTCTTTTGGATTCAAGCAGGTAATCACTTCTCCTCTTCTCTAATCTCTGATTCTTGTTGTTGATGAGTTATTTGGGGTTTTTGTTAAAAGTTGGGTTTGGAACTAAATGGAAGAGATTAGGTGTCAAATCTTATCTTTTGCAGCTAATATTTCAGTAGTAGTTGAGCATATTGACCCTATTGTAGTTGTTAATCTCCATCTGTGAGATTTCGGCCGTTTTTGGGATTTATCGGACCAAGTAAGGGACAGGTCGACGTCCGGATACCTTCCTGGACGTCCGGACACCCCGATCAGTTGAAGGTTTCCGGGTAAGTATCTGTTGCGTGTGGGTGTCCGGATAGAGGTGTTGTCCAGATAGAGGTGTTGTCCGGATAGGTGTGTTGTCCGGATAGAGGTGTTGTCCGGATAGGTGTGTTGTCCGGATAGGTGTTGTCCGGATAGAGGTGTTGTCCGGATAGGTGTGTTGTCCGGATAGGTGTTGTCCGGATAGAGGTGTTGTCCGGATAGGTGTGTTGTCCGGATAGGTGTTGTCCGGATAGAGGTGTTACCCGGATAGGTGTGTTGTCCGGATAAGTGTGCTGTCCGGAACAGAGTGTCGTCCGGGAAGTTGAGATGATCAGCTTATGAGTTTATCCTTTCGCCAGGTAGATCGTTTGGAAGTGCATACCAGAACAAGAAAGGAACGTAAGCGTAACAGGTGAGTTTTTCTAACCAAAGCTTGATGGTACTTGTTCATTTACTTGTACAGGTGTGTTTACTTAATGTATGTGCATATATATTACTTATGCATGATGTGAGCTATATGGGGGGGTGTCCCATACGATATGGTGTGATACTTATGGGGGGTGTGTCCCATATGTGATGTTATGACGATTATGGGGGGTGTGTCCCATATGTGATGGCATGACGATCATGGGGGGTGTGTCCCATATGTCGTAGTATGATGCCTATGGGGGGTGTGTCCCATATGTTATATGCCAAACCTTATATTGATTTATGTTTCGCAAAGTTTTAAATGATAAATGTGGTGTGATTGTAACTGAGGGATCTCACTAGACCTTGTGGTCTAACCCTCGCATTTTCAAAACTGAAACCCTTTTCAGGTAAGCAGGTTAAGAGCAGTGCCTCTAGTGGTGAAGAGAAGGGGTGAGAGCGGGCATGGCTTGGCATTAGTGGACTTCCTTTACATTTTTGCTATTAGAAACTCTCAGTTGTAATTAGGGTTGTTCCGCGAACCCAAAGTTTTGAATTTTGATGGTGTGAACCTTGGGCCAAGTTTTGGCGATTTAATATTATATGTCTTGTTTTGGAATGGGTTGTTACAAATGGTATCATAGCCATAGTTTAAGGGATTTAGGTGACCGGATGGGCCTAAACTTAAACTGTAGGAGTACAACTGAAAATGTAGGAAGGCCTAGGAAGACCTCACTGGGGAGTGTGAATAATGGGGTGGTGAGAACTATCATGTAAAGTATGTTCGGGATTACACCTGGCCAGTGTAATTGTGAATTTACAGGTGCATGACGGTGATCATTCTTGCCTTGTTATTTTGGGACGGTTGTTAATCTGTTTTGTGTGTAAAGTTTAATCTTGTCATTTTGGCAACGGCTTAGTGTGTTGTGCAAATTATTCTTGGCGTGATTGATGATACTATCTAGAAGAAGCCTCGTTTGAATGTTTGGTATGAGTGTCCGTGGGAAGTAGAACCTTTAGGGTTCTTAAGGGAAATAAGTGTTTGGAGGTGAACTCCTATTCTTTAATGAGTCTTTATTCTGGGAGATTCCCAGTGCCGGTGAATTGAAATCTTGAGAGTTTCAGTTCAAGGATCGGATAGTGGAGAAGTGCTTTCTTACTCTCTAGTTAGTGGAGGAGTGACAAGAGTGGTTGAAAAGTGATAGATGTATGGATTGGTAACATTGGTGTCGGTTAACCAATTTGGGACCGAGGTGAATCCGTTTATTTTACAAATTAATTGTCAGGTGGTAACTGTGAGGTTGGAGCATCTAAGTGTGTGGGGGAAGTATCGGTACCGAAGGTTGTTTCAAATGTAAGGAACCTGATGGTGTAGTGGGAAGTAGGGTGTCGACGTTGATTTGTTGTAACTGCAAAAAGGTTAACCCTGCTTGAGCGAATAGCCTTCAATGTAAAGCGATTCGTGCATTACGTTTTCAAACCGGTTACGTAGGTCCCCATGACAAAATGTGTGAGTGTGTGCGTGTGCCTTGTAAACTTCTGATTTTGAAAATGAGTTGGCGTGTGCAAGTGTGTGCTGGAAGGAAAAGATAAATTTGTTTACATGGTGTAATAAATTTCGAACTCAGAGAAATAGTGAGTTACTTCACTTCTTTTGCGAGTGAGTTAAACCTTGTTGTAAAAAAAATCGTAACAATATTAGATCGCATGGTTTTATGGATGAAAACGATATGAACATGTGGTTGACATATCAGCAAGTGTGAGAGTCGGTCTACTATCCCAGTATGGGTGATATTGCTGTATTTTTTTAAAATTTTTGCACAAGGAGAGTTTCAGTGAATGCACTTTCAAATGATGAACAAGGTTGCGTGTGAGCGATCTTTGAGATCGGTGTGTGTGGTGGTAACTTATGGGAGTGTCGTGGCATGCATATCAAAACCTTGTTTTGTGGGATATTTTGAGTGTGTAAAACAATTTAAATCATTGTGTTGTCATGCATGAAGGCTATGAACTCGCTAGGTAGTAAGGGGTATCGTGCCTAAGAATGTGCGAAGTTCCGGTAGTGGGAAAATGTGGTCGAGTCGTCGATGGTTGAATTGTGATCTTAGTGTTACAGTATAGGGAGGACAGTGCCTACATGTAGTCTCGGTCTTTGACTGTGGAAATGCTTGTGTGACGGTAGTCCTTGCTCTTTTCGGTAAGTAGGCATAAGACTGACGGCGAGGGGTGTGCCCCGGGTGATTTCGAAGTAGGCAAAATACTTTGAAAGGTAACGTTGTGGTATGTGGATGAGTCGGTATCGGCGTAGAGCTGGAGTTGAGGAGAAGTTGTATTTAGGCTAAGTGCCAGAATTTGGTGTGGAAGTTAACGACGAGTGTTGAGTCGTTGTCGGGAGATTTGAGAGTTGAAAGACTAGCCCTGGTGTGATTTTTGTTTGTCGTGTGTGTGCGCGGAGATAAGAGGTCGGTTGGGATACATGTGTATCTGCCCAGAGGGTGGACCGCCTTTTTGGTGAGTATCCTGAAGGTGGAGATGTGTTAGTTGGATAAGTGATTCTTCCTTTGTGACTGTTATGTCAATTGCGAACGAGGTAGTTTGCCCAACTCATGTGGGACACGTAGACTATGTTGGTTTGCAAGGATGTGTCTTATAGTTTGATTTATTTGAGCGTGCCTCAAGTGGACCCGAAGAGTCGGTCGGGAATAAGGACTCGATCGAGTGTAGTAGACGGTCATAATTTGTGATTCACCTAGATGGGAGAAAGACAAGGTTGTGAGTCTTTCTGAACCTAAATTTTATACAAATGTGACAGAGTTATTATATAAATGTGTGCTTCTCAGCTGCATTTATTTCAAAGCGATGATTAAGTGTGGTGTGGTTATTATCTATTCGCGTGTTTCCAACTGCTTAAGTATGAAGCTATGAACAAGTGTGTGGTAGAATGCATGCATTAATTATGCATTGTGCTCTAGCAATGTCGGAGAATGGGGGGTGTGTCCCATATTGAGTATGCATTGTGCTCTGGCGTTGTCGAGAAAATGGGGGGGGGGGGTGTCCCATATTAATTATATATATATTTGTTTCATATATAGCGAGTGTGCTCTTTGGCGCTGTCGCGGTGTGTGTGACTATAGCGTGTGCCAGTAGCAGGAGTTAAAAGGTGATTGTCATTTTTTTAAAAGTATGCTTATTTAAATGTGTAGTTTCATATAAATTGCATATGACTTGGTGTGATGTATATGGGGGGTGTGTCCCATATGGATTATTCGAACGAACTTGGTCTATTCCCGAGGGCGGGTGTGTGTGCCCTAGATCAGGCCACAAGTGTGTAGTGATCAGGCAGAAATTCTCGTTATTTGTGTAAGGGTGATGAATTGCAAAACTAGCTATTGCATATTGTTTTGTATACTCTTTTATATAAATGTTGTGTTTGTTGTAAAGAAAGTGTGGCCTGGTGTGTGTGCAAATGATCGTGACGATCGAACCTCTGGTGTGTGGGGGTTATGTGGATAAGTTGGTGGTAACTTATATCTAGTGAGCATGCGAAGCATGGTGGAGATGAATTGTTGTGAGGTTAAGTGGTGGGCTAGTGTTGATGGGGGATGAGCATAGGTGGAGGTCTTTGCTCGGGGTTGCTCATAAGACGTTCAGAGATGACCAAATTATGCGTGGAGTTGCATGGATGTCTAAGTGGCGTGTGGTATTGTTACCGAAAATAAAAGAATGGGGTGACGATGAGAGACTAGATAAGAAGAAAATTGTGTACTCTTGAGTTGATTGATGAGTGCGTTTGCCTTGTATCGTTGTAATAATTGTGAAAATGTTGGATTGATTAGTCCATGATATCTTGTAGTAGATATGAAATCTCTGTGAATGTTGAACTAATCCTTGTGTGTAAGGGAATTCAAAGGAGTGGGTTAATATCGTTTGAGGAACGAGAAGTGTGTGGTCGCTTCGAACGTAGCGTGGAGGTCCGGTTTGACTTGGTCGAATTTCTCGTATGAGATGTGGTGAAACTGTGGGATTAGACATAGTAACCGTTGAAATTGTGTGTATGGAGTGGTCAACGTTGAAGGAGAAATGTTCCATGTTAGCCTGAGGTAATTGGGGGCGGTAGTATGGAATAAGAGAGTAAGTGTAAAGTAAAAAGTGTGACAAGTGGCTCGGAAAGAGGGAAGCAATGTTTCAGAAAGTCACCATTGAGTGCATGAACTCTAGTGAGAGTATGAGAAAGGGGATTTGTGTGTACGTGAGTAGTTTAAGCGTGGAGGAAAACTAGCTTATGTGATTGATCAAGAGTTGTGTATAGTCTGGGGAGAAAAATCTTAACTGCGGAATTAAGGTGATAGTCAAGGTTGATCCGGTGATTGGTTGGCGAGTTAAGCGTCGTTATTTTATAAGGGTTTCGGGATGTGTGGCGTTAACTTCGGTAGAAGGCGTTCTTTTAAGGAGGTAAAATTTTGTGTGAAACCCTTAGGTTGACGCGTTTTAAAATCTTGAGACTAGATGTGTGAATGATTTTGGGTGAGACCGGAGGTCGTGTGGTTGACCACCAATAGGTCATGCATTTCGTGAGAAGTAAGCGTGGCTCGAGACCGCCACAGGGTGTAAGCAAAAGGAAGAGTTTGATCGAATGCCGTGTGGGAGACAGTGCAATACTTATGGATAGTCATGAAAAGACGTTGTGCGTTGGAGAGAAAGGAGAAACAAGACCCAGTTATGTTGGGCCGTTCGCTATCATTGAGCGTGTAGGAGAAGTGGCGTACAAGTTGGAGTTGTCTGACGGGCTCCGGGGGTTCATTCGATCTTTCCTATGTCGAACTTGAGGAAGTGTCTGGCCGAAGAAGCCATAGCAGTACAGTTGGAAGACATTAGTGTCGATGAGAATTGAGGTATGAAGAGGAGCCAATGGAAAACGTAGATAGTAAGATACGAAAGACGAGGAACAAAGAAGTTCGTTTAGTGAAGGTCCAGTGGAAGTATCATAAAGGACGGGAGGCTACTTGGGAAGTGGAAGCGGTCATGAAGTCCAGGTACCCTCACCTCTTTGAGAATGGAATTCCGGGGACGGAATTCTTTTAAGGGGGGGGGGGGGGGTGTTGTAGTAACCGTGTCCAAAAAGAAAGAGTACCAAGTCTTGTGGTAGAATTTGTTAAAATGAAAGTTGAGGGGAGAATTTTGTAAATGAGGTATAGGTATAAAAGGGGCACAAAACTCTAGGAGAAACATTCTCCTACTGATTTTGTGTGTGGTTGGCGGCTGCTGGAGTGAATTAGAGAGAACAGAGGGAAAAGAGAGAATGAAAGGAGAAAGAAGAAGAAAGAGGGTGAAATCAAGAAAGAAGGATCAATTGCGGATTTGTTGGGAGAAATAGAAGGTGTGCTTCTTTTGGATTCAAGCAGGTAATCACTTCTCCTCTTCTCTAATCTCTGATTCTTGTTGTTGATGAGTTATTTGGGGTTTTTGTTAAAAGTTGGGTTTGGAACTAAATGGAAGAGATTAGGTGTCAAATCTTATCTTTTGCAGCTAATATTTCAGTAGTAGTTGAGCATATTGACCCTATTGTAGTTGTTAATCTCCATCTGTGAGATTTCGGCCGTTTCTGGGATTTATTGGACCAAGTAAGGGACAGGTCGACGTCCGGATACCTTCCTGGACGTCCGGACACCCCGATCAGTTGAAGGTTTCCGGGTAAGTATCTGTTGCGTGTGGGTGTCCGGATAGAGGTGTTGTCCGGATAGGTGTGTTGTCCGGATAGAGGTGTTGTCCGGATAGTAGTGTTGTCCGGATAGGTGTTGTCCGGATAGGTGTGTTGTCCGGATAGGTGTTGTCCGGATAGAGGTGTTGTCCGGATAGGTGTGTTGTCCGGATAGGTGTTGTCCGGATAGAGGTGTTGCCCGGATAGGTGTGTTGTCCGGATAGGTGTGTTGTCCGGATAGGGGTGTTGTCCGGATAAGTGTGCTGTCCGGAATAGAGTGTCGTCCGGGGAGTTGAGATGATCAGCTTATGAGTTTATCCTTTCACCAGGTAGATCGTTTGGAAGTGCATACCAGAACAAGAAAGGAACGTAAGCGTAACAGGTGAGTTTTTCTAACCAAAGCTTGATGGTACTTGTTCATTTACTTGTACAGGTGTGTTTACTTAATGTATGTGCATATATATTACTTATGCATGATGTGAGCTATATGGGGGGTGTGTCCCATACGATATGGTGTGATACTTATGGGGGGGGGGGGGGTGTCCCATATGTGATGTTATGACGATTATGGGGGGTGTGTCCCATATGTGATGGCATGACGATCATGGGGTGTGTGTCCCATATGTCGTAGTATGATGTCTATGGGGGGTGTGTCCCATATGTTATATGCCAAACCTTACATTGATTTATGTTTCGCAAAGTTTTAAATGATAAATGTGGTGTGATTGTAACTGAGGGATCTCACTAGACCTTGTGGTCTAACCCTCGCATTTTCAAAACTGAAACCCTTTTCAGGTAAGCAGTTTAAGAGCAGTGCCTCTAGTGGTGAAGAGAAGGCGTGAGAGCGGGCATGGCTTGGCATTAGTGGACTTCATTTACATTTTTGCTATTAGAAACTCTCAGTTGTAATTAGGGTTGTTCCGTGAACCCAAAGTTTTGAATTTTGATGGTGTGAACCTTGGGCCAAGTTTTGGCGATTTAATATTATATGTCTTGTTTTGGAATGGGTTGTTACAAAGGATGTGTGTAGGTTATCGTTGGTGTGTTCTGTTTGCCGATCAACGATGGAACGAGATGTCGTGTGGGAGAAACGGGCCCGTTCCTTAGGGTGTTCCAAAAGATGTTACCGAACAGGGCCCCCGATCGTCGGGGGCCTATGAATTATTTTTAATTTTTTACCTGTAATAATATTGCTATATAAATAAGTTAAGACGAAAATTTAAACAAAACAACTCCTGGCACACTGGCATGGCAGTTTACATGTATTGCTGCTACACACCTTCTCCCACGTTTGATTCTCGTGGTAGGTAACTTCTCTTTTGTTTTTAAATTAATATTTTCAGTTAATTTTGTTTTATTACAAGTTTCGTTGAGATTAATTAAATATACGAATTTCTATCAATTCCTTTTTTTGTTTTCTATTTCTTTAAGGATGATTTAAGTATATAAATTTTTTAATTTTTCCTAATTTTTTATTAATTGAATAACTAAATTATATAATTATATTCAGTAAGTTCTTTTTATAATTTATTCCTTAAATTCAAATTTTAAAATTTTTATTTCATATTTTCATTCTTTAATTTTGTTTTAATCGATATTCATTCATCTTTATATTTCTTTTTTAAAAGTTCTAGTTTTAAACATTTAGACCATTTTTAATAACTATGCTCTACTGTATGTTAAAATAGAAGAAAAAAAACAGAAAAGGTAGAAATTTTTAAAACTTAATTTTTAATATTGAGATATTTGACTTGAATATATTTTTTCTTTAAAATCTTTATTTTAAAAAAAATATACAATAATTGTTAGAGATGTTCTGGATAACTTTGGTTGTTTAATTTTTTGTAATGATTTATTTTATATTTTTCTATAAATATTTGATAGAATTTAGATTTTTTAATATTTATTATTTTTTTCATATATGTGTTTTTGGAACCTTTTTAATTTTTAATTTAGTGTTTTTAATGACGATAGATTAATGAAAGGTTCTTGTTAATATGTGTTTCGTAATTACTACGATTGATCAATTATATATAAAAAGGATTGTTATTCATACACCCTCTTCACTTACATATATGTTATTTCTTACCATCTACCTCATTTACGGACACCTTATAGAAGGGGTTATGAAAGCTAGAAAATACTAACATTAAAACAACAACAACTATAACTATGAATCATCACTAATATAATAACATTAAAAATTAAAATTTAATGTCGAAAAAGAAGAAAAGATGAATAATTTGTTCAAAGTTAAAAGATGAGTTATTAGTCGATTTATTATCAAGTAAACGTTGAAATGTTGCAAAAATAATATAAATAAAAAATTAAGAACACATCTAGTTTTTTGAACAAGGCCTCCATAATATTAGGAACGGCGATGGGGAGAAATTTATGCCACCGAATTACCAGAAGATTTTGGCTAAGGCTGGTGACGGTGGCGATTTAGTTAAGTTTAGTTTGGAGAAATAGCTGTATCTATGTCTCTGCGATCATCCAGTCATCATCGATGGTGGCAGTAAGGTTTACTCTTCACCCTTTGTTTATAATTCATCTTTTGATCACTAAGTTTTGGGTATCGGCGTGTGTACGCGCTGGAGGTTCATGAATCTTATTTTCACCATTACCATTATGATCACTCGTTTGGCCATAACCATCATGATCATGATTTTGGGATCAAACCATATTAATTGAAGTTTCGATCTTTTGGGTTCAGTTTGTTATCTGATTTTAACGTCGAAACACCACAATAATTAAAAGTTTATAATTCCGATTGTGGTTGATTTGGAGTTTTTTGTTTCCAGATTTAAATCCAAATCTTTATGAAGATGGTGTCAAGATCATTCTTTCCGGTATGAAGACGGTGTATACAACAACTGGTTTGAGAGAGTCCATGTCCATCGGTGATTATGAAATCGGATATGAATCGGCGATTATAGACATAAAATGTATTTGATTTCATTAGGTGAAAATAGATTATAGATGAAATTTGTGTTTGATTTCATGTGGTGAAATAAAGTTACCATGTGTTTCATCTGATGAATCTGTGTTTCATATGGTAAATTTGTGTGTTTCATATAGTGAATCTGTGGATTTCATATGGTGAATCTGTGTGTTTCATATGGTGAATGAATATGTATGTTTCATCTGGTGAATCTTGTTACTAAATTGACGATTATGCCTTTTTCATGTGGTGAAACAACTTTTAATTAAAACCATAGGATCAAAACCAAATTACGGCTTAGATCAGTTCTCACGGTTCTCAACCTATTTTTGGTTCTTACATGATTTAATCTTATATATATATATATATATATAGAGAGAGAGAGAGAGAGAGAGAGTTGGATTCATACGAGAACGCTAACTATTTAAGAAAACAAAAAAACAACTGCTATGTACAAAATCATATATGATTCACGTACAAAATATATATGATTATGCGACTTTTCCCGCCACTTTAAGTCGCGGCCAAAGTCGCATGTGTCCAGTTTTTGCAGTTAATGTAAAAAATCACATATGATTTTGAACATGATTTGTAATTTTCTTGTTTTCTAGAATAAAGCGTTCCCGTTTGAACCTTCATATATATATATATATAGAGAGAGAGAGAGAGAGAGAGAGAGTAGAGTAGGGGGGAGGTTCAAGGGAAAAACAAGTGGACAAATCAAATTATGTATTCTTTAGTGTAATATTTTTTTCAATCGTGGTTTTACGCACCAGTTTATGTGCACCGACTAATTCCTCGGTCGATCACGAATGGTCTGGAGTCATCGAGGTGAACCTCAATGACCAAAAGACTTTGTTAAATCTCTTTTATTTCTAACTAGAATTGTGTTAGAATATTGCATTGTGTAGTCGGGCGGGGCGGGCGGGTTCAGATAGGCAAACTAAAACCCGATCGGATTTGAAAATCAAGACCCGAATTTTAGGTTCCAAATTTCGGATTGCTTTGGGTTTGAGTTGGTCGGGTTTCGGATTGATGTTGGTTGCGTTCATGTATTATTATAATGCAAAACGTATATATATATATAAGTTCAATCGATTTTGAGGACGAATTCTATCGATTGAGAGATTTATAATAAAAATAGTAAGTAAAAATTAGAAAACATTTCAATGACTAGAATTTATGATTTTCAAATGGTAATTAGATAAACAAATATATTTATATAATATTTGAAATATATATATGTATATAATTTCGGGTTTTCGGACGGATGAGGTGACATAAACTCACAAATATCTTGATTTTAATCATTTTACCCAACAAATCAAAACATAAACTCACACATATCCTCCATTCAAATAAAATTGGGTGATTTTAAACAGAGACTCGTCTATTTGCTAAATAGACACCTCTTATTAGTAATTCTTATGTAATTTGTTACTTTTTGCATTTCCAATACTTTTACTATGTAATTATATTTGTATTATTATTATTTTATCTTGTTCCAAGAATAACTAATTTTATTATTGTTGTTTTTATTATTATTATTAATAACTAAATTATTATAACCACAAGGCTTGTGGCGCACTGGTTAAGGCTTGTGGAGGATGTGGCTAGTAACCCATCTACCCCAAGTTCGAATCCAGGCGCTTCCAACTTGTGGCCACTGAGGATAAACTCAGGGTTGCATGCTTTAGCAGCTGGAGCAATTGTCTCACCTTGCCGGGATTAGTCGGGGCAATGTCCTCGGATACCCTTAAAAAAAACTAAATTATTATAATAATATATTACTTATTTTTCTTTAATATTTTCATTATTTGTTATTATAACAACAATACTCATTATTACACAAGTATCTAAAAATTATATTATTTTTTTAATAATATTTTATATTGTTAAAACTTACTAAAATATATATGCTTGTTATTCTTCTTAATCAACATACATTATTCTTTTATTTTTCTAACAAATCACGTTATATTTATAATTTAATCATATTATTATATTAGCTAATCTTCTTTTATTGCTTAGTTAAATTTAAGATAATTAAAAAGGTCTAAATTCATATATTTATATTCTAGATAATATTGGGATTGCTTATCTAAAACAACTTATGCTTATTTTTTAAAAGTGTTTATCAACTTATGTGGTGTTAAAAAGGTGTTGGAGGTAAAAATGTAATTTTGACAAATAAGTTATAAGGAGTTTCAAATAAGTTAGAATGGATTAACTTATCAAAAATAACTTATTTGTGGTGGGGAGAAGTCATAAACACTTTTCTTTTTTTCCGATCCAAACACTCAAAATGACTTATTTGCGGCGAGGAAAAGCAATAAGCAAATAAGCTGACAAAATAAGCAATCCCAAACACCCCCTAAAACTAGATAAAATTATACAATTATGATAATACATTATATAGTTATTATATTATATTCTCAAATAAATAGTAATCCTAATTTGTATTAATGTATATACAAAAGCAATCCTAAAATAAGTAGTAATAATTATAGTTGTTATTATTATTATTATTAAAGTATGTAATAAAAAAATAAAAATAGTTGAGAGTGATGAGATACATTTGGGGACTAAAGAGCAGTGTGAGGGAGTTGGTACAAGTGAAAAGTCCGACTACCTTTCAGGTTGCGGTAGATACTGCGGAACTCACTGAGAAAGAAAAGAACAGGCAGATGATAGAAAGAATCGGAGACAAGCGGAAATGAGAAGAACCAACTAGGGATGGAAAGAGGCCGAGTGCGCCTAAACCCGAGCTGCAGGTGGGATTCAGATCGGGGGATAAACCTTGTAGCAAGTGTAACACGATGCATAAGGGAGAGTGCCTAGCAGATAGGGAAGGATGTTTCAAGTGCGGGAAAACGGGACACATGACTCGAGATTGCCGCAGTTCGAAGTCATGTTTTCAGTGTGGTTCGCCAGATCACGTCAAGTGGGACTGTCCACAGTTAAAGAAAGGGTTTACTGGGGGTGACGGCGGTAGTAGCGGAGGAAGAGGCTGGGAGAGAAAGGTGAAGCCGGCTCGCGCGAGGGCGAGGGAGAGGGCTTTCCACATGTCAGCGGTGGAGGCGGTGAATACGCCTGATGTGGTGACAGGTACTTTCCCAATTGACTCGACTTATGCTAAAGTATTGTTTGATTCGGGCGCAAATCGTTCGTTTGTGTAGCCTAACTTTATTCGAAAATTGTAAGTGAAACCCAAGAGGTTGAACTTTGGGTTTGAGGTAGAAGTGGCAGATGATAGTCGAGTCTGGGTGAAAGAGGTCTATGAGGGATGTAGCATAGACGTAGACGGTCACTCGTTTCCTTTGCGTTTGTACCCGATGGGGATGGGGGAGTTTGATGTGGTACTAGGAATGGATTGGTTAGCGGAGAACGATGCTAGCATAGTGTGTAATAAGAAGTTGATCTGTATCGCTTTGCATGATAAGAAGGAAGTAGTGATTTATGGGGATCGTTGAGATAGGAAGTCGTGTATGATTTCTATGTTGAAAGCTAGGCGGTGTCTGGGAAAGGGATGTCTAGGGTATTTAGCTTATGTGCTAGATGCTAATAAGGAGAAGAAAGAGGTAAGGGATGTGGCGATAGTCAGCGAGTATCCGGAAGTGTTTCCGGATGACTTGACGAGTCTGCCCCCAGATCGTCAAGTTGAGTTTAGAATAGATCTAATGCCCGGGGCGGCACCGATTGCGCGTGCGCCCTATCGTCTGGCACCAGCAGAAATGAATGAGATGATGACGCAACTACAAGAGCTATTAGACAAGGGTTTCATTCGTCCGAGCTCGTCGCCTTGGGGAGCGCCGATACTTTTTGTGAAGAAGAAGGACGGATCTATGCGGATGTGCATAGATTACCGTGAACTCAACAAGGTAACAGTAAAGAACAAATACCCGCTTCCGGGGATTGATGACCTCTTCGACCAGTTGCAAAGTGCGAGCTACTTTTCGAAGATAGATTTGAGGTCGGGTTACCATCAGCTAAAGGTGAGAGAGGAAGACGTGTCCAAGATAGGTTTTCGTACGAGATACGGGCACTACGAGTTCCTAGTCATGCTCTTTGGCTTGACTAATGCCCCAACAGTGTCCATGGATTTGATGAACAGTGTATGTAGCTCGTTGTTAGACAAGTGTGTGATTGTCTTCATTGACGATATTCTGATCTACTAACGTACCCGTGAGGATCATGAGGAACATCTTCGGGCAGCGTTAGAATTGTTGAAACGCGAGAAGCTGTACGCTAAGTTTTCGAAGTACGAATTTTGGTTGAGAGAAGTTCAATTTCTAGGTCACGTAGTGTCAACGGATGGCATCAAGGTGGACCCCGCTAAGATCGAAGCTATTAAGAATTGGGAGCCGCCAAGGTCGCCATCGGAAGTGAGAAATTTTCTTGGGTTAGCGGGCTACTACCGGAAGTTCATTCGGACCGAAGCACAAGAAGCCGCATTCGAGAGACTGAAAGAGAGTTTAAGCAGCGCTCTGATTTTGTCGTTACCTGATGGATCAGAAGGTTTTGTAATCTACAGTGATGCTTCTAAGCTGGGGTTAGGGTGTGTGCTGATGCAACACGGAAAGGTAATTGCCTATGCATCACGCCAGTTGAAAGATCACGAGAAGAACTACCCTACGCACGACATGGAGCTAGCGGCGGTAGTGTTCGCTTTGAAAATATGGTGACACTACTTGTACGGAGTGAAGTGTCAGATTTACACCGACCACAAGAGTCTGAAGCACCTGTTCGATCAGAAGGAACTGAATATGAGACAGAGGAGATGGATGGAATTATTGAACGACTACGACTGTGAAATCCTTTAGCACCCGGGTAAAGCGAATGTCATAGCTGACGCGTTGAGTCGGAAGGAGCGAGGAGAATCAACCAAAGTGGTGGCCTTCAGAGTCGAGGCAACTTCGAACATTCTAGATGAAGTTAAGAAGTTTCAAGAGGAGGCGTTGCTAGAAGAGAATGTAAAAAGTGAGAGGGTCGTTGGAATTTCATCTTTATTCAATGTCAACAGTGGTGGGTTAAAGTGTATGAAGGACCGGGTGTGGGTTCCCAAGTTGGGCAACTTGAGAGTAAACATCTTGGAAGAAGCGCATAAGTCACGGTATTCTATGCACCCGGGGACGAATAAGATGTACCAGGACTTGAGACAGTTCTACTGGTGGCCGGGAATGAAGAAAGACATCGCTCATTTTGTGGAGCGATGTGTGACGTGCTTGAAAGTTAAAGCAGAACATCAGCGCCCTTATGGGGAACTTCAGTCTACAGTGATACCAGTATGGAAGTGGGATAACATCACCATGGATTTCGTTACGAAGTTACCAAGGACTCCGAAGGGTAACGATGCGATATGGGTGATTGTGGATATTCTCACCAAGTCCGCGCATTTCTTACCAATCAAGGAGTCAGATTCGTTAGAAACGTTAGCCCGATTATACATCAATGAGATTGTATCTAGGCACGGGGTGCCACGATCCATCGTGTCTGACCGTGATAGTCGGTTCACGTCAGCATTTTGGAGAAGCCTCCAACGAGAGTTGGGTTCACAACTGAAGTTAAGCACGACCTATTATCCTCAAACGGATGGTCAGAGCGAAAGAACTATTCAGACACTAGAGGATATGCTTCGAGCGTGCGTTAGAGGATGTCAGCATTGACGAGAAATTGACGTACGAAGAAGAACCAATAGAAATCGTAGACAGTAAAGTTCGCAAAACGATGAACAAAGAGGTCCGACTAGTAAAGGTCCATTGGCGGTATCACAAAGGACAAGAGGCGACTTGGGAGGTAGAAGCGGACATGAGGTCCAAGTACCCTCAACTTTTCGAAAATGGAATTCCGGGGACGGAATTATTTTGAGGGGGAGGTATTGTAATAACCGAGTTTTATTTTCACTTTTACTAAAGAAATAAAAGATGGGTGGAAGAAATGTAAAATCTAAGGTTTAGAGGGGCCTTAGTGTAAATTGTTGGAGGGTATAAAAACCTTAAGGTTTTGCACAAAACCCTAGGAGCAAATCATTTTGTGAGTGTGTGTGTGTGTGGCGGCTTAGAGAGAAAGAGCAGAGAAAGAGAGAATTCTGGTTCAAGAGCAAATTGGAGAAGGAGACATCATCAATCTACAATTGAAAGAAGAAGTGGGAGATTGAACCTAATCCTACACTGATTCATCCAGGTAATCTTATCTTCTAATCCGTATTCTTGCTTATTTTGAGAAAGTCGGAATAAATGGATTTTAGTTTTGATGGGTTTTAGTGTATTCAAGGATCAATCGGCTGTAAGTTGTGCAAAAATATTGCAAAAATATGATTAAGTGGGTTAGAAATGTATTAGGGATTCTTACAACCATTCTCTATAATTTTCAATCATTATGCATCATTGGAATCGAGATTTGGGTCACTCTGATGACCTTAGAATCGGAAATTTGTTTTAGGATCCGGAGTCCCGACTTAGATCCGGTATCGACTAGATCCGGAATAATTCCGGAATGGGCTTGGACTGTTTTAGGATCCGGAATCCTTATGGATCCGGAATTGGAAGTGAGAGCCGGAATCCAACTAAAGGATCTGGAATTGTCATGGGCCGTAGGATCCGAAATTCAATTAAAGGATCCGGAATTGTTATGGGCCGAAGAGATCCGGAAATCCATTAAAAGAGATCCGGAATTGTTATGGGCCGAAGAGATCTGGAAATCCATTAAGGGGATCCGATGTTGTGTTGGGCCGTAAGGACCCGGAGTCCACCAAACAGAATCTGGAATTTGGGCCGAAGTATTGGGTCCGGTAATGTAGTTCCGGAAGTAGTGATCCGGAATTTATTTGGATCCGGAATTTGTGTTAAGTTCCGTAGTGGGCCAAATCCGGATATGAGCCCAAATTGAGAAAGTAGAGTCCGGAACTGTGGGATTCCAGGGTTCGTTGGGAGTCAAGTTATGTAGAAAACTGTTCAGGATTAAGGTTAACTCAAGACTCACTATTTTTACACTTTTATCAACATAGGTGTTCCTCGTAAAATCTGAAGTTTTCGCGTGAAGAAATTATTAAAGCGCCAGGTGAGTTTTTCTAACTAAAAATACGTGTTTTAAACGTGTTTTCCAAAGAAAGTAAATGAGTAAAAATGGCATGTTTATTTACATGATTACTTGTTTGAAAGTTTATATGAGATGTATGCATACATTGTGATAGACGTAAATTGGCTAAGTCGGGGGGGGGGGGGGTGAGGGGGGGGGGGGGGTAGGCCCGCCAGTGTACATGCCGGAGGGGTGAGCACGGTTCGGTTTGGTTCGGTTTTGGGGTAAAACCGTAACCAAACCGAAAGTTTCGGTTTTTGAAACAACCAAAACCAAAACCATTCGGTTTTTTCGGTTTTGGGTTTTCGGTTTTTGGTTCGGTTTTGGTTCGGTTTCGGTTTTGAATTCGGTTTTTGGTTTTTGGTTTGGTTTTCGGTTTTTGGTTTCAATAACCAAAAACCAGTAACCAAAAACCATAACCAGTAACCAAAAACCATAACCATAACCAATAACCAAAAACCATAACCAATAACCAAAAAAACCAACGATCCGTCAAAAAATACATGTAAAAATAAAAATAAAAAAGTTCGATGCAACAAAGTTCAAACAATCATCATCCATCCTAAATTTTTTTTTGACCAATCAATCATCATCATCATCTAACACCTCATGGTGACGCTTTTCTCCGATCGATAACTCATCTACAAAATATTAGAAATAAAACATTAGAATTCTTCAAATTAACAACTTAGCAATATGAAATTACAATATGAATATACATGGTTACTTACCAACTTCTAACTTCTCCAAATTCTCCACTAAAGTTTGTAGTTCTACACCATTAAGAGGCGTGTCATGCAAGTCGGCGGGTGTAGATCTTATCCAATCTTGCGTGCAAATTAAAGCCTCGGCGGTGTTTGGAGTTAAGGAGCTTCTAAATTGGTCAATCACTCTACCACCGGTGCTAAATGCCGACTCCGATGCAACCGTGGAGATTGGCATTGCCAAAACATGCTTAGCAAGTTGTGAAAGAATTGGATACTTCATCGAATTACTTTTCCACCAACCCAACACATCAAAGGTATCATTTTTTGACCTTTTTTCGCTTGCATCGGACAAATAAATATCAACTTCGGTTTTATTAGCCCCTTGACCTCTTTCTTCCATAAACTTTGCAAAATCATCCTCAAAATCAAGCTCAATGCTACTCTCAACAAAACCACTAGAAGATGAAGAAGCATTTGTGTGTGTTGCATTTGATGTGTTTATCTTCATCTTATAATGATTATACAACTCATCTAAAGCCTTACGCACTCGATCCAAAACCTCATTACATTTGGTGGAATGTTTGCCATAAATCAAGCCTAAACAATACTCAAGATAACATAACTTGTTTCTCGGGTCTAAAACCAATGCAATATGCAACAAAAAATTGACGTTGTCTATATTTTCCCAATATTTGTCATACTTCACTTTCATCGACTTCGCCATTTTCTTCTTTTTCTCATCAACATTCAAACACATCCTAGCTATTGTTGCATGCATAGTGACAAGTTCACCAAAAAAGAAATTTGCCGTCACATATTGGGACCCCGAAATCTTTTTTGTCACGTTATAAAAAATTCTCAAGTATTCAATAAAGCCCCTATTTTAAACAAACAAATAAAATAAAACAAACGTAATTAACAAATAAAATAAAGCAAAGAACATAAAACAAATAAAATTAATTATTGTAAAACAAATAACATACCTAGCATTCTCCCAATCCTCTTCTCCGGGAGCTCCCAAAACTCTTTCGGTCCTTTTTCTTTTTCTTGTAGAGCCGTCATCGTCTTCCTCATTGGTCCCTCGAAAGTATGATCGATAGTTTTCATCTACCACAGAAAGCCTATGAAAGAGTAACATAGTTAATAAAACATTAGAAAGTATATCATAATAAAACATTAAAAAGTAGCATAGTTAATGTTATACCTATCAAATGCATCCGCGTATTTCTCGGCGGTCTCCAACATTAGAAAAGTTGAATTCCATCTTGTCTCACAATCAAGGCATGGCTTTCGTTTACAATCACTATTCACTTTCCCAACACTATCTAGAAAACTATCATACCTAGAAGGAGACGATCTCACATACCTAACTGCGTTTCGTATTCTAGAAATGGAGTCAAAATGCTCATCTAGACCATCTTTCACAACCAAATTGATTATATGTGCACAACATCGCAAATGTAAATATTTACAATCTAAGATGGCATGAGGTCCCTTGAGCATCGTCTTTAAAAATCTAATAGCCCCGTCATTTGATGAAGCATTATCAACAGTCATCGTGAAAACTTTCTCAACACCCCACTTTTGCAAGCACTTATATACCAATTTCCCTATTGTCACACCTCGATGATTTGAACATTGACAAAAATTTAATATCTTCTTTCTCAATACCCAATTATCATCCACCCAATGTGCTGTAAGACACATATAATTATAGTTCTGAACCGATGTCCATGTGTCGGTAGTAAGGGAAACGGTTTGACCTTTTAAAAGACCTTTAAGAGTGTTCATCTCATCTTTGTAGATGGACAAACATTCTCTTGCAACAGTCCACCTTGATGGAATTTTAAAAGATGGACATAATTCCCAAACAAATTCTCTAAAACCCTCATCATCAACTACACTAAAAGGGCGGTTGTCTTTAATACACATTCGCGCTAGCTTTTGCCGGCACTTCTCTTGACTAAACGAATAAGTTTCCAAAGAACTACCCCCCTTTTCCCCCTTAACCATGGGCTTAAAACTCAAAGTGGTTTGTGTCTTTTGGTCCACTTTTTTGAAAACAGGCGATGTCGTGCAAACTTTTAGCAAATGATTAGACATTGAACTTGTGCCATTTTTCTTTGAATTACTTGCCAACATGGTTTTACAATAGGGGCATTTAACGGATTTTCCATCGTTTACTAAAACAAAATGTTCCCATACCCAAGACCTCTTACCGCCTTTTTTACTATCATCGGCAATTTGACTCGAACCATCGTTAGCATCATCAATCACATTCACATTATTATCTTCATTTTGGCTAGAACCCTCTATCACATTTGTTTCCATCTACAATGTAAACAGATACATAAATCAAAAAACCATCATAAACAAATTAATTCAGCAAATTTTCAAACATATCTAGTTTTTTTTTTTTTTTGTATTTTATTGGATGGCAGAATCTTTTAGGCCAAAAATGATAACTGGAAAGAAGCATCCACTTCTTTGGTATTCCTGTAAAAATGTAAATGGCTTTGTTTTTGTGTTCATTATCATCTTTTTCTTTTTCTTCATTTTGGTCACTTGTTTCTGACTTTTCATGCTGTAAAATGATTATTATTATAATTATTATTTTCTGAAAAAAAAATAATGGATTACTTGCCCCACTTCACCATCCTTTTTCTCTGTTGTGGGTTCAATGTATAGATAGACCAACAATTGGGAATTTGGACAGCAAATGTCACCAAACTTATCCTTTAATGAAAGTTGGTAGAATTTCAAAATCTTTACCTTGCTATCCTCTGGTATAATCCTTTAATGCAACTGGCGCAAGGCAATAACCGATATAATTGAATTCCAGCACAAATGTCGAAGAAATCGAAGAAATCGAAGAGGGATGGAGCCTGTTAATCGAACCTGTCATGGACGAGAGAGAGGCAGCGAGCTGGAGAATGAAGATCGACGAGAGGGAGAGAGATGGAGACGATGTCTGAATCTGGAATCTGGAGAATGAAGATCGACGAGAGGGAGAGAGATGGAGAATTTAGGGTTTTTTCTTTCTTTTGTGGAATCTGGATAAGGGCATAAGGGCTAAGGCCCAAGTTTAAAACTATAGGAGTAGCATATCGGTTCGGTTTGGTTGTGGTTACGGTTCGGTTTTCGGTTCGGTTTGGTTACGGTTCGGTTTTCGGTTCGGTTTGGTTATTTCGGTTCGGTTATGACACCTAAAACCGAACCAAACCGAAAAAATCGGTTTTTGTATCTTTTAAAACCAAAACCAACGGTTTTAGTATCGGTTCGGTTTTTTCGGTTCGGTTTTTTCGGTTTTTTCGGTTTTCGGTTCGGTTACGGTTTTTCCTGCTCACCCCGGTCCGGTAATGTAGTTCCGGAAGTAGTGATCCGGAATTTATTTGGATCCGGAATTTGTGTTAAGTTCCGTAGTGGGCCAAATCCGGATATGAGCCCAAATTGAGAAAGTAGAGTCCGGAACTGTGGGATTCCAGGGTTCGTTGGGAGTCAAGTTATGTAGAAAACTGTTCAGGATTAAGGTTAACTCAAGACTCACTATTTTTACACTTTTATTAACATAGGTGTTCCTCGTAAAATCTGAAGTTTTCGCGTGAAGAAATTATTAAAGCGCCAGGTGAGTTTTTCTAACTAAAAATACGTGTTTTAAACGTGTTTTCCAAAGAAAGTAAATGAGTAAAAATGGCATGTTTATTTACATGATTACTTGTTTGAAAGTTTATATGAGATGTATGCATACATTGTGATAGACGTAAATTGGCTAAGTCGGGGGGGGGGGGGGGGTAGGCCCGCCAGTGCTCATGCCGGAGGGGTGTTCCGTATTTGCCATGAGAGGGAGTGACCCAGTAAGGCAGCGTGAGACTGACTCGTTGTCACTTCCGAGTGACTTCAGGGTGCCGTTTACGGGAGCGGAATTATCCGTGAAAGTTTTATGTAAAGTTGCTTTGATAGTATGAACTGTTTTAAAATGTTTCGAGAACTGTTAAATTGAGGGGACTCACTAGACCTCATGGTCTAACCCTCGCATTTTCCCACTACACATTTTCAGGTAGGCAGATAGTAGGAGGCTCTAGTAAGTGAGCAGAGTAGGATTAGAGTACAGATGCAGCTAGAGACACTGCTACACATTCAGAATTTAATATTATTCTCAGTTGTGTATAGGTTGTTTCCGCCAACCTAGATTTTGATACAAATGTTGAGATTTTGAGACCGATTTTGGGATATTTCAATATTTATTGAATGATATGATTTATTTTAGTTTGGGTTGTTACAGAATAGATGGGTGGGATGAAGACCAAGTAAGAAGAAAGATGAAACAAATTGGGAGGTTTTGAGTTTGGGATGGAGTAGTTTTGTTTAGGGTTTATTTAATTGGTTTTAGAATATTTAGTTTTAGTTTTACTTTTAATGTTTGTATTCATGCACCCCATATTTGTAGATTATGAAAGTTTGTAAAAGCACATTTAAAAAGACTAAAATATCCCTCACATAAGGGGTACATGACCAACTTTAGATGTCCCTTCTAAAACAAAATGCAAACCACAAGGACAATCATGTAATTAACGACATGTATTTAGATATGAAACTTTAAAAAATTATTTTTATACATCATTAATATATAATATTATATTTTAAGTAATGTAAAATATTGAAAATAGTTTTTAAGAGTATGCTTTTATGAATGTAATACTAAATTAATGATGATAATGGGAGCCATGTTACATTTGGATCTTCGGTTGTGGCTTTTGTTTAGTGATACGTCGAGAGGATTCAGATCTGATGTTGTTGATCGTTTTCATTCTGTTAATCTGGACTTCGGCTGTAGTTCATGGACAGTTCGGTAAGGATGCTCTGCCTTTGCAGCTATGCTGTTTGGTTCAACCGTTTGGTTGTGTTGTCATGATATATGCTGTTTAATTACATTGTGGTTGTTATGATTCTGGCCTGGTTGATTGGTGGCCTGGCTGGGATGGCATATGGTTTTGTACAGTGTGGTTTGGTAATAAAATATGTTGCTTTAAAAAAAAAAGATAATGGGAGCCATGTTTTGTGGTATCTCATTTTCATGTTTCCCGTATGAGCACGAATACATAACACCGTATCACGTTTTCGTCATTCGGTTGGTTCATTTTTAGTTTATTTTATAAATTAGTAGTTGTTACACGTTTATTTGATTAAATAATAAAAGACATGATTTAAAAATCATTGAAATTCTAAAGAAACCTTTATTTGTTTATTGACATAGGCAGGGCCATGAATTATTACAATATATAAATATAAGGGAATTTAATTAAAATACCCCAAGTTTGACTTACCAAAATACCAAAAAAATGAAAAGTTTACCAAAATGCCATTTTTTTCGCGAAGGGAGCCCGCTATCGCGGGCAGGGACCAATTGTGATTTTTTTGCAAAATATATTTACACTTTCAGTCCCTGGCCCGCGAACGAGGCCTGCGATCGCGGCCTGCGATGGGGACTGAAAGTGTAAATAATCTTGCAAAATTTTTCACAATTGGTTCCTGCCCGCTATAGAGGGCTCATTCCGCGGAAAAAAATGGCATTTTGTTAAACTTTTCATTTTTTGGGGTATTTTGGTAAGTCAATTTCAAACTTGAGGTATTTTAATTAATTTTCCTAAATATAATCCAATTAGAATAACAATTTAAAATATATATACTAATTAAAAAAAGTATGCATAACACAAATGCATGAACAAAAGAAAAATGTAATTGATGTATATGTACACCAATTGTGTACACGTTTAATGCGGTGGAGCTGCAAATGTAAACGATTTTAAAGCTTTGGTAGTTTGTTAGAGAAGATTTTAGGGGTGATATAAATATACACTAATTTACTTTATCCAAACACTTACTCAGTAAGCACTTAGCGGTAAGATTTAACACTAATTTACTTTATCGGGTAAGATTGTAGTTCATCATAACGGTATCGTATGTAACAATTTACTCTCCATCCTTATCATCACAATTACAGGGTAAGATTTTCGATCTTTGTTACGGGTGTGTGTGACTTAAGTGTGTCATCTATATGTGTTGTGTGTGTGCATGATAGTTTTGAAGGTGTGAATCATTTATAAACGTGTTATCAATCATTTTTTAAATGATATTTTTGTGGTGTGATTTTGAAACTTGAGGGAACTCACTAGACCTCCGGCCTAACCCTAGCTTTTATAAAACAGGAAACGTTTTCAGGCAAGTGTATAGTGGGAGTTGGTCCAAGGGAAAAGAGACGAAGTGATGTCGTATAAGAGGCATGGTGGAGGCTTGTAGTTACCAGTTAGATGTATAGTAAATCTCAGTTGTGGATGTGTAAAACCGCTACGAAAATGTTGAGCTGAGATTATTGTATTTATTTTATTTGGGACCATTTGATTGAAATGCTACGTTTTAGCTGTTGTTGGATTTTGGTTGTTACATTCAATTTGTCAAACTGTAATAAAAAATGTTCAATTAACGCGATACGTCATGGTACAACATTATTTGGACTACAAAAGCAAACCATATTAATTATAGAGCAAGATTTGATAAGTAATAGCCATCAAATTGGAACTACAAAGTGTGAAATGGATATATAAAAACTAAAATTGTTAGAAGTTAAGATAAATATACTTTAAAATATGCTTCTAAGATAAATATACTTTAAAATATAACATACATAACACGTAAAAATGTCTAAATTTAATAAGAAAATCAAAGTAAAATATTTAATTCTCAATTTCAAAGAACTCCTTCGTAACTATGAATTTGTTGTTTTACTATTCATAACAGCAGTTTGTTGTTTTACTAGTCAAAGAAACAAAAAGCAAACAAGTGACGTGAAAATGTAAAAAGGCTTGTCCCTATCCAATGTTAATGGAATTCAAAAACCATACTTGTTTATTTAAAATAAAATGTAAGGCATGAAATTATTTGAATTTTACCAATATCAGTCCTTTCAAATACTCTCACAGACGTATGATCAAGATTTTAATAAATAGATCGAAAGGTTGATTTAATTTATTGATTAAATTAAAACAAATAGAGTTAGGTAGATCACAATTCAAACACATGAAAGTGTAACAAAAACCAGATTGATGCCTAAAGAGTAACATGTTTTTGTTTGCCATTTTTCTTGAATTGGAGGTTGGAGAAAACCCCTTTGAAGAAAGGAAGCAAAAGATTGGAACCTACCCATCCCATTCACTTCTATCTCATATGTCTGTGGACCTAAACACACAAACTTAAATTGCAAAAAATGGTGATACTTGTGGTTCCAAAAATCCAAAAATGACTATGCCTTTCCCACATGGGACGGGACTGGACAGGACCGGAGGAGATGATTTTAATCTAGGTTTAGCTATCTGATGTTGGAAAAAATGAGTATTTTAGTAATCTTATGTTTTAGTCTCATGTTGTTCCACCTATTTTGGTGGAACAAAAAATCTTAAGTTTTGTCCCATAAAAACTTATTTTTATCCCATGTTGTCCTAGCTGATTTTTGTCTCATGGCATACCAAACATGAGACTATTTTTTTTGTCCCGTCCCATCCCACTTAGTCTGCATATCAAACACACCATAAAAGAGTCCCAGAGATAAGGAAAAAAATCAAGTATAATTAGTTATGTTAGGCTATAAATCAAAGCCAAATATTTTAAGGTGTCAAAATAAAATAAATACTCAATTAGGCCCACAAAGGATAATAACCTAAAGTTATTAATTGGCCTCGTGTTAATTAGCCTCCACATGATTTCCCACTACTAAAAAAACTATTCTTTCACAAAAGATAACGCTTTTTCGTTTATAAACATGATACTCTTTGAGTCTTGGGTTGTTTTTGAGATAAAACTGTTTTTTCCTACAAATTTATTGATTTGTTCCATAGTATTTAAAGTGAACTACAAATTTGGTACCTAAGGTTTGTCAAAAATACAATTTTCCTTCCTTTAATTTTGAAATTATAATACGACTATTATGATTTGCAAAAAAGTCCATATTTTGTTCCTTTTTTTAACGACCGTTAAAACATTTCGTTAAAAAAGTAACGTTTTTGTCCTTTACCCTAATTAAAATATGAACCAAATTTCATTGATAAAATAGATAAATAAAAACTTTAATAAATCAATAAGTAGAAAATAAACTTTGATAATCGATACAAAGTCATTTTTTCAGACAGAAGAGATGAGAGAGAGAGAGAGAGAGAGCAGGGAGAGAGAGTTCGAGAGAGGGGGAGCGAGAGGAGAGACGCAGGGCATTGGAACAGGACTAGGTATAACGAACCACTACAGAATCGACCAACCGATGGACATAGGAATCCAAAACAGACGTCATTCTTGTTCTTCAACTTTCCAAAAACTTGGGAGGTTAGTGATCTATGGAAAACCTTCAAAAAATATGGGACGGTATCGGATATTTACATGGCAAAAAAACGAATGAAAAATGGTGAAAGATTTGGTTTTGTAAGATTCAGATTCATCGACAACAAGGAAGCGATGGAGAATACCCTAAACAAGATTTGGATAGGAACTTACAGGTTAAGAGTGTTCCTCGCATACAATGGAGAAAGAGATAACAATATGGCCAGAACACATAGATACGAAAAGAACGCTGCTGCAGGACCGGGGGGACAGGCTGAAAAAACCCGCAAAGGGGAGACCAATAGGTCGTTTGCTGATGTGGTGAAAAAAGGAAGAAAAGAGGAATCCGTCGAATCTGATCCGAACCATCAGACTTTGGAAGGTGGGAAGCAGACAAAAAGAACATGGAGTATTTAGAAGAGTGCGCAGTGGGAAATCTGGTGTCGATGGACAATCTGCAGATGATCAAAGCGATATGTAACCCAGAGAAGAGGGAAGACGGGAGTGTGAAATTAGTGGGTGGAAGAAGTATACTGCTGAAGTTCGATTCAAAGGAAGTAAGGGACAAAGTGGTGGACAACAAGTGTCATGGTATCCACCATTGGGTTAAGGATCTAAGGAAGTGGTCGATTGGGTTCCGAGCTTCGGATAGACTAGTTTGGCTACGAATTGAAGGTTTTCCGCTGCAAGTATGGAAGGAGGAAACCTTCATTGAGATTGCTAGTAAATGGGGGAGAGTGATAAAAACAAAAAATTGCAACATGGTGGATCAAACAAACTTAATGTGGGGAAAGGTACTCATAAATTCAGGCTTAGTCTCAAGAATCTGTGAGATAAATAGTATTAGAGTGGGCAATCTCTTCTACGTAATTAAGGTGGAAGAAGAGGACCAAAGCCTGTTGGAAATCCAGGTAGCCGACGATGCACGTGATGAGGTGTGGTACAGCGAGGGGGATGGAAACGAATCGTCCATTCCGTCTGAATGGACCGAGGAGATGAGCGTAGAAGAAGATCGAATTGAAGATAGTGTTTTCCCAGGAGATATGGAGGAAAAGACTGGTGATGGAAGAACGGGGGAGAAGGAACCAAATGCGGAATGGCCGAAATCTAAACCGGAAAACTCACCGGAAAAATCTACCGCCGACGAAGAATTCTTGGGAGACCAACGTGAAGACGAAGGGGCGCCGAAGATAAACAGTAACGGACAAACTCCAATTCCAACGGGAGACATGGCGAATTCCAATACTCAGCCGCCAGACAACATCATGATGAGAGATGTACACGTTCACAACAACCTGCAGGGCACGTGTTTGGAGGAGCAACTAAAAGGAAATGGGTTTGTTAGTCCCAAATGGCTAACCAAGTATTGTAGAAGGGGAGGGGGGGGGGGGGGGGGGTTGAATACAATACTCAAAATTTTCACAATTTTAATTCTTTATATTGAAAATCTTTCAACAAGAATTACACATAGAAAACTTAAGACTGTTGCGGAAAAGAACAGATAAACTATTCTAACAATCTTACACAAAGTATACTAACAAAATAACTAAGAACACTTAGAACAAAGCTATAATGTTTTTCAAGCAAACTGGAAATTCTTGCACTTAGAGAAATCTTCCAGTTTGCGTAGAATATCAAGAGCACACAGTAATCTTCAAGTCTCTCAAGATGTTTTTTTTGCATGGAGAGGTCTTCCTTTTATAGTGACAAGGAGTGTGCAAGCATTGAATGCTTGGGACACTTGTCATCTTCACCCTTGCTGAGGATGTTGACTACTGGAGAGTTGTGAAGTCCTTGTCACCTTTTACAAGGTACAGTCAGAAGAGCCCATGCATGAGAAAATAGCTTTGCATGGAAATGGATAATAAGACAAAATGTCACTTTATCCATGTAGAAAATATCTTCTCAATTTGTCTTCTAAAGATTGCACCACCGAAGGAAGCTTGGGATATGTGACACATCTTTGGAGAAAGCATCTTTGAAACTTCTTTGAGATCCCACCGATGATAGCCTTGTGATATGTGACACATCTTTGAGATATGTGACATCATCTTTGGGATATGTGACATCATCTTTGGAGGAAAAACATCTTTGAGACTTCTTTGAGATCCCACCGAAATTGGACTTCCATCGGTGGGATTCTTTGGCCGAAACAGAGAGTAATTTCGGTGGAGATGTGTCCACCGATGTGTGAGAACACCATCGGTGGACAATGACTTGTATGTGTTGAGAAAAGATCTTTCACTTCCACAATGAGAGAATCTTCAATCTTGACTTTTGGTTGATCTTTGACTTCACCAAACATTTGCTATCTTGTACAAGCCATTACAAAGAACCATGCATCCAAAATTTCTCTAAGTATAAAATGTTTTTCAAAGTATAAAAGGAGATCATGAGGTCATCTTCAAATCTTGATGACCCAACAATCTCCCCCTATTTGATGATGACATCCATACTTAGAAAAACATGAGTAAGACAGTGAATAATGCATGTTGACCCTTCTTTACTCTTTTGGGTTCTTTTTCACACAGTCCATTTTTTTGTGTGTGTGTATGTATATATGATATTTACATATAAGATAAAATAAAAAGGTATAGCTGTACAAATGAATGAAAAAATGGAAAGAAGTATAAACAATATGAACAAAGCAGATGTTACTTGTATCATTGGAGAGGAGAGTTGAAACTTATGTCTGACTTGAGGATTCTTCATTTTGATCAGCAGCCTGTTGATTTGTTGGAGAACTTTATCTTGCACTTTTGCTTTTCTTCAGATGTTTCAAATCTTCAAGCCATTCACTTGCTCCAAAAGATTTCAGCCAAATGAGTCTGTGGTTTCTGGAAAGAGACAAACCCATTATGGTGAGAATCTTTGAGGGAGGTTTGAGATTAAGTGAATAAGCCTCAGGATGCTTCTGCCAATCTGTAGCATTTTCTATCTTTTTCTTGGCATCTTTGGCATCATTATCATGTGTCTTTGATTTGCTCCCCCTCAGTTGGATCAGCCGGTCTTTGTGTTTCTCCCCCTCAGTTTGATCCGTCTGGACTGATATGCTCCCCCTTGACCGGTCCGCCCGATTTCCTCATTTTTTTTTCAAGTTGGTCGCTGTATATGAGTACTGAGGGTTTATGTTGCTCCCCCTCAGATGAATTCTCCCCCTCAGCGGCCGACGCAGGAAAAGCACCAAGAGAAAATGAAAAATCGGCCGAAAATTGGTAATTTTCGGTAGGAAAATCTGGAGATTTTTTTTTTGTTTTGTTTTTTTTTTTGCTTTTCCACCGAAAATGAAGGAGTATCCACCGAAAATTGCCTATTTTCGGTAGGATTTTCGGTGGAAAATCGGTAGATTTTTTTTTTTTTTTTTGCATTCCCACCGAAAATTAAGGAGATTCCACCGAAAGTTGCCTATTTTCGGTAGGATTTTCGGTGGAAAATCGGTAGGAATTTTTTTTTTTGCATTCCCACCGAAAATTAAGGAGATTCCACCGAAAATTGGCAATTTTCGGTAGGATTTTCGGTGGAAAATCAGAAGATTTTTTTTTTTTTTTTGCTTTCCCACCGAAAATTAAGGAGATCCCACCGAAAATTGGCAATTTTCGGTGGAAAATCAGAAGAATTTTTTTTTTTAATATTCCCACCGAAAATTTGCAAGAGTTAGACAAAAATTCGGTGTAATTTCTTGAAGAGGTTGACGGAAAACTTCTAAGACATCTTCAGCAGAGTGTGGAGAAAGTCTTCTAAGGCATTATGGAGAAAATCTTCAAAGTGAAGAAAAGATTGGAATTTCATCTTCCAATTTTGATGACCCAAAAAGATTGAGTTTGAGGATTTGGGGTGACATCTGCAGAAGAGTTTGTAGTGGGTGGATTTTATGAAAGGAGAGATGGGTTGCAAACCAAGAGTGAAAAAGATGGAAAAGGGGATGGGATGAGGAGATGACACATAGGAAGTTGGGTTAGGTGAGAGGAAGAGTATATGAGAAGCTAGATAAAATTGGTGGGGAGAGAATCGGTAGAGGAAATGGTAGAGGTCTACAACTTTGGTGAGATGAGATCATGGTGATGACATCATTAAAAGAAAAAGGTGTCTACCATGCATGGGATGACATCATTTGGAGGGGTTCTTTCCTATGTTTCTAGATAGGAGAGGAGATTTGTGAGAGAAGAATAGTGTCCACCGATGAGAATTCGGTGGAAACTTAGAACACATAGTTATTGAAGATTACACATGCCAAGTTCATTTATGAGGAAATTAAACTTGGTTTCATCTAGAGGTTTGGTGAACAAGTCGGCAAGCTGAAGATCTATAGGAATGAAGTGAAGCTCAATGTTACCTTTGGAGATGTGGTCCCTGATGAAATGATATCTGATAATGATATCTGATATCTATGTGCTTTGATCTGGAATGAAGAACTGGATTATTTGCAATAGCTATTGCACTTGAGTTATCACACAGAATTGGGACTTTGGAATAGATTTGAGTAGAGTCCCTTAGTTGATTTCTCATCCACAGGATCTCAGCACAGCTACATATTCAGCCTCAGCAGTAGAGGTTGACACAGAGTTTTGTTTCTTGCTGGACCAACTTACCAATTTGCCACCAAGAAGTTGGCAGCTTCCTCTGGAATATCCATTCTTTAAGAGAAAATTGGCAAGAGTGTCATACCAAGCACGTAGAGCTTGCTTGAGACCATAGAGAGCTTGCTTGAGACCATGGAGAGCTTTGTCTAGTCGGTACACATAGTCTGGATGAGTTGGGTCTTCAAAGCCAGGAGGTTGTTTCACATAGACTTCCTCTGCAAGTTCCTCATTGAGGAAGGCACTTTTGACATTCATTTGAAAGACTGAAATTTCTGTAGGTAGCATGAGTCAAAAAGATTCTTATTGAGGAGGAGAGATCGGTGGGGATTCGGTGGTGGGATTTGAGGTGGTGGATCGGTGGTGGGATTTGAGGTGGTGAATCGGTGGAGATTCGGTGTGGAATCGGTGTGGGTCGGTGTAGACTCGGTGGTGGATCGGTGTGAGGATTCCACCGAGGAGTTTGAAGGATTGTACCGAATTTAGAAGGGTTTCACCACCGAATTTGAAGGGTTCCACCGATCGAGGAGGCAAAACATATGATGGGAAGTAAAGTATGGTGGGATATGGTTTTGGTTTGTGTCGGCAGCAAGATAGAGAAATTGTGGAAGAAAAATATAGAAAAGAGGAGGTGGTGATTGCATGGTTTGGGATTTCGGTGGAGATGGGTGTCATCACAAAAAGATGGATTGTTATTGTCTTGGAGTGATTGATGGAGGAGAGAGAAAAGGTGGTGAAAAAGAATATTTGGTGGAAGATGATGAATTTTTGGTTCGGTGGTGAGGTTTAGAAAAGAAATGGAATTTTAAGAGATTGGAGATGGTGATGTCATGAGGATGACATCATCATGCTTATGATGTCATGAGAGTAAAGAGTTCTAAGGTTTTGTCAACTTTCTCACTTGTTCACATAGATCCATCTGCCCAGCTCAAAATCTGCAATCACAAAGAATTTAATTTCCAGGTACCCATTTTGAAGGTGGGTCCTTTTGGGTTAGAAGAAAAGGGTTGGTGTCACTTTAGATCAGTTCTTTCTTTCTGGCAGTCTTTGGCAAAATGAAAAGTAGCACCACAGATATAGAATTTTCTATGAGGAAAGATCCTTTTAGAAACTTGACATTTTTCCTTACTTTTGCTCAAGGAATTTGATGAGGTAACAAAGAATTGGGGTGCAGCTCCTAAAATTCCTTTATCAAGATTTGGGAGGACAAAAATCTTTTCTTTTGAAATAGACAATTTGAGACACACAGAAGGAAAATCGGTAGGAGATGTCACACAGGTATTTTTAAAAAAATTAAGGAATTTATTTTTCAGAAGGAATCAACACCCAAAAACTTTCATTTTTCAGAGTTAGAAAATATTTTGCATGAGTTAGAAGAGAAGGATGCATCATCTAAAGACAATAGATAAAGAATTAAATGCTTCAATCTTTTCAGCATCAGAGAGAGATAGAAATGGGTGTACCTGGTGAGGAGGGGAGACACTTAGCTGATACAAGAGCAGTTGAGGAGGCGTGGCCTTCTGAATCATCCATGTTATTTATCTTGGCCATGAAACAGACATTTGAGGTGTCATTCGCTTTCAGATGTGGGTTCATCTGCCAAATCATGAGTTTTAGCAGGCACACCCTTTGCATTTCTGACAAGTCTTTCATTTCTTTCCTTTTCTCTCTTGTATTTTTCCTTGTATCTTTCAGCCCGGTCAGAATTTGCAGAAGAGAGGTGTTGGCTGAACTTTTGGGAATCAAATTTGGATCTTTCCGATTTTGAGGAAAATCGGCCTGAGGAAGCAATTCTGGGTCTTTCAAAATGTTTACTTTTACACTCAGAAGCAAAATGACCCTTCTTACCACAGTTAAAACATTCCTCATTAGATTTGTCCAAACAAGAGTGTTTGGAGAGAGAAGAGGATGACTTTCTACCAAACTTAGATTTTCCAGAAGAGAGATGAGATTTGGATTTAGAGTGCCCATCCAACATGACCATTTCATCAGATAATTTATCAACAGAAGTTTCCTCACATTCTTCCTTAGCATCACTAAGATATGCCTCTGAATGATCATTGGGATCTTCTTGACTATCATGGTCAGAGTCAGATGGGTAGGTGATTTTTGGTAAACACTTAGTCTTTTTGGAAGAGTCACTTAGGAGAGCAAGAGAAGAGTTCTTTGTAAACCTATGCAGTTTCGTCTGCTCATAGTTGAAAAGAGTTCCATAAAGAACAGTTAAGGGCATGAACTCAAGGTCCTTGGTAGTTTTGATGCAAGTACATATATTTTCCCAAAAATCTGGGAGACAATCCATGAACTTGCACAAGACTTCCTCATTATCATAGACTCTGCCCAACAACTTAAGATCATTTAAAAGAGAGTTGAAACGGTTATAGAAGCTAGGAAGAGATTCTCCTTTTTCAAAAGCAAAGAGTTCATAATTTCTAACAAGAGCAATCTTTCTGCTCTTTTTAACTTCATTTGTACCTTCGTACAAAACACACAGAGTGGACCACATCTCTTTGGCAGTAGAGAGATTTACCAGAGAGTGGTACACTTCATCAGGAAGAGAGAGAGCAATGATAGTTCTAACTTTAGAATCAAGAGACACAAGCCGTTTTTCCTCATCAGTGTATTTCTTAGGATTTTTAAGAATGTAACGACCAATAGCAGCAGATTTTTCTTCATCAGACGAATCATCAGAATTATCTTTTTCCATGGTTTCTTTACCAGGCCTCTGCGTTTCATAGCGAGCCCAAACTCTGGGGATAAAGGGTCCCTCTTGGAGAATGGTTGGATATCTAGTATCCACTCCTTCCATGAACAACATCATGCGGCTTTTCCACAAAGAGAAGTTGTTAGCATTGAACTTAGGAGGTTTTGAAATGGAGCCATTTTCAGAAAAGTTATTTTGAAAAGAGTTTTCAACAGTAGAGGAAGAGGAGGCAGCCATCGCAGATCAAGTTTATGGAATTAAACTTTATGCTCTGATACCACTTGTTAGTCCCAGATGGCTAACCAAGTATTGTAGAAGGGGGGGGGGGGGGGGGGTTGAATACAATACTCAAAATTTTCACAATTTTAATTCTTTATATTGAAAATCTTTCAACAAGAATTACACATAGAAAACTTAAGACTGTTGCGGAAAAGAACAGATAAACTATTCTAACAATCTTACACAAAGTATACTAACAAAATAACTAAGAACACTTAGAACAAAGCTATAATGTTTTTCAAGCAAACTGGAAATTCTTGCACTTAGAGAAATCTTCCAGTTTGCGTAGAATATCAAGAGCACACAGTAATCTTCAAGTCTCTCAAGATGTTTTTTTTGCATGGAGAGGTCTTCCTTTTATAGTGACAAGGAGTGTGCAAGCATTGAATGCTTGGGACACTTGTCATCTTCACCCTTGCTGAGGATGTTGACTACTGGAGAGTTGTGAAGTCCTTGTCACCTTTTACAAGGTACAGTCAGAAGAGCCCATGCATGAGAAAATAGCTTTGCATGGAAATGGATAATAAGACAAAATGTCACTTTATCCATGTAGAAAATATCTTCTCAATTTGTCTTCTAAAGATTGCACCACCGAAGGAAGCTTGGGATATGTGACACATCTTTGGAGAAAGCATCTTTGAAACTTCTTTGAGATCCCACCGATGATAGCCTTGTGATATGTGACACATCTTTGAGATATGTGACATCATCTTTGGGATATGTGACATCATCTTTGGAGGAAAAACATCTTTGAGACTTCTTTGAGATCCCACCGAAATTGGACTTCCATCGGTGGGATTCTTTGGCCGAAACAGAGAGTAATTTCGGTGGAGATGTGTCCACCGATGTGTGAGAACACCATCGGTGGACAATGACTTGTATGTGTTGAGAAAAGATCTTTCACTTCCACAATGAGAGAATCTTCAATCTTGACTTTTGGTTGATCTTTGACTTCACCAAACATTTGCTATCTTGTACAAGCCATTACAAAGAACCATGCATCCAAAATTTCTCTAAGTATAAAATGTTTTTCAAAGTATAAAAGTAGATCATGAGGTCATCTTCAAATCTTGATGACCCAACAGGGTTGAATTCAAATGATAGGCTTAATGGAGTAAATGGGCCTTGTAACGAAAAGTGTAAAGAATTTACTGAAGTTGGGTTGGATGATGTTGGGCCATAAATTGGTGGGCCTAACTACAAAGAAAAAACAACAAAAGAGGGTCTGATCGGTAACCAAGCAGAGGAAGATATCAGACCACAGATGAATTCCACTACGTCTATGGAAGATGCTTCACGAGTGAAGGGGAAGAGGCAGAAATTAACGATCCCTGCCAAAGAGAAATTTAGCACAAGGAGGGTAGAAAATGCGGGTTTTGGAAGAGGACGAGTCAGTTTCCACTACTTGAAACAGTTAGTGAGAAGTAGTCAGACAAACGGCAATAAAAAAAAGCTGATGGAGTTGGAGGCGTGAAAAAAACAGGACGGAAAAAATCGAAAAGTGGGGGGGGGGGGGGGGGAATCTATATCTGATTCGACTAAAGTGGCACTCTCAAATGATCTAAAAAGCGTGGACAACCAAGATGGTTTGGAAGCGTTCGGAAATTTGGTAGGAGTCACATGGAAATCGAGAAGCGGACAAAGCAAGGAGGAAGCCAAACGGCGATGATCAACGGACAACAGGTTAGTGTCGATTCCTACGGTACTAGTTATGATGATGGTGTCTTTAAACATTAGGGGACTAGGGTCGAAATGTAAGAGAGTTTGGATAAAAGAAATCTGCAGAAAAGAAAACCCGTGTATGATAGCCTTACAGGAGACAAAGATGAAGAAAATATATGACAGACTAATTTCAGATTTATGGGGTATCAAAGACGGGGACTTTATCCAAGTTCCGGCCAAAGGGAATTCGGGAGGACTTCTAGTGGCTTGGAGTAAAAGTTCGTTCCAAAGTGAATACGTGATACATGAAGAAAACTTTATTGCGGTAGTGGGGAAGTGGGAGGACCGAAATGGGTTAGTAGGGTGCGTTAACGTATATGGCCCAAGGGAGCAAAAGGATATGTTGGAACTTTAGGGAAAATTGGAGCTTCTTTGTGAAAGGGACGAGGTACGGTGGGTCTTATTTGGCGACTTCAATGAAGTACGTAGCGAGAATGAAAGATTAAACTCGATTGTTAATGCGAAAGGTACGGAGGAATTTAATGAGTTCATCAGAAGGGGCAAACTTTTCGACGTCCCAATGGGTGGAAAGAAATTCACACGTGTTAGTGACGATGGTAAAAACATAGTAAATTGGACCGTTTTTTGGCAACGGAAGAATTCGGATCCCTATGGAAGAATTTGGGAGCTAGAGTTTTGGAGAGAAAATGGTCGGATCATGCGCCGATTATGTTAAGCAACCAAGGATACGATTTTGGATCGAGGCCGTTTAAATTCTTTGATGCTTGGCTAAAGGATGAAAGTTTGGGAGAAGTGGTAAGGGATGCATGGAATAAGGAGGTGACCTCAATAAATCCGGATTTCATATTCCGGGATAAACTCAAAAATGTCAAAAACGCGCTAAAAGGGTGGTACAAAGTGAATTGGGGAAATATCGGACAAGACTTGGGCATCAAAGAGGGAATCGGTGAGGAAATGGGAAAAGGAAGTCGATGGGAATCGGTTGGCACCGGTAGATAGACAAAAGTGGATGGAGGACCGGAAAAGTTGGCTTGAATTGGAAGGAAAAAACATGGAAATGGCGAAACAAAGGGCGAAGGTAAAGTGGATCAAAGATGGGGACGAAATTCTAGAATCTTCCACGCGGCGATAAAGAATAGAGAGAGGAGGAATTGTATTCGGGGACTCAACATTGGCTCGGATTGGACGGATGACCCAAAAAGGATAAAGGAATTTGTGTTCAATTTTTTCAAAGACAAATTCTCTAACAAAAGAGAAGGCCGGCCACAATTACGGTTGGAACGCATGAAAAAACTGTCGGAGGAGGAGGCTGCAATTCTAGGAAGAAGAATAACGGAAGACAAGGTTTGGGCCGCAATTAGGGAATGTGGGAACAATAAGTCCCCGGGACCGGACGGATTCACAATTGCCTTTATAAAAGATTATTGCGGGATGGTAAAAGAAGACTTGATGGAGGCGGTAAATTGGGTTTTGGAGAAAAGGGAGATTAGTGAAGGGTGCAATGCCTCATTTTTGACCTTGATCCCAAAAATCGAAAGTCTGCTTGGTCTAAATGATTTTAGGCCAATTAGCCTTATTGGGATCTTCTATAAAATTGTGGCGAAAGTACTGGCGAAAAGACTAAAAGTGATTATGGGAAAAGTAATTAGCAAGGATGCCTTCATAAAAGGACGTTTCATACTCGATGGAGTGCTTGTAGCTAACGAGACGATGGCTTACCTCAAAAAGACAAAAAAGAAAGGGTTGATCTTCAAGGTCGATTTCAAAAAGGCTTATGACACGGTAGATTGGAATTTCCTCCTTGACATGATGAGAGAGATGGGGTTCGGTGAGAAATGGAGAGGATGGATCAAAGCATGCCACGACTCATCTAAAGTATCTGTTTTGGTAAATGGCGCTCCAACAAAATAATTTCATATGGAGAAAGGTTTGAGGCAAGGTGATCCACTCGCACCCTTCCTCTTTTTGGTGGTAGCCGAGGGCCTACACTTGATGATGGAAGAAGCCATGACAAAGGGACTTTTCGAAGGTCTAAAAGTGGGAAATGACGAGGTGCCGATATCTCATCTTCAATACGCGGACGACGTCGTGTTCTTTGGAGAATGGAAATGATCCAACTTAAAGAACCTAATGAAGGTGCTGGAGTGTTTCCGCTTGGTTTCGGGCCTTAAGATAAACATGAGGAAAAGTAAGCTTTTTGGGGTGGGAGTGCCGGAAGAAGAAACCCAAGCTTGGGCGGGAGGTTTGGGATGCGGAAGTGGTGCTCCCCTTCATGTACCTTGGACTACCGATTGGCGCGTCAATGCGGAGAGTTGAACATTGGAAATCGGTGATCGAGAAGGTGAAAAGTAAGCTCGCAGCGTGGAAGTCAAGAATGATCTCGTTCGGAGGAAGATGGACATTGGTACGCTCGGTTCTAGGTAGTGTCTCCTTATACTTTTTTTCACTGTTTCGTGCCCCGCAAGGAGTGTTAAAAACTCTTGAGAGTGTGAGACGCAATTTCTTTTGGGGGGGAGGGAGGTGAGGTCGTAACCAAACAAAACGGGGTGGCATGGGTCAAATGGGATAGGGTATTGGGGAACTTTAAAAGAGGTGGACTTAACATTGGGTCGTTGAGGGATGCAAATTGGGGACTTCTCGGGAAGTGGTGGTGGAGGTTCCACGAGGAGAGAGACTCACTTTGGGTAGAGGTGATTAGGAGCCTTTACGGTTGGGACGGGGGCCTTCTAGGTGAATCCCATAGAAGCTTGGGGGGGGGGGGGGGGGGGCTCGACATGGAGTAGCATTTTGAAAGTGAGGAGGGAGTTGGAAAAAGAAGGTATACCATTCTTGGGCTCTTTTGGCAAAGAATTAGGGGGGGGGGGGGATCTGTAATACCCCGGGTAAGTTCGTTAGTTAAATTTCCTTTCCGTTAGAATTAGTTAACTTTAAAAGTGAATGTGTAGGGGAGGTTTGGAGTAATTATTAAGTTACAAGGTATTTTGGTCAATTATGAATAGTACAAGGTTTAAATGGTAAGTATGGTAGATATTATCTTTTAGAAACTCAGATAATTCATAAAAACAGAAAGATCAGTGGGTGTTTGTGTGTGTTGAGAGCAAAAGGAGAAAAGAAGAAAACTTAGGTTAAGGCTTCATTTGGTATACTTGGAAGTGATTTCAGGTATGTTTCCTTTACAAATTATGTGTATAATTGCTAATAGATAGTTTCTATCGGAGTAGAATAAACGATTTCATGTCCAGTAGTGATTTCTGTTGAATCTTGGTCGAAATTGAACAAACCGACAGGGGTTTCCGGACACAGTATGAATGTGTCCGGGTAGTTTTGTTGGTGGTGTCCGGACGGGTTCTTTATCCGGGTAAGTTCTATTTTCATTAGTTTTCCGGATGAAATGAGTTACCGGATAGTATCCGGATTGATATGATGTCCGGGTAGTTGGGCTGTCCGGATTATGGAGGTTGTCCGGAAAGTCATGTTGTCCGGAAAGGTTGTGTTGTCCGGGTTGTTTGGGTTGTCCGGAAAGTTTGGGCTGTTTGGTCACTTTTTGAGATTTTAGACACTTTTAACTATTGTTTAATGAATGAGGACTGAATAAGGTTTTCTAAAATTTTCTTAGGGGCGCTGCCCCCAGACCCCGCAAGGGCGTTGCCCCTTGACCCCATCCGCTAACCGGGTAGCGGAACCCCCGTGTTAAGTCGCCGTAGGGGAACAATTGAGAATAAGAGTTTGATAGGTTATTTAGGATTCTCAGCCTGCTAGAGAGTCTTATGTGTTCTATATGGTAAAGAGAACTATGTATTTGATTTGTTACAGATTCTGTGAACTTGAAGTGAAAGCAGAGTCGTTTTGAGAAAAAGCTTGGAGAACGTTTTGATAAGTCTAACAGACGAGTTTTACTTCAAAACTCTTTTAAACTGGAATACATTTATGTGTGGATTGGGAATCTAATAGATGGTGTGATTATGTGTTTATGTCTAAAATATAGTATATTGAGATATTGTATTTACATGAGTATTCTACTATACGAGAATACGTTGGCCGGGCTTAGGACCGGTGTGTTGGCTGTAATATTCGTACAGCGTTGTTGGCTGTAATTGTCGTACAACGAAGTTAATTTATTAGTTGGCTTGCAACCAACTAATATGGCCAAGAGAATGAGATGAGAAATTACATGATGATTGAGTCATAACTGGTAATTGTGTTTGTATTATGTGAATGCTGGTGTGCAAAGGATTTTCAAAGAAACATGGATTTTCTCACTAGACCTTTAGGTCTAACCCTCATTTTGTTTTTAAAATATGTATTCCAGGTCGTGGATCAAGTAAGGACAAGTAAGCAGGGTAATCGGTGAATAGCTTTGGAGAAGGCGTATATTTTTGAAGATCGTGACATGTTTTGTAGTTATGATGTAATGTAACTAGGGAAAAAGTTTGTAATGAATTATCTTATTTTGGATTGTAAAGACTAAGGGACCTTATTTGATATATGATGTATCTTTGTTATGTAACGACGTTAGGCAATGTATGTTATTTGTTATCTATTTGGAAACCGGGTTGTTACAGGATCGGAGACGCGATTTTGGGAAGATAGATGGGTCTCGAATCTAAGACTCAAGGAGACCTTCCACCGACTTTACCAACTTGAATCGGATAAAGAGGTCTCGGTGTAAGAGAGAGGGGCTTGGTGAGATGATGAATGGGTGTGGAAATGGGGGTGGAGGCGGGAACCGAGGGGGAGGGAGCTAGGGGAGTTGGACAATCTATCTAACTTGATCCGAAACGTTACCCCAAAAAGAGAAGGGAGGGATCGGGCTAGGTGGAGTTTGGATACTAATGGAGGTTTCACGGTAAAAAAGCTAAGGCAACTATTAGAAGATAGGAGGATTAGTGGTGGGTCGGTTGGAGACGAGACGGAGTGGCCTAAGTCGGTTCCAAAGAAAATCGCCATTTTCGTGTGGAGATTGAGACTAGGAAGGATCCCAACACGGGTGGTTCTGGACAGCTTGGGTATAGAGTTGGACTCTATCCTATGCCCAAGATGCGGGTTTGGCGTGGAGACGGTCGACCATGCGTTAGTGAGTTGCGGAGAGGTAAAAAAGTTGTGGCAACAAGTTGGTAGATGGTGGAATGTGAGCGTGGATTCGGTCGATTCTTTGAACGAATTGTTTGGTGTAGCGGCGCAATTGGGAGATAATGCGAAAGGAACAAAAAGGTGGGAAACGGTCAGCTGGTGCTTGCTGTATCTGATCTGGGCCAATCGCAACAAGTTCGTGTTTGAAAAGGAAAAGGGGAAGATCTCGGATAGGTTCTTTGAGTACCAATTAAAAATGTTTGATTGGATTACAAAGAGGGATTGTCATCTAGCTTGCGATTGGGCAATTTGGTTATCGAATCCTCGATTGAGATAGAATCCGAGTTCAGAAATATATTGTTCGTAAAGGGGTTGCCCAGATTAAGACGACTGTCCGGATAAAGCTATTGTCCAATTCCAAGACGGATACTTTTCAGAACACAGCAGCGACATGATCGAATCGGGAGATAAGAAGATCGTCGACTGGTGGCTGCTGTATCAAGACCTGGTGGGCGGCGGCTGATCCCATCGGGCTGAATTGTTTGCTTCTCGCAAACAGGTCTGTCTGTGGTTACTGCTGTTTTTCCATTTTGGGTTTGGTTAGGCCTTCCGTACCCCAAGCGGGGAGGGCTCGGGAAGGGCTGAGGTGGTAGCGGGGTGAGGGCGGGATGGGGTACGGGGCGGGATGGGCATGCGGGAAGGGATGGTTTTCGGGGATGGGATCCCGATCCATCCCGAGGGTTTTAAAAAAAAAAAAATTTAATTAAATTTTTTAAAAAATAACCGTTGAACGGCTCTTTCTTAAAAAAAAAAATTCTCAATTTAATCCCACTATATATTTAACCTTCAACCTCTTATTTCTCACACCTCTCAACCTCTTATTTCTCACACCTCTCAACCTCTTATTTTTCACACTATCAAATTCTCTCAATCTCACACCTCTCAAACTCTCTCAAATTCTCTCAACCTCTTATTTTTCACACCTCTCTCATCATGAATTCAAACAGAACACCTACATCCCGTCGTAACCGACCGAATACACCACAATCGCAAGAAGATCAAGAGCTTGGTTTCGAAATCGAACGCTCAAACCGATTTGAGAAAGACTTCGAGTTTTTCATAACCCCGCATGATCACCTTACGGGAAACGCTTTGAGGGCTACTTTAGCGAGAAAAAAGCAACTCCAAAAATTTCATAATTGGTAGTGTTTTGTATTTTGTAATTTTTATTTTTAATGAATGATATGAATTTTAATTTTTATTATTTATCTTATTTTTATTTATTAAAAAATATATAAATATTTTTATTTTGTTAAATAATTAAATGTATAAATAAAAGAATTAAAATAAATGAGGTGGCAAAAGGGTTTGAGGGAATGGGGTACGGATGTTTAGGGATCGTGAGGGATGGAGTGAGGGATGTGAGAAAAGCTGATGTGGCGCTGAGATGGAAGAGAATCTTTGAGAGATGCTGTGAATGGGGTACTGATGGCCTTAGGAGCCTTTTTCTCTTGCTTCTGTTTGGTTTAGTATGCTACAGGTTTATTGGGTTGCCACTGCTACATTAATTGTTAGTGGTGGTAATTGTTTTTGTAAGTGGTTTGCTTTGGTAATAAAATTCTGCCGTTCAAAAAAAAATAAGTAGAAAATAATTAATTAAAGTCTTAAGGCATTTATTCTTCTATTGATTATAATTGTACATTTTAAAAATTACTAGAACTTTAATATAAATAATCAGATAGTTTCATTAGAAGTAAATAATATCGTATTTTTCAATTATTCTTAATCGTCAAAATATATAGATAATATCGTTTTTTTCAAAGTCCTATGTTAAGATATTTTAAAAGTAATAATATTTTACTTATTAATTTATTAAAGCTTTTTATATTTAATTTAAAATGCCATTTGAATAGATTTAACATGATTTGAAAAAAGAATTAAATATTTTGTATCACTGTTTGTTGTTTTTATTAAATCCGTTTTATCCTATTACCCCATTTAAAACTTTATATTTTTATTAGTTAATCAAATTTATTTAATATTTAAATCAAATTTTGATATATATATATATATACACCATAAAAGACAAAAAAAAATTGATAACATAGCCAAAATGCTTCATACATAATGAAAATATATAACGGACGTTAATGAAAAGGGTCAAACTTGAACGTTTTTGTAAACTATAATGGCTATTTTATAATTTTAAAATTACATAAGCTAAAAACATTATGTTGACAAACCACGTGGAGCAAATTTACTCCAGTAGTTATTTAAAAATAATAAAATACTAATAAAAATTTGTTATTACAGTACCACTTGACACTTGTCACATCAAATAGACAAATACTAGAATTCTATCAAAATAAGTGTTATTCAATGTCCACATGGTTTGAATGGTAAAAGTCACTTTATTTTTTGCCATATTTCCAAATTATTCGATCCTTATTTATTTCAATATATATTATGAGAATTATAACATTTTTTCTAAAAGAATTTCTAAAATAATAAAAATCAAAATCTTTTAAAAAATTACATTTGGCTCTAATAAATGGGGGTTGCTATTTGCACCCAAAAGTCAAGGGTGCAAAATGCATTGAAAATTGATCCAATCATTAACTCATTATAAAATATATATATATATATATATATATATATATATATATATATTCTATTATTATTACTATTATTATTAGGCCATCCGCAGTGCCCACGGGCTCGGGCTCGTGCGGGCAGCGGTGGGGCCTGTTCGGGCTTCGGGCTCGGCCTCCGGGCCCGAGGAACCCGAAAGCATTTTGTATTTTTTTTTAAATCTTAAAAATAAATAAATCCAACGGCTACTTTTATAAAAAAAAATTCAATTTAATCCCACTATATATATTAACCCTCAACCTCTTATTTTTTCACACCAACAATCTCTCAAACTCTCTCATTTCTTGCATTCTCTATATTTTAAACAATATGGATTCGCCACAACCCGGTTCACCGACCGCATCATCATCATCCGTAGACACCGACGAGTTGTTGAATCTACAAAGAGAAGTTTTTCGACATACTGCACAATGGATTTATGGTAGCACCGCCTCGTCGTCAACAACAGAGAGGGCCGCGAACATAGAAAGAGGCCGAGTAGCTGCAAACGAGCGGCTTATGCGGGACTACTTTGGCAACAACCCGGTTTATACACCGGATATGTTTAGGCGGCGGTTCAGGATGAGCAGGCAACTATTCGAACGAATAGTTGAAGATTTAGCAGGAGAGTATCCGTATTTTACACTTCGGGTGGACGACAGACGCAAACAAGGTTTTTCTCCTATACAAAAGTGTATTTCCACTATTCGGCAATTGGCGTATGGAGTAACTACTGACGCACATGACGAGTACATCCGTATGGGAGAGACAACGTCACGAGATTGTCTGCACAAATTCTGCACATGTATTATTGAACTGTATGGTCAAAAATATTTACGCAACCCTACTTTTATTGATATTCAGAAGTTGTACGCCGCGCATGAAGCTAAACACGGATTTCCCGGCATGCTCGGCAGCATAGACTGTACTCATTGGTCGTGGGCAAATTGTCCGAATGCATGGCGAGGTCAATTCATGAGAGGTGATCATGAGCACCCGACAATCATGCTAGAAGCAGTGGCCTCTCAAGATCTATGGATATGGCACGCATACTTTGGTGTTGCCGGTTCCAACAACGACATCAATGTTCTCAATCAGTCGCCCATCTTCAACGATGTATATGATGGAAAAGCACCCGACTGCCCTTTTGAGGTGAATGGAGCCACCTACGAGCACGGATATTATCTAGCGGATGGGATATATCCGGAATGGGCTACTTTCGTAAAATCATTTACGTGCCCACGGGACCCTAAATGACAAAAATTCAAGTCCGCGCAAGAATCGGCACGTAAAGATGTTGAACGAGCTTTTGGCGTGCTTAAACAACGTTGGCATATACTTCATAACCCAGCACGCGGATGGGAACTCTCAAGATTGGGAAACATTATGTACGCTTGTGTCATATTACACAATATGATACTCGAAGACGAATACCATGCTATTTGTGGTGGCGATGACCACGGTCTTTTCACGGATGACAACGAAACACAAATCAGTGAGTAACAACGCGCGACAAATGTTCGAGAAGTCCAAAATCGGGCCACTCATAATAACCTTCGGTCGGATTTGGTCGAACATATTTGGCGTATCCAAGTTCCCAACGATGACGACGAGTAGCTTTTTAAATTTATTTTGTAATTTTTAAATTTATTTTGTAATTTTTAATTTTTTAATGAATGATATGAATTTTTATTTTTATTATTTATCTTATTTTTATTTATTCAAAAATATATAAATATTTTTATTTTGTTAAATAATCAAATGTATAAATAAAAGAATTAAAAAAATGACGTGGCGCTGATGTGACATTGAGGGCTTGAGGGCTTTTAGTTATGCGCTGGGGGTGTTTAGGGCTTGAGGGCTTAGCTGATGTGACGTTGAGGGCTTTTATCTATGCGCTGTGGATGACCTTATAAGATATATATATATATATACATTTTCTTATCTCTTATATTTTATTATTATTACTATTATTCTAGAGAAATTATAAATATACCCCTCGCCTCACACTTCAATTTTTTAAATTTTTTAAATTTAAATTTACATTTTACACCCTTAGACTTATTTAGTTATTTACTTTATACCTTTTAGATTTCTATATTTCATTTTACATTTTTATCATATTAACATATATAATCGTATATTGAGTAAAATACGTTAAAAGAATATGTTTTAGTTTTAACAAGTTACACCATTATAATCGTCTCGTCGATACCTTCGAAATGAGCCCAATATTGAATATTTTTTGATTTAACTATATATAGGCCGCTATAACGTATTGGTTAATTGATTTAACTATATATAGGCCGCTATGAAGATGCATGGCTCACAATTCGGTTTCAATTGATGGAAGAGTTAGACGCATACAAGACAGAATACCTCGACATGTTTGGAAGTGAACATTGGAATACAACTTATAACACTTTAAACTTCTTTCGATCAGATCAAGGTGCACCATATGACCACTGGATGTCAATGCCTGAAATACCCGTCTTGATCGCTTGCAAATATAATGTGATATTACACGTTATGTCAATGACAGGCTGTTCGACGTACTTACCGCTTAGATCTACTCCGCCGGCGTGGTATCAACATGTTGTTTATACAATTGGGTATGTCAATGGTAACCATTATGTGAAACTAGTTTTAGCAGAAGGATACCCGTTTTCTACCATTACATCACATTTCTTCCGTTACAGTTATCCGTGTGCTGCTGCATGGGCTACCCCGTATACAGATCGAATACAGAAGTACAATCGTCTTTTACGTGTTAATTGTACTACAGATAATGTTATTTTAGAATAAGTAAAAATGTAATAAACATTATGTTATACTTTGTTTATATGTAAAATCTCAATGTTTATTTTTTATTTTTTTAATTATATAATTATTCAAAAAATATTTATTTATTTTTAAATATAATTTAAAAAGTAAAAAAAAAACTCAAAGTGTAAACCTTAAATTATAATAGACATAATAAAAAAATATAATATATAAAAAAAATTTATTTTTTATTAATAGATATTATATAAATATAATATAAAAAAATAAAAATAACATTATTAATCTATATAACTTAAAATCAAAACAAAAAAAATATAAAAATAAAAAAAAGACAAAAAAAAACAAAAAAGATAAAAAACAAAAAAAAACTAATAATTAATCATTGACTTTTGAATGCATTTAACATTTTTTGGGTGTATTTAGCCCACCCCATTTGTTATGATAGTCAGAAAATGATGGGATTAAAATGTAAACAAGGGAGAGCCATTTAACTATTTTAAACAACATGTTTTTAGATAATGATTTGATGAATGATGACAAAGTCTGATATCTGGATGGAAAAAACGAAACTTCTAAATAATGAATTGGAGTTACATTACACGTTTAAAACGAGTTTAAAGGTTTTCGATATGACTATTATTAATAATTCTTGAAAGAAACTTTGATAAAGTGTCTTTAAAGTTTTGTTTTTATTGATAAAAGCACAAAAAAATTAATTTTGAGTAAATTACGGATTTGGTCTCTCAGGTATAGGTATGCAACAAATTATAAAACTGGTTCTTTATCTTCAAAATTTACAAGAAAACCCTCCAGGTATGCAGTTTGTTACGAAATTGGTCCCTCGAGCTGACGACCGTCTATTTTCTCCGTTAAGCTCGAGGGTATTATGGTCTTTTTATATATTTTTATTTCTTTTAACATTTTTAATCAGTTATACCCTTTTTCTTTTATTTTTTATTTTATTTTCTTGAATATATATCTTCTCCAAGAAGATCATGATGAACACCATGAAGAACACTAATAATACCATCATAAACACCAAGAACATAAAAATCAAAAACTAACATAAATCAAACTCTAAATCCAAATAATATCAAAACATCAAAAACATTTAACAAATCCAACATACAAAACCAAATATGTTTCAAATCTCAAATCATGGATACATATAGAACAAAAGAAGAAGAACACTAACAGAAGAAGAAGAAAAGAAACCCAGACCGAACACTTACTGAAGATGAGAAACCCTTCGATCTGAGCAGCAATCGATGGTCTTCACGATCTGGCGAGTTCATCTTCTCTGGCAAGTTCATCTTCTCCAGCGATTTCGCCTGAACCCTAGGCGGCCGCCCTCGATCTCTCTTCTGTCGATCCCTTCTATCGATCTTGATCTCTGTCTCTATCACTTCTCTCAGATCTCTCTCTCTCTCTCTCTCTCATCTGCTTCTTTTGAATATTGGATTGTTTAGGCTTTTTGGGTTTGATATTGATTTTGGTTTTCTAAGTTTAGATTTGATTTAGGTTTTTAAAATCTGGGTTTAATTTAGGTTATTAAATATGAGTTTGATTTAAGTATTTATGATTTTAATATGGATTTGGTTAGCCATTTAAAATCTGGATTTGACTTTGGTATGGTGTTCATCATGATCTTCTTGGAGAAGATGAAGATTCAAGAAAAAAATAAAAAATAAAGAATAAAAGAAAAAGTGTATAATTGGCTATTCATCACTATAAGAACTTTATAAGCAAAAGAAGGAAATTGAAACAACAAAGATAAATAAAATGAGCGGTAAATAACTCTCAAAACTGAGATTTAACAGTTAATTTTTTTTGATGAAATTGAAAAACATTACCAAAACCTTTAATAATTTTTTTAATCTTTTGATACGTAATAAATCTTTCTCTGAAGACCTTTTCTTTGTAGCGATTCAACATAAACTTTTAGCATTTTATCAATAACTTTGTCACTGCCTTACCACCCATTTAAACCATATTGTTTTATGACTAATGTCTATGCAAACATTAATTTATATTTAGATCTTGTACCTAAGAATAAAAAACTCATCCGCAAACATCAAATATAGTATAGTATAGTATATAGATCCGTCCATGATACATGGCTAACACAAAATTCCAAAGGATAAAAATATTACATTTGGCTATATGTAAAAAGATTGTTATAAGCATAATGAAAACTCATTCCGACTCATACCCACCATAGAAGTTGTAAAACTCCCACTAATTTGGAGGCATGTTCAAACAAAATAGTACGATATTTGATGATAACGAATAGAATGTTGGGATAATAAACTGTGTAGGTAGATTTCCAATACCACCACATAATAATATTCACTCACAATAATTCAATATGTTAACGTGTGATGATATCTGAGCATTACCAAGTTTTAGATTATATGGCTAAAAAAAATCAAAGGAAATATTTGTATCGGTTAGAGTATCTCCAAAATGGAGATTTCAACTAAAATTTTATTTTAACATGTTTTCTAAAACTCTCACAAAAGAAATCCCCAATCCACACTATCATATCGTACACCTTCTCGAAATCTACTTTAAACACAAAACCTCTCTTTTTCGAACGACGTATATCCTCTACCGCCTCGTTTGCGATAAGGACCCCGTCTAGGATAAATCTCCCCCTTAGGCCATCAGTACCGCTCTGTAGAAGCCCTCAAGCGCCACATCAGCTTTTCTCCTAACCATCTCCTCAAGCCCTCTTGCCACCTCATTTTTTTTAATTCTTTTATTTATACATTTAATTATTTAACAACATAAAAATATTTATATATTTTTTAATAAATAAAAATAAGATAAATAATAAAAATAAAAATTCATATCATTCATTAAAAAATTAAAAATTACAAAATACAAAACACTACCAATTATGATATTTTTTAATTTGCTCTTTTCTCGCTACCGTAGCCATCAAAGCGGGGCCCGAGTTCAAATCCCACACTCAACACTTGTGGCCACTGGGGATTATCTCAGGGCTGCATTACTTCGTGGTCGGTGTATTTGCCAGGGATGTACTGGGCCGAAGGCCCAGTGTAACATCCTGAAAATTCCATTGTATAAAAATAACTTGGTATTATTTATTTAAAGTTTATGAAGAAAGTTAACTTGGACATTTTTTGAGGACTTCCCAAGCTTGTTCGTGAGTGAAAGCAAACCCAAGTTGTGCTCGGTACCGTTCGTGTGTCGTTCGTGAAATGTCGGCCTCACTCATTCCGCTCCCTCTATTAGTGAGCAAGTTGTTGTAGATGCCGCCAAAAGAATTTATTCTTTTATTGAGGTCGTTGAACTTGGTGTTGAGTTGATGAGTTGTTCTATAATTTCCGCGACCCATAAAACTAAAGAACACTTGCCCGACACGGGTCCAAAAACTTTCTACATTTATGTAAATTCAAGTATAAGAATATTAACAAGAATAATAATAATATTAATAATATTAATAATAATAATAATAACAACAATAATAATAATAACAATAAAAATATTACCACCAGTTTGTGCGTGGGGTCCTCCGAAACGTCAACCCACGCCGACACTAACACGAGTTCCTCCTCTTTACTCCACATCTGTTTGGGGGCTCTATTTTCATATTGTTTGTTTTTTCATTTTCTCGTTGGTCTCGGGTTTGATGGTTCCGAGTTTGATGGTTGTGTGTAGATGGATTGTGGTGTGTGCGGGCTAGAATGTTGGGTTTCCGGAACAATGTCGTCGGCGAGATTGATTGCGGGTGAAGGAATATTGTAGTTGGCCGGAGTAAAACCTTGTTCAATCATACCGGGACGTGTAAGTTGGTAAGGAATTTGTTGCGGATATTGTTGGCGAAATTGTTGCGAAAATTGTGGCGGATTTTGTGGCGAAAATTGTTGCGAAAATTGTGGCGGAATTGGTTGCGAAAAGTGCGGATGATAACCTTGTTGTGCAAACGCTTGAAAACCAAGCTCCGGGTCTTCTTGCGGTTGCGGTGTATCCGGTCGGTTACGACGGGATGTAGGTGTTTTGTTTGGATTCATGATGAAATTTGAGAGAGTTTGAGAGAATTTGAGAGGGTTTAAGAGAGTTTGAGAGAGTTTTGTGTGAAAAATAATATGGGTTTGGATTAATATATATAGTGTGATTAAATTGAATTTTTTTTTAAAATAGCCGTTGGCAACGGATTTATTTTCAAATTATTAAAAAAAAATCACTCGGGTTCAACGGGTTTTGGAACCCGCATGCCAAGCCCGAGCCCTAAGCCCGCCCCCGTACCCCAACCCGCGCGAGCCCGAGCGAACCCGCGTGAAGCCCGAGCTGGAAGCCCGAGGCGATACGGAAGGCCTTAGAAAGGCCGATTGTGTCTCCCCAATAATTCCGCCCAACACCTTTTTCATTCTTTCCGCCAAAACTTTTGCAATAATCTTGTAGAAAACCCCGATGAGACTTATCGGTCTAAATTCATTTAAACCGATCGGGTTAGTATTTTTCGGAATTGGAGCCAAAAAAGATGCGTTACAACCCCCTTTTATCTCCGCTGTTTCCCAAAAATTCACTTCACATAAAAATATTCATTATGCCTCATGCCTTAGCTACGAAATTTGCATCTCCGATGAACTCAACACCACCACCACCACCCTAACTCCTCCACAATGGTTTTTGTCATCTCCGCCTCTAAAGTTCAAAACCCTACATTTTTCTTGAATACGCGAACATAATTTTGGTTCCAAAATCCAAATGTATGTTGAAGAAGAAATCTCATCCGCAATTTTGAGAACCCATTTGATAGTTACGGATAACCCATCTTGGAGCTTTTAACAATTATGGAGAACCAACCGTTCCAACACTACCCAACCTCCACCTCCATTGCCCCCATTTACCTTTTCGGTTTTGCAAGCTCTGACATACAAAACCAAGATACATGCTAAACTTAATAATCGTGATAAAAAACCTCGAACATAAACCAAGATTCCAATTAAAACCTGGAAATCGAAACAAAAAATAAAGAGGATGAGTTTGATCGGAGGTACAACGATTGGTGGAGAGGGAAGATCGGTGACGTTGGGTGGTTCTATAACAAATTTAGGGCAAAGCGGTGGGGTTGGTTCAATGGTGTAACACCATCGAATTTGGAAAGAGCAACTAATTTAAAATTTTCAAAGATACATCAAATAAATGATAAAATTCTTTCTACAAATAACTACTTGAATCACCTCAAATTGAATTCTAGATTTTAACCATAAATAGTAAACCAAATCTTATATAAAGACTAAATAAAGATCGGGTGTTACTAAACCCATTAACACTTGTTATCTTCAAATGTGCCAAAGACATCACACAATTGATACATCATTCTCATGCATGTAACTAACGCTCAACTCTTCACGGTGTCGCTAGTACCGTTCCCCCAACAAGGACCGATCATTTTTTTGGTCATAACTTCTTCGTTTTAGAAAAAATGAGTTCGACTAGGAACACCTTCAATGAATTATCTAATTTAGAAAAAATGGATTCGAACAAATATGTCTTTAAGCATACTACAAGTGTAATTCGTTCTAAATATATTGTGATTCACTATTTTTAAAATACTTATTAAACATATTATAAATTCGTGGAATTTTTTCTAATGATTTTTACATCAAGTTAATTAGTAGCTTATTGACAATTATTTGATAACTCAATTTCTAAAAAAACAGTCTCTCATAAATATTTTAATTCTTTAAACATAATAATTTTTTTCTTAAGAAAAATATTATTTATTCGAACGAACACATATTAATATATACTAGAAGCGTACTCGCGCAATGCAGCGCGATGCATATTTGTAAGATCCCACATTGGTTGGGGAGGAGAACAAATGTTGCCTTATAAAGAGGAACTTGATACCTCCCTATTTGACGCGTTTTAAAACTGTGAGTCTAGGTGTGGACAAAGCGAACAATATCTTGTACGGTTGGCCTGGGATGTTACAAATGGTATCAGAGCAGTAGTTTAAGTGAACTAGGTGTGTCGTTAAGATGCCTAGGCTTAAGCTGGAAAGATTAAGTATTGATTGGTGAGCTTTGGGTAGAACTCCTAAGATAGGATGGTCTTAGAGTCGACGAAAGTACATAAGTTGAAAGTTGTGACCGTGGTAACGAGAATTCTTATGTGAAGTGTGTTCATAATTTCAATTAGCTACTGCTATTATGAATATATTATTACGTGAGTATGCTTAGATTACTATTGTTATGATGATTGATGCATGTATTAGTACGTTTCCTTACATTTAAATTATTATAGCCTATCTCTCACCCCATTCTCGAATGTGAGGCAGAGTTCAATGGTTAACACTCGCAACAGGCCGGATGGCCATGATGCCACGACATCTACAGCTGATCAACCAAGGGTGACAACGAGAACGAGACCTCCGCTGGATAACACTGTATTGGGAGGGGGAACTGAGCATATCCCTTACCATGATCTGGAAACGTCTGGCCCTGTTATGGAAGAGGTAACAGCCGAGACGTGAATGATAGACCGAATAATGAAGGCCATGAATAAAGCCATGGCCCAGTAGCAAGAACAATTCCTGAAATTGATAGAGGACCGGGATACAAACAACCGTAGGCACGAAACGGTTGCTGAGAATGTCATCGTGGGCGGGTCTGGGGGTATCGGGAATGAAAACCCTACAGATAGTTTGGGGACAACGGAAACTGGGCAAACGGGAAAGGTTTGTTCATTCAAGACCTTTCTGAGTTGCAGACCGCCCGAATTCAAAGGCACGGATGATCCAGTTGTCTGTATGAACTGGATCCGAGAGATGGAGCAAGCATTTCGAACTAGTGAGTGTGGGGAGAGCCAGAAGGCGAAGTTTGGTTCTCAAATGCTAAGAGGGGCAACCCTCACGTGGTGGAATGTTTACTCCACATCTCTAGAGGCCGCGGTGTTGGCCAAACTGAGCTGGGAAACTTTCAAGAAAAAGGTGTTGGAAGAGTATTGTAATGAAAGAGCCATGGACCGGATCGAAGAGGAATTTCGGAATTTGAAAAGGGGAAATTTGTCAGTGAAGGAGTACAGCCGACTGTTCATGGATAAGTTGGGGTTGGTGGGACATCTGGTCCCGACGGAAAAAGAAAAGATTAAGGCCTACATCAAGGGTCTTCCATTGGACATGATGACCATGGTTCGAGTGTCCAAGGCCTCAACTCTTTGTGAAGCGGTAGAGGAAGCTCAACTTGTGGAAGATGCCTATAGTCGAGGCAAGGAAGAGATTGTCAGAGTGCAGGGGAAGAGGAGATGGGAAGGGAAGTCCGTACCCTTCAAGAAACCAAGGACGTTCGACAACAATTATCGAGGAACCGATCCCAAGAGGGAGGCTAGGTGGTGTTTCAAGTGCCGGAGCAAACACCTCGGCCCATGCAACTTTGTTCCCGAAAATTGCTACAAGTGTTGCAAGATCGGGCATTCTTTCAAGGATTGTCCCGTCAGGGGGCCAATGTGTTTCGAGTGCAAGGAGTCGGGCCACATTAGAAGGGATTGTCCGGAGTTGAAAGTGGGAGGAAGCGGGGGACAGAAGGTGGAACCTCCGTGGGCAACAGGAAGAGCTTTCCAAATGTCAACCGAGGAGGCGAAGGCTTCGACGGACGTAGTGTCAGGTACGTTTCTTCTAAACTTCGATCTGACAGAAAAAGGGGAACATCTTTGAACGTTTGAAAACCCATTAAAACAATGATAGTTGGAGTTGAAAAAGACGGATCAATTTTCATTTTATTATTTTGTTCTCAAACATTTCACATTAAAGAAAATATTATTTCAAAATCAAAATAAATTAAATTGTGTAAATATTATTGTCGTTGGTTCAATAGCATATTAACATACAAATGTAATGTTAATTATAAGACCAAATTTTTACCCCCCAAATGTTTATAATGTGATTTTCTGCAGCATCCACATGCTTATTTTGATTTCTTTTGTTGACTAAGGTGGCGTTTATTTTTTAAAAGGTCTGAAGTTTGAAATCTTATTTCACTTCTGATTAATAAGAGATGATGTTGAAGTCTGAAATCTGAATCAACAAGTCTGTTTGTTTTGTAACGTCTGAAGTCTGAAATCAGAATCAGAATCAATAAGACTGTTTGTTTTTGTAAATTGACAAACGTCTGAAATCTGAATAAATAAGATTGATTGTTTTTGTAAGCCGATAAATGTAAATTTGGAAATATGTGATTCATTCTCCAAGAGAACTATTAAAAGTCGGTTAACCCAAGGGTATTTTGGTCTTTTTATTCTTAATTTTACATTCTAAAATTTAGAATATATATACATATATTTGTATGTATGTATGTATTATATTATATTGAACCATATATGTATAAGAACACAACCACTAACACAACTCCTTGAATCCTTGGTGTTGGTTCTGACCACCATCCTCCCCCTCACCGGCGCCTACCCTCTTCTTCTTCCCTTCTCTTCCAAATCATACGGAAAACTCATATTTATCTGTTTCAAATATCCACCTAAAACCCAAAACTCTTCATTTGGATGAAACCTAAACCCAAGAAACAAATGCAGGACACTACCCCAAAAAAAACCCCCAAAATCTGCTTATATACGGGTTTCTAGGTTTGGGTGTGGGGTGTTCTCATCATCACACAACACACATGGAGGGAGGTCGAGGTTGAAGGCATGAACCAAAATGGGTTTGTTGGGGATTCTTTGGGGGTAACTACAACAACGAGAGAGAGAGAGAGAGAGAGAGAGGGAGAGGCAACCACCGTGAATGGAAATTGTTCTTCTGTAGCAATCCTTTAAAAATGAAGATGGTTCGATTCTTTAAGAACTTCATCCCTCGTACAACTTTGATTTGCTTGTTGATTCGTTTTTCTAGGGTTATAGATTTGCTTGTTGATTTGGGTCTCATTTGATAACAACACCAGTTTAATATCTGTAACACCCCGAATTTCCATGATATTTTTAATTAATATAAATGGGATCGAATTGTAAATTAGTCTAAGTTGTGGACTAATTGTAAATGTAAACTTCAGGGTCAAATCTGTATTTTGACCAAAGTTTAAAGTTAAAGTTGGAAATTAGAAATATGAAGGTTGAATTGGTCATTTCTTGAAAGATGAGATTACTTAATGTTAGGGTAAGTTACCTGATTGAGAAATATCTCAATATTTTGGTACTGAAGTCGGTTTTAGGCAGAGAGAAATAAGAAGAAGAAAGCTTTGGTAAGAAAGTTCAGCTATGATTTCAGATCAAACTGTTGATAGATGTTTGATTATGAGTAAATTATATTCTGATTAGGTGTTTAAAAGCCTTGACAGTATAAAGCTTGGATTGTGCAGAAAGAAGTGAGTTCATCTTCTTCAGGTGAGTTGATCCCTTTCATTTAGAAATTAACAGTTGAAATTGAATCAGATTTGGTATATAATCTGTTTGAATGAAATGGTATATTTGTATTGAGATAAAATCGATTAACCGACTGATTTTAGATGAGCTTATTGAATGAATTTTGACGTGAATCGAACACTAGTGTCGCAGTTCCGATATCGAATTCCGGAACTGGGCATAGGTTCCGGAATCGGGGAGTCCCGGTATCGAGTGATCCGGAATTGGGTTGATTTCAGGAAGTTTGGTCGGATCCGGAATTGGATTGATTCCGGAAATGGGCTTTGGACCGGTATTGAACGAGTTCCGGAATTGGGCTTGAGGAGTTCCGGAATTGGCTTGTGAAGTTCCGGAATTGGGATATGATTTTCGGAATTGAATACGATCCGGTATGGAAATAAATTCTGGAAGTGGCCCTTGGGCTTTTGGGGTCCGATATTAAGTGAATTCCGGAAAGTTGGGTTTGATCGGGTATAGATTAATTTCAGGAATTGGGTTAGGTTTTGATATGGATTTTATTTTAAAATCCAGTAGCAGTTAAGGAATCTGGTTTTAATTTAGAATACGGTTTCGGAATATATTCCGATTATAGTTTTCGGGAAACAGTTGGGATTAAAGATACGATAGCTTATTTAATATTCTTAGAATTAAGAATATGTTACGAGATGTAGCGTGATATATTATTATACATATACGTTAGTAAGTGTAATGGATCCATAGGCACTAGTAGTATGTGATCACGTGGAATAGACCGGGCTCTTAATGGTAATTCCCGTTGATTTGAGAAACGTGGAATAGGCGGGGCGCTAATCGTAATTCCCGTTGACCTATAATGTGGAATAGGCATAAAGTAAATTGTAATTCCCATTTCGAGAGGTGATTAGTAACGTGGAATATACATAAAGTAATTTGTATTTCCCGTTGACCTATAATGTGAAATATGCATAAAGTAAATTGTAATTCCCATTTCGAGAGGTGATTAGTAACGTGGAATATACATAAAGTAATTTGAATTTTCCGTTGACCTAAAATGTGGAATATGCATAAAGTAAATTGTAATTCCCATTTTGAGAGGTGATGAGTAATGATTGAATAGGCAAAGTAGAATTGCTATTCATGTAGAAAGGATTGAATAGACAAAGTATAATTGCTATTCATATTGAAATGGTTGAATAGGCAAGGTAGAATTGCTATCCATGTTGAAATAGTGGAATAGTGGAATAGGCAAAGTATAATTGCTATTCTTGTTGAGAAGTGGAATAGGCAAAATATAGTTGCTATTCGTATTGATTGTAGTGAATAGGCAAGTAAAACTGCTATTCGTAATTGAGACGTGGAAACGTGAAATAGACAAAGTATAATTGTTGTTTTCGTTTGCTTTCGGTGGATTAGAAATATGGCGATTGAATGTAAGTCTTTAGGCTTGATCAATAAACTGGAATCCGTGATGATTCTTAGTAAGCTCTCGAATATGAGAATATGACTTTCTGAATGATAGTCATACTCATGGGACCGGGTATGTTCCGTCATTATGAGACGAAAACGAGTACGGTAAGAATGGTGGTAAACCAGGTTTGTTTATATGCTTTGAATGTATGAGTTTCAAGGCTGTTAATGTTTTAATTTGAATTAGATGTTCTCACTAGGCATAAGCCTAATCGTTCAAATTCAATTTTCTTACCAGGTACGAGTTCAGGGAAGTAATGAGATGTGGGACGAGTGCTTTTGGTATTCAACTTGTTGATGTTAAGTGGAGAAGTTAGCTGAACCGTGGATGCTTTTTGACGAATGACTTAGACAACCAGTTTAATCTTATCTTAGTTGACAAGACTAGATTAATAGGTTGTTTTGAAGAATTTGAATTGTATATATGAATCCTCATAATTAATTCTCTACTTATGTATATAAGTTGGATGATTTCATGATTACCCATGTTAAACTTTAAGATTCAAATTGACCCTGATTTTAGGGTGTTACAATATCATTCCTTTGAATTAGGTTTCATTTGCTTATCTGATTTGGGGCTTGAGAGACGATCGGTCGAGAGGCGAGATGGAGGGAGGCGTGTAAAGAGTCGGATAAAAGAGGTTACAAGAGTTTAGACTATCACTTGTTGTTTCAGAGGATTTTCAGAGCTTTGCAGCTCTTATTTTAAAAGAAAATCAAACAGTCTGAATTTACAAATATCTGACCGAATCAGACTTCAGACATATTCAGTTGTAGTTTTTGAAAAACAAACATCCCCTAATTGTAGTTTATACATCTGAATTGATTTCTCAAAGTTTAGAATTGTTTCATTAAATACTTTTGCGTGGTTTATATTGATTAATCACTTAAATTTTGTTTTTTAATAATTAACTGTGATGTATAATTGTTTAAATTGAAAAATAATTATGCCTTTAGAGAAATCAATTTAGTCGATCTTTCTGTAGATATTGAATTAAAAACTAGATTTTCAAATAAAACCCCGTAAATTTAAATTCTAGCTCCACACTTTCTTCTCAGACACCAGTAGACATTTTCTTGGCCGTTATTTTCAAGTCTCCATGTACATAAATTGGTTCTTACACATGTGGTTATCAAAAAAGTAAAACTGTAAATACGTTTTATGTCCTTGTGCTTTGTTAAAATTTGTGGCTTTCATTCTTGATTTTGAAATTATATCTTTGGTCCTTATAACTTGTAATTCGTTGTTATTTTCGTCCGTGTGGCTTAACTCTTAACTTTAAGGGTGCGTTTGGTTCGCAGAATGTTTTCTGAAGGAATGAAATCTGTCAAAGAAATTAGAATTTGGAAGAAATTGGAATGAAATGTTATCAGGTTTGACCAAGTGTTTGGTTGACAAGAAATGGAATGTAATTTGACAAATGTATTGGAATCTGTCTGTTTGGTTTACAAAGGATTTGGAATGAAATAATAAAAAATGACAAAAATATCCCTTTCTTTAATATATATATTTTTATTTTTTAATATTTTTAAAAGTATAAATAATAAATTATTTATGAAAAAAGAACCATTGTTTCCATGCATTTGTTTTAATTTTAGCAACATAATTATTATGAAAAAAGTTAAAAAAATTATTTGACTAGTTACTTTCTTTCTTTGTTTTAATTTTATCCTCTTCCCTTTTTTTGACCTAGACAACCATCCGCCTCCTCTCTTTTTCCTTCTCCGCAACACTATTTTTCCGGCCACCATACCTTACCTTTCTTCCTCCCTGTAAATTGAGAACCCAGAATCGATAGAAAATCAAATCAAGACCCACAATCAATTGAAATTCGAGAATCCAGATCGAGAGAAAAAACCAATGAACGGTTTCTTCGAGAGACGAAAATAGATCGAAGAAGAATAAGAAGAAGATGTTAGTTGCAGATCGATGTGGTTTCAATCGAAGAAAAAGAGAGCAAACTTGTGATTATCTGATGTGGTTTCATTGTGATTTTTCAATCGAAGAAGATTTAGTTGCAGATTGATGAAGCAATAGCACTGTAGCAGTAGAGAGGTTGGTTTCATGTGTTAATGGAGGGTATTTTTGTAGCACTGTAGCATTGTAGCAGTAGCAGTAGCAGTTGCAGATCAATTGAAGAAGACGACGTTAGTTTCTATGTGTTAATGGAGGGTATTTTTGTCATTTTCAAAATCTTGGATCACTACTAAAAAAATCAAGATTTCAGGCGAAAAAATCCGCCGAAAATCCGCCGAAAATCACTGTTTTCGGCGGATATGGTCGCCGGGAAAAGTGGCGCCGAGATTGACTTTTTTCGGCGGAATTTTTTTTTCGGCGGATTTTTCCGCCTGAAATCTTCGCCATAATTAACAAAATTTTAATTACCAACATAATTAAAAAATATATTTTCGGCGGATTTTTCCGCCTGAAATATTTTTTTTGTTTATTTATTTATTTATAAATTAATTAAAATGAGATGAGAATCAAACATCACATACATATCACATAAATACATACATTGTAATTCTTGAGAAAAAAAATCAAATCTTTTTACCCAAATGTGTAGAAATCGACCGGAGAAAGAGGTGAGAGTCGGAGACAAGATGAGGGAAGTGACGACCGGCGGTCCGGCGGCTGACCGGCGACGTTCGGCGGTTGTTCGTCGGCTGACAGGTGACGTTCGGCGGCGACGTTCGTCTGCTGTTGCCCTAATTCGTCGCTGGAGCAGAGCTCAAAGAGAAGTGTGGTGTGTGGTTTGCGGGAAGAGAAGTATCCATACCGAGCTTGAAGTCGTGATGGAGACAGAGAGAGCGGCGGGAAGAGATGACGAGAGCAGCGAAAACCGGAAAGAGACGACGAGGAGCAGCGAAAACCGGAAAGAGACAGAGAGAGCAGCGGGAAAAGATAACTCGTCTAGGGTTTTTTTTGGTGTGGGTGAGGACTGAGGCGTGAGACTTGGAATTGAAAGAGACAAAGATTCAAAAGGGTTTTTTTTTTTTTTTGGTTTTGGCGGGCATGTAATTGGATGAAAGAGGGGAAATTTTTGACTTTTTCAAAAAATTACTTTCAATATGTAAATAAGTAAAGTCTAAATATTTTCTTCAAAAAAAAAGGAAAGTTTAAATATATTAATATTAACAAATATTAACAAATATTATATTGGATGGAAATTGGATGGTTCGGTCGGTTGGTAATCGATTCGGTTCGATCGGTTTACGGTCGGTTTTGGGCTGCCATCCAACAACCGAACCGATTCAATTAGATTTTGAAAATTTCGATCCGATTCGATCCAATTGCAATTGGATATCCAATCAAAGTCGGTCGGTTCTTATTGGATCGGTCGGTTCAATTTGGATCGGTTGGTTTTCTGCACACCCCTAATTAAACACATAATCAAAGTCGGTCGGTCCTAAGTATGTATGTGAAGATATATATGAAGTGAATGTATATATATATATATGTGTGTGTGAACCGTTATAGGTATGTGACTCGCTATACAGTCCATTAAAGCCCGATACAGTCCTTTAAAGCCTAATACGGTCCATTAAAGCCCAATAAGGTTCATTAAAGCCCAATACGTCCCATTAAAGCCCATAACGGTACATTAAGCCCACAAGGGTTCATTGAAGCCAAAAATGATCAATTAAAGGTCAATACGGTCCATTAAAGCACAATACGATTCATAAAGGCCCAATACGGTCCATTAAAGCCCAAACCGTTCCATAAGCCCATTAAAGTTCAATTGAGTTGATTAAACACCTAGTAGATCACTGAAACCGAATATGATCCATTAACGGTCATTTGGCAGCCCGAAACGGTCCATTAAAGCCTTCGCCTGTCAGATCCATTTGGCAGCCCTAAACGGTCCATTAAAGCCAATATGTTCTGTTGGTGCAAGTGTACCCCGCTTTAATATTGTGATATATTTTTGGTACACATAAAATCACATCTCCATATTTATTTTGATGATTACAAACACACCGTATTATTGTTTATCTAACAATCCTATCCAAGTGTACAGTTCTTGAAGAACACGAAGATTTTATCTGAAGAATTCAAGACGGAAGTTTCTACGTCGTCATTATTGTTTATAACTAATAATGATAAACACCCTAAAATAATATACCACTTGGATATTTATAAAACCCTAAACTGTTTTTAATTAAAGATATTTAAAATTATTTAAAACTAAAGTTTTATTAATTTTTATTAAAATATCAAAAATCAGTTTCCTATGCATTTTACTGTTGCACTTTTATTGAAGAAATGTCTTCAGCCGAAAGAAGGACCTGCGTGCAGCCTGCTCTTTGTCAGTTTCTGACCGCGGTATACCGCGGTGTGCAAGGCGGTATACCGCCACCTCTTATAGCCGTTGGTGTGTCAGTTTCTGACCGCGGTATACCGCGGTGTGCAAGGCGGTATACCGCCACCTCATATATCCGTTGGAAGTGGGTTGCTATATATTGATGCTTGCTGGTGATGAAGTAAAGACCAGAACACATAACAGTAACAACAAGCAGCAACCACACTCTCAGCTCTCTCATTTATAATATATATATTTTATAAAACATTTTTTTATAAAATATCCAAGTGTGAGATATTATACAAGAGTGATTACCCATTGTGAGTTATACTCCTCTTGTAAGTGTTTGAATAACGGGTGTGTGATCCTGTATATCTCGATAAGCTAAAGCTTGAGAGCCGTTTACTTTGCTCTGTATTTGGTTTGTATTCTACCGTAAAGAATACATTTATTGGATCGTGTCGGGAAGTGTCTCGGCTGCTGGTTTATCACAGTTGGTGGTAAATCAGTAAATCTCCGTGTCAAGTATCTCTAACCTTTATCTCTTTATTTATTCCGCTGTGCATTTTAATTATATCTGTTTATATAATTGTTGTATATTTATTATTTCTATACTCTGATTTATTTATACTGTTTCAGTACTGTATTTATTTATAAAAGAATTTTTTGAAAGTAAAAGATTTTAAATACAACCTTACCCCCCCTTAGGTTGTCTAACATTTGGTATCAGAGCGGGGCTTTCAAAATTTTTTTTCTGTTTAAATTTTTAAAGTTATATCTTTTATATAATGGCTCAACAAACTGTTTTGTTTTCAAAACCTCCTATTATAGATACTGAAAAGTTTGGCATTTGGGCCGAGCTATTTGAATGTCACGTTCGTGGCAAAAGTCAAAAAATTTGGGATATTATAGAAAATGGGAATTTTAGACCAACCAAAGTTGAAAATGATCTTATTGTTGATAAACCCATAAAAGATTGGACTCCCGCTGAAGAATCTCATTATTGTTTAAATTTTGAAGCTAAAAATATATTATATGCTGCTTTAACCTCTGATGAAATAGAAAGAGTTTATACTTATAAAACTGCTAATCTAATCTGGCAAAGCTTGAGCGACACTCATCGTGGAAATACTCAAGTTAAAAGCTCTAAAATAAATATTCTTGTTCATGATTATGAATTATTTGAAATGTCAAAAGATGAGTCAATCGACTCAATGTTTAAACGTTTTAACCTCATTATGACTACTTTGAAGGGATTAGGTCGTACTTATCCTAATGAGGATTATGTAAGGAAAATTCTTCGAGCACTTCCTTCGGAGTGGATGGCAAAAATTACATCTTTAGAAGACTCCCGAGATCTCGCAACGATGAAGCTCGATGATCTCATCGGCAATCTTAAAGTGCACGAAATCGCACTAAAAAGAAATCAAGTCCGGGAGCAAGTCAAAAAGAAATCCATAGCTTTAGAAGCCGTTGCCTCTAAAGATGAGAAAGAAAAAGAAGAGGAGGAAGATGCAAGTTCCTCGGATGACGAACCCGAAAATCTTGACGATTTAGTCAAGTTGGTAAGAAAACTTTCTAAACTTTTATCTAACAAAAAGTTTGCCAAAAATGATAGGTTTCAAGAAAATGGAGACTACCGTCGTGGTGGTAAAAACCAAAGTCGCAACGTCCATAAAAGTGAAGACAAATATGACGAATCTAGCGACGATGAAAAAGCCAATAAAAAGAAAGGCTTTTGCTATGTGTGTGGTGACAAGGATCACTATGCAAGTGTGTGTCCGAAACGAGCAAAACAAATCAACACACCAAAACCTTTAGTTGGAGGCGCGTTGAGCGCAAGCATAAATGAGGCCAAAAATTTTTGTTTCATGGCCGACCATGATAATGAGGTATCTTCATCATATTCTTCTAAAAATAATTATGATAATAATTATAGTGATAATTATTATAGTGACGATGAAAATAATCTTGACGAATTATATAAATCATTTCATGATATGGCTGCTCTCGCAAATAAATATAAAGATGAAATTTCTAATTTAAAAGAAACCGTATCTGTATATAAAAAGGAAATAGATGACGGTAAACAAAAATCTGCTTATGATTTAGATATTATCACTAAATTAGAAAATAAATTAAGTGAAAAAGATATTTGCAAATCTTGTGATATTTTAAAAAATAAAATTGCATGCTTAAATAAAAAGACACATGAAAATGTTGTATGTACAAAATGCGAGATTCTTGAAAATGAAATTGCATGTTTAAATGCTAAATGTAAATCGCATGAGAAAAATGACTTATTAGCAAATGCTTTTAATAGTAGCAATGATAAAGTGCTTAAAATGCTTAATATATCAAATCGTATAAATTGCCGAAAAGGCATTGGTTCAAATACGTGTATTGAAAAATGTGAATGTATGCCAATTAAAAAGGTTTTTGAAAAACCTAAATTTGTTGTTAAAAATAAAACGCAAAAACCTCCGTATGTATCCAAAATGAATAATGTGAATTATATGCCGAGGAAACCGTATGCTTGCATGTATAATAGCAAATTTTCTAGACCAAAGAATAATGTAAATTTGCATGCTTCATTTTACGTCTATGATAAATACGATCGTAAAATAAAAATGGTTAGAAAATGGATTCCGAAAGGAATGTTTAATGTTGACAATCCCGGTGGGATGCGTTTGTGGTTTTAAACCATTTTTATGGTTTTGTATGTTTGTCGTGTTTGTTTTATGTCGACAACATTTTTTTTGCAGTTTATGTTTTATACTAACTGTTAAAAGGACCCATAAGAAAAGGGTACCACGAAATATTTTCTTTGCCTTTTGTAGGTGTTTCCTGGCGAGGATATAATACGTGGTTACCTGCCGAGGTTATAATACGTGGTTTCCTGGCGAGGATATAATACGTGGTTACCTGCCGAGGTTATAATACGTGGTTTCCTGGCGAGGATATAATACGTGGTTACCTGCCGAGGTTATAATACGTGGTTACCTGCCGAGGTTATAATACGTGGTTACCTGCCGAGGTTATAATACGTGGTTACCTGACGAGGTCATAATACGTGGTGATTTTTGCTCACATAAAATTAACCGAAAATTGAAGCCTTAAGATCCGTTTTGGTGCAAGTGTTTCGTATTGGTTTGTATATCTTATGTCTCTATTGCTTTTTGCATTTTATTTTATCCCTCAAATTTTATAAAATCAAATTGATATCGTTATTAATTTGAGGGGGAGCGTTTTAGCTCTTTTACCCATGAGTTTATGCTCTCTCAATTATATGCATATTTTGAGGGGGAGCATCTCTCGAGGGGGAGCATACCGTCTTTCTTAACCCTTTTTTGCTTCGACAAAAGGGGGAGAGAAACCGAGTATGCTCTCGTGTTTAGCGTTGTGTTTGTCATCATCAAAAAGGGGGAGATTGTTGGTGCAAGTGTACCCCGCTTTAATATTGTGATATATTTTTGGTACACATAAAATCACATCTCCATATTTATTTTGATGATTACAAACACACCGTATTATTGTTTATCTAACAATCCTATCCAAGTGTACAGTTCTTGAAGAACACGAAGATTTTATCTGAAGAATTCAAGACGGAAGTTTCTACGTCGTCATTATTGTTTATAACTAATAATGATAAACACCCTAAAATAATATACCACTTGGATATTTATAAAACCCTAAACTGTTTTTAATTAAAGATATTTAAAATTATTTAAAACTAAAGTTTTATTAATTTTTATTAAAATATCAAAAATCAGTTTCCTATGCATTTTACTGTTGCACTTTTATTGAAGAAATGTCTTCAGCCGAAAGAAGGACCTGCGTGCAGCCTGCTCTTTGTCAGTTTCTGACCGCGGTATACCGCGGTGTGCAAGGCGGTATACCGCCACCTCTTATAGCCGTTGGTGTGTCAGTTTCTGACCGCGGTATACCGCGGTGTGCAAGGCGGTATACCGCCACCTCATATATCCGTTGGAAGTGGGTTGCTATATATTGATGCTTGCTGGTGATGAAGTAAAGACCAGAACACATAACAGTAACAACAAGCAGCAACCACACTCTCAGCTCTCTCATTTATAATATATATATTTTATAAAACATTTTTTTATAAAATATCCAAGTGTGAGATATTATACAAGAGTGATTACCCATTGTGAGTTATACTCCTCTTGTAAGTGTTTGAATAACGGGTGTGTGATCCTGTATATCTCGATAAGCTAAAGCTTGAGAGCCGTTTACTTTGCTCTGTATTTGGTTTGTATTCTACCGTAAAGAATACATTTATTGGATCGTGTCGGGAAGTGTCTCGGCTGCTGGTTTATCACAGTTGGTGGTAAATCAGTAAATCTCCGTGTCAAGTATCTCTAACCTTTATCTCTTTATTTATTCCGCTGTGCATTTTAATTATATCTGTTTATATAATTGTTGTATATTTATTATTTCTATACTCTGATTTATTTATACTGTTTCAGTACTGTATTTATTTATAAAAGAATTTTTTGAAAGTAAAAGATTTTAAATACAACCTTACCCCCCCTTAGGTTGTCTAACATGTTCCATTAAAGCACATAACGGTCCAGTAAGCCTATAACGGTCCATTGAAGCCCATAAAGATCAATAAGTATGTATGTGACGATATATATGAAGTGAATGTATATATATATATATATATGTGAACCGTTATAGGTATGTGACTCGCTATACAGTCCATTAAAGCTCGATATAGTCCATTAAAGCCTAATACGGTCCATTAAAGCCCAATAAGGTTCATAAAAGCCCAATACGTCTCATTAAAGCCCATAACGGTACATTAAGCCCACAAGGGTTCATTAAAGCCCAAAATGATCAATTAAAGGCCAATACGGTCCATTAAAGCACAATATGATTCATAAAGGCCCAATATGGTCCATTAAAGCCCAAACTGTTCCATAAGCCCATTAAAGTTCAATTGAGTTGATTAAACAGCTAGTAGATCACTGAAATCGACGGATTTTCGGCGGATTTAAAAAAAATAATTTTTATTTAAATTCAATTAGATTTATATTTTCGGAGAATTTTCGGCGGATCCTAAATTTAATTTTTTATTATTTTTTAAAATATTTTCGACGAATTTTCGACGGATTTAAAAAATAATAATTTCCATTTAAATTTAATTAGATTTATATTTTCGGCGGATTTTAAAATTTAATTTTTTATTATCTTTTAAAAATAATTTCGGCGGATTTAAAAAAAATAATTTTTATTTAAATTCAATTAGATTTATATTTTCGGCGGATCCTAAATTTAATTTTTTATTATTTTTTTAAAATATTTTCGGCGAATTTAAAAAATAATAATTTCCATTTAAATTTAATTAGATTTATATTTTCGGCAGATTTTAAAATTTAATTTTTTATTATCTTTTAAAAATATTTTCGGCGGATTTAAAAAAATAATTTTCATTTAAATTTAATTAGATTTAGATTTTCGGCGGATTTTAAAAATTATTTTTTTATTTTTTTCTAAAAATATTTTCGGCGGATTTTAAATTAATTTTTTATTTCTTAATTAATTTTTAACTAATTAATAAAGTTCCGGCGGATTTCCGATGGATCATAATTAAAAAATTATTAATTATATTCCACTGAAAAAATATCGAGATTTTTGAAAAAAAATTAAAAAAAAAAATTCTTTTTTGGGATTTTCGGCGGAAGTCAACGAATTTTGACTTTTTTAATTTCCGCCGAAAATCCGTCGGAAATCCGCCGGAAAATTTCAGGCGAAAAATCCGCCGAAAATCAGGTTTTGTTTAGTAGTGGATGGAATGGATTTCAATTCCATCTCTTTTGTGCAGGAATGGTAAAATCCACATTTGATGGATTGTTTTGATTTCAATTCCATTCCATGGGTAACCAAACGTCGGAATGGAATTTGGTCAATGTAATTGACCATTCTATTTCCATCAGATTCCGTCGGAATCCGACGAACCAAACACACCACCCTAAGTATGAGTGACTAAAATAGCAAAGAATCATAAACCACAGAAATGAAAACATGAAACTGCACATATTTTTTTGAAAGACAACAAATATTATTAAAAGATAGAAGAGTAAAAAATAACAAGATTTCGCAGAGGCCAAACAAACCAAGAAACAACACGAGGGATCAACGGAGATTACAAATCCAAGAACATGAAGTTGACAAAAACCGAAACTAGGAGTGGGGAGCAAAACATAGATTACTTGATGAGATGTATGTGTTGCGGTGCCGCGATCCATTGCACCCAATTCATAAGGACGAAGACAACAATGAATTGTAAACCATATGGATGAAAATCATAACTACAAAATTAGAGGGACGAAATAGCAATTTTCAACATACCACTAAGATGAAAAACATAATTTACAAAACCTAAATAAAATAAAATAATATTATTTAATTCCATAGACATCTTACCAACGTATTATTATGCATAAGAATTACACGAGCATCTGCTTTGCACCATAAATGGGTTAACTTCAAACTGATCATGCTCCATAAAGCATACTAAAGTAGTAAATTGGCCCCTAACGATGCAACCAACATTTGTACATCATGCATCGCTAAGTTGTACAATTTGTTTAGAGGCATATAAATACTGTGGGAATATGATTTAACAAAAGGGTACAGTTGTAGCAACGACAAAAAGTTGATCAAAACCTTCCACTAACCTATCTTCTATAGGAACGGGGCATTTAGACATAACTGTATTCCCCCTTTTCCGACCAATTAGTTGTAAATACCTCCGCCATACGATCAAGTAAGGTTATAGATTCCACATGGTAAAAAGATATTCGAAAGAAATCGAATTAAAATCGACATCACCTAATTTACTTTACAAAAATATTGCATCTATATAAATTATTCGTGTCACTCTATGCAATTGAATATGTTAACCATGGTTCGTGAGCGACTGAGCGCCTTGACATTGGTTGCTGACTTTTCAAGCATATACACACACATATGCGTGCACCAACGTGTATGATAGAAACTGTTGTTATTGTGATTGTTATGTTTTTATGGACGAAAACGTATTCAACGAAAATTACTTGCATTAAAAAGTTATTGTATGTTTTCTGTATGAGAACACCAAAATATGAAAAAAACGAAGGATTGTTCGAGAAAAATAGTTAATGTGAGAAGTGTAAGAAGGGATTTGAACCCTTGATCAATTTTAATGTCACCTCCACCCATAAATATTGCAATTGTCACAAGAATTGATCTTGTGAATCTCATTGGTGTTAATTTATAATTAAGATTGATCCAATAATTTAGATCTATTCTTACGCTTTCTCAACGTACATAACTTTGTTTGTCACCAAAACTCAACCCAATATGATAATGGATCAAAATATAAAAAACAAAATTGCCACGTCATGGGCCTATGACTGGATATAGTCATAGCCTTGATGAAAGATATCCTATATCGATTTTTTGTGTTTGTCTTGATTGCCATAACTTAGTCAAGTCCCCATCGCCATGGATGAGGCATTGCTTTCAACCTGCATAAATGTATGCAAAGGACATTCTTACATTTCTTCTGCAACAACTCTCAATGCACATATATGCATACACACACACACACATATATATATATATATATACATATACAAAAAAATAATAAATTGTAAACCTCTAAATGTGTGTAAACTTTAGATTTTATAGGTTTTCTTGTTGAAATTGTTTATTTTGATGAAAGTGTTTCGTATCATTCAATTCTTGATGAAATTGTTTCATATATTTGTGTTTTTTTTATGTAAAAACGAAAAAATTTCATCAAACATGAAACAATTTCATAGGAATGAAACAAAATATATGAAACTACAAAAAAAACACAAATATATGAAACAATTTGATCAAGAAATGAATGATATGAAACAATTTCATCAAAATAAACAATTCATGAAAAACTTTCATTAAAAAACCTATGAAATTCAAAGTTTACATAGAAAAAAGTTTGCAAAATAGTGGCCTCTACATATATATATATATGAGTTTATTTGTTAACCTTCTATTTTGTGTTAACTTTATTCAACCAATAGAAACCCATTTTAGTTGGGGGTTTCAAATTTATATATAACCATTAAAATATGGGCATGGATGGAATTTCATGTTTTTGTTTTATTACATTGATTTATTAAGGGAGTTACAAAAATCAAAATCTCCTTGATTCTAGCTATATTATTATTTCTCAAATATTTTGTAGTTTTTTCTATCAAATTAGTGTTTGAGTTCCTATTGTTGCATCATGAACATGAGTGATCAAGGTGTTTTCAACGACGTTGAAGAGAGAGTAGACGTAGATGTTCATTTGAACGTGAACAAATATAACAAATATATATTGTTTATATACGTTCACTTAGGCTTATATTTCATCTTTGTTCATGCATAGCCTTAATATTTGCACATCATACATGATGTGACATCAATATTTATGCTCTAAATGGAATAGTAATTAACTAGTAAGTAACACCATGTAATTTCGGAGTAATCGAACATGAGTGACCATATAGTTGCTCATATATGAATAATCTATTGTTTGCATATAATTGAACAATTATGAACATATAATTGAACAAATATGAACATATAATTGAACCACTATGAACATATAATCGAACAATTAGGAAAATTGAATTGAACATAGGAACAATATGTTCAACTATAGGAACATTAATTACACGACTTAATTAATGGAAAAAAGTTGGTTGTGTCAAATTCCAAAATTACCCTCTTCATTTGTGTTCAATGAGAGAATTAATTACACGACTTAATTTCTTAATTAATTAATAAATGGTTTTAATCTCAACCATTAACAAAAAAATGAATGACTAAGATGAAGTTAATAAAGTTAATACAAAATGGGAGGTTAACAAATAAACCTCCATATCTCTCTCTCTCTCTCTCTCTCTCTATATATATATATATATATATATATATATATATATGTGTGTGTGTGTGTGTGTATAGGGTCAGGTTCAAGGAAAAACCTCAAAAAAACGGAAAATTGAAGAACACCCTAGGAGCCCTACATCTGGACGGTATGCACTTGTGCATACATGGTATTTGTAACATGCATTTGTGCATATATGCACAAATGCATAATGCACAAATGCATAATGCACTTGTGCATAAAACCAGAAAGTCAACTATTTACCTGTATGCACAAGTGCATACCGTCTAGATGAAGGGCTCCTAGAGTGTTCTTCAGTTTTCTGTTTTTTTGAGGTTTTCCCTTGAACCTCTCTCTCTCTCTCTCTCTCTCTCTCTCTCTCTCTATATATATATATATATATATATAAATATAAGCATATCCTTTTTAATTTAATTTAATCATGTTTTCTTTAAGTTATTTATTAAATAAGGTACATAATACATATTCCTTCTTGACTTCTTATAAATTGTTCAGGTTCTTGCATGACCCTGTACCTTATTTAATAAATAACTTAAATAAAACATGATTAAATTAAATTAAAAAGGATATGCTTGTCATTTTGTGTAATATTATATATATATATATAGAGAGAGAGAGAAAATTCAAATAAAAACTAATTTTCAATTGTGAACATGAGGATGGATCTTGGCCCTTCCATCTATATTGATCCAATGACTCATATTAAATAGAGTTTTTAATTGAAATTATTAATTAAGGTGATTAGGAGTAAAAATGGAAGATAATTAAAACCAACGCCTACCATGTTTGACTTTTTATTTTTTTTTTAATTAATTTTTTACCCCCTTAAAGTTTAAAATAAATTAACTTAAAAATTACTAACATTTTAATCAAACAAATTACATTAAAAAAACGAGAATTTCGTGCTCTTCGATATGACATCCATCTCGATATAGTTTTTTTTGTTGTTTTAACCGTTTTTACGTAGAATGTCATATACGTGTTATATTCGGTATGAATATTTATGTATGTTCAAGTGTGTACAACATCTCGACACCATAAGTCTGTAACTCGACATCACCTTCTACAACACTTTCTTCAGCGTCCTAAGGTATCGTGTTCTTCATTACCATAACCCAACACCTATCGAGATGAATCGGGAACCTATCGAGTTTCGATTGTGAACCGATGAACAAAAGAGAGTGCGTCACGTCTCCACACCTTCACGAGTCACTCATGTATTATTCTTCATGAATAATGTATCATTCAGTATGAATAATACATCATTCAGGGTGAATAATACACGATTCATGAATTCATGTATTATTCATCCTGAATACTGTATTATTCATCCTGAATATTGTATTATTCATCCTGAATATTGTATTATTCATCATGAATAGTGAATGAACGTTCACCTTTGTTATTCATATTGAATGTGGACACCTGAAGATGTGCATACATATTCATAAAGAATAAAACCAAGTTTTGGTTGTGAATCGGAAAACAAAGAGAGTGTGTCATGTGTTCAACCTTCACGGATCATTCATATATTATTCAACATGAATAATGTGTTATTCACGGTGAATAATGTGTTATTCAGGGTGAATAATGTGTTATTCACGGTGAATAATGTGTTATTCACGGTGAATAATGTGTTATTCATGGTGAATATTATAATGTGTTATTCAGGATGAATAATGTGTTATTCACCCTGAATATTGTATTATTCATCCTGAATATTGTATTATTCATCCTGAATATTGTATTATTCATCATGATTAGTGAATGAACGTTCACCTTTGTTATTTATATTGAATGTGGACACCTGAAGATGTGCATACATATTCATAAAGAATAAAACCAAGTTTCGGTTGTGAATCGGAAAACAAAGAGAGTGTGTCATGTGTTCAACCTTCACGGGTCATTCATATATTATTCAACATGTATAATGTGTTATTTAGGGTGAATAATGTGTTATTTAGAGTGAATAATGTGTTATTTAGAGTGAATAATGTGTTATTCAGGGTGAATATTATAATGTGTTATTCAGGATGAATAATACACGATTCATGTTTAATAATACATGAATCAGGAATTCATGTATTATTCATCCCGAATGTTGTATTATTCATTTTGAATACTATGTTGTTCGTCATTAATATAGTGAATGAACGTTCCTCTTTGTTATTCATACTGAATATGCACACTAGGAAACGCGCATACATATTCATACCGAATATAACACATACATAGCATTTCACGTAAAAACGGTTAAAATGAAGAAAAAACTATATCGAGATGGATGTCATATCGAAGAGCACAAAATTCTCGTTTTTTTGATGTAATTTGTTTGATTAAAATATTAGTAATTTTTAAGATAAATTATTTTAAACTTTAAGGGGGGTAAAAGTTTTTTAATTAAAAATAAAAATAAAAAGTCAAACATGGTAGACGTTGATTCAAATTTCCAGATTTGCCCCTAATCACTTCTCAATTGGTTTAATTAAGTTTTAACCATTGATTAGTTTTCCAAATCTTGATCAATGGTTGTGACTTGTCCTCATGTTCACAATTGAAAATGAGTTTTCATTTGAACCCACCCCTATATATATATATAGGAAGGTTCAAACGAGGAGCGTACCTATTTACGAGAAACGCGAGGAGCGCCTTCCATGTACTGGATCACATGTGATCCACTACTCCCGAAAAAATCGGGTAGCGGGCGACCTGGTTCGCGAGTCGCGTGGAAATCGCCCGGATCACATGTGATTTTAGGCGTGAATCACATGTGATCCACTACATGGGCGGAAGCCCCCCGATCAGGTGTGAATCACATGTGATTTTGTACGTGAATCACATGTGATTCAGTACATGGGCGGTGCTCCTCGCGTTTTCTTAAATTGTTACGCTCCTCGTTTGAACCCGTCGCTCTCTCTCTCTCTCTCTCTCTCTCTCTCTATATATATATATATATATATATATTTATAGATCTTATTGTAATGCAGATAATTTCACATGTGATAATACATAGCTTATATTCACACGCATATTCTCACATATGATATGTACAAAAATTCAGGGAGTGGATCATACGTGATACGTAACAAATCATATATTACACGTAATTAATTACATGTGATTCAAAATGTGGATCCAAATAATAGAGAAAAAAATAGTAAAGTATTATCATATGTGATATTTGGCGAATATTATAAAAAAAATCTTATCAGAAGTTATCTAAAAAATGGTGAAAAAACCCATATAAAACTTGATAAAAAAGCATGAGTTAATTAAAATTAAAAATAAATAAGTCTAAAAAATATAATAATATTTTTAAAAGATTCAAATAATTTTTTTTATTACCATTATACCCTTAACAAGATATTTGACCCGATACAACGTGGTAAATATCCAGGAAAAAGTCAAAAATACCATGTCGTGCATATAGAATATTTGATTCTGTACACGAATTTATCGTTACAATATACAACAGTAACGTACAAGATGTCTTATAGTAGAAAAACATTTAATTCGTAAAATATATAATTTTGTTTAAAATAGTATAGATATGTGAGAATGTCGATAATTAAATTAAAAGAACCCTTGATATTTTAGGAAGTTAGAAGGCGAGGGGAACTTGAACCCATAATAAACCCAAGTTTGTTTGGTCATGTTAAGCAAGCCCAAGTAAGGTCCATCTTCCCAAACTCAAAAACATATTGTTAGTATTGGGATTGCCAACTTATGCTTATTTTAGAAGTGCTTATCAATTTATGTGATAATAAAAAGTAGTTTTATAGAAAGAGGTAACAAAGTAAATAAGTGAATAAACAGTTTTAAATAAGTTAGAATGAAGTAACTTATCAAAAACTATTTATTTGCGGTGTGAAAAAGTTATAAGCACTTTTTGTTTTTTGCAGTACAAATACTAGATATGACTTATTTGGGTGTAGAAAAACAATAAGCAAATAAGTCAAAAAAATAAGCAATCCCAAACACCCCGTAAGCCAAGATAACCACGCTTTCAAATTATATTGGTCAATAGTTTTGCAATATTTATTTATAGCACATTTAAAAAGAGTACGTTGTCTGGATCAAAGGTCCAGTAATTCATGATCGTATTCGTATGCATACTAATTGATCTTCTAAATGATAGAAAGGAAGAATTGAAAATGAATCGAGATGGAAAAAAATATAATAGTTATCCATAATTCTTCTAGAGTAAACTACATACTTGGTCCCTTTGGTTTGTCAAAAGCAACACTTTTTGTCCTTATGGTTACGAAATTACAAGATGACTATCGTGGGTTGTAAAAAAATCAAGATTTGATTCTCTCTGTAACGACCATTAAAAAATTCTGTTAAATAAGGATTATCATTTTATCGAGTTTTTTTTATTCTTCATCCAATCATAATTGATTTTGTGATTTTGGTCTCTATGTTTTTTGAATTGGTAGAAGACAAAAAATGGATAAAAGTACAAAGTTTTCTCTTATTTAACAAAACTCTTTGACGGACGTTAAATGATCTATACGTTTTTGTAAACCATGATAATCATCTTGTAATTTAAAAAAATGCAATAACAGAAAGTGTTATTTTGGACAAACCACATGGACCAGATTTGTTGGTATTGTAATAATCCTTTATTCTCCTCGTCTCACTTGGGTCACTATATGTGGATGCTCCATGAGTATCAAATATTTTATATAGCGTTTCTTAAGAATTTGTTTGATTAATTGGTTAAAATAGAGAAAATAAATATTTTAGAGATTTCAGTAATTTTTTTGCTTCAACTAATTTTCATTATAGGAAACTTGGGAGAGGAAATGTGAAATTATCTAAATTTGAAGGACTAGTTAAATATGATATACTTCATATTTGTTACAATCATTCAACACCAACCTTGCTTTGATACTTTATAGAAACGTAAGTTTATAAAACTAAACTACAAAGTTTTCTAGCTATCTAAAAATGATACAATAAGTTTTCTATAGGACGATTTTGGACGTATCAATAAGTTTTATAGAAAACTATCAAAATAAAGTGTCGTATTAACTATTTTATAAGACAATTTTGAGAAGTTGTACTTAAACTTATCTTTTTATAGAACACTTGTGTTTATAGGACACTCTTTCAAATATTACCGTATAAAAATACGACACTTTATTTTAAAATCATCTTAAAAACTTTGTCAAGATGACTAATTAAAACTTGTTATAACACTTTTAGGTAAGATGTTTTTTGTTTGTATCTATAAATGTAAGTCATATAAGTATATATCCTATTAGGCGTCAATTTTGTTTTAGTGGTTGCAAATATTGTTGACGACACAATTTCAACTCAACCCAACCCAACCCAACCCTATGGAGAAATCATATATCTGATCTACTAGTTCGTATATTAGGTTTGGGAGTGTTTTTTGTAAGGAATATGGAGTGTTTGGGTGAGTTATAACAATTAACTGTAGTAAAAAAGCCCTTAGAGAACCTATACAACATGGGTCGCATATACTCTGATGCATAGCCTGCTAGCCCGCTTCATTGACTCAATTGTTGCCACCATCATGAACTCCATTTGCATAACATGTACCAAAAGTGTGGACTTCTGTGTGATCTGCTTTATGCTAACGAGGGTTTCACAGTGTTTAATGGTGCCTCAATATCTTATGGTCTTCGATCGGATAGGCTACTGAATTTGGGTGTTGACGTGAACACATAACCTTTTTCTTCGCCGACCATGCAAGACGTACATGCTTTTTGGGAATCACAACTTCTTTTCCCTAATCTAAAGGATTGTGTCTTTTTATGAAATAATACTTCTCGGGCCTTGAAAATCTGATTATTTTTTATTGGAAGCTTCTTCTTTCACAACTACAACTTTCACCTTTATGACCTAATTAAGTTTACACTTCAATTTTCTTTTTGAGTGTTTTCTCAAAATAGAAGAAACTTGTAGGATAAATTCACAGGAGATGAATTTGTTTAAATATCATCTATTTAACCATTTCTATTTCTAGATATACATAATCGTTATAGTCACTACACCAAATGTTGCCATAGATAACATAGGCTAATTGCCTATGTTGCTTAAGATAAGCTTAGGCAACAAAGGCTAATATATGTTGCCTAAGTTTCCTCTTAGGCAACATATCGTTATATGTTGCCTAAGTGAGACCTTATGCAACATATGAATAATTATATGTTGCCTTAGTTGTGTAATCTTAGGCAACATATTTTTCTGTTTCTATGTTGCCTAAGGTAATAAATTATAAATAAATATAGGTAGTTGAAAATCTAATAAGTTGTGTACGGATGATTGATACCTACTTTTACTTAGGCAACATATAATCTATTGTATTTGTTGCGTAAGAGTTGGCTTAGGCAACATATATTCTTGTTTCTATGTTGCCTAAGGTCAAAAATATAGATAAATATAGGTAGTTGAAAATGTAATAACTCGTGTACGGACGATTTAAGGTTGACGCAATTTGTAAATTATCTAGATTCTTTCAGATGTTGTGTGCTCGAGAGTTGAAGAAGTCGGATGTGAATATGTGTATTTTAAAAAAAATTTATGTGTATTTTTTAAAAATTATGTGTATTTTTTAAAAATTGTATAAGTCATAAAAGATCTTGTCGGGTTATAATGGACCTTAATAAACTTCAGTAGTTCTTAATAAGTTGTAGTGGGTATTAATGGTCTTATAGAGTTCAATACACACCACGTGCATAAATGTAATACATACATGCATACAAACAGACAAAAAACACACACAAACATAATAAGCCACCCTTGTTATTTTGTGGGCCTTAATATGACATGGAGTGTCTTATTGAGCTATAATGTTTCTTAATAAGCTTTTGATGATTCTTAATAGGCTATAGTGGGTCTTAGTGGTCTTATCGAATGCAATATACACCATAAGCATATATGAGTACTGACCTGGATACAAACACGTAATAAGTAACCATTAGTGCTATTGGGCCTTGATAAGTCATAAAAAGATATTGTTGGCCTATAATGGTTCTTAATAGGATTTAGTGGTTCTTAATAGACTATGGTGGGCCTTAGTGATCTTATAGAGCCCAATACATACCACATGCATACAAACACACGTAATCAGCTACCATTGATATTTTTGGGCCTTAATAAGACAAGTAGTGTCTTATTGGCCTACAATGGTTCTTAATAAGCTTTTGGTGATTCTTAATAGGCTATAGTGGGTCTTAGTGGTCTTATCGAATGCAATATACACCACATGCATATATGAGTACCGACCTAGATACAAACACGTAATAAGTCAACATTAGTGCTATTGGGCCTTGATAAGTCATAAAATGTATTGTAGGCCTATAATGGTTCTTAATAGGATTTAGTAGATCTTAGTGGTTTTATCGAACCCAATTTACACCACATGCATATATATAGTACTTACCTGCATACAAACACGTAATAAGTCATCATTAGTGCTATTGGGCCTTGATTAGTCATAAAAGGTATTGTTGGGCTATAATGGCTCTTAATGAGCTATATGGGTATTAATAGTCTTATCGAGTCCAATACACACCACATGCATATATGCAGTACATACATGCATACAAACACGTAATAAGGGACGTTGGTTTTTTTGGTCTTATTAAGTCATAAAATGTACTCTTGGACTATAGTGGTTCTCAGTAGGCTTTAGTGGTTCTTATAGGCTATAATGGGCCTTAGTGATCTTATAGAATTTGTGCCTACGATCACTAAGGCCCGCTATAGCCTATTAAGAACCACTAAAGCTTACTAAGAACCACTAAAGCCTACTAAGAACCATTATAGCCCAAACAATATCTTTTATGACTTATCCCAATACATGTATACACTCACGTAATAAGTCACTGTTGTTAATCAGACTTAACAAGTCATAAATGGTTTTGTTGGGTTATAATGATTCTTAACAAAATTTAGTAGTTCTTAATAGGTTATAGTTGGTCTTACTGGTCTTATTGAACCCAATACACACCACATACATATTAGCATATATGTAGTACATATGTGCATACTAACGCATAGTAAGTCACCATTGGTGCTATTGGACGTTAATAAGTCAGAAAGAGTCTTATTCAATTATAATAGTTCTTAGTCAGTTTTATTGGATTCTATTGAGCCTTAATAGATTTTATTGAGTTTTAATCGGTTCTTTAGGCTTTAATAGATCTATTGGATTATAATCAGTTTTATTAACTTTTAAATAGTAGCTTTATTGATAACATATAATAATAACAATAAAATCTATGGATTTATAATAAAATCTATTTTTATATCACGTCTCACTAGTTTACTGGTTTACTGGACTTTAACATACATATTATTATTTAGAATAATATATCTATTATTTACACTATTAATACAAGATTGCCAAACATAGCCTTAATTACCATCTCTAATTTTCATTCCCTCCCACTCTTCCCTCTTTTTCCTCTCTAATTTTAATTTCCCTCTTTTTCCTCATCTAATTTTCATGGACCGCCCACCCTTCCCTCCTTTTCCTCTCTAATTTTCATTTCCCCCCACTCTTCCCCCTTTTCCCTCAAATTAGGTTAAATTTTCATTTCCCAGCTACCTTATCTGATCTGGCCGGGAAAAACGAAGGGCGACAAAGAAAAACCAAGAGCCGCATGCATCGAGACAGAATCAAGCCCCATACCCGGACTAACAAATGAGCAATACCAATCTTTTTTGAAGCATTTTACCAACTCCAGTAATGATACCGGAGAAGAAGCACAACCTGCTGCTAATATGGCAGGTAAGTTAAACCAGGTCGGGGATTGGGTTGTGGATTCGGGAGCAACCGAACACATAACCTACAGAACCGATCTCCTTGAAAATAAAAGGAAAACCGCATATGAGGCTCCTGTTATCATACCAAATGGTGAGGCCATTCCCGTTGAGGGAAGAGGCGACTTACCTTACCAGGAGGAATCAAAGTAAAAGTTCTTCATGTTCCAAAGTTTAATTGCAATCTATTATGTGTTAGCCAATTGACGAAAAACCTCTAGTGTATAGTGGCATTCTTTCCTGATTTTTGTGTTATGCAGGGGTTACGTTCGAAGAACTTGATTGGTGCGGGTAAGTTCATAGGAGGTCTATACCGAATGGGGATGATTGAAAGTGGAAGGAAAGTTATGACGGCAACAGTTGATAGGTGTCACAAGAGATTGGGCCATGCCTCGGAGGATAAACTCGCTAATGTTGATTTTCTTAGAAACGTTTCTTTTAAATCTTGGAATAAAGATTGTGATTCTTATGCTAAAGCCAAACACACCAGGTTACCTTTCCCTATTAGTACCACTAAAATGAATGAATGTTTTGATCTAATTCATTGTGACATTTGGGGAAAATATCGTACGCCTTCTTATTCTCGGGCAAACTATTTTCTCACCACAGTTGATGATTATAGCAGATTCGTATGGGTTTTCCTTATTAAACACAAAAGCGAGGCTAGCCAATGTTTAATAAGTTTTCACAAAATGGTTGAAGTCCAATTTGGAAAGTCTATCAAAAGGATTAGATGTGACAACGGTGGTGAGTTCACATCAAATTTTATGAACGATTTTTATACTAAACAAGGAATTCTTTTAGAGACATCCTGTCCACACCCCCCAAAAAAAACGGGGTAGTAGAAAGAAAACATAGGCATTTGCTTGAAGTTGTCCGGGCATTAAGATTTGAAGCAAACTTACCTAAAAGATTTTAGGGGGAATGTGTTTTGAAGGCCGCCTACATCATCAACCGTTTGCCTTCTAAAGTGATTGAAAATAAAACTCCTTATGAGCTAATTTTTAATCAAAAACCGGAATATAGTCACATGAGAGTCTTCAGGTGCCTTGTCTACTTTAGAAACAATGACACAAAAGGTGATAAATTTGAAGTGAGGGGGAGACCAGGGGTCTTCTTGGGATACCTCAAGGAACTAAAGGATACAAGGTTTATGATATGGAGAATGCAAAAATAATCGTGTGCAGGGATGTAAAGTTTTGTGAGGAGAGTTTTCCTTTTACTTCTTTGGTTTTAGACAAAGCCATCACTGATGAAGATTTTCTCAATCTTCCAAATGAACCATTTCAAGTGGAAGAAAAGCTAGGTCAACATAGCAAACCCCCTGTTCAAGAGGATGTGCATGAAAATCTCGATGACCGAACCAACCAGGGCCCAACTCACGAAGAAGATAGTACGGATTAGGGCCCAATCCAAGAAACAGAACCATCGGCTCATGAAGAGGTAACGAGCACAGAAAATGAAGTAGCTCACCAAAGGTTAGATGGAGAAGAAAATGATGGCATTGACGAGACTAGGAGTAAAAGAAGCAGATCTCGGCCAAGGCATTTTAACGACTTCGTTGTGAAACTCCCCCCCCCCCCCCCCATCGATCGACCATGCACAACCCGCATCCAACCAAGGAACTTCAACGGTACACCCTACTGCTAACTTTATTTCATACGATAAGTTTTCTGACACTCACAAGGCTTTCCTAGCGGCCATTAGCTCAAAGAATGAGCCAAGATGTTTCAAACAAGGCATGCAGAATGAGAAATGGAAGGAGGCCATGAAGAAGGAAATACGAGCCCTTGAAGAGAATGGGACTTGGACCCTAGAAGCCTTGCCAGAAAGAAAACGTGCCATAGACTCTAAGTGGGTCTACAAGATAAAGTATAAGCCCAACGGAAAAGTTGAGAGATACAAGGCGCGACTCGTAGCAAAGGGTTTTACACAAACATTAGGGGTGGATTTTCATGAGACTTTTGCCCCGGTCGCCAAACTGGTCACGGTAAGAACCCTTCTCGCCGTTGCTGTCAAAAGGGATTGGATTATTCACCAACTTGACGTGAATAATGCTTTCTTACATGGATATTTAAACGAGGAAGTGTACATGAAGATACCACAAGTTTTCTTCAAGGAAAATGAAACTCGGGATTGCCGTCTTCGAAAATCCCTCTACGGTTTGAAACAAGCCTCACGAAACTGGTATAAAAAATTCACATCCGCTCTCCTTAGCCTTGATTTTCGCCAATCTAAGGCGGATCATTCCTTGTTCACATACAAAAAGGGAAGCACTTTTGTGGCAGCTCTTATTTACGTAGATGATGTGATCATTGTGGGTAACGATTCGGTAAAAATTCAACAAACCAAGACGTATCTCGACGAGAAATTCAGCATCAAACATCTTGGAACTTTGAAGTATTTCCTGGGAATTGAAGTTACAAGAACACCTGATGGTCTGGTCCTTAGCTAAAGGAAATATACCTTTGACATTTTGGAAGATAGCGGAATGCAAGGATGTCGACCAAGTGCTTTTCCTATAGAACAAAATTTGAGACTAGGCAGAAATGAAGAAGAGTTGTCGGTTGACGCCAATCAATACCGACAGTTAGTTGGACGACTGCTATATCTACAAGCCACTCGGCCTGACATTGCCTACTCGGTAAATGTTTTGAGCCAATTCGTAGCAGACCCACGTCAAAGTCACATGGAAACGACGATGAGAATTTTGCGATACCTTAAAGCCACCCCTGGCCAAGGTATCCTTCTCCCACAACATGGAGGAACTAATCTGACCACATATTGCGATTCTGATTGGCTTGGGTGTCCCTACACCAGGCGGTCCAGAACATGATACCTTCTCCTCTTAGGAGGTGCTCCAATATCATGGAAATCTAAGAAACAATCGGTGGTGTCTCGTTCTTCAGCAGAAGCGGAGTATAGAGCTATGACCACTACGGTTAGTGAAGTCTTATGAATACGGTGGCTGCTTAAGGAATTGGAGATAAATCATACGGGCCCTACACCTTTATTCTGTGACAATCAAGCGGCTCGCCACATAGCAAATAACCCGGTATTTCATGAACGAACTAAACACGTCGAGATGGATTGCTATTTCGTTCGAGAGAGGGTTGAGTCTCACAAAATCATACCCATGCACATCGATACAAAGGAGCAAATTGCAGACGTGTTCACGAAGGGACTCGGAGCACAACAACTTCGGTTACTTCTTGACAAGATGGGCATTAGAAATCTACATGCTCCATCTTGAGGGGGAGTATAGGATCTGGTCTATTTCCGTCCTTTATTCCTCTAATTATTCCTCCCATAACTCTCTCAATTGTAGCTCCTCTACATCCTTTCCCTGTATAGGTTGGCTCCTCCCCTTTTTAAATGTATCTCTTGTATCCATTGTAAGCAAGTTGAATCAATAAAAAACATATATACCAGATTCATTGAAATTTTAGAAAATTTAAGTACCAATAGAAATGAGGACATTGACATTTTACACAAAATTCATGGTAAGAACCAAGGTTCTTAAATAAAAACCCAAAGGAGATGAAGTTTTTATAAGAACTCTTTACAATGATAGTTCCTACAAGCCACATCACTTTTTGCTTATAAGAACCTTGTATTGGAGATGCTCTAAGGATGTTCAAGCTAGAGCTAGATTCATTGGGACTACTAACTTGTCATTTGAGTTTGTGTTTAGGTCAAGAGAGGTGGATTGAAAAAGAAGGAAAAGATTGATAAAGTTAATTTTCCTTTCAAGTTAGATGAATGGAAGGATCAAATTTTTACACTTCATAAATTATAAGGATCATATACAAAAATAAAAATAAAAGTGATTGTTGAAAATATATACTTGATGTGTTGTGAAATTTGCTCCAATACATGTGTTTTTAGGAAATGGTGCTTTGGTGTTGGAACACACCCGACATCTAATAAATCTAAAAAGGGAGGAGCTAGTGAGCGTAGATCTTCACATGATATATATTATGTTTGAAGATATTGGAACTAATAGTCGAAGATAAACGGAGATAGCCACAAAGTTGGTCCCATGTAGTCCTACCACAACTTAAACACAACATGTACAGTCCCACACCATCATCAGCTAGCTCTTGGCTGCCTCTTTTTTAAGTCACGAGAAGCACTGTCACTTTTTCCATTTCGAGAGAAAGAGGTGTGAAGAGGGAGTGGCAGAAGCACTGATAGAGAACTTTCAAAGGGGGGGTTGGTTGGGGGTGGGCCGGAGAGCCTTTCAAAATATCAGTCATAAACTGACGTGATCTTTTATAAATTTCCATCTCTCTCCCACTCTAATCAAAGCCATAACAACGAACCCCACTCTCATCTGAAGATTGTTTTTGTGTTCTAGTTATAGTTTGATACTTCTCTCAAAGTTACACAAACTTCTTTCTTTCTTTCTTTCTCTGTCGGTGGTACCAACATGTATGTATCATAGGCTTCACCCCACAACCCCTTTTCCTTTAATTCTCTCTCTCTCTCTCTCTCTCTGAACTATCACTCTCTTCTTGTTCAGTCTTCACTTAATCTATAACTCTATCTTATCTTTTTCTCATGTTTTCTTGGATTTCAGGAGAAACCCACTAGACCTCAACAATTTTCCGGATGATTTCACCAGAGATCACGGCAAACAACCACTTGATGACTCCTCTTCTTCTGCATCTGGTACTCTCTCATGCTCTACTCCTATTACGCAACTGAAAATGAAAAAAAAATATTGATTTCAGTTTCTCTTTTTCCAGAAAAAAGAATGAAATACTGTACCAATTTTTTAGATTCTTCAAGTTTGGTTTGCTTTCAAATGCAAACCCTAGAAGATTTATGTGGGATTTTCAGTAGTTTTATATCCATCATAGTACATTTTATGAAATGTGATTTAAAAGAAGTTGTGTAAAGGTATTTAAATAAGAATGTTTTATGATGATCATTGGATGGAGACTTGCGATTGGTGTTTTAATTTCAGTGTATACTCCCATTTGAAGAAAGGGAAATATATATAATGAACACATGAGAAGTCCCATCAATGTTGCTTTTGAATTAATTGAAATGTTTTTTGTGTTGGTGATGATATCTAGGTATCTACAGGAAAAAGAAAAACGGCGCAAAGGATGAAAGCGCCAAGGTCTACGAATGTAGGTTTTGCTCCCTCAAGTTCTGCAAGTCTCAAGCCCTTGGGGGACACATGAACCGCCATCGCCAAGGTATACTATATTCAATTCAAACCTCTCTCTCTCTCTCTCTCTCTCTCCCTCATTCTCTCTCTCTCTCTCACACACACACACACTAGTCATGAACTTTGCTAATGATTTGCCATGAAGCGTAGTCTTGTCAATCTTTTGTCTTTAAGTTTCACCCAATAAGTGTCGAAGTTATAGTCTTTACTATTCTATTGTTGGCAATATGATGGTTAATCTATTTATTTTTGTTATTGCCAACTTTTTACATATTACCATCAAATTAGATTCGATCTTTCAATTCCAGCATTTATGTATATATATATATATTTCTTGAAAATAATAAAACCCTTTCTAATGATCATATGGTGGTGGTCTCAGAGAGGGAGACAGAGACACTAAATCGAGCTCGTCAGCTCGTTTTCAGTAACGATAACCTCCTACCCCAGCTCCCTCACCAACTAGGGTATGTTACTTCCTTTCTCATATATTTTTTTTACTTATTTATATATTTTTCATTTTCTTATAAATCATAAGCTTTTTTGCTTGAGGAACTGGTGCCTTTAACCCTCTTTCTTAAGTTAATTTCTTTGCATTAACCAAAAATGTAATCTTTAATTCTCTAGTTAATTTGAAGTCTCCTTTTCACTTGATGGGAGAACATTTTACCAAAAAAGCAACCTTTTGTAATTATAAATGACCCCCTTGATCCTTTGCGCACACAAAACATAGAGGTTATAGATCAATAATGATGTCCTATATATTGAGAGTTGGGTTTAAACGAGAACAATACATATTTAAAAGAATACGATAACGAACAAAATCATTTGTGCGTTAATGTAAAATCACTAATGATTTTGTTCGTTCTCATGTTCTTTTAAATAGTTACTGTTTTAGTTTGATCCTCCCTGATATCCTAATGTAGTGGTCATGTATCTAAAGATATTTATATTGATATCATAATTAATGTAGTGGACAACCAGTAGTACAAGGAGGGTTTCATCATCATCAAGGAGGTTGCAACATGGCTAATACAGTTTATTCACCAAGGCTCTTCTCCGGCAGTTCCACCACCATTTTACCTCCACCGCCGTCACAACCTGCCGCAGCTCCACATATGTACAGTTCCCCAACATCGCGCCTTAACATCCCTTACTCGTCACAATATCCACCACCCTCACATGACTACTTTGTAGGACATGTCTGCTCCAACAATCAACCATTCAACCTCCAAAACAGCAATGGCCCCACTGCACCACCACCCGATAGTACTAGGAACTACACATGCATTGGTGCACCTGTTGGACAAAGCTTCCCACTTGGTGGAGGGAATGATGGTGGGGGTAGAGACATGTCACCATCCCCCGTTAATCGATATCATCAAGATGGGTTCTAAATTAATTAAAATTATTTTCTTGTTTTTTCAATTAATTTCTGTTTCAATTAGCTAGGGGTAATTCTGCAAATCATAATGTAGGTTTTATAAGAGAGACATGTGGACAAGAGTTGTGTTGTGCGGTGTGGTGTGGGGAAGTGAGAAGGTGTTTGGTTGGATTTTGTTGAAGAGGGGGTTAGGGTTTGACAACTTTCCTTAACTAGATATAGAGTGAAGGAAGGAATAGTATTGGAGGAGATTGTTATTGGTGTGTGTCACTGTGTGTTGTATGTGTAACTAGATATATGTAGGTAGGACCCACAAGTTGGATTTCAACTGGAAGTCCCCAACCCCCTTTTGGATTTCAATTGTTATTTCTCTTGCATGGGGATTGACTCCCATCCATTCTCTCTCTTTTATTTTCTTGGTTCATATTTTGCTGTATATAACTTTTATTATTTTGAAGCTGGTTACAGCAGGTAAAATATTGCTGAAATATATATTAAACCCACAATAGTTTACTACAATCCAAATAAAGACATCATTTTTATGTGTTAATTAAAAGTACACGTACGGCTCATCTATATCCCTCATGTAACGTTACAAATACGATTATAATTAACTGATGAAATACTCTTTGACTAGAAGCAGTCAATTTTCAATGTACTACATAAAATATATATATATATATATATATAGAGAGGCGGGTTCAAACGAGGAGCGTACCAATTTAAGAGAACGTGAGGAGCAATTGATAGTTATGAATCACATGTGATTGGCAGTTGTGGATCACATGTGATTCACAACTGATCTGGATGAGAATCGACAATTATGGATCACATGTGATTGGCAGTTGTGGATCATTAATGATCCGCGACTTGCACGCGTCGCGAACCAAGTCGCGCTACTTTTGCGCGAAAATTCGATTATGTCCGATTTTTTAGCGTTGTAAATCATATGTGATCAGAAGCATGGGAGTGCTCCTCACGTTCTCTTAAATTGGTACGCTTCTCGTTTGAACCTTCCTCTATATATATATATATTAATGATTGTTGGATTTAAAATCTTTTAATTCCACTATTCTTGGTGCCAAGTAAAACATTTCCTAAAGTTATCTGCTGATCAAAATTTTTTTATGTGGAAAATAACGGCAATTAATATAGCATCATCTAACCAATTCTGGTCAGAATAATCTTGTACAAGTTATAAATATATAATATTGAGGAGCCCCTAAACAAAATAAAAACTGACGGGTTAACTATAATAGAAACCGATGAGTTTTACTGTATGTACTTCACACTCAAAAACAAACCAAAAAAAGAAATTTAGGCACTTAGGGTGCGTTTGGTATGCAGACAGGACAGGACAGGACAAGACAGATGTCCAGCGTTTGGTAAGACATGATAGAACTGGTTAAAATGACTAATTTATCTCTGATGAGCTGTTTAGTGTTTTTTTTATTAAATACAAACATTCATATAACACAGAAAAATTATTTTATCATATCACAGAAAACTTGATTTAAATACAAAGTCTTTTGATGATAACACAAACATTCAACAATAATTCACAAAACACAAATACAAAGTCTTTTGAATATGGTTGTTTGATGATGAAGGATGATAAGACAAAAATTATTACATCATAAACAAGAAATACCTGTGGAGAGAAGAAATCTCAGCCGAGAAAGACGAACTTGTGGATAAGAAGAAAGAACACAGCGAAAAAACCTGTGGAAATCGAAAAAAGAAAGAACACAGTGAAGAAATCGAAAAAAGAAAGAACACAGTGAAGAAATCGAATGAAGAAGAAGAAATCGAAAGAAGTAAAAGGGAAGAAGAAATAGCTCAGTTTGCCCTAAATCGATGAATAAGAAAATATTGCAGAAGTAAAATCACAAAAGGGAAGAAAGAAGAAGAAATCGATGGATCAGTTTGAAATCGAGAAGAAATCGAGATGAATAAAATCGAAGAAAGAAGAAATCGCAAAAGGGAAGAAGAAGAAGAAGAGAAATCGAGAAATATACCTGTGTGAATCGATCGATCTGGTTGAGGTAGAAGAAGAAATCGATGGATCAGTTTGAGGAAGAAGAAGAAGTGTCAGGCCGATTTCATTCTTGGAGGCGAGTTAGGTTAAAATATCAAAAGGGTATTTTGGTACAAATAATCTTGTTCCATCTAGTTCTAGGGGGAGGGGTGGACACGCGTGTCCCATCCTTGTGCAAGTTAGTTCCACTTTGTCCCACATATGAACACACCAAACATGGTACAACCTTGTTCTGTTATGTCCAGTCCCATCCTGTCCAGTGTACCAAACGCCCCATTAAAGACAATTTGTGCTTCCAACTATATGATTTCAACAACAGATACACTCGTGATTTTGCATCCTTACACACCTTCAAAACCGGGGCTGGAAAATGAATGTGTATTTATGCATACGACATGTATTAGCAAATATATATATAGACTTGAGATCATGTGAGACCAGACTATTTCCGTGAGACCAAAAAATTAACATTAAACCTTCACAGCAAAAGACTGTAAAGATACTGTGATGGTAAACCTTCACAGTGTTTTTGCTGTGAAGGTTTGTTGTTTTTCTTACCTTCACAATGAATCACTGTGAAAGTTTAGTATTAATTTGTTGGTCTCACGGTCTCACGAAAACAGGTTGGACGGTATATAGGGTCAGGTTCAAGGGAAAACCTCAAATAAACGGAAAACTAAGGAACACCCTGGTAGCCTTTCATCTGGACGGTATGCACTTGTGCATACAGGTAATTTGTAACATGCACTCGTGCATAAAAACCAAAAAAATAACCAAATTTATCTGTATGCACAAGTGCATACCGTCCAGATGAAGGGCTACCAGGATGTTCCTTAATTTTCCGTTTTTTGAGGTTTCCCTTGAACCTCCCTATATATATATATATATGAGGCACCTTCTTTTGCTAACCAGTGTATTGGTACTAATCATGTTAACCAATCTCATCCGTTCATAATCAATATCAACGGCCTCAATTTAATCAGAAATTTTAATTGTTTTGTTTGGTAAACCACGCGCTGGTTTATAAGTGCACATATGAACTAAGGGTAAAAATGTCAAACAGGAAATAACAAAAAAAATAACCATCCCTGTTTTCTTTCTTCAACGTGTGGTCTTTTCCTTAAATTTCTCTAGAATAAACATGGTAGGTTTATTTTAATTGATTTTGTTTTCATTATTTCATTGTTTATACTTTTCATCAAGATGTTTTTTTTTTGAATATTTTTTCATCAAGATATTGTTATCTCTTTCTTTATTATCATCCATGGATGACCAAAAAACCGCTAGTTTGGATCAGCGGGTTGTATGTCAAGGTATGATTGATTCAGATGGTCCTCCTGCACTTAAGAGTATGAAGAAAACTATTAAACACATCAGAAAATGAAGAACATAGCGATTCACAAGGGCTTGATGATCTAATCGACGAAAACGAGAATTATACATTGTCGGACAAACCATATGTTCATTAGGTTCCTCAAGATATATCTGGTATTCATAATAATTTTTCTAAATGTCAAATATCTTCTACTTTCATCGAAAAATATAACAGTGGAATTTTGAATGATAAGGTTTTGATTTTGATTTTGTATAATTTATTATTGGCTTGTATCGATTGAATTTTATGTGAATCGAAGTTTGTTCTATGATTATATGCTTTTTTTTATTGTTGGTCATGTACAACACATACATCTCAAGTAGTTTGACAAATATGAAAATATGCACATGTGCATATATGGAATTTGTGCACATATGCACAATTGCACAAACGAACATATGCATATGTGCACAATATCCACTGATACACACATGCATATTTGCACTTATGCACATACACATCTATGCATATCTGCACTTTGTGCTTCTTATTTGGTTTTTTCATCGGTTTGTTCTTTCTCCAAATTAGTGAAAATCGTGACTATTTTGTTTGATATTAAAAAAATACTTTGAATAAATATAATTTTTAAAATCATGGATTTAGATAACTACATTTATTAATTAAGAGAAAATTTTGGATCTAAAATAGGAATGTCGAATCAAATATTAAATGTGAGAGAAATATGGAAGAAAATATGAAAATATAAATTAAAATGAAATACCCATTTTACCCTTGTTGGCATTAAATCAACATAGTGGAAAAGAGCAATCTGATTGGTCAATGATTAGTTAACACGGGTGGTTAGCAAAAAAGAGGACCTTATATATATATATATAGTTTATTATTGTAATTATTGGTTAATTAGTCATTAGGCGTATATTAGTTTTTCTGATTAGTTGTTCCTCATTATTGTTAATAGGTTCTCTATAAGTTTTTTCTAAAACAGAGAATCAAAAGAATTACATTTTACTCCAACAAATTCTATATTTTAGAGATTTTAAGACAAATTATATTGAATTGTGGATTTGGTCCGTGTGGTTTTGTGTTTTCTTTGACTATGATCCTCATACTATGTTTATTATGGATATAATCCATGTGGTATGCAATATGTTGTGGCTAAAGTCTCTGAAAGCTAACACCGTTAACTTTGAAAAGTTAAAGGGAGCATGTGCTTTGCATACCATGGGTATAAATGTCAATTTTCATTTCCCTTTCAATTAAACCTAGTACGTGGCCCTTTTAGACTATATAAAGACAAAATAAAATAAAAAATAGTGAATTGTGGATTTGGTCCTTATACATCCACTCATCATCTTTAAAACTCATTTATCACATCTCTTAATTTTTTCATCCATTCTTCTTTGTCAAAGTACAAGAAAACTAATTTGTTAAAAGTGCAAAAAAAGCTACTTTTAAAAATAAAAATATGTCATATATCTATTTAGAGAGAGAACTTACAATGAGAGCATTATGTTTTTGCACACGTTACACACTTCACATTCACAGATCTATCCAGGGTTATGAACTCTAACAAACAAAAACTCTTTTATACCTAGGAAGTTAACATTGACTTCACAAGACTTTTTACAAGAATTATATTTAAGCCCCTAAATCTTGTATACAATATTTTAACTCTAACATAAATTAGGAAAACACATGATATAATCCTAACCTAATTAAACAAAATGGGCATAAAATGTTTGGGTTGGGCCTCACAATAAATGAGACACAATACAAAAGGCATGCCTTTTAGATGTGGATAGGGATGGTTAAAAATCGGTCCTGGACCCAAATATTGATCTTGTAACCGCTTTCGGTCCCGACTTAAATACGAAGGCCTAGTTAAACTTTATGAACCGGTTTTATAAAATGTTTTTCGAAATTTTCAAGTTTTTTAAGTTTCATAAACTGTTTTTCGACGTTTCAAGTTTCATAATCTATTTGTTTGATTTTTAAGTTTCATATATTTTCTTCCATATGAATAATCAAATATTTTCAAAATAATTATATAAATTCGAATTTTCATATATTTTTATTTCATATGAATAATCAAATTTTTAAGTTTCATATATTTTCTCCCGTATAAATAATCAGATTATGAAACTTGAAAATTTTGAAAGACAGTTTATGAAACTTAAAAAACTTGAAAAAAGCTAAAAAACAATTTATGAAAAAACAGTTTATGAAACTCGTCGCCAGACAAATATAGATGGATCTTGCTTCTCGTATCCACCCCATCTGTTTGCCTCGAGACACTTCCCTGAACAGTGAACAAACTGCAATCGGATTCCACTTTTTTATGAATCCTTCATATTCCCTTGTGCAGTACCCTAACCCCACAAGGATAAAAAGGCCGACTGACTTACTGCACGGATTCAAGATTCATTGGAAAAAATGGGCGTAGACAAATATATATAGATTTTTAAAACTTACTTATCTAATTAACTAGGTGTGTCGTTCGAGGGTATTGAAGAGCCAAGAAGAGTTTATGAAGTCTCTGCATGTTGGAATAATAAAAAATGGGTGGTACAGTTGATTATTCGTACATCTTCTCGTTTGGTGAGTAGTAATTAAATAGAGTTTAATTATGCTCTAATTTCAGCTGACCAATTTTAATTTGACTTTTAGAATTTGTGCAGTTTATGTTGGTATTTTGTACCTTAGGGGTAATTCTCTATTTTACGTTACTCTTTGTTATATAGTCTAAATAAAGGATGTGTAAATTGTAATGTATTCTTCAATTAATGTATTACTGTATTTGCTACTTTAAAAAAGTATTTCAATATATTCTTTTTAATTTCTACTCTAGAAAAAATAGAGATTATGAATAGTGTTTCCCTATATTTAGAGAGTTATGTTGGGAACTGAAGATTTGCTAAGTATGATTAGTACTGCCAGAACTACATTACTACTGCCAGAGCATAATTAATACTGCTAGAGTGAAGTTACTACTGCAAGACAAAATTAATACTGCTGGATCACTGTTAGTACTGCTGATGCATTAATGCTGCTGGATCAAGTTAATACTGCTGGAACAAGTTAATGCTGCTGGAATGAGTTAATACTGCTGGAATGAATTAGTGCTGCTGGAGAATATTAGTACTGCTCATGCTGAATGAAGATTAATACTGCTGATGTGATAAGTTTGGTATGCGAAGAGATTGGAGATAAAGATGGAATGGATGAAGATATGCTTAAAGAAAATTCAGAAGATCAATTTATTTTTGATAGTTATCTTGTAATTATTGTGTATAAATAGATGTTGATAGATAGCTATTCAAAATAGGAGAATATACGAGAATTTTAGAATACGTTTTGTTTTAGAGAATTAACCTCAAGGTTTAGAACCCTATTTCTAGAGAAGTAGAAGTCGTCTTGATTGAGCCTGTTCATCAAGATTGAGGTTTGGTTGTAAGCTTGTGAGTCGAATTAGTGAATACAAACAGCTGTGTGTTTTCTGATATATTGTTCATTGATTGTGAGAATTAAAGTTCTTTTCCGCAGATTCTTTAATTCTGAGTTCTAGGTATTATTAGTCTTGTTAAGATTCGATCCTGACAAGTGGTATCAGAGCTTGTGTTTCTTAGAATTCTACAATTATTATGGACAATTCTATTGAATCAAACAGTACTTTTGATTGGAGTGATCAAGCAGAAGAGGCAATTCAGAATCATGCTCTCATGGCAGAAGTCTCAGATATTCCTACTGAGGTAAAATCTAATCTCTGTTCTTAAGCTTGTATAGACACTGTTAAAAGGTATAGAGATCACAATCAGGGAATGTGTGATGACCTTAAGAGATTAGAAAAAGGACAGAAAAGACTATGTAGTAATTGTTGAGAAGTTTGAAGAACAGATTAGGGCTTTTCAAGCCAATGAACTTCAACACTCCTATGATACAAACTACTGGAAATGGGAAAAGGGTGGTCTAGAGTTCCAGCTTAGAGAATCCAGGGAAGAGTGTGAGAAACTAAAAGGAGAGCTTGAGAAAGTCAAACTTGATGTAGAAAAGTTTACTTGTGCCTCTAAAGTCATGGACAACATAATCAACTCTCAAATCCATAGTAAGTTGAAACCAGGCATAGGGTACAATGCCACACCCCCACCCTACAACAACAACTACATCCCTCCTAGGTCAGACCTGTTAGAAACCAAGGATAAAAAGGACTTACCTGAAGGAGCTACTAAAATAGATCCATCAGATGAAGTTGTTGTGGAGGATAAAACTGAAAAAGAAGAGTCTAAGAAAAGGGACAAGAATGTCAGTGGTGAGATTCCCTTAGAGAATTACATAAAGACTAATGAGGATGGTGGAAGTCCCTGGGATAAGAACAATGAGATGAAAAGGACTGGAAAGGGAAAAGGAGTTCATTATACACAAACCACTGTTGTGAAGTCCAATACCTGTGAACATTGTTCTTGCAAGAATCTTCAAATGGATGAACCCCAAAAACATGATAAAAGGAGAGGAAATCAAAGAAATTGGAATAACAAGTGGGCACAAAATCAAGGAGTTGATCTGCAAAGGATTAACAGACCAAAACCTTGTTTTATTTGTGGCAAATTGAATCATCTTGCCAAATACTGTTATTTCAATCCTATTAACCAAAAAGAAAAGTTTTCACAGGAGTTTTCAAAAATCTTCTGGTTATAGGAAGCCTGCAAGGAACCATGTGGCTAAGAAACAAGCTAAATCCAAAAGCCACATGAGAAAACAGACTGAAAAGGAATGTGTCAATATGTGGGTCCCCAAAAGCACTAATGTTAGTACTGCTACCTCAGATAGTACTGCTGACAAGGATAGTGCTGCTAGAAGCAATACTACTGCTAGCAGTGTTAGTGCTGCTAACTCTGCTAGTGCCGCTAACTCTGTTAGTGCTGCTAACTCTGTTAGTGCTGCTAGCTCTGTTAGTGCTGCTAACTCTGTTAGTGCTGCTAACTCTGTTAGTGCTGCTAACTCTGCTAGTGCTGCTAACTCTGTTAGTGATGCTAACTCTGTTAGTGCTGCTAACTCTGTTAGTACTTCTTCTAAGGTTAATACTGCTTCTAGTTTTTGTGCTGCTAGACCAATCATATTGACAAAGTTCTCCAGTTCTGCAGTACCTAAGTTTGAAAATCTCATCAAAACACAGTGCAAGTACTTTGATGAGCAAGGGAGACCCAAGACTACTTCGGCTTGGGTTCCCAATAAAAACTAATTGATTTATCTTATGTGCAGGGCAACCAACAGCTCAAGGGGAAGAGCATCTGGCATGTTGATAGTGGTTGCTCCAGGCACATGACAGGTAACATGGCCTGCCTCAAGAATTTCAAAAGAATTGATGGAGGACATGTTGCTTTTGGAAATAATCATGCAGGAGGTAAGATAAGTGGTAAAGGTGATGTGTCAAAAGGTAAGATGACATTTGAGATTGACAAGTGCTGCAAAGTGTAAGTATAGTTTCTACTGCCAGTGCAGAGTTACTACTGCTAGTACATATTTTCTACTGCCAATGTATAGTTAATACTGCTAAGTAGTTACTACTGCTGTGTAGTTAATACTGTCTTGCAGTTAATACTGCTCAGTCATTAATACCGCTAAGTCGTTAATACTGCTTTGTAGTTAATACTGCTTAGTAGTTAATACTGTATGAGTAGTTAATACTGCTTTGAAGTTAATACTGCTTTGAAGTTAATACTGCTTAGTAGTTAATACTGCTTGGTAGTTAATACTGCTTGTGTAGTTAATACTGTTGTGTAGTTAATACTGCGCAGTCGTTAATACTGCTAAGTAGTTAATACCGCTGTGTAGTTAATACTGCTGTGTAGTTAATACTGTCTTGCAGTTAATACTGCTCAGTCATTAATACTGCTAAGTCGTTAATACTGCTTTTAAAGAAAATCAGGGCTAGTACTGCTATATATACTCTTTCAGCCCGCCAAAGTTCATAACGTCTTTTTGCATTCAATTTCTCTCTCTCGTTCTAACCTTTTCTCCCTAGAATCTCTGTGTTTTCTATCCAAATCCTCAGGAAGAATGACGACAATGGAGTTTGTCGATGAGCACAATGAGATTGCGATGCTTCAGAAGCCGAAGCAGGCCGCAGGATTTCATGAGATTGTGGATTTTCTCAAGTCCTCACACATCTCTCATGCCCTAACAGTGTGCCCAACCATATATATATCGAGCATCAAAAGCAATTTTGGGAGAATGCCGCTGTTATTTTCGAAGATGGGCAGAAATTCATTCGAACAAGGGTTTGTGACAAACCCTTGAAGGTCACAGAGGAGGCTATTCGCATGACTCTTCACTTAGATGATGCCTCAGGTATAACCTATCTATCTATTGATGAACTTTTCTCGACCTTACCAAGAATGGGGTATGAAGGTCCCATTGGCGTTTTTAAATTCTTCAAGTCAAAATTTTACACCCAATGGCGATTTCTTGTTCATACTCTTATGCACTGTATTTCAAAGAAAACCACTGGATGGAGTGAGTTTAGCAGTACCATTGCTTATGCCTTGGTCTGCTTAACCACTGCCAGAAAGTTCAATTTTTCAGCAATGATTTTCAATGATCTTGTGGCAAACCTAGAATCCAAAAAGAGATTTTACATGTATCCCAGGTTTGTCCAAGAAGTACTTAACCATGAATTGACGGATTTGCCTCAGTCTGCTGAGGTATATGTGCCAAAACCCCCTAAAGGGAAGGTTTTCTCAAATATGAGAAGAATTCCTAGGGACTCGGAAGGAGTTGACACACCATTGTTCTCTACAATGATGGTTGTGTCCCACACCACTGAAGGTATGGCATCAGGGTCAAGGCCCCCATTAGACACACCCACTGATGACCAATCCCAACCTTCCATCACCAAAGAAATCCCACAGTCCATTCTTTTAAGACCCACTCCCAAAATCACCAAGAAGTTTGAAATAAGAAAGATACACAAGGCTCCTTCCCTTGGTGTATCTCCTAATAGCCCAAAGCCTACAAGCCCTCTATTGGAGCATTCTCCAATAGAGAATATCAAAAGGGTAACCACAGGGGTGTCTCCCAACCCCAAGAAGGTGCTCTCTAAGGAGAAGGATGAGCATGTGGGCTGCAAGGCTGCCACTACTTCTGCTAGCAAAGAGAAGGACAGTGGTAACATCAATAAGACATTCCCCACGGCAACTCAGAATGTGAAAACATTCAGAGGACCCAGGCGCCAAGAAACCATGGGAGTAGGCAGTGCTTTTGCTAGGCAAAAGACAACTACTAAAATTTCCAGTGATCCTTTAACGGAGGTAAACACTCCTAAACAGGGTGAGGATAGATATACTTATGAGGAATTGATGGAAACCATTGCCAACATCAACATTGATGTCATGAATCAACAGAAGGAGATTGATGAGCTTAAAAAGGTGATTCTTTATCAACAAACCAAGATAGAGAAGAATAAGAAGATGATCACCAAGCTGCTGCAAAGAAGGAAGAAAGCTCAGTTTGTTCTGAAAAGGAGAAGATCAACCACTGATGCTTCCAAAAAGGGGGAGTTAGAAACTGAACTAAACATGGAGGATGCAAAGGTTGAGGGGGAGAATGAGTATAAGGTTGAGGGGGAGACTGAGCAGGTTGTAGAAGATGCAAAGGAAGCAGAAAGTGAGAAGGCAGCAGTAACAGAAAAAGCAGTAGAAACAGTTAATGCTGTTGAGATTGAAGCAGCAGTAACTGAAATTGTGAAAAATAGTGTTGAAGCAGCAGTATCAAAGATTGTAAAAGAAGCAGTAATGAACAGAGCAGCAGAAATGGTTAATGCTGCTAGTCAAAAAGCAGCAGAAACCATTCAAGCAGCAGAAATGGTTAATGCTGCTGAAAAACATAAGGCAGCAGAAACCATTCCTGAAGCAGCAGAACCAAAGGAAACAGCTGAAACCATTCCTGAAGCTGTTAAAACACTCAAAAGAACCAAGATGATGTCAAACAAACGACCAAGAACAAAGTCTATAGCTTCAAAGAAGAAAGTTGTAAAGAAGCCTAGGGTGGAACCCAGTGTAGAAGAAGCTAAGAAGGAAGTTGTGAAAGAGAAAGCTGATCATAAAGTTGCTGAAGAAGAAGTGGCAACTCCATCAGGTCAACCAAGCAATGTACAATCACCAACAAATACTCAATGTGATATGTATATTACTGTGGTTGATTCTAGTCCTATCAAAGTTAAACCATTAGCTTCTATGGCTCCTGAAATCATCTTCTGGGATACTTTGAAAGATCAGAGAAAGGAGTACATTAGAGTAAAAAGAGCAGATGGGAAGTTTGAGGTCAGTTCTACATGGGGAAGACTTTTAAGGATGTGTTCTAGATCAGACTTGGAAGAGATGTTCAAGGTGGGAATGAAGCTTTATGGAAATATGCTGACTGAGAACGGAATGTCCATCACCAAAATGGTACTTGAATATTTGTGTCTAATGTTCAATACAGAAGCAGTTAAGTATTTGACAGAAAGGCAATTTCAAACTGTTACCAACTGGATGCTTATTGAAAATTGTGGTGTGTATGTCATAACACTTGACAATGCATATCATGAGTATTATCTGGTGGACAAAATATACAAGCACAGCATGACAAGGTTGAATGGAATGCTAAAAGCTAAGTTGGTGGGTAACAAAGATTCTAAGATGGCAAGATACCTGGTAAGAAGGATCATCAATCAAAGTTTGGGATTGAATCCTGACTTGTGTGTTCAAGATTAAGTTTTGGAAGCATCATCTGAAGAACTTGACTTCTCAACCTGAAAAGTCAAGTTAGGGGGAGATTGTTGGGAACTGAAGATTTGCTAAGTATGATTAGTACTGCCAGAACTACATTACTACTGCCAGAACAACCTTAATACTGCCAGAGCATAATTAATACTGCTAGAGTGAAGTTACTACTGCAAGACAAAATTAATACTGCTGGATCACTGTTAGTACTGCTGATGCATTAATGCTGCTGGATCAAGTTAATACTGCTGGAACAAGTTAATGCTGCTGGAACAAGTTAATGCTGCTGGAATGAGTTAATACTGCTGGAATGAATTAGTGCTGCTGGAGAATATTAGTACTGCTCATGCTGAATGAATATTAATACTGCTGATGTGATAAGTTTGGTATGCGAAGAGATTGGAGATAAAGATGGAATGGATGAAGATATGCTTAAAGAAAATTCAGAAGATCAATTTATTTTTGATAGTTATCTTGTAATTATTGTGTATAAATAGATGTTGATAGATAGCTATTCAAAATAGGAGAATATACGAGAATTTTAGAATACGTTTTGTTTTAGAGAATTAACCTCAAGGTTTAGAACCCTATTTCTAGAGAAGTAGAAGTCGTCTTGATTGAGCCTGTTCATCAAGATTGAGGTTTGGTTGTAAGCTTGTGAGTCGAATTAGTGAATACAAACAGCTGTGTGTTTTCTGATATATTGTTCATTGATTGTGAGAATTAAAGTTCTTTTCCACAGATTCTTTAATTCTGAGTTTTAGGTATTATTAGTCTTGTTAAGATTCGATCCTGACAAGTTACTATTCATTTCTCTAATATATATAGAGAGTAAAATAGAGGGTTCATTGGTGATGTTTTAGAGAATAAAATAGAGGTTCATTATTTTCAAAGAACCCTCTATTTTATTCAAAAAAAAATTATGGATTTTTTTAAATTAAGGGTTTTATTTATGGGGGTTTATTCATTCAATTTATTTTGTTTTTCTCGAGACTCGAGATATATACCCATCAAGAGCGAGTTTACTGTTGTTCAATTCACAGACATACAGCTCCTCATTCTTGTATTAATAAATATTAGAGTGCTGTGATCCCAAGATGCACCAAAGAAAGGTACAAGCAGTAGGTTTGACAAAGATATCTCCAACACAAATACAATTGGGAGAGAGAGAGAGAGAGAGAGATGGTGTAGACATAATAAGACCGTAGCATGCATGCAGCAAAGAGGATCGGATCGGATCGGATCGAGCACTTTGTATTTTATTTACTTAATTGTTTCAAGTATCTGATTGTGAGTTGTTTTATCGTCCTTACATGAGTCAGTTAGTAGCATACTAGCATTATATATAGAGTCGGCTTAATTATTCCCCACTTCTCGATATCTTTTAAACACCCAGCTGCCCCCTAGCTCATATTTTCTTTCTTCTGAATTTGGTATCCCCTTTTTACTATTTAGCTGCCTCAAATGTTAGATGGATTGCTTCTTTAAAACAAACTTAAATTAGGCTAGCTAATGGATATGGAGCAGCTAATTAAAATGGAACTCAAATTTACTAGAACATTCATCCACATCATATATATGGATGTTGGACCAAGTAAATCCCGTTTATTGATAATATAATTTTGCTAAACGTCGATGCATGTGTATATTTCATGCCTAGCTGTTATCGAAGAAAAACCGGCGGGAGGTGGCAATGCAACATTAGCAATTATTTCAATCAAGGTATCTGAAATTGATTGTGGTATATAAAATCTTTCCAATTATTTTGATATTTATATTATTTGTTAAACATGGATGAGTACTGTTCTCCTGGAACATGTAACCCTCCATGTTCTAAACTACACAGTGACTTACATTGGAGGTACAAAAGCTTTTCTAAATCCTGATCAATAAACGTCAAAGTAGGCTACAGTAAATGGTGCATCTTGCAAAAGACAAAAAAAAAACTCTGCCAACGACTACCATCTTAAACTAAACCTAATATAGAAAAGAGTCAATAGGCAACACATACTGTAGTGGTATCAAGTTCTATTATATTCCATATATATATATATATATATATATATATATGGTATAAATCAAATACAAATCACGTATTTGTTGCACCCCTTACAAACCAATTTGCATAGATACATAATTTAAGATGCATATATGCATTATCCCATATGAATGTATGTTCATTATATGTATATTCTTGCACGTATGCATATGCACATTGTTCATATATATGCACACCATAGTTCTGCACATATACACACTGTGGTTTGTAAGGTGTGCAACAAATGTAAAATTTGTATTTTACGGAGGACATATATATATATATATATATATATATATATATATAGATGAGGGTTCATGTGAGGAGCGCATCAAAACGTGAGGAGCACCGTCCATGTACAAAATAACATGTGATTCACAACACAGGACTAAAAATCATATGTGATTAACATTTTGGACACGCGCGGTTTGTTACGCGGTTTGCAAAAGCGCGCGGCTTGTCCCGCGGTTTGTGTTGTGAATCACATGTGATTTTGTACATGGACGGTGCTCCTCACGTTCTCACGTTTTGATGCGCTCCTCATTTAAACCCGACCCTATATATATATATATATATATATATATATATATATATATATAATACTGTGAGATTCAAATAAGAATATTAAATATGTATAATTGAAAAAATCTATTTGAACAAGAACAAGCCGTAAAGCCAAACTCGTTCACATATACGTCTTCAAACAGATTTTTTATATTCTTTTAGTAATTCGAATCTTTCACCAACTTAGGTTCATTTCTTACATTTTTACGATATTTACGGCCGTTTAAACGCTTACCTTGTAAATGCTTACCGGGCCACGTTGACCTAGTTTATCGAATGAACATGACAAGAATGAGAATTTTATTCGGTAAAAGATACAACAACGACTGAGATTCTTACCCGATAAGTAAGAGTGGCGAATCTTACCCGGTAAACGCTTACCGGATAAAAATGTTCCTTATGATGCGGTTTTAGTGGACTAAAATCTTACCCGTAAGTATAGTGAAATAGCCAACTTTTACCTATAAACACTTACTTGGTAAGCGTTTGGGGAAACGGGCAACGACCGCTTAGTTTTAATTTTATTTGTACCGGCACCAATTATATATATATATATATATGGGCGAATGATCGACCATGAAGATTAAGAAATGATCTGAACCATTGATCACTTTTAATCTCACCCCACCCATTAATTGCGCTTTAGAAGAGAATTTGATCCAATGTATTTTGGTACATTTCATTAGGGTTGATCTTCAATTAGGATCGATCTAAGGATCTAGATACCTTCTTACGTTTCTCATCATAACTTATGTTCTTACTAGAACCTAGCCCTTCAATATAAGGATCTAGATACCTTCTTACGATTCTCACCATAACTTATATTCTCACTCGAACCTAACCATATATATATATAGTCAGGTTCACGTGAATTCCTTACAAAACGAAAAACCTTTTTTTGGAAACAGCAATTCAACAGAACAAAGAGAAAGCTAGCAAGAGACTAGCGAGGGGAATACATCAAATCGAGGCAGGTAGAAGAGGAAGTTCTCCACTCGAGAATGTTTTTATGACTCTCCTAGCATTTAAGAATTATCCAACTAAAAGATTTTTCAACAATGAAATCAAACAAAACATTTAAACTCGGAGTGCAGTTTTCGAAGAGAGATCGATTGCGGAAGCAACAAATGGAATAGCAAGTCACCATTAGAATAGCCTCCATACCTTTGCGATGATGAGAAGTAACACGGGCAGCATCGATACCATTAAGAGCCGACTCCAGGGAGGTGAAGCCAGAAAAGAGAAATTTCCACGAGTTGTCGATTTTGGTCTAGATCTCTTTCGTCCAACAGCAAGAGAAAAGAAGATGGTTGACAGATTCGACGTCAACGTTGCAGAGATGGCATAGAGAATTATCTAAGTCAATCCCCATAGATGCTAACCTTTCTTTACACGGGATGCGGTTGAGATGAGTTCTCCAAAAGAAGATGTTTATCTTTGCTGGGAGAAGTTTATTCCATCTGGTCTTATGTGCTCCAAGACCCAAATGGGTTTTCTCAATTATCTTTCTCAAAGATTTAACGTCAAAGTTCCCATTTGGATTTAAACTCCATCGTCATTTGTCAGAGTGGTCGTTGAGAGATACGAGACCAATGATGCCTTTTAGATCGTTGAGCTCAGATTCCTCCCTACCACTTCTTACCTCCCTTTGCCAGTTCCAATTGACTCCGTTAGCACCAATTATGTTAGCAACAGTAGCTTCTTTGTCTAACTCTAAGGCAAACATTCATGGTAAGCGGTTTTTAAGGGTTTCGTCTCCACGCCATTTTTCTTTCCAAAAGAGAGTGTTCATCCCGTTACCCACCTGTTTGCTGCAAAAATCTTCAAAAAAATGCCATATTTAGTAAGGTTATTGATAGCATTGACGACATTTCTCCAAGGGCCCCGACCACCACTCGTGCCTTCATTTTGTTCGGAGTTAAGACCCCCGTGGCAGCCGTGAATAGCCTTTATCACTTTAACCCAGGTCGCTTACGGATCAGTCCTGAATCTCCACATCCATTTAGCGAGAAGAGCAATGTTGGCAGCCCCAATACTACCGATCCCGAGACCACCGAAGTCTTTACTTCTAAGAATCCATCTCCATTTGACTCGGGCTATTTTTCTATTGCCATGCGTCGTACCCCAGAAAAAGTTTTTCTCATTTTTTCGAGCTTAGCAATTACCAATTTAGGAGCTTTGAAAATCCAAAGAAAATATGTTGCTAAGCTACCCAGAACGGCTTGTGAAAGAACACGTCTCCCCCTATTGATAATGCGTTGGCTTTCCATCGTGAGAGTCTTCGTTGGAACTTTTCGAATATAGGGACCCATGAATTGATTCTAGACATGTTTTCCCCGAGCGGGACACCGAGGTATTTACAAGGCAGACAACCTTTTTTGCATTTTAGATCCGCGACAACACTTCTAACTCTTTCTGACCCCACTCCGATGCCGAACATGACACTTTTTGATAAATTCAGCCTAAGACCCAAAGCCATGTAGAAGCATCGTAGAATTCGAAGGATGTTTTTTCCTTCTTCAACCGACCAGTTGTTGATGAAAAGAGCATCGTCAGCGTAGAAAAGATGAGAAATCGGATATCTTTCTGATCCGATATTTAGGCCTTTAATAAGCTGTGTAGACCATGCCTTCTCCATGAGAAGGTGGAGGCCTTCCATAGCCACGATAAAAAGGAAAGGAGAGAGCGGATCCCCTTGTCTAAGACCACTGAGAAGCCAGAATTCCTTGGTAGGCGACCCGTTAACGAGAACGGAGGAAGTTGCAGAGTGGAGACATGCTTTAACCTAATTCCTCCATTTTAGAGAGAAACCCATTGCCTGAAAAACGTCGATCAGGTAATTCCAATCCAATGAGTCGAAGGCTTTTTCGAAGTCCGCTTTAAACATCATAACCTCTTTGTTATTAACTTTGGCCCAATTGATAATTTCATTTGCAATCAAAGCCCCATCCAAAATGTATTTACCTTTAATAAAGGTAGACTGAGAATCGCTCACAATGGAGTTTATGATCCGGCTTAAACGATTAGCGAGAAGTTTGGCGATTATCTTGTAAATGCAGCATACCAAACTAATCGATCTGAAATCTTTGCACTCTTGAGGATCCGACACTTTAGGAATGAGACATATGAAAGATGGGTTGCATCCTTTCGGGAACCGATTGGACATAAGTTTATAGGACCAAACACATGTGTTTCGTATGTAAAAGTTTTACAATAAGTTTGTAAGACGTTTTTTTGTATTTTAAAAAGTTTTTAGAACAATTTTGAATGTAAAAGACGTATTAATTTTTGGGAAATTAATTAAAATACCCAAAGTCAAACCAACTGTTACCAAAATACCCTAAAATTTTTCAATTTTGCAAAAATACCCAAAATATCCGCGATGGGGTCCCGCGATCGCGGGATACGCTGACGTGGCACGTATTTTGGGCACAAATGCCCCGCGAAGCCCCTAAACTTTGGCCGCGGTGCACTTTTGGTCCCTGCCCGTGATCGCAGCCCGCGATGGCCCAAAATTTACAGTTTTGGTCCCTGAAATTTTCAACTTTTGGTCCCTGAAAATTTACACTTTCAGCCCCTATACTTAGACGAATCTTGATGCTTTTACTGTTTTTTCCACAATTATTGCAATTCAAAGACCGATTTGTGGTTGAAATTCAATTGCATGTTTCAATCAATGTTAAATCAATGTTTTTGGAATATCAGTTTGTGGATGAAATGAGAGATTGGTTTTCTGATATGTTGGTTGTTTCATTCATAAATAGACGTAAAATTCAAGCCATAATTCTCACACAACGATTTCATTGTTGCAATATTTCTTTCTGCAATATTTTGTGTTTGAGATACTACTGAAAAAATGAGTTCATCTGTTGCAAAAGCTAAGCTATATTTCTGTTTTGATGGTGAATGGGTGCAAGATAACAATGAGTGGAATTTTGCTTATAAATCTAAGCATGGTGTAAAAGTGTCAGTAAACTATACTTATCAGAAGTTTGTTGCATACGCCATGCAAAAATGTGGAATCAACTCTTCTGATATTTGCAAGTTAGTGTTTAAAAATGGCGATGGGTCATTTGTGGATTTATCCAACGATGGGGATATCTCTACTTTTCTGCACCTTGCAGTCGATTCAGAAAGACCCCCATTACTCTTTGTGTATCCTGGCGTATCCGACGGTGACGACGACGGTGACGAGGAGGGTGACGACGACGGTGACGACGACGAAGACCTCCAAATAGAGCAGCCTGATTCTCAACAACAACAACCACCACCACCATCACCACAACCACACGAATGGCGTACTGCTGGAGTTGCTGATGACGAAACCCACGTTTTCAGAACGGGTAATTCTGAAATAGACAGATCAGACACCGATAATGATGATCACGAAGAATATACCCCTAGTAGAAAATCATGTAGTCAGATAAATGACTTTTTTGATATGCCCCCTATTCTTCCAGACTCCCATACCCAGACACAAAGCTACGAACCTACACCTTATATTCGTAGCGAACGTTTAACAGCAGGTCAGATATTCGATTCGAAGGATCTCTTAGCAAGTCAGATCGGACTCAAGTTCTTGGAAGAGGGTTTCTAAAGTCGCATGCGGGCATCTGACAAAATCAAATACGTAGTTGAATGTGCTAGAGAAAAGTGTGAGTGGAGGTTGTACGCGATTCACACGGGTCCCAAAGGAGGGGCGATAATGATTAGAAAGTTGCACGACGTACACACTTGTACGAGGACGCAACTTAATCCCCACCACAAACAAGCCGGCAAAAAGACTTTGGGTGCGATCCTGAAAAACAAATTTCTTGATGTTAGCAGGTCATTGCGTCCAAAGGACATCGTCCACGACGTTCACCGGCAGTTCGGCGTCACGATTGATTACCACCAAGCGTGGCGTGCGCGCTGCCATGCACTGTTTATGGTGAGAGGCACGTTCGAGGAGTCGTATGAACGACTCCCGACATATTTATATAATTTGCAGATGCAGAACCCTGGTACTGTCACGCAGCTACGGACCGATTCACGTGGACGGTTTGAGATGTGCTTCGTGGCCCTTGGACCCGCGGTACGTATTTTAACACGTCATATGTTTACACATTATAAACTATAACATTTACACATTATAAACTATAACATTTTAACCTATGTTTTTGCAGATCCGCACATTTCTGGAAAATCTACGTCGTGTCCTGATAATAGACGCAGCCCATTTAAAGGGCCGTTACTTGGGTATGATGTTCCTGGCGGTTGCCATGGACGGGGATAACTCCATCGTTCCAATAGCTTTCGGCGTAGGCAAGTCCGAAGCCGGGGACGAGTGGACTTGGTTTCTGTCCATGTTGAGACAAGCTATCGGAGACCCGCAAGGGTTGGTGTTTATGTCTGACAGGGCTCCTTCCATAAGCGCCGCAATCTCTGCCATGTACCCAAACGCCCCTCACGCCATATGCTGTCGACATTTGGAGATGAACGCCAAATCCAAGGACAAACGTATTACCACCTACAAGGATGTCTATTGGGCGGCATGCAGAGCATATACGGATCGGGAGTTTAACAAGTACATGAATATGCTACGATACAGTGTCAAGGAAGCAGCCAAAGTCTTTGACGATGCTGGACCGGAGAGGTGGTCCGCGGCCCATTTTCCTGGACAACAGTATGACATTCTGACCTTGTTCTTGCATCCATGGCAGTGAATGTTAACTCTGAGTACACATGTCTGTTTATATATTCATATTAGATACGTTTTAATTTTAACAAATTACACCATTATAGTTAATTATTTAATTTATGGTACATCTCATATTTTTTTTCAATTTTGTTTTACACTCCTATCGCATTAACATAATAATCATATATTAACTAATTCATTAAATCGTTTTAAATTATTATTATTTGAATGTGTTTATAGATATCGTGAATGACAATAGGAGAAGGTAGAATTGTTTATAAATGGGGTTTTGACAAGTTGGTATCACTGAACTCATTTAAGAATTGTGAAAATGAGTATTTGGCGAATGATGATTCATGTGTGTTTAAAACACTTCAGCTCCAAACACACATGAATCATCATTCGTCAAATACCCATTTTTACAATTCTTAAATGAGTCCAGTGATACCAACTTGTCAAAACCCCATTTCATATTATATATATACACACACATACATATGCTTCTAAATGAACATTGATTGTTCATCTAGTTTGTATTCCATCCAACAAGCTCTTCATCTTCAATCTTTCTGACCCTTCTTCAACGGCTTCTGCTTTTGCAACCACGTATGGCCATTGTGTACCACAACCCGCACACACTTTAGCAAATGAGTTGAGGGTTGTCATATATTCTACAAGAGGAGTAGGCCCACGAATGAGGTAACCTCTGACTTGACCTTGCATGATGTATCCAACCTAACCGTGGTTCAGCGGCTTAAAAACTACTTTTCAGAGAAATTAACAACAACAAAAAATACAAAACAACAACACAGTAAAAAAAAATACAAATAACAACACAGTAAAAAAATACAAAACAAAAAAAAATATAACCACCACCTACTTAAAAATTGATTTAGTTTCATCAATCCAAGCTTGCTTCTCGTTTACCTTCGCTTGAATAATTGCGAAGTCTTGCAGAATATGGTGAATTGCTTCTTGTTCTCGACGAACACGAGCCTCCCGAGCTTTTATATCCCCTTTCATCCTTTTGATCTCCCTGTCTTCCTCTTCGATCTTTCTCAAATGGACTGCCTTCCTGTCCATCATTTTTTTCCACTCTTCTGTTAGTTCATCTATCTCCTTTTTCTTTTTTGCTATGGCGACCTCGATTTGAGGTGGCATTTTTTCAGGAGTAGACTTAGGGTTTGATGACGATGCCATTTGTGGATGAAATGAGAGAAGAGAAATCAAGAGAGAAATCAATTCAAAGAAAGAAAGCAAGAGAGAAATCGAGAAAGAAAGCATGAGGAAGTGTGAATTGTGAATTGCATACTACTTATATTTATGGATGAAATCTCAAACATGCAAATGAATTTCAACCACAAATCGGTCTTCAAAGTACAATAATTGTGGAAAAAAACAGTAAAAGCATGCAAGATTCGTCTAAGTACCGGGACCAAAAGTGTAAATTTTCAGGGACCAAAAGTGAAAATTTTGGTCCATCGCGGGCCATCGCGGGCTGCGATCGCGGGCAGGGACCAAAAGTGCACCGCGGCCAAAGTTGAGGGGCTTCGCGGGGCATTTGGGGCCAAAATACGTGCCACGTCAGCCCTAGCCCGCGATCGCGGGATTCATCGCGGGTATTTTGGGTATTTTTGCAAAATGAATTTTTTTTTTGAGTATTTTGATAACAGTTGGTCAAACTTGGGTATTTTAATTAATTTCCCTTAATTTTTTGATAACATTATTTGAAAAAATATTTTATAAAACAATCGTCCTATAAAGATATTGTCTATAAGAGCTAATATTAAACTTTATGTCAAAATTGTCCTAAGATTTATATTGTTAATTTCTCACTCTATTTTATTATATACGTGAAAAGAATGTTTTTTGATACACCTAGATTTCTTTTTTACAAAACGAAAAACTAAGTAACACTTTGGTAGCCATTCATTAGAACGGTATGCAATTGTGTATACAAGTAATATGTAACATTCACGCGTGTATAAAAACCAAAAAGCAACTTAATTTATTTATATGCACAACTACATATCATTCAGATGAAGGGCTACAGAAATTTTTCTCAGTTTTTCATTTTTTCGAAAATTTTCTCTTAATCTTCTATATATATATATATATATATATATATAGTGGCAGATTCAAACGAGAAGCTAAACCTTATGCGAGAATGCGAGAAATGTTTTATCATATATGATACACAAGCTTAATCATGTATGATTAAACATAGGTTACATTAGCAATACATAGACATTTAATCATATATGATTAAACACACTCACATACCATGTAATCATATATGATTAAACACTTCTCGCATGGATCCTCTATATATATATATATATATATATATATGTGTGTGTGTATATGCACACACATACACATATAGCTGGGTGAATGGCACTCCTAACTAGACATCTCAAGCAGGCTAATCACATACCATTTACAACTTGCAGTCTATATAGATGCCTTCGAGTCTCACAATTCCAGCCGGAATCATCTTTATATCGAGAAAAGGTTCACTTGGATTTCCTTTTCAAATTTTTTTTGACAAGGCAAATATAAATAAATTACTATTTCAATTAATAATTAGATTGTTCAAGACTACTAATTAATGAAGAAACCCACACAAAAGACTTGCAATTTGTACATCTATCAAAACTTTTTTACGTAGAAACTTTTCCCTCGAAAAATTATTGCTAAATGATGATTCATCATAAAACTGTCATAAAAATTGATAGGTAAATTTTTCTTGGGTAATGCAAATCAGTGACAGATTACCCAGAGATTCTCTGGGTGATCCAAAAGTATTTTCTCGAAAAACATTGGATTATACCGAACCATTGGTATAATCTGGATGATCCCTAGATAACCACCGACGAAATTTTTTTGAGTAAATTTTATGGATAAAAATCATTTCTTTTGTAGTGCATTAAATGATTAGTATGATAAGGGCCCGTTTCTTACACACATACATATGTGTACATTGCACACACTTGTGGGTGTGCACATCTAGCTATACGTCTACGTGCATCAGGGTTGCTTGAACTAACAACGATCAAACAATATTTTCAGTCATTTGAAAAGAATATGAACAACAAATTGATCGGCTAAAACTTTTTATTATGTTGATGTAAGAGCATCCACAACAATGAAATTTCATTCCAATTGCAAATGGGTCACATCAGCGTCACATCAGCTTTGCAATTATCTTGAATATATCCCCCACAACAATGAAATTTCAACCACTTTCTAAAGTGACACCTCATCATAAAAAAACTATATTTTAATCAAATAAAAATAAAACTACAATTAAATACTCTTTACTATAATTTAATATGAAATATTTTATTAATTAAATAACTATAATAAAATAAAATAAATTATTTAAATAAAATATTTAATTTATAAAACATTAAATTAAAATACAAAGTAAAAATATTACATTAATCGTCATTTTCTTCTTCTTTAAATCTTTGTCAAATCTCTTCAATCAAATTTGATTGTAAACAATGATTCGTTGACCGATTACGTATTTGTATGTGATTTTGGAGATAGTTTTCGTACTCGGGAAGTATGCTACGAGAGATTTGAGGCGTAGTTATAGTAAAATTAACATCATCGTTTATATCATCAATTTGGGAAAGAAAGCCTCGAAGGATAAAGGTAAAAAAAGTCATTTTTTCATCAAGTTCTACCTAAAACGAAAAGTGACAATGTTAGAACGCCTGAATATTAAAAAATAAAAAATCCAGGTGATGAGAGAATTCCACACATCATTTGTGGAAACATAAAAACTTAAGAACAAATGAAAAAAATCGGAAAATGATCATGAAGTTGATGGAAATGGATCCCACGACAATGAGCGAACCACAACGGAGATTGTACGAACATCAACCTGAAGAACTTCTAAAAGAACAATGATGTATTTTTATGTGTTAAGTTTGTATTTTTTTTAATATGTAATTTTTTTTATTGTACTTTAATATAAATTATATTTTGCATTTTTTAATATTTATGCCTTTAAAAAAATTAATATTTTTATTAACAAATAAAATTATTCATACATTTTTTCATAAACATTCTCTACAAAACATCACAAAACATTATTTGACATAAATAAATTTCTAATTTAGAAATTATTCCCTACAATTTCTTATACTATTCACTGCCATATCAGCAAAAAGGACTGATTTGACATTTGCAAATTACCAAAACCAATTTCTAGTTTAGCAATCCTACATGGCACTTTTGCAATCCAAATGAAATCCTAATGAAATCCTTGTTGTGGATGCTCTAAGAAGCAACAAACACACTGAATACGCGCTACAATAAAGTTGGGTTTATAGAATGCAATCCTTTTAAGTGTTTTAATAGAGTTTTATTGGACATAAGTTTATAGGACTAAACACATGTGTTTCGTATGTAAAAGTTGTAGGAAAATTTGATTCACCAAAGCTAAGTTATAAAATAAATTAAAGAAATATGGAACAAACCGTGGTATTGAGTCGAGGCCCGTGTTGAACACGGGTTCCTTAAAACCGATTCGTCCCCAACCGGGACGTCGATTTCCCAGGATACAACGACTCTAAACAGAATCGAATTCTGCCGGACTTCGCCTTCATGCCTGAACTTGAGAATCTATTTCATCGGTTTTTCATCTGTATACTCTTTTCCCTTTTAGTTCCTTGTCTCTAACATTTTTTTTCTTTCCAAACTCAAGGTTTTGTTCTTTATATATAGAACACGTTTGTAACCCACGGAAGGTTAAAGACCACCATAATGTAACATAATTCCACTGATTGTAACCGAAGCAAATGGTAGGTTAAAAACCTTGTCCATAAATTTCCATTTAATTCAAATTAATTGGTATATTAATTTTCCAACAATCCCCCACATAAATGGAAATTATTACAGACATCTCATAAATCAAGGTACTCAAGTTCAACGTCTGAATCTTGCAAAGGATAGGTAGGCGTTAGCCTTTGAACCTTCCCTTATGAAGTATATCTAGTCTACTAGCAGATCAGTAGACGCGATGTCCTTGAACTGTTCCGCCGTTTATGTAAACGTTAACACACTTCACACAAGATTCTTCCTGACATAGTAAAGTCCTCATTGGTGTGTTCGTTATGGTCATGAACACCTGCCTGGTTCTGCGAGAACTGTTAGGAATTAATCCCTCATAATTCCTTTAGAAGCGACCCCACTTCTTCTCACATAGGTGATCTCACTTTGATCATTAAAAGCCAAATGCTTAACCTGAGACCACTTACTGTTTATGAAAGGAATGGACAGGGGTTACCCCTACAGTGATCTGACTTAGTTCGTACAATTAGGTTGTCCCGTTGAACCTAGATCTTGGGATCTCCAGTCAGCTAGGTTGGGTTTCTTTCGCACACACGTTTCCATGGGCTTCAGTCACATTCCCTTTAGACGACTTATTCATCAGCTCTCCATTTTCATAATTTTGTTAGCGGATCCGCAATGTTATCCTTTGACTTAACTTAGTCAACAAAGATAACCTTAGTTGAGAGTATTAGTCGTACGAGGTTACATCCTCTTATAATCTAGCGATTCAGGTTCTTCTTCATACTTTCCCATAATAGGTATAAACTTAGACTCTATAGCTAATCATGTGTTTTAGGATTTCTAGATTATATTGTTCTTCCAAGTGTGATCACAAACCAACTGGGTTGCTTGGAGTCATTATAATCTGAAATCTGGTATGAATCGCTAACCTTTCATCATTACAAGATATACAAAAAAAGATAAATTGTATTCACAAGTTTGCCTTACATATCTCATGACTCGAATGATTTTTAAGTATCTACTCAATCAGTTTAGCATACTCTTAAACATCATCATGAGTAACGTTTTTTTTCATCATTGATAGAGATGGAGGCTATACCATAGTCACCACATAATGTATTTAACATTTATTTTGCACTAGTCAATGTATCAAGTACACATACATGTATTGGTGTATTCACAATAACATTGGCCAGATGTAATTGTCAATGCACTATACATGAGGGTTCTTGTCACTACCAATGTGCTTGTGTCAACTCTTTATAATTGACAACCTTAGGCATCCAATTTCTAGGATCCTAGTTGTTCTATTTCACTTTCCATTCCCTTAGCCATCTTCAACAATAATTATATAATCACACTCGATCATGACTTGGTCAAACTTTTGATACCCTAGTATTAGAGTCTCATCTAGGTCATATACTTGATAACACAAGTTTGCAACCTTTTGCTCATTGGCTTGACACTTTTATTTTCATCAACAATCCTTAAAAGTTGTTATTTGATGAATTTGATCTAAGTTTACTGGATTTGAATGAAACATTCTTTGAGTATGGAATCAGTAGCATTGTTATGGTTTAATAGCCAATAGAAACATATTCAACCATTTTCATACCGATCCTCATTCGTTTGTCAAGACACCCCCACATTCTAAGGTATTTAACCTTTCCATATGTCTTGATTTTCTTTCTCATGGGCGTACTTTTAGAAGTTACAAGCCGATAGCATGGTGTATTTCCCACTTCTAAATCTCAACATTGAGTTATGTATTCTACTAACAATGTTTAGTTGGGAATCAACATATTCACCACTATGATCATTTTATCATATACTAAACCGACGATCTACCTTTGGTTTCTATAGAATAAAGTTCTATAGGCTTATCATTTGATTTGACTCGACAAGAAACAATTTTGAAAATTTATTTAGTCATTAAATTCATCTTTAATATTGGTCGGTTACGATATTAATTGAGATTAAACATATATTAAAACCCACTTTAATGTCAAATAAATATTGAAGTGAAATCAATATTTGTCCAAATTTTGGTTACGTTAAAATACCACATTCTAACAAACTCATTTTTTAACGATTGAAAATAGATACACTATTTTTATTTATTGCAAAACCCAAAATTCCATCGGCCTCAAATCAAATGGAGTTTATGTTTACAAACTTTTCACTTTTTGATATCTTCATATTAGGACTTTTGTTCTTGAGAATTAATTTGTACATCTCATCTTGGATGCCTCATTGTCCAAGAAACCAATGCTCCTAACAATTAAAGCACCTCCCTCAATATGGAGTGCCAAGAGTATCCATCTTCAACGAACTTGCGTGTGGATACCAAACGTTTAAAAACAATATTCTTTAAATTATATCTCGTAGAAATCATGGTTCTACTTATCCAAATTTCGTCACTCTTTAGCGACGATCATCAACGAGTACCACATATTTCATTCCAAACCACTCACACAACATTGGGTTTCGGAAGCTAAGTATCATCCTCTTCACAAGGATATTCTTGTTTTACGACTTACATTTTTTTTTTCAAAAAAAAATATGCACACTTGTATTTCTACAAGTTTCTCACTCTTATAAACATCTTTAAAAATTTGAACATTTTTTAAGACAACAACCATCGTTGCAAGAGCCAAAAGCGTAGAAAAACCAACCATAACAAAAGCCCACTATTTGCTCGGTGAAACAAAGAAAGATGACTCGGTTTTAAGATTGTAGGAAAATTTGATTCACCAAAGCTAAGTTATAAAATAAATTAAAGAAATATGGAACAAACCGTAGTATTAAGTCGAGGCCCGTGTTGAACACGGTTTCCTTAAAACCGATTCGTCCCCAACCGGGACGTCGATTTCCCAGGATACAACAACTCTAAACAGAATCGAATTTTGCCAGACTTCACCTTCATGCCTGAACTTGAGAATCTATTTCATCGGTTTTTCAATTGTATACTCTTTTCCCTTTTAGTTCCTTGTCTCTAACATTTTTTTTCTTTCCAAACTCAAGGTTTTGTTCTTTATATATAGAACACGTTTGTAACCCACGGAAGGTTAAAGACCACCATAATGTAACATAATTCCATTGATTGTAACCGAAGCAAATGGTAGGTTAAAAAACCTTGTCCATAAGTTTTCATTTAATTCAAATTAATTGGTATATTAATTTTCCAACAAAAGTTTTACAATAAGTTTGTAAGACGTTTTTTTTGGTATTTTAAAAAGTTTTTAGAACAATTTTGAATGTAATAGACGTATTTATTTTTTGATAACATTATTTGAAAAAATATTTTATAAAACAATCGTCCTATAAAGATATTGTCTATAAGAGCTAATATAAAACTTTATGTCAAAATTGTCCTAAGATTTATATTGTTAATTTCTCACTCTATTTTATTATATACGCTTAGTGAAAAGAATGTTTTTTGATACACCTAGGACATGGATTTTATATGAACCAATGGATCGTGAAAAGTCGTTACTACTAGCAATGACTTCCTCTTTCATTACTTCATTCTTTCCATATCCCGCTCCTTTGTTCCCAGTTACTCATCAAATGGCACTCAATTCATATCTTTAATTTAAGTTCGATCATTGACAAGGCTCAAAGAAAGGGTGGGCTATTGATAAATAAATCGATTCCAAACCACAATGCTAGCAGATGGCGGGCCTCCGCTTTTATTTTTATTAATTTTTCCCACCAGTTATGAAAAAACGACTCCTGATGATCTTTGACCGACGCGAGGTAGGCAAAATTTGATCCAGTAGATCGACTAGCAGATAAACTCATTGCAATATACTAACACTTTTATGTAAAACACACATGTTTGCTCTAAAAAAAGCCGAGTTCTATATATCAAACTGTTGGGAACTGAAGATATGCTAAGTATGGTTAGTACTGCTAAGTCTACATTACTACTGCCAGTTCTTCGTTACTACTGCTGGGCAAGATTACTACTGCTAGAAGAGATTACTACTGCTAGAAGAGATTACTACTGCTAGAAGAGATTACTGCTGCTAGATGAAGTTAATGCTGCTAGATGAAGTTAATACTGCTAGACGAAGTTAGTGCTGCTAGACCAATTTACTACTGCTAGACATGGTTAGTACTGCTGAGTTACTACTGCTTGAAGACTGTGAAGGTTGTTAATGCTGCTGAGCCAAATCATCATTAATACTGCTGAGTTGATAAGTTTGGTATGCGATACTTTTGGAGACAAAGAAGGAATTGATCAAGATATGTTTAACGAAGATTCAGAAGATCAATTTACTTTTGATAGTTATCTTGTAATTACTTTTGTATAAATAGTATTGATAGATAGCTATTAAAAAAAATATAAAAAAACAGAAGATAGATAGTATACAGAATTCGATATTCAAGAGTGAATTAACCTCAAGATCATAGATCCTATTTCTAGAGAAGTAGAAATCGTCTTGTTGAGCCTGTTCAACAAGATTGAGGTTTGGTGTAAAACTTGTGAGTTATAACTGTTTGATATATATACAGTTTATTGAATTTCTATTGATTGTTCTTTAATTGATTTAGAGTTCTATTCCGCAAGATTCTCTAAATTCTGTTTCTAAGAAGTTTAATTCTTGTTAAGAATCGATCCTGACAAGTGGTATCAGAGCCTTGGTATCTTAGAAACTATGGACAATTCAATGGATTCTCACAGTACTCTTGTTTCAAAGGTTCCCATGCTCAAACCCAATGAATTTGACATGTGGAAACTAAGAATCAAGCAGTACATTCTTCTTACTGATTATGCAATATGGGACATTATAGAAAATGGCCCATGTAATGAAGGAAAGATTGGAGCAGATGGAAAGAGACCTCCTCCCAAGACAGATGCTGAAAAGAAAGTAAGACAAACAGAGATGGAGGCCTTAAGCACTCTGCTTTTGGCTATTCCTAATGAGTACCAACATCAATTCCAACACTGCACAGATGCACAGATGTTGTGGAATGCTCTGGAGAAAAGATTTACTGGCACAAAGAGCACAAAGAGAAATCAAAAGGCTATTCTCAGGCAACAATATGAAAACTTTATGTCTGCAAAGAATGAGTCTATGACTCAAACTTTTGACAGATTTAACAAGTTAATTGGAGAATTAGCAACTGTGGGTGTACACATGGATGCTGATGATGTCAATAGAAAGTTCCTTAGATCATTGGGAGAAGAATGGACCATGTACACTGTCTCATTCAGACAGAATGACCAATTGGAGGACAAAGAGCTAGATGACCTCTACAATGATCTGAGAGTATTTGAGGCTGAAGTTGAAGCCAAGAAAAGGCCATCAGGATTTGTTTATAATGCTGCTTTATTATCTTCATCCTCTGATACTGCTGCTAATCCTGATTCTGTTAATACTGCAGGTTCTGTTAATTCTGCTAGTGGAACCAATCAAGAGAAGACTACAGATTCTGTACTAGAAGCATTCTTTTCTAGTCATGTCCACTCTTCTCTAATCAATGATGATTTAGAGCAGATCAATGCTGATGATCTGGAAGAGATGGACATCAAGTGGCAGATGGCTATGCTATCAATGAGGGTGAAGAAATTCATCAAAAGGACTGGGAGAAACAACTTTTCCCAAAGAAGAGAAGATGGTGCAGGCTTTGACAAGTCCAAGGTTGAATGTTATAAGTGTCACAAGATGGGACACTTTGCCAGAGAATGCAGAAGTGGAGGATCACAGACTCCAAATGGAAACCAAAACAGGAGCTCCTCTCAAGCCCTTGTTTCTCAACAAGGAATGGGATTTGATTGGAGTGATCAAGCTGAAGAAGCCTGTCAGAATCAAGCTCTTATGGCAGAAGTATCTGATATCCCACTGAGGTACAATCTAAACTCTGCTCTCAAGCTTGCATTGATGCTGTTAAAAGATATAGGGATCACAATCAGAGTATGTGTGATGACCTTAAAAGGCTAGAGAAAGATGTGAAAGATTATGTTAGGATTGTAGAAAGGTTTGAGGAACAGATTAGAGCTTTTCAAGCTAATGAACTTCAACACCACTATGATACTAACTATTGGAAGTGGGAAAAGAATGAGTATGAGATTAAGCTGAAAGTGTCTGGGGAGGAGAATGAGAAGTTAAAAGAAGAGCTTAAAAAGGTTAAACTTGATGTTGAAAAGTTTACCTGTGCTTCTAAAACCATGGACACCATCATTAAAGCACAAATCCATGACAAGATGAAAGTAGGGATAGGGTACAATACCACACCTCCACCCTACAATAACAACTACATACCTCCTAAGTCTGATTTGTTAGAGACCAAGGATAGAAAGGAACCTGAATTAAAGATTAATATAGATCCTTGTGAAAAAGAAATAGTTGTTGAAGATGAGACTGACAAAGTAGACTCTGATGAGGAATGTGAGAGTCCATGTGTCAAGAACACAGAGATCAAAAGGACTGAAGAGAAAAAGGAAGTTCATTACACACAGCCCAAAGTTGTGAACTCTAATACTTGTAAACAGTGTTCCTGCAGGAAATTCAAAGAGAACAAGCCCCAAAAACATGATAATCAGAGGGGAAATCAAAGGAACTGGAATAACCAGTGGGCTATGAGACAAGGAGTTGACCTGAAAAGAATCAACAGGCCAAAACCTTGTTTCATCTGTGGTAAGCTAAATCACTTAGCCAAACACTGTTATTTCAATCCTGTTAACCAAAGGTTTAATGCTCAAAGATCTTTTCAAAAACCTGGTAGTTACAGAAAGAATGGTGGATATAAAAAGTCTGCAAAGAAAAATGTGGCAAAGAAACAAGATAAACCCAAAAGCCACATAAAGAAAATGACTGAAAAGGAATGTGATACTATGTGGGTTCCAAAAAGCACTAAAAACAATACTGCTGCTAGCAGTGTTAGTACTGCTAACACTGCTAGTACTGCTTCAAAAGTTAGTGCTGCTAGCAGTATTAATACTGCTAGTAATCATTCCAAAGTTAGTACTGCTAGCAGTATTAATACTGCTAGTAATCATTCCAAAGTTAGTGCTGCTAGCAGTGTTAATACTGCTAGTATTCAGTCCAATGTTAGTGCTGCTAATACTTTTAGTGCTTCTTCTTCAGATAGTACTGCTGCTAGCAGTATTAACTCTGTTAATACTGCTTCTAGCAGTGTTAACTCTGTTAATACTGCTACCTCTGTTAGTACTTCTGAGGTTAATACTGCTAGCACTGTTAGTACTGCTAGCACTGTTAGTACTGCTGCAAGTGCTGCTACACCAATAATTTTGACAAAGTATTCCAGCACAGCAGTACCAAAAGTTAAAAATCTCATCAAAACCAAGTGTAAGTACTTTGATGAGCAAGGGAGACCCAAGACCACTTCGGCTTGGGTTCCAAATAAAACTAACTGATTTATCTTGATGTGCAGGGCAACCAACAGCTCAAGGGGAAGAGCATTTGGCATGTTGATAGTGGTTGCTCCAGGCACATGACAGGTAACATGTCCTGCCTCAAAAATTTCAAAAAGGTTGATGGAGGACATGTTGCATTTGGGGATAATCCTGCTGGTGGAAAGATAAGTGGTAAGGGTGATGTTTCAAAGGGTAAGATGACCTTTGAAGATGTATACTATGTTGAACAATTGAGATACAACCTGTTAAGTGTATCACAGGTTTGTGACAAGAAGCATAGTATATTGTTTACAGATTCTGAATGTATTATCCTTGCTCCTGGATACAAAGTGGTTGATGAAAACATGATACTTCTGAGAACTCCTAGGAAGGATAATGTTTATTGTTTAGATTTGGAAAGTGTTTCATCTGATTCATCTCTAAATTGTTTAGTTTCAAAAGCTTCTTTAGATGAATCATCACTTTGGCACAGAAGGATGTGTCACATGAACTTTAAAACAATAAATAAACTTGTTAAGAATAACCTTGTAAGGGGTTTGCCATCCAAAGTATATTCATGTGATGATCATTGTGTTGCTTGTCTCAAAGGCAAACAACACAAAACTTCTCATAAGTCCAAAGAGATAAACACTATATCAAATCCTCTTCAACTGTTACATATGGATCTGTTTGGTCCTACCAATGTGATGAGTATTGGCAAGAAATCATACTGCTTAGTTATTGTTGATGATTATTCTAGATTTACTTGGGTATATTTTCTGAGAACTAAAGATGAGACAAGTGGACTGATCAAATCTTTCATTCTCAAAATTGAAAACCAATCAAATCAAAGAGTGAAAGTCATTAGATCAGATAATGGAACTGAGTTTAAAAATTCTGATCTAAACACCTTTTGTGAAGAAAAAGGAATTGAGAGACAATACAGTGCTCCTAGGACTCCACAACAAAATGGTGTTGCTGAGAGAAGGAATAGGACACTGATTGAGGCTGCTAGATCTCTGTTAGCTGACTCAAAGTTACCAATTACTTTTTGGGCAGAAGCAGTTAATACTGCCTGCTATGTTCAAAACAGAGTTTTAGTTGTAAAGCCTAAAAACAAGACACCTTATGAGCTTTTCCATAAAAGGAAACCATATATTGGATTTTTCAAGCCATTTGGATGTCCTTGTACTATTCTCAATACCAAATCTCACTTAGGCAAGTTTGATAGCAAAGCAGATGATGGTTTTCTTGTTGGGTATTCATCTCAAAGTAAGGCCTACAGAGTTTTTAATACCTCTTCTAGAATAATTGAAGAAAGTGACAATGTCAAATGCAATGAGAACACACCAAATCCTATTGGTTCAGGTCCTAATTGGCTATTTGACATTGATTCACTCACTAATTCTTTGGGTTTCAGTGGTGTTGTATATGCAGGACAAAGGGATACACCAACATCAGAACACAGGATTCAATCTGTGATATTTCCAATCCCTTCCATTGATCCTGTTGAATTCTGTGAACACCAAGAGGAGACTGAACCAATTCAGAATGAAGAAGAGAGGAGAGCAGAGGAAAATCAGTCTTCAGGTTCAAATTCCAGAGAATCTGAGGTGACTGAAGAAGCAGAAACAAATCCAGAATTAAATGAGTCTAATCTGGATGAGGACTTACAAGAGGAAGCTGGTCATCAAACAAGAACTCAGAAAAATCATCCTCCTGAGTTGGTAATTGGAGATATTGCATCTCCCATGATGACTAGAAAGCAAAGCAGACTCCAAGAGTTGCAAGAGCAGCAAAATACAGTTAACACTGTTCTTACTTGCTTTCTGTCCCAGATTGAGCCCAAAAAGGCTTATGATGCCATGAAAGACCCAAGCTGGATAGAGGCAATGCAAGAGGAGCTGCTACAGTTCAAATTACAGGATGTTTGGGACTTGGTAGACCTTCCAAAAGGTCATAGAGCAATTGGCACCAAGTGGATTTTCAGGAACAAGAAGGATGACAGAGGGATTGTAATCAGAAACAAAGCTAGACTGGTTGCACAAGGGTACACTCAGGAAGAAGGAATAGATTATGAGGAAGTCTTTGCTCCTGTGGCAAGGATTGAAGCAATCAGGTTATTTCTAGCCTATGCCTCATACATGAAGTTCAAAGTGTACCAAATGGATGTCAAAAGTGCATTTCTGTATGGAAGCATTGAGGAAGAAGTATATGTCTGTCAACCCCCTGGATTTGAGAATCCATTGCACCCTGACAGAGTATACAAGCTGAAGAAGGCTCTCTATGGTTTGCATCAGGCCCCAAGAGCATGGTATGACACTTTGTCTACCTATCTCTTGAAAAATGACTTTGAAAGAGGAGTAATTGACAAGACCCTGTTTATCAAGAGGAGAAAGAGAGGTACTTTACTTGTTCAGATCTATGTGGATGATATCATCTTTGGATCCACCAATGATCAAATGTGTAAAGAGTTTGAAGAATTGATGCACAAAAGCTTCAAGATGAGCTCCATGGGAGAACTTACATTCTTTCTTGGGCTTCAGGTAAAACAGAGGAAAGATGGAATTTTTATTAGCCAATCCAAGTATGTGAAAGACATCCTGGACAAGTTTGGTTTATCAGACTCAAAGTCAGCAAGCACTCCAATGGAAACACATAAACAGATCACTGCAGATCTTGAGGGGGAGGATGTGGATGTCCATCATTACAGATCAATGATTGGATCTCTCATGTATCTCACAGCCTCTAGACCTGACATTATGTTTTCAGTCTGTGTTTGTGCCAGATTTCAGGTTTCTCCTAAGCAATCACACCTTCATGCTGTCAAGAGAATATTCAGATACTTAAAAGGGCAACCTAGATTAGGTCTCTGGTATCCTCATGAATCCTCTTTTGACTTGCTTGCATATTCAGATAGTGATTTGGGAGGAGCCAACATGGATAGGAAGTCTACTTCAGGTGGATGTCAGTTTTTGGGTACAAGACTAGTATCTTGGCAGTGTAAGAAACAAACCACAGTGTCCTTATCTACCACAGAAGCTGAGTACATAGCTGCTGCAAGCTGCTGCTCTCAGGTTCTATGGATTCAGAATCAGATGTTGGACTATGGGGTAACTTTTCTTCACACACCAATCTTCATTGATAACAACAGTGCTATTAGCATTGTTAATAATCCAGTCAAACACTCAAAAACAAAGCATATAGAGATAAGGTATCACTTTATAAGAGATTGCAATGAAAAGAAATTAATTCAGGTTGCTAAAGTTCATACAAATGACCAGTTTGCTGATCTATTCACAAAAGCTTTTGATGTGGGTAGATTCACCTTTTTGGTAACAAGTGTGGGCATGATCAACCTAGAGTAAATTTATGACTTTCTGTTTTTATACCTGTATTTCTTCATATATTTGGTGCTACTAACTTTCTTTCTCAGGATCCTCTGTTTTTCTCAGATTACCAAGTGAAGAAAAGTGTAAGTGTGGTTACTACTGCCAGTACAGAAGTTACTACTGTCTGTGTTCTAGTAGTTACTACTGCTTGTGCAGTTACTACTGCTCAGTAGTTAATACTGCTCAGCAGTTAATACTGCTAATGCAGTTAATACTGCTAGTGCAGTTAATACTGCTAGTGTAGTTAATACTGCTTGGTCGTTAATACTGCTCAGCAGTTAATACTGCTCGGTAGTTAATACTGCTTGGTAGTTAATACTGCTAGGTAGTTAATACTGCTTGGCAGTTAATACTGCTCGGTAGTTAATACTGCTTGGTAGTTAATACTGCTAGGTAGTTAATACTGCTTGGCAGTTAATACTGCGAGGTAGTTAATACTGCTTTTGATAATCTAGGGCATATAAATACCCCTGTTTGCCCGCCCATGTTCATAACGACTCTTCGCATTTACTTCTTCTCTCTCGTTCTAACCTAGCCTCCCCAGAATCTCTGTGCTTTTCTTTCAAGAATCCTTAGGCATCATGGAGTTTGTGGATGAGCACAATGAAATAGCCATGCTTCAGAAGCCGAAACAAGCTGCGGGATTCCACGATATAGTCGATTTTCTAAAATCCTCGCACATCTCCTATGCACTCACGGTGAGCCCAACGATCTATATCGAACATCAGAAACAATTTTGGGAGAATGCCACTGTTAGTGTCGAAGAAGGGCAGAAAACCATTCGAACAAGGGTCTGTGATAAACCCTTGAAAGTCACTGAAGAGGTTATTCGCATCTCTCTTCAGTTGAATGATGCTTCAGGTATATCTTCTATTCCTAATGAAGAACTCTTTTCTACTTTACAAAGAATGGGGTATGAAGGTCCCATTGGTGTTTTTAAATTCTACAAGTCAAAATTTTTCAACCAATGGAGATTTCTTGTTCATACCCTGATGCACTGTATTTCCAAGAAAACTACTGGATGGAGTGAGTTCAGCAGTCCCATTGCATATGCCTTGGTCTGCTTATCAACTGCCAGAAAGTACAATTTCTCAGCAATGATCTTTAATGATCTTGTATCAAACTTGGAATCCAAAAAGACCTTTTTCATGTATCCAAGGTTTGTGCAAGAAGTTCTTAACAAGGAGTTGATGGACTTACCTCAGTTCACTGAGGTATATGTACCCAAATCCCCTAAAGGGAAGGTTTTTTCAAATATGAAAAGACTTCCTAGGGACTCGGAAGGAGTTGACACACCATTGTTCTCTACAATGATGGTTGTGTCCCACCCCTCTGAAGGTATGGCATCAGGATCAAGGCCCTCATTAGATCAACCCACTGATGATCAATCCCAACCTTCCATCTCAAAAGACATCCCTCAGTCCATTCTTGAACAGCCCACTCCCACAATCACCAAAAGGTTTCAAAGAAGAAAGGTGCACAAGGCTCCTTCCCTTGATGTACCTACTCAAAGCCCTAAGCCTTTAAGCCCTCAATTGGAGCATTCTCCAATTGAGAATATCAACAGGGAAACCACAGGGGTGTCTCCCAACCCCAAGAAGGTGGTCTCTAAGGAGAAGGATGACCATATGGGTGCTAAGGCTGCCACTACTTCTGCTAGCACAGAGAAGGACAGTGGTAACATAAATAAGACCTTCCCCATGGCAACTCTAAATGAGAAATCATTAGGAGGACCCAGGTGCCAAGAAACCAAGGGGGCAGGTAGTGCTTCTGCTAGGCAGAAGGCTTCTGCTGAAACTTCCAAGGATCCTTTAAAGAAGGTAAACACTTCTAAACAAGGTGAGGATAGATATAACTATGAGGAATTGATGGAAACCATAGGGAATATCAACTTGGATGTAATGGCACAAAAGACAGAGATAGAGCAACTTAAGACTGTGGTCACCTACCAACAGTCTCAAATTGAGAAGCTCAAAAAGATGGTCACTAAGTTGCTGAACAAAAAGAAAAAGGCAAGATTTGTGCTAAGAAGGAGAACCTCAACTGATGATGCTCCCAAAAAGGGGGAGTCAGAGTCAGAAGCAGAACTGAAACTGAAGGGTCCACAAATTGAGGGGGAGACTGTTCACATAGAGACTGAGATGGAAATGGACTATGCACAGTTTAAGGGGGAGTCCAGTGAGACAGAAAAGGGGGAAGAGTGTGTTAAAGCAGCAGAAACCACAGCAGCAGAAACCACAGCAGCAGAAACTGTTAATGCTGCTGAGTTTGAACAAGCAGCAGAAACAGTTAATGCTGCTGAAGGCCAAACAGTCAAAGCAGCAGAAACTGAGCAGGAAGCAGTAACTACAACTCAAGCTGAAATAGATGAAGAAATTTACTGGATTGTAAAGAACAGTATTGAAGCAGCATCACTACATGTACTAAGAGAAGCAGTAACAGCCATAGCAGCAGAAATGGTTATTGCTGCTGAAAAACTTAAAGCAGCTGAACCAACTCCTGAGGCTGTCAAAACTCTTAAAAGAACCAAGATGATGTCAAAGAAAAGACCAAAAACCCAGCCCATAACTTCAAAGAAGAAAAATGAAAAGAAGCCAAGGGTGGAGTCATCTGCAGAAGAGGCCCAGGAGGAAACAGTGAAATCTGATGGAAAAGTTGCTGAAGAAGAAGTGGCAACTCCATCAGGGCAATCAGGCAATGTGCAATCACAAACGGATGCCCAATGTGATTTGTACATTACTAGTGTTGACTCTAACCCAATTCCACTTCAGGCTGAACCAATATCATCTAAGGCTCCTGAAATCATCTTTTGGGACACTTTGAAAGATGGTAGAAAGGAGTTCATTAGGATAAAAAGAGCTGATGGAAAATTTGAAGTATTTTCTACTTGGGGAAAAATTGTCAGAACTTGCTCAAGATCAGACTTAGAAGAGATGTTCAAAGTTGGGATGAAGATATATGGAAGCATGCTGACTGAGCCAGGGATGTCAATTTCTAAAATGGTACTTGAATTCTTGTGCCAAATGTTCAAACCTGAAGCAGTTCAGCATAGGTTAAACACACAGTTTCAAGCCATTACCAACTGGATGCTCTATGAAAACTGTGGAGTATATGTCATCTCCCTTGACTCTGCAACTCAAGAATACTATCTGGTAGATGAAATATACAATCACAGCATGAAGAGGCTGCAAGGAATGTTACACACTAAGCTGACCTGCAACAAGGATTCAGCAATGGGTAGATTCTTGGTAAAGAGGATTCTAAATCAAAGTCTAGGTCTAAGTCCTAATCTGTGTGTACATGATGACTAAGTTTTGGAAGCATCATCTGAAGAACTTGACTTCTTTTCCTAAAAGTCAAGTTAGGGGGAGATTGTTGGGAACTGAAGATATGCTAAGTATGGTTAGTACTGCTAAGTCTACATTACTACTGCCAGTTCTTCGTTACTACTGCTGGGCAAGATTACTACTGCTAGAAGAGATTACTACTGCTAGAAGAGATTACTACTGCTAGAAGAGATTACTGCTGCTAGATGAAGTTAATGCTGCTAGATGAAGTTAATACTGCTAGACGAAGTTAGTGCTGCTAGACCAATTTACTACTGCTAGACATGGTTAGTACTGCTGAGTTACTACTGCTTGAAGACTGTGAAGGTTGTTAATGCTGCTGAGCCAAATCATCATTAATACTGCTGAGTTGATAAGTTTGGTATGCGATACTTTTGGAGACAAAGAAGGAATTGATCAAGATATGTTTAACGAAGATTCAGAAGATCAATTTACTTTTGATAGTTATCTTGTAATTACTTTTGTATAAATAGTATTGATAGATAGCTATTAAAAAAAAATATAAAAAAACAGAAGATAGATAGTATACAGAATTCGATATTCAAGAGTGAATTAACCTCAAGATCATAGATCCTATTTCTAGAGAAGTAGAAATCGTCTTGTTGAGCCTGTTCAACAAGATTGAGGTTTGGTGTAAAACTTGTGAGTTATAACTGTTTGATATATATACAGTTTATTGAATTTCTATTGATTGTTCTTTAATTGATTTAGAGTTCTATTCCGCAAGATTCTCTAAATTCTGTTTCTAAGAAGTTTAATTCTTGTTAAGAATCGATCCTGACACAAACAATCAATTAAGACACTTACAATTTTTTGATGTCTTATAAACTAGAAATGATATATAATAGTGATATTATATATAAAAATGAACGAGGAGAGGGATTTAGAGATGAAAAATCCTTCTCTAGGATTGTAAAATCGTTTCCTAAATTGATCTCATGGAAAGGAACGAGAGAAAACGGATTAGATGAGTTTTTATACCCCCAATGTACGTCGACGACTATGCCCGACGATTATGCCCTAGGCATTCTCCCAGGGCAATGTATCAGCACTCCCCCCTTTTCGCGACTATAACAGGCGACAATGCCTATGGTAGTTTCACATGTATTTGTTTTACCCCATAAATATTTTTTACGTGTATTTTTCATTTCACTAGGTGAACCAAAAACAATCACGAGTAATCTTTTCACAAGATGAACAAAAACATATGTGAAACAATCTTGGTTCTCACGGGTTTGTAAGATATTTGTCGTTCTCATTTGATTATCGTGCTATATACATACACGAGTTATTCAGGTCATTTTTGAGTTGAATTTTTTACCCTGGCCCTACCCGTTTAATTTTTGTGTCGTGTCGTGTCAACCCATTTGCTTAAACGGGTTGAAATGTATTAGCCAAACCCATTTATTTCGTGTCAACATTGTTTCGGGTTAGCGTGTCGTGTTAGTTTTTTATAGGTCTAACCATCGCCTCTTGCCTCACCCATCGCCTTCTGTCGTCGGGAGACAACTCCTTTTTCTCGACATCGGCTCCTCCTCTTCCAATCCTCTACTCAACAATAAACCATAGGAACACTACTAAAAAAATCACCTAGACAACAAACAAAAAATGTTGCCTAAGAAGGGTTTATGTGTTGCGTAAGGCTTAGGCAACAAGCCTATGTTGCCTAAGCGATGTTGCATAAGAACTTAGGCAACATAGGCAAACATCATATGTTGCCTAAGCCGACTCCTTAGGCAACATAGGCAAACATCATATCGACATTGTGCTCGAGAAGAATAAAGAAGACGACGTAGAATATGAAGAAGATAAAGTCCAGGACGACGAAAATGGCGATGAAATTAGGGTTTTCGAAGAAAACAAAAAGTACGAAAATTGGATGATTTAGAGAATGACATTTTGGAGATGGAGGCCAATATTGATGAAACTGTAAACAACTTGAAGTCTATGTAGGATCACATAGATTTGGATTCACAGTCGAAAAAGCCCTCGTTGTCAAATTTTTGGTCGACGACGTTATTATCAAATGACCGATTAGGTTTTATGTTTCTGATTCTTCTATACCCATTTCTATTAAATCAAATGTTAGTGCTATATTTGTTGTACCAAGTAGAGGGACCAAATGTGTCAAGTGTTCCATACTTATCTTAGTATATACAGTTTGCTTATTTCCTTGTTAGGGTTAAGCATCTTTAAACACACATAGTAGCCACACACACACACACACACACACACACACACAAGTATTTGCTTTGCATTTCATCATATTGTGGTTTACTTGGATCATATTGAATATAGAGATGGCTCCCTTTGTTGTTAATATTGTTTGATTACTTGTTCTGGGATCACAATTGGTATCAGAGCATGTATATCACATTGTTCAGATTAGGATTATTGTGTTTTTGTGCAAAGTTGAGTGTTCTTCAAGTTTTTCATCTTTTGGTTGATTTTAGCCATTAGAGTTCTTCTACTGGATTAGAATCGATCAAGGGGTGTTAGTAGATAATACCTGAGTGTTTTATTCCGCAAAATCACTAGGTTTGTAGCTCAGTTTGTGCATTTACTCATTTTTTCGGAGTTTTACACTTTTGTTTTGCTGCACTCTATTTTGCTTCGAAAAACCACTTTCTGTTGGTATTTGGACAAAACACCAAGCATTAAAGTTGCCCAGAATAGTGTAACGAACCTGCGTACCAAATTTCAGCCAAAACCGATTAGCTTTGAAGATTCGCCTCAAGAACATCTTGAATCTCATAACTATCGCAACCCTCAAAGTTTCATAAGTATCACAACAGTCACTTGCGACAAGGATTTCCATCGCAACTGTCACTTGCGACAAGGGTGTTTATCGCAATTGTCACTTGCGACAAGGGCTTCTATCGCAACAGTCACTTGCGACAAGGTTTTTGTATCGCAAGCTTCTCAGTTTGAACAGTAACTATCGCAACCTCCTGTTGCGATAAGGCTAAATTTTACTTTTGCGACAAGACTTTTGGTTGCGACAACTGTGTGTTGCGACATCTGTTGGTTGCGACAAGAGTGGGCTGAGACAAGAAGAGTGTTTGAACAAAAGTTTGTGTATTCATAATTACCTAATCAGATCAGTAAGATATTAAAAGATCAACGACAAGTAATCTAATCATGACTGCCAGAGATATTTTGACAATCGGTTCAAAAGATAAACCTCCAGTTCTTTTCCCAAAAGACTTTAAAATTTGGAAAGATAGATTTCTTGACTATGTAGAACGTCAAGAAAATTGTGCCTTCATTCATGATTCCTTAATGAACGGGGTTCAAGGTATTGTTCAGCGAACAGAGCCAGATAATACAGTTATAACGCTTGATCCCAAAGATTACACTGGTAATGAACTGTTAAGATACAAAGCAGATAAAACTGCTAGGTCATTGGTTATGCAAGCCTTAACCAATAACATCTATCAGAAAGTTGACAGTTTAAGTGACACTGGGAAAGGGATGTTCGATGAGCTAATCAAGTTATACCAAGGCTCAGAAGTAGAAACTCAAATGAGAGTTTCTAACGTCATCAACAAATATGAAAACTTCAGGCAGAAAGATGGGGAAAGTCTAGACGATGCATATGATCGTTTCACAACCATCTTAAACGAACTCAGCAGGTACAAGATCAAGAAAAACATCATCGAAACCAATGTGAAATTCTTGAGCGTACTTCAACCCGAATGGAAGAAGTATGCTCACAGAATGAAACAGAACTCGAAACTGGTTTCTCTTCCGCTCCAGCAGATGTTTGAAACTTTAAAGCAAGATGAGGATGATGCTGATCAAAAGAAGAAGAAGTTGATGAAGAAGGAGAAGAAGGGTATGAAGGAAAAGAATACCATGCCGAGAGAAGAGGAGGATGAATTTGAGAGCGAACCTATAGCATTGATGACAAGAAAGTTTGCTGACAAAGGAAAGAGTATTCAACAAGAAGATTATGGGATAGACCAGGATGACCTGGATGAGGCGGAAAGTGTGAAGCAGGCAATGATGCTTCTATCAAGGGCCTTCCAGAGATAATTTTGTAAAAACTCCTGGATCAAATAATCAACGTTACACATCCGGTTCTAACAACTTTGAACACAAGAATCGGTATGAGTCAAAGAAACCTTTTGATGACCAAAAGGAAGAAGGTAAAAGGCCAGAGGTGAAGAAGTTTGGAGAGAGAAAAGATGAAGAGCAGAAATGCTATAACTGTGGTAGGTCCGGCCATTTCTCCAAAGAGTGCTGGAAACCGAAAGTAAGGAACTCCGACTATTACAAGAAGAAGGCGCTGTTGGCAGAGCAGTTGGAGTCGGGAATAGCACTACTGGTAGAAGAAGAGTACTGGTTGGATCAAACAGATGATGAAAGAGAGGAGGAGACGGCTGCTCTAGCAAAGATGTGCTTGATGAGCAAAGACGGTGAGGATTCAGATGCTGATGCGGCGCCCGAGACAAATGAGGTAGATTCCTGCACCGTTAATCAATTTGCTAATCAGTTTAAAGTCATCACATTAAAACAAGATGAATTAACAGAGAAACTCAATAATGCGCATAAGATAATAGAATCTCAAAGGAAGGTAATTATTGCTCATAATAAGTTAAATGATGAGTTGAAGACGGAACGAGTTGAGATTGAAAAATCTCAAACTTATTTCCGGAAAAGAATGGATGATATGGAAGAAAAGGTAAGAATTTCTGAAAATAGGAAAGTTGAGCTTGAAAAATTGTTGCAATCTTATAAAGATATAAACAACGAATTGACCGAAAAAGCAAGTGATCTTGAAGCAAAGCTATACAAACTTGGTCAGACTGAACAAACCATTTTTCTAAACACGCCAAAGAATTTCAGATATTACAATTCTAAATGGGGGTTGGGATACGACAATCCTCATTACTTGCAAAATGCTTTGAAAATGAACAAGGCACCATGTCTGTACAAGTTTGAATGGCTTGACCTTCCATCCTTGAAACCTGAGAAATACATAATCAACTGGCTTAATGAGGAAGAACAAGGGGTCGAGGAAGTGGTTAAAAGAAAAACGACAGTGAAAATGCAACTTCCCTTTGTTTACGAAAATGAAAATAGGAAGGCACTGAAATGGGATTGGAAACAAACCTTGTCTAATGACTATTTTCAAAGCTACGTTGAGAAACCAAAGGATACTGTAACGAAACCCGTTTTTGAAGGAAAAACATATTATCCTCCTTTGGTACTCGAACATAAGCTTTTCGATCTTGAAATGAACATTAAAAACAAAATTGAGGAAATCAGAAATGATGATCAACTTGCTTTTGATATTCAAAAGGAAGTTATGTTAACTGTTTTGATAAATAGCAAGAGTGATAAGTCTGAAAAGGTTGTTTCTGTTTCGTTTTCAAAAAGCTTAGAAGAAAAGAAATCTCTTGAACTTAGATGCTTGAATCTCTCAAAACAAGTCTCTGATCTTCAGAAAATGTTATTTCTTGAAAAAGAAAATATTGAGAAAGAAAGAGAGAGGTTTAAGTTCGAAAGAAAATCTTTTGAATCTGAAAATGTTATATTTTCAAAGAAAATATCTGATTTAGAAAACATTTTGATCAAAGAGAGAAACGATCTTGAGACTAACAAAGAATACTTTCAAAATGAAATCTCAAGACTTATGAAAAAATTGTCAACTTTATCCACTGAAGCTATGACAGAGTTTGCGAGTAAATCTTCCTCTGACTCAGATGCTTCCTCATGCAAAGCCTTCATGGGCGATAATCCTTACAGTAGCATGACTATGGATGACTTTGATGATTTTGGTCCCATTGAGATAGAGGAACAACCTGTTAATGAAAATTCTTGTGATATCTTCCACAATTCTTCTTCCGATGACATTAAGGTTGATTGTGGTATTGACATTCCTCGTGATGGGAAGGGTAAAAATGTAAAAGATAATGTTGTTCAAATCAACTTTAATGCTACACTTCCGGATCACTCTGCATTTTTGATCAAGGAAGAGGAACCCGAGAAGAATTTCTTCGAAGGGGAATCTTCTAAAAACGTTGAGAAAAAGAAAAAGAAAAAGAAAAAGAAAAAGAAAAAGAAAAAGAAAAATAAGCGCAACTCCAAATCTTACCAAGCTCAAAATTCCTACGCGTACGATTCTTATTTTGATGCCATTTCAGATCGTCATATAAGTAACAACTCGCACTTAGAGTGGAGAATAAAGGCGTCCACACATGATGTGGCCCAGAGAAAATCATCTAATGTCGCTTTTCATTCCAAGAAAAACACTTTTGTTTCTACTGTTAGTAATCGTGTTGCTTCAAACAAACAAAAACTTGTTGTTCCTTATTACAAGATTTCTTCAATGCAACAACTGATTAATTTAGCACATGATCAAATTTGTTGTTCTTCATGTGGTGTAGATGATTTTATCTGCATGTCTGATTATTCTTCTTGGTTTGGTTATAATTTCTATGGTTCCAATTGTTTTTACACAAATAGATATTATAACCACAATACTTCAAAGAATCATGCCAACCAAAGAATGACGTGTGTCTGATGACTAAGGCAACAATGGAAAAGAGTTGGTTATGGCATAGACGACTATCTCATCTCAATTTTCGTTACATTCAAAAGCTAACGTTGGGTGATTTAGTTATAGGTCTACCAGTTCTGCAGTTTGAGAAAGACAACTTCTGTACTGCTGGTGAGAAGGGGAAGATGAAGCGAGCTCCTCACCCGCCAAAACCTGAGCCTAGCACAAAGAAAGCATTAGAAATCCTTCATATGGATCTCTGTGGTCCGATGAAGACTCAGAGCATCAGTGCCAAACGATACGTGTTAGTTGTTGTCGATGATTATTCGCGATATACTTGGGTCAAGTTTCTACGCTCAAAAGATGAAACCCCTGACCTGATCATCTCGTTAATCAAACAGCTTCAAGTGAATCGTCAACAAACAGTTCAGACTGTCAGATCAGATAATGAGACAGAGTTCAAAAACAAGACTCTTGATGATTTCTTTACGTCATTAGGAATATCTCATCAATATTCTGCGGCTAGAACACCTCAGCAGAACGGAGTCGTTGAAAGACGAAACCGCACACTTGTTGAATCCTCCAAAACGATGATGTCTTATGCTGATCTACCTCTGTTCCTGTGGGCTGAAGCTGTATCGACGGCATGCTATACACAAAACCGTTCAATCATCCATCGATGGTTTGGCAAAACCCCATATGAACTGATTAACAATAGAAAACCTGTAATACACTACTTCCGTGTTTTTGGATGCAGGTGTGTTATGCTGAACGATAAGGACAACTTGAACAAATTCAGTCCTAAGGGAATCGAGGGTGTTTTTATCGGATACTCGCTCACGTCCAAAGCATACAGAGTCTATATCAAGTCTTCCAGAACTGTGAAGGAAAGCATAAACGTCAGATTCGACGAAACTGAAGACATGGCTTCTGTGCAAAACAACACAGAACCCGCAATATCTGGAATCCTAGCATCTGGACAAATCCGTCTAATGGTGACTAGGACGTCAAACAAGAATCAAGCTTCCACTTCTAACTCTAATTCTAATGATCTTGATTTATTGTTTGAATATTTTTATGATGATTATTTTGGTAATGATAAACCTTATTCATCTATAAATAACAGGAGTCAGGTTGCAAAACCACCAGCTCAAGCTACAATGTCAGGTCCTTCACCGGTGATGACTACTCCCACAACTGGTGCAACAACTCCCGCATCATCTTCAAGTAACTCGCATATAGTATCTCCAAAAGCAATACAACATGAATCTACGAATGATGCTTCTTCGTCAGGTACAACTTCTAACGTCAATGTTGATGAGTCTGCTAACATGCCAGAGTCATCTTCTGAAGCAGAACCGAAGGCAGTTCCTGTTGACTCTTCTGTCAATGAACCAGCCAAACGACCGGAACCTATCTTGACAATAGAGTTGAATTTTGATAAAGATCCCACCTTAGTGGATCCCAATGAAGATGCTGTATCTCTCCTCCCACACTCCACAAAGTGGACTCAAAGTCACCCCATTGAACAAGTCATTGGTGACGTCTCCGAACCTGTAAAGACAAGATCTGCAACGGCTAACGAAGTCCTTTACGCGCTCTTTCTAAGTCAAGTTGAGCCTACAACAGTTCGACAAGCCTTAGAAGTTCCGGATTGGATCATTGCCATGCAAGATGAGCTGAACTCCTTTGAAGCGTTGAACGTATGGAGACTAGTTCCAAGACCCAAGGGTAAAACGATAATTGGTACTAAGTGGGTCCTGAAGAATAAGAAAGATAAAGATGGGATTGTTGTGAGAAACAAAGCACGCCTTGTAGCAAAAGGGTACATGCAATAAGAGGGAATCAACTACGAGGAGACGTATGCACCGGTAGCTCGCTTAGTGATAGGCGGGTTAACACCCCCCTAAATCTAACCGCAAGTGTACGGGTCGAAGTCAAGTAATAGTACTGAAAGTACGAGTATCGAACACAGGAACTAGGAACTAAGTATCACAATGACTACAATTGCTATTAATTGAACGATCGATATTTTGAGTTGTGGTTTATACTTTGATTTACAAACTAAAGACGACTAAAATAATACTAGAATCCCTTAACAGAAGGTTTTGAAAGGACTTTTGATAAAGAAAAGGTTGAGGGTTGGATTCCCTATGGTTATACTACTGATGAACGAATACCCGAACAATAATTCTTACCGACTATTTTTCTATGAACCCTAGTTTGTAAAAGTCACTGTTGTTCTTTCTCAAGCAAAACAGATTTTATCTCAAAACTTGTAGGTTTAATCTCTCGATCTACACCTAGGGTTTCAAAACACATTAAGTCAAACTATTCTGAGCGGAAAGTGATTCGGCTATCTCTGCCCGAATTATCTTTTCCGGTATTTGATTACTTGATCTAGTTCTTAATTAATTTTCTCAAACTTAATCAAAAACCATGAAAGTCAATTGGAGGTGATCAGACTACAATTGATAATGAAAGCTAAATTCAAATACTTCATAGATCAAATCGGGTAAAAATAACCGTTCGTTTACACGTCATCCATCATAAATCCATAGTTCATCCAACCCCCAACATCTAAAGATTAGTTCATGTTGGGGTGAACAAAAGCACGAGAATTAAGATAGAAAGTGGTGTGTGAAATCATGGTTGTCGTGGTAACTGTAAATAATGATGAAATACCTTCTCTCTCGGCTCTGATTCACTTAGCATGGTGAACTGTCTTCAATCGGTCCTCTCTCGTGGCTCCAAAGTATGTGAAAATACTCTGAAAATCGCCCTCTCGCTGCCTCCCGTCGCACGTGTCGTGATAATCCCCTAATTCCAGAAAACGCCAAGCTATAGTACTGATCCAGGGATTTACGCGGTTTGTCCCATGGTTTACAAACCGCGTGAAAAGCCGCCCGGTTTTCTGAGAGGTTCAGGTCAGGTTCTGGGTCGGGTTTGGTTCGCGGATCTTGGGCTTGGTTCTTGGGTTTTCCATTGGGCTTCGTTCTGGGCTCTCTTTTGGGTCTTTTTCGCCTCTTTTCTCGATGTCTGTCTTATTTCGGATAACCTGTACATTTCACTAGATAAACCATGAAATCCCGCCTTTTTTCTTAAACACAAGCCAATCTTGTTGGTTTATGGATTGAAAATAACGCCTAAAATTGGCGTTATCACTTAGAGGCAATCCGGATGTTTCTATCATTTTCCGCATACAGAAACTTCACTGTTTATCAGATGGACGTGAAGACTGCATTCTTGAACGGCGTCTTGAAAGAAGAGGTATAAGTTTCTCAACCAGAGGGCTTTGTGGACAAAGATAAACCTGATCACGTCTACATTCTTGACAAAGCTCTCTACGGTCTCAAGCAAGCCCCTCGCGCCTGGTATGAAATTTTATCTACCTACCTACTTGGTGCTGGCTTTCGGAAAGGTAAAATAGACACAACTCTCTTCACTCTGCATAAAAATGGTGAGATCCTTCTGGTTCAAGTTTACGTTGATGATATTATTTTTGGTTCGACTGACCCTGGTTTATGTAATTGGTTTTCGGGTATTATGATGACTAGATTCCAGATGAGTATGATGGGAGAGATTAATTTCTTTCTCGAATTACAAGTCAAGCAGTTCTCAACAGGTATCTTCATCAACCAATCAAAGTATGTGTTTGACATCTTGAAGAAATTCAACATGGAAAACTGTACCTCAATTGGTACACCTATGGCTCATGGATCTAAAATTGGTCCTGATCCAGATGGTGTGGATGTAGATGTTAAGAACTACAGAGGGATGATAGGCTCATTGATGTACCTTATTGCGAGTCGTCCAGATATAATGTTTTCAACATGTCTATGTGCAAGATTTCAGGCACAACCGAAAGAATCACATCGTGCTGCTGTCAAAAGGATCTTTCGATATCTGAAGGGGACATCGTACCTTGGACTATGGTACCCAAAGGGAACGGGATTCGAACTCACTGCATGAGAGTCTCAGATCCGTGCAACGAACAATGAAATCAAAAGATTAAACAATCAAGTATACGATTTCAACTGGTCATCCATATATTAGCTTTCAGAGAGAATTTACAATATGAAGTATGAAAGCAAATAAGACAACTAGCCTATTTTCTAAGGCTAATCAACATTATATATGGCGGGCCCGTGGTTAACAAGCCCACGGCCCGTTCACTACAAGGCTCAAAATAAACTATTACAAATTAAACCCTTGAACTTTAAATCAACAATAAATGACCCTAACAATCTCCCCCTTTGATTTGAAGTTCGAGTTCGCGCTCTAGTTCTCGCCAGTTATAGACATATCTTTTACGAAGCGCAAAGTGTAGCTCGAACAATCTGATAGCGCGACGATAGTCAATGCGTTCTTCAACCACTTCTAAGGTGTTTCGTGCGGTTATCTCATTCGAGTTCGGAACATACAAAACCTTCTGATTTTCTGATTCATAGGAAATGATTTTGCGAAGAGCATTCTGTACTTTGAAGAGCGTGCCGTCACAGAATCTGTCTACCTGACTGAAACGCATAAATTTCTTTTCATTCTGATCGTTGATGAAGACAATCCCAAATTCCGGTTGTAGTAGCAGAGCGTTCTCGGAATACATCTTCAATTCAGGAGCTTTCAGATTCGGTTTTATCAAATTTACCTTCTTAGCCCTGTTCTCGATTTCCATTTGAAAGTCCGTTAGATAAGACATCATAATTGTACGGACCAGGAATCGACGAACAACTTCGAGCGCCTTTGTAACAGGTAGCAGTCGGATGGTTCTTGAACGAAGGTCTTTCAGAATAGCCAGGAAGTCAAACGGTCGGAGGTGCTGGAAGTCGTCTTCAGAAAATATCCATTCGTTATCGTCTTCGCGTCTGACAGTGAACACTGGATACACGATTTTCATCATACGGCTTGACTGGATGTTAAGTATCTCGGTGATCTTATGCTTTGTTCTGACTTGACTGACTGGAAGACACCGCTTCATTGCGCATATATACCGGCGTTGGTATTCAGGGTTGTAGTTGTAAATACCAAGGCAAAAGGTCGGCTCGATTGGGCGAAGCTTGTGAACAAAAAACTTCTTCAGGGATTCCTCCAGGTGAGGAATAAATACTGGGATCTTCTCCCAACGGATTTGACGATGTTGAGGAAGTGGGAGATCAGAAGCTGTCGGTTGCTGAGGAGATGTCTGAATATTGGCAGTTGAGGTCTCGGGTCTTGTTGAAGTTTCGGTGGGTTGAGCAGAGTGAACAGGAGAAGTACCATAAAAATTCTGTAGCAGGAACTGATCATAGTCGATGTTGTCATCTTCATCAGTGGGGAAAACCAAGTTTACCTATCTTCATCAGTGGGGAAAACCAAGTTTACCTGGAGATTTACGGCACTGGCGGATTTTTCATTCCATGCATCTTCGGTCTCCGGGTTGGCTTCGCAGTCTGGATCTATCATATCCAATAACGTTCTGTCTGATGAGTCAAAATCAACCAGTTCCTGTGTTGAACCCTTGGGATTTTCAACCGTCGGGTCTTCATCATCTGATATTTCCATGTCGATTACCATCTCGGCTAATGGCAACTCGGCTTCAGGTTCGGCGTCGGTTGTTGTTGCCGCAGTTGCTGGTTCTAGATGAACCACAGTTGTAGTTTCGGTGAGGAAAGGGGCGATCTCGGTAGGTCTTAGTCTTTTCTTCCCCTCACGGTGATCAAGATCATCCTGATCATCGTGCTTTCGCTTCAGACCGCCTGCTTGACTCTTGCAGGTATCTTCGAGTGAGCGGACTCTCTCGGACAGCGTTGTGAGCGCTTGGTTGTAGTCCTTAAGAGTCGAGTCAATAGTATCCAGGCGAGTGGTAATGGATGATAAAGGAGCAGGGACCTGTGATTTCAGAACGGTTATCAGGTCTGCTTCGGTAGAGGCGTTTGTTTCAGATTCTTGGAGCAGTTGGGCTAGTAGCATCGTCTTTAGGGTGTCCACCGAATAGGTAGGTTGAATTGGGACCGGTGGAGGTGTAGGTGAGGTTTCAGTGTCGACGATATGCCCTTTACCTTTGAGTATGCGTTTGACGGTGTCGATCTTGGCGGCGACGTGCTGCTCCATCGCCTCACGGACAGCATTAAGGGTGCTGTCCAGGGACCCTGGTGACACAAAGTCGGGTAAGATAACTCCGGGATCACTTAGATTACCCGTTGAGGCATCTACCTGAGAGGCAGAGCCACCTACGTTCACAGTTGGCATAGTGGTAGCTGTGGTGGGATTTCCGTATGATCCTCGTGTTTCGCCAGACGGAGACACTACAGACGTTCCGATCGAGTCACGAAGAGTCTCGATTTGTTGTTCCTCATGTGGTGTCCTAGCCGAAGAACGTATAATATCAAGTGGCTCTAGACTCAACTGTGCACTAAAAGAAGTCGCGACCGGGGGCTGCTGGTCGCTTATTTCAACACCAATGCTCTCCGAGTGAGAGACCAGTGGAAGTTGTGCTTGATCCCCGTGTGAGACCGAAACATCCGTATTTTGAGACGGATGAGTGGATAAGGGGTTGTGCAATTGCTCCGCTGGGTCCACGGAGGCTTCTTCAATACCCTGTCCCAACAAATGGGACGGGATAGTAGATGTGGCTACCCGGATATCACTCGGTTGGGGTCGCTCAGAAGCCTCTTTATCTTTACGGCTCAATCTTTTTTGGTTCGCTTTCGACCGTAATTCCCTCCTTCTCACATGTTCTATGTCCCGGGGGAGGTCCCTCCGGCGTTGGCTGGACCATGGGATTCCATAAATCTCGTCTATATGCTATCACAGGTAGGGCTTCAGGTATATGCATAGCTGGGGTATCCAGTGGGTTTTTGAATATTCCGGATAAATGAAGGAAAAATCTTTCTGGACCCCTTATATATGGGACAAAGTTTCCGGATGGGACATCCGGATACCCATCCGGATAGATGGGTGTCCGGATACTTTGGGGATTTTGATAAAAAAAAGGATCCATGTTCTTCCATTTTCAAGAAAAACTGGGACAATTTGAATTAATGAAAGAACCTTCTCTTGCTCCCCCTCAAACTGAGCATGGGGATGGCTTTGCTCCCCCTCGAATGGTGCAATGGAGAGCCTGACGCATAAAAACTTTTGAGCATTTAAAGAAAAACATTGTGTCGCTCCCCCTCAAATGATGAACAGTAGTTGAAAAACACACAGGAGTGCCCACACACACACAAAAACTTTTTGACAGAAGAAAGAAAAAACTGTGTGTGACGCTCCCCCTCAACAGGTGAGTAAACTTACTTGATACCTGATCATGCTCCCCCTAAACACATGAGCAGCTCATGAAAGCACAGGTATAGACAAACCTCACGTCTTCGTAATATTGTTCCTTGTAGATCGTGAGCAGCTCTCTCCTTCCGGTCATGTGTGTTGAGCATCCAGTGTCTAAGAACCACACATGACCGTCATGCAAAACAAGTTTAGCGGACCTTGGGTACCCAGATTTGCCTGGGTCCCGGAGGGTTAGGTTTCACACCTTTCGAAGGAGCCTGTTTTGACGCAGGTTGCCTCTTAGGTGTAGTTGTAACCTTAGTAGGAGGAACTGGTTTTGGATTAGGTTTCCTCTCCTGCTTTGGTTTAACTTCTGCTTGGGCCCCCCGTTGAAAATGATGTTTCTTTTTGTTTTTACGGGGTTTGCGTTTGGGTGTATGATTATATATGTGATATGACCCAAACCAATCATTATTATTTATGTCATCAAAGTCATTCCAACCACAACTAGAACAACACAAACGATCGTGCGATATATGGATCAATTGCTGAATGGAGTAAATTTTCATCGGAAAATTAACATCCCTTTTAACAAAATCAGTCCGATGAGTCCAAGTACAATCGTTTTTGTTCATTCTAGGGTAGAAAACAGTGTTAAATGACTTCGACGCTTCTTTCTCAATAGATTCCCTAGCTGGCCTCTTTGGTTTATCTTGTTTAGGCTGGCCGGTTTTATTTGAACCCACATTGACAGCATGGTCAGTGACTTTTGAGGAAACATGATTTTTGGTAGGCAATCATTCGGTCTTTTGCCTCGGCTGTGATTGGTTTTGAGGAACAGGTTTAGATTTGGGAATCTCAATCACAGCTGGGGCCTTAGTGTTAGAACATGTACCCTTTAGAAAGTTGACCGGTCGATTGACTACTAGTGACAGAAAATCAGTGTGACTCGGAAGAGGTTTGTCGAAAGGGAACGACTCAAGCTCTCCATCAGAATTACCTTCGGAGTTCATATATTCTGAAAAATGGACATCCGGAATTACTGGACTTGGATCGGTCGGGGAAGGCGAGGAACACTTTGTGCTTTCGGTTGTGTGCTTTGGGGAATTCGGTGCGGAAGCGTTTGAAAAATCAGAGTTTAAATCCCTCGTAACACACTCATCTTGAGAAGCTTTACTTTCTGGTGAAGAGATATTTCCGATGAAAGCTTTACACGAGGATGTGTCAGATGAGTTTGAGGAAAGTTCAGGTGAAATCTTCGTTATATTTTGGAGTAGGTCAAGCTGCACTTGGAGTTGACCATTTCTCATGCGCTCTTTCATCGTTTCTCTTGTCATTTCAGACAATTTAGATGAGAGCTTATTGATTTCACTCTGAAGAGTTTCCTTTTCTGCATTTGACACAACTTCGGTTTTCTCAGATTTGAGTTTCTCAAGTTCCTGAATTAGCGCTTTCTTTTCGTTTTGAAAAACATACCTTTCTTTCTCAAGTGACTCCTCCAACTCGACAATCTTTGCTTCCAAGATGAGAGGAGGAACATAGAGTTTAAACTCGTCCGTCTCATTCTTGGTTGCGGGTGCTTGGTCCTCATCCTTTTTGGAGGAATCCTTGGGCGTAACAACCTTGTAGGGGTCGAAGTAGTCATTTGAGAGATACTTTTTGTTCTTTTGTACTTTTTGTTGTATTCCACGTTTGTGTGTGCGCTTATATTCCTCGGTTTCCTCTTTCTTTTCAGGTTCAAGAGGACCAGTCTATTGAATAGCATATTCCGGATACTTTTTATCTAACCTAAAACAACCAAAATCATACAAAGTAGGAGTTTGGTATCTTCCCTTTTTCAAATAGTGTGGGTTATCATATCCGATTCCCTATTCTTTGTTAAAGTACGTGAACTCTTTGGGTTTATTCATATAGATGGTTTGATCGGTTTGACCTCTTTTGTGGAGTTTTGTTTCAAGATCGGTGATTTTATTAACAAACTCATTGTGCTGAATTTGAAGAGCAGAACATTGATAAACAATTTCCGCTTTCTCATTTAAACACTGATCAAGCTTTAAGGTCAGATCAGATATCTTAGCTCGAAGATCTTTTGGTGCTATCGAAAGATTAGCCACTTTTCCTTTAGGTAAGATTTCTGAACAATACGGCTGTATTCTGATGCGGATCATGGAGGTAGTATGCTAAACAGGAAGAGTACATCTGGTCATGTGCAGTTTTTGGGGGACAAATTGGTAAATTGGTCTTCGAGGAAACAGAACTGTGTTTCGACATCAACTGCGGAGGCAGAGTATGTTGCTGCGGCCAGTTGTTGCTCACAGGTTCTGTGGATGAAGACTCAACTGATGGACTATGGCTTCAAGTATGAGAAGATCCCCATCTACTGTGACAGTGAGAGTGCCATTGCCATATCAGCTAACCCTGTCCAGTATACAAAGACCAAACACATCGACGTCTGGTATCATTTCATTAAAGATCATGTTGAAAAAGGTACGATTGAATTATACTTTGTTCCAACGGAGTATCAACTTGCCGATCTCTTTACAAAAGCCTTGGATGAAAAACGTTTTAACTTCTTAGTATCCAAGCTCGGCATGTTGAACATGAAAGTTTAATATTCCATATTGATCATATAATGGATGGAAATATGTGTCCTTCAATCTAGTTATTTCTATATAGATTGATACATTCAAATTTTCATCACATTCTATTCTCAATATAAGATATTTTATTTTCATGTCTTTGTTGTTTTTCATTAATTATTCTCTTTGTTACTTTACATTCTTGTTATGATATTTGTGTCTGCATGAGGTGTGTTCATAGTCTCAGGGAGAGTACAGAATAAGAAGTATGCACAAGAATAGAGGGAGCGTGCATATCTGACTAAGCTTGTAAGTGTTGATTCCATGTGCTCACTACTTGAAGATCACAAGGTATGTTCTCTAATTTGTTTTAACCACAAACTCTTAAATGATGAAAATCAATTTTTCAAAACCTACTTGCATCATTTAAGGGGGAGTGAGAACATTTCAAAAACCTTGAGTGCTTAATCAATTGGAAGTTGGACATCTTCCAATGTGATAAAATCTTTCAAAATTCTATCTGAAAAATCTTTCAAAAACCTTGGTGAATAGTGTTTTTGTCGCAACCCTCTGTTGCGATGAAACCATGTACAATCCTTATCGCAACCTTGCATTGTGATAAGAGGGCATGAACAGTGTCTGTCGCAACCCATATGTTGCGACAAGATGGAGTGTCTATCGCAACTTGAGCATTGCGATAAGCGACACGTGGCAGGGCAAATCTTCGGTCCAATCGCGTGATGCCACATGTCACCGGATTTCAAAAATCATATAAAAGGGGGTTTTGACTTTTCAAACTTATCTCAACCTAAACCCTACTTTCTCTCAAATCTGCTACTGCGACTTTCGATCTTCAACTGATTTTTTTCTTGAATCTGTTCTGTGCATTAGATTCAGATCATCATAAAGGTATGGATTCCAAACTTACTCGATTTCGACCGTTAAAACGCATGATACAGTCATTTTTAGGGTTTTAACTTTGTGTTTTGCGATTTTATGCTTTAATCCATACGTATGTTGTTAGTTAGGACTTTCAAATGATTAGGGTTTGCTCACGATATCATTGCGAGCCTCGTAGTATAGATCTTAACATGTTTTTGTGCGAAAATCGAAAATCTGGGCCTAAGGACTTAGTTTTATTTGAATGTTCATCCTTGTCGCAATCAACAAACCTTCAAACATTCATATCTATCGCAACGGTCTTATATTCATAACTATCGCAACCTTGAGTTGCGATAAGGTCTTCTCGCAACCAATGGGTTGCGATAACCTTGTGTCACTTTACTCATGTTGCGATAAGTTGTTACTTGCGATAAGGTTGTGATGTTGCTTGCGATAAGCTCAACACTTGGGTGTTTATTTTCAGAATTTTCAAGAAAATTCCATTTTTTGCATTTTTCTAAACTATCAAGTGGTTCAGATGGGTGATCAACATGATGGAAACGCTTCGGATGAACACACCATTATCCATTCGCATCGTTCATCCAACCCGTCCATCAATGCCCGTGACAGGGATGAGGAAATCTTCCCAAGAGCCTCATTTCTGGCGTTTCGTGACAACAACCATCATCTGGATCTCGAAACTCCATTCGACCACCGGATCATTGTAGAGATCATCCGCGGACATCCTCTACAAACCGCGCTTACAAGAGTCGAACTTGTACCGGCTATCTATCTACAGCAATTCTGGGGTACACTTTAATTCCATCCTACTCGTCGTCCACCTCGTTTCACGGCAAAAGTTGATCACTTTGATGCCCGAATCACCCTAAGAGGACTTCGCCGTGCACTCAACCTCCCATACTCAGAGAAATACGAAGACTCGGTTCCTGAAGTGCAACTATTCGAAGATATCCGCAGTCTTGGATATCAAGACCCTGAGATCCCAGTCCTCAACGGCTCTTCACAATTCAGAAGAAAGCACCTACCACCGATATGGTATACTCTATGCTCCATATTCAACCGTTGCATGACATCCAAACATACAGGCTTAGATAAGACAAATCTGCCAATCTTACGGATATTTCATGCCTTCGCATTCAACCGCAACATAGACTACGCCATACTACTCTGGAATGAGCTCATCGAGCTAGTCGAGGACAAAGCTCGCCCAAAGAAAGATCGTAACTTGATAGGATTAGTTCTAGATCATGGAATAAACATATACAAATCACAATATGAACAGCGGAATTAAACGACAGATTTGTATAGCTAACAAGGTTCATTAATTTAAACATACTGATTACATACTCACGCCCCAATTTGTTGACCTAAGTTATCAACAAACGAATACTTCTTCTCAAGTATTAGGATTAAGAACCTTGGGGCTCATGCACACACATCTACACGTTTTTGTTTAAACGTGGGTTTCAAGAACATCTAATTCTATATCTCTAGGTTTCTTTATATACTAGAAACCTAGATAAACTAGAAACTAGATAAATACCAATCCTAGATAAACTAGGAATCCTAGATAAACTAGAATTTACAAGGATAACTATAAAATAAACATATTACAATTCGAACCCTTGTAAGTTGAAGTTTTGACACATCAAATCTATATGAAATATTCCTAACAATCTTCCCCTATTTGATGATGACAAAACTTAGCATCAGAATCTTCAAGTAGCTCTTCCCCTTTTTGACATAATCAAATCCAAAACTTATCAAACTTGAATCTTCCCCTTGAATGATCAACACTTCTTCTTCCCCTGAATTTATGCTAACCATCCTTGTGTCTTCGAGGTTATATCAATTACGTTGTAAATAAAATCAACCATTATCTATTTGAAGTTGAAGTAAAAAACCAAACCTTGAGTCTTATATCCCGTAGAAACCAAGTGAACAACAACGTCATTCTCATGAATGAGGGGATCCCTGTCCTTCGACCAATCTTCTTCTCTAAGATTTCGTCAAATTGAAGTCACATTCTTCGAACAATTACGTTAATAATCTTCATAATATCACGGGTTATCTTTAACAGGTGAAGGATACCTTTAAAGATATGATAAGAACACAAACTCTAACTTTCACTTCTTCTTCAAACAAACTCTAATTAATCTTCCTTTTTGTAATCAACTGATGACGATCAAAGGGTAGTCATTTAAGCATTCTTCCTCTATCGTTCATCAAACCTTCATACCTTGTGTGTGTGAATTTTCTTGAAACAAACAAAAATCATCCTCCTTTTGTCGAGCATGATCCTAACATGGTGTGTGACATGTATTCTCCATTGCATCGCGGCTTTGATTTCATGGCTTTGAGGAATTCTGAGTGAAGAACAATTTTTATCAAGAAAAAAAACCGCTGGATTTCGAGAATTTCTGGGAGCGTTCTGGACGTCGTACGGCCAATCCAACCAGACATAATGTTAAACAATGTGTCCCGAAGCTGCTGTCCAAAAATCGCGACGATCCGACGGTTCAATCTCCGGGAATAGGCGAAACGGCCGGCTGTGATTTTCCAGAAAATTTCTGCGAAAAATCTGATTTTTCTTTCTTTCGTTCGTCTTCTTTCGTCTCTTCAAATCTTCCATTAAACCTTGTTTTTCTTCCAGATCAGAGAGCACCATGTGCTCTGATACCACCTGATAGGATTTATATAAACCCTAAACCGGATCTTTAAGCTCAAGAATGATTAGTTCTAGATCATGGAATAAACATATACAAATCACAATATGAACAGCGGAATTAAACGACAGATTTGTATAGCTAACAAGGTTCATTAATTTAAACATACTGATTACATACTCACGCCCCAATTTGTTGACCTAAGTTATCAACAAACGAATACTTCTTCTCAAGTATTAGGATTAAGAACCTTGGGGCTCATGCACACACATCTACACGTTTTTGTTTAAACGTGGGTTTCAAGAACATCTAATTCTATATCTCTAGGTTTCTTTATATACTAGAAACCTAGATAAACTAGAAACTAGATAAATACCAATCCTAGATAAACTAGGAATCCTAGATAAACTAGAATTTACAAGGATAACTATAAAATAAACATATTACAATTCGAACCCTTGTAAGTTGAAGTTTTGACACATCAAATCTATATGAAATATTCCTAACATAACTTCGTGCCTTATCAAAGATTCTTCCAGATTCTAATTCATCAGACTATGGAAGACAATCCAGAGATTCCAAGACGTGAGAATGCTCCAAGCGGCCCGAGCCAGTGGATGCATTATCTAAGGATGCAGGATCACGAGGCCTTTGCTCACATTGCAGTCATCAGAGAAGACGTCCTTGCTTATGCTGACCAGCAGTCCTGGGTAGTTAGGCAATATAGGATAGAAAACGCATTAGTGGTCCAGCCAGATCCGGCAGGACCTCCCCAAGATGCAAACCCAATAGGAGGTGAGGGTCCTAATGTCGAGGGGGTTAAGGAACAAGAGGTTCCTGAACGACGAGAGGTGAGGAGACCAAAAAGAAAGAGAGTCGAGAGAAGTAAAAGGACTATTGGCCATGCATCTTCTTCAAGACCAACTCAACCACCACCTCGACGTCCTCCAGTTCAGATCTTCGATGACGATGTCTCCTGGAATTCAGCTGACGCCGCAGCTGCATCGTCTGATGATGATGAGGAAGAACCTTTCTTTCCACCTTTTGACAACAATGATGACGATGATGACTCAGATCATGACCCTATGGCCCACTTAATTCCAAGGCATATGGGAAAGAGACCACGTGTTGAGAGTTCGGATGCTGATTCCACTCGGAACATCGAACTCCTTGACACTACTACTGATGCCGCGGGTCCTTCACATCTAATCGAAGGAGTAGAAGCAGAAGGGGAGAATATAGATAGTGGTGAGGTACAAGTGAAACTGTGAAAGAGTCGGACAAAGTTTTAACTACCGACTCTCCCCAAGTCGATCCAAGCCGGGTAGCCACATCTTCTGCCAACGAGCGTTTGTCGTCGTTGCGCATTGAATCAACGATGGTCAACCCAACCATGCATAGCACATCCCAACCAAGCCACTTATCAGTCTCTCAACAGGCCGGTGTTTCATTCAGCACAAGGGATTTAGCACAAAGTCTATCGGCAGCACATTCGGTGCTTGCTGGTATTGAAATAGGTAGGCTCTCGCCCCGGCCACCGCCATTCTTTGGTAGCACATCGAGTCTAGGACCATTTGGACGAACATCATTTCCTAGGACACGTGCAATAGTACAACACCAAGTTGAGGGCTTCCGTGCCCCAACCGGAACACCAGAGTTAGGCCGCCATTCGTTGGTGCCTGGCGAGGACAGGGTGGAAGTCCTGTCATGGTCAACACTTTGCCCGCCATGAACACAGGCAGTACGGTTGCTACAACCGCTACTATAACCGGTAACCTAAGTGGTCTGGATCTTGCCCCAATGTTCCCTAATTTTCCACAGGATGAGATCGTACGCATGCTTGGACCGCCTCCACATTATATCATTTTTCCATTGCTTGCGTCCGCCTTGGGTTCAATCAACACTGCACTCCTACAACACCGAAATGCTATGCAACGTACAATTGAACGAATACCACAAGAAGTGAGCAGAGCTATCAAAGGCAAAGGTACTACAGAATCGTCGTCAACACCTCAGGATCAACCATCTCGCAATGAATCAGATCCACAAACTCTACCACCAGTACCGCTACATCTAATCCCTGAAGACCAGCTCAAATCAGAGTTGTTGGCCCGACTATTAGCCAAAGGCAACTCTAATACGGCTGAAGAGGTAGATCTTGTTGGATTACTACGCCAACAGACCCAACCTCCATCCCAACGTCAAACTTCGACACCCATAGATGCACAATTTCAGAAGTTACAAGACTCGATCAGAGACATGACCAAAGCTGTAGTTGCTGGATACCAATCTCTAGCCTCACGGATCACTGTAGTCGAACAAGCGTGTGGTGTTCAAGCTGAAACCTCATAAAAGAGAAGACATGATGATCAGGATGATCCTGATAACCCTGAGGGGGAGAAGAGAGCAGGAGGTGGTGAGTCTAGTGCTGCTGCTTCTGCTGCTAATGTTGAAACCGAAGCCGAGGGAAATACAGGTACAGGTGGAACAGATATAGAAATGGTACAGGCTGATGACATGGAAGTTCTAGCTGATGTCATAACCGGGGTTGAAAAGCCTTCGGCTGTTGACAATAGAACGGCGGACGAGCGGTTCTCCGACGATATGCTGATTGAAATAATTTACATTGATTCCGAAGAAGAACCTGAGAGAACAACTGTCCAGATTAAACAGGAACTAGAAGACGTATTCGACATCTCCGGAACCATTATGGCTGCTCCGGATTCCGATAACGAAGCTCCAGGAAATACTACTCAACCACAAACGACTATTGATCAGAGTGCAAGTACTTCCGCTCCTTCAGCTCCAGTGATACAAGAAAATGCTCCAGTTATTCGACTACAAGCCGATGGCAGAATCAGAGATCCGAAACTCTAAGCATAACTGAGACTCTTTCAAGAGATAATCGATGCCGAGCCAAGGTATGTGGCTACAGGTCAACGAGTTAGGATTCAGATTCCCTACCAAGAAAGCTTAAGGAGAGATATGTTTGTTAAAGACGTTCAGAGAATCAGCTGGGAGAAAGTGTACGGGATTGAAGACTGGCCATCACTGCGCAGAATCGAATTTCTACACGTCATGGGAAATGAATGTCTAAATACAAACGTGGTAAGCTCAGATAAACCTATTATGAAAGTGCTGAAGATAGATTCCCGCAGGCTTTCCAAAGTCTAGTTCCCACAGTTTACCGTTCAGAGGTCCGATGGCTCCGTACACGTCTTTTCAGAAGCAGACTTCAAGAATCTAAAGCTTGAAGACGTATGTAACTTGTATGAAATCCTGTCTGGTGCTCCTGAAAAAAAGATTGATTGGTCGTCTGCATATCAAAGCGTGAAGATGTTCATGCGGAATATCCTAAAATTTTCTTATCTTAAGGATTTCCAAATGGCCTTGGAGGCACACCAAGAACGAGTAAACATAAGAGCACCGAACCGGCGTCTGCCAGACATTCAAGGTATTCCTGCTTACACTGTTATGAAGAAACAAGAGCTCGGAGTTGTTTACTTTGATACAGACTCAAAGAAGATATTCATGAGAGTTATTGAAGCCAACAAGTTCAGCGACGGAACCTTCAAGATTATTCAGATCCACCTTGAAATTAGACTGCATCTGGATGCAAACGGGGAAGTGAAGCTGACTGATAAGGAGAAAGAGCTGATCAAAGAAGTACTGGATGCCATCTCTTATCGAAAGCAATACAGTAATGCACTGAGGAGATTCGAGCTCACATTCGGAATTCGGAAGGGACATGTGGTCCTGGTGGACATCTAAAGCTTATGGCTCTATATTGGTACAAAGGGGGAGATTGTTAGTGCTATATTTGTTGTACCAGGTAGATGGACCAAATGTGTCAAGTGTTCCATACTTATCTTAGTATATATAGTTTGCTTATTTCCTTGTTAGGGTTAAGCATCTCTAAACACACATAGTAGCCACACACATACACACACACACACACACACACAAGTATTTGCTTTGCATTTCATCATATTGTGGTTTACTTGGATCATATTGAATATAGAGATGGCTCCCTTTGTTGTTAATATTGTTTGATTACTTGTTCTGGGATCACATCAAATAATTGGTTGTAAAAAGATATGGAATTCAGATTTCTCACTTGTTTTCAAATGAAGGTTTCCAGTAAAATTGTGTTTTATTTCATGAGTTTGAAATAACATGGTGAGTATGTGTTTCATCTGGTGAATCTGTGTGTTTCATATGATGAATTTATGTGTTTCATCAGGTGAATCTGTGTGTTTCATTTTGTGAATCTCTGTGTTTCAACAGGTGAATCTGTATGTTTCATCAGGTGAATCTGTGTGTTTTCATGTGGTGAATTTGTATGTTTCATTTTGTGAATTTGTGTTATCAAAATGACAATTATGCCATTTTCTAACCAGATGGTCTTTGGTCTAGCGGTATCGTAGCCTTTGGCCTTCTAGAAGGTCAAGGGTTCAAACCTCACCAAATGTGAGTAGGGTGTGTCAGTTTAATTGTAGCATTTGCCGTATATAAATATTATATACTTCAAAAAATATTATGTCATTTTCTAACTAAAAACAACTTTCAATTAAAACTATAAGACCAAGACCAAAATAAGGCTTAGATTGGTTCTTACGGTTGTCAACCTCTTTCGCAAAACCTTTGTTATTTTGGACCAAATAGTACGTTAAACAATGAATAGGAGGAAACCATTGGCTATTTCGGCTAATTCCTTTTCAGAGTAACTTAGAAGTGAAACTATCCAAAGCAAATACTTAAGTGTCGTGCATTGGTGATAATCAAAATAAAATGAAATGCCAATTTGCAAGGAGTCTCAACACAACAAAGCACATATTGAATGTTGTCATTATGGTGTTCATGTGGTCCTTATGGTAGTCTAAAAGCATAGCGGTTTTCGAGGAAAAGGAAGCGGCGAGTTGTCTTATAGTTATCGACGCAAGGTCCAGTTTCAAGTGTTCTTCTGACTTAAAAATATATATTGTAGTGACCTTAACAGCGTTTGTAACATTTTGATGTACTCCTAGCTTCTCGCTAGTTTGTTTCTTTATAAAATTTGCGTTCCAAAAAAGAAAATCAAATACTGATCCATAAAAACAATTTATTATGCAATATGTATTGCATTAATAATACATATTTTTCTAAATTTAGAATTTACAAGTAATAACTATATATATGTACAATTTTTTAAACCTCTATGAATTTAATATATACATATGTTCAAATATTAAATAATCACGGGACACCAATGCAATAAAATACTTCATTACTATCTTTATCCACGAGATCGCTCAAACTAATTAATATAAATTACATCTGTATTTTTAAATTCAATTTTTTTAATTAAACTAAAATTTTGAGTTAAACAAATTGTAACCAAAAATTAATATAATATTTAAAATGACATCGTCGATACCGATACATTTATTGGATTATTTTAGTTGGTCTTCAAATTATTAACACAAGTTCAACCACAATTTGTAACTTATATCTTATTTAAGCCAAATTTTTAGATTTTTAATGAAATATTATATTAGTTTTTCATTTTATCTTTTCAATAAAATTTTAAACATATATACATATATATATATATATATATATATGGGGTTGGGTTCCGGTTAGAAGTGTCAAATATGGTGAGAAACGTAAGACATGGGCGGACCTAGTTAGGTGGTTACGGTGGCACATGCCACCGTATTATTCTTCCGTCGAAGGGTAAAAAAATTTAGGTTTGTAAAATATGCAACCGTATCAATTTGTTTTGTGTCACCATATATATTTTTAAACTGCCATAGAGACATAAGTTTTTCTTGGTAGAGTTGGTTTGGAAGACTCTTATTCCACAATAGACCCGAGTTCGAGTCTTATTATAGTTATTTTGATAGTTTTTAGCTTTTAATTTCATATTTATTAATGTTTCTAAAAAATGGCAATAATAGAAGTCGAACTTGAGACCTCTACCTTGAAAAGCAAATGACTAACTACCAGACCATTATTAACTTTGTTAAAAATATCTCTATATTTGTTTCTTATAGTCAAATGGTTCCACCGTTTAAAAAAATTCTGGATTCGCCTCTGGCGTAAGAAGTGGTTATCAGCTGTTGGGTGTGAATTGGACGAACATTAAGATGAGATGCACCAGATCAATTCTTTTTTAAGCCGCAATTCATGGGAGGGCGTTTGATTAAAAGTAATCAACGGTTTAAAAGAATCTCTCACAATTTTAACCAAAAATGTCACTTCTCACATGATCCGATGCTTGTGTGTTTGAGTGTATAGAGATTATTACAAAGTTAACAAGTGAATTCATAAATTCATTCGAACCTATAAGAGTACTAAAGGGGTTGCATGTACAAAACCATTAACCAGTGGAAAAACATCCGTCTTGGAAACAAAATTCAAGACGAAAAGGACTTATCAACTGAATATAGAATCAATGTGGATCTTAAAATCAAGTGGGGGATCACGCGAGGGTCCATCCCAAACAAAATTATATTATTATCATCACCACCTAAATGATTTTTGTTTGCATCTTCCTCTCTCACTCTCTCTCTCTCTCTCTCTCTCTCTCTCTCTCTCTCTATATATATATATATATATAAGCTCAAAGGATAGGATACATCGTTTTCATCCCATAGCCCCTATATCATCATACAGTAGTCGTAATATTTTGATTTAACTTATAGCTTTAGCTATGGACTGGTGTGTGTACGGTTAGATGCGTGCGTTTTCTGAAGTTTCATGTAACAATGAGTGTGTGTTTGTATGTGTCCTTTGAAACAGACATGACTTTGAGTTGTATGGGAATGATGTTGAGATGCCTGTTTTGTAATTATCTTTTTCAGATGCATCTTTTGCTACTTTTTTAGTTAATACAGACTCTCATCATATATACCCCCTTAAATAAATTATGACATACAATTTACAATCAAGAAATTAATTAAGAAGCTATTTCCAATTGCTTTTGACTCTTGAGTTCATGGTCTTATATCTTCACTAGAATATATTTTTTTATCAACTCTAAGTTGTAATTAACCGAGAGTAGATAATATCCATTCCTCACATAAGTAATGGATCATATTAAACTTAGGTTGAGATGTTGCAGCTGAAATTATTAGTAAGGTGAATGGAATTTCTACCTTTAATTATTTACTCTGAGCCTAAAATTCAATGTTATATGAAATGTATAATTAAGTTGGTGCTAGCTATTAACTGTGTCACATGCAATATCTGATGTGCAAGATTGGGCCAAAGTAACAAGGACAGGGAAGTACATATCCTTGGTGAGGAAGAAAGTTTTGAACTGCTTAAATCTTAATTGCAAAAATTATCAAACTCTTTAACAGTTAATAGAATACATATATATATATATATATGATAATTTACATAAACTGTAAACTGGTTAATTAGACACAAATAAAAAATAGAAGTATGCCATATCCTTAATTACCATATATAATGTAATCTAGTGACAAGTATTTTACAGTATCCATGGTTATGAATTGTGGCTAGTTTTGTTATTTAGTACAAAGAAGGCCTTAGAGGTTACAGAGCTAGATGAAGAGGTAGAGTCTATAGGGGCTAGATACTACAACAGTGGGAAGCAATGTTTTGATAGGTTCTGTATGTGCAGCACTGTCAAAGTCTTGAAGAAAGCAACAGGAGCATTTTGGTTCTTTAACAGGCCTTCAATTCCTTTTTATTATTTTTAAAAAATTTGTTTGTACTGTTCTTCCCTTCAGTTTAGTTTCTCTCGGTTAGTTGTCCAATCACCAATCATCACTTTGGTTCATCAACCAACCTTCCAAGAAAAACAATGGCATATGTTCCCTCGTTTAAACGTTTAAAAGTCGACCTACTAGACTCTGGGAGAATAAAAAATGAAAAATAATGAAGAGATGATCAAGATGAAATAGGATTAATATCAATGGATGAAGATGTCTTTTTGTTGCAGTTTTTTCTAAACCCCTCTAGGTTGCACCAGAATATATATAAGTAGATTACCCTCAAATGGTGGAATCTCACTTGAATAAGTGAGCTATATGTATACATCTAAGGCTTACAAGTTGTTTAAGAGACCAAATGAACTAAGGAGAATTTAGCCTTGTTGTGTGCATTTTGCACATATATTTAACGGTCAAAAATATGATATTTAGTGTTGTCAAACAATGTCTACAGCGAGTTTGAAGTAAGTTCTGTGTGACTTAACTAGCCAGAAAGTCGCTTGGGTCACCGTGATCAAACAGTGCCTAAAGCGAGTTTGAAGTAAGTTTTGTGTGACTTAACTAGCTAAAAACTCGCTTTGAACACTGTGGACATTTTTTTTGACCGTTTTTTACAGGTTTTTTTTTATTGAAATTTGATTATGGATAAAGTTTGAAGGTAGTTAACCTTATCCAAATCAGTTATATATTAAAACCTATATATATGTGTGTCATTTCCATGCTTTTATAATTTTAATTTCGTTCCCATCTTTTCATGAAATTCTGCAGCAATGTTCTTGGAGATTATGTTCGGTTGTTAAACATATTCTTTTGATTAGATTGTTCTTGGGGTGTATCTAGCCTTAACCCAAACAACCTTGATAGTGGGGTTAATAATATCCTAAGGATAGTGATCATTTCACGTTCTAATCATCGTTTCTTGAATCTTTTCTTTCAATCTATTTATTTTTCTAACAATCTTAGGATATTATTAGTAGAAACATCATGGATAGTGTTAATAACACCATGAAATTATTGGGAAACGATTCAATCAAACTTGATCGTTTTAATGGTACGAACTTTCTTCGTTGGAAAGAAAATATGAAGTTCTTACTCACCGCTTTCAAAGTCATCTACATATTGGATCCGGAATTGGAAGATTTACCGACATCTTTAAGCAAAGTGTGATCCCAGAACAAGTAATCAATCAATATAAACAACAAAGGAAGCCATCTCTATATTCCAATGATGATCCAAAAGCTCACAATGATGAATGCAAAGCAATACTAGTGTGTGTGGCTAATGTGTGTAGAAGATGACCTAATTCACAAAAGGGAAAGTAGCAAACATTATATACCTATTACAAGTTTAACTAAATGTCACAACTAGCCCCTCTACTTGGTACAAGATAATTGTGCACTAACAATCTTCTCCTTTGTACCAAAGTAGAGGCAAAAGATTTAGACGTCTACTGGGGCCATATACTTTTTTCGAATGCCGAAGATGATCTCGAATCTTCGTAATGCATGTCGGTACTCCTTTCGGTAGGTAATAGCTTCAATCACTTGGTTGATCAGGTCTCTTTCTTTATCTTTGAGCTTCACCTCTCCACTTGCATCCAGACGAAGCTTGCTTTTCAGATGTGCCAAAATCATCTCGAATGTACCATCGCTGAACTTGTTTACGTCACTGACTCTCATAAATTTCTTCTTTGAGTCTTGGTTTAAGTAGACAACTCCGAGCTCTGGTTTCTTCAGTACAGTGTAAGCCGGAATACCTTGGATATCGAGCAGACGTCGGTTTGGTCCTCTCAGATTTACATTGGATTGGTGAGACTCAAGAGCCATCTGAAAGTCAGTAAGACAGGAGAACTTTAGAATGTTCCGCATGAATCTTTTGACACTTTGATACGCGTCAGACAGTTCTATTTTCTTCTCCGGGAGGGTGGCTAGGGCATTGTAAAGGCTTAGGAAATCATCCGGTTTCAGACTATTGAAATCAGCCTCGGAGAACACATATTCAGAACCATCAGATCTCAAGACAGTGAATTCATGATAGAATACATTGAGCAGCTTTTGAGATTCAACCTTCAGCACTTTCACTATCATGTTGTCCGATCTGACAGCACTTGTTTCTCTGTCTTTGTTGCCCACAACATGCAGAAACTCGATCTTCTTAAGTGATGGCCAGTCCTCTACCCCGTAGACTTTCTCTAAGTTAATCCTTTGAACATTCTTGACGAACAAGTCTTTCCTTCGGCTTTCTTGAAAAGGAATTAAAATAGCTACTCTTTCACCCGTGGCTACATATCTTGGTTCAGCATCAATGACTTCTTGATACAACCTAAGTTCGGCCTCAAGTACAGGATCTCTGATCTTACCATCAGGAATTATCGGTGCCGGTGGAGCTGAAGTACCTGTACCCTGATCTTCTGTTTGTGGCGGTGGAGGAGCATCATCTTCGGATTCCATATCTTGATCCCCAGTATTGTCAAAATCATCGTCCAGAGCTTCAACCATTTCTTCTTTGATCTTATAAACGGTCGTTTCCAGCTCTTCCTCCGAATCTATATAGATGATGCCGTTGATCATATCGTCGGCCATCCGTTCGTCCTCCATTCTATTGTCAACAACCGAAGGCTTTTCAACCCCGGTTATGACATCAGCTAGAACTTCCATGTCTTCAACCTGTACCACATCAGTCGCCGTTCCACCTTTACTTGTTACCCGTTCACTGACTGAATCCCTCTCATTTCTCGTACCTGTGCCACTTGTTTCTCCAACCCGTGCTCTCTTCTCCCCCTCATGCTGATCAGGATCATACTGATCATCATGTCTTCTTTTGTCTGAGGCTTGAACTTGGACACCACACGCCTGTTCGACGACGGTGATCCGCGAGGATAAAGATTGGTAGCCGGCAATGATAGCTTTAGTCATCTCTTTCATAGACTCGTTTAACGCTTGATACTCAGTACTTGTGGATGATGAGGGTTGAGGTTGGGTTTGTTGGCGTAGTAATCCAACAAGGTCTACCTCTTCAGCCGTGTTAGAATCGCCTTGGGCTAGGAGTCAGGCCAACAGCTCTGATTTGAGCTGGTCGGTTGGGATTTGATGTAATGGAACTGGTGGTGGTGTTTGTGGATCGGATTCAGCGCGGGATGGTTGATTCGGAGGTGTTGATGACGATTCAGCAACGCCTTTTCCTTTTATTGCTCTTTTAACTTCAGCAGATAGGTTACCAATAATCTTCCTCAACTCGTCGGTGTGTTTCTTGTAGGTAGTGTCAATTGATGCAAGTGAAGCTCGCAAAACCTCCAGAGTGATGTAGTGCGGATAAGGACCAAGGTTTTGGGCAATCTGTCTCACCGTTAAGGATGGGAAAATAGATCTAACACCCGAACCACATAGGTTTTCGATTATCGTAGTAGTTGTAGCAACTATACGGCCTGTGTTCATGGCTGGCGCGGTGTTAACCATGACAGGACTTCCACTCTGTCCTCGCGAGGTACCAACGAATGGCGGCCTAACTCTGGGTGTTCCGGTTGGAGCACGGAAGCTCTCAACTTGGTGGGGTGCCATCATTCGTGTCCTAGGAAAGGAAGTTCTTCCAAATGGCTCTAGACTCGATGTGCTACCAAAGAAGGTCGGTGGTCGGGGCGGGAGCCTACCTGTTTCAATACCAGCAAACACCGATTGTGTTGCCGATAGACTTTGTTCTTTATCCCCTATGGTCAATGAAACATCGACTTGTTGAGAGACCGATGAGTGGCTTGGTGGGCTGTGTTGTACATGGTTGGGTCCACCATGGCTGCTTCAAAGCGCAACGGTGAAAAACGCTCGTTGGCAGTAGATGTGGCTACCCGGCTTCGATCGGTTTGGGGAGAGTCGATAGTTAAAACTTTTTCAGACTCTATCACATTTTCACTCATTTCTTTTCTCCCTTTTTCCTCACCACTAGCTATGTTATCCACTTCTACTTCTACTTCTTCGTTTAGATTTGAAGGACCCGCAACGTTAGTAGCAGTATCGGAGAGTCCGATGTTCCGTATGGAATCAGCATCAGAACTCTCAACCCGTGGTCTCCGACCCATGTGTCTTGGAATTAAATCGGCTTCGGGGTCATGGTCAGAGTCATCATCATCATCATCAGCTCCAAAAGGTAGGAACGAAGCTACATCATCTTCAGAAGATGATGCAGCAGCGGCATCGGCTGAATTCCATGATACATCATCATCAAAAAATTTAACTGGAGGAGGTGGAGGTGGTGGTTGAACTGGTCGTGAAGAAGATGCCTGACCAACAGTCTTTTTTCTTCTCCTGACTCTCTTTCTTTTAGGTCTCCTCACCTCTCGTTGTTCAGGAACCCCGTGTTCCTGAACCCCCTCGACATTATGACCCTCACCTCCTAGTAGGTTTGCATTTTGGGGAGGTCCCTCCGGCTCTGGCTGGACCACTAATGCATTTTCTATCCTATACTGCCTAACTACCCAGGACTGTTGGTCAGCATAGGCGAGGACGTCTTCTCTGATGACGGCGATATGAGCAAATCCACGTGCTTGGGCATCTTTAGGTAATGCATCCACTGGCTCGGGCCTCGTGGAGCATCCTCATGGCGTGGAATCTCACGATTATCTTCCATAATCTGATGAATCGGAATCTGGAAGAATCTCTGATATGGCCCAAAAGTGTGGTTCTTCTTCGGGCGAGCCTTGTCCTCGACCAGCTCGATGAGCTCATTCCAGAGCAGGATTGCGTAGTCGATGTTTCGATTGAACGAGAAAGGCATGAAACATTCGTATGATTGGCATATTTGTCTTGCCTAGGCCGGTGTGTTTGGAAGTCATGCAACGGTTGAAGATTGAACACAGTGTGTACCATATTCTTGGAAGATGCGTGCGTCTGAATTGTGATGATCCAGTGAGAACTTGGTTGTCAGGGTCTTGATACCCAAGACTGCGGATATCAGCGAATAATTGTTCTTCTAGAACCGGATCTTCAAAATTCTCGGAGTATGGTAAGTCAAGTGCACGGCGAAGTCCTCTTAGTGTGATTCTGGCGTCAAAATGGTCAACTTTGGCCGTGAAATGTGGTGGATGGTGAGTGGGATGGAATTGGAGTGTACCCCAAAATTGTTGAAGGTAAATGGTCGGTACAAGTTGGACTTTAGTGAGCGTGGTTCGTAAAGGATGGCCGCGGATAATCTTTACGATGATTTGATAGTCGAATGCAACCGCGAGATCCAGATGATGGTTGTTGTCTTCAAATCTCAGAAAATTGCCCCTCGGGTAAATTTCCTCATCCCGGTCACGAGCATTGACGGATGGGTGGGATGAGCGATGCGAACGGATGATGGTGTTTTCATCCGAAGAGTTGCCATCATGTTGTGCCATCTGAACCATTTGACAGTTTTATAATAGTGCCAAAAATTGATTTTTCATGAAAAAATTTCCTAAGTGATGGGTTTATCGCAACACACATCAAGATGATATCGCAAGCAAGAGCATATCGCAACTTGAAGATTGCGAGAAGCGGTTATCGCAACGCATTGGTTGCGATAAGAGCTTGTCGCAATGCACGGTTGCGATAAGTATGAACATGAGACCATTGCGATAAGTTTGAAGGTTTGAATACACGTATATTGCGATAAGGTTGAACACTGATATTTTTCTAAGTGTTCAAGCCCAGAAAATCTAATTTTCGCACATTTGATGTTAAAACCTACACTACTAGGTTCGCAAATCCTACGTGAGTAAACCCCTAGCATTTCTAACAACAAAAACACACACATACAAGGATTTCATCTCAGAATATCAAAGGACTCGAACCTAAACCCTAGACACGACAGTAACTCGAGATTTAATGGATGAAATTGAACAAAAGTTTGGATATAATACCTCGAAAGTGGTCTGAGTAGGATGCAATCAACAGAAAACACAAACAACGCCTTGAAAATCGAAAGCCCAGGAGCAGTATGAGAGAGTTTGAGTGTTTGAGATGAGACAAGTGTTGGAAAAAACTCTGCTATTTATACGATTTTTCGAATTCAGTGACACGTGGCATCAAGAGATTGGTCCGATGTTTGACCTGCCAACGTGTCAGCTTATCGCAAGAAAGAGGTTGCGATAAGCCCTTATCTTATCGCAATAGCCTTGTTGCGATATAAGTTCAATCTTATCGCAACATGTAGGTTGCGATAAGTTACTGTTCATCACTTCTTATCGCAATGCAAGGTTGCGATAAGAATGCAACCTGGTTTCATCGCAACAGAGGGTTGCGACAAACCACTGTTCACCATGTTATCGCAAGTAGTAGGTTGCGATAACAGTGACACTTGGACATTTTCTAGATAAAATTTTGAAAGATTTTATCACATTGGAAGATGTCCAACTTAAATGATGCAGTGACACTTGTGGTCTTCAATTAGCAAGCACATGAAATCAACACTTACAAGCTTTGTCAGATATGCACACTCCCCCTATTCTTGTGCATACTTATTATACTGTACTCCCCCTGAGACTATGAACACACCTCATGCAGACACAAATATCATAACAAAAGTGTAAAGTGACAAAAAGAATAAACAATGAAAAACAAGAAAGACATGAAAATCAAATATCTTATATTGAGAATAGAATGTGATGAAAATATGAATGTATCAATCTAGATAGAAATAACTAGATTGAAATACACATATTTCCATCCATTATATGATCAATATGGAATATTAAACTTTCATGTTCAACATGCCGAGCTTGGATACTAAGAAATTAAATCGTTTTTCATCCAAGGCTTTTGTAAAGAGATCGGAAAGTTGATGCTCAGTTGTGACAAAGTATAATTCAATCGTACCTTTTTCGACATGATCTTTAATGAAATGATACCTGATGTCGATGTGTTTGGTCTTTGTATGTTGGACCGGGTTAGCTGATATGGTAATTGCACTCTTACTGTCACAGTAAATGGGAATCTTCTCGTACTTGAAGCCGTAGTCCATCAGTTGAGTCTTCATCCACAGAAATTATGAACAACAACTGGCCGCGGTAACATATTCTGCCTCCGCAGTTGATGTTGAAACACAGTTCTGTTTCCTCGAAGACCAACTTACCATTTTTTCCCCCAAAAACTGCACATGACCAGATGTGCTCTTCCGGTCTAGCATACTACCTCCATGATCCGCATCAGAATATGCGGTGAGTTCGAATCCCGTTCCCTTTGGGTACCACAGGCCAAGGTACGGTGTCCCCTTCAGATATCGAAAGATCCTTTTAACAACACCAAGATGTGATTCTTTTGGTTGTGCCTGAAATCTTGCACATAAACAAGTTGAAAACATTATATTTGGACGACTCGCAATAAGATACATTAATGAGCCTATCATCCCTCTGTAATTCTTAACATCTACATCTACACCATCTGGATCCGGACCAATTTTAGATCCAGGAGCCATAAGTGTACCAATTGAGGTACAGTTTTCCATCCTGAATTTCTTCAAGATGTCAAACACATACTTTGATTGGTTGATGAAGATACCTGTTGAGAATTGCTTGACTTGTAATCCGAAAAAGAAATTAATCTCTCCCATCATACTCATCTGGAATCTAGTCATCATAATGCCCGAAAACCAAGTACATAATCCAGGGTCAGTTGAACCAAAAATGATATCATCAACGTAAATTTGTACCAGAAGGATCTCACCATTTTTGTGCAGAGTAAAGAGAGTTGTGTTGATTTTACCTTTCCGAAATCCAGCACCAAGTAGGAAGGTAGATAAAACTTCATACCAGGCTCGAGGGGCTTGCTTGAGACCGTAGAGAACTTTGTCAAGAATGTAGACGTAATCTGGTTTATCTTTGTCCACAAAGCCTTCTGGTTGAGAAACGTGTACCTCTTCTTTCAAGACACCGTTCAAGAAGGCAGTCTTCACGTTCATTTGATACACAGTGAAGTTTCTGAAAGCGGCAAATGATAGAAACATCCGGATTGCCTCTAAGCGAGCTACCAGTGCATACGTCTCATCGTAGTCAATTCCCTCTTGTTGCCTGTACCCTTTTGCTACAAGGCGTGCTTTGTTTCTCAAAACAATCCCGTCTTTATCTTTCTTATTCTTCAGGACCTACTTAGTACCAATTACCGTTTTACCCTTGGGTCTTGGAACTAGTCTCCACACATTCAATGCTTCAAAAGAGTTTAATTCGTCTTGCATCGCAATGATCAAATTCGGATCTTCTAAGGCTTGTCGAACTGATGTGGGCTCAACTTGACTTAGAAAGAGCGCGAATAGGACTTCGTTTGCTGTTGCAGACCTTGTTTTAACAGTTTCGGATACGTCACCAATGACTTGTTCAATGGGGTGACTCTTAGTCCACTTTGTAGAGTGTGGATGGAGAGATACAGCGTCTTCATTGGTATCTACTAAGGTGGGATCTTTATCGAAGTTCAACTCGATTGTCAAGGTTGGTTCCGGTTGTGGGGATGGTTCATTGACAGAAGAGTCAACAGAAACTGCCTCCGGAGTTGTTTCAGAAGATGACTCAGGTATGTTAGCAGAATCATCATCATTGACGTCAGAAGTTGTACCCGACGAAGAAGCACCGTTCGTAGGTTCATGTTGTGTTGCTTGTGGAGATGCCATATGTATGTTACTTGAAGACGATGCAGGAGTTGTTGCACCAGTTGTAGGAGTAGTCAGTACCGGTGAAGGCCCTGACATTGTAGCATGAGCTGGTGGTGTAGCAACTTGACTCCTGACATTCACAGATGAAGAAGATTTATTACTTCCAAAGTAATCATCGTAAAAATGTTCAAACAATAAATCAAGATCGTTAGGATTAGAGTTAGAAGTGGAAGCTTGATTCTTGTTTGACGTCCTAGTCACCATTGGACGGATTTGTCCGGATGCTAGTATTCCAGATATTGCGGGTTCTGTACTGTTTTGCACAGAAGCCATATCTTCAGTTTCGTCGAATCTGACGTTTATGCTTTCCATCACAGTTCTGGAAGACTTGAGATAGACTCTGTACGCTTTTGATGTGAGCGAGTATCCGATAAAAACGCCCTCAATTCCCTTAGGACTGAATTTGTTCAAGTTGTCCTTATCGTTCAGCACAACACACCTGCATCCAAAAACACGAAAGTAGTGTATTACAGGTTTTCTATTGTTGATCAATTCATATAGAGTTTTACCAAACCGTCGATGGATAATTGAACGGTTTTGTGTATAGCATGCCGTCGATACAGCTTTAGCCCACAGAAACAGAGGTAGATCAGCATAAGACAACATTGTTCTGGCGGCTTCAACTAGTGTGCGGTTTCATCTTTCAACGACTCCGTTCTGCTGAGGTGTTCTAGCCGCAGAATATTGATTAGATATTCCTAATGACTTAAAGAAATCATCAAGAGTCTTGTTTTTGAACTCTGTCCCATTATCTAATCTGACAGTCTGAACTGTTTGTTGACGATTCACTTGAAGCTGTTTGATTAATGAGATGATCAAGTCAGGGGTTTCATCTTTTGATCGTAGAAACTTGACCCATGTATATCTCGAATAATCATCGACAACGACTAACACATATCGTTTGGCACTGATGCTCTGAGTCTTCATCGGACCACAGAGATCCATATGAAGGATTTCCAAAGCTTTGTGTGTGTTGGGCTCGGGTTTTGGTGGGTGAGGAGCTCGCTTCATCTTCCCCTTCTCACAAGCAGTACAGAAGTTGTCTTTCTCAAATTGCAGAACCGGTAGACCTATAACTAAACCACCCAACGTCAGCTGTTGAATGTAACGAAAGTTGAGGTGAGATAGTCGTCTATGCCATAACCAACTTTTCTCAAATGATGCCTTGGACATCAGACACACGTCATTCTTTGGCTTAAGCTTTGATAGGTCAATTGTGTAAAGAATTGACTTCCTTGAACCAACTATAAGTTCATTTCCTTCGTCGGTTAGAACTACACACCGGGTCTTCTTGAAATGGACTTCTAGATCTTTGTCACAAAATTGACCTATGCTAAACAGGTTATGTCCTAAGCCTTCAACATAATTAACTTTGGTAATCCTGACGTTGTCTGTTACTATATCTCCATAACCCAAGATTGGAGAGTACTGATCATTCCCAAATTTAACTCTCCCTCCATCATTTCCACAAAGTTGCTCAGCAGCTCCTTTCTACCAGTCATGTGTTTTGAGCAACCGGAATCCAAGTACCACACATAACTGGGCTGCAAAATGGAATTTAAACAGTTTTAGGTACCCATTTCCAAATGGGTCCTTTCGTGTTAGGAGAATTAACAGGTTTTGGGTTAGCATGTTTCTTTGAAGTGTTGTGGTTATAATATCTATTTGTGTAAAAACGATTGGAACCATAGAAATTATAACCAAACCATGAAGAATAATCAGACTTGCAGATAAAATCATCTACACCACATGAAGAACAACAGATTTGATCACGTGCTAAATTAATCAGTTGTTGCATTGAAGAAATCTTGTAAGGAATAACAAGTTTTTGTTTGTTGCAAACATCATGATTACTAACAGTAGAAACAAAAGTGTTTTTCTTGGAATGTAAAGCGACATGAGATGATTTTCTCTGGGCCACATCCTGTGTGGACTCCTTTATTCTCCATTCTAAGCGCGAGTTGTTACTTATATGACGATCTGAAATGCCATCAAAATAAGAATTGTAAGCGTAGGAATTTTGAGCTCGGTAAGATTTAGACTTACGTTTATTCTTTTTCTTTTTCTTTTTCTTTTTCTCAACAGATTTAGAAGATTCCTCTTTGAAGAAATTCTTCTTGGGTTCCTCTTTTTTGATCAAAAAGGCAGTATGATCCGGAAGTTTAGCACCAAAGTCAAATTGAGCATCTTTTTGTTGTGCTTCCTTACCTTTCCCATCACAAGAGATCTCAATATTCTCAAGATTACAGTCAGACTGGCCATCACATGATAGAGATGTCTGGAAGATAACATAGGACTTTGGAAAGAGAAATTCATTATATTCTTTTCGAAAAGCTTTATCTTCTTCTGTAGGAAAATGCTTTTCAGGAGTAGTTTTAACATATTGACTTTCCAAATCCCAAGATTCATAATCATCTTGGTCATCAACTGTCAAACTCCTAAAAACAACATTTCCCATGAAAGCTTTACATGAAGAAACGTATGACTCTGAAGAATGTTTTTCTTTTAAAAGTTTTTCTTCAGACATTTCTTTATGTTTGGCTTTCATCTCTTTTAAACCGTTTGAAAAGACCGTGAACATAACTTCCTTTTCTATATCAAAAGCAAGTTGATCGTCATTTCTGACTTCTTCAATTTTGCTTTTGATATTTAACTCAAGATCGACAAGCTTCTGTTCTAGTAATCAATTGTGATACCAATTGTGATACCAATTGTGATCCCAGAACAAGTAATCAATCAATATAAAAAACAAAGGAAGCCATCTCTATATTCCAATGATGATCCAAAAGCTCACAATGATGAATGTAAAGCAATACTAGTGTGTGTGGCTAATGTGTGTAGAAGATGACCTAATTCCCAAAAGGGAAAGTAGCAAACATTATATACCTATTACAAGTTTAACTAAATGTCACAACTAGCCCCTCTACTTGGTACAAGATAATTGTGCACTAACACAAAGATACTGAAGAGAGAGCAACAGAAAGGAAGAAGCGTGGAGAAGACGAGTTACTATGTAGGGGATACATCTTGAACTCCCTTTTGGATCGTCTCTATGATCTCTACACACCAATTCAGTCCACCAAAGAGATTTGGAGTTCTTTGGAGTTCAAGTACAATATGGAGAAGCAAGGGGCAGATAAGTTCATCATGTTTAAGTTCTTTGAGTTTTCTATGGTTGATAACGTTTCTATTTTAGATCAAGTTCATGAATTTATAATCCTTATTTCTAAGTTTAAGGATTTGAAGATATCCATTCCCGACCAAGTGATTGTTGGTGGAATCATGTAACGACCCAACCCAAACATACATCATATAACATAATATACATCTCATCATTTGATAACAAAAGATACATAAAGATCACAATTAGTCTCAAAACTGTACAATATATATGTATGTACAAACTTTTTGCTGATAAATTACATCATAACTAACTAGACTACTAATACAAAACACTTCATGAAACTCCAAAAACACACGACTTCCACAAGCAAATCACAGTTTATCTTTTCCTTTGCTATTACTTGCTCCACGGCCTGGAATACATATTTTTGAAGCAAAAATGAGGGTTAGACCAATTGGTCTAAGTGAGAAAATCCCTGTCACTTTAGTAATCATTTTGTAAAATACAGATATACAACGAGTATACAAATACCAAGCATGACTCGTATGTACTGTGTACAACTCTTTCACATGGCCATATTAGTTGGTTGCGCTAAACCAACTAATCATTTTACTTCGTTGCACTAACATACAGCCAACTTCGCTGCCCCTCCGTACAACCAATCCTACGCCGACCCTCAGTATGGCGAAGGTGCATTCGTGTAGTGTAATGCTTACATAAATACAACATATATCTCAATATATCATATTTCAATTATAAGCGCATCATCACACTACCTACCACATATTTATTCCACACATATATATATATATATATATATATATATATGTATTCCGGTTTGAAACGTTTAAAGTAAAACTCACCTGAAAGAAATACGCAAATAACACCTTCTCTAGACAACTTGCAAGAACCTTACTTTTCCATAGACTTCACAAAATCTGAATTATACAAAATACATATAACTACTTATCACGTAAAACTCAATGACAGACTAAGAATCCTAAATAAGTCTATCACACTCTTATCCACAAATGTCCCTCTTTGGCGACTTAGCGGGTGGGGTCAAGGGGCAGCGGCCCTATAAATTTTTTTATAACATCTTATCCGGATAACTCATCCGGATACCAGTCCGGAAACCCCTTATCCGGAACCCAAATTCGGAACTATCCGGAAACTTTCCCGAAAACAAATACACGGAATCCGGAATAACTTATCCGGAACATGGTCCGGACAACTTATCCGGGAAACCATCCGGAAAACATATCCGGATAACACATCCGGAAACATATCCGGATAACACATCCGGAAACCTATCCGGAAAACACTGAAATCCAGAATCCAAAGAATCCGGACACATCGAACCCAGACTCAATCGAATCCACAAAATATCAGAGATTGATAATTATAAACAGGTAGGAATCTTATACTAACGATTATAAACACAAAGTGAAAAGAAACTTTACCTCAAAAACACCTCCAAACGAAATCAATCGAGGCCCTAACCGAACGAAGTTTTCCCCTGCTTCTCTTGGAAACCGACTTAATGAATATCTAAGGAGGTGTCGACCCTTTTATAAGGGTCCCAAATTGCAATTAAGTATTTGAACTATACTAAAATGACACTAACAACCCTAAACTTTCAAACCACCACAAACAAGCCTTAAACTAATAAAAGTAAAACAAATAAATAAACAACTAACTTACCCCGGGTTATTACAAATCATTGCCAAGTTACCACCTTCTTGGAATGATTACCGAAGAAAACTTTTGCACACAACTGAGGATTTCACTTTGTAACAAATCCAGAAACATCTCCAGATTGAAGAAGAAACACGTAATCGTGAGAAGGATCTCAATGGTCCTTCAAGTTCCAAAGTGCACTATGTAACTCAGAAAAATCAAAAGGGAACGAAGAGAAAGACCTATGATCCGAGCTCATCAAATTCAAACAACAAGAAAAGGAAGAGGGATTTTTCGGAAATCGTATGTCACAAGTGTGGAAAGAAAGGACACATACGACGATTTTGCCGAAATCCCAAGAAGGAACAAACTCAACAAGGAAATGAAGCAAGTGGAAGTGGTGTTGCAAGTGCAAGTGCAAGTTTGGTTTAAAACACCAACGAAATCATTGTTATGGTTTTGGACTTGCATATTGGTATGATTCAAGAGGTTCATATGCCTGCTGCAAATATGAGTAACGATTGGTGGTATGATTCTGGTGCAACAACACATGTATGCCCTTTTTCAAAGATTACATGGAGACTTCAAATGGTCATGAAGTTCTAATGGGGGGTCATCATACCGCCATGGTTCAAGGCAAATGGAGTGTGGAATTATCTTTTATTTCCGGAAAGAAGATCATTCTCACAAACGTGCTTCATGTTCCTGAAATGAGAAAGAACTTGGTGTATGGTTATTTCTTATGTAAATTTAGTCTAAAAGTTGTGATAGAAGCCGATAAAATAATTTTATCTAAGGATGGGTCATTTGTTCGGAAAGGATATGTATCGGATGGTATGTTTAAGTTATCCATAAATAAAGTTGGAATTCTACTTACTTTGATGTGTATATTTTAGTTCTAACTTTAATATTGAATGTTCTAACTTCAACCTTTGGCATAATTGTTTGGCACATGTTAATTATCAAACAATGAAGTTTATGGATAGAGGTGGATTATATCTTATCAGAATGGACATAATGATAACTGTGAAATATGTGTGCAAGCTACGATGAAAAGAAAGCCTTTCCCAAGGATAGAAAGAAATTCTGAAATTTTAGAACTTGTTCATTCGGATATATGTGAACTTAATGGTACATTGACTAGAGGTGAATGTAGATATTTTATAACATTCATTGATGATCACTCTAGGTTTACTTATGTTTACTTGATGAAAACTAAGGATCAAACTTTTGATATGTTTATATTGTATAAAACCATGGTAGAAACACAAAAGGGAAGAAAACTTAAAGTTTTACATAGTGATAGAGGAGGAGAATACTTTCCTACCAATTTCGTTTCATATTGTGAAGAGCATGGTATAATACATCAAGTTAGTGCACCTTATAGACCTCAACAAACTGGAGTGGCGGAAAGGAAAAATGGAGTCTTAGTTGATATGGTTAGTGCCATGTTAGTTAATTCACATTTGCCACTAGATTTATGGGGTGAGGCTTTGTTAAAAGCATGTCATGTGCATAATAGAGTACCTTTTGAAAAACTAAAATTAACTCCATATGAGTTATAGAAAGGTAGAAAGCCTAATTTATGTTATCTTAGAGTTTGGGGATGTTTAGCTTATTATAAAGCTCCCGATCCTAAGAAAACTAAGTTAGGATCTAGAGCTTTAAAAAGTGCGTTTGTGGGATATGCAGAAAATTCAAAAGCTTGTCGGCTTTTGGATTTGGATTCCAATGTAGTTGTACAGTCACGAGATTTTGAGCTTTTTTAAAATAAGTTCAAAAGTGGCACTACAAACATCGATGAGATAAAACAAACAACACTTGGAGATAATGTGTTTGACCTTCTATTAGTAACAAATGAACTTCTTCAAATGATATTGTTGAACCTAGAAGAAGTGGAAGGCCTAGGAAAGAAAAGAATTTGGGTCCTGGTTTTATTTTCTTTCTTGTAGAAGGAAATAGAGAGATTAATACAAATAAAATACTCATTTTATTTAACGTTGAAGACGATCCCAAAACATTTCAAGAAGCAATGGCTTCTAGAAATTCTGCATTTTGGAAAGAGGCAATAGATAATGAAATGGAATCTTTAATAGCCAATAGAACTTGGGTTATTTCAGATTTGCCTCCGGGTTCAAAAGCAGTTGGTTGTAAATGGGTATTTAGAGTAAAACGTTACACAGATGGATCCATTCAAACTTTCAAATCTAGACTAGTAGCACAAGGTTTTAGTCAAAGAGAAGGTATTGATTACTTTGACACTTATGCACCCGTGGCTAGGCTAACATCCATTAGAGTACTTTTAGCTTTGGCTTCAATCTATGATTTGTATGTACATCAAATGGATGTAAAAACAACCTTCTTAAATGGTGATTTAGATGAAGATGTGTACATGAAGCAACTACTTCCTGGAAATGAAAAGAAAGTTTGTAAGCTTGTTAAATCTTTGTATGATTTGAAACAAGCTGTGGATCCCAGATACATAAGCAATCAACACAATCAGCAATAATCAGCCATAAATCTCACTTGTATTGATGAATTGAATGAACAAGATTCAGTGGCAGACTGTGTAGCCGTACAAAGGTTTTGCTAACAATAATAATGATCATTAACCTAAAACTAGGTTAAACACAAACTACATATACCCAAAGGGTATTTACAAGAAGAGACAAGACAAGTCCCAGAACTTCTAATTCCACACATATTAAGACCTAACAATCTCCCCCTTGGAATAGAAGTTCGCGTTCACGCCAGTCTGGAACATATCGCTTTCGGATGGCAAAGAGCACTTCAAAATATCTGATGCTGCTTCTGAATTCAAGCCGGTCTTCAATGGCTTTGAGAAGATCTTCGGCAAGGTACTCGCGAAGATTGACATACTGCTCTGGAGGAGCATTCTTGACTTCTTCTTCTAAAATCTTCTTCAGATCAGACTGGATTTTCACCAATGTTCCCTCGCTAAATTTATGCACTTCACTTTTTCTGATGAACCGTTTCTCCCCTTTTCCGTTCAGATACACGAACCCTGTTTCTGGTTTAGAAAGTAAAGAGTGTACCTGTGCGTCTTCAGGGAGGTTCAGATTGGGCTTTAAGATGTTGATCTTTTTCTGATTACTTTCGAGTCCCAACTGAAAGTCTTCAATATAGGATAATGTGATCGTGCACTTCATGAATCTTTTGATAGCTTCGAGGGCTTTGGTATAAGGTAGAGGCCGAATAGTAAGAGTCTTCAAAAATCTGAGTAGAACTGGAAAATCTCTCAGGCAAAGATGTTTGAAATCGGATCCTGAGAAGGTCCAAATATTTCCGTCATCCCTTTTTACTGAAAAGGTCGGGAAGACGACTTTTACGATTCTGTCTGATTCAATACTCACGATTTCGGTGATTCTGTGCTTAGAGTAAACCTGATGTCTCATTCTGCCTCTTTTCATAACTTCCACATACTGCGATCTGATCGGCTCATCAAGGAACGTGGCCCCATGACATTGTACAGGGTCAAGAGGCCTTATCCAGTGAGCGAAGATTTTCTTCTGAGATTCTTCCAGATACGGTACTAAGATTCGAAACCTTTCCCAATGAGCTGGTTGAGGATGTTGGGGTGGAACCGCTTCTGGAATTGACACAATGATTTCAGATGAACCTGCAGGATCAGTAAGATCAGCCGAAGCGGTAGATACCTGTTCACCCAGAAGAAGAAGTTGGTCATAATCAAACTCTGTCATCAAATCGTCATCGCCCTGTATTTCCCACAAGGCATCAGTTTCTGTCTGAATAGCAACAATCGCTCTTTGCCTCCAATCGGTTTCAAGTTCCGGATCGCCGGCCGAGTCCTCATCAATAAGGTCTAGGACGGGCCGCTCCGAAACTGTTGGCATTGACGTGTCTTCCGATGGACCTTCAGGCTTTTCAACTGTCGGGTCTGCTGACTCTTCTAAGATATCTCTGACCGGTGAAGAAATCTCCATGTCATGAACCATTTCGGACTCTGACGGTTGCTGTGGTTGTGGTTCAGTTGGAGTTACCGTTGAAGTTTCTGCCGCCGCGGATGACAGCTCGGTCAGTCTTATTCTTTTCTCCCCCTCATGTTGATCACGGTCATCCGGATCATCATGTCTTCGTTTGGTACTCTGGACCTGACCCTTACAGGTGTCTTCAAGGCTGGCGACCCTCTCGGTGAGCCTGTCGAGTGCCTGCCTGACATCGGATAGTTGGGCCGTAATTGAGTCGGTCGGAGCGATAGGGGGCGGTGGTTGGGTTTGCGAGCGGAGAATGCTCACTAAATCTGCATCAGCCGAGGCGGAAATGTTGGAGTCGGTCAACAACTTGTCCAGTAAGGCGGCTTTGAGATCATCAACGGACATGTGCTGGACAGCCGGAGCGGTTGACGGTCGGGATAGGTGGAGTTGGGGAGTCGGATGAGGAACCGAAGATGCCGTGGCTTTACCAGTGATAGATCGACGAATGAAGGCCAAGTCCTCGGAAACCTGCTTCATAATATCCGATTGGACAGCCTTTAAGGCACCGTCCACATATTCCTTGGAGACGAACTCCGGGAAACTAACTCCGGCGACACTTAGCCCTTCCGTTGTAGTAGCTGCAGTGGATTGCACCGCAGTACCGCCTACGTTCACGGTTGGCGTGATGATAGCCGTGGTAGGACTTTCGCCCTGTTCTTGCGAACTACCAAGAGGTAGAGTCGCTCCGGGCGTTCCGGTCGAGGCACGAAGACTCTCGACGTTAGCTGAACCAATGACCCGTGTCCTAGCCAAAGGAATGTCAATATCGAAGGGATCTAGACTCAATTGTGCATCCAAAGAAGGCGAGACCGGGGGAGGCTGGTCTCTAGTTTCAACACCAGAACTCTCCAAGTGAGAGACCGGTGGAAGTTGTGCTTGATCCCCGTGAGAAGTTGAAACCGGATCCTTTTGAGAGGAAACGGAGTGGCTAGGGGGGTTGTGCAAGTGCGTCGCTGGGCCCACGACGTCTTCTTCAATATCCCGATGCAACGAATGCAAAGGAATAGTAGATGTGGCTGCCCGGCCAGATGGAGGCTGGTTGGGGGTAACCTGTGAAGATTTCCCCATCACTCGCTCTCGGTCATTTTTTAACTTACTTCTCCTTTCACGCACAGGCTCACTTTCAACTTCTTTTTCAACTAAAACTCCCTCCGCTCTCCTTATGTCTCCAGTAATGGCTTGGGGGTTAGTTGCATCATCATCATCGTTGGATTCGGTTTCCTCACTGTCGGATTCCTCAGACCCTTCTTCGTCACCAGAGGCCGAGCCTGATTGAGACTCGGATCCGGATACCGATTCGGAGCCAGAGGCGGTGCCGACAGTTGTTCCGGAGGAAGAACTGGATTCGGAGCTGGAAGAGGAGGCTGCCTCTTCGGCTGTGTGTACTCGGGAAACTCCTTCCACCTCCACATCGTGTAGGGCGGAGCCTTCAGCAGGCGGTGAATGAGGTCTAGGTCGAGACGTACTAGCATCGCGTGATGACCGCCCGGCACTACCCACGCCTGAACCCCTCACTACATTTTCTCTCTGCGCGCCCCGTCCGACAGCCCCTGCTGGTCAAACCCCTCGTCCTCGCATACGTGGACCCTCACGTCGCTCGGCTCGCGCTCCTTGGGCAGGTCCAGCCGGATTTGGCTGGACCATAGGAGCGACTATGTTGTTCTCTGTCCTATATGCTAACACACTTAGTGCCGATTGCTCCGCGATAGCTAGTAAGGCAACAGGAATAACCATAGGAACTATACCTTCAAAGACTCGAATATTTTGAATACGAGTCATACGAGTAGCAACAAGTACCTCGTGCTCAGCGCGTCGAGGAATGGTGAGATCGGATTCCATGAAATGTGCGACAAGCATTTGAAGAAAGCGTGGATACTGATATTGAGAAATTTGATTCCGTTATCTTAAAAGAGTTTTACTCATAATTCAACGAATAGATGCATATATTCTAAGTTTACAAAAGATTATTGTGTCAGTGTATGCCTTTATGTTGATGATATGTTAATCATTGGAACAAACATGAAAGGTGTAAATGAGACTAAGGCTTATTTAAGTTCATGTTTCCAAATGAAAGACTTAAATGAGGTTGATATTATATTAGGTATCAAAGTTAAGAAAAATAGTGGGGGTTATTCTTTAAATAAATGCCACTATATTGAGAAAATGTTAACCCAATTTGAGCATTTAAAATTTAAAGATGCTAACACCCCATATGATTCTTCTTGTAAACTTAGTAAAAACTGTGGTAGAGGTGTTGCTCAACTTGAATATGCTGGTGCAATTGGTAGTTTGATGTATGCTACACATTGTACTAGGCCAGACATTGCTTATGTTGTTTGCAAACTTTCAAGATTTACTAGTAATCCTAGTTTAGAACATTGGGAAGCCATTGGAAGAGTGTTTGGTTATTTAAAGATGACTAAAAAGCTAGCTTTACACTATGGAAACTTTCCTGCAATTCTAGAGGGATATTCTGACGCTAGTTGGATTACTGGTAATAGTGATAATAAATCTACGAGTGATTGGACTTTTATGATTGGTGGTGGTGCTGTTTCTTGGGCCTCAAAGAAACAGACTTGTATACTCATTCCACCATGGAATCTGAGTTTTTGGCCTTAGCGACGGCAGGCAAAGAAACGGAATGGCTTAGAAATATGTTATTGGATATAAAGTTATGGCCACAACCGATGTCAGCCATTTCTTTGCATTGTGATAGTGAGGCAACATTGTCTAGAGCATATAATAAGATCAATAATGAAAATCTAGACATATTAGTTTGAGACATGCGTATGTGAGAGAGTTAATATCTGACGGGATAATAACGGTTACGTATGTAAGAACTTCTAACAATCTGGCTGGTCCATTTACAAAAGGACTCTCAAAAGATATGGTATTCGGAACGAGTCGTGAAATGGGAATAAGACCTATTTATTAGTTGGCAACAACGAAAACCCAACTGTTAGGACACAAAATGTCCTAATTATATGATAGTTCTGTAAAGGGTTATAATTGTAATATAAGATTGGGTTATTGTAATATGGGCTTGGGATTAAGTGACTAACAAGGGAGTATATATAGGATTTGTTTATGTAATTAGGGTAAGAAATGATTTTTACAATGTAATCCATGGTGTAGTGCGTGTGTTCTAGAGAGAGAAACCATTCTCTCTCTAGGTTGTTCTCTTACATTTGAATAATACACCATAATTTCCTTATATCTCATCTTGTTACTATCCTCCATTGATTTACCTGAATTGTTGTTTATGTTAATGGGACTAACAAGTGGTATCAGAACCAAATCGAAGAAATCATTCATCGATACGGTCATTCTGCAACGATTCAGATTCTACAACCCATTTTTGATGAAACAGTAAGTTTTTGATGATTTTGTGCGTATAACTGAGTTTGGATAAGTGCTGAATGCTAAGGATTGATCGAAAAGTATTTCTGAACATCATACGATCATCAATCCATCTTAGTTTGATCATTCTGGACGTTTTTGAGTTTTTAGTTCAGATTGAGTTCATATGTTCAAAGTTGTCGCACAAGGCATGTTCATCTTTATCGCACAAGGCTATATTCATCTTTATCGCACAAGGCTATATTAATATTTATCGCGCATCAAAGAAATTCAAGGTTATCGCACTGGTGGCGTGTGATAAAATAGGATGAACATTGTTTTTATCGCGCAAGTGGCGTGTGATAAAATAGGATGAACAGTGTTTTTATCGCGCAAGTGGCGTGTGATAAAATAGGATGAACGGTGTTTTTATCGCGCAAGTGGCATGCGATAAAATAGGATGAACAGTGTTTTATCGCGCATGTAACGTGCGATAAAAGGCTTTAGGAGTTATCGCACAAGTGTCATGCGATAAGAAGAGTTATCGCGCAAGAATCGTGCGATAAAAAGGGGTTATCGCACAGGTATCATGCGATAAAATCAGTTCCCGCCCAAGTTATCACCCATTCAATAGCGGAACCCCCGTGCTAAGTCTCAGGAGGGGGGCATTGTTCATGGAATTTTAGCATAAAGCGTGTGTGACATCATTCTTATATTTAGTTTGACACATACTTCTAGCAACTGTCAATGTTTAAAAGAGCTCAAGTTTGTCAAGATTTTCAAAAGGTGGGTGTTGGAATTCAGCCTTTTATTGGATTGGATTAGATGTTTGAGCATTTGCAATCATTATTCTAGAGTTTTGTTGACGATGCTAGACCTTTAAGTGCTCTTAATCATTCTTTTGACCTGATCAATCAGAATTGTGAGTGCTTGCAATTATTGTTCTGGTGCTTTGGTTGTGATTCAGACTTTTGAGTGCTTATAATCATTCAGCTATTTCTTGAAGATTGAAGTTCTGCATTTTCATCATTCAGTGTTCTGAAGTATTTTGGAGATGAGCATTTCTCTACAGTTGTTGAACAATGTTACTTGTTTGGTTATTCTAATCCCTACCTTGTAGTGTTTGCTTCATTATGTTTCCTCCTTCGAGCAAATCTGAATCAAGCTCTTAAGCTGAATTCCTATTCAACTCGCGGTTTAGCGATGGATTTGGTGTTATAAACTGAGATTGCACTTTGGTTTGTCATGCAACAACTCGCTCGTTATCTTTCTTGTGAGCTTATCGGTACGAGCTAGAGTTTCAACATTTTAAAGATGTTTTTCGTGCACTCGGTCGAAGTTATGGCGCACATCGAATCCGGTTTTTCAAGGTTGAAATATAAAGAGTAAGAGCTTATTTCAAGGGGGGGCTAGACTACATTTGAAGAATTGCATCGCTATGGTTTTCTAAAGAAATCAAGGGGGAGAGGAACTGAAGATCTGAAGATCTTTTGAGAAGGGTGATTCCTTTACAAAACTATAGGGGGAGAATGTTAGGACACAAAATGTCCTAATTATATGATAGTTTTGTAAAGGGTTATAATTGTAATATGGGCTTGGGTTATTGTAATATGGGATTGGGCTTAAGTGACTAACAAGGGAGTATATATAGGATTTGTGTGTGTAATTAGGGTAAAAGATCATTTTCAATGTAATCCATGGTGTAGTGTGTGTTCTAGAGAGAGAACCATTCTCTCTCTAGGTTGTTCTCTTAAATTTGAATAATACACCATAATTTCCTTATATCTCATCTTGTTACTATCCTCCATTGATTTACCTGAATTGTTGCTTGTGTTAATGGGACTAACACCAACCTTTTTCTAAGTATACCCTTAGATAAAAGTTCAATGTGGTAATAACAAGTTGTTGATATCCAACTAGGTTCATACTAGTTAACTCTAGTATATGTTTTCTAGGGTGAGTCTTCAACTCTTAATGAAAGTCAATGGTTAATGAATTTCACCTATATGAACACAAGAGGTGGTGCCGCTTCTAACAAACGTGAGGTCAACTTTTGTAAATGTTCATGAATCCAGGATGAGCACATGGCCATAATGGTGCTATATGTTTAAGAACATGTTTGATAATCAATTGTGTGTGTGATTATTCCAGTTTTAATATATATAAATCTTGGCTCAAAAGCTATAAGCCACCATAGATTTAATTGGAACTTTGAGTAATTTACATTAAGTTAAAGTTCAAATCGAAAGATACTTTGACCTATACATAATTGATTTTATTTGATGAAGACTAAGTGGGGGATTGTTATATATATAGTCTTCATAGTGAGATTTGTTCAACATAGAAATAATAGTGGAATCTCACTTGAATAAGTGAGCTATATGTATACATATAAGGCTTACAAGTTGTTTAAGAGATCAAATGAACTATAAGGAGAAATTAGCTTTGTTGTGTGGATTTTGCACATACATTTAACGGTCAAAAATATGATATTTAGTGCATTCAAACAGTGTCTACAGCGAGTTTGAAGTAAGTTCTGTGTGACTTAACTAGCCAGAAAGTCGCTTGGGTCGTTGTGATCAAACAACGTCTAAAGCGAGTTTGAAGTAAGTCTTGTGTGACTTAACTAGCTAGAAACTCGCTTTGAACACTGTGGATGTTTTTTCTGACCGTTTTTTACAGGTCTTTTTATTAAAATTTGATTATGAATAAAGTTTGAAGGTAGTTAACCTTATCTATATCAGTTATAAATTAAAACATATATATGTGTGTCATTTCCATGCTTTTATAATTTTAATTTCTCTCTCATCTCTTCATGAAATTCTGCAGCAATGTTCTTGGAGATTATGTTTGGTTGTTAAACATATTCTTTTGATTAGATTATTCCTGGGGGTGTATTAGCCTTAACCCAAACAACCTTGATAGTGGGGGCTAATAATATCCTAAGGATAGTGATCTTTTCACGTTCTAATCATCGTTTCTTGAATCTTTTCTTTCAATCTATTTATTTTTCTAACATTAGATGTAGCAATGGAACTGATATATAGCAAAACCTTAAGCTCACCTATGGCAAACCAATGTAATTAACATGCAAAGGGTTCTGCACTAAAAAAAACAAGGTTGCCAATGACCAAAGCAAGAGGTGGGCAGGTGGCTATAAACTTCCAAAGTTGGTTGCTGATGCCTAATAGAGTTGGGATTGATCCAGGTCACACATGGTCCGAACCAGTGATGGACCGAAGATTTTTTGTAGAGCAGGTGGTTAAAAGGTCCGCAAAGTCGTCTAATGTATTTTTAGCTGAATTCTACTGTTTTGAAATGATTTTTTAAGTTTTTTGATCAATTTCGGTTGATTTTTTTTATTTTTTTGCGGTTTTTGGTTTGATATTCCTTGAATTTCTAATATCACAAAGCACCTTAGCAAGTACACTTTTCTAACAAAAAAAACTACTTTAAAAAATAAGCTGAGCGAGTGCACAAAACCTCACTCGGGGCTTACTAGGTCTGCCTCTGGTCCGAACAATAAAATTACAAACATTAATTAAAAACAACGAACAAATTAAAGACACGTGACCTTTTTACCAAGGACAAAGATGAACAAACTTGGATTGGATAATCAAGAACAAAGATGAACAACGTGATTTCTAGTAACTGATTAATGATGCATATGTATTTACCTCACAATAAAGTATGTAATCAATAATGGAGCAACGAAACCGTACACGTATATAACGAATCAAATAAACGCACATGAAATTAGGAATTAGGAATTTGTACTAAATTGGGCCCTAACCTCATACTAACCCATAAATGATCATCAATGACACCCTTACTTGAATAAGTCACTTACCTAGGGTTTGTAAGTGAAACCCTAGCAAAAGAGGAAACCCTAGGTGTTGGAGTAAACACTTGAAGCTTGAACCCTTGAAATACTTTTGTAGAGATTTTTCTAGTGGTAGATGAGAGTGAGATTTCTGGTCTAAACCCAATAATGATAGATCTCTAAACATTTAATGGTGAGAGGAAAAGCTAAGTGAAAATTGCCCCTAGAGAGAGGAGAAATCGGACCCAAAACAGAAAATGAGAACCCCCCTCTTCAAAAGATCGGCGTTGCATTTAAACCCCTTCTCCCCCCGTCAACGACTGTGCCATGGGCACAATCGCATGAACTATCGCTTAGATTGTACCGTAGTCTGTCCACGGGCGGCGAGTGTGACACAGGCGACTATGCCCCATGCATAATCGTCGGGCATAGTCGCGGCAGGCGTACCCACGGCTGCTGGGTCGTTTTTGTTGTTGATCTCGATTTCCATTTCGGTACTCGATCACTTTCACACATGAGAATCAGATTTAACGAGAGGAATGCCATAAATTCTATGTCCATTACATGACCCATGCTACACCACACTCCCATGCAACCATGCAAAAGAAAACGGGTATTGGTCCACAACGCAAGTACTTAAGTTTTAAGAAATACTATAACCCAAATACCTTAAAAGGAAAAATGACGATGAACCTTACCAGAAATTTCGGGGTGTCACAGATCCGTTGTTGGAACAAAAGGCCATGGGTGATGCTATCAACGATGGACATCAGCGACTGATCACTGACAAACTACTATCAGCGACGGATTTGTGAATGATTGTTTGACTTCTTGTGTCTTCTAGGGTTGTGGCGTACTGGTTAAGGCCCTGGGGATGTGGTGGAATATCCCATCTGCCCAGGGTTCGAATCCAGGCGTACACAACAACTGTGGCCACTGAGGTTTAATCAGGACTGATGTCTTACAGTCATAATTTGCCAATGGATTAATCTAGCATAGCCTAGGACACCCTTCCCAAAAAAACGGGGTTTTCTCTTTACAACCCCTATTTGGTGAGTATCCTTTCCTCTTACATGTTTTAATTAACCTCATGGTGTTCAAATGGAAGAATCACTTACATTGGTTCCTTTTTAACTAAAAGAAAACTAGGGTTTACTCAAAGTTCATGGTTTGGTATACATGTAAGTATATATGTATATACATGTATATATATATATATATGTGTGTGTAAATACCTCTTTTTGAATGCAAGTATATATATAAATATATGTATGTATAAACATAATATTATGCATAGAATATGTTGGTATATATATAATATGAAGGTAGGCGCTAACACGTGTACTTACACACTAATATGTCTAGTTCATAGATTGACAAGTTTATTTCTATTTGAACAAAATAGCTTGATGTTACATATCATGTGTGATTTATGGAATGTTCGTTACGTAATCATGTGGGTACATCAATATGCCACAACTTACATTTATTGACTTAAATTGCGTTCATGATCATGTCTTGGAAATGTGGTAGTCTATATCCTTGTGCACGAGGGTTAAGGTCGAGTGAGTCGAATGCTCAAATTTTTATTTACCACTTGGGGTCACTAGCGAGTAGGCAATAAAGGACAACAAAGTCCTTGAGGTGTAACTCGTCTAACTTGGAGATGCAATGTGGTCTCATAAGTCCTTGAGGTGTAACTCGACGGAGTAGCCAATAAAGGCATTAAATGATGGTTTGAGGTTGTGATGTCTTAATGGCATGGGAACTAAACCCGGGACTCGAGGTGCACTCCAATAACATCACGTATGACTCCATGTCATGTGTTCTCGTCACCCCGATGGTAACGGGTCTCCCCCGTATTTCGGGTGTATTTCTCCCTTGTATATTTTATGCTCGTGTTGAGCCACTTGACATAAATCAAATGGTGATTATTTGCTACCGCACAGTTCCGGTAACATTGGTTGACTTACAGTATCATTTATTTATGTAATATTGTGAAGTTACTCATACTCGCTAGATTTCCGGTCTAATACTTGTGGTGTTGTATATTGTGATTTCATGTCCCCACTAGCGGTGCGTCTATGACGCGTTGATTTTTGCCGACCATGCTTATGAGCTTGGAGGGTCGGGATTTTTGGGAATCGAGATGAGATACTTCTTTTTGGAGATATAGTGACACCCGTGTTAATCTAGCTTACTTTGATTCTAGATTAATAGGTTGTTGTGTATTATGTCTCAATACTCCTTAATTTATACATTGTCCAAACTATCCCATCGTATCAAGGGTTTTAGTTGTCTTAATTTATGAAGTTTTATTTTACCCATTTTCCAGAAATTCCCTTTATTTAAAGTCTAAAATTTTAGGGTGTTACAGGATCCGAGCTTTAGCGGCGGATTTTTCCCTCGCTGATAGCAGTCAAATTTGTAGTGTTGCTAATGCGAATTTCAATCGTATTTCATTGGTGAATAAATTAAATTATTTTAAATCGTGACTAAATCTTTGAATTTGAACTCAAAATTGTTGCACGAAACTTAGCGGCTTTCAAAATAACTTTTAGGGTTTTTGTTCCTCTATGTTTTGGTGGATGATTATCGTCATGGAATAAAATCCCAAATTGGCAAAGTTTTTCCCATTTGTAACATCCCTTTCCTGATATGAAAAGGAAGGCTACAATTGTGTAACACCCTCAACTTTAGAAAGAGCAACTAAACAAAAACTTTGATTTAACATCAAACAAGGACAAAATTCATTATACAAACCACTCTTAGAAATACCTCGATAATAAAATCGTAACAACTTCAATAATTCAATATCCTAAGTCTTACACCAAGATATAAAAGGTCGGGTGTTACTCAACTCATTACAAGGTTGCTATTCCCAAAACGCGAAAAACTTCACCAATCCACTTACTTCTTGAACTCATATCTAGCTCTCAACTCTTCACAGTGTCACTAGAAATAATACGCAACTAGAACTTGTTGCACATGCCGACAAATAAAAATGTTAGGCTAACGCCTAATGAGTTCAAGAGTTTTCTTCATGATTAAAATAGTTCGTTAAACCAAATGAGTACACTTAAAATCATGATTTTCCAAAAAGGATTATATTTAAGTATGTGAACAATCCATTTTTCAACGCACACAAAACCTGTGCCGAAAACTCCAAAATGAAACATTCCTCAATAATGGATTTAGATCCAAAACACACTTGAGCATGAATAAATACTAAATTTCCAAATAAGGTGGACGTGAATAAAACTCTATCATTTGAAATGCCCCAACAAGGAGAAGAAATAATACAACGCCCATAAGAACATGGAAAACAATCCAAATACATATAATACGTTCCCGAAGCATGTGACCGACTCGACAACCCACATAAAGCGTAATTATAAATAAAGTCCAAAACCCAATCATGGGAGTAGTCATTCATGCAAACCTTAATATACGTGGAGGGGTTCTAATAATAAGGTCAATACTTGTAATTACTCGCACAAGGCTTACGGTAATTAAAACATGCATATCACAAGACTCAATAAAATATTGACAACAACGGGGGAGACCTGTATCCATTGAGGGTGGATGAAACACGTAAGTATACCACCCGTACAATGTTAATCGTATAACGCCTCACGACTAGACGTCCAAGGGTTCCTACGACTTCTTAACAAGTTTCACCTTAAGAGACAGTTGACCTTAGTGTTTATTCCCACAAATTCCACCACAAGGCCCGACACGCTTAGGACTACCTCCAAGGCATTACCTTCAAAGCGGCGAATGTCATAGTGCCTACCTCCAAGGTAGCACCTCCGGACTCACCCTTCTAGTGGCTACTTGAAAAGTTTAAGGTCATAAACATGGGTCCCGGAGTCCTACCCCGCAATACTCATGCAACCTCATAAACAAGACCGACTCATATGTTATGCATCCAATGCAAATATAGTCAAACAATTACATGACCCACAAAAGAATGTCCAACATCTTTAACACATGTAATTAAATAATAGATATGACTCAAATGCATATAATCTCAAAACTCGACATAGAGTAATTCACCTTGGACCAAAGTCCCCAAGACTCACTTAAAATCAAATACGATCCAAAGGCTCAACAATACAATTGACCAACAATAAAGATCACTAATACAATAAAATGCATTTAAATGTCATATATGCAAACACATACCTCCAATATATGATAAAACCCAAAATCCCATCATTTATTTGATTAAATCATATATATATATATATATATATATACAAATGACCCATAATAACAATCATGCATGTTTCCAACAACACTAAGGTGTATGTTTACCAAAGACCCCCATTTGTACCCAAAAACCCTTTAAGCACCTTTTTCTTGAGATACATTTATCCACTTACTCAAAAATCTCAATGTGGGTGTTTTATAATGTTTTCAAGATTAAACAGTTCAAATAGTCAAAACCCAATAAATTACTCAACCATAGATAATTTTCATGTAAAAACACACAAGCACTTGAAAATGGACATTTTGGCATGTACAACTTTTTCACAAAGCAACTTGAATTCACCTTGCTAGATTTAGGCTAAATCTAGATTTTTCCCCAAACTTGAGCTCCTTTAAATAAACTTGGATCTTCAAGCCAAATATTCCAAAACCTAGATCCACAAGTTTCCAACCGTAAATAATCATTCCTAAACACTTAGAATCGTTTTCCCCAACATAAACATCAAAATCACCAATAATACCAAAACCCTAATTTCTTAGATGAAGAAAAGAGGAGCTTACCTCAATCACCACTTGAATCCACCAACCAAACACTTCTAGGGTTACCAATATAAGCTTTATTCCTCAAACCAACAAAAGAATGGAAAGGTTTTAGAAGAGGGTTAGGTAAAACCTTAGAAAGTGTAGAAATCTCACCAAAATGAAAATGAGATGAAGGATTCCAACCTTCCTCCATAAATCTTTGCTAAAAGATGAGGCAAAGGCTTTGAATCACAAGATTTATGACTTCAATGGCTCCAAAAACGATATAGAGGTTTAGGGTTCGGTTTGGGAGAGTTTAGAGGAAGAGGGATGAGATGAAATGAGAAAAGAGAGTGAAAATCGGGGTTTTAATCTGTCCAGGGCCCGACCGCGACTGTGCCTCGCGATAGTGACCATGTCACTGTCGCTCCAAGTGTACCACGACACCCCACACCTCGCGACTTTTCCCCGCGAGAGTGCCTCATGGCACAATCGCGGGCATTGTCGCCGCTATGGTACGGCTTCCCGTTTGATCCTGCGGCTTTGTCCCAACGACCATGACACTTTGTCATAGTCGCATGTCATTATTGCTCAGACATGCTGAAGCCCGATTTCGCTTATGTTTAACCCGAAATGTTCCCGATCTGCTAAGCTTCTTACGCAAAGCATTTTCCCGACTTTAAATATGCGTCAGAACCTTTCAAGAGTTGCACAAACAATCTGTTATCTTATCAAAAATTCCGGGTGTTACAAATTACAATCTTAACAAACCATCAACGGAAATAAAAAGAGTATTACTAATCGATATATATATATATATAAAACCATGAATATGACAAATGTTTTGAACGATACCTTTGATATATAAAACCATGAATATGACAAATGTTTTGAACGATACCTTTGATATATAAAACCATGAATATGACAAATTTTCATCTTCTATTTCGTTATCCATCTTTAAATTCATATTTTATTATATTTTACTCTTTTTCATTATAGTTGTTAATTTATATATCACTTCATTCCATATTTAGATTTATGCAATTTGGTGCTTTGTTTTTTTCATTTTCGTAATTTTCATTTATACATTTTGGTATCTTGATTGTTTTCATTTTGATTACAACAATTTGATGTTTGTGATTGGGTTAAACCCTGTTAGAGTTATAATCGTATATATGTAAAGTACAAGGGCTAGTCTGTAATTACCTGTAACTTAGCTTCTTCAAGAGTAGGCAAAGGATGCCTGTGTAGTAGAGAGGCTCTAACGCTCTCAAAACGATCAGTGAGACCCATTAGGATAGTAACCAAATGCAGTTGGCTAAAATAGGCAGTAAACTTCCGAGCTGTGTCGTCAAAGATTTGAGGTGCACCCAAGCTCAAATGATCTCTAAGAGCTTGCATCTCAGAGATGTACGAGTTGATGGACTGATCAGGAAGTTGTCTTTTGTTCTGAAAGGTAGTCCACAACTGATATTGATGAGAAAGGCCTGTAGAAGTGTACCTTTTTGCAAGAAAATCCCATAGTCCTTTTGCTGTTGTATAGCCAAGAAATTGCTGATTGATCTCAGCAGTTGTGGATGCGTTTATAAAGCCTAAAATGCGAGCATTCATGATATCCCAATCATTCATGCGTTTTGCAAAATCAACCGCACTTTCACCTTCGTTTTGAACCGGGATTTGAGTAGCACCTGTGACATAAGTATGCAGACCATGAGACTTGAGAAGAATAGTCATATGATGATGCCACAGAATGTAGTTATTCCCATTGAGAATAACCGAGATAGGATTGGAGTGATTGGAATTGAGAGCCATATGACTGATTAGTGAACTGATTAGAGAACTGGAACAGAAGACCAAAAAGTGAGTTCCAGAATTGTTCTCAAACCCTGTTCCGGAATGTGAGTTTCAGAATCAAGAAAGATCCGGAATTGAAGAAAACGGGACGTGAGTTCCGGAATTAGATGTTCCGGATTTGTATGATCCGGAATGGAGAAACAAAACAACAGTTCCGGAATTTAGAGGAAACAGGTTCCGGAATTTAGAGAAAAAAGAACAGGTTCCGGTATTAGGGAGCTGATTCCGGAATTAGCGAGAAACGAAAACAGGTTCCGGAATTTTGATGAAACAAGTTCCGGTAATTTGAAAAAACAGGTTCCATAATTTTGATAACCGGAATAGAAAACAAATCCGGAACCGAGAGGATCCGGAACTTATGTGAGAACCGGAATTAGTGGTTCCGGAGTTTTCGAACAACGCCGAACAACGAGACAAAAATCGAGCAATCGAATATATGAAAGGCAGAAACCGAACAATCAAGGATGTAGATGAGACGTACCTATAGCTCTGATACCATGTTAGAATTGATGAAGGAATCGATCGATGAACAGATGAGAGTATTGAGAGCGATAGGGCTGGAATAGCAGCGGCTTTTCATATAAGAGAAAATGATTACAAAAGTAATTAACCTAATTATGAAAGATAAAAGACCTATTTATACAAGCTAAGTTACAGGTAATTACAGACTAGCCCTTGTACTTTACATATATACGATTATAACTCTAACACCGTTTATGAATCAGATGAATATATGGATATTATCATGCTGAAGTTGATAAATAATTTTATGGTTAATTAAGGATTTAGCTAAGTTGTTTAAACTTGTGTTTATTTTAATCTGTTTACGTATGCCAAAATCACGGCTAGGGGTTTTAAACTTGACCCAACTCTAAAACCTCTACCTGATCAAATGTGACATTCACATCGACTCGGACGTTTGCCTATGTTGTGTGTCACACCCGGAGAACTCCAATCACCTCTTTATGTGAAGTTCTAAAGCCTAGGAGGTGTGTGCGCGTGTTGTTCAATGGTGGAATGAGTGGCTTATCGCCGTTGATTTGGTGCGTGATATTTGAACAACAGTTCAAAGTATAAATGCATAGAAGTACTCGAAGGAGGCTGCAGGTGTGATTGCCATGGCCTATTTTTGGGTCATGTGGAACCAAAGGAACGAGAAGCTCTACAAGGGGAGGATGAAGAACGCTAAGGAGATAGCCAACTTAATACATTTCTATGCTTTCTATTGGATTATAATTAGATCTAAGTTCGATAGAAGCCTTTGTTGGGAAGATTGGCTCAGCGATCCTTTAATCTCTGTTAGTAATTGTACCTCTCTAGTCGTTTGCTAGTTTTGGTCTAATAAAATTTACCTTTTGTTGTCCAAAAAAAAGAACTAGACATTGAAACACATCATGGAGAAAAAACATGTTGAAAGTTTGAAACTTTAGGATGATTTAAAAATTATAAAAATATAGCAAGTTGATTAATCTTTTGATATGTTTGATGGTTCGAGACCTTGCTTTCCTGTTCAATTTAGATGTTCAAATGTTATTTTACAAATTATGAAGATTTGAGAAAAAAATTGCTTTAATAATTATACAAAGACCTTGCTTTCCTGTTCAATTTAGATGTTCAAATGTTATTTTACAAATTATGAAGATTTGAGAAAAAAATTGCTTTAATAATTATACAAAACACTCCTTTAAAATAGAGAAAAATATAAGAAAGTAATGATAAGAACAACTCCAAGAACTTCTTTAAAAAATAGGAAGTGGGGATTCAAACATTTTTTTTGTTCCTACAGATTCTCTAAAACTTTCACCATAGTAGAAAAAGTAGTGATAGAGATATCCACCTACAAGTCATAATATTATAATGTGACACCCTAAAATAAGGGTCAACTTAAACCTTAAAATTTATCAGAATTAATCATAATTTCATCCAAACTTTTATACATAAGCGGAGAATTAACTATGAGGGTTTATATACACATTTTCGAATTATCAAAACAACCTATTAATCTAATCCTGACAACTATGATTAGATTAAATTTGTTGTCTAGGTCATTCATCAAAAGCATCCTTGCATATGCTAACTTCTCCACTTATCACCAAAAGTTGAATACCAAAACACTCGTCCCTCTTCCCGTTACTTCCCCGAGTTCGTACCTGGTAAGAAAATTTAATTTGAAACGATTAGGCTTATCCCTAGTGAGAACATCCATTTTCAAATTAAAACTTTATCAGCTTTGGAAATTCAAGTAATCAAAGCGTATAAACAAACCTAGTTTGCCATCATTCTTACCGTATGTCTACACATCTTACCATAACGGAAACATACCCGATTCCATGAGTATGACTAACATTCAGAAAGTCATATCATTACATTCGAGAACCTACTACGAATCATTACAGATTCTAGATTATCGCTCATGTCCAAGAAATTACAAATTTACTTTATGCCTATTTCTTGGAATGGAAGTAGAGATTACAATTTACTTTATGCCTATCTTTTACCCTCCCATAGAAATCAGGAATTATAATTTACTTTATGCCTATTCCCAGATTTCTACTCGCAACACGAAATAGGAATTACAATTTACTTTATGCATATTCCTCATTTCTCATCACCTTATGAAATAGGAATTACAATTTACTTTATGTCTATTCCTCATTTCAGGTCAACGGGAATTACAAGTTACTTTATGCCTATTCCACGTTACAATTACTACCAGTGCCTATTGATCCATTACACTTTACTAGCGTATATGCATAACAACATATCACGCCACATCTCGTATCAAATTCTCAACTCTAAGAATACTAGATAACTTATCGTATCCTTATCCTCAATTGTTCCCCCTTCGGCGACTTAGCACGGGGGTTCCGCTACCCAGTTAGCGGATGGGGTCAAGGGGCAACGCCCTTGCGGGGTCTGGAGGCAGCGCCCATAGAATTTTTTTAGAAATGCTTAACCAGATAATGCATCCAGAAACTATATCCGGAAAAGTATTCCGAACTCAAAATCCGGAACTATCCAGAACCGAATCCAAATTGAGACCGGATCTCAACTCAATTTCGGATCCCAACTCGATTCTGGATCCCAACTAAATTCCGGATCATAACCCAATTCTGGATCCCAACTAAATTCCGGATCCATTCCGGAACTCACCGAGTCCGGATCCAATACCGGAACTCACCGAGTCCGGGACTTCGATTGGCAGGTCGGTTTTATTTAAAAACTCATCTCAGTTCAATTTCTTGGTCGATTGCATTTCAATACATGTTTATTCAGTCATTTAGACAGTTTGCTACCAATCATCTCATTCAATTTCAAATAAACGCATTTGGAAAGAGATGAACTCACCTGAAACAAAAGCCAACTTCAAACCTGTGCAGATTGATTCAACTCAACAATACTAACTTCTGATTTGATCCTCCAAAGATTTAATAACCTAATCAGAAGTAAACCTGATTTATAAACATCCAACTTTTCTCAATTAATTGGAAACTAGGGTTGGATTTCTTACCAAGAAATTGAAGTCGCAAGGCTCTCTGTTCTTTCTGCTTCCCACCGACTCAAAACTTACCCAAAGATCAGATAATCAATTGAACCTGATCTTTTCATATAAATATCTCAATTCTGAATTTTACCAGCCCTCAATAAAAGGCTAATTACACCTTGGCCCTTAAATTTTAACTAATGACACAATCTTCCAAATAACTTTTATTATTAAAACAGATTTTCCATATACAAAATTACGGAAATATTGAGGTGTTACATATAAAAAATTTCAACCCAATCACGTTATTTGTTCTATATGGTAACAAGAGCTTAAGATCCATATTTATTTTTCTGCTTCTTACTACCCACCCCAAATATGTTCTCCACTTATGTCCAAAACTATCCCGTCCAACCCTTCAAGGGATGTTGCCAGGTGTCGCATAATTGGACACTCAGTACTAAAAACATTAGCTTCACCGACAGACGTTTCTAGCGGATATTCCGTCTGAAATATTACTAGCGAATTTACGGCAGATCACCCAAAAGTCAATAAAAATCAACACTTGCATAAATCTGTCGGAAATCCGTCACAAATCCATCACCGACGGTGAATACATTCAATGAATATTTGTGACGGATTTGAGGAATTGTTGTTCGCCACAAATATTTTAATGATTTATTTTAAAGTACTTAGTTAAAATAATTAACAATTAACTAAAAAAATTAATTATTATTTTTGACGAATTTTCGGAGGAATTTAATTAATAAAAAATTAGTTAAAGTTCGTCGGAAATTATTTTTTGTTTTTATCCGGTACATTTATTAAGAAATTAAATTTATTATACAAAAAATCAGATATTACCGGCGGACATCCCCATCCTTCAGAAATCCGTCAAAAACTACAAGTCAATGAAAATTTCTAATTACTAGTTTTATTTTTAAAAACTTGACTTTCTCGACGGATTTCAGACGGATGGGGATATCCGCTGGAAATCCGCGGTAATATCTATTTTTTATCTGTTTAAGAATTTTGTGTATTTTTTTGCATTTTCTTTCCCTGAATACTTATTCATGTCAAGGTAGGCTTCAGGGGTTTTTATGGTGGCTTAGTGGGTCATATTGGGCTATAATGGGTATTAATTGTCTTATTGTACCGAGTACACATAACATGCATATATGTGTAGTACATATTTGTATACGAACACGTAATAAGTAACATATAGTGTTATATTGGCTTTAATAAGCCATAAAAGGTCATATTGGGCTATAATGATGGTTTAGTGGTTCATATTGTGATGTAATGGTTCGTAGTTGTCTTATCGATTATAATAGACAACACATGCATCTATGCAGTAGATACGTGCACACAGAAACATAATAAGTCACCACTATTGTTATTGGATCTTAATAAGTCATAAAATGTCATATTGGGCTATAATGGTTGTTTTGTGATTCATCTTGTTGCATAATGGTTCTTAGTTGTCTTATCGACCATATTAGCCAACACATGCCTTTATGCAGTAGATACGTGCATACAATCATCTAATAAGTCAGTAGTGTTATTGAGCTTTAAGTCATAAAATGTTATATTAGGTTTATATATCATTTCTCAAACAACCGAATTTAACTGTGCCGGATTACCTGTATGGATGTCACTTTAATTTCTTCTCTTTCTGATTTGAATAAAATTCTCAATTTAAGGTCAATAGAGCCAAGAGCCCTAAGGCCCATCTTGTGACCATTAAATATAGTGTGTCTCTCACTAAAGCCTAAAGCCAACCTTGATCTTGGGCTCTTCTCCATTTTGATAAGTAGTGTAGGTTTAGGTTTATAAACGCACAAAAGTTTTGAGAGTTTTCCTATGTGGGACTAGTGAATAATCTAATAACTAATAATACCCCACATTTTCTATTCAAACTCCTACAATACCCCACATTTTAATAAAAATAAAATATTATAACATATGAACTTATTTTCTATTTCAAGAACTAAGTTTGATATACATCAGAAAATGTGTGTTTTTGGACTTGAACCTTCCTTAGTGAGTAAATTCGGATCTACTTTGTGGATAATGAACATACTCTTGAACTAATCACGTTTGATCGTAAATTTAGAAAAAGTGTATCACATACATCATACTAATACACACATCAATTCTTATAGTTTTGTTCATTTCGGTTATGAACGATGTCCTTCATGAGATTTGTAGAGAACGTAGTCATCTTGGTTCCCATAGATGCGACCACACATCTATCTTACATAGGTAATGCCAATCAAGAATAGTGTTCCACTGTAATAACTATTATCATTATTAAGAATTAGAATTTCACCCTTAATTAAACGTCAATGAAAAACACAATTAAGGACATCATAGGTATAAGCACCTTTGTGTTTGTTTCCGCATGATCTTCTTCAACTAGTTTGCTTATGAACCTAGACCATGGGATGTCCAATGTTGCTAGGTTAGGTTTCCGCCAAGTATCGACTCATTGTATTGGCTTTAAGCCCAATCCCCTCGATGTAAAGATAACTTGCTCTCTGTTTAGGCTCTTTGTCAAATGATCTGCTATATGTTTTTTTGACTTTATATAATTAATGGAGATAATTCCATTTTCAACAAGTTTTTTATTGTGTTATGTCTACGCCTTATATGCCTTGATTTTCCAATGTAGATATAATTCTTTGCTCTAGTTAGAGCAACCATACTATCACAATGTATACAAATGGTGCTTAGTGTTAGCCGATATATGTATATATTATTGTATTTTGTATCATTGTAAATAGGCTCTATTGTTAGTCCTTTAGAATTGGCCCATGGCCCATGATTGGTTTGTATATTTACTGATGTATATCCTTATTCTGAATTCAATGAGATTGATTTGATTTCATGGTATCAGAGCGAAATTAGGAAACCTTCCTAAATTCTCTCATCTCTCTTCTCTCTCCCCTGACTCTGTCAAGCCGGCCGGCTCCTCCCCTTCTCCGGCAGCCACCTCCGACTTCCTCTTCTGTTTTCAATTCTTTCGCAAATGGCCGATCAACAAACCCTTCCCAACAAGGTCTTTGGTATCACCAACATAAAAACATATGTCCCGCTCATTCTTGATCTCGCTCGTCTCAACTATGATGCATGGAGAGAACTTTTCTCCACTCATTGCATCGGTTTTGATGTGATTGACCACATCGACGAGTCTTCTCCAAAACCCACGGACCCCGAATGGAAGAAGGTGGATTCCATTGTAAAACTGTGGATATACGGTTCAATCTCCCAATCTCTCCTCCAAATGGTCTTGAAAAAGGACTCTACCGCTCTCCAAGTTTGGAATAGCCTAGAGACCCTCTTTCGAGACAACAAGGATGCCAAAACCATGCAAATCGGTAGCGAGCTTCGAAATATTGTCATGGGTGACCTCTCCATCACCGCCTATTGCACTAAAGTCAAAGCCCTTGCCGACCTTCTCGCCAATCTTGATCTGGACTCGTCCATACCGGATAAGCACCTCGTTATCTACACCATCAACGGCCTTTCATCCAAGTTTGACTCGGTGGCCAACATCATCCGGTATCGCTCTCCTCTCCCATCTTTCTTGGAGACCCGTTCAATGCTACTTTTGGAGGAGCAACGGATGGCACAAAGTCGGCCCGTGCCTCCCTCCGCTCACACCGACCATCCCTCATCTCCTACCGTGATGAATGTGAACCATAACGGGGGACATCGGGGAAACGGCCGTCGAAATGACCGCCGACAGCAGCAAGGCCGCCGCCGACACCAGCCACCTCACGGCGCCCCACCCACTCGCTACGGGTGGGTGTTCATCCCTCCTCCAAACCAACCTCGCAACCACCACCAGCCTTCGTCGTCTCCATGGCAGCGGCCCTCTGCCGGACTTCTTGGACCACCGCCGCAGCACCACCAACAGCGGCAGCCACCCAGCGCCGCCGCCACCTGGCCACCACAGCCCCCTGCTAGTGGCCCGCACTTCAGCGGCCCGTCGGCCCATCTCTCGACAGCAGCGCCTTCACCCTCGTGGACCTGGAATTCACCGGATCAAGCGACGGCTCTTCCCGAGTTATTCAACACCATGTCATTAAATGATCCGGGTACATCGGATTGGTATATGGACACCGGGGCAACCGACCACGTGCACGCAAACGCAGGTATACTCAACTCTGTTCTTGATAAACATGATACTCGTTCTATTTTAGTCGGTAATGGATCCCAAATGCCTGTAGTGACCACCGGACATGCTCATTTTCCCCTCAAAAATCCTTACCGCCCATTACACCTTCGGAATATACTTATCTCTCCCGCAATTATTAAAAATCTTATTTTTGTTCGTCAATTTACTCGTCAAAATAAAACTTCTATTGAGTTTGACAGTTTTGGTTTTACTGTCAAGGACTACAAGACCCGGCGCCCTCTAATCCGATGTGATAGCGACGGTCATCTCTATCCGGTCAACCCATCCAACCCTCAAGTTCTCGTCTCCACCACTCAATCCACATGGCAGCAACGGCTCGGTCATCCCGGAGATCAAGTCTTGAAGTCATTAGTTTCGAATAATTTGATTTCATGTACTAGCGATAATTCTAGTTCTATTTGCAACTCTTGTCAAATTGGAAAGCATACCAAGCTTCCTTTCTTTATTTCTAATTCTACTGTTTCGCATGCGTTTGAAATAATACATTCCGATATTTGGACTTCTCCCATGTCTAGCGTTAGTGGACTCCGTTATTATGTTATTTTCTTGGATCATTTTACACATTACTTGTGGGTTTTTCCTCTTAAACAAAAATCCGAAGTCTTTGCAAAATTTCAAGAATTCTTTCATTACGTCAAAACCCAATTCAACTCCACTATAAAGTCTTTTCAATGTGATAACGGAGGGGAATACAATAACAAACAATTTCATAACTTCTTTTCCTCAAACGGAATCCAATTCCGCTTCTCGTGTTCACATACATCCCAACAAAATGGGAAATCGGAACGCGTGATTCGCACTATCAATAATGTGGTTCGGACTTTGCTTGTTCACTCTCATCTTCCTCCCACATATTGGGTCGAAGCTCTTCATATGCCGCACACCTTCTCAATATTCTTCCCTCTACATCCATCAACTTTGACACACTACCGGTTGTTTCACAAACACCCCTCCTACTCTCATCTTCGTGTCTTCGGATGCTTATGCTACCCCCACCTCACCACTTCACATAAATTAGCCCCTCGGAGCACACCTTGTGTATTTCTAGGTTACCCGACACATCATCGTGGTTTCCGATGTCTTGATCTCTCCACTCGCCGCATAATCATCTCTCGTCACATTGTGTTCGATGAGACTATACTCCCGTTTGGTTCGGTCACTCCAACCAACCCCCCCATCTTACTCATTTCTAGATGATCTCTCGGACACCTCCCCTCTCTTACGAAACATTCTTCAATCTCCTCGCCCTACTACCACCCCTACGGTCCCCTCACCCTCTTCACCATCACCTACGGACCACCCCCTCCCACCACCTACGGGCCCCTCGCCTACCCCTCCGGCCTACTCTCCACCATCACCTACGGCCTCATCTCCTTCCGTCACCTCCACGTCCTCACCCACGGTCTCATCCCCTGCTCCTCATCCAATTCACCCTATGACTACCCGTGCTCGGAGTGGGATCGTCAAACCCACTCAGCGCCTTAACCTTCACACCGCATCTATCACCCCCTTACCCCGGTCCCATCTACAGGCATTACAGGATCCTCACTGGCAAAAGGATATGAATGAGGAATATCATGCACTTATCACGAACAAAACTTAGGTTCTTGTTCCTCGACCTTCTGGGGTCAATGTGGTTCGGTCCATGTGGCTTTTTCGCCACAAGTATCACGCTGATGGTTCTCTCGCTCGCTATAAGGCTCGTCTTGTGGCCAACGGTCGTAGTCAGCAGCAGGAATAGACTGTGACGAGACGTTTAGCCCGGTTGTAAAACCGGCCACCATTCGCACCGTTCTTAGCATTGTCGTCTCTCGGCACTGGCCCATTCACCAGTTTGACGTGAAGAATGCATTTCTGCACGACCACCTCCAGGAGACTGTGTATATGCATCAGCCACCGGGTTTCCATGATCCTAGATATCCAGATCACGTCTGCCTCCTTCAGCGTTCTCTCTATGGTCTCAAACAGGCCCCCCAGGCATGGTACCATAGATTCGCGCAGTATGCCTTACGACTTGGTTTCCGGCATAGTCGATCTGACACGTCGTTATTTATATACCACTCACCTCAGGCCACTGCTTATCTCCTCTTATATGTGGATGACATCATTCTCACTGCATCGTCTACAACATTTCTCCAGTAGATTATTTCTCATCTCAGTCGTGAGTTTGCCATGACCGATTTGGGTGCCCATAATTATTTTCTAGGCATCTCAGCATCTCGCTCACCTACAGGTCTGTTTCTATCTCAGCAGAAATACGCAGCTCAGATACTTGAGCGTGCCAACATGCACAACTGGAAACCCGCTCGCACCCCGGCCGAATCCGCTCATAGATTAGACACTCATGGTCCACCTGTTGCTGATCCCACTTTATTTCGCAGCCTTGTCGGGGCGCTTCAGTATCTCACCTTCACGAGACCAGACATTGCCTTTGCAGTACAGCAGGTTTGTCTTTATATGCACGACCCCCGTGAGCCCCACTTCCATGCTCTCAAGTGCATTCTCTGATACATCCGGGGTACTTTGTCACACGGTCTCTAGATACATGTCTCCCCCTCTTCAGATCTTATCGCCTATTCTGGCGCAGATTGGGGGGGATGTCCTTCCACACGTAGATCTACGTCCGGCTATTGCGTCTTCATAGGTGACAACCTTGTGTCTTGGTCATCCAAACGTCAAGGCGTCATCTCTCGTTCTAGTGTCGAGGCCGAGTATCGTGGAGTCGCTAATGCCGTCGTTGAGACTAGTTGGATCCGAAATCTTCTTCGCGAACTCCATAAACCACCCACCAAAGCTACCATTGTATACTGTGATAATGTAAGTGCGGTCTACATGTCATCCAATCCGGTTCAACACCAACGCACGAAACATATCGAGATTGATATTCACTTTGTCCGGGACAAAGTTGCCATTGGTCACATTCGAGTTCTTCACGTTCCCTCAACCTCTCAATATGCCGATATCTTCACGAAGGGATTACCTACATCTCTGTTTCATGATTTTAAATCCAACTTGAACGTTCGCAATCCGGATGTTCAAACTGCGAGGGGATGTTAGCCGATATATGTATATATTATTGTATTTTGTATTATTGTAAATAGGCTCTATTGTTAGTCCTTTAGAATTGGCCCATGGCCCATGATTGGTTTGTATATTTACTGATGTATATCCTTATTTTGAATTCAATGAGATTGATTTGATTTCACTTAGGCCATAACGGAATACATTCTAGGAAGATTTAAGTCATTCGGTTTTTTCAGCAGTTTTTCTCTAATGCGACAAATTCAGCATCCATCGTTGAACGAGTATTCGCTGTTTGCTTAGACGCTCTCCAAGATATTGATGCTCCACGAAGCTAGGGTAAACACATAACCACTTGTGAACTTGATTTCTGAGTGGTTGGAAATCCAATTGGCATCACAATCAATCCCTACAATAATTAAATATTCTCTCATAATGACTTGGTCGTATATATCTTATAATTACTATTTAGTTTTGTAGGTTACGATTTTCTCAATGTGTGTGTATGCTTTCTACTCGGTCACATTCTTTATGTAAGTAGGAGAAACAGTGTAAAGTTCTCCAAATTTGGATAACTCTATAAAAATGATTATCATGAGAGAGAAATGATATTACACCAAAATCTTGAAATGAAATGTTTAGAAAAGAGAAATAATATTTGGGAAATTAATTAAAATGCCAAAAGTTTGACCAACAGTTACCAAAATGCCACAAAAATTTCTCAGTTTACCAAAATGCCCTAAATACCCGCGATGGAGCCCGCGATCGCGGGATAGGGCTGACGTGGCACGAACTTTGGCCACAAATGCCCCGCTGAGCCCCTCAACTTTGGCCGCGGTGCACATTTGGCCCCTGCCCGCGATCGCAGCCCGCGATGGACCAAAATTTTTCAGTTTTGGTCCCTGAAAATTTACACTTTTGGTCCCTATACTTAGACGAATCTTGCATGCTTTTACTGTTTTTTTCCACAATTATTGTACTTTGAAGACCGATTGTGGTTGAAATTCATTTGCATGTTTGAATCAATGTTAAATCAGTGTTTTTGGAATACCAGTTTGTGGATGAAATGAGAGATTGGTTGTCATCAATGTTGGTTGTTTCATTGATAAATAGATGTAAAATGCAATCCATAATCCACACACCGATTTCATACTTCTTTCTTGATTTCTTTCTGCAATATTTTGTGTTTGAGATACTACTGAAAAAATGAGTTCATCTGTTGCAAAAGCTAAGCTATATTTATGTTTTGATGGTGAATAGGAGCAAGATAACAATGAGTGGAATTTTGCTTATAAATCTAAGCATGGTGTAAAAGTGCCAGTAAACTATACTTATCAGAAATTTCTTGCATACGCCATGCAAAAATGTGGAATCAACCCTTCTGCTGTTTGCAAGTTAGTGTTTAAAAATGGCGATAGGTCATTTGTGGATTTATCCAACGATGGGGATATCTCTACTTTTCTGCACTTTGCAGTCGATTCAGAAAGGCCCCCATTACTTTTTGTGTATCCCGACGAAAACGACGACGACGGTGACGACGACGGTGACGACGAAGACCTCCAAATAGAGCAGTCTGATTCTCAATTTCAGGCGTCCGACGCCCCAACGGTTCATTTAGATCATTCATATGGTCTTAACGACTGTATTCCGGAGACGCAACAACAACAACCACCACAACCACACGAAGGGCGTACTGCTGGAGTTGCTGATGACGAAACCCACGTTTTCAGAACGGGTAATTCTGAAATAGACAGATCAGACACCGATGGTGATGATCACGAAGAATATACCCCTAGTAGAAAATCATGTAGTCAGATAAATGACTTTTTTGATATGCCCCCTATTCTTCCAGACTCCCATACCCAGACACAAACCTACGAACCTACACCTTATATTCGCAGTGAAAGGTTAAAAGCAGGTCAGATATTCGATTCAAAGGATCTCTTGGCAAGTCAGATCGGACTCAAGTTCTTGGAAGAGGGTTTCCAAAGTCACGCGCGGAAATCTGACAAAAGCAGATACGTAGTTGAATGTGCCAGAGAAAAGTGTGAGTGGAGGTTGTACGCGATTCACACGGGTCCTAAAGGAGGAGCGATAATGATTAGAAAGTTGCACGACGTACACACTTGTACGAGGACGCAACTTAATCCTCACCACAAACAAGCCGGCAAAAAGACTTTGGGTACGATGTTGAAAAACAAATTTCTTGATGTTAGCAGGTCATTGCGTCCAAAGGACATCGTCCACGATGTTCACCAGCAGTTCGGCGTCACGATTGATTACCACCAAGCTTGGCGTGCGCGATGTCATGCACTGTTTATGGTGAGAGGCACGTTCGAGGAGTCGTATGAACGACTCCCGACATATTTATATAATTTGCAGTTGCAGAACCCTGGTACTGTCACGCAGCTACGGATCGATTCACGTCGACGGTTTGAGATGTGCTTCGTGGCCCTTGGACCCGCGGTACGTATTTTAACACGTCATATGTTTACACATTATAAACTATAACATTTACAAAGGAAAACCACCTATGTTTTTGCAGATCCGCACATTTCTGGCAAATCTACGTCGTGTCCTGATAATAGACGCAGCCCATTTAAAGGGCCGTTACTTGGGTATGATGTTCCTGGCGGTTGCCATGGACGGGGATAACTCCATCGTTCCAGTAGCTTTCGGCGTAGGCAAGTCTGAAACCGGGGACGAGTGGACTTGGTTTATGTCCATGTTGAGACAAGCTATCGGAGACCCGCAAGGGTTGGTGTTTATGTCTGACAGGGCTCCTTCCATAAGCGCCGCAATCTCTGCCATGTACCCAAACGCCCCTCACGCCATATGCTGTCGACATTTGGAGATGAACGCCAAATCCAAGGACAAACGTATTACCACCTACAAGGATGTCTATTGGGCGGCATGCAGAGCATATACGGATCGGGAGTTTAACAAGTACATGAATATGCTACGATATAGTGCCGACGAAGCAGCCAAAGTCTTTGACGATGCTGGACCGGAGAGGTGGTCCGCGGCCCATTTTCCTGGACAACGGTATGACATTCTGACCTCGAATAGTGCAGAGTCTGTGAATGCACTCTCCCGTTTTGCACGTAGATGTCCGATTGTTAATCTTATGGACTACTTTCGGGCCTTTCAACAAGAGTGGTACCAAATTCGACGCCTAAAAGGGGTTGAGATGCAAAATGCACTCACACCAACGGCGGAGAATATCGTTCAGTACAGGGCGCGTCGTGCGGCAACATGGCCGGTAAGAGCAATCGGGTATGGGAAGTACGAGGTGCATGATGACTATATTCACGCGATTGTGAATATGGAATACCACTTTTGTTCGTGTCGCGAATGGGATAAATCTGGGTTACCGTGCGGCCATGCCATCGCTGCAGCAAGATATATGGGTCGTGCAGATTGCAACGACTTGGATGTACCTTTCTTCACGTCCGAATATTACCGGAAAACATACGTGGAGGTAATAAACCCAGCTGGACCCCCTGCAGCATAGGTGTATCCACCCGACCCGCTTCTGCCATGCTATCCACCTTTAATGGATAAGAACAGAGCCGGGAGACCGAGAAAGAACGACCGACGTCCATCACGTGGTGAAAGTTCGATACAACGAAGATGTACTCGGTGCCAATGCGTAGGACACACTCATGGAGAGTGTCCAAATCCCGCCCCTTCAACCGTGCCAAGGAGACATTCAGTCAGTCACACCCCGGGCCGTCACAGCTTGAACCATATGGAACAAACACATATGATACTGTTGATCTGAACGCTGATTTGTAAAATATATATATATATATATATATATATATATATATATATATATATTCATATTATATATATACACACATACATATGCTTCTAAATGAACATTGATAACACAGCTAGTTTGTAAATGATATATATATATATATATATTCATATTATATATACACACATACATATGCTTTTAAATGAACATTGATAACACAGCTAGTTTGTAAATGATATATATATATTCATATTATATATATACACACATACATATGCTTCTAAATGAACATTGATAACACATCTAGTTTGTAAATGATATATATATTCATATTATATATACACTCATACATATGCTTTTAAATGAACATTGATAACACAGCTAGTTTGTAAATGATATATATATTCATATTATATATATATACACACATACATATGCTTTTAAATGAACATTGATAACACAGCTAGTTTGTATTCCATCCAACATGCTCTTCATCTTCAATCTTTCTGACCCTTCTTCAACGGCTTCTGCTTTTGCAACCACGTATGGCCATTGTGTACCACAACCCGGACACACTTTAGCAAATGAGTTGAGGGTTGTCATATATTCTACAAGAGGAGTAGGCCCACGTGGATAGAGTACCGATACCAAAATCTAGCATCATTAACAAACAAAACCCCATGTTTGTTTATCCGAATGAGGTAACCTCTGACTTGACCTTGCATGATGTATCCAACCTAACCGTGGTTCAGCGGCTTAAAAACTACTTTTCAGAGAAATTAACAACAACAAAAAAATACAAAACAACAACACAGTAAAAAAAATACAAACAACAACACAGTAAAAAAATACAAAACAACACAGTAAAAAAATACAAAACAACTAAAACAACCACCACCTACTTAAAAATTGATTTAGTTTCATCAATCCAAGCTTGCTTCTCGTTTACCTTCGCTTGAATAATTGCGAAGTCTTGCAGAATATGGTGAATTGCTTCTTGTTCTCGACGAACACGAGCCTCCCGAGCTTTTATATCCCCTTTCATCCTTTTGATCTCCCTGTCTTCCTCTTCGATCTTTCTCAAATGGACTGCCTTCCTGTCCATAATTTTTTTCCACTCTTCTGTTAGTTCATCTATCTCCTTTTCTTTTTTTGCTATGGCGACCTCGATTTGAGGTGGCATTTTTTCTGGAGTAGACTTAGGGTTTGATGACGATGTCATTTGTGCATGAAATGAGAGAAGAGAAATCAAGAGAGAAAGCAATTCAAAGAAAGAAAGCAAGAGAGAAATCAAGAAAGAATGTGAATTGCATATTACTGATATTTATGGATGAAATCTCAAACATGCAAATGAATTTCAACCACAAATCGGTCTTCAAAGTACAATAATTGTGGAAAAAAACAGTAAAAGCATGCAAGATTCGTCTAAGTACAGGGACCAAAAGTGTAAATTTTCAGGGGCCAAAACTGAAAAATTTTGTTCCATCGCGGGCTGCGATCGCGGGCAGGGGCCAAATGTGCACCGCGGCCAAAGTTGAGGGGCTCCGCGGGGCATTTGTGGCCAAAGTTCGTGCCACGTCAGCCCTATCCCGTGATCGCGGGCTCCATCGCGGGTATTTAGGGCATTTTGGTAAACTGAGAAATTTTTGTGGCATTTTGGTAACTCAATGTTTGACTTTTGGCATTTTAATTAATTTCCCATAATATTTTATTAGATATATGTAATATTTAATAATATAAACAATGATATAATTTACAAATTAAAGAATTTGTTGGAGTTAGAATGCAAATTTTTTAGAGATTTTAGACTTTTTTTTCTCCATTTTAATTTTTTTTTATAAATCTATTCAAGATACTCTAGTTAAATAGGTTAGTAACGTTTGACCATTAAATCAGAGAAGTTGAGGAATTTCTCGCGAAACACATCCTTACTACATGAAACAACTTAACTAAAGAAAGAAAAAATGCTAATATGCCTCAAGAGTGTTAACAAATAACCAATATGCTACAGTATAAGCCTGATTTTGGTGCGACGAAAACTCCAGTACTTGTATGAAACCGCAAAAAGGCGAATGTATGCACATACTTCAATGATTGAAGGTGTTGAAAAGGATTGGTGATGTTCGTCTCGTTTTAGTCCCTCCAACCCTAACCACAAATTAACAGCAGTCTATATATGCCACCATCATTCCCCCTTTTAAAGCTAGTCACGAGACCCACTGCCCCTCTTCCATTTGTGTGTGCCTTTGTATGTGCATGTGAGAGAGGGTGGCAGGAAAACTGATAAGAGAGTTTTGGTGAACCCTCATAAGTTTTCCTACAAAAACTTTTAAAAAAATAAATATTTTTATCAGTTTTCATAACATCCCATCCCCGAGTGAAGATTATTGTTTCTGGTGATATATAGTTTTCTTGTTTTCTCATACTCGTCTGAACTTTTCTCTCTGTGGTACCAACATGTATGCACCCACCATAGGCTTCACCCCACTCTCCTTACTTACTCTTAAACCTTATGTCTCATTTATCCCTTAACTATCACTCTCCTCTTGTTGTTCAGTGTCACTTAACGTCGATCTCTTACACATTAACACTATCTTGGTTTTCAGGAGAAGCCCTCTTGACCTCAACAATTTACCAGAAGATTTCATCAGGGACCATAGCAAACAACCATTTGATGATGACTCCTCTTCTGCTGCATCTGGTACTTAATTAACATCTCTCTCTACTGCTCTCATGACATGACTCAAACGTAAAAGAAACAAACAACTATATCTTTCACTTGCAAACCCTAGCTAGAAGATTTATGTGGGATCTTTTTTCAAGTATTTTGTTTTTTTGGATGGAGATCACCTAGGGTTACAATTCAAAGAAGTAATATATTATATATAGCATGCTCCCAGTAAAAAAGAATTAGCACGTGAATGTGGGTGTAGTCCCATCAACGTTGCTTTGGAAGTAAAAATTGAAAAACATTTTTCCTGGTGATGGTATTTTTAGGGATCTACAGAAGAAAGAAAAACGGCTCAAAAGATGAAAGAGAGAAGGTCTACGAGTGTAGGTTTTGCTCCCTCAAGTTCGGCAAGTCTCAAGCCCTTGGGGGACACATGAACCGCCATCGCCAAGGTATAGTATATAACTCTCGCACACACACAAAACACACTGGAAGTGTACATGTATATATAATAGAATTGCTCATGGTTTGCATGAAGTTTCTTGATTACTTGATATTTTCATGGTTGTTTTAAGCAATATAATTAGCACTCTTGTTTCTATGCTTTCTTATGTTAAGTTCTTTATTCCAATGGATTCTAGTATGTTTCTTGAATATCATTAACTAACCCCTAGTATCTATGGTGGTCTCAGAGAGGGAGACAGAAACACTAAACCAAGCTCGTCAATTGGTTTTCAGTACTGATAATCTGATACCCCAACCTTCTCACCAACTAGGGTACGTCCCCTCTCACTTTTTGTTCTTTATTCATGTATGCTTCCAACTCTGAAGTTTATTTCTGTTATGCCGATTAAAAAACACGTGATGTGTTTTGAATATTATGTCTATAATTGAAAAATAAATACGTTAATTGTTCAAACCAACAATCATGTGTAAATGAGGCCCTTTGTGTTGCATGATTATTTTGTTATTATTAATGGCGGTTTCTTGATAAGTTAATATCCAAATGTAACTGAAAATCTCTCTATTGTTATCTTAATGTAGTGGGCAACCAGGTGTGCACGGAAGCTGTCATTATCCTACAGGCTTTAACATGGGTAGTAGTCTTTACCCTCCAAGACTCTTTTCCGGCAATTCCACCACCATCTTAACTCCACCACCACCACATCAACAACATATGTACACTTCCCAGCTGCCATCTCGCCTCAATATCGCGTATTCGTCTCAATATCCTAACCCACCCTCAATAAACAACTATTTTGTAGACCATTATGTCTCCACCAGTAGTCCACAACTGAATCTCCAGAATTTGAGTTCACCGGATAGTACTTATAAGTTATAACTAGCTAGGTGGTGGTGGTGGTGACGCCATGATCGATCCAGGGGCATGCAATTAATCAAGTAATATCATCAAGATGGATGATAATCCTTTCCTTAATTTTCTTGTTATTTGTTTCTTTTAGCTAGTTTCCTCTTTCTATATATATATATATATATAAAGGGGTTGAATTGTAAGTCTTAAAGTAGTTATTATTGCGATTAAGCATGAATATGGATTGAGCAAATTTAGTTTATGGGAGGTCAACCTCCTTCAACTAGATATTTACAACCGGCATGTTAGATCGGATGAGATTGTAATTGCTTTGTCTAACTAGATAGTTTGGGATTGAGTTCCATTTTGGAGTTATTCACTGGTTGATATAGTATTTCTCTTCACTTCTATAATTATATGTTTATGTTAATTCATAAATTCTTACAAAACTACTAACATAACACTACTAAACAAACAAAACCAATAAATTTACAAATTCGATGGATTTTTCTAGCGAAAACTCCATCAAAAATGTTCCGACTGATTTCCGGAAACGGTAAATCCGCCAAAAAGTCTACCGAAAATATGACTTTGTGGCACCAATCGCCGGATGCGTCATAAATCCGCCGAAACAATATTTTCCGACGGATTTTGCCGTTAAAATACTCTGTTTTCTAGTAGTGTAAACAAGATATATAGATGGTTAAAACTAATGACATTCTATTAGACCAAATATCCATTGAAAACAATGCAAACCCATGAATTTTTGTGAGTATTGACCAATCCGTACGTAATTGTTTGGTTTAAGCTTTTATGAGAATATTTGATAAAATTGGAGGTCTTTAATTAAGGCATCCTTTGGATATAAATGAGCTGGCTTATTTTTTGAGTTATAACAACTTATAAGTTAATTTAAACATTTTTTCATAAAACTCCATTTTAACATCACATGAGCTAATAAGTATCTTTACATAAGTTGTTTTAAATAAACAATCCCAAACACCCCTTTAGATGGACATAAGTTACTTTGAGTAGCTTTTTTTTACTTTTTCCAAATATACCCACATTAATATTAATTATTATTTATTTAACTATTAATAAAAAATGTATATTATTTATTACTAATATTAATAAATATCAATTAATAGTAATTAATATTAATTGAAATTATTAATTATTAATTAAACTTTAATTATATATTAATGTTAATTTTTAATTATTTAAAATTATTGTTAATCATATCAATTTTTTGTAATATTAATCAATATATTTTAGTTATCAATTACTATTATTTTATTTATATTAGTCAATATATTTTAGTTATCAATTACTATTATCTTTTTAATATTAGTTAATATATTTTAGTTATCAACTACTATTAGTTTTTTAATTATTACTCAATTATTTATTTGTATTCATATTATATGTAAGGGTTATTTAGAATCATAATTTATATCTTTTCTAGAATTTGTTTTAATAATCCAAATTTATAGTATATATATATATATAATAATAAATTTTAATTTCTTTAAAATAATATATTATATCATTTAATTTTTCTTTACTATCTTGTTTGTATTAATTAATATATTATATGACTATAAATTTGTCTTAATGATAATATGAACTATTTTAATTGACTATTTTTTTAAAATGTTGTTTTTGGTCTTTGTATATGTTTATCCGTTAGTTTTTTTTTTTTTTTGAAACAACGATTTCATTGAAAGGCTAGGCAGAAGGCAGAAGCTAGTGGGAGGAATTACATAGGAACACAACAACGAAGAGGAGAGGTTCTCCAAACAATTACATCTTTCAAACTCGTTTTATGTCGAGAAAGCATCCACTTAAAAGAGTTATTGATAATCAGATCAAGGCTAGTGTCTATCTTTGGCTCAGTTTTATCGAACGCGGCTCTATTCCGAATGCTCCATAAGATATAGCAAGTGGTGAACATGATAGCCTCCAAGCATTTGCGGTGCAACTCGGAGGTGCTAGTCGTCTTTATTACTTCCAACGCCTCTCCCACGGACATAGAAGTAGAGAAAGGGAACTGCCACCATCCCTCTAGTCCTCTCCAAATCACAGTAGAAAGGTTACAAAGGAAAAGTGAGTGCTCTAAAGTCTCCACGGCCTGCTTGCATAACGGGCATATAGTATTGTCGATATCGATGCCCATGTTTGCCAATTTATCTTTGACGGGTATTCTTCCTTGTAACGCCCTCCAACAAAAGATGTTAATTTTAGAAGGGACTAAGAAGCCACCATCCTCGAACATCAAGGACTCATTTTTTTCTCTCATGATTTTGACTGAAAAACCGTCGTCGCCTAACAATCTCCATTTCCATCTATCACTTGAGGAGTTTAAGAAGAAGCTTCCCAGATTACTAAATAATCGCATTAAGTCATCGGCCTCCCTACCGCTTCGAATTTCTCTACGCCAGTCCCATTTAAAACCTCAATCGCCCATTCTATCAGCAACCAGCGCTTGGGTGTTTTTGTCTATAGCGAAAAGTCTAGGGTGTAGATCTCTTATCCTACCTTCACCTGTCCAATTGTCAAGCCAAAACAAAGTATTCTTGCCGTCGCCAACCTGTTTAACCATCATCGCGTCGTAGGATATGCCTTTCGAATTCAACCATGACAAAGTCTTCAAGACTTTAGACCATGGGCCATGTCTTCCGGTAGTATTCCTGCCTTCGTTGTTGATACCACCATTTTGCCCTTGAATGGCCTTAATCACTTTAGACCAAAAGGAGTTTGGATCAGAGTGAAATTTCCACACCCACTTGATTAAGAGAGCATAATTGGCAGCAGCTATACTTCCTATCCCGAGGCCTCCTTTGTCCATACTTTTAGTGACATTTCCCCAATTAACCCAAGCAATTTTTCTTTCATCAATGCTTGATCCCCAAAAGAAATCCTTTCTCATTTTCTCCAATGATTTAAGAACAGTCGTAGAGGCTTTGAAGATGAACACAAAGTAGGTCGCAAGACTTCCTAACACCGCTTGGGTTAAGACTTTTCTTCCCCCAATAGATAGGGCTTTAGATTTCCATCTAGAGAGCCTTCGTTGAAAGCTTTCTACGATCGGGTCCCAAGCTTTGGTTCTAGCCATATTGTCTCCCAAAGGAACCCCAAGGTATCTACAAGGGATTTTACTAGCCTTACACTTAAGATCATTGGCAACCCGTAGAACACTTCCTGGATCAACTCCGACTCCAAACAGATCACTTTTGTCCAGATTTATTTTTAACCCCGGTAAATGCAGCGTAAGACGCGAAGGATATTTTTCCCTTCTTCCATCGACCACCTGTTTATAAACAAGACATCGTCGGCATAGAATAAATGAGAAATGTTGACCCGCTCTAAGCCAATATCAATCCCCTTTATAAGATCTTTTTCTTTTGCAGCCTCCATCAGATGATGTAGGCCTTCCATAGCTAAGATAAAAAGGAAAGGAGAAAGTGGATCCCCTTGACGCATGCCTCTTCGAACCCGGAACTCAGCCGTTGGAGAACCGTTAATAAGAATCGAGATGGAGGCTGAATGTAGACAAGCTTTGATCCATTTTTTCCATTTTAGCGGGAATCCCATTGCTTCAAGGATGTCCGACAAGTAATCCCAATCCACAGAATCGAACGCTTTTTCAAAATCTGCTTTAAAGAAAAGAACAGATTTTTTATTTGATTTCGCCCAACTAATAATCTCGTTAGCTATGAAGGCCCATCCAAGATGAATCTGCCTTTTTACAAAAGCAGTTTGAGATTCGCTAACGAGCGAGCTGATGACGCAACTTAGGCGGTTTGCAAGTAATTTGGCGATTACTTTGTAGAGGCAACCCACAAGACTTATAGGTCTATAGTCTTTGCAACTTTGAGGATCAGGAACCTTTGAAATCAAGCAAATAAAAGATGGGTTGCATCCTTTCGGAATCCATGACTTCTCGTGGAATTCAAAGATAGCAACAATAAAATCATCTTTAATAACGTGCTAATAAGATTTAATAAAGCCGAAAGAATAACCGTCGGGCCCTGACGACTTGTCGTTACCACAGTCGTTACCACAACTCCAGACTGCCTCTTCAGAGAACTCGTGCACGAGCCAATTTGCATCCTCCGTAGATAATTTGCGAAGATTAGACATGTCAAAGGAACTTCTGTAAGGCAGACTCATTCCCATTTTATTTTTAAAGAACTTCAAGAAGGATTCTTTTATAGCTGCCACATTTTCGATCCATTCCGTTAGTTTTTGACAAACGTGATTTATTATTCATCAGCTAGTTTGCCAAACATAGTCCAAATAGTTAATACATCGTTTTATTTAAATCAACAGAAAGAAAACACGGTGGAGATCGCACAACTTTCTGAAAAACAGCAAAGGTCATCATCATATATCCTCTATTGCCATTTTTACTGCTGAAATGAAGCTGCATATGTACATCGATGCTTGATCAAAACCCTAATCACTTTTTGAAGAACCAAAGTATTTAATAGCTTAACAAAGACTGTATTCTTCTATTTCTTTTGAAGTTGGCTCAGTTTGATTTGGGTGTAATCGTCCCAAATAGCAAAGATGCCCAAATCTTTTTATGCTATGTCTGATCTTCTCCCTTTTTCAGTACTCTTAATTAAGAAACCTTTTCTTATCTCACCCTTCAATTCATCCCAAGATGAAGAAATGTACAAGACACATTTGGGTGACAAAGATCTCTCCTCAATTCCTGCATGAAAGCCGTAACGTGTATATATATATTATATATATATAGTCTCATGTTCGTACCCTTCTCCTGCTCTTAATAGGACCCATCTAAAGCATCAAACTAGGGAAATATATATATTAAAATTTAATTTTCGATCAATAAATATATGTGGATAGATAGCATTTGTTAAATTTGGATATAGTTAAAGGTGTGTTGAACACAGGTAATAGCATATAACAACACTTTTTTAATGGTATCAAGAGATCCATGTATCAGTTACTTAAAACATAGGACGATCACTAATATCATATACCTGAAAACATACATCGAAAACTTCACTGCCGTGCGTGGACCCTCCAATTTTATGTTTCCTGCCATTTTTCGCTTCAGTTTTTCTCTTCATCTGCAGAATTATGAAGTTGACAGAACAGGAGTGATTAATACTAGGTTTAGTTTAGAGCTCAAAGTCCAAACTGCAATATCAATTGTTCGTCTTCTTGATAATTTATAACCTCTTTTCTCACTTTCTAAAAGTCTGAAAGTTCAAATCCCCTTGTTAAAATTGCAAAAAACTAACAGTAAATCCCACTTAAAAAATAGGGTCTGAAGTGAGATATACGCAGAGCTAAACTCTAGCTTAAAAAGTAAAGCAACCGTTTCTGTTAAAACAACAAAAAGAAGTAACAAATTAACCCATAAAGTTGGTTGCATATTTCTTTAGTAACAAGTCTAAGTTTGCACAATTCTAACAAATACATGAAATAAAACCTTTTCATTCCCAGTTATCACAAGATTACTACTCAACATTCACTCCACACCAAAAAAAAGCGTTTTTCACAATTTGTATAAACTTAAGTAGAATTAACTATTCACCCTTCTAATGTAAGCGATTTAAAATTGACATTAACCAATTCAGCAGCGGCACGAGCAGCGGCTGATGCACGATCCGCAGCGGCAATGGCGGCACGAGCTCTCTCCAAGACATCAGGCGACTCTGACGCTCTACCCTTGTGACTCTCACCTGATGATTGTTTAGGTTTTGTAGGACTTGATGACATGGCGGTTATGGGAGGTTGAAGCGGCTGAACGGATCCTCGTTGACTACTGATTGCTGGCGGACAATGTGCGGCTTTAGAAGATTCTTTACGACTCTCAGGGACTTGTGCAGCCGCTATTTGCTTTGGTCCATTCTACAAGTTACCATATATAGCAACCATTATGAAACAACTTTAACACCTACTATATTTTGCTTATACCTGAGGGGAGGTGAATGGAGTGAGTGCAGGCCCTCGTTAACGACTGTATGGATTTATTGTCACGGTTGGGGTATAACGATGTTATTACAGGAGCCTCTTAAAGGTGGTTTAAGAGCTCTTAAACCCCCTTTAACAGTTCTCAAATGGGGTCCTATCTGAACGTTGATAAAAGACATATTGTCTTGAGTCAACTTGTTGATAGAATGGCTTTTGTTTCGTTTAAAGGTCAACCCTTATCTCATTGATCTCCCTTCGGTCATCAATGTAGGGTTGTTATCAGGCTAGCTAGATATAAGAAAGTCAACCCTTATTTCATTTCTTCCCCTTCGGTCAGAAATGTCGGGTTGTTTTAGTTGCATCTGTTGTTTTACATCATAGCTTTAGTATGAGCATCAAGACAGTTCTATCAAAGCAAGAAGTCTTATAAGTAACAGGCTTATTATTACTGATCGGGCTTCAAGTTGCATATTTTAATGCGGGTCACTTCCTCTGGTTCAAATGCTATGAGATTTCTTTTTTCCATATGCAGCATTCTCTATTATGGTTGATGTTAAGACACCCAAAAGCGTTCAATCAACTTACTGTAACACTTTTATATATTAAGCACAACCTAAGTCCTATATAGCAGTCTATTAGAATATTTATACATATTTGGCGTCCTATAAACCCGATCTTGTTGTAGTGAAATTTACAGATTTTCAGAAAAACAAGAAGTTCAAGTACCAAAAGATCCTCGGGCATTTTGTTGAATTCAGCTTCAGTTTTGGAAGAATCCCACGAGACATTATACTCTTGTGCGATTTCCTTTAAGACTTTGAGCCTCACGTCACCGGAGGGAGTATAAACTGAAAGTTTTTCGATTATCTGAAATACAAAAAAAAAATCGCAAGGTAAATCATATTAGTTGTATGAGAAGTAAATGTTAGATGAATAAATATATGGGAAGTATGGCGAATTAACTGTACGATTGACACTAGTATCGGGGCGAAGCTCAGAGGCAGCTGAAATGAACTCCTTCCCATACTTTGTAGTAAACAAATTTCTAACACTCAACAAATCTGGCAAATCTGAGCATCTGGGAGCTGCAAAGATTATACTTGCAACTGCCTCCTTCAACTCCAACGGACATTCCCTGTTTTATTTCAAAACATTATATCTTTAACTACCATAATCATATCTTGCCAAAATTAGTATTCTTTCCAGCTATCTTAATTATCATAGTTGAGATGCCTAAATATTATTCAAGTTAACTATTAATGAAATTTAAGAAGTAATGCTACTCTATGCATCTATAACTATAAGCACATTAACTAAGTGAATAACAAGTGTATGCATCTTTCAAAGGACTTACCTCTGGCTTTCTATAATAGGAACTCGTGCAAGAACGAACTCACAGAACATCTCCAAGATCTCATACGCAGCCCATATATTTTGTTCTCTTATAATATGCTCCACCTGAAAAAGGAAAATTGAATTCTTATGATGTTTGAAAAGCAAATAATGTGAACAAGAAAACCACAAAAGAATGAAAGACATACTCGTATCCTAGCAATCGATTCTTGCCCAGATTGAAGAAACTGAGCTATTTCCTTGCGCATAAGCTTCAGCTGCATATCTCTCTTATTTTGAAGCAATTTTATCCGCGAAATCGCCAAGGTTAGGCATGTTTTACTGCAATAACACCAATTGTTCATCGAAATGGAAATAATTCTCTTGAACTAAAATCTATCTGGTTAGCAGGCTAATATTATTTCAGAACTGCTACTCACATACTACCTCTGTTCCAAATTTTCGAGATGTATTTTGACTTTTTCAGTCAAAAGGGTTATTTTTCTAATCCAGATTGTGCTCTTAATTCCAAAATTGCAGCAAATTTTATAGTATTCCATTTTATGACTTCCCATCGTATTCTTGTTCATCTCTAGATCTGAATAAATATCTATCAATTTTGGTCACCAGAAGTGAAATATTTGACCACAAAGATCTGAATTGTGAGCGTGATTGCAACATATAACAGCAGCATAGTATCAACTTCTTATCTTTCTTTGAATTGCATATACACTGTATTCTTTGGTGGGTTAGATTTTCAGAGAAAAACTGAAGAATGTTTCATTGAATTGTTGATCTTGAAACCATTAAAGCGGTGATCTCAAAATCAAAACAGCCGCTAACAAATTTAACTTAAAAATTTTGTGGGTTTGTATGTAACAAGAAATTGGAAGTGAGATATGTTTGAGGATTCATAAAATTTGAGAGAAAACTACTTATAAGATCAAGCACAAAGAAAACCTAAGCCAAATTGCAAGAGCCTCCTGAACTGAGAATTGGGAAAGGGGGTTAATTAACTGACCATTTTGCGCCAATAAGTCCCCTATTGAAGATTTGGTTCAAAAGAGACATCGACGCCGACGCGATCGATCATACACTGCTGTGGCGGCTGCACGGCGGCGGCGGTGGTGATGTGTATCAGAGTATATAGAGGTAACCAGCCGATGGTCGATCAGCTCCGTCTGTTCATAGTTGACAATTTGTTTTGTTTTTTGCCGTTGGTTTGTATTGTTTACAACTTTGGTCCCTTAACTTTAACACGTCCCATTTTCACCACTCCGATTATTTTAAAAGTCAAGTAAACAACCGACGGATCATCATCAGTGTTTATTGTTTAACTTGTATAAATTTAACTTTGGTCCCTTAAACAGTTAAACACCGATCATCATCAGTGTTTAACTGATTAGCATTTGTGAGTGTGAGTGTATCCACCGATCCTAGCCACCGGAAGCATACATCGACCCTTTTGTACGTCCGAGCATCAGCGTCACTTAACCACTGAGGCCATGCTTTTTTAGAGAAAAAAACTCTTATTAGTTTTTTATGTCTCATTCATTAAAAGGTGAGGTCATCTATACTGTTTGTTTTTCCATATTTTCAAAGTCACTTATGTATTATCGTCGTCTTATTGTTCTCAATGAATTAACCTTAATAGATCTTTTATCTCAATCGGTTCACTTGGATTATATTAAAACTAAATTACTATAAATAGGCGACTTTCACATTTAAATTTATATAATTTAAATATATTATTATCAATTAAATGAAAAATATTTAAATGAACGCTAATTTATAATCTATATGTCAATTTCGTAATGATGATGTATAAATATGTGAATTGTATAAATTTATATATATAAATTCAATACTATAATATTCTAAGAGTCTTTTCTTTTGCTAACCAACACATTGGTACTAACCATGCTAACCAACCACACCCATGGATGCATTTGATCAATGACTATGATTAAAACTGATTTTTTTATTGTAATTAAATGCATCTCATGCGCCTTTCTTTTGTGCATATATGAATAAGGGTAGTTTGGTCAAAACACACAACTCATATGAAAGGAAAGTGCATCTTATCATATCAAACGGGTTCCACATTTCAAGCAACCCTATTTTCATCGCCGACCAACCACCGACCACCTCTATTGCATGCAGACCCAACGCGACGGGCCCAATAGCCGGCCACCTCCATCGCCAACTGTTCCATCTCCACCATCGATTCGCCATGTGTGTGTGATTGAGTTGGTTCGTGTGTGTGTGTGTGTGTTTGCTTCATCCATGAGTTCGTTTGTGAAAATCGAACCAGATCCCAAACTACAGCCAGATCTGTTTGTGTGTATGTGTTTTTCGTGGAAGAAAGCAGATCTGGTTCGTTTGCCTCATCCTCAGATCGTGATATTCGTGGAAGAAACCAAGCATCTAACCCATATCGTGATTTTGCTTTGTGGAAGAAACCAAAGATTGGAGTGGAAGGAAGAAATTGATGAAACCACTAACTAGTAACAAGACAATTTTTTAGAAAGAAATTATTTATTTTCATACATATGCACAAATGCAAATATTCATATACACATGCATATGTGCACGTATACACATATGCGGGTATGCACATATGCACACAAATTCATATGCATATACAAGCATACACATATATGCACATATGCACTTCTTAAACGATCGTCGGTTTGTTCTTCAGTAATAGTGAATGTCGTGTATGTTGCAGTGTTTTACTCGATTCTATCCAAAAGCAAAAGAAAAAAATTAAAAAAACTGTATTTATCACTTAATAAATCCTGATCGATATCTTGTTTAAACTAAAAACAATATTTTGAATATATATATATGAATTCGAAAATATTGTATTTGTAACGACCAGGACTATTTTTGAGAAGTTTATGTCTTATGTTAAGTTTTAATAAAAGTGGAGGTTGAGGGGCTAGTTGGTAAATAAGAGATAGAGTATAAATGGGCACAAAACCCTAGGGGAAATTCTATTCCTGATTTTTTATTGTTGTTGACGGCTGAAGAAGAAAGAACAGAGAGAAAGAACAAGAAGGAGAAAGGGAGAAAGAAAGGAGGAAGAAAGAGAGTTAGAGCAAGTGAGAAGAAAGAGATTCCAGATTATTGGAGAGGAAAGGAAGGTGTTCTTCATTCTCAATCAAACAGTTAATCTCCTCTTTTCATCTCTAATCTGTGGATTGTTGTTTAGATGTTCATCTTTTGGGGTTTTTTGTTAAAAGTTGAGTTTGAAGTCAAATGGGAGAGATTAAGCGTCAAATCGTGTATTTGCAGCTAAGGTTTCGGTATTAGTTGAGTTTAGTGATCTTAATATTGTTACCAATGTTTAATTCGTGGGATCTTAAGCTAATATGTTATTTTCGATTCAATAAGGGGTCAGGTCGGCGTCCGGAAAGTCTTCTAGACGTCCGGATACGTTGAGCAGGTTGAATGTTTCCGGATGCGGAAACTGTCCGGATGAGAGGGGTATCCGGTAAGTGTTTGTCCGATACGTATAAGTGTCTGGTGAGTCTAGTGTCCGGTAAGTAGGAAGTACCCGGGACTTAGTGATGTTCGGAATGTTAGGTTGTCCGGAATATGTGGTTGTCCGGGATATGGTGTTGTCCGGAAAGGAGTTGTGTCCGGAAAGGAGTTGTGTCCGGAAAGTTAAGTGATCAGCTTATGTTTTGTCTATTTATTCAGGAAAACCAATTGGGAGTCGGGAACAGATTAGAAAAGAGAAGTAAGAGCTTCAGGTGAGTTTTCTAACTAAAATGCGTGACTTTTAACGTGTTTTCTAAAACGAGTACATGATGAGAAATGCCATGTTTTATTCTTATGCTTTTGATTGCATGAAAGTTGTTTACAGTTTTAAATGGGATGTATGCATACATTGTTTGAGATGTAAATTGGCCAAGTCGGGGGGTGTGGCCCGCCAGCTCGTGTCGGGAGGTGTAACCCGTTTATGCCAGGGGTAGTGTGGCCCTGTAAGGCAGCATGAGACTGACTCGTTGTCACCCTAGGGTGACTTCAGGGTGCCGATTTACGGGGCGGATCTAATCCGTGAATGATTTTATATGAACAGATTTGTAGATGATTTATATCAAAAATTATAAACTGTTTTAAAATGCTTTGATAACTGTTAAGAGGGACTCACTAGACCTCATGGTCTAACCCTCGCATTTTCAAATTAAAACCTTTTCAGGGAAACATGTAATGAAAGGCTCTGGCAAGTAAGCAGGGCGGTTAGCGAGGAAGTTTGATAGTGTAGCGACACTATAGTTCAATTTAGAATTTTTCTCAGTTGTGTATAGGTTGTTTCCGCCAACCTAATTTTGAGACTTATGTAAGAAATTTTGGAACCCGATTTTGGGATATTTCGTTTTAGTACGAATTGCATGCTTATTTTAGACTGGGTCGTTACATTTGGTATCAGAGCCATAGTTTAAGGGATTTAGGTGGTCGGACGGGCCTAAACTTAAACTTGGGAGTAGAAATCACAACTGAGAATTAGGAAATGCGTTAGGAGGGCACTATTGTAGATACAGGAAATGCGTTAGGAGGACACTATTATAGAGATAGGACTAATAGGGTACTGAGGACTGTCATGTGAGGTAAGTTTAAGATTCCACCTAGCCAGTGTAATTGCGAACTTACAGGTACGTGTATGTGCTTAACCTGCTGTAATAACCAGGTATGTTATTGGTCTAATTGAATCTTTATTATTTTGGTATAAGTAGTATTATAAGTTAAGGGATAAGTTTTAATTTTTATATAGAAGTATATAGGTGTGTTTTGCCAAATAGGATAAGTTTAGGGTTTGTTTGGTAAATGAGAATATCTCATTCTCATTCACCGCCATATTGCCTTAGAAAGCAATAGGTGTCTCATTTTGAGATTAAAAACAAAATATCCTAAGGTGTGTATGTGTGTGTGTTTTCGGTTAGAAAGAAAAGAGAGAGAAGAGAAAGAATCGAGAAAGGGAAGGAAGAAGGAAAGATAAGAAGATTTACAGCAGGAATTTAAGAGCAAAATCTAAAGGAAAACAAGGTAATCACCCTACATAAAACTCTCTTTATGTTTATAAGTTGTTAGATAAAGTTTATAATTGGGTTTTGGTGATTTTAGAAAGATATGATAATTTTGAGTTTGGAATAGTGTTCTAATGGTAGTGTAAAACATATATGCATATTTACAGCAACATGCATAGCTTAGAACATAAATTTCTGGGTTTAGGATGAACATAGTGGACTGAGATATGGATGAATATTCATAGATATCGCAACCTTGAGTTGCGACATTCATGCATATCGCAACCTTGAGTTGCGACAAGCTCTTGATATTGCAATGGTCAGTTGCGATATGGGGAGATATCGCAATGGTCAGTTGCGATATGAAGAGATATCGCATTAGTTGGTTGCGACATGGTACTGTGTCGCAATAGTTGGTTGCGACATGGTACTGTGTCGCAATAGTTGGTTGCGATATGTGTTGTGTATTGCGACATAGGGTTATTTCAGTAGTTGGTTGCGATATAAGTCGAGGACTTTGTGAATTTTAGAGTTTTTAGTCTTAAAAAGGTATTTGTATTTATGTGGTTACAAATTCTGTGAAATTGGGCTGAAAGATTAGGAGTGCTTGAGAAAGGCTTGGGGATTTTTGGTGATAAGCAAAACAGGTGAGTTTTACTTAAAAAATGTTTTAAACCGGAATACATATATGTGTATTGGAAATGTGATATATGATGTGCTTATGTGTTTATGTTGTAATATGATATAGTGAGATATTGTATTTACATAAGCATTGTACTATACAAGAGTACATTGGCCGGGTTTAGGACCGGCGGAATATTGGCTGTAATTGTCGTACGGCGGTGTTGGCTGTAATTGTCGTACGGCGGAGTTAATTTATTAGTTGGCTTGCAACCAACTAATATGGCCATGGGAATGAGGAAGGAAAGTACACGAAGTGTGAGTTCTAATTGATATTTGTGATTGTGTTTTATGTATGGGATTTATGTAAATGACTTCAAACTAACCGGGATTTTCTCACTTAGACCGCTAGGTCTAACCCTCATTTTGTTTTAAAATATGTATTCCAGGTCGTGAAGCGAATAGAGGCAAGTGATAGAGATATATGTGCCTTAATCTTTTGAAGATGTATGTTTAATGAAGATTCATGAAGTTTATGATCTATTTTGTTTAAATAATGATCATGTAATTATTAGCAAAAAGTTTGTACTGAAATAGTCGTTATGTTGTTAAAGACTTTGGGACCGTAAATGTTAAATGATTTATTCTCTTTTGTAAAGTTATGTTATGAAATATATGTCATTTGTATGTATTTGGGAACCGGGTTGTTACACCTGCCTTATTATTCCGAAGTAGTAGTCAGAAGCTAGTGTTTATGTCTTGTTCTAGTACTTTAGAATGTCAGCAAGATCCCTGAGGGGTAGACTGAGACCCCTTGTTGGGGAAGTTTCATGAGAAGTCATGGTGATGTGATGTACGTATACATCGTAGAGAAGAAATGTTGTATAGAGTGTTACGAGTCGTCTAGAGGTAGCTCTTCGTGGATTCGGAGAGGAAGAATGATTGATTTTTGAGTAAGACTCCTGTTTCTAGAGAGTCTCGGTTCTAGAAATCGGGGGATAGATCAGTTCAGATGGTAAGGAAAGACAGTGTCAAAACCTTGAAGGTATCAATGGAGCCCTGGCTTCTTGGTCTAGCTTTCCATCAGCGGGATAAATGAAATAAGATACCTATAGTGAAATGAAACCATGTAGAAGTGGAAAGTGAGATAGTTGATCAAAGCGAAATAGTATGAAATGGTTGAGTAAGTGGACCGTTGAATGTATGTATAGCAAGTCGTTGCAAGGCCGAGAGGGCGACCACTGGTCGAAAGTAGAGTGTCAATGATAAGTTGCGTGAGTAAAGCGATTGATCTTGTTTGAGTGAGTAGCCTTCAATTGCAAGTAGAGTTTCATGCATTGAGTTCGTATATATGTACATGAGATTTTTCATAATTAAAGTAAATGTGTAAGTATCAAATTTGATCGGATATGAGTTGGCGTGTGCAAGCGTATGTTTAAATAAAAATACAAATCCATTTACATCGTACAATGAAGTCTTGAGGTTTACGATTTGTAAAATATTCCACTCTTTTCATGATAAGTCAAGAAAATGTTTGAATGCACAACTTTTATAACCAAAATGAGTATTGACATGTTGAAGTTATATAAATGAGTGTGAGGACCGACTGGTTTACTTCGTGTCGGTAATTCCTTTCAAAATTTTGTCGTATGGAAAGATTTTCATCCAATATTTATTTCTGTCGTAACAACATATTTTTGGTTGAGTAAGATTAAGTTTTAGGGAAAGATTGCATGCAAACGATCCTCAAGATCGTTGTGCAGGGCATTGGAGTTATGAGAATGTTGGGGTCGTATGTACCCAAGTTGTTTTCAAGTGTTGTTTCTTTAAAATGATCAAAAGTGTGAAATAATCCATTTATCGCGTTGTCAGGCATGAAGGCTATGAACTCAATATGTCGTAGTGTATTACATTTTAAGCTAAGGAAGAACTCCTAGAGTTAAGAGGTGTTGGACAAATCAGGGGAGAATGTTTGTAGCTTTGGTATTTGTGCTCTAGAGGAAAGGTGAGCAGTGGAAGAGTCGGAAGTGGACTTTAGTGTCGGTTGTATGAGGGTCTGTACCCTTGTGCGGTGACTGGAAATACAGTTGCCGAGGGACGGTTGTTTTCAAGGGAAGGACTAGAAGTCATCAAGGTGTTGGTATTAGCAACTCGTTATGAGTAGTGTGGTGAGGTAGGAATGAAATATCCTCGACGTCGAATAAGAGTTTTAAAGGGATCTTGTGATACTGACGATGCACGAGTGAGTTTGAAATGAGGACGGCGGGGTGTGAATTTGATTAGGATATGTTGGAAGGATTAGGTTCAGTAAGGGACCCTTGTTGAAGAATAAGTTAAGGAAGTATCAACAGTTCAACTATTGACGTTGAAGTCGGCAGTTGTGTAAAGTGTATGAGGCCGAAGACTTGAATCAGAAGGTTGAAAGTTGAAGGACCACCTTGTAGGGATGTTAAGTTAGTGAAAGACCGTTGTTTTAGATAAGCGTTTTACTTACGAGGTGGATAGTTCGTTAAGAATGAAGTATTTAGCACAAACGAAGTGGGGGTATAGATTATGTCGATCTGTGAGGAAATGTGCCCTGTCGATGTAATGGTTTGGTATTGCAAAGAGCTAGCAAGAAATGAGTATGTTAGAATTAATCAGAAACTCGGGTGTTGTGGTTCAATTAGAGCTGGGGAGAGACAATGTAGCGAGATAGACTCGGTTATTTATGCGTGAGGTCTTGAAGATAAGTTTGAGTGTGTATGAATGGCCATGAGAGTTTTGGTCTGCAGTGTGATGTTATGAGTGAGGAATGTACAGTTATGTAGTGGCAATAATTGCTAAGTTAAATGTGCCAGCTAGCGTCGTAGTGATGTGATGTTAGAGAAAGAGGAAGCATCAAATAGAAGCCTTTTTGGGGGTTTCGGATGAGGTGTTCGAGTTGTTAACCAGGTTGTTGGAGCACGTAGGGTGTAAGTTGACGTTGTGATATGATTATGTTCGGGATAGCATCACAGAGTGGTGGTGGGTAGTTATCCAAAGGAGAAACCAAGTGTTTTTAATTGTAAGAGTCGCTAAGTAAGCATATTTTGGGATCATTGGAAGTTTAAAAAAAGATGACGGATGTATTAGTCAAAATGTGGTGGAATAGATGTGAAATCCTTAAAGAATGTGAGTTGTTGCTTATGTGTGAACGAATTGCCTGAGAAAGTAAAAGTTGGAGTTTAAAGAATGTATAGTGACATCGAACTCTGGTGTCAGTTCGAGGTGTTTTGGTCGAAAGCCTTAAGTTAGAATTTTAGTGCAACCGTTTGGTTATGTATAGTAATGAGAAAACATTTGCAGCTTGGGAATTGTCGGAAGAGAGGGGCGAGTAATGTTGGTGGGCAGTGCTCCACGCTAACGTGGGGAGGTGAAGACAGTATGTCGGAATAAGTAAGTAAATCGGAAGTAGTAAACTTGACAGTAATGCCGATAGGTGCAGTGTTGTGTAGATTGTCCTTGATAAGTGTGCGAACTTTTGGAAAAAGTATTGAGGAAGGAAATTATGTATGATTTTGTGCAGGAAAGAAGTGGATAAGACAACTGAATGAGTTAAGTTAGTGACTTTGTGAGAAACGTTCAAACGAACTGATCGTTCAGTGTAAGCTATTGAGAACAGTAGGGTGTGGTCGTGGTTACCCCTCCTAGTTAAGTGGGAGTAACCGAAGTTATGTTCTATGACTGGACGCTTGTGGCAAGCAGTGAGAAATTGATGAGCCTTCAGGATAAGTTCAATTCGGATAGGTGAGTACTCCAATAAGGAATTATAGAGGTTTCCTACTATTAGACACGTTAAGTGTGAAATGATGAAGTGGTGAGAACGTACGAATTAGTTGACGAGTTGTAGCCGATGTGATTCGGGAAAGGAGTATGATCTGCATAGACGAATGTCGGTTGGAAGAAGTAATCTAGAAATTTCAGGTATACCGAGGAGAGGACTCCTGGGTGTGAGCTTGTCGAGATATACAAGGTTGGCCTTGTGCCAAGTTGTCAGCGAGTGAGTTTTCCTGGTAGAAGATTCTCGTTGTTGTGACGGGAAATTTCCGCCAAGTTCTTTCTCTTAAGGAAGTATGAATGTATGAGAGACCTTATTTTGACGTGTTTAAAACCGTGAGTCCCGATGTGTGGACGGAGGCGAGCAAATGGAGGCGCGGTTGGCCTTGGATTTAACAGGTAGTTTTAAGCGAGTATAGTGATCGAAGAGGGTACAAGTAAATAGTGCAAGATGGCACGATATAGCAAGTGATGACTCGCCGAGGGCGGTTTCATGTATAGGGTGCGGTTATGTTTCCCATCTGATCGATTCGGGGTAGCCGGGTAGAACTGAGTGGTTGGATTGAAAACATAAGAATGTTGAACCTCGAGAATTGAGAGATAGGTAAAGTGGACTACGTCTGTGGGTCCGTCGGAGTTATGAAAGTTGAATAGATAGTGCGCGATCTTGAGGTACTCGATGAAATTTTGGAGGAATTCGTAGTGTGATGTGCGCCTCTGTTATGGGGAACAGATGAGGGAAGCTGTAGTGATGACGACCTTGCAAGAATTACAGGCGATAGGGAGTTAACTTTCGCCATTTTTGAGCGAGTGAGAGCAGTGGCTTACAAGTAAGACTGGCCAGATGATTAAAAGGGGTGTTCATCCGACATTTCATGTCTCGGACTTAAAGAAGTGTTTGTCAGAAGTCGATGTGGCTGTTCCTTTGAGGGGACATCAGTATAGATGAGAGGTTGACTTACGTAGAAGAACCGATAAAAATCGTGAGCGGTAAGGTTTGCTAGACGACGAGGAACAAGGAAGTCCGTTTGGTGAAGGTTCAGTGGAAGTATCACAAGGGACGAGAAGCAACGTGGGAAGTGGAATCTGATATGAAGTCCAGGCACCCTTACCTTTTTGAAAATGGAATTCCGGGGACGGAATTCTTTTGAGGGGGGAGTGTTGTAACGACCAGGACTATTTTTGAGAAGTTTATGTCTTATGTTAAGTTTTAATAAAAGTGGAGGTTGAGGGGCTAGTTGGTAAATAAGAGATAGAGTATAAATGGGCACAAAACCTTAGGAGAACATTCTATTCCTGATTTTTTATTGTTCTTGACGGCTGAAGAAGAAAGAATAGAGAGAAAGAACAAGAAGGAGAAAGGGAGAAAGAAAGAAGGAGGAAGAAAGAGAGTTAGAGCAAGTGAGAAGAAAGAGATTCCAGATTATTGGAGAAGAAAGGAAGGTGTTCTTCATTCTCAATCAAACAGGTAATCTCCTCTTTTCATCTCTAATCTGTGGATTGTTGTTTAGATGTTCATCTTTTGGGGTTTTTGTTAAAAGTTGAGTTTGAAGTCAAATGGGAGAGATTAAGCGTCAAATCGTGTATTTGCAGCTAAGGTTTCGGTATTAGTTGAGTTTAGTGATCTTAATAGTGTTACCAATGTTTAATTCGTGGGATCTTAAGCTAATATGTGATTTTCGATTCAATAAGGGGTCAGGTCGGCGTCCGGAAAGTCTTCTGGACGTCCGGATACGTTGAGCAGGTTGAATGTTTCCGGATGCGGAAACTGTCCGGATGAGAGGGGTATCCGGTTAGTGTTTGTCCGGTACGTATAAGTGTCCGATGAGTCTAGTGTCCGGTAAGTAAGAAGTACCCGAGACTTAGTGATGTCCGGAATGTTAGGTCGTCCGGAATATGTGGTTGTCCGGGATATGGTGTTGTCCGGAAAGGAGTTGTGTCCGAAAAGTTAAGTGATCAGCTTATGTTCTGTCTATTTATTCAGGAAAACCAATTGGGAGTCAGGAACAGATTAGAAAAGAGAAGTAAGAGCTTCAATTGAGTTTTCTAACTAAAATGCGTGACTTTTAACGTGTTTTCTAAAACGAGTACATGATGAGAAATGCCATGTTTTATTCTTATGCTTTTGATTGCATGAAAGTTGTTTACAGTTTTAAATGGGATGTATGCATACATTGTTTGAGATGTAAATTGGCCAAGTCGGGGGGTGTGGCCCGCCAGCTCGTGTCGGGAGGTGTAACCCATTTATGCCAGGGGTAGTGTGGCCCTGTAAGGCAGCATGAGACTGACTCGTTGTCACCCTAAGGTGACTTCAGGGTGCCGATTTACGGGGCGGATCTAATCCGTGAATGATTTTATATGAACATATTTGTGGATGATTTATATCAAAAATTATAAACTGTTTTTAAATGCTTTGATAACTGTTAAGAGGGACTCACTAGACCTCATGGTCTAACCCTCGCATTTTCAAATTAAAACCTTTTCAGGGAAACAGGTAATGAAAGGCTCTGGCAAGTAAGCATGGCGGTTAGCGAGGAAGCTTGATAGTGTAGCGACACTATAGTTCAATTTAGAATTTTTCTCAGTTGTGTATAGGTTGTTTCCGCCAACCTAATTTTGAGACTTATGTAAGAAATTTTGGAACCCGATTTTGGGATATTTCGTTTTAGTACGAATTGCATGCTTATTTTAGACTGGGTCGTTACAGTATTTAGATAACTTTGTTTATTAATTAATATAAAATAATGGAAAAAAGAGGTCATGTAACTGATTTGAGAGATATATGGAAAAAAATAAGGAAAGTGAATATTATATTGAAGTTCCAATTTTACCCTCAATAAACAAAAATGGTGTGTGACTAAACAAATAAGATGGTTAGCATGGTTAGTAGCAATGGATTGGATAGCAAAAGAAGGGGATGGGTCAAATACATGATTTAAACAAATTCGGACATTTATCCATTTACAAAAATAAACGGTCTTATTGATTCAGACTTCAACACCGCTCTTATCAATCAGAAATAGAATAAAACTTTGCACCTCTTGAAAAAGAAATGTCACCTAAAACTTACTACTGAAATTCATCACACTGAAACTCTGAACCCGAGATTATTGGACCACCGCAACGTGCTCTACCCTTGACCCCACTACTGCCCTAGATCCCCACAAGGGGACGTGGGCCCCTTAGCCCCGTCATATGATGATATCATGGTATCTAGCTAGCTTATATATGTGTGCATTATGCATTTTTTTACCCGGTGTTATAGCTTAACTAACAACCTTTTTATCCTTTTATTCTTTTTGTGAATTCGGTTGCATGAGGATGCACTAAAATCACCAACACTATTGACAAACAAAACCAAAAAATAAAGCAGAGAAACAAGACTATTACACATAAACAACATAAATGTTCATCAAAATTCACCAAAATATGGTAATAAAAAGAATAAAGAATCCGATCTAGTGTCTCAAATCCATTTGCTTTGGTGCAATTTGAACAGATTTTCATTAATCTCAGGAACCGCCTTGAAGACTGACAAAATGGCTATCGAACAGTGCAATGAGAATCAAGCCACGTAGTAATGTCATCAAGTACCTCAAATATTCTCTCGTCAGATTCGCCTTCAAGAATGCAGTGATAACTTCCATCGTAAAGCTTCAAGGTTTTGTCCTTGCTAGCAGCCTTCTCGTAAAGAAACTTGCTGATATTAGGATCTGTTACCTTGTCTGCAGCTCCATGAAGGATCAACAATGGTGATGAAACCTGCAAGTTTTTCAGAAAAGTCAATTGTTTTGGGCCCTTTGGTTAATTGACCTTCTTATAGTTTTTTTTAAGCCCATGACATTCTGCTGACATATTTGAGAATGTCACTGCTTATCCATACATAAGAATGCCTAGAAACTCGTGGATTTAAAAAGCAATTAACCCTCAAAAATACACACGCAGTGAAAAAAGATCAGACCTTTTCCACTTGTGACTCGAGTTCGTTTGTGGCATTTAGAAGTTCAACAGCAGTCTTTAATCTCGTTTGATCCGAGTAGCTTATAACATTGTAGTCAGCCTGAAAAATAAGTAACCATGCTATCTTTCAAATTCCTAACGAACGGAACTACAAAAATGCAAAAGCAAGAATGAGGTAAAAAGACTTGCCAGTTTTCTTTTCTGCGGGTCCCTTAAGGCCAACTCGGCAATATCTTTCTGTGGTACAAGCTTTGCTTTTGGCATAAGTCTTGACAAAAAGATTAGAACTTTTTGCAGTGGTTCTGGGGGCTTCATTTCCTCTGCAATCTTTCAAGCAAATTGTGGGTCAAAAACACTTTTAACTGATAACTAAGTTAAATCATTAATATCAAGGAGAGAGCTTTACTTTGCACATTGGAGCCACTAGAACCACACCATCCCATTCACGTTGTTCTTTAAGATGAACTTTAAGTGCAACAGCACCTCCCATCGACTGCCCCAGTAGAAACCGAGGCATCCCTCTCACTTCCGGTCTACCTGTAAAGATATTTAAGTTTCAAAAGAAATTTTTAACACCCATTTTTCCGGTTTGAAGTTGAAAATAATTTATTTCAATTAAAAATATTACCTTTGATTTTTGTGTATTGTTCAATTACATTGTCAACTATATCGTTGAAGTTGGAAACGTATCCATGCAGCCCTTCAGAGAGGCCAAAACCGGGATGATCAATGGCATAAACACCATAACCCGCAGCAGCAATTCTTTTTGCAATGCCTGAAAGGTGGTATTTACTTTAAAGATAGGAATTTGATGACTATGTCATATAGTTGGTGAGGTACGGCCACAAACCTTCGAAGAAAAAGGTGCAAGTATCGCCATATCCATGGACAAAACACACAGCGGCTTTGATTCGGACTCCAGGCCTTGGCAACCAACTTTTACAGAAAATTTCCTGACCCTTTGAGTTCATCTCAAACCACTACAATGTAAAAGATCATATGTTTAGAGAAAATTTCCTCCCCCTCATAATCAGAGTCACTTTTGAGTCTGAAAAGTCAGGCACGTGTCCAAACTGATATTTTACATTGTTTTCAGTAGTATAGCTCAAAAAGTTTCTATCTTTTCTAGATTATAGTGGTTATTGTTTGTCTATGACTGAAACAATTCATATGGATCTTGAAGCGCTTGCCCGGGTTCGAGTCCCACACGCAGCACTTGTGGCCACTGGGGATTATCTCAGGGCTGCATTACTTCGCGGTTGGTGTGTTTGCCAGGGATGTACCGGGCCGAAGGCCCAGGAACCCTACCAAAAAAAAAAAAAGCAAATCAGTTTAAAGTTAAAAGTCAAGTTACACTCTAGCTTGCAGGCAAACATCTTAAAGGGTTGCATCTTGATACATTTATAGGAACATTTGATCTGTTATATCTGAAACTTAATGATAACAAGCTTAAATGGAACAGGAACACATTTAACTATCAAGAAAAGGAGGAACTGCAGAAGTTCAGACTAATGTTAACCAGAAAAACATGCTTATATTGCCAAAACACTCGCATAGTTTGGGACAAAAATGAAAGCTTAGAGGGTTATCAAAGAAGTGTGAGGAGTTATCAGTTCTTATCAGACACAAACTCTTGAATTGATGTGTCCAACTAGTCAAACGGCTTCGCTTCACTTGGTTTTCTAGTGGAAGGTTAATCGAATATTTCACAAATAAATGATCTGTTTGTAATTTGTCACCACAAATGGAAAATGTGAGATGTTTACTAAATTGATTCTAACTGCTTCGACAATTAGAGTCAGAACTCCGGATTTTGAAAGTCAAACTACTAAGTTTTCAAATTCAACATTCATATGATACAGTTTATTTGTTGCATTTGCGGTTTATAAATATAATATATACTTCAAAAAAAACATGCATATGATATCACTAGTTTTGGCAAAAGCATTTTGTATAGTTGATGTAGTTTCAAATTTATTGTCCACAAAAAGAACAGTTCTTATCAACCATGATGTTTACAATTGACGCATTTGACAAATAAAAGTCAAAATTGGACTCTGAAACAGTTACATAGCTTGAATCGCAGAGAAACTCACCTCTTCAGTCCTGATTCCTGTAGGAGGCATCTATTCATCAATCAGAACAAGCATAAAATTTTCAATTAGTAAAACATGACCAAAAAATAACAATAATAATTATTATTATCAATCGGAGGGTTAAAAAATTGAAGTGGAACCTTAAATAAGACGTGATCGAGTTGTTCCTGAACTTGAGTGAAAGCCAATCGAACTCTCCGGCGAGCAGGTGCGTGATCAAGATTCTGAGACGCAATCGCATTCATCTGATCGCTCACTCCTTCTATAGCCTTTTTCTTAGCCATGATCTTGAAATCTGTGGACAGGATCAAGGAATTTGAGTCTTTGGGGAAGGGTTTTTGGCGGAGAGTGGATAAACCGGAATCGTGGGTGATGTGAAATGTGTAGTGCAGCGGTGGCCGGAAAGTAGAGATCATGATGGTAGTTGAGAGCAGAAATGGAGTTGAAAATTGGGGGAAAGGTTGAGGCAAAGGCAATGTGTATAGAAAGAATAAAGCATCGTTAATGGTGGAATCAGTTGGCCAATGCCATATTTTATTTACCTTTTTATTTATTTTCGAAAACGACCAAAATTGAATATTCGGGTTTTATATTTTTACATGTAATAAACGTGACGTAATAATATATGTTCCTATCATATTATCCTATTCCTATTACGCACAAAACTCGGTTTCTTTGACCGCACTACAAAAGATCAAATGGTCACAAACCCAAACTCAAACTCAAACTCAAACTCAATGAAAATGAAAATATTTAATAAAATACTATTTCTATTTCTAAACATTTAATTTTAATGTATCATCTTGATAAGAGTAAATTAAATATTATTCCTCTCTTTTAAATATGGAGTTGTAGATATTTCTCTTAATTTAGATATTTGCACATTTTTTTTTCTATTTTAATATATATTATAGCATATCTGTTGGAACAAAAAATTTAAAAAAAATTTAAAATTCATATTTTAGCATTGTTGTTAGGCCATCAGTACCGCTGCCCTCAAACGCCACATCAGCGCCACATCAGCTTTTCTCCTAACCCTCTCCTTACCTTAAAGTGGTGTACCGGGTACCCGATACTCTAAGAAGCCCGCAACCCCACCCACCCTCACCCTCCTCTCACACAACCCTCGGGTTTATCGGGTTTTGGAACCCGCAGAGGAAGCCCGCAGCCCCCCTACCACTATCCGATGGAGCCCGAGCCCGAACCCGTTGGCGGTACCGAAGGCCTTAGAGATGTTATAAACAAATTAAGATATTTTGCTCCAATAATTTTTTTTTAAATATAAATAAAAAAAATTATGTGAAAAAAGTTGTTTTTAATTGTCCCCGTCCAATCTTTCTCTTCTCTCTCACCCTTTTTAAAAGTTTGTTTAATATCAAGTTTAGTTTTCAAATTGAAATAGTTACACTTTTGATCACTGTGAAATAGTTATTGTCATTATCACCCTGTTTCCGATTTGATCACTGTGACTTACTTTGTTTTTCTAAAGTACTTCCATTGAGGACATTTTGGTCTTTTAACTATTTTTTTTATTTTATGAAAAAATAAGAAAACAAATTATATATGTATATCCATGGAGAAACAGATATATTGTGAGATTCATGAGGTTAAATTAATTAGACAATTGATAATTCTGACTAAAAAATTAAATAGACCGTAATTTGACTATTTTTCAAATCGTCTCTCCCCTCTATTATTTCCTCCAACTAAAACAATCTAGTGAACAAATTGAAGAATTCGACAAATACATTTTGAGCATTTGTGAACACTTGTAAACATATTGTTAACATCTATTTTATACCAAAATCATAAGATTTTCATTTATGAATACATTGTGAACATCTTATTAACACGTTGTGATTTGTCAACACTTTATGAAGTGTAGGTGTCGTCATGCAAGTTTTTGCTCTCCGAGAAATCTTAATTCAAAACATAAAACAACAAGAACATAAACAAGAACTTCCATAACATAATAGGAAAACACATTTAACTAAATGTTTTGTTGAGTTGTCAAAATGGATAAATTACTAAGTTATCCTTTTATTTAATTTAAGTACTAACATTAATTGAATTTAAGGATCTTACAATTAGATTCTCATTTGATTAGACTCATATATATATATATATATATATATATATATATATATATATAGGGGCTCATTCTTTTGTTAACTTTTTCATGATGTGCATATATGCACATCGGGCATTGCATATATGCACATATTACAATTGCCTGATGTGCATATATGCACTGGTTAACAAAAGAAGGAGCCCATATATATATATATATATATATATATATGATACCAATAAGGCGGTATGGCGGATTTTTTGGGTTTCCGTTAAACCACTATATAAGTAGTAGATTAAGAAAACACATAAGAACACATACTTACAGTGAGAGCAGAAGCACCAGAATAGTATAGACAACGGCAGTCCCTTTTTTTATAGATGGGATATATTGTAACAACCCAATATACTGAACATAGAATATGAGTCAAATACCCAAAAAGGGGCCCAATTACATCAAAACTCCAGTAACATTCTCAAAGCTTAAGGTTCCCAAACGAATACAACCGAGATGTTTAAGCTAACAAAAACTGGATCATGACGGTCTCTATTCTCGCACCAGCGCCTTAAGCCTTCTCTTTTCCTTTGGACGAAGCACCTAAGCCACCCTTTCCAGAAAATGGTTTTTAAGTTTTGAAAGCGAGGGTTAGACCATAAGGTCTAGTGAATTCCCTCCTAAAAACGCGACCACAAAGCATTTTAAGAAACACGTTTCCTTGCAAACAGTACGTAACAATTATGAGCTCAAACAAGGGTGTACACAGTGGCATGGACCATTAACACCTTACAAAGCCAGGCACGACAACTCAACACCTTACAAAGCCAGACACGGCAACTCGACACCTTACAAAGCCAGGCACGGCAACTCGACACCTTACAAAGCCAGGCACGGCAACTCAAAGGGTCCTCCACTGTGCAACCCGACTCTACCACAGGCATAAACATTAAAGCATGCAAAAGAAAAACGTACTTGAGGATAATCCTCCTTCCACTTGTAAAATAACACTTTTCATGATGATCAAGTAAACCAATTTGCAGTCATATAAATTCTTCGCAATTCATTTAAAAAGGTAGAAATAATGCATAAGGGAACTCACCTGATACACGGCTAAACGACACTCTAATCGGAGCTCACTTAAACACCAAACGATCACCTGAATTGGGGTTAACAAAGGAGGTATTAGACTCCCTAATTATGCTCCAAAACATCCCCCATAATGTCTTAAGACAATCCCCTAAACCAAGCCTCGAATCCAAGCCCGAACGACCAACGAAGCAAAAACGAGAAATTGCCCAACAGAGACTTACGCGGTTTGCTACGCGGTTTGCAAACCGCGTGGTAAGCCGCGTAACCCTCTGGTCGAACATTCTCAGTTCTGCATACCAGGATCAGCTCGAAAACTCACTTAAATCCTCCAAAATTGATTCCAACTGATTGATAACCTCCCCAAACAAACTCTAAAACTATTTATACATTAAGGAGACAATTCTCACTTCTTAAATCATTCAACTCCTCAATCAAATCCTCATGGAACACTCTTTTGAAAACACCAATCCTTTTAAAATGAACCAAACCTAAGAATCTCCATTGGAAAGGTGAAATATCACCAAGAGTTCACAAACTCCTCAAGGGATCCATCCAACTCACCTTCCCAATGGGTTTTGCTTCAAAACACTTAAAGAAGAAGAGAATGCATTGAGGATTGAACCTCAAAGTTCCATTTCTGACACAAAACTAAGAGATGAAGATGGAGGTATACCTTAGCAGCAACTTCTTCAATCTCTAACTACAACACCTCCCCAAACCTTCAATGGAAGAATTTTGAGCTCCTTCTCCTCTCCAAATTCCTCTCAGCCGCCAAATGACCAAAATCAGGGTTTTAGGAGGGTTTTCTCTTATTAAGCTTTTCCTTTTCACACTTTGGCCACAGAATTTTCGAATATCCACCTTAGACCCCCAAAAGTTTTTATTTAACTACTAAGACCACAAAGTTGAAATATGGGGTGTTACATCACCTCCCCCTTAACAGGATTCCGTCCCCGGAATCTCATCACTGAAAAGGTGTGGGTACCTTGCTCTCATATCTGTCTCGGTTTCCCACGTTGCCTCACTCCCTTTGTGGAATCGCCACAACACCTTCACTAGGCTAATCTCTTTGTTCCTTGTTCTCCGAACCTTGCGATCGGTGATAGCTTCGGGCTCTTCCACAAAGTTTAGTTTCTCATCAATCTGGACTTCATGCAGAGGTATAGCCATATCGGCTTCCGCTAAGCATTTCCTCAGATTCGACACGTGAAAGGTATTATGAATTCTCTGCAGTTCCATAGGTAACTCCAACTTATAAGCTACTTCTCCGATGCGCTCAATAATCTTGAAGGGTCCTATGTAGCGGGGGCTTAACTTTCCCCTCTTCCCTAATCTGATTACCCCCTTCCAAGGCGATACTTTTAACATCACCTTATCCCCGACTTGGAATTCAATATCCATACGCCTCTTGTCAGCATAACTCTTTTGTCGGTCACGAGCAACTTTCAGCCTTTCCCTCACTTGGTCGATCTTGTCAGCAGTCAACTGTACTATCTCGGGTCCAGCCAGTTGTTTCTCCCCGACCTCGTTCCAACAAAGAGGTGTTCGACACTTCCTACCGTAGAGCATCTCATAAGGAGCAGCCTTTATGCTTGCGTGGTAACTGTTGTTATACGCAAACTCGATCAACGGTAGGTGGTTCTCCCACGAACCCTGAAAATCTAACGCGCATGCTCTCAACATGTCTTCCAGGGTCTGGATGGTTCACTCACTCTGACCATCAGTCTGAGGATGGTAAGCGGTGCTCATCTTGATTTGAGACCCCATTTCTCGCTGAAAGCTCCTCCAAAAAGTTGACGTAAAACGACTATCACGATCCGATACTATTGATGACGGCACCCCATGACGGGTCACTACCTCGTCGATGTACAACTTTGCCAACTTCTCCATCGGGTAGGATTCCTTTATTGGAAGGAAATGCGCCGACTTGGTGAGTCGGTCTACAATCACCTAAATGGCATCGTAACCCTTTGGAGTTCTAGGCAACTTCGTCACGAAGTCCATCGCAATTTGATCCCACTTCCAAACCGGAATATCCAAGGGTTGGAGTTTTCCGTACGGCCGTTGATGTTCCACTTTTACTCTCAGGCAGGTATCGCACCTTTCAACAAAATAAGCTATATCCTTTTTCATACCCGGCCACCAATAGTCTCGTCGCAAATCACCAAACATCTTGTTCGTTCCTGGATGGATGGAGTACTTTGACTTGTGAGCCTCCTCTAGTATCATCTTCCGTACATTCCCCAACTTCGGAACCCATATCCTACCATTGAGGCATTTCAGTCCTCGGCTATATTCTACTAGGGAGTCTACGTTCCCCACCATCCGTTCTTTCTTGAGATTTTCTACCGCGGATGCTTCCACTTGCCATTTCTTTATTTCACCCAGCAGGTTAAACGTGACCTCAGACCTTAAGGCTATGATCTTCGAAGCTTCTCCCCTTTCTTTACGGCTCAAGGCGTCAGCCACTACATTAGCTTTCCCGGGATGGTACTCAATCTCACAGTCGTAGTCTGATAACAATTCCATCCACCTGCGTTGCCTCATGTTTAGCTCTTTCTGATCGAAGATGTGACGAAGGCTTTTGTGATCGGTGAAGATCTTACACTTCGTCCCATACAAATAATGCCTCCAAATCTTTAAGGCGAAAACGACGGCCGCCAACTCTAAGTCGTGGGTGGGGTATCGTTTCTCATGCTCCATCAATTGACGGGACGCATAAGCGATCACTTTACCACGCTGCATCAAGACACACCCCAAGCCCAACTTACATGCGTCGTTGTACACCACAAAGTCTTCCGTTCCCTCGGGTAAGGTTAGAATTGGAGCCTCACTCAGCATTTCTTTCAACTTTTGGAAGGCTTCTTCTTGCCCTTCGGTCCAACTAAACTTGACGTTCTTCTTGGTCAAAGAAGTCAACGGAGTGGCAATCTTCGAGAAGTCTTTGATGAACTTCCGGTAATACCCCGCTAACCCAAGGAAACTACGGACTTCGGACGGCGTTCTAGGCGGTTCCCAGTTCTTAATAGCTTCCACTTTTGTCGGGTCAACCTTGATTCCACTCTGGGTCACTACATGTCCCAAAAACTGCACCTCTCGGAGCCAAAATTCGCATTTCGAAAATTTGGCATAAAGTCTTTCCCGCTTCAACAATTCCAACACCGCTCTCAAATGCTCCCTATGCTCTTCCTCCGACTTCGAGTAGATGAGAATATCGTCTATGAAGACGATCACGAATTTATCTAAATAAGGTTGACACACCCTATTCATCATATCCATAAACGCGGCGGGAGCATTCGTTAATCCGAACGGCATTACTAAAAACTCGTAATGACCGTATCGGGTTTGAAAAGCTGTCTTTGGAATATCTTCTCTTCGCACCTTGAGTTGGTGGTATCCCGATCTCAGATCTATCTTTGAAAAGTAGCTAGCCCCTTGCAACTGATCGAACAAGTCGTCAATCCTGGGGAGGGGATACTTGTTCTTGACAGTGACTTTGTTGAGTTCGCGATAATCGATGCACATCCTCATAGTCCCGTCCTTCTTCTTCACAAAAAGCACCGATGCACCCCACGGCGAGGTACTCGGTCTCACGAACCCCTTGTCTAGCAACTCTTGGAGTTGAGTCATCATCTCCTTCATCTCGGAAGGTGCCAACCGATATGGTGCACGAGCTATTGGTGTGCCTCCTGGCACCAAGTCGATTTGGAACTCGATCTGGCGATCCGGCGGTAGATCGCACAAATCATCCGGAAATACCTCCGGGTATTCGCCCACTATCGGTACATCTCCTACCCCGCGTTTTTCCTTCTTTGCATCCACCACATAATCTAGGTAACTCTGACATCCCTTCCTTACACATTTAGTGGCCTTAAGCAAAGAGATAAGACTAGACTTCCTATCTCGACGGTTCCCATAAATCACTACCATTCCCTTATTTGGTAATTGCACATGAATTAACTTCTTGTTGCAGACGATGGTAGCATTATTTTTCGCTAACCAGTCCATCCCCAACACTACATCAAACTCTCCCATCGGCATAGGGTATAAACGTATCGGCATCAAACTCCCCTCTATGTCTATACAACACCCCTCCACCACATTACTAACAAGTACCACGTTATCATCGGCGGTCTCCACTTCTAAGGCACTACCCAAATGCTTAGGCCTCACCCCCAAACGTTTCACAAAAATAGGAGATACAAAGGAGCGATTTGCCCCCGAATCAAATAACACGCTGGCACAAATAGAGTTCACCAAAAAGGTACCTGTCACGACATCCGTAGTTTCCTCCGCCTCAACCGCAGTCATACAAAATGCACGCCCCTTCGCGCGTGCCGGCTCTTCCTTCTTCTCAACTCCTTGCACCCCTTGACGATTCCCATACTGACCCGGTCCTCCTCTCCTTAGCATGGGACAGTCATACCGTTTATGGTCCATCGACCCACAATGGAAACAACCCTGCTTCTTCGGACAATCCCTTGACATATGCCCCGGCAGTCCACAATGAAAACACGTCCCCGAGTCCTCCTTACATTCCCCTTTATGCATCCGGTGACACTTCCCACACGGCTTGTCGCCATAACCCCGATTTCTGCGTGGTTCCGGCCTAGAAACCTTCCCCTTTCGAGTATCAATTCCCGATCCTTCCCATTTCCTCTTTTCCCCGACCCTATCGGATTGTTGACGATCTTTTTCCTTCTCTATCAACTCGGCCGCATTTATAGCCGCTTGGAAAGTGGTAGGATTTCTTGCCATTACCAACTCCCGCACGCTGCTCTTCAATCCATAGAGATACTTCTCGACTCGGCGCTCCTCGGTTGGGACATACAATTCCGCAAAACGGGCTTTTTCAATAAACTTGGAAGTGTACTCCCTCACGGTCATGTCTCCTTGTGCTAGGTTCAAAAATTCTTCTTCCAACTTCTTGATTGCCGCCAGAGGGCAAAACTGAGCTTTGAACCTTCTCACGAATTCCTCCCATTTCATGGTTTTGGCCACTGACGATCCCAACCCTCCAGTTTCGGCATCCCACCAAAAGATGGCCTCCAACTTCAACATAGACAGGGCATAAATCACCTTATCCTCTTCGGCACACTTACAAATGTCAAAGACCAACTCCATTTCCCGAACCCACCTTATGGCTAACACCGAGTCGCATTCCCCCTGGAAGGTAGGAGGTTTGCAAGATGAGAATGCTTTGTGACTACATCCTCTAGCAGCCGACTCATTCACCACTAATGTCGTGGATTGCTTGTGGCTACCAACCTCTGTCGGGGGCGGGCTAGACAATTCAGTGGCCGCCTTACTCTCATTGTTCTCCTTACTCCCCGACGCCGAAACATCGTGCCGGTTCATCCATCGATCTAACTTTTCTTGCAGCTTCACCATCTCAGTGGCGAAGGCCTCTTGAGTCACAAAGGCGTGATTCCCCGATGCCGAGCCCTCTCGATAAGACTTTTCCCGATCAGACGGTGCCTCAACACTTTTAGTTCGACGACCGGCCGGAGTTTTCTTCTTTGGGCGAGTACCTCCCACAGTGGTAGTAGCCTTACGTGGAATGGTCTCACGTCCCTTACCCCGACCTCGACCTCTTCCTCTTCCCCGGGTAGCCGGCGCCCTCGGAGGGACCACGGGTCCGTCCGCTTGGACCTCCTCAGACGTGGCCATTCTTACACTGGGCACAAACCTGCTCCTTAACGATCTTCCAGACATGACGAAACTGATACAAAACACATAAAACAAACATTTAATACCAACACCACCCCATGAGGTAAATTAAGCATCCTCACGTGCCTGTAAATTCGAAATTATATTGGCCAGATATAATCCCCAATTTACCTCACATGATGATCCTCGACACCCCGTCCCACTCATTCCTCTAAGGTCATTTCCTATGGCCATCCTATATCTCGGTTGTGTCCCTATCCTCAAAGTTTAAGTCTAGGCCCATCCGGTCACCTAAATCCCTTAAATTACGGCTCTGATACCATTTGTAACAACCCAAAATACTGAACATAGAATATGAGTCAAATACCCAAAAAGGGGCCCAATTACATCAAAACTCCAGTAACATTCTCAAAGCTTAAGGTTCCCAAACGAATACAACCGAGATGTTTAAGCTAACAAAAACTGGATCATGACGGTCTCTATTCTCGCACCGGCGCCTTAAGCCTTCTCTTTTCCTTTGGACGAAGCACCTAAGCCACCCTTTCCTGAAAATGGTTTTTAAGTTTTGAAAGCGAGGGTTAGACCATAAGGTCTAGTGAATTCCCTCCTAAAAACGCGACCACAAAGCATTTTAAGAAACACGTTTCCTTGCAAACAGTACGTAACAATTATGAGCTCAAACAAGGGTGTACACAGTGGCATGGACCATTAACACCTTACAAAGCCAGGCACGACAACTCAACACCTTACAAAGCCAGGCACGGCAACTCGACACCTTACAAAGCCAGGCACGGCAACTCGACACCTTACAAAGCCAGGAACGGCAACTCAAAGGGTCCTCCACTGTACAACCCGACTCTACCACAGGCATAAACATTAAAGCATGCAAAAGAAAAACGTACTTGAGGATAATCCTCCTTCCACTTGTAAAATAACACTTTTCATGATGATCAAGTAAACCAATTTGCAGTCATATAAATTCTTCGCAATTCATTTAAAAAGGTAGAAATAATGCATAAGGGAACTCACCTGATACACGGCTAAACGACACTCTAATCGGAGCTCACTTAAACACCAAACGATCACCTGAATTGGGGTTAACAAAGGAGGTATTAGACTCCCTAATTATGCTCCAAAACATCCCCCATAATGTCTTAAGACAATCCCCTAAACCAAGCCTCGAATCCAAGCCCGAACGACCAACGAAGCAAAAACGAGAAATTGCCCAACAGAGACTTACGCGGTTTGCTACGCGGTTTGCAAACCGCGTGGTAATCCGCGTAACCCTCTGATCGAACATTCTCAGTTCTGCATACCAGGGTCAGCTCGAAAACTCACTTAAATCCTCCAAAATTGATTCCAACTGATTGATAACCTCCCCAAACGAACTCTAAAACTATTTATACATTAAGAAGACAATTCTCACTTCTTAAATCATTCAACTCCTCAATCAAATCCTCATGGAACACTCTTTTGAAAACACCAATCCTTTTAAAATGAACCAAACCTAAGAATCTCCATTGGAAAGGTGAAATATCACCAAGAGTTCACAAACTCCTCAAGGGATCCATCCAACTCACCTTCCCAATGGGTTTTGCTTCAAAACACTTAAAGAAGAAGAGAATGCATTGAGGATTGAACCTCAAAGTTCCATTTCTGACACAAAACTAAGAGATGAAGATGGAGGTATACCTTAGCAGCAACTTCTTCAATCTCTAACTGCAACACCTCCCCAAACCTTCAATGGAAGAATTTTGAGCTCCTTCTCCTCTCCAAATTCCTCTCAGCCGCCAAATGACCAAAATCAGGGTTTTAGGAGGGTTTTCTCTTATTAAGCTTTTCCTTTTCACACTTTGGCCACAGAATTTTCGAATATCCACCTTAGACCCCCAAAAGTTTTTATTTAACTACTAAGACCACAAAGTTGAAATATGGGGTGTTACATATATTATGAAGATCTAAAGGAGTATAGGGAATACTGGATTTATACTAAGGAGATAGGAAGAGAGAGTTTAGAGAGCCATATGAGAGAATGCTTTCTAATATTTCTCAAGTTTTTTCGGTGTGTTTACAACTGAAATTGATACTACAATTTATAAGCAAAGAAAGGAACTATGCTAGACTAAATTATTAGACGCACTGATATTAAAAAAATCTATTCTAATCTCGACAGACTATTTTTCTAGTATGGACAAACTACTTTTCTAGTATCGACAAACTAATGTGTAAAAAAGTCAAAAGTGGAAAAGGCTATGTCGGGCAATTCACCTCTTGAATTATTGTTGTATAATCGACATGCTTTCTAGAAGTCTCTGTGGGTACTGTCGATTGACTGTGGTGAACCGGGATCTGTGCTGGCATCATCTGGTTCTTCTGTATTGAAAATATGAATAGGATTGGAATCATCTTCTCCGATGAATGGGAGAATCATAATCCAGTTGGTGTGTGTCCATATTTGTGTGTAATGACCTTCCGCAATTAATTTGTATTTTTTACACCATGCTAAGTTGAAGGCACATGGTACCGATGGTGTCTTCTGTCCGTATGTCATCATTTCTTCAATCTGTTGTTGTATTGGTTTTGTACTGCTGCTATTGTTCCACCATGTGTACTCTGTGCTGCATGCAAGCTTTTTTAAGTGCTTTTGTTCATCTTCTCTGTGGCTTATGAAGATACGTTTTCTCGCAGGCCTGTATGTATGTCTGTCTGCTTCTGGAAATGACGAGAATAATTTACATCCTATCATAGTACTTGATGAATATGATGCAATATTTCTAGCTACAAGAATGAACTTCTCTCCGAATTTGTCAAGAAGTGCTTCTGTTTTTGGTTTTAAGCTGAACTCCATGTAATCTATCATTTCGTGGTGATAGAAGTTCAGAATCTGTTATGCTGGCATGTCTGTCGTTTTCAGATTTACTTGTAGTAGGAAGATGTTTGTTGGGAAGTCTGTTGTTTCTCCTTCCTGGTTTATCCTTTGGACTATTGTTAGGCCTCTAAATTTTCTTTCTTGAAAAGCAATATTGATGAGATCTTGTTGTAATATATACAGAATCAACGGGAATTCGGCACAAATCTTTTTTGAGATCATTTGTTCAAACTCAGGGAACTTTTCTAAAAGAGGTTTTATTGTTTGTTTCCAGGGTTGATCTAAGATTCTTGCTTTGAAACTGTCGAAATCTCTGTGTATGACTGTAGTTGATTCTTTTTTATCGAGAGCTTGTTGTAACTTTGTATTTTTTGCTTCGAGAATCAGAATTTTCTGTTTGAGAATAGTGTTTTCAATCTGGTTTTGTAATGCCTGTGTATTTTTTCCAGATTTTAAAAGTTGATCTTGTAAATGGGCAATTACATCTTCTTGAGCTTTAATGAATTGCTCAGGATTAGTTTTTGCCATTTCTGCAAAGGTTTTAACTTCTTCTGGCTCAATGAAGAAAGTTTCAACTCCAAAAGCTTCTCTGGCTGCTTTCATGGCTTCAGCAAAACTGTGGAATCCTTTGTAAAGTGGGCTGTTACATTTTATGTGTTGTGTAACTGTTTCCCATTTATTGAAAATTCCTGTTTTAGTTCCCCTAAAAATGATGTAGTGAGAAAAACGTTTGTGTTGTTTTTCGGGAACAGCCTGGCTTTGTTCTGAGAAGTAAATACTCAGAGCATTTAGAATTTGTACTTTAAAAGAGGTTGCTTGTGGCATGGTTTGAATATGCCAAATATTGTCAAGCAAACATTGTTGCTTTTCTGTTAATACTATCCCAATAAAGGGTCTGAATTTTTTATTTATATCAAAACATTTTTGTAACATGTAGTTGCCAAATGATATCATGGAATCTGTTGCATGTGTATCTTTTGACCTGCTGGACTGTGCATAACCTCTGGTTTGGGTCTTTGTAGGAGTGTATGGTGCAATCGTACCAATGTTTGGTGTATCTTTTGAAGAACCAAACTGTGTGTAACCTTCTGTTTGATATTTTGCCTGTGTAAACTGTGAAGAATTGTAAAAATCTTCTGTTTGTAACTTCTGTGAATTCATAGCTGCTTGCATTAGCTTGTTGGTATCTATGATCTGTGTATTTACTGTCTGTGTACTGATCTTTTCCTCGTCTGATGAAATACTCATTGAGGATGGATACCTGATAGGTTGTATAACCTTTCTTTTTCCTTTATCTTTTCTCTCCATCTGTAACAAATAATTTGTTAAGATTTCTAGATAACATATCTTCTATCCCATTGTCTGTTCCTTTAATATGTTCAAAATTTATTTTGTAACCGCATCCTTGTATAATGTTTTGTAAATTTATCCATCGTGTTTTATTCACCTTTTTACTTTGATCATTTTTTATAAAGCGAACTATAGCTTCACAACCTGTTCTGACTGTAAATTCTTTTTGTAAAAAGATTTTAAATTTTTCTAAAGCGTTTATTAATGCTTAGATTTCAAAATCTAAGTTTGTCCAATTCATACCAATTTTGTTAAAATTTCCACTGACATGTGAACAAATTTTTTCTGTCTCTTTTGGATTGTACTTATTAGGTCTAGAAAGAAGAACTGCTCCCCATCCTTCTTTACAACCATCAACCTCTATGATTATATAATCTGTAATTAATGGTAATTCCAATGGTTTAATATTTTTTACTTTTTATTTAATTATTTTGACGAGCTTTATGTCTTCTATGTTAAAATGTTTCTGACCATTTTTTGTTGTTTTACTATATAAAGGTCTTACTAATTTTGAAAGATCTGGGATGAATTTTCGAGCATAATTTATCAGACCTAAAAAGGCTTGTGTTTGTTTAAGGCCTTCTATTTTTTCTGGAAAATCTAATATTTTTGTAGAAATATGTGATTGTAGTTCTATCTTTCCGTTACCTATTTCTAGACCAAGAAAAGATATTTTTCTTTTGAATAGATCCATTTTTCTTTTGGATACTACTATACCATTTTTCTTTATTTCTTCGAATATCTGTTGTAGGTGCTTTTCATGCTCCTGTATTGTTTCACTAACAACCAATATATCGTCAATATATACTAGACAGAAATCGTATTTAAGAAATATATTGTCCATGAATCTTTGAAATATAGATGGTGCGTTCTTGAGTCCAAAACTAAGAACATTCCATTCATATTGTCCTTCTGAACATGTGAAGGCTGTCCATGGTTTGAAGGTTTCTTCAAGCTGTAACTGATTGTATCCTGACTTTAGATCAAATTTTGAAAATATTCTTTTCTTTTGTATGAGATTTAGTAAACTGTCCTTGTTAGGAATATTATACCCATAATCTTCTGTATTGTCATTAAGTCTTTTATAGTTATATACTATCCTGGCTTTTCCTCTTTTTATTTCACCGTGATTTCTCACCATAAATGCTGCAGATTTGTGAGGACTTTCAGATTTTCTAATTAATCTTTGTTCTATCATTTCTGGTATCTGTTTTTTAAATTCTTCTTTATCTAAAGGGTTGTATGCTATATTAGCTGTTCGGATTGTTATATCAGGGTTTTTGATTTTAAATTTGTAACAACCGGGTTTCTTGTGCAAGTATGAAAGTTTAGTGTTCATTGTGCTAAGTATGAAAGTTAAGGCAAGGGACTATTCTGCAATTTATGAAAGGTATTTATGGACCCAATACCCTAGGACAACCTCTATTATTCCAAAAAAAAATCAATATTTGGGTTTTGTGGTTGGTGGCTAAGAGAGAAAAGGAAAAAGAAAAGAGTTTTGGGAAGAGATCAAAGAAGAGAAGAATCAAAGAAGAAATCAGTAAGGTAACTCTTATTCCTTGTTAATTCTTGTGTTCGATCTCTACTGGTTTGGATTCTTGAGATTTATTGTGGTGATTCCTTGAGTTTTCACCTCTTTTCCTTTAAAATGGGTTTTAAGGGTTTTTGTCTTGTTAAACCGATTTAGAAGTTTATAATTGGATTAAGTGAGTATTTGAGGTTGGTGGATGAACCCTTGTATATATCTAATCGACTTAATGGCAAAAATCGGAGTATAAATCAGTTTTAGACTTATTAAGTTCGAACAGCCGTGTTTTTCGGACACCAGTGTTCGGTGTTGTCCGGATATGTTGCGAGTGTCCGGGGTAAGTGCCCCGTGAGGGTGTCCGGGTGTTTCTTAGTATCCGGGTAGCTGAAGTCTCCGGATAAGCTTAGTGTCCGGGTAGTTTTGCCCGGATAAGTATTGTGTCCGGAAAAGTATTGTGTCCGGATAAGTCTTGTGTCCGGATAAGTCTTGTGTCCGGAAAAGTGATGTGTCCGGAAAAGTGTTGTGTCCGGGAAGGGGTATCCGGACAGTAGGGCCGAGCTATTTATCTGATGTGGATCTTTTGCCTTAGGTGTTCTGTGGGTGTAGCTTGAAGGTGTTTAGGAAGTGCATTGTACGTCAATCAAGGTGAGTTCCCTAAACCCTTTCTACGGCTTAAAATGTTAAACGTTTTCTTTACTGATTATGGTTCTTAAAGCGCATGAAATGTTTACAACTGAAATGCATGTTCCTAACGTACGTGCTTATTTATGCTTAAAGAAAGTTTGACATGATGAAATGAGATAACATGATTTGTAAAGATTCTATTTTTCATGCCCATGGAACGTATGTGCATGTTATGTGATGTCGGTCTGCACTGCGGGGTCAGAGAGCCTCGGGATCCGATGATCCCTTGGATGCGTATGACGAGACGGTAGGTTGGAATTTGTTTCTCTCCTAGGCGGGTATCGGGGAGTCTGCTTGGGCCCCGATACGAGAGGGCGAAAGGGGAGTCTGCTTGGGCCCCGATCGCGGGTGTTTATGTGATTCCCCATACAGTGCAGTACCATATGTGTGATAGTTCATGAATTATTAAAATGATTTCACGTGGTTTATACATGTTGTTTTACGGAGGGAATTCACTAGACCTTTTGGTCTAACCCTCGTTTTTTTTCAAAACTAAACCATTTTCAGGTAAGCAAGTAGTAAGAGGCTCAAGTAAGTGAGCAAGAGCAAGATAGAGTACAGGCGCAACTAGAGACGGTGCAAGTGCCATCCATAGGAGTTAGAATATTCTCAGTTGTGTATAGGTTGTTTCCGCCAACCTTAGCTTATGAATGATGTAACGAAATGTTGGGACCCAGTTTTATTGAAAAGAGTTTGATTCTAATGCTATGTATGTCCTATAGTGTTTTCGGGCTGTTACAAAATTTACATATATGTTTAACTTTTGAATTTTTTATGTCTTCTCCTATGAGTCCTATCTTTTCTAAATGTAAAATTATAGGGTGATTTATACTTTTTGTAATTTCTATTCCTTTTTCTAATTCATGTGTTAGGAAATCTGTGAGTAATTTTATTGATTCGTTTTCAACGAAAGTTTTATTTTGGTTATTTTTTAAAAATTCTAAGTGACCTTGTCCACCATGCTTTCGAGCGAACTCTGATGTATTTGTATATCTCATTGTAGGAAAGCTGTAAATATGTTTACTTAATGTGATAAAGTTCCTTGTAAGGGTGATAGCACCATTTAATCCGAGTATAAAATTTAATCCTAAAACAAAATCTGAGGATTTTATATACTCTGGATTAATATTTACTTGTGGTATTTCATATTTAATGCTGTAATTTCCTGCAAATTCTAAAAATTGTATTCCTGTTGGTTCTACATAGTGTGCGATTGAGATAAGTCGACTTTCAATTGTTCTAGTGACTAATTTATAGGGTAACTCTTTATGGTATTGTTTAGGGATTAAAGTATATGACGCTACGCTTTTTGTTGCTCCTGTATCCACTAATGCTGTTAAATCAACAAATTTATTATTGTCTAACCATAATCTACATTGTATATGAATCATGTTTGTGTATCCTTTTGTTTGAATATAAGTATGCTCATGTTCTTCAGACATTTGAGCTACTTCGAATTCTTCGACTTTATGTTTTTTCTTTTCTACTATGTCTTCTATATGTTTTAATTTTCTTTCTATATTATCAATTTTTAGTTTATGCAATTCTATTATTATTTCTAGTTTTTTTATTTTCTCGTAATATATGTCTGTGTCTAATGTCTTATTTGTTTTTAATGTCTTATTTGTTTCTTTTGTTGTTGTTATTTCTTGATTAAATAACTTTTTAAGACATAAATAGCATATTTCTTTGAAACAAATGTTACATTGTGATCTTTTGTCCATGCTAGGGTAATACCCACAATTATAACATTTTATATAATTATTATAAAGTTGTAATCGATGTATGTTTTCCATATCACAATACATGTACAGAGGATACAATATATACACAGTGATTAGCAACTAATTAGGAGGAGAAAAAGGAAGGTGATGACCGACAATAATGGGTCAAGATACACATTGAATATTAATTATTGAGTGGGAGTAATTTCCTCCTTGATTTTAGTTATATCGTTAATACGCCCCCGCAAGATGGAGGCTCCGTCGGAGACTCCAATCTTGGACCGTAATGATATGAATGGAGCTCGTGTTAAAGGTTTGGTGAGGATGTCCGCAAGTTGATCTTTAGAATGCACATGGGAGACACACAATGAGCCATCCGCCACTTTTTCACGAACAAAGTGATAGTCCAAGGCTACGTGTTTCATGCGAGAATGGTAGACAGGATTTGCACAGACGTAGGTGGCACCCGTGTTGTCACAATATAAATGCGGTGCATCGGTTGATGGGACACCTAATTCGAGTAGGAGATTTTGTACCCATGAAAGTTCAGCAGCGGCGTTAGCAAGAGCTTTGTATTCAGCTTCGGTAGAGGAGCGAGATACCGATTTTTGTCTTGCGGACTTCCAAGAGATGATGTTGGAGCCCATATATATGATGTATGCCGTGGTTGAGCGACCTGCGGTGGTAACCCCACCCCAATCCGAATCGGAGAAGGCACTCAATTTCAGTTGGGATCCCCGATTAAGAAATAGACCATGGTACATGGTGCCTTTTAGATAGCGTAAAAGACGCTTTAAGGCTTGCCAGTGGGTTTGTTTGGGTTGGTGCATGAACTGTGAGAGTTTGTTGACAGCAAAAGAGATGTCAGGTCGAGTGAAGGCAAGGTATTGTAGGGAACCAACAAGTTGGCGATATGGAGTGGGATCCGCATCGGGAGTGTTGTCGTTTAGAGTGAGAGTTTGGGAGGAGCTTAACGGAGTGGAGACCGTTTTAGCACCATCCATGCCATGGCGAGTAAGAAGATCACGAATATGAGCATGTTGAGACATGAAGAGACCTGTGCGAGTGGAAATGATATCTACTCCCAGAAAATGACTAAGCGGACCAAGATCCTTGAGTGAGAATTGTGTTGCAAGAGTGGTGATGAACGAGCTAAGAAAGGATGAGTCATTTCCGGTGAGGATAATGTCATCTACGTAGACGAGGAAGTAGCATAGGACCTTGCCTTGACGGTAGATGAATAAGGAGGCATCGGCTAGGGACTTACGAAAGCCGAATGTGGTGAGGAACGTTGTAAGAGCGGTGTACCAAGCACGTGGTGCTTGCTTGAGGCCGTAGATAGATTTTGTTAACTTGCAAACATGGTTCGGGTATTGAGTGTTGGTATACCCGGGGGGCTGAAGCATGTATACCTCTTCTTGGAGTGTCCCATGAAGGAAGGCGTTGTTGACATCGAGTTGACGGATCGGCCAATGTCGAGACAAAGCAATTGAGAGAACGGTGCGAATTGTTACGGGTTTGGTGACAGGACTAAACGTGTCAAAGTAGTCTTTCCCGTACTGTTGAAGAAAGCCTTTGGCGACAAGTCGAGCCTTGTATTTAGCTATGGAACCATCGGTGTTGCGTTTAATACGGAAGATCCATTTACAACCGATTGGGTTGTGAGCAGCTTTGGGTACGAGTTCCCATGTTTGGTTGTGAATAAGGGCGTTGTATTCCGCATCCATAGCTTTACGCCATAGCGGGTCCTTCGATGCTTGAAGGAAGGTGGCGGGTTCAAGAGGTTGAGAGAGAGGATGTAAAGTGGTGTGGTTAACATAGTTTGGACCAAAGTACTTGGGGTTTTTCTTTTTTTCACGTGTTGCTTTTGTAGGGAAGTGAACAAGAGTGTTAGATGGTGTCGTGGGGTTTGTGGAAGAATGAGAGTTGGTCGCTATTGATGAAGGGATTGTGGTGGTAATCGATGGTGAAGATGGATTTGGAGGAGGGGATGAGATGAGGGTGGATGAATGGGAATTGGTGGAGTGGGATGGTTGGTTAATGGGAGTAGGTTGGCCCACCGGAGTTACTGGGCTGGAGGGAGTATCGTTGGCAGTGGTAAGAGAGCTAGAATATGGGTTTAAAGGTGAAATATTTGGTAGTGGAGGAGATTGTGAATTGATTTGGACGGTCGATTGGATGGGTTGGGTGGGTGGTGTGAAGGTGGTGAGTGTTTGGGCTAGGAAATCATCAACTGATGTGGGTTTGGGAAGTGTAGGTGGAGTTGAGTGGAACGGGAATTGAGTATCGACAAACACTACATGGCGGGAGTAGTACAGTCGATTCGTGGTTGGGTGAAAACATTTGTAGGCGGACTTGTCAATGGAGTAGCCCAAAAAAATGCAAGGGTGGGAACGAGGTTCAAGTTTGGACTTCGAGTAGGGTCGAAGCCAAGGATAGCATAGGCATCCAAATGGTTGAAGTTTGGTATAGTTGGGTGTGTGGCCGTAAAGGATTTGATAGGGACTTTTGTTGTTTAGAGTGGATGTCGGAAGTCGGTTGATTAAATAAACCGCGGTTTGGAACGCATATGTCCAAAATTTAAGTGGAAGACAAGCATAATGAAGTAATGCAAGGCCGGTTTCAACTATGTGTCGATGGCGACGTTCGGCAACACCGTTTTGCTCGGGTGTATGTGGTGGTGTGGTGTAGTGAGAAATACCGACTGATTGTAGATAGTGAGTTAAGCCTTGGTATTCTCCACCGTTGTCACTAAATAGAGATATTATGGGTGTTTGAAAATATTTTTCGACTAGTGATTTAAATTTTGGAAAAATGGTGGAAACATCGGATTTGTTTTTGAGTGGATAAAACCAAATATATTTGGAAAAATAATCCACAAATACCACGTAATATGCGAGACCATCAATAGACTTTTGTACGGGTCCCCAAACATCCGAGTAAAGTAATTGTAAAGGTTTGGTGACCGTAAATGAATTAGAACCAAATGGTAATTTATGGCTTTTATTAATGGCACAAGATGAACAATGGAAGTTCAAGCTAGATAAGGATCTAAAATGAAGTCCTAGGGCTTTGCAAATGTGCTTGAAAGTGCGGATGGACGGGTGTCCAAGTTTATGATGCCAATTGATTGGAGATGATACTTTGGTGCTGTGGATGCGCGGAGTGGTTGAGTAGTTGAGGTAGTAGAGATCATTGATGTTCTCCCCCCGAATGAGAGGCGCCCCCGTTTGCAAGTCCTTCACAAAAAAATAGGAAGGAAAGAATTCAACCGAAACTTTGTTAGTCCGACATAATTGAGCAACTGATAAAAGATTAGTTTTAAGTTTAGGAACACAAAGGGTATTGGAAAGGGAAAGAGGACGAATGGGTGTGTGAATGTTTGTATTGCCGGTATGTGTGATTGAGAGATTTGTACCATCGCCTAAGTATACTTCGTCGGGTCCCCCATAATCTGAGATTGAGTGTAACAAGTTCCGGTCCGAAGTGATGTGGTGCGACGCACCGCTATCGACAAGCCACGGTTGTGGTGAAACAACGTTGTGATGATTCGAGTGTGCCATGTTGGCCACCGGTCCAGTTGTTGCGGTTTGAGCCGGTACATTATGATCCTTAATGAGTCGTTGAAGCTTGCGACAGTCTCGTGTGTCATGACCTGGGATTTGACAATAAAAACAGAAAGCGTTAGCATTATAAGACCGGTTGTTGGCTTGTGGTGGTGGCCGATTTCCACGATAGGTAGAGGGTGGTCGGGCTTGTCGACTAGTGTTTTGTTGTTGCTGTCGGGATGGGCCTTTGGAGGCTTGGCGCTGCGTGAAGTTGGCAGTGATGATGGGCTGTGGGATGGCTGTTTCGGTCTCTTGGAGAGACCTCTCGAAGTCAACAAGTTTGTCGAAAAGTTCCGGAAAGGTAATGGGTTGTTCTCGGACTTTAAGGGCTGCTGTTAAAGAGGAGTATTCAGGGCCAAGTTGACTTAGGATATGGACCATAAGGTCCTCATCGCTTATTGGGTTTTGGACAAGGGCAAGTTCATCAGCCACCGATCTCATGTCATGGAGAAACTCAGAAGCGGATCGATTTCCTTTGGGGTTTTTGGTTAGCTTTGTTTTGAGGGAGATGACACGGGACCGAGATGTATTGGCAAAGCTAGTTGCAAGGCGAGTCCAGGCATCTTTCGCAGTCGGTGCGGAAGCAATGATGGGTTGAATGGTGTCCGAGCAAGAGCCGAGAATGGCACTAAAGATCACTTGATCTTGTTGATTCCAGATTTTGTAGTCGGGATTGGTTTTGTTGTCGGTAGTGGTTTTGGGCGGGGCAGTGATGGTGCCATCTATAAACGCATCAAGTCCGAGTCCAACTAAGGTGGACTGAACTTGTCGTCTCCATACCGGAAAGTTTGTGTTGGTAAGGCGGATGGGAAAGTGGGTGGTGGCGGTAATTTGAACGATGGTGGAGGAGGAAGCCATGATGTCAAGGCTGGGAGCAGGTGGCCGATTGGTTGCGGAGGAGGGTGGATCGGAAAAAAAAAGGAACCGTTAGGTTGAGAGGGGCTCTGATACCATATAAAGTTGTAATCGATGTATGTTTTCCATATCACAATACATGTACAGAGGATACAATATATACACAGTGATTAGCAACTAATTAGGAGGAGAAAAAGGAAGGTGATGACCGACAATAATGGGTCAAGATACACATTGAATATTAATTATTGAGTGGGAGTAATTTCCTCCTTGATTTTAGTTATATCGTTAATAATTATTACCTCTTTTGCTTATCCAATCATGTTCACATTCTATTTGTTATGTATTAACATATGTGTATGTGATTTTTGTTAGTTTTTCCTCATCCCTATCACTATATATGCTATATATTGATTCATTCTCTGAATTATCTGTTTCTAAGGGTTCTATTTCGTAGTCTCCTATTTGTTCTACTAGATTACTTCTTTCTGTATTTTTGCTTTTATTAGGACATTTGTTAGCTAAGTGTTTTTCATCTTCGCAGATGAAACATTTACATTTTCGTGTTTGTGGTTTTCTGACATATTTGTTTTTATAATAAGGTTTGTACCCTTTTTGATACGTTGTACTCTTTCTCAATTTTTTCCTTTTATAGTCATAATGACCATAAGCTTGTGGTGTATAAATTGTCGTTTTACAAACGCATATGCATTCTTTTTTAGCTGTTCCTGTAAAGTAACTTCTTTACATCTTTCTTCTAATATTCCAAATGTATATGTTATTCTAGGTCCTATACCTAAATTCTTTTGTTCACCATATGTTTGTTTCCATGTTTCATGTATATTTTTTCCTAAATCTCCTGGTAGTTTTATAAAATATTTGTCGCATAGATTATCATCCATGGCTTGTCCTGTTTGAGATAATAATCTTGAGAAGTCTATTGTGAATTCATTTTTATATACTTCATGTCTGCTATACTTAATTGTTCTAAGTTTATGATTGCAGTATCTTGTATAAGGCTATTGTTTTTAGCTGGATCAACTCCTAGAATAAGAGTTCTTATTTGTGATGTGAAATTGTATGGATTTTCTCCTAGGGCTTTTAGCCTATTTATTTCATCTGGGTCTTGGGCTTTTTTGATTTGCCAAATTCCTAAAGATATTGGGCCTAATGTGGTTTCTAAATAAGAAAACATATCCATGCTATGTTTTTTGTTTGTTTCCCACATCCTTACAACTGTTTGTTCCCATATTAAGACTTCATCTACCCATAACTGTGGTTTTTGTTGTTCTAACAGTAACTTATTACTACTAAATATGTTTCCTATCGGTAATCTATTGCCTTTTCCTACATAATTTGATTCTTGTTGATAACCTGTAGAGGGTTTTGACCAGGATTCTCTTCCTGATGTATCTCGTGTAGAGGTTCCTGTTTCTCCCCATTCTATTCTTGGCATTTTTCTTTTATATGGATTATATGGATCATATTTATTTTCATGCATATTTTCATCCATAAAATTCTGATCTTGTTTGTAAAAATCTGATAACATTGTTTTGCCTTTTAGTATATTTTCCACTAAAGGTAAATTATAATAATTTTGTAGGTTTTTGTAGCTTTCTTCATATGTCATTCCTAATTCTGTCATACACTCCATGATCATATCATCGGTTTCTTCTTGTATGTTCAATTCTGTGAATTTTCTATTAATAATTTGTTCTATTGTTTTGTTGGTTTCTTCAATTTTATATCCTGTAATCTCTTCTTCTTCTAAATAATCTATTAAACTGTAATCAAATTCTTCTTCTTCGAATTTATCAAATCCTATTAGTGTTTCACCATCTTCGTTTTCTGTATCATAATTTGGTTCTGTATCATATTCTGTATTCATAAAATTATATTCTGTTTCTTCATCATCTTTATTGTTAGATGGCTTTTTTTTAAAATCTACAAATCGCAAGCTTTGTGATCCATCATTATCTTCATATATATAACTTCTTTTTGGTACTAATATTTCGTCTTCTTGACTTTTTATGTCGTTTAATTGTCATTCTAATCCTGCTAATTATTCAGGATCTATTTTTATTGGGTCTATCATTTGTATAGATTTTGAAGCTATTGTGTTTACAATCCCTTCAATATTCACTTTGTATTTCATTCCTGACCTGTTGCTAGCCTTTCCTAGCACTCCTATGCTTATCACTATATTGTTTCCTTTATAATTTTCATATCCCTTTGTTTGTAGAGCTATTTTAATATTTTGTAGATCTTTTATGTCTTTTAGGATTCCTGGTGTGCAATAAAATAACGTTGTATTTTGGCTAAGGTCTATTTCCATTCCTGAAATTATTGCCTTTTTTAATTCTGTTTTCCAACTTTTGTCTAATAATAGGGCTAATAATTTTGTCCCTAAATTTTTTCTGCCTAAAGCTTTAATTCCTATGATTACTAGTCCTACGTGTGCAAAATGTTTTCCTGATTGTTTTATTTTTTGTATGGTGTCTGGTGAGAATAAGTCTAATGTTACTGATTTGTTTACTACTCTTAGACTTTCTTCTCTACTACTTTGGATTAACACTATATTTATGTTTAACATTCCTGTTTGGTACAATCAGTGGCGGACCCAGGAATTTCGTCGAGCGGGTGCACCCTTAAACTGGATCAAATGTTTTCCAAAGCCGTTTGATGTGTTTTTTTGCCGAATTCCACCTTCCGGGGTCTTTTTAAGTTCTACAGCTGATTTCGAGGGATTTTTAAGGTTTTTGGTTGATTTCAACAAAATTTTTAAAGTTTTTTGGTTGATTTCGAAAATTTTCTGAGATTTTTGGTTGATTTTAAGGGACGTTTTTTATTGTTGATTTCATTTATAATTTTTTAACTGATATAACAAAAAAAATCAATAAATAATATAAACAATAAACTCACGTAAATATAATTTGTATACCAATTTTAGGACAACCAAATAAATAATAGAAACAAATCAATATAATTAATAATGTAGACCTGATAATAATGATGATTATTTAATAACTTTATAATAATAATTAAAATTTATTATTAATAGTTATAGTCATAAATTTAATAACAATAATAATTGTTATTGTTTTGTTTTTTTATATTGTATAATAAAACTGATGCCTCTTACCATTCTCATCAACTTAGTAAAAAAAATAAAATGTAAAAAACTAGAATTGATTGTCAACAAGACTTGAACCCTTGACCAATAGTAAGAAAAGTAGTGCTCCAACCATTCCACCAACCTTCACTTTTGTTTTAAGTTCTGTTTTAAAACATATGAGAGCACACTTCAAAATTAAGCGGGTGCACAAATACATCCGGTAAAAAAATCCCTCTTACGAAACGGACTTGAGCGGGTGCACGTGACCCCCCGCCGGAAGGGTAGGTCCGCCCCTGGGTACAATACTCTAGGATTTAGAATATCTAATTGGTGTTGATTATAAAGATTTATATTTCTGTCTAAGTCTATTTCTTCTTCTAATTGCATATTTTGTTGAGAGGAATTTGAGCCTGATCCTCTTCTAACAATTCTGTTTAAAAAAGACTCTGATGTTATCGTGTCTTGTATATTACTTGTTGAGCTTCTTGCTTCTTGTACTGTTCTGCTTCTTCCTAAGAAACTTCTGTTTTAATTATTCATTTTCTAGGTAACCAGTGTGTATATGGTTTGGGTTTTCTGTTTATTTTAATATCTTCTATATTTAATTTATTTATTGTTTCGGTGATCTTATCAATATCACTTTCTTTAGTTGTATTTGTTTCTTTTTTATCTTCTAATATATTAATTATTTTGTTTAATTTTTCAATAACCTGTAATATTAGGCTGATAATAAAATTAAATAAAAGTGGATATTGACTATCACTTTTATTCTGTCCTGTATATTTGGTAAAACCTGTGACTTCTTCTTTATTTTCTATAGGTTTGTATTTTTTGACGTCTTCTAAAGCCTTTCTATATTCGTTGGATAGCTCCAGCTTTATCCTTCTACAATTGTTTTTATATCTTTTATTAACGTTTCTAAATTTGTTATCTTATTTTCTATTTTTAGTAGGTTTTTGTTTTCTAGTAAATAGTTTAGCTGTTGAAATTCTTGTTTTATAGGTGTGATTCTTTTTATTTCTTTAAGATCTTTAATAATTTGATTATTTTGTTCTTTTATGTAGCTTAGATTGTCTATTATTTTGTTTATTCCTTCTGTCTTTTTATGGGTATGATTAGCTAGTTTTTCTAATGTGTATAATGTATTTCGATTATTTGTAGCTTCTTTTTCTAAATTGGAACCTAGATTTATTATTAAATCTGTTATCCCGTTTAGATGTATATCCTCTGTGTGTAAACTATGTTTGTACGTTTTATTAAATCTACAAGAAAATTTATAATATTGAATATCAGTAATATTATTAATTTTCAAGTTTTTCTTTGAATTCGAGGTTTAAGAAATCTAACCGTTTTAATTCAGCAGATGAAATTTTTGAATCAATTTTTAAAAGAACTCCTATCTCTTAGTATCTATCCAGATTCCCTACTCCTTTTCATAATATATTCATATATCCCATTAAAATTTTAAGAATAAAAAACGATTAAATAAACACTAAATAAACTGAGGTTTATGTTGACCCTTAAATTCATCATAACCTTCAAATTTATATTATTACATAATATGATCCCTGGATTTTCACCTTAGCGGGTTCTCGTCAATTGTGGACTTCAACTGCCACTAACGAGCCTGACTAAGTCTTTTAAACCTTATATATATATATATATATATATATATATATATATATATATATATATATATATATATATATATAAAAGTTCAAATGTGAACTTAAATTCAATTGTGGACGTAAGGACGAATATTGGTCTTCCATCTTTATTCATCCAATGACTCATATTAAATAGAGTTTTTAATTGAAATTATTAATTAAGGTGATTAGGGTAAATGAGAAGATAATTTAAACTCACGTCTACCATATTTGACTTTTTATTTTCTTTTTTAATTAAAAACTTTTACCCCTCTTAAAGTTTAAAATAAATTATCTTAAAAATTACTAATATTTTAATCAAACAAATTACATCAAAAAAAACGAGAATTCCGTGTTTTTCGATATGACATCCATCTCGATATAGTTTTTTTGTTGTTTTAACCGTTTTTACGTGAAATGTCATATATGTGTTATATTCATTATGAATATTTATGCACGTTCAAGTGTTTACAACATCTCGACACCGTAAGTTCGTAACTCGACATCACCTTCTACAACACTTTCTTCAACGTCCTAAGGCATCGTGTTCTTCATTACCGTAATCCAACACCCATCGAAATGAATCGGGAACCTATCGAGTTTCGATTGTGAACCGAGGAACAAAAGAGAGTGTGTCACGTCTCCACACCTTCACGGGTCACTCATGTATTATTCTTCATGAATAGTGTATTATTCAGTATAAATAATACATCATTTAGGGTGAATAATACATGATTCATGAATTCGTGTATTATTCATACTGAATATTGTATTATTCATCCTGAATATTGTATTATTCATCATGAATAGTGAATGAACGTTCACCTTTGTTATTCATACTGAATGTGGACATCTGGAGATGCGCATACATATTCATAAAGAATAAAAGCAAGTCTCGGTTGTGAATCGGAAAACAAAAGAGAGTGCGTCATGTGTTCACACCTTCACGGGTCATTCATATATTATTCATCATGAATAATGTATCATTCAGGATGAATAATACAACATTCAAGGTGAATAATACATGATTCATGTTTAATAATACATGAATCAGGAATTCGTGTATTATTCATCCTGAATGTTATATTATTCATTTTGAATACTGTGTTATTCGTCATGAATAGTGAATGAACGTTCCCCTTTGTTATTCATACTGAATATGGACAGCAGAAAACGTGCATACATATTCATACTGAATATAACACATACATAGCATTTCACGTAAAAAAGGTTAAAATGAAGAAAAAACTATATTGTAATAACCCTAATTTAACTAAAGTGTTCAAAAATAGAAGTTTGGGGCTATTTTTGGTTATTACGAAAAGTATAAGGGTAAGATTTGGAAAACTTGAGAAACTATTTCCCTTTTCTTATGTGTGTGCGCCGTTTTGGATGGAATGTAGGAAACATATATTTTTATTAGGGTTTATGGGGGGAGACCTGCTGCTGCTGCTGCATCGAGAAGAAGAGGAGAAAAGAAAGAAGAAAGAAACATTGATCTTGAGAAGTGGCGTGTGTGTGTGCTTTGTGTGCGCCGGCAAGTAGCAGCAAGAGAGAGAGAGAGAAGACGCCGAGAGAGAGAGAGAGAGAGCAGCGGGAGAGAGAGAGCTGCGGGAGAGAGAGAAGACGCCGAGAGAGAGAGAGAGAGAGAGAGAGCTGCGGGAGAGAGAGAAGACGCCGAGAGAGAGAGAGAGAGAGCTGCGGGAGAGAGAGAGAAGACGCGAGAGAGAGAGAGAACGAGGGAGAAGCTGAGAGAGCCGGCGGTTTGCTGCTGCTGGTGGTCGCCGGCGGTTTGTTGCTGCTGGGGGTCGCCGACGGTTTGCTGCCGGTGGTGGTCGCCGGTGGTGATGGCTTAGTTGGCAGCAGTTCCGTTTCGTCAGGTATTAATCTGAATTCTATAGTTCGTACCTTCCGTTTAATTGTCGTTTTGGGACGTTACGGGACTTGGTTGCGAAGTCCCGGTATTGCTTTTAGTATAGAGTCCCGATATGGCTTATTTTGGGTCGGTAATTGTATATGAGAAATGGGATTGGTTTGGTTTTAGTTATTTAATTAATGGGCTGAATTAGTTATTTGTTATTGGACCGAAATGTTTAAAAGTGCACAGTGGACTTGTTTAATTAATGAGTGAATCGATGTTTTGGGGCTTGGGCTGAAAGTCTAATATGTAGTTGATTTATTATTTAAACTTTGGTAGTATTTATTAATTAGACATTTGTAGAAATAATTAATTAGGCTTTGATATATATATTTATATAGGTTGGGCCAACGTGTAGGCTTTGTGGTTCAATATTAATGCAGGTTAGTGGACCGATTCTTAGTAGTTAATTAATTAAGTAGTAGCTTAATTAATTAGGTAATAGTTTTGTTAATTAAGACTAGAAACGGTCATTGAATTAAATTTATAAGTGGTTTATTAATTAAGCCCAGGATGTGTGATGGGTGTAAATTGTAGGTTCGTGTCGAGATGATCGGTACGAGTAAACATTTCCAGTCTGGACCTCAGGTGAGTTTTTCTAACTAAAATACGTGCTCTTACGTGTTTTCCAAGGAAAGTGATTTTATGAATATACTCTGTGACTTTTACGTGAACGAAAGTTAATACTCTACTGATCAGGGTATGTTTATGAGCATGATTTATTTACAAGCTGTTACGAATGTTTTCCCATGAAAAGAATGTTCTACTGAAAAGATTTTCCAGCAATATGATATGGATTGTAAAACGTTATACGGAGTTCATGTTTTATGTTTATGATAAACTATGTGTATGCTATGTGGAGTCGGTCTGCACTGTGGGATCAGAGATAGATCATCGGGTTCTGATGACCCCTTGGGTATGTATGACAGACTGGTAGGCTGGAATTTGTTTCCTCCTATTTCGAGTAGAGGGGAGTCTGCGTAGGCTCCGGGAAGGGGAGTCTGCGTAGGCTCCAAAAGAGGCGAAAGGGGAGTCTGTTGGGGCCCCGATCGCGGTTAACGATGTGATCCTTAACACAGTGCAGTACCATGCTTGACGCTTATGTGAAGAATGTGAATTGCTTTATAAAAAAATGATTTATAATGTTGACGTACACTGTTTTTGGAGGGGACTCACTAGACCTCATGGTCTAACCCTCGCTTTTCAAAACTAAAACCTTTTCAGGTAAGCATATTGTCGAAGGCTCTGGTAGGTGAGCAAGAGCAAGTTAGGGAACAGATGCAGCTAGAGACAGTGCATGTACCACTAGTAGCAGTTAGATTATTCTCAGTTGTGTATAGGTTGTTTCCGCCAACCTTAATTTACGTATGGTGTAACGAAAATTTTGGGACCCAGATTTGTAAATTTATGCTTAAATGCTATGTTTGGTCTTTTGTACTTTTGGGCTGTTACAAATGGTATCAGAGCCATAGTTTTAGGGATTTAGGTGACCGGACGGGCCTAAACTTAAACTTGAGAGTAGAAATCACAACTGAGAATCAGGAAATACGTTAGGAGGGCACTATTGTAGATACAGGAAATGCGTTAGGATGACACTATTATAGAAATAGGACTAATAGGGTACTGAGGACTGTCATGTAAGATAAGTTTGAGATTCCACCTGGCCAGTGTAATTGCGAACTTACAGGTACATGTACGTGCTTAACCTGCCTTATTAACCCACCTAGTGTTTATGTCGTGTTCTAGTACGTTAGAATGTCAGCAAGATCCCTGAAGGGTAGACTGAGACCCCTAGTTGGGGAAGTTTCTTGAGAGGTCACTTATGAGGTCATGTGTATATACATCGTAGAGAAGGAGTGTTGTATCGACTGTTATGAGTCGTCTAGAAGTGACTCTTCGTGGATTCAGAGAAGATGAATGTTTGAGGTCGGGTAGGGCTCTTATTTAGAGGGAGTCCCAGTTCTAGAAATCCTGGAATAGATCAGTCAGAATAGTAAGGAAAGGCCGTGTCGAAATCTTGAAAGTGTCAAGGGAACTCTGACCTTTTAATCGAGCTCTCCAGTGGTAGGATAAATGAAATAAGATGCTTATAGTGAAATGAAACCTTGTAGAAGCAGAAAGTGAGATAGTTGCTTACAACGAAATAGTATGGAAGGGGTTGAGTAAGTGAGATGTGGAAAGCGTGTTCAGCAAATTATTGCATGACCGAGAGGGCGACCGTTGGTCGTAGGTAGAATGTCAAGGATAAACTCAACGAGTAAAGCAGTTGATCTTGTTAGAGTGAGTAGCCTTCAAATGCAAGTAGAGTCTCATGCATGGTGTCCTTTTATGTAACATGAAATTTTCACGATTTAAGTTAAATGTGTAAAGATAAATTTTTGATCGAAAATGAGTCAGGATGTGCACGCGTATGTTTAAAGAAAAATATGATTTCATTCACATGGCACAATGAAGTTTCGAGTTTTATAATTTGTAAAGTATTTCACTCTTTTCGTGATGAGTTAAATTATTGCAAAAGTCAAGAAAACGATTGAATGCAAAACTTTTATAACCAAAATGAGTAATGACATGTTGAAGTTATTTATGAGTACGAAAACCGACTGGTTTACTTTATGTCGATAATTCCTTTCAGGATGTAGTCGTATGAAAAGATTTTCACTCAATATATTTCTGTCGTAATGACATGTTTTGGTGAAGTAAGACTGAGTTTATGGAAGGTGGCATGCGAACGATCCTCGAGATCGTGGTGCACGGCTTTAAATTTTGAAGAGTGATGAGGGCATGTGTACCCTATATGTTTTCAAGTGTTGTTTATTGAAATGATGAAAAGTACAAAATGAATTATCTATTGATTTGTCATGCATGAAGGCTATGAACTCACTAGGTCGTAGGGTGATACATTTTTTTAAAACTAAGAAAGAACTCAGAGAATGGAGAGTTGTTGGTCAAATCAGGAGAGAACGTTGTAGTATCGAGATATGTGTTCCGTTAGTAGTGGATTATAGTATCGGTTGTGTGAGGGTTTGCACCCTTGTTCGGTAACTGGAAGTACGGTTGTCAATGGACGGTTGTGTCCGGAGGGAGGGCTTGAAGTCCTCAAGGGGTTGATATTAGCAACTCGTTACGAGTAGTGTTGAGGGGTAGAAACGAAATGCCCACGGTGATAGGAATAAGTTTTGTGTTGAGCTTGTAATATTGATGTTACAGAAGTAAGTTCAGAAAAGAGAGAGACATATTACGTAGTGGCTATGATATGTTGATAGGATTAGGTCCCGTAAGGGAGCCCATGTTTAAGAATAAGTTAAGAAAGTAGCTACAGGTTGTCTGTTGTTATGGAAGTCGATAGCTGTGTAAGATGGCCGAGGCCGAAGACGTGAACCAGAAGGTTGAAAATTGATAGAACACCTTGTAAGGGTGTTAAGAGGATGGGAAGTAATCATTTTTGAATAAGCGTTCTATTTACGAGGTATGGAGGGATGCGTAGAATGATGAGGTAAGTAGCACAAGCGAAGCGAGGGTGTAGATCTTATCGTTCAGTCAAGGGCTGGTCCTGTTTTGTAAAGGCAGGAATCGTGAAGAGCTAGCTAGAATGTTTGCACGTGAGCCAAGTGAGAACTCGTGAGTTATAGTTCAACAAGTTGGAAAAGAACTACGTAGTGAGATAGACTCGATTATAGTGTATGGGAGAAAATGAAGGAAAGTGGGAATTGTGTACGAATGACCATGAGAGATTTGGTCTGCAGTGTGATGTTATGAGTGAGGAATGTACAGTTACGTAATGGCATTTATTGCCAAGTTAAATGTACTAGCTAGTATTGTAGTGAGGTGCTGTTAGAGGGAAAGAAAGCATCATATAGAAGCTTTTGGGGGCTTCGGATGAAATGTACGATCTGTTAACCAGATCGTTGGTACTCATAGAGTGTAAGTTGACTTTTTGGTGTGATTATGTTCGGGATAGAAGGACGGAGTAGTGGTGTGAGATTACCTAGAGGAGAAACCAAGTGTTTGTGGTTGTAAGAGTCGCTTAGAAAGAATGTTTGGAATCATTGGAAGTTTAAAGGAAGATGAGGGATGGATTAGTCAAAATGTGTTATAGTAAATGTTAAATCTTTAAAGAACGTGGACTGTTTCTTATATGTGAAGGAATGATTCTAGAAGAAATAGTTGGAGATTTGGTTATGCTTAATGAATGACATGATGATGATTATGGGTTGGAGTTGTAGTATGATCATTAGTTGATTTGAATCGTCATGATAGATGTATGTATAAGGCTTTGATTGGTTGATTAAAATCTTATGGATTTGTCAAGTAATGACAATTATTTTGTTATTTCAGGATGTGTTACATCCTACCGAGATCCTTGCTAAGAAGTTGATATGGGAGAATCGATATGTTTAAGTGAGAAGTAGATAAGTAGTATGATGGAATAGGCCATTTTCAAATTTCCTTGAGAATTGTGGATCGTTGGGGTTACTCGGTGGAAGTTGTTAACTAAGAAATCAGTTTTGACTGATGGATTTTGTGAAAATCAGCATAGCAAGATGTGATGATAAGTTATGATATTAAGTGATTAAATAGGATAATTTATGGTTGATAGAAAGTAATGAATTGCATTCAAATTGGAGTTTATCTTCTGAAGCAAGTTGATAGTTACAATTGAAATGAGTTGGTCGAGTTAAAGTTGTTGTGACAAAGAGATAGGATTGTACTGTTTGGTGCAGTAAGGAGCAGTGGTTATTGTGCACTAGCCGGGAAAGACAGTTGAGTTCGGAAACTGTTAATGTGGTCGTGAATGGGAGAAGAATAATCAGGAAGCGGTGAGTATTGAGACACTTATAACCTGTGTTCACATGTTATGATTTATAAGATGGATTACGAGAATTCGTGGGAAAGTGTTTTTGAGATTAACACACTAATCGTTAAGGAATCATTTAAGATAAATCTAAGTCAGAAGGTCGGGATGACCTTATATAATTATCCGTCTGATTTTATGATCATTGTGTTTAGTTGAGAGATCTTTGTAAACCGAGTTTCTTGGGATTCCTGAAATTTTAGATCCGTTTGGAAGATGAAAGATAAGATGATTGCATGTTACAGTTATTAACGGAGATAGTGAGTTTAATTAGAGTTGCATAGCGAAAGCGTGAAAGTACGTTGTTTTGGTTTTGTTATTAGAAAGACTTATTCCGAGAGTAGAGATTTAAGCTTGATGATCAAAAAAAATTCGCCGGTTATCTTTGGAGTGAATTCCGGGACGGAATTCTTTTAAGGAGGAGAGATTGTAATAACCCTAATTTAACTAAAGTGTTCAAAATAGAAGTTTGGGGCTGTTTTTGGTTATTACGAAAAGTATAAGGGTAAGATTTGGAAAACTTGAGAAACTATTTCCCTTTTCTTATGTGTGTGCGCCGTTTTGGATGGAATGTAGGAAACATATATTTTTATTAGGGTTTATGGGGGGAGACCTGCTGCTGCTGCATCGAGAAGAAGAGGAGAAAAGAAAGAAGAAAGAAACATTGATCTTGAGAAGTGGCGTGTGTGTGTGCTTTGTGTGCGCCGGCAAGTAGCAGCAAGAGAGAGAGAGAAGACGCCGAGAGAGAGAGAGAGAGCAGCGGGAGAGAGAGCTGCGTGAGAGAGAGAAGACGCCGAGAGAGAGAGAGAGAGGGAGAGCAGCGGGAGAGAGAGAGAGCTGCGGGAGAGAGAGAAGACGCCGAGAGAGAGAGAGAGAGCTGCGGGAGAGAGAGAAGACGCGCGAGAGAGAGAGAACGAGGGAGAAGATGAGAGAGCCGGCGGTTTGCTGCTGTTGGGGGTCGCCGACGGTTGGCTGCCGGTGGTGATGGCTGAGTTGGCAGCAGTTCCGTTTCGTCAGGTATTAATCTGAATTCTATAGTTCGTACCTTCCGTTTAATTGTCGTTTTGGGACGTTACGGGACTTGGTTGCGAAGTCCCGGTATTGCTTTTAGTATAGAGTCCCGATATGGCTTATTTTGGGTCGGTAATTGTATATGAGAAATGGGATTGGTTTGGTTTTAGTTATTTAATTAATGGGCTGAATTAGTTATTTGTTATTGGACCGAAATGTTTAAAAGTGCACAGTGGACTTGTTTAATTAATGAGTGAATCGATGTTTTGGGGCTTGGGCTGAAAGTCTAATATGTAGTTGATTTATTATTTAAACTTTGGTAGTATTTATTAATTAGACATTTGTAGAAATAATTAATTAGGCTTTGATATATATATATATATATATATATATATATATATATTTATATAGGTTAGGCCAACGTGTAGGCTTTGTGGTTCAATATTAATGCAGGTTAGTGGACCGAATCTTAGTAGTTAATTAATTAAGTAGTAGCTTAATTAATTAGGTAATAGTTTTGTTAATTAAGACTAGAAACGGTCATTGAATTAAATTTATAAGTGGTTTATTAATTAAGCCCAGGATGTGTGATGGGTGTAAATTGTAGGTTCGTGTCGAGATGATCGGTACGAGTAAACATTTCCAGTCTGGACCTCAGGTGAGTTTTTCTAACTAAAATACGTGCTCTTACGTGTTTTCCAAGGAAAGTGATTTTATGAATATACTCTGTGACTTTTACGTGAACGAAAGTTAATACTCTACTGATCAGGGTATGTTTATGAGCATGATTTATTTACAAGCTGTTATGAATGTTTTCCCATGAAAAGAATGTTCTACTGAAAAGATTTTCCAGCAATATGATATGGATTGTAAAACGTTATACGGAGTTCATGTTTTATGTTTATGATAAACTATGTGTATGCTATGTGGAGTCGGTCTGCACTGTGGGATCAGAGATAGATCATCGGGTTCTGATGACCCCTTGGGTATGTATGACAGACTGGTAGGCTGGAATTTGCTTCCTCCTATTTCGAGTAGAGGGGAGTCTGCGTAGGCTCCGGGAAGGGGAGTCTGCGTAGGCTCCAGAAGAGGCGAAAGGGGAGTTTGTTGGGGCCCCGATCGCGGTTAACGATGTGATCCTTAACACAGTGCAGTACCATGCTTGACGCTTATGTGAAGAATGTGAATTGCTTTATAAAAAATGATTTATAATGTTGACGTACACTGTTTTTGGAGGGGACTCACTAGACATCATGGTCTAACCCTCGCTTTTCAAAACTAAAACCTTTTCAGGTAAGCATATTGTCGAAGGCTCTGGTAGGTGAGCAAGAGCAAGTTAGGGAACAGATGCAGCTAGAGACAGTGCATGTACCACTAGTAGCAGTTAGATTATTCTCAGTTGTGTATAGGTTGTTTCCGCCAACCTTAATTTACGTATGGTGTAACGAAAATTTTGGGACCCAGATTTGTAAATTTATGCTTAAATGCTATGTTTGTTCTTTTGTACTTTTGGGCTGTTACATATATCGAGATGGATGTCATATCGAAGAGCACGAAATTCTCGTTTTTTATGTAATTTGCTTGATTAAAATATTAGTAATTTTTAAGATAATTTATTTTAAACTTTAAGGGGGTACAAGTTTTTTAATTAAAAAAGAAAATAAAAAGTCAAAGATGATAGACGCTGATTCAAATTTCCATATTTATCCCTAATCACTTCTCAATTGGTTTCATTATGTTTTAACCATTGATTAGTTTTCTAAATCTTGATCAATGGTTGTGACTTGTCCTCATGTTCACAATTGAATTTGAGTTCACATTTGAACCCACCCCCCATATATATATATATATAGAGAGAGAGAGAGGTAGGTAGGTTCAGGGGAAAACCTCAAATAAATGGAAAACTAAAAAACACTTTATCAACCGTTAGATTAGATGATCTGATGGATGTGATTAGTCGGGCGGTTACAACAATATTAATTAAATTAAAAAACCTCACCCCTCTATTTTTTAATCGAAAAATACGAAAAATAAACAAAATTCGAAAATAAATAAATTAATACACATAAACGATCATATTTTTCTCGTTAATTTGACATACATATTGGTATACTTTTTCCTCCGTATTTTCGTGGTTTTCCGGTTTTCTTGTTATTTAAGGTTTTCCCTTGAACCTGACCCTATATATATATATATATATATATATATATATATATATATATATATATATATATATATATATATATATATATATATATAGAGAGAGAGAGAGATAATAAATTGTAAACCTCTAAATGTGTGTAAATTTTGTAAACCTTTGATTTCATAGGTTTTCTTGATGAAATTGTTTCATGAATTTTTTTATTTTGATTGAAAGTGTTTCATATCATTCATTTCTTGATGAAATTGTTTCACATATCTGTGTTTTTTATGTAAAAACGACAAAATTTCATCAAATTGAGAAAATATATGAAACAGTTTCATAGGAATGAAAAAAATATATGAAACTACATAAAAAAACATAAATATATGAAACAATTTCATCAAGAAATGAATGATATGAAACAATTTATCAAAATAAAAAATTTCATGAAACAATTTCATCAAGAAAACCTATGAAATCCAAAGTTTACACAGAAAAAAGTTTACAAAATAGTGGGTCTCTCTCTCTCTCTCTCTCTCTCTCTCTCTCTTTATATATATATATATATATATATATATAGAGAGAGAGAGAGAGAGAGAGAAGGAGGTTCAAGGGAAAACCTCAAAAAAACGGAAAACTGAAAAACACTCTGGTGGCCCTTCATCTGGACGGTATGCACTTGTGCATATAGGTAAATTATGTTATTTTTTGGTTTTATGCACAGTGCATTATGCATTTGTGCATATATGCACAAATGCATGTTACAAATAACCTGTATGCACAAATGCATAGTTTTCCGTTTATTTGAGGTTTTCCCTTGAACCAGACCCTATATATATATACAATTTCTTTTGCAAACCATTGCATTTGTAGAAACTATGCAAACTCAATCTATACCCTTGATTATTTTGATCTAAGGTCAGAAAAAACTCGGTGGCATGATTGTAATTAATTAGACATTCAAGTATTATTTTTATAAGCTGAGAGATTGGTGAGGGCAATATGGGTATGACAAAATATAGTATCCACTTTGAAATCAGGGCAACCGCTTTCACCCACGACGCCATAGCTGCTCTTCTTTCTTCAACCTTCCATCAAATGCATCTTTCCTCTGATAAACAGTAGCAACGTTCTTGAAAAATGGGGTTCGACGGAGATGATTTTCGACGGAGATCTGAAGATCGGTTTCTTCTTCAGTTCGATTTGTTTTCTGCATCTTCTATATCGATCTGGTTCTGCAGGTTGTTTTCTGCAGGTTGTTTTCGTCTAGATTGTTTTCTGCATCTTCCTTAAGATCTAGGTGGATTCATGGATATGGATTAGGTTCTGAAGGTGTTTTTGTTTACTGGTTTTCTTTGGTTCTTCATGAATATATGGGTTTCTGGGTTTCATGAAGAACAATGGATTCATGAAGAACTGGGTTTTTGGGTTTCATGAAGAACAATGGATTCATGAAGATCTTGATTTCTGGGTTTCGTGAAGAACTATGGATTCATAAAGATCTGGGTTTCTGGGTTTCACGAAGAATTATGGATTCATGAAGATCTGGGTTTCTGGGTTTCATGAAGAACTATGGATTCATGAAGATATGGGTTTCATGAATTATGAAGATCTGGGTTTAATGAATTATGAAGATCTGAGTTTAAGGAAGTCTGAAGATTTGGGTTTAATTACGTTTCATCGTAAACATGGAGAAGCTTAAAATTGTATTTAAAATAAATAATATATATTAAAAAGTGAAATTAAAAAATATGTCAAAATTCCTAAAATGCCCTCCACGAATTAAATGAATAAAAAAAGGAAAATAAAAAAAGAAATTACATGATTGGTGGATTTTAGTTTGCATAGTTTCTACAAATGGAGTGGTTTGCAAAAAATACCACCCCTATATACATATATATATATATACATATATATATATATATACATATATATATATATATATATATATATATATATAGTGTTAACTTTGTGAACTTATTGAACCAATAAGATCATTCTTTAGTAGTGTTTACTTTAAATGTTTGGTTTAATGATGAAGAGCAAATAGGTAATTTTTATATGTAAGTTACTTTTATGGTATTTAATAAGATGTTACAAATGTGATTCATTCTTATAAGTTACTTGCATGTTTTTAGGGATCATAATCATATCATCATATTTCAAGATTCTAGAATGCTTATGTTAATTTTAACGTGAACAATGGTTAATCAAAGTGAACATATTGCAGGTTCATATATGTGAAATGTTCCCAAAACACACTCAATTTGTTCACCGTACTAACCTCAACTGCATTAATAAATGATGTTCATAAGAAAGTGTTCATAACCATAAGGTCTTCATAAGAATGTGCTTGTAGGTTGATAAGTGGTATATTTTATACATTTTGATATCAAATTACCCAATAGTTAATGCTAACAGAATGCTTAAAATATATATTAACTTGAGTTAGTATTTGATTATTTTATAAGTTGAGAAAAAAGGAAATTATAAAGTTTTAATTTTGGGTATTGTTTTTCTTGGCAGCATCCGTCAACCAGCAAGGAAGCAAAGAAATATATATATATATATATATATATATATATATATATATATATTGGCGTAATAATTTGTAAACTTTTCGTGTAAACTTTGGATTTCATAGATTTTCTTGATGAAATTGTTAATTTTGATGAAATTGTGAGGACCAAAAAAAGATTGAAGACATTTAGGACTAATCTAATCCATAGATTAATTTAAATCAAGGGCATTAAGAGAAAATGCATATATGTAATAAAACTTAAAATAAGGGTATTTTTGTCAAATTGCAAGGAGATTGAAAAAGGTTTTTTAGACATTATTTCATTCTATTTAAATTAAAGTAAATTGGTGGAACCCAAATCACATTCCAAATCAGATAAATTTTCATCTTCACCTCTCTTACGTTTCATCTCCATCTCCATTAATGACGGCGAATGATTGAAGAAACGACGACAAAGAACCTATAATTTCGAGAATCAAAATCAAAGGTAATATTTTCACAATAGTTCATTAAACTCCAGAATGCGGTTTAATTACTTGAAAGACTGATGAAGAAAATTTATGCAATCAAAAGTTTTTGGTTCATTTTCTAAACCCACCAACAACATCTTCGTCGTTCTTCCTCTTCATTGTTCTGAATCCGTCCATTTGCTAGACCCATCAATTTCATGGTATGAAATAGCTTATAGTTGACGATGTTTAAATCATGCCTACAAAGTGTTTGATGTCTCTGTTTTCAGTTCCATGTTAGACATCATTGTGAACAACCTGTAAGTTTTTTTTAGGGAGATGAGATTGTAGTGTTTCATGCCATGAAACAAACATTTCATATCATGACACACGCGTGAAACAGTCTACAGTTGACAATGTTTAAATCATGGTTACAAAGTGTTCGATGAATTACCTCTTCTAATAATGTCTTTGTTTTCAATCCCAAACTAGACATCATTGTGAAACCATTGTAACATATTTTTCTGGACAGGATGGGAAACAAGCGTTTCATGTCATGAAACAAACGTTTCATATCATGATATAATATTATTACTTTTGCATCCTAATGGTAACACTAGGAATATATATAATTATTAAGCTAGATTTCTTAACAAATTGTAATTATTGCAACAACTATCGTCAAAGACAACATAACTAGTGGTCTTTCAAGAACTCGATTATTCACAGGATATTTCTAGCTACTCTATGTCAAGTTTTGTATCATCCAGTTACTGCATCTATCAAGAAGCCAAAATATGGTCCTTTGCCAATATATTCAACAACACACTGTTATTATTTCTTATCTAACTGAACCCAATGTTATGTTTCATATAGTGAAACGATAAGGATGTATGTTTCGTAATGTTTCATATTATGCGCCATCATTGCATCTAATAAAAACAAACCCTCCGTTGTATTCAACAAAATTTGTTGCTGATATTTGTAAATTATTGGATTGCCATTTGCATTAAAAAGGCCTCAGTTATCACAACCATTAGATGGATAACTTAATTATGTTGAGATTGTTTCACACGATTCTCAACCATTTTGTGGTTCTCATTTGATTATTGTCTTATATATATATATATATATATATATATATATATATATATATGGATTTTTTGCTAAGGCCCATATCACCAGCAAAGAACGAAAAGATAGAAAAAAAGAGAATTGTGGTTGAGATCCCAGATTGCGTCCCAAGCCCAAGAAAAACCATCATGAGACTTCTCTTCCAAGATTCTCACGTTAAATCGTTTTTGGGGTGTGTGTATAAAATGGAACGTTCGATTAAAAAGGAGGACGATAGAAATTGAAAGGAGAAATAGACGACTTTGGGGGAAAGTTTTTGTTGGTATTCCATTTATGCAAACCTTGGTTTTATCGTTTATTATCATTATGACAATATGTATCGATTATATACCGAGTTACTTTAAATTGATTTTTTCTGGTTGGGTTGGCCAAGTTGGTTGGTATTTTGAACACCCTATTCACTAGTCTACTACTTTTCCCTTACTTTGAAATCTATTAGTTTTTTCTCCTTTTTTTCTTTTTTTCATTGTAATTTTATACAAAAAAATTAACGATTACAATAAATTAAAAGTTATAAGATAATGTATATAAAAAATTAATAATATTGTATTAGATAAATGGTGTGTATAATATATTATATCTTATCAAATAAGAAAGTAGGATCAACCAAAAGTCGGTCGTGATCAAACAGTCAAGATCAGACTTTTTTGGATCAGGCTAGCTATCAAGAGTGTACAAGGTCGTCTTGCGAGTCCCTAGTTTAGTCTTTATCTTGCAATATCTAGGTTGTTCTAGACTTTTTTAGACTGTTTTGATAATACAAATCATTTCTCGAATCAAATTGTGCATACACAACTCTACGTTGAACTGGTCTTCAAATCATCACAAGTTAAATGATCAAATCGTATGAGCAACAATTTTTTAATTTAGATCTTTAAAAGTTATTATGACGGATTCTTCTACTAAAAAAGAATCAATAGTCCAATTAACTATGTCTAGTTGAGGTTTTAAAACATTAGTAGCCTTTTCTATCCTTTTAAGTGGCAGTCTCAAATCACTACAGAACAAATAACTTTTACCACAAAATTCACTTAGGGAAATTTCCGTCGGTAATTACCCCGGGATCATCCAGAAAATACCAATAGTTCGGTAGAATCCGATGTTTTTCGAGAAAATACACATGGATCACTTAGAGAATCCCTAGGTAATTAGTCACAGATTTGCATTACCCACCAAAAACTTACCCACCAAATTTGTGACGGTTTTGTGACGAATCACCCTTTAGCAATAGATTTTCCAGAGAAAAATTCGTAATTAAAAATCTTTCGTTTAGTAGTGAATTGTACCAATATAAATTAATTATCAATTAACTAATCAACTACCTATATAACAACCATTATTGACTAATCCTTATTTGCTTTTAATTATATTCTATACCTTAGAGGTTGTCTTTGTTCATGAACCAACAAAAGAATCCAAAAAGGGCAATGTACTTCGTGGTTTTTATTATTGCAATCTTAGGTTGGATTGTAATCGAAATTGTAAAACTTTTCATGTGCATGTTTTTTAAGTATATAATATTTATATACGGCATATGCAACAAATAAACTCATAGACCCTCCTCATCTTTGGTGAGGTTTGAACTCTTGACCTCATATGAGGTAAAAAAGTTTGAACCCTTGACCTCAAATGAGGTAAAAGATTGTGATACCGATAGGCTAAAGGTAGCCTAACCATAGAATAATTATTAGTCTCAGGTTGGTATAATTCTAAAACTAGTCGACACTTTGAGTTTGAGTGTATGCCAACCATAGTGTGGGACTTAAAGTTCTTTTGGTGATTCGGTTTTTGTGGGGGCATTGGACTTTCAAGTCAAAGTGGGTCTTTCTCTTTACTTAATTTCTCTTTTACAAAATGTTGTTGGGTTTTAGGCTCAATCCGGGGTTGTGGTTTATAAACCCTTTGCACAACTTAATCATTAAGCAATTAATGCTTGTTCTTTTCTTTTTTTGATACAGAGGGGGGTGACCCTCCGATCAAGAAGAAAAAAAGACAAATTTTTATCAAGTAGAAGCATCCCAACAGTTATGTTAAAGTTTTTTTAAAATAAAATAAAAATAATCAAAATCTCTGAAAATATTGCATTCAACTCCAACACCTATTCTATTTTAGCAACTCTATTTGAGGGTAATAATTAGTTTTGGGGAAAAACTATCTATTTAGAGATTTCTCTAAATTTAGAAATTTTTACAATCTCTCTCGTCTTTTCTCTATTTTATAGCATAGTTGTTGAAGCAACAAAAATGCTAAAATCTCATTTTTTTTCTCCCTATTTTAGCATAGTATTGGAGATGCTCTAAGTAATGTACACCTGGTTAAAAAATTAAGAATAATATTTTTCTAATACAGATCAAAGAGTTTCACTTACTTGATTAGCATCGTTCATAAACAACCCCGAATTTTTCTATTGTTATATTAGAACACATATAGATACATACAATTGCCTATTTCCTTAGTATATCAAGCAAGATAATACATTTTTCAGGTTATTTAAAAAAGGGAAAATGTAAAACTAGTTTCTAATCATTTATTGTTGTCTATTATTAATTGCTAAACAGTGCCCATAGTTCTAATCTCAATTTATTTGATTTTATATTTTAAGTAATTAATTAATAAACTAAAAAATTCTTATGAATTGATTTTATATGTCAAATCAGTATTCAGTAAACAAAAATTAAAAGGTGAGAGTAATTAAATGGAACAAAACTCAAATTCTTCAATGCCCGCATCGAACAAATTGAGTTGATCCTTTTATAAAAATTGATGTCTTATATTTTATCGACTTAATTTACATAATAAAAATATATTGTTCGTTAACCAAAAGGGATAAACTACTAATTATAGCATACACAAACAAATATATCAAGTTCAATGATCTTACGAAGAGTCAAAGAGAAAATCGATCAATAAAAATATAATCAAGTGATTTTTTATCGTCTTTATATTTCAAAAGGGAGTTGTGTAACAACCCAAAATCTTATAACATAATAATAAAGCCAAAAGCCCAAAAAGGGTCCCAATTACATCATAAACTCCAATGTAAAATACATTGATTAAGGTCCACAAGCAAATACAACCGAGATGTTAACTAGACAAAAACTGAGACTTGACGGTCTTTAACCTCGCACCTTCACCTCAAGCCTTCTCTTTACCCTTAGACGAAGTACCTAAGCCGCCCTTTCCTGAAAATGGTTTTAAAGTTTTGAAAGCGAGGGTTAGACCATAAGGTCTAGTGAATTCCCTCCTAAAGCGTAGCCGCAAAACATTTAAAGAAAAACACTTTTCCATGCAAATAACACTTAACAAGTTTGAGCTCAAACAAGGGTATACACAGTGGTACGGACCAATAACACCTTACAAAGCCAGACACGGCAACTCATCACCTTACAAATCCAGGGACGGCAACTCATCACCTTACAAAGCCAGGGACGGCAACTCATCACCTTACAAAGCCAGGGACGGCAACTCATCACCTTACAAAGCCAGGGACGGCAACTCGGGGGTCCTCCACTGTGTAACCCGACTCTACCACAAACATAAACATTTAAAACATGCTTTAAAACTTACTCGAGGAATATCCTCCTTCCACTTGTAAAATAACACTTTTCATGCATGAGAAAACATAAGATTCATGATGATCAAGTAAACTCATTTTCAGTCATATCAATTCTTCGCAATTCATTTTAAAAGATAGAAATAATGCATAAGGGAACTCACCTGGTACACGGCTAAAAGACACCCTACTCGAAGCTCACTTAATCGCCAAACGATCACCTGAATTGGGTTTAACAAATGAGGTATTAGACTCCCCATTATGTTCTAAAACATTCCCCATACTGTCCTAAGGCAATCCCCTAAACCAAACCTCGAACCCAAGCCCAAACGACCAACGAAGCAAAAACGAAAAAACATGAAACAGAGCCTGGCGCCGATGCTGGCGCCAGTCCATCGGCGCGGGCCTCTGGACACACTTTTTCCTGCACGAGATTTCTTCTCAAATCCAAAGATTTCTCATCCTCAAACATTCCCAATCAGCTCTAGCTCTCCCAAACCAATATTTCAGTCATAAAACCCAAAAGGAAGGACAAAACCTACAATCTCCATTGGAAAGGTGGAATATCACCAAGAGCCCACAAACTCCTCAAGGGATTTCTCCAACCCACCCTTCCAATTGGTTCTATCATCAATACAATAAGTGAAGAAGAGATTGAATCTGGAAACACATATCTAAGCCCCCAAATCTAAGACAAATTAAAGAGATGAAGATGAGAGTTTACCTTTGCAGCCAAAACCTTCAATCTCTAGCTTAATCACCTCCCCAAACCTTCAATGGAGAAATTCTTGAGCTCCTCCTCCTCTCCAATACTTCTCAGCCGCCAGAAATGAACCAAATGAGGGTTTTTGGAGGGTTTTATTTAGCTTACTTTTCCTCTTCACACATTTGCCACAGAATTTTCAAAACCAACACAATGGACTCCCCAAAAGTCTTTATTTATCCAAAAAGGCCACAAAAGAAATATGGGGTGTTACATCACCTCCCCCTTAACAGGATTCCGTCCCCGGAATCTCATCACTGAAAAGGTGCGGGTATCTGGCCCTCATATCGGTCTCAGTTTCCCATGTTGCCTCACTCCCTTTGTGGAAACGCCACAACACTTTGACTAGACTAATCTCTTTGTTCCTTGTTCTTCGAACCTTACGGTCGGTGATAGCTTCGGGCTCCTCCACAAAGTTCAATTTCTCATCAATCTGGACTTCGTGCAGGGGTATTGCCATTTCGACTTCCGCCAAGCATTTCCTCAGATTCGACACGTGAAAGGTATTATGAATTCTTTGCAATTCTACTGGCAATTCCAACTTATAAGCTACTTCTCCGACGCGCTCAATGATCTTGAACGGTCCTATATAGCGGGGGCTCAACTTTCCCCTCTTCCCGAATCTGATTACTCCTTTCCAAGGGGATACTTTTAGCATTACCTTATCCCCAACTTGGAACTCGATATCCTTACGCCTCTTGTCGGCATAACTCTTCTGTCGGTCACGAGCAACCTTCAGCCTTTCCCTAACCTGGTCGATCTTGTCGGCCGTCAACTGTACTATTTCGGGTCCAGCCAGTTGTTTCTCTCCGACCTCGTTCCAACAAAGGGGCGTCCGACACTTCCTACCGTAGAGTATCTCGTAAGGAGCGGCTTTAATGCTTGCATGATAACTATTGTTATACGCAAACTCGATCAACGGCAGGTGGTTCTCCCACGAACCCTGAAAATCTAAAGCGCAAGCCCTCAACATGTCTTCCAGGGTCTGGATGGTCCGCTCACTCTGGCCATCAGTCTGCGGATGATATGCGGTGCTCATCTTGATTTGAGACCCCATTTCTCGTTGAAAGCTCCTCCAAAAAGTCGACGTGAATCGACTATCACGATCTGAGACTATTGACGATGGCACCCCATGACGAGTCACTATCTCGTCGATGTACAACTTTGCCAATTTCTCCATCGGGTATGATTCCTTTATTGGAAGGAAATGCGCCGACTTGGTGAGTCGATCTACAATTACCCAGATGGCATCGAAGCCCTTTGGAGTTCTAGGCAACTTTGTCACGAAATCCATCGCAATTTGATCCCACTTCCATACCGGAATATCCAAGGGTTGGAGTTTTCCGTACGGTCGTTGGTGCTCTACCTTCACCCTTAGACAAGTGTCACACCTTTCCACGAAGTAAGCTATATCCTTCTTCATACCCGGCCACCAATAGTCTTGCCGCAAATCACCAAACATCTTGTTCGTCCCTGGATGGATGGAGTACTTTGACCTGTGAGCCTCCTCTAGTATCAACTTCCTCACGTTCCCCAACTTCGGAACCCATACTCGACCGTTGAGGCATTTCAGTCCTCGGCTATCTTCTACTAAGGAGTTCACGTTTCCCACCATCCGCTCTTTCTTGAGGTTCTCAACCGCAGAAGCTTCCCCTTGCCATTTCTTTATTTCACCCAGCAGGTTAAATGTGACCTCAGCCCTTAAGGCTATGATCTTCGAGGCTTCTCCTCTTTCTTTACGGCTCAAGGCGTCCGCCACTACATTAGCTTTTCCGGGATGGTACTCAATCTCGCAATCGTAGTCTGACAACAATTCCATCCACCGGCGTTGCCTCATGTTTAGCTCTTTCTGATCGAAGATGTGACGAAGGATTTTGTGATCGGTGAAGATCTTACACCTCGTCCCATACAAATAGTGCCTCCAAATCTTTAAGGCGAAAACAACGGCCGCCAGTTCTAAATCATGGGTGGGGTATCGCTTCTCATGCTCCTTCAATTGACGGGACGCATAAGCGATCACTTTACCACGCTGCATCAAGACACACCCCAAGCCCAATTTAGAGGCGTCGCTGTACACCACGAAGTCTTCCGTTCCTTCGGGTAAGGTTAGAATCGGAGCCTCGCTCAACATTTCTTTTAACCTTTGGAAGGCTTCTTCTTGCCCTTCGGTCCAATTGAACTTGGTTCTCTTCTTGGTCAAAGAAGTCAACGGAGTAGCAATTTTCGAGAAGTCTTTGATGAACTTCCGATAATACCCCGCTAACCCAAGGAAACTACGGACTTCGGACGGCGTTCTGGGCGGTTCCCAGTTCTTGATGGCTTCTACCTTTGCCGGGTCCACCTTGATTCCACTCTGGGTCACCACATGTCCCAAGAACTGCACCTCTCGAAGCCAGAATTCGCACTTCGAAAATTTGGCATAGAGTTTCTCCCGCTTTAACAATTCCAGCACAGCTCTCAAATGCTCCCTATGCTCTCTCTCCGACTTCGAGTAGACGAGAATATCATCTATGAAGACGATCACGAATTTATCTAAATAGGGTTGACACACCCTATTCATCAAATCCATGAACGCGGCGGGGGCATTCGTTAATCCGAACGGCATCACTAAAAACTCGTAATGACCGTATCGGGTTCGAAAAGCCGTCTTTGGAATATCTTCTCCTCGTACCTTGAGTTGGTGGTACCCCGATCTCAGATCTATCTTTGAAAAGTAGCTAGCTCCTTGCAACTGGTCGAACAAGTCGTCAATCCTGGGGAGCGGATACTTGTTCTTGACCGTAACTTTGTTGAGTTCGCGGTAATCGATACACATCCTCATAGTCCCATCCTTCTTCTTCACAAAAAGCACCGGCGCACCCCACGGCGAGGTACTCGGTCTCACGAACCCCTTGTGTAGCAACTCTTGGAGTTGGGTCATCATCTCCTTCATCTCGGAGGGTGCCAATCGATATGGTGCACGAGCTATTGGTGTGGCTCCTGGCACCAGGTCGATTCGGAACTCGATTTGGCGGTCCGGTGGTAGTTCGCACAAATCGTCCGGAAACACCTCCGGGTATTCACCCACTATTGGTACATCTCTTACTTCGCGCTTTTCTTTCTTAGCATCCACCACATAAGCTAGGTAACTCTGACATCCCTTCCTTAGACATTTAGTAGCCTTAACCAAGGAAATAAGGTTAGACTTCCTATCTCGACGGTTCCCATAAATCACTACCATTCCCTTACCCGGCAATTGCACACGAATCAACTTTTTGTTGCAAACGATGGTAGCATTATTTTTAGCCAGCCAATCCATTCCCAACACTACATCAAACCCTCCCATCGGCATAGGGTACAAACTTATCGGTATCAAGCTCCCTTCTATGTCTATACAACACCCTTCCACCACACTACTAACTAGTACCACGTTGTCATCGGCGGTCTCCACTTCTATGGCACTACCCAAACGCTTAGGCCTCACCCCCAAACGTTTCATGAAAGCAGGAGATACAAAGGAGCGATTCGCCCCCGAATCAAATAACACATTGGCACATAAAGAGTTCACCAAAAAGGTACCTGTCACGACATCCGGAGTTTCCTCCGCCTCATCCGCTGTCAAACGAAATGCACGACCCTTCGCGCGTGCCGGTTCTTCCTTCTTCTCCGCCCCTTGCACCCCCTGGCGATTCCCAAATTGATCCGATCCTCCTCTCCTAAGCTTGGGACAGTTATACCGTTTATGATCCAATGACCCACACTGGAAACAACCCGGTTTCTGCGGGCAATCCCTTGACATGTGACCCGGCAACCCACAATGAAAACACAACCCCGAGTCCGCCCTACACTCTCCTTTATGCATCCGATTACACTTGCCACATGGCTTGCTACCAAAACTCCGATTCCCACGCGGCTCCGGCCTAGAAACTTTCCCTTTCCGAGCATCATTTCCCGGTCCATCCCATTTCCTCTTCTCCCCGGCCCTCTCAGATTGCTGACGGTCTTTTTCCTTTCCACTAACTCGGCCGCATTTATAGCCGCTTGGAAAGTGCTAGGATTTCTTGCCATTACCAATTCCCGAATACTACCCTTCAATCCATAGAGGTACCTTTCTACTCGACGCTCCTCGGTTGGGACATACAACTCCGCAAAACGAGCTTTCTCAATGAACTTGGAAGTGTACTCTCTCACGGTCGAGTCCCCTTGAGCTAGGTTCAAGAACTCCTCTTCCAACTTCTTAATCGCCGCTAGAGGGCAAAACTGAGCCTTGAATCTCCTCACGAATTCCTCCCATTTCATGGTCTTGGCCACCGACGATCCCAAACCCCCGGTTTCGGCATCCCACCAAAAGATGGCCTCCGACTTCAACATAGACAGGGCGTAGATCACCTTGTCCTCTTCGGCACACTTACAAATGTCAAAGACCAACTCCATTTCTCGAACCCACTTTATGGATAGTACCGGGTCGCATTCTCCCTGAAAGGAAGGAGGTTTGCAAGATGAGAATGCTTTGTGACTACATCCTCTAGCTGCCGACTCGTTCACTACTAGCGTCGTGGATTGTTTGTGGCTACCAACTTCCGTGGGAAGCGGACTAGACAATTCGGTGACTGCCTTACTCTCATTGTTCTCTTTACTTCCCGCTGCCGAAACATCATGATGATTCATCCACCGGTCTAACTTTTCCTGTAGCTTCAACATTTCGGTGGCGAAGGCCTCTTGAGTCACAAAGGCGCGATTCTCCGCTGCCGAGCCCTCTCGATGAGACTTTTCCCGATCGGACGGTGCCTCAACACTCTTAGTTCGACGAGCAGCCGGAGTTTTCTTCTTTGGGCGAGTACCCTCCACATTGGTAGTAGCTCTACGTGGAATGGTCTCACGCCCCCTTCCACGACCTCTTCCTCTACCCCGGGCAGCCGGCGCCCTCGGGGGAACCACGGGTTCGTCCACTTGAACCTCCTCCGATGGAACCATTCTTACACTCGGCACAGACCTGCTCCTTGTCGACCTTCCAGTCATGACGAAACTGATACAAAACACATAAAACAAACACTTAATACCAGTATCACTCTCTTGAGGTAATTCAAGTATCCCCACGTGCCTGTAAATTCGAAATTATATTGGCCAGGTATAATTCCCAATTTACCTCACATGATGATCCTCGACACCCCATTCCACTTAAACCGCTTATGTCTCCTCCTATGGTCATCCTATATCTCGGTTGTGTCCCTACTCCAAAGTTTAAGTCTAGGCCCAATCGGTCACCTAAATCCCTTAAACTACGGCTCTGATACCATTTGTAACAACCCAAAATCTTATAACATAATAATAAAGCCAAAAGCCCAAAAAGGGTCCCAATTACATCATAAACTCCAATGTAAAATACATTGATTAAGGTCCACAAGCAAATACAACCGAGATGTTAACTAGACAAAAACTGAGACTTGACGGTCTTTAACCTCGCACCTTCACCTCAAGCCTTCTCTTTACCCTTAGACGAAGTACCTAAGCCGCCCTTTCCTGAAAATGGTTTTAAAGTTTTGAAAGCGAGGGTTAGACCATAAGGTCTAGTGAATTCCCTCCTAAAGCGTAGCCGCAAAACATTTAAAGAAAAACACTTTTCCATGCAAATAACACTTAACAAGTTTGAGCTCAAACAAGGGTATACACAGTGGTACGGACCAATAACACCTTACAAAGCCAGGCACGACAACTCATCACCTTACAAAGCCAGGGACGGTAACTCATCACCTTACAAAGCCAGGGACGGCAACTCATCACCTTACAAAGCCAGGGACGGCAACTCATCACCTTACAAAGCCAGGGACGGCAACTCGGGGGTCCTCCACTGTGTAACCCGACTCTACCACAAACATAAACATTTAAAACATGCTTTAAAACTTACTCGAGGAATATCCTCCTTCCACTTGTAAAATAACACTTTTCATGCATGAGAAAACATAAGATTCATGATGATCAAGTAAACTCATTTTCAGTCATATCAATTCTTCGCAATTCATTTTAAAAGATAGAAATAATGCATAAGGGAACTCACCTGGTACACGGCTAAAAGACACCCTACTCGAAGCTCACTTAATCGCCAAACGATCACCTGAATTGGGTTTAACAAATGAGGTATTAGACTCCCCATTATGTTCTAAAACATTCCCCATACTGTCCTAAGGCAATCCCCTAAACCAAACCTCGAACCCAAGCCCAAACGACCAACGAAGCAAAAACGAAAAAAACATGAAACAGAGCCTGGCGCCGATGCTGGCGCCAGTCCATCGGCGCGGGCCTCTGGACACACTTTTTCCTGCACGAGATTTCTTCTCAAATCCAAAGATTTCTCATCCTCAAACATTCCCAATCAGCTCTAGCTCTCCCAAACCAATATTTCAGTCATAAAACCCAAAAGGAAGGACAAAACCTACAATCTCCATTGGAAAGGTGGAATGTCACCAAGAGCCCACAAACTCCTCAAGGGATTTCTCCAACCCACCCTTCCAATTGGTTCTATCATCAATACAATAAGTGAAGAAGAGATTGAATCTGGAAACACATATCTAAGCCCCCAAATCTAAGACAAATTAAAGAGATGAAGATGAGAGTTTACATTTGCAGCCAAAACCTTCAATATCTAGCTTAATCACCTCCCCAAACCTTCAATGGAGAAATTCTTGAGCTCCTCCTCCTCTCCAATACTTCTCAGCCGCCAGAAATGAACCAAATGAGGGTTTTTGGAGGGTTTTATTTAGCTTACTTTTCCTCTTCACACATTTGCCACAGAATTTTCAAAACCAACACAATGGACTCCCCAAAAGTCTTTATTTATCCAAAAAGGCCACAAAAGAAATATGGGGTGTTACAAGTTGTATACTTGGTATATATATATATATGTATATAGGGAAGGGTTCAATAGAGTAGTCCATATATTTAGAGAAATAGAGAAGTGATCTTGACCATGCATTCGGTCAAAATCGGCGGCTTTGACCGAGAAGCAGAGAATAATTCCTCGCGTGGTCTGCACAAGATAGAGGGGTTGTTTCGTAAAAAATACGCGGAACAAGTTCATATATGAATTTGTGTGATTCATATATGAACCTTTGTGTTCATATATGAACCTTTGTAATTCACATATAAAATATTTTTAACTAATTCATATATGAACCTTTGTGATTCATATATGAACCTTTGTGATTCATATATGAACATTTGTGATTCATATATGAACCTTTGTGATTCATGAACCTTTGTGATTCATATATGAATCAGTTAATTTGTTCATATGAGAATTAGTTAAAAAAAATTCATATATAAATCACAAAGGTTCATATATGAACACAAATGTTCATATATGAATTAGTTAAAAAAAAATTATATGTAAATTACAAAGGTTCATATATGAACACAAAGATTCATATATGAATCAGTTAATTGGTTCAACTGATTCATATATGAACCTACAGTTAATTAGTTTCATATATGAAACACAAAGGTTCATATATGAATCACAAGATTCATATATGAATTAGTTATAAAGAGTTCATATGTGAATTACAAATGTTCATATATGAACGTATAGTTCATATGTGAATCACACAGATTCATATATGAACTCAGCCCGTGTTTTTTGTAAAAGTTACGAAATTGCCCTTCTATTTTTGGAACAACCGCAACTTTTGACCAGTCAAAGCCGCAACTTTTGACCGGTCAAAGCCGCAACTTTTGACCAATTATAACCGATCTTGACCGAATGAATGATTAATATCACTTCTCTATTTCTCTAAATATTTGGACTTCTCTATTGAACCCATGGCTATATATATATATATATATATATATATATATATATATATAAAAGTTGTGCAACGTTGATTGAACAACCTTGATTGTAATTGGTGGATTGAATGTGGTAGTTGATATATGGTAGAAAAGCGATTGTAGACTACCTTCTTCAATTTTAAAAGGTTTTGAAAAAGTTTTGTTTGATCATAATTTTTTATTAGAACATCTTTAACCACGATACCATGGTTGGGATCGTGAATAAAAGACAACATGAGATATAGAAGAAAAAAAACAATTGAATATTTCAATCTCACACGATTTAGTTCATCGGACGAACCGAAATTGAAGGCATTTCATCCATTTTTTCGCCACATGTTACAATGCTAATGTTAGATTTTTCGAATAAATTTTGTCTAATAAAAACATGATTTTAACAAAAAAAATTAAAAAAATATGTCAATTTATGGTTTTCAATTCTCTACATATATAGTCTAATATTGACATTTTTATCGCACATTTCTTTAAAATAAAAATAATATAAATTTTACTACATTAAATATATATAACTTTTAAAAAAAATTAAATATACTTGTATCTCACCGTTTAATCTAATTTATACTTAAAATTTTAAAAAATAACAATATATATGATAAAAGATTACAAAATAATATTTTAGAAAATAATCAAAAATCTTCGAAACGGTGAAATTAAGCTAAAGTTGTCCCACAAAGAACAAAAATCTTGAATCCACCGCTACATGATCTTCATATATCTAAATATTTTATAATCTTAGAACCTAATCTTGAATGAGTTATAATTATTAGTCTTCGATTTGTTTTAGATGATATGGTCAAATTTAGATCATGATCAACATGGTCTCAATTGTACATATATATATATATATATATATATATATATATATTACGACGTATTAGTTTAAACTTCATAATTACGGTATTAAAAAAAATTATCCCTTCTTATTACCCCATTACACATCTACTTTTAATATAATAAATATTTTTAAGTATACAAAATGAAACCTGTCTTTCTCAAAACTCAATTGCATGTCAACACCGCCATACATTTGCCACGGTTGACTTTTCTAATATGTGACATTTGGCGGTCACCAATACGTTTCTATATTAAAAGTCAATGGTCACCTTAGGGTTTCCTATTGAGACAAAACATATAATTAATTATATCCATAAAAATATAAAAAATAATTATAATTACAATGAATAGTCAAACTAGTTGGCTTCCCCCTTTCTATCTTTTTATATATATATATATATATATATATATATATATATATATATATATATATATATCGCATTACCCTCATCAACACCCATCCAAAATACCCTCTTCTAATCTAGCTATCTCCCTTGATCGATCTGTTCCATTGTCGAGCTCAAGTGAATTCTTTGATTCTATTACGAAGAAGATCTTTTTTCTCTCTTCTAGGTTCATAAAGAACGTTGGCCACTTTGTTGGCAAGATGAACCCTAGAAAGTTTCTTGATGGCGATCACAATCACAAACAACAACAATTGAGAAGTGGAGTGGTGATCAATGGTCCACGGCCGACGCCATTAAAGGTGAAACAAGAATCTCACGCCATTCACAAACAACACCAGCAACATATCAAAAAGCCGATCATAATTTACACTTATTCTCCCGAGGTTATCCACACCAAACCTCATGATTTCATGGCTCTTGTTCAGAAGCTCACCGGTCATTCTGGCTCCAAAGATCAAGAAAAACAAGTACTACAGAAAACCCTAAACCAAGATCCAAAAGATAATAATGATTCTGGTGTCACACATCAGAAAGATAAGAGTCCGATGTTTAATTCGCCTTACGTGGCTGATATCCCACTTTTTACCAGTGATTACTTGTGCTCAACTCGACCTTTCTTTCAATTTTCCGATATAGCATCATCGTCTCCAAACATGAGTACTTCGTTATCTCCTGGTTCTCTAGTTGAGCTCTTGAAAGGCCTTAATTCCTAAATATTGATGGAAGCATTCTACTCAAATGATTCATTCGATCTCAATCATTAACATCTTAATTTTATATATTTTTTCTATATATATGTCTATAAACATTGATGTTTTTTTTTGTGAAGATTTCTGGGTTTCAGAAACAGCTGTTGTAACATCCCGAAATTTCGTTATGTTAGATTTTAATAAATGAGGCTGTTTTGTAGTTGTGTTGTGAGTTTGTATTATCTTTACAAGTTTATAAAACAATGTGGTTAAAAGTTAAATGATCAAAGTTAGAGTTAATTTTGATGTTATGAAATTTAGAAGGTGTGTTTGGTCAATTCTTGAAAGTATGTATGGATAAAGGAACTGAGATAGAGAAATATCTCATCTGTTTGGGCTGAGGTCGGTTAGAGAAATCAGAGAGATAGAATAGAGAGAAAAAGGAAAGAAAGAAGGAAAGAGGAAAACAAAGCTTCGGTCTTCAAGTTTTGGTAAGAAATTCACCTAAGATTTGGACAAAACTTGTTATAGATATATGATTGTAAACGAATCTGTTGTTGGATAGGTTCCAGAATCATTTCAGCAAATTGGATTCTGATTTGTGCAGTAAAGTGGGTTTTGTCTTTAAGGTGAGTTCATTCTCTATTTTGATCTAATTCCTCGTTTTCTGTTAAATTAAACATTAAGACATGTGTATAAACTGTATTTGGACTGAATGAAAGTGTCGAAACAAGCTGAATAGAACAGACACGGATTTGGATTGTAAAAATAGGCTGCAGGTCGAGGTTTCCGGACAAAAGAACAGTATCCGGAAACCTCTGTGCGAAGGTGTCCGAACGAGGCAAGAACATCCGGTAAGTATTAATTGTTTGTAGTTTCCGGATGAATTAGATACCGGATGGTATCCGGATTATCTTGGTTTCCGGATATTGTCCGGAAAGGCATATTGACCGGAAAGACATGTTGTCCGGAAAGTTTTGTTGTCCGGACTGTTTATGTTTTCGATAGGTATTCGGATGGGATTAGTATGTCCGGTAAGTGTGGGTATCCAGGAAGTTCTGTTACCCGGATAGTTTGGGGGTGTCCGGAAACTCTAGCTGTTTGGCCACTTTTGATATTCTGGATTCTTTTAAGTATCTGATAACTTGTAGTTTTGATAACTTTTGGACAATGTATGATTGAGAAATTGAACTACAATCTTAGTAGCTTGAACATACTTACGGTCGGATGTTAGTGTGTTAGGCTATTAGGTTGGGGTTAAGTGAATAGTATAACTGTGTATAGTATGTGTAATGGATCCATAGGCACGGTACGTATTGTAACGAGGAATAGGCATAAAGAAATTTGTAATTCTCGTTGACCTGAAATGAGAAATATGCATAAAGTAAATTGTAATTCCCATTTAGTAAAGGTGTTATGAAATGAGAAATAGGCATAAAAGAAATTGTAATTTCTATTTCATAGTATAGAAATCATGTTAAGGTCGTTTTATGTTGAATTAAAGTTCAGGGTTTAAATTGTAATTCTTTATTTTGAGCCTAGTTAGTGAACGGACCGTGGGCTTGTTAACCACGGGCCCGCCATATATAATGTTGATTAGCCTTAGAAAATAGGCTAGTTGTCTCATTTGCTTTCCTACTTTGTATTGTAGTTCTCTCTCAATTGAAAGCTAATAGGGATGACCAGTTGAAATCAAATACTCTATTGTCCAATCTACTGATTTCATTGTTCGTTGCACGGATCTGAGACTCACAATTGGTATCAGAGCAGACAGACAAAATTGATTCAAAGTGCTCACATTGAATTCTGGTAAGTTTTCTAGTTTTTCTCGTCTGTGTTCTTGATTGCACATTCATATTTTGATTCGAGCAAAATTGATCGATTTCGTTTATTGGGTATTGTTAGTATCATTGTTTTGAGTGATTCTGCAATTTTTCATAATCTAATTCGATCGTTTGAGTGGTTTATTAAGCAAATTAAGTTCAAAGTTTTTGGTTGTGTTCTTCACAAAAAAATCAAATTTTTACCATTAAAACTTGTTGTTTTTGCTTCAAAATCGATTGGGTTAGTGTTATTTTTGTGTTTGGTAGTGTTTCTAATCTTTCAGGAAAATTTTTGAGCAACCCTAGTCGATTCCCAATCGATTGGAAACCCACAGCCGTAGTTCCCGGACACAGCAGCCGCGGTTTCCGGATAACTTCTAAGTTTCCGGACAATTATGTTACATCTTTCCGAGTACGTCAAATCTTTCCGGGTAAGTCTTTTAAACTCTAATCTTTCCGGGTAATTTGTTTCGGAAACCCAAAGTTTTCGGTAAAGCATTTTATCCGGATAACTCAAGGTTTCCGGTAATCATCTCCATCCGAAATCTCAGCCTAACCGGTAAGGATTTCATCCGGTAAGTAATCTATTCGGAAACTAATTTCACCCGGTATCCTTCGTATCCGGTCACTCAGACTTGTCCGGACACCTTCAGTTCCGGTAAGTTATTCGGTAACTCTTTCACCCGGTAAGCTCAGTTTTCCGGATTCCTTATCCGGAAACCACCCGGACACATAATCCGGGACCCCCCGTGCTAAGTCGCAGGAGGGGGACATTTAAGTATCCTTGATACTGTTCCACTTTGAATCAAACCAACGTCTGACGATCACATTAGTGCAACCATCAAATATGTATCGAGATGCTTATGCCATAAGCAACCACACCATGCCTTCAGCTCTTGGAGAATCTTGTCAGGTATGTCCACCAACCCATAATGCTTTTGTTGATAAAATTCAGTTTCTTGGTCAAAAGGTAGAGTCATATATGTTTTCCTCGAATGAACAACTACTTGAAATTAACTCGTTAAAAGTTGTAACATCCTGAATTTTCATTAATGTTATTTTAATGAGGATTGAGATTTATTTGTATTTTGGATTAAACCTTGAATTATATTGAAATTTTATAATTCATTAGGATTAAAATACAAAAGATGGAAGTAAGATGTTACTTTTGGAATTAATGAAACTTGAGGGTGCTTTTGGTCATTTTGGAAAGTTTGTTTGAATAAAATATCTGAAAATCAGATATTATCTGATTTTTGGTCTTTGGGTCGGTCAAGAGAGAAAGAAGAAATAGAGAGAAAGAAGAGAAAGAAGAGAAAGGAGAAAAGAAAGAAAAGCAAGGGTTTATTCATTTTGGTATGTAAATCAGTCAAGGTTTTTGATTAAATCTGTTGTGGTTATATGATTATAAACGAATCTGTGTATTTGGTTGAATTACTGAATCGTTTACAACAGATTTGAAGTAGTAGATTTGTGCAGGAAGTGAGTATTTGCAAATATAAGGTGAGTTCATTGTTCCTTGCTTAAATCAGTGTTTTCATGTTAAATTAAACCTTGAAATAGCTGTATAAATTGATTATGAACTGTATGGGATGGTTTGGAATGAGCTGAATCGAACAGACATGAAAATGGATCGAATTTTAGGCTGTAGAACCGAGTTTTCCGGATAAATCGTCGTATCCGGATACCTCTGGTGATGAATGTTTCCGGACACAATAGTATCCGGGTAAGTTTTATTTTATTGCTTTAGTTTTCCGGATGATTGTAGTTACCGAATAGTATCCAGGTTGCGTTAGTTTCCGGGTGTTATCCGGATTAGTGAAACGTCCGGAAAACTTAAGTTGTCCGGATTAGATCAGTATCCGGAAAGTTGTGTTATCCGGGAAGTTTAGTTGTCCGGAAACCCCTGTTGTCCGGACTCTTTTGGAGAAGTTGAGAAAGGTTAGGTTCTAAGGTCTGGATGCTGTCCTGGATGTTTTGTCTAGTTAAGTTTTCTAAAGTCGCCGAAGGGGGGCATTTGAGTATGAAGATACGATAGGTTATCTAGCATTCTTATATTTGAGAATATGATATGAGCTGTAATATGTTGTTATGTATATACGCTAGTAAAGTGTAATGGATCCATAGGCACTAGTGTTTGGTAATCACATGGAATAGGCGTGTGGTAATAATTGTTATTCCATTGTGTGTGTTTAGTAATCACCTGGAATAGGCGTGTGGTAATAATCGTTATTCCAGTGTGTGTGTGTAGAAATTGTGGAATAGGTGTGTGGTAATAATCGTTATTCCCCATTTCTAAGGAAGAAAATGGGATTGACATAAGTGCTTGTAATCTCTACTTCCTTTCCGATAAATGGGCATGTGTAATTGCGATTTATTGGATAAGAGCATTAATCTAGAATCATTGAAGATTCGTGGTGTGGCTCTGAGGCATGATATGCTGATAGAATTATGGTCAGTCTTATTCATGGTATTGGATGAAATAGTGTAATGGAATAGAGTTACACGTGCGGTAAGAAAATGAGTAATCAGGTTTGTTGTAACTTGTTTACATTGATTTTGCAAATGTTATTATTGAAACGAATGTTCTCACTAGGCGTTGGCCTAATAGTTTCATATGATGTTTTCTTACCAGGTACCAGCTCGGGGAAATAAAGGGTTCTGGGACGAGCGTTTTGGAATAGCAAGAGGTGTTAATTAACAAGAAGAGATTTTGATGGATTGCTTAGATAACTTAGTTAATCTGATTATAGTGATATGATTAGATTGATAGGTTATTTGAAGAATCTTGTATTGTAAATATACTCTTGATGGTTAATTTCCTTGCTATAGTTATATAAGTTGAAGTTTAGTTTATCATAACTTGTGGAAATTTGAGGTTCAAAATGGCCCGGATTTTTGGGGCGTTACAATATGGTATCAGAGCATTAGTTTAGCGGAACCCCCGTGCTAAGTCGCCGAAGGGGGGCATTTGAGGATGAAAATACGATAGGTTATCTAGTATTCTTAGATTTGAGAATATGATATGAGTTGTAATATGTTGTTATGTATATACGCTAGTAAAGTGTAATGGATCCATAGGCACTAGTGTTTGGTAATCACATGGAATAGGCGTGTGGTAATAATCGTTATTCCAGTGATGTGTGTAGTACTAATGGTTATGTGCACGTGGAATAGATGAAGTTAGTCATTATTCTGATGTGTGTAGTACTAATGGTTATGTGCACGTGGAATAGATGAAGTTAGTCATTATTCTGATGTGTGTGAGAAACCCTGGAATAGGCGTGTGGTAATAATCGTTATTCCAGTGTGTATGTGGAAATTGTGGAATAGGCGTGTGGCAATATTCGTTATTCCCAATTTCTAAGGAAGAAAATGGGATTGACATAAGTGCTTGTAATCTCTCCTTCCTTTCCGATAAATGGGCATGTGTAATTGCGATTTATTGGATAAGAGCATTAATCTAGAATCTGTGAAAGATTCGTAGTGTGGCTCTGGAATAGGATATGAATAGAAATGGGCATGTGTATACTGCGATTTCTGGAATAAGAGTATTAATCTAGAATCAGTGAAGATTCGTAGTATGGCTCTAGGACATACTATGATGATGAAATGTGTGTCAATCATATTCATGGGATTGGATGAAGATCGTGTTAATGGAATAGAGTTACATGTATGGTAAGAAAAAGGGTAATCAGGTTTGATATAACTTGTTTACATTGATCTTGCAAAATATTATTATGGAAACGAATGTTCTCACTAGGCGTTGGCCTAATCGTTTCAAATGATGTTTTCTTACCAGGTACTAGCTCGGGAAGGTAAAAGGGATGTGGGACGAGCATTTTGGATTAGCGAAAAAGTCAATTAACAAAAGGAGTTTTTGAAGGATTGCTTAGATAACTTAGTTAATCTGATTATAGTGGCATAATTAGATTAATAGGTTATTTGGGGAATTCTGTACTTGTAAATATACTCCTAGTGGTTAATTCACTTGCTATATATATGAAAGTGGAAGTTTATTTTATCATAACTTGTTGAAATTTAAGGTTTAAATTAGCCCGGATTTTGGGGCGTTACAAAAGTAAAGTTAGATGCTCAAACAAAGATAACAGAAAAGCTTAAATCTGACAACACCTACCTAAAGGAAAAGTGTGCTAATCTTTCGATAGCACCAAAAGATCTTCGAGCTAAGATATCTGATCTGACCTTAAAGCTTGATCAGTGTTTGAATGAGAAAGCGGAAATTGTTTATCAATGTTCTGCTCTTCAAATTCAGCACAAGGAGTTTGTTGCTAAAATTCTTGATCTTGAAACCAAACTCCACAAAAGGGGTCAAACTGATCAAACCATCTTTCTGAATAAACCCAAAGAGTTCACCTATTTTAACAAAGAATGGGGAATCGGATATGATAACCCACACTATTTGAAAAAGGGAAGATACCAAACTCCTACTTTGTATGATTTTGGTTGTTTTGGATTAGATAAAAAGTATCCGGAATATGCAATTCAATGGACTGGTCCTCTTGAACCTGAAAAGGAAGAGGAAACCGAGGAATATAAGCGCACACACAAACGAGGAATACAACTTCCGTTTTGTTAAGAACCACTATTCCTATAAAAAGAACAAAAAATATCTCTCAAATGACTACTTCGACCGATACAAGGTTGCTACGCCCAAGGATTCCTCCAAAAAGGATGAGGTCCAAGCAACCGCAACCAAGACTGAGACGGACGAGTACAAGCTCTATGTTCCCCCTCTCATCTTGGAAGCAAAGATAGTCGAGTTGGAGGAGTCACTCGAGAAAGAAAGGTCAGTTTTTCAAATGGAAAAGCAAGCGCTAATCTCTGAGCTTGAGAAACTCAAATCTGAGAAAACCAAAGTTGTGTCAAATGAAGAAAAGGAAACTCTTCAGTGTGAAATCAATAAGCTCTCATCTAAATTGTCTGAAATGACAAGAGAAACGATGAAAGAGCACATGAGAAATGGTCAACTTCAAGTGCAGCTTGACCTACTCCAAAATGTAACGCAGATTTCACCTGAACTTTCCTCAAACTCATCTGACACATCCTCGTGTAAAACCTTCATAGGAAATATCTCTTCACAAGAAAGTAAAGTTTCTCAAGATGAGTGTGTTAAAAGGGACTTAAACTCTGATTTTTCAAATGCTTCCGCACCCAATTCCCCAACGCACACTAACACAGCGTACTCCTCGCCTTCCTTGACCAATCCAAGTCCTGAAATTCCGGAAGTCGATTTTTCAAAATATATGAACTCTGAAGGCAATTCTGATTGAGAGTTTGAGTCGTTCCCTTTCGACAAACCTCTTCCGAGCCATACTGATTTTCTATCCCCCGTAGTCAATCGACCGGTCAACTTTGAAAAGGGTACTTGTTTTAACACGAAGGCCCCAGCTGTGATTGAGATTCCCAAATCTAAACCTGTTCCTCAAAACCAATCACAGCCGAGGCAAAAGACCGAGCGATTGCCTATCAAAAATCCTGTTTCTTCGAAGTTCACTGACCATGCTGTCAATGTGGGTTCAGATAAAACCGGCCAGCCTAAACAAGATAAACCAAATAGGCCAGCTAGGGAATCTATTGAGAAAGAAGCGTCGAAGTCATTTAACACTGTTTTTTACCCTAGAATGAACAAAAACGATTGTGCTTGGAATCATATGACTGATTTTGTTATAAGGGATGTTAATTTTCCGATGAAAATTTCTAATTGTGGTTGGAATGACTTTGATGACATAAATAATAATGATTGGTTTGGGTCATATCACATATATAATCATACACCCAAACGCAAACCCCGTAAAAACAAAACGAAACACTATACTCCACGGGGTTCCCAATCAGAGGTTAAACCAAGGCAAGATAGGAAACCCACTTCAAAGCGGGTTCCTCCTACTGAGGTTAAACCTACACCTAAGAGGCAAAATGTTTCAAAGCAAGCTCCTCCGAAAGGTGTGAAACCTAACCCTTCGGGACCCAGGCAAATCTGGGTACCCAAGGTCCGCTAAACTTGTTTTGCAGGACGGTCATGTGTGGTTCTTAGACACTGGATGCTCCACACACATGACCAGAAGGAGGGAGCTGCTCACGATCTACAAGGAACAATATTACGAAGACGTGAGGTTTGTCTATACATGTGCTTTCACGAGCTGCTCATGTGTTTAGGGGGAGCATGATCAGCTATCAGGTATGTTACTCTACTGTTAAGGGGGAGCGTCACACACAATTTTCTTAAATGCTGAAAAGTTTTTTTTGTGTGTGGATACTCCCGTGTGTACTTCACTCTACGCGCACATTCTGAGGGGGAGCATGTCATCTTATGCTCATCATTTGAGGGGGAGCGACACAAGTTTTTTTCTTTAAATGTATAAAAGTTTTTGTGTGTCGAACTCTCCATTGCACAATTTTTGCACTATTCGAGGGGGAGCAAAGCCATCCCCATGCTCAGTTTGAGGGGAAGCGAGAGAAGAATTCTATCAAAATCCTAAGGTATCTTTTTAACTGAGAGAATTTTTGTTTAAAATGTCAAAGTGTCCGGAACCTTTTTGTCCGGTAACCATTGCTTATCCGGAACTCTTCTTGTCCGGAATCTCCATTTTGTCCGGAATCATTCATCCCATCCGGAAAACCATGTTGTCCGGAAACCTTTTGTCCGGATACTTTGGTTTGTCCGGAAAGTCTCAATTTTACTCAAAATGTTCGGACACCTCTGAGTTTGTCTGTTCTGTACCTGTTTTCTCACTGCCAGTCCTCAATCTATCTCAGATTGAGCCATTTAATGCAAAGGTACGCGCCGTCATTTGTTCTTCCGCCTTGGTCACTGACTTAGATTCTTTTACAGATATTCCATGGCGGATCAAGAGCAACATCATTATGTTCCTCACTTGAGGGGAAGCGTCACACTGTTTTCTTAAAAGTCTAATTGTTTTTCCTTGTGTTGCTGTCTCCCAAGTAAATAACACTCTCACTCCAAGGGGGAGCAAGTCAATCCCCATGTATATTTTGAGGGGGAGCAGGATAATATCCGTGTTATGCATATACCTGAAGCCCTACTTGTGATAGTATATAGACGCGAGTTAGGGAATCCCATGGTCCAGCCAGCGCCGGAGGGACCTTCCCCGGGACATAGCACATGTGAGTCGGAGGGAATTAAGGTCGAAAGCGAACCAAGAAAGATTGAGTCGTAAAGATAACGAGGCTCCTGAGCGAACCCAGCCACGTGATATTCGGGGTATTGAAGAAGCCTCCGTGGACCCAGCGGAGCAATTGCACAACCCCCTTATCCACTCATCCGTCTCTCAAAAGACGAATGTTTCAGTCTCACATGGGGATCAAGCACAACTTCCAGCGGTCTCTCACTCGGAGAGTACTGGTGTTGAAATAAGCGACCAGCAGCCCCCGGTCGCGACTTCTTTCAGTGCACAGTTGAGTCTAGAGCCACTTGATATTATACATCCTTCGGCTAGGACACAACATGAGGAACAACAACTCGAGACTCTTAGTGACTCGATCGGAACGTCTGTAGTGTCTCCGTCTGGCGGAACACGAGGATCGGACGGAAATCCTACCACAACTACCACTATGCCAACTGTGAACGTAGGTGGCTCTGCCTCTCAGGTAGATTCCTCAACGGGTAATCTAAGTGATCCCGGAGTTATCTTACACGACTTTGTGTCACCAGGGTCCCTGGACAGCACCCTTAAGGCTGTCTGCGAGGCAATGGAGCATCACGTCGCCGCCGAGCTCGCCAAAATGAAGAGCTTAATCAAAGGCAAAGAGAAGATCGTCGAAGCTGAAACCGCACCTACACCTCCACCGGCTTCTCATCCTAACTACTCGGTGGAAACCCTCAAGACGATGCTTTTGGCTCAGCTACTCCAATAATCTGACACTGACGCCTCTACAGAAGCAGACCTAATAACCGTTATGAAATCACAGGTCACTGCTCCTTCATCATCTATTCCCACTCTCCTGGATACTATTGCCTCGACTCTTAAGGACTACAACCAAGCGCTCACAACGCTGTCCGAGAGAGTCCGCTCACTCGAAGATACCTGCAAGAGTCAAGCTGGCGGTCTAAAGCGCAAACACAATGACCAGGATGATCCTGATCACCGTGAGGGGGAGAAACGACTAAAACCTACCGAGACCGCCCCTATCCTCACCGTATCAACAACTGTGGTTCAATTGGAACCAGCAACTGCGGCAACAACAACCGACGTCGAACCTGAAGCCGAGTTGCCATTAGCCGATATGGTAATCGACATGGAAATATCAGATGATGAAGACCCGACGGTTGAAAAGCCCGAGGGTTCAACACAGGAACTGGTTGACTTTAACTCATCAGACAGACCGTTATTGGATATGATAGATCCAGACTGTGAAACCAACCCAGAGACCGAAGATGCATGGTATGAAAAAGCCGCCAGTGCCGCAAATCTCCAGGTCAATTTGGTTTTCCCTACTGATGACGATGACAACATTGACTATGATCAGTTCCTGCTCCAAAATTTACATGGTTCTTCTCCCATTCACTCTGCTCAACCCGATGAAACTTCAACAAGACCCGAGACTTCAACTGCCAATATTCAGACATCTCCTCAGCAACCGACAGCTTCTGATCTCCCACTTCCTCAACAGCAATAAATCCGTTGGGAGAAGATCCCAATATTTATTCCTCACCTGGAGGAATCCCTGAAGAAGTTGTTTGTTCACAAGCTACGCCCAATCGAGCCGACCTTTTGCCTTGGTATTTACAACTACAACCTCGAATACCAACGCCGGTATATCTGCGCAATGAAGCGGTGTCTTCCAGTCAGTCAAGTCAGAACCAAGCATCAAATCACAGAGGTACTCAATATACAGTCAAGCCGCATTATGAAAATCGTTTATCCTGTATTCACTGTCCGACGTGAAGATGGGAATGAATGGAAATTTTCTGAAGCCAACTTCCAGCACCTCCTACCGTTTGACTTCCTGGCTATTCTGAAAGACCTTCGTTCAAGAACCATCCGACCGCTACCAGTTACAAAGGCGCTCGAAGTTGTTCGTCGATTCCTGGTTCGTACAATTATGATGTCCTATCTAACGAATTTTCAAATGGCAATCGAGAACAGAGCGAAGAAGGTAAATCTGATAAAGCCGAATCTGCAAGCTCCTGAGTTGAATATGTATCCCGAGAACGCTATGCTTCTAGAACCTGAATTTGGGATTGTCTACGTCAATGAACAGAAAGGGAAAAGATTTATGCGATTCAGTCAGGTAGAAAGATTCTGCGACGGCACGCTCTTCAAAGTTCAAGATGCTCTTCGGAAAATCATTCAGCACGAGTCTGAAATCCAAGGTTCTCGTATGTTCCTAATCCGAATGAAACAACTGCTCGAAAGGCCACGGAAATGGTTGAAGATCGCATCGACTACCGCCGTGCTATCAGATGGTTCGAGATCCACTTCGCGCTCCGCAAAAGATATGTCGCAAACTGGCGCCAAATCGAACTTCAATTCAAAGGGGGAGATTGTTAGGGTCGTTTTATGTTGAATTAAAGTTCAGGGTTTAAATTGTAATTCTTTATTTTGAGCCTAGTTAGTGAACGGGCCGTGGGCTTGTTAACCACGGGCCCGCCATATATAATGTTGATTAGCCTTAGAAAAATAGACTAGTTGTCTCATTTGCTTTCCTACTTTGTATTGTAGTTCTCTCTCAATTGAAAGCTAATAGGGATGACCAGTTGAAATCAAATACTCTATTGTCCAATCTACTGATTTTATTGTTCGTTGCACGGATCTGAGACTCACAAATCAAGGAATAGGCGTAAAGTAAGTTGTAATTCCTGATTTCTAGGGGAAGATCAGAGGTAGCCATAAAGTAACTTGTAATCTCTACTTCCGGGTCAAGAAATAGGCATAAAGCAATATGTAATTTCTTGGATAAGAGCAATAGGCTAGAATCTATAAGGATTCGTAGTAGGCTCTTGATTTGAATAATATGACCTACTGAATGTTAGTCATATTCATGGGATCGGGCATGATCCTGTCGTTGAGGTGAGCATATGTATGGTAAGAACGGTGGAGAACAGGTTTGTTTATATGTATTAGATATTTTCAAACTGTTAACGTCTTTAATTTGAAATTGGATGTTCTCACTAGGCGTAAGCCTAATCTTTCAAATTAAATTTTCTTACCAGGTACAGGCTCAGGGAAGTAAATGGGATGTGGGCCGAGAGCTTTTGATGTATCCAACTTAAGAGATAAGCGGAGGAGGTAGATAAAGCATGGAGGCTTTTGATGGATTGTTTAGATAACTTAGTTAATCTAATTGTAGTGGACATGATTAGATTAATAAGTTATTGGGAGAATTCCATGTTGTAATTATGAAACCTCATAGTTAATTCTCCTCTTATATAAAAGTTTGGATGTTATTTTGTCATAACTGGTTTCATTTGAAGTTTAAATTAGCCCTGATTTTTAGGGTGTTACAATATGGTATCAGAGCATTAGTTAAGTGAACTAGGTATGCTAGAGAGATACCTAGACTTAACCTGAGATGAAGTAAGTTATGATATATGAGAAATGGGTAGAAGTTCTAAGACGGGACAGTCTTAGAGTCAACAGAAATACGTGAAATCAGTACTGTAACAATGGTAACGAGAATTCTCATGTAAAGTATGTTCACAATTCCAATTAGCTACTGTTATTATGAATATAATGTTACACAAGCATACTTGTTTCTAAATTGTTACAGTGACTAATGATCGGTAAAGTACGTTTGTATGTCTAGATGTATGTAACCATTTTTGATGGTTATTCCTTTGTGTTATATCAGAACAATGGTGAATACGCCACCAATGTCTCCTATTTCTTCAATGGATAGGACCGGAATGGATTGGTCAGGAGAAAAGCGACCTGGAACTAGTGAAACTCATAAAAGTCCTCCGCGATTACAATTTTCGGGAGGAGCTGATAGACAGGTACCTAGAACGGGTGCCACTACCGCCAGTCAAGAAACGCCTGAATCGACAATGGAATCTCGTATGATGGAAAACATGACGAGAATGATGAATACAGCAATGGAAAAACAAGCCGAAATGTTTATGAAAGTATTGAACGATCGAAGTACGGAGCTACGTCGAACGGGAACTGATACTGGGGTAATAAATCCAGTTGGTAACCCCGGGTCAGAGACAGAAAGGAGAGTTGAAAGAATCTATTCATACAAAACGTTCCTAAGCTGTAAACCGCCAGAGTTTAAAGGAGCAGATAATCCAGTAGCCTGCATGAACTGGATCAGGGAGATGGAACAAGCTTTTCGAGCTTGTGATTGTGATGAGAAGTCAAAAGTCAGATTTGCATCTCAAATGTTAAGAGGTAATGCTCTGACTTGGTGGAATGTAGTGACGGCTACAATCTCGGCTCCAGTCTTGACTGCTATGACTTGGGAGTCCTTCAAGAAGAAGATTCTGGAAGAATACTGCAATGAAAACGAGATGGATAGAATTGAAGAAGAGTTTCGGACTCTCAAGAAAGGTACTTCATCTGTTAGGAAGTATACGGAATCTTTCATGGAGAAGCTAAACTTAGTGGGGCATGTGGCTCCAACTGAGAAAGACAAAGTTAAAGCTTATTTGAAGGGTTTGCCGGCAGATATGATGTCAAGGGTGCGGAGTTCAAAAGCTTCAACGTTGAGAGAGACGATTGAAGAAGAAAACGTTATAGAGGAAGTGTATGCAAAGGATAAAGAAGAAAAGACACACGTGGGAGAAAACCGGAAGTGGGAAGGTCGGTCGGATTCTTCTCAAAAATCCAAATCATTTGGGAAGAACGTTCGTTATGAACCTCGCCGGGAACCAAGTTGGTGTTCGAAATGTCGAAGTAAACATTTTGGTCAGTGTCGGATAGTCGGAAATGAATGCTTAAAATGCGGAAATCCTGGGCATATAGCGGCTAACTGTCCTGTCCAAGGACCGATCTGTTATGAGTGTAAACAGCCCGGACACATCCGAAGAGATTGTCCAAAGTTAAAGAAGGGCGGAGATCAAGGAAAGAAACCAGATGTTCCCAAACCAACAGGCCGGGCATTTCATATGACGGAAGAAGAGGCGAAAGAATCAAAAGATGTCGTTTCTGGTACATTCCTCATAAATTCTATTCCTGCGCGCATTTTATTTGACTGTGGTGCAAATTTATCGTTTGTGTCCAAGTTGTTTTACCACAAGTTAGCTATGCCTGTCACTACCTTGGAAGATGCTTTAGTAGTTGAGGTAGCTAACGGGGGTCAAGTCTTGGTTCGTGAAAGATTAGATGGTGGTTTTATTTCAGTAGGGGAAACGAAATTTCCGATCGACTTGTTGTTGATGGAAATTGGGGGATTCGATGTGATTGTGGGTATGGACTGGCTGACAGTCAACCAGGCAGATATACTTTGTGCAAAGAAATTAACCCGGATTCCGATGGCTGATAGGCATGATGTACTCATCTTTGGGGAAAAGCAAAAAGGGGAAGTTCCGTTAATTTCTGTTGCAAAAGCACGTAAATGTTTAATGAAAGGATGTTCATCCTATCTAGCGTATGTTTTAGATGTAAGGTCGGAAAAGAAACAAGTGGAAGATATTAAGGTGGTACGTGAATTCCCGGACGTATTTCCTGATGATCTTCCAGGCCTACCGACTGAACGACAGGTAGAGTTCCGTATTGATCTTATTCCTGGATCGACACCGATATCGCGTGCACCGTATCACTTAGCGCCGGCCGAAATGAAAGAGATGATGACTCAACTTCAGGAGTTGTTGGATAAAGGTTTTGTTAGACCGAGTTCTTCACCTTGGGGAGCTCCGATTTTGTTTGTCAAAAAGAAAGATGGCACCATGAGAATGTGTATCGACTATCGTGAGCTGAATAAGGTGATGATTAAGAACAAGTATCCGCTTCCAAGGATTGATGATCTGTTTAATCAACTCCAAGGTGCGGGATGTTTTTCTAAGATTGATTTGAGGTCGGGGTACCATCAAGTTCGAGTAAGAAATGAAGATATTTCTAAGACAGCGTTTAGAACAAGGTATGGGCATTATGAATTTCTTGTAATGCCATTTGGGTTGACAAATGCTCCTGTTGTGTTCATGGATATGATGAACAGAGTATGTCGACCATTTTTGGACAAGTTTGTCATTGTATTTATTGATGACATACTTGTTTATTCAAAGACTGAAGCAGATCATGAATATCATCTACGTGAAGTCTTAGAAGTGTTGAGAAGAGAGAAATTGTACGCGAAGTTCTCGAAATGTGAATTCTGGTTAAAGGAGGTACAATTTTTAGGTCATGTGATCACTTCGGAGGGAGTTAAAGTAGATCCAGCAAAGATAGAAGCTATGACAAATTGGGAGACACCGAAGAGCGTGTCTGAAATAAGAAGTTTCTTGGGTTTAGCTGGTTCCTATCGAAGGTTTATTAAAGACTTCTCAAAGATTGCTTCTGCTTTAACTTTGTTGACCCGAAAGAACGTGAAATTTGTTTGGACGGAGAAACAAGAATCAGCTTTCAGAACTTTACGTCAAAAGTTATGTGAAGCTCCTATTCTTGCCTTACCACAGAAGATTTGGTGGTCTATAGTGATGCTTTAAAGATGGGTATGGGATGTGTATTGATGCAGCGTGGCAAAGTGATTGCTTATGCATCAAGGCAAAGAGCATGAGAAGAATTATCCTACGCACGACTTGGAATTAGCAGCAGTCGTATTTGCTTTGAAGTTGTGGAGGCATTATTTGTATGGAACGAATTGTACTCTTTATACTGATCACAAAAGCTTGCAGCATGTCTTTGATCAGAAAGAGTTGAACATGAGACAACGGTGCTGGTTAGAGTTACTTAAGGATTACGATTGTGAATTGCATTACCATCCTGGTAAAGCAAATGTCGTAACTGATGCTTTAAGCATAAAAGAGTATAGTGGGTGTTTGAAATCGACTAACGCTAGAATTGACGTGACGTCAAGTTTGATGGAAAAGATAAAGGAGGCACAAACGGAAGCCTTACGAGAAGAAAATCTGAAAGAAGAAGTGATGAGCAAGCAACATCTTCAACTGACTGAAGATAACCGTGGAATTAAGTTGTTTCAAGGCCGTGTGTGGGTACCAAAGATTGGAAGAAATAGAGAGTTGATTCTCGAAGACGCCCATAGATCTAAGTATTCTATACATCCTGGGAGTACTAAGATGTATAGGGACTTGAAGCTACATTATTGGTGGCCAACTATGAAAGTAGATGTGGCCCGAATAGTAGAGAAGTGTAGGACATGTTCTTTGGTAAAAGCGAAACATCAGAAGCCTTACGGAAGTTTTCAGTCTTTGGAGATTCCGGAATGGAAACGGGACAAGATTACCATGGATTTCGTGACGAAGTTACCGAGAACGCAAAAGGCTAACGACACCATATGGGTAATCGTAGATCGACTGACTAAGAGTGCTCATTTTCTGGCTATGAAAGAAGCATCACTAATAGATAAATTGGCGAAGCTGTATATTGATGAAGTGGTGTCAGGGCATGGTATACCGGTGTCTATAGTTTCGGATGGTGATAGTCGGTTTACCTCAAGGTTTTGGCAGTCACTTCAAGAAGAGTTGGGTACGAAGGTCAATTTGAGCACTGCTTACCATTGCCAAACTGACGGGAAAAGTGAAAGAACCATTCAAACTTTGGAAGATATGCTAAGGTCGTGTGTGTTAGATTTTGGAGGTAACTGGGATACACATCTACCATTAGTAGAATTTGCGTATAACAATAGTTACCATTCCAGTATTGGAAGAGCACCTTTTGAAGCTTTGTAAGGTCGGAAATGTAGAACTCCGGTGTGTTGGTTAGAAGCTGGAGAAAAGCAGTTTGCTGGTCCGGAACTTGTGCAACAAACAGCTGATAAGGTGAAAGAAATTCGGAAGCATTTGAAAGCAGCTCAAGATCGACAAAAGAGTTATGTTGATCCAAAAAGAAGACCAAAAGAATTCCAAGTTAGGGAGCGTGTAATGCTTAAGGTATCCCCATGGAAAGGTGTGATAAGGTTTGGTAAACGTGGAAAGTTGAGTCCTCTTTTTCTAGGACCTTTCACCATAACTAAGAGAGTTGGATTACAAGCATATCAGCTGGATCTTCCACCAGAATTGGAAGGAATCCATAATACCTTCCATGTTTGTTATCTTCAGAAATGTTTAGCCGAAGAGAATGATGTGATTCCACTCACTAATGTAAGAGTGGATGAAAGGAGCCGTTGTGTAGAAGAACCGGAAGCGATTTTGGAAAGATCGGTTAGACAGTTACGTAATGGCAAGGAAGTAGTTATGTTAAAGGTACAGTGGAAACATTATCGAGGTGCTAACGTGACATTAGAATCGGAGGAGGATATGAAGACTAGATATCCTCATTTGTTTGCCTACTTTTGATTTCGGGGACGAAATCACTTTCAAGTTGGGGAGTATTGTAACATCCCGAAATTTCGTTATGTTAGATTTTAATAAATGAGGTTGTTTTGTAGTTGTGTTGTGAGTTTGTGTTATCTTTACAAATTTATAAAACAATGTGGTTAAAAGTTAAATGGTCAAAGTTAGAGTTAATTTTGATGTTATGAAGTTTAGAAGGTGTGTTTGGTCAATTCTTGAAAGTATGTATGGATAAAGGAACTGAGATAGAGAAATATCTCATCTGTTTGGGCTGAGGTCGGTTATAGAAATCAGAGAGATAGAATAGAGAGAAAAAGGAAAGAAAGAAGGAAAGAGGAAAACAAAGCTTTGGTCTTCAAATTTTGGTAAGAAATTCACCTAAGATTTGGACAAAACTTGTTATAGATATATGATTGTAAACGAATCTGTTGTTGGATAGGTTCCAGAATCATTTCAGCAAATTGGATTCAGATTTGTGCAGTAAAGTGGGTTTTTTATCTTTAAGGTGAGTTCATTCTCTATTTTGATCTAATTCCTTGTTTTCTTTTAAATTAAACATTAAGACATGTGTATAAACTGTATTTGGACTGAATGAAAGTGTCAAAACAAGCTGAATAGAACAGACACGGATTTTGACTGTAAAAATAGGCTGCAGGTCGAGGTTTCCGAACAAAAGAACAGTATCCGGAAACCTCTGTGCGAAGGTGTCCGGACGAGGCAAGAACATCCGGTAAGTATTAATTGTTTGTAGTTTCCGGATGAATTAGATACCGGATGGTATCCGAATTATCTTGGTTTCGGATATTGTCCGGAAAGGCATATTGACCGGAAATACATGTTGTCCGGAAAGTTTTGTTGTCCGGACTGTTTATGTTTCCGATAGGTATTCGGATGTGTCAGGATCGAATCTTAACAAGATAATTAATACTTAGAATTCAGAATTAAAGAATCTGCGGAAAAGAACTTTAATTCTCACAATCAAGAATAATGTAACAGAAAATTCACCACTTTGTGTATTCACTAAATCGACTCACAAGATTACAACCAAACCTCAATCTTGTTGAACAGGCTCAACAAGACGACTTCTACTTCTCTAGAAATAGGGTTCTTACACCTTGAGGTTAATTCTCTCTAAAAACGATATCGAATTCTTTTTCACACGTATATCAACTCATCTCTTTTTTTCTTAATAGCTATCTATCAACAAATATATATACTGAATAATTACAAGATAACTATCAAAATAAGATTGATCTTCAGAATATTCTTTTAAGTATATCTTCAATCGATCCATCTTTATCTCCTTCAATCTCGCATTCCATGTTCTGATCACAAGCAGTATTAACTTCATTCTTCATGAGCAGTACTAACAATCTCCAGCAGTATTAAGTCACGAGCAGTACTAACAGATATTCGATATGCACCAGCAGTACTAACCTTGACTTGCAGTAGTAACTTTGACAAGCAGTACTAACCTCACATAAGCAGTATTAATAATATTCCAGCAGTAGTAATATACCAGCAGTATTAACTTTGCTCAGCAGTATTAACTATGTACCAGCAATAGTAACTTGTCTAGCAGTACTAATCATGTTCTTGCAGCATTAATGACTCAGCAGTACTAACCTTGAACTAGCAGTAGTATCTTTGTTCTGGCAGCACTAACATTGAACTAGCAGTACTAACTTGATCTGGCAGTAGTAATGTTGTTCTGGCAGTACTAACCATACTTAGCATATCTTCAGTTCCCAACAATCTCCCCCTAACTTGACTTTTCAGGATGAGAAGTTAAGTTCTTCAGATGATGCTTCCAAAACCTAATCATCAACGCATAAATTTGGATCCAATCCCAGACTTTGATTGAGAATCCTTTTTACAAGGTATCTTGCCATCTTAGAGTCTTTGTCACTCACCAACTTAGCATGCAGCATTCCATTCAACTTTTTCATGCTGTGCTTGTATACAACATCCACCAAATAATATTCATGAAATGTATTGTCAAGAGAGATGACATACACTCCACAATTCTCAATGAGCATCCAGTTGGTAATGACTTGAAAATTCCTTGCCATCAAATACTGAACTGCTTCTGGTTTGAACATTAAGCACAAGTATTCAAGAACCATCTTGGTGATAGACATACCTTGCTCTGTCAGCATGTTTCCATATAGCCTCATTCCCACCTTGAACATCTCTTCCAAGTCAGATCTAGAGCATGTTCTGATAAGTTTTCCCCAAGTAGGACAAACTTCAAACTTTCCATCTGCCCTTTTGATTCTGATCAACTCCTTTCTTCCATCTTTCAATGTGTCCCAGAAGATGATTTTAGGAGCCATAGAAGATATTGGTTCAGCTTGGATTGGATTAGTATTAACCACAGTAATATACACATCACTTTGAGCATTTGGCAGTGATTGTACATTGCTTGGTTGGCCTGATGAAGTTGCCACTTCTTCTTCATCAACTTTTGGATCAGATTTCTCTTTCACTGCTTCCTCCTGGGCTTCTTCTACAGTTGGATCCACCCTTGGCTTCTTTACATCTTTCTTCTTTGAGGCTATTGTCATTGTTCTTGGCCTCTTTGTTCTTTTGAAAGATTTAACAGCTTCAGGAGTGGTTTCAGCTGTTTCTTCTTTGTGGCTTTTAGCAGCACTAACAGTTTCTGCTGCTTTTTGTTTTTCAGCAGCAGTAACCATTTCTACTGCTATAGTTGTTACTGCTTCTTTTATGACCTTTAATACTGCTGCTTCGACACTGTCCTTCACAATCCCATATATCTCTTCATCAATCTCTGCTTTAGTTACTGTAGGAACAGATTCTGCTTTCTTCTCACTTTCAGATACTGCTGCTTCAGTCTTAGATACTGCAGCATTATCTGTTTCTACTGCTGGTTCTGTTTCTACTTCTTTTGCAACCTCAGCAGCAGTAACAGTTTCTGTTGCTGTTTCTGTTTCTGCTTCCTTTGTAATATCTGCAGCCTCCTCAGTCTCCCCCTCAACCTTATACTCATACTCCCCCTCAATTTTTTCATCCTCCATGTTTAGATCAGAGTCTAACTCCCCTTTTTGGAAGCATCATTGGTAGGGTTTCTTCTCCTAAGGACAAACTGAGCTTTCTTCTTTCTGTGTATCAACTTAGTGATCATCTTCCTTTGCTTCTCAAGCTGTGAGTTTTGATAGAGGACCACTTTCTTGAGTTCATCAATTTCCTTTTTCTGATCCATGACCTCAATGTTGATATTTGCAATAGTTTCCATCAATTCCTCGTACGTATATCTATCCTCACCCTGTTTAGGAGTTTTTACCTCCCTTAAAGGATCATTGGAAGCTCTGATACCACTTGTCAGGATCGAATCTTAACAAGATAATTAAAACTTAGAATTCAGAATTAAAGAATATGCGGAAAAGAACTTTAATTCTCACAATCAAGAACAATGTAACAGAAAATTCACCACTTTGTGTATTCACTAAATCGACTCACAAGATTACAACCAAACCTCAATCTTGTTGAACAGGCTCAACAAGACGACTTCTACTTCTCTAGAAATAGGGTTCTTACACCTTGAGGTTAATTCTCTCTGAAAACGATATCGAATTCTTTTTCACACGTATATCAACTCATCTCTTTTTTTCTTAATAGCTATCTATCAACAAATATATATACTGAATAATTACAAGATAACTATCAAAATAAGATTGATCTTCAGAATATTCTTTTAAGTATATCTTCAATCGATCCATCTTTATCTCCTTCAATCTCGCATTCCATGTTCTGATCACAAGCAGTATTAACTTCATTCTTCATGAGCAGTACTAACAATCTCCAGCAGTATTAAGTCACGAGCAGTACTAACAGATATTCTATATGCACCAGCAGTACTAACCTTGACTTGTAGTAGTAACTTTGACAAGCAGTACTAACCTCACATAAGCAGTATTAATAATATTCCAGCAGTAGTAATATACCAGCAGTATTAACTTTGCTCAGCAGTATTAACAATGTACCGGCAGTAGTAACGTGTCTAGCAGTACTAATCATGTTCTTGCAGCATTAATGACTCAGCAGTACTAACCTTGAACTAGCAGTAGTATCTTTGTTCTGGCAGCACTAACATTGAACTAGCAGTACTAACTTGATCTGGCAGTAGTAATGTTGTTCTGGCAGTACTAACCATACTTAGCATATCTTCAGTTCCCAACAGGATGGGATTAGTATGTCCGGTAAGTGTGGGTATCCGGGAAGTTCTGTTACCCGGATAGTTTGGGGGTGTCCGGAAACTCTAGCTGTTTGGCCACTTTTGATATTCTGAATTCTTTTAAGTATCTGATAACTTGTAGTTTTGATAACTTTTGGACAGTGTATGATTGAGAAATTGAACTACAATCTTAGTAGCTTGAACATACTTACGATCGGATGTTAGTGTGTTAGGCTAAAAGGTTGGGGTTAAGTGAATACTATAACTGTGTATAGTATGTGTAATGGATCCATAGGCACGGTACGTATTGTAACGAGGAATAGGCATAAAGAAATTTGTAATTCTCGTTGACCTGAAATGAGGAATAGGCATAAAGTAAATTGTAATTCCCATTTAGTAAAGGTGTTATGAAATGAGAAATAGGCATAAAGGAAATTGTAATTTCTATTTCATAGTATAGTATAGAAATCAAGGAATAGGCGTAAAGTAAATTGTAATTTCTGATTTCTAGGGGAAGATCAGAGGTAGCCATAAAGTAACTTGTAGTCTCTACTTCCGGGTCAAGAAATAGGCATAAAGCAATATGTAATTTCTTGGATAAGAGCAATAGGCTAAAATCTATAAGGATTCGTAGTAGGCTCTTGATTTGAATAATATGACCTACTGAATGTTAGTCATATTCATAGGATCGGGCATGATCTTGTTGTTGAGGTGAGCATATGTATGGTAAGAACGGTGGAGAACAGGTTTGTTTATATGTATTAGATATTTTCAAACTGTTAACGTCTTTAATTTGAAATTGGATGTTCTCACTAGGCGTAAGCCTAATCTTTCAAATTAAAATTTCTTACCAGGTACAGGCTCAGGGAAGTAAATGGGATGTGGGCCGAGAGCTTTTGATGTATCCAACTTAAGAGATAAGCGGAGGAGGTAGATAAAGCATGGAGGCTTTTGATGGATTGTTTAGATAACTTAGTTAATCTAATTGTAGTGGACATGATTAGATTAATAAGTTATTGGGAGAAGTCCATGTTGTAATTATGAAACCTCATAGTTAATTCTCCTCTTATGTAAAAGTTTGGATGTTATTTTGTCATAACTAGTTTCATTTGAAGTTTAAATTAGCCCTGATTTTTAGGGTGTTACAATATGGTATCAGAGCATTAGTTTAAGTGAACTAGGTATGCTAGAGAGATACCATAGCCATAGGGAAGTTTGTCAAATGACAATATGTATTTAGTTGTTCAATTTGTTCTTTGGTTTTCTAAACGAAGGATTGCACGTATAGTAGATGGAATAATCAATATGAATAAAGTCAACTAAAATTTGATGTGGTGTAATTGACCATCATATCTGTGAGTGTGAGAAGTAATTTGTTTACCTTACTAATTTCTAAGTTGAGTAAGCGTTATAATCACATGTGATTTTACATTAACTGCAAAAACTGGACACACGCGACTTCGGCCGCGACTTAAAGTGGCAGGAAAAGTCGCGTAATCATATATGATTTTATACATATCAGTTGTTTTCTTGTTTTATTAAATAGTTAGCGTTCTCGTATGAACCCACCTCTTTGTTTCTCTCTCTCTCTCTCTCTCTCTCTATATATATATATATATATATATATATATATAATACAAATCAAATACAAACCATGTATTTGTTGCACCCCTTACAAACCAATTGTATATGTGAATAATGTGTACATAATCTGAGATGCATACATGCATTATCTCATATAAATATATGTCCATTATATGTATATTCTTGCACGTATTGTTGAGTGCTAGGTGTGTACCTGAAAATATCGCAAATAAACCATGACACAAATATACATCTTAGTCTATTATCGCCTTTAACAAGTAATAAATGGTACAAAGTACCGAGTATCGATCCCACAGGGAAACTTGAAAAATTTCTTCTTTTATAAGTCCAATAAATAAAAACAAATCTGAGATGGCGAATGCGAAGATAATCTTTTTGTTGGGTGTTTGGTTATCAATTAATGGGAATTTTAATTCTAAAGAAGCACAGGGGATAAAGATTCATTGGGTCATTTAGTCAGATAATTAGATTAGAGATGAGACGGTATTCCTTATTATCTCAGAGTCGATATTTTATGTGACTTAACAGTCCTTCATATAATTAATCAGTTGCCAGTTGACCAATTATAATCATCCTTAAAATATAACTTTGATTTAAATAATTCGGACAATCATACCATACGATACACCTTTTCGTCTTTTTATCGGGCCCGGTCCCAACTTCACTTTATACCCCAAGCTAAGGCAATTAGCCCATCATCGCTTTACGTGTACTAAAAACTACAACGACGGTTGAGAAAGCAAATAATGGAGATGGATAACACATTACACAAAACTTGAAAATTAGAAATTACGTTTTTAAGAAAACTAATTATAAACTAAGGAGTGGAAAATCTTGTTTTAAAGGTGACGAAACACAAAACTAACTTTGGAATTCTAACGTTGATTAAAGATCTAAATTTAAACTAAAGAGATGTTGAAAAGGTTTTTGACAATAAAAACACGTTAACACTGGCAACTTCTATAATTTCTTCGTTACTACAAATCGTGAACCAAGCTAGTTGGGAATCCGAAGAGATTAATTCAGACTTCCGATTTATGGTAGTAATTTAGAATATAGAAGTGGGTTAAGAGTTGGTGTTTTAAATTAACAAAACCGAAGATTAAACTATCAGAAAACGGAATTGCGAAAAACATTAACTACGACGATGATTTCGAGAGTAATTCGAAAAACCGTGAAAACAAGAACTTGATCTAAAGCCGTAAGAAGAAGAAAATGATGGAACTTTAGCGAGAACTTTGCGATTAATGAAAACACGAGATTAATAAAAACACACTTATATTATACGAGAAATCAAACCCGAGCGTTAAAACGAGATCACCGGGGTGTGAGATGTGAACCAACCCAATTGGAATATGGATTTGGTTCACTTACTACAAAACATCCGAAGGTACAGCAGCAACCGAATTGGAGATGTTCTTGGTTGCTACCTACCAACCACCAATAATTGTTATCCACTAATGAACTAGTATGAGAAATGAGATGATGTATCTGATGCTCTTTACTACACTACTTAACATACATATATATAGCCATTTGATATCTATGGGCCCAAGAATAAATCTTGGGGGCCCATGCTGAAAGAAAACGAGATCAACCCAAATATCAAACCAAAATGAGTCCAAAGTTGAGTAGCAACAAGCCCAAAAATCTATGCTCCAAAAATCGGCCCAAGCTGCAGAATTTGTAGTTTGCATTCACGGCCCATGTAGACAAAAGCGTTGCCGTGTTCAAAATATGAAGTCTTTCATTTCCATCCCGTTACGTGCAATCCAACGTAATTCCCATAAATATGTAGACTTCAAAACGGCACTTTCTTTCTTCCTACAATTAAGAGATTTTCAATGAGCAAAACATGCTATTTTCAATGAGCAAAACATGCAAAACATGCTATTTTCAATTGGCTATAATTATATAAAACATGCTATTTTGACGTTTTAAGGTACAAAGCATTTATTAGTTAAAGTAGACACTAAACTCAACTAAAAAGACTCAATGGGGAATAAAAATTAGCTCAAAATTATAATAAAAGGCTATAAATAAGGTTATAAAAATAACCCTATCACAACCGTAAATTCGAACTGTTGCTTGTCCTCAAGCAACTTTATTACAAAAAATTTGAGCTAAAAACTTTGCTTATTCCAAAAACCGTGATTCCAATCCAACTGTCAATTCCATATGCACAAAATGTCTCAACCTCATTCACTCATGCCTACGAATGACCATTCATAAAATGAAATTCTTTCAACTTAAACATCCGAACAATCAACCATAAGCTAGCCACATAATTCCTGTTCAACTAGAATCACATATGTGCAACCAAGAAATGTTCATGCATGTGACTTTTTCTATCTTTTGCATGCATGGCCTTTTTCCAACACTGTAATGGGTTTCTGTTTATGGCACAATTTTACCGTCATCTTCTCTTTGAGGAATTGATTTTTAGACACATTGGTCTCTTTGGTGTCTTTGACACTTTTGTAATGCACGAAAAATTTAGAATGGAGCTTTGCTCTTTTGTGTATGTCTATTTTCCTTTTGTGCAATTTTTTTTTGAAATTTGACGCACTTTTGCAAAGATGTGTGTGTATGGGATGATATGTGTATGAATAAGAAATGTTTTACCATATCATCCTCCCAACCGCAAATTCGGAGGGTTCAATGTCCTCATTGAACATTGTGAGCACATTAACTTGTGTTTGCATGGAAAAAATGGCTTTGTGTTTGTTGTTGCATGATTCTAACGATGGAAAACAAGGACTCAAAAGGCTAGTTCTAGTGACGAACAATGCAAGCCTCAAGAACAATCATCTTACTCAAGCTATCATAACATGAATTGAATTATTATCAACAAATTGTGACGTGTGTGCATGGATGAATAACAATCTTCAGACATCGCAAAAACAATCCCAGACTCCGCTATTCTAAAACATGCATAAATTAAAACAGTTATTCGAAAGCAAGTAAAAGGGGTAAGGGTGATGAACCTGTCCTACTCATGGTGAGTAGGATGCTGCTCCGGTGTCATCCATAGAAGATCTAGTGGGAACGGGGGTAACTGCCTCAACAACTCCGGGTGCTCCTTGGTCCAAATAGCTCTAATCAAGTCATCCCGAGATTTCTCATACCTCAACCAGCGCACATTGTCATCATGGGTTCTCCTCAGATATGTGATGATGATATCCATCTTGGCACTCAAGTCCTCACTCAATCCAGTTATCTGTTTATTAATAAACAGTCTTTGTTTTCTTAGTTTTGAAGTGAGGTCGTTTCGGAGAGAACGAAAGTTGGCTTCCACAGAAACTAACACATCATTGTCTCGCTTGGGATGGAAGTACGTGTTGTTCCTCAAAATTCTCTCGACATTCATTTTATCCATGACCATTTTATCCATGGAAAAACGGTCAGTGGGTAAAATGGGTGCGTTTGCTCTTTCCATTAGAGAATGTATAATGGAAGGGTGTGGCATGCGTGCATTGGCTCTTTCAGCTCCACAAAAAATGTTGTTGGAGATTAGTCGGCCAACATTAAATTTGTGCCCTTCCATTACACAATATAAAAAGAACACACGTACCATGCAGAGACTTGTGTCGTGTGATGTGGGATACAAAGTGTGTCTCAAAAAGAAGAACCACACGTTTGCATCTGGCAGTAGACAGTGCGTACGTAAAACTCGATTTAGTCCTTTAAATGACCATTCTGATCCATCATGTGCTATTCTTTTTAGAATAGCATGGAGGTCAGCTTCCGTAGCACCATCTGTTAGTCTTTTTAACTCAGATTCATTTGAATCAAATTCCAATCCCAACACATCATTTATCATTTCAGCCGAGAAACAAACCGTGGTTTGTCTTACTTTGATTTCAATGCCGTTAGTGACCGACAATTCTGTGTAGAAGTCCCGTACCCAATCAACATTATACGGTTTCGGGACTTCACACAATGATTTCCATCCTAACTTTTCTATTTGATGCACAAATTGTGGATACACTAACAAAACCAAATGATGAAAACCTTTAGTTGCTTGACCAATTTTTCTTTTAAAAGATTTATGTCTTGCAAGTGCTTCAGGGCAACTAAACAGTTCTAAACGAGAGATATGAGATTTCGAGAAGTTACCCACTTTTTCTTTCCCTTTTCCACTGTGATCAGTGGGGTTCGTTGTTGGAATGGCAGCGGGTTGGTTACTTTCTTGAACATCTTCCACCACTGGTTCTTCTATACGCAGCCTCTTCGATGGGGTTAGGTTTGGAAGGGTTGTCATTCTGGAAGGTGGAGTTGGGTTTGGGGCGTACCTCGGATTGTTAGGATCATACCGCGGATCATTGTAAGGTGGGTAACACGGGTTTTGCCTCGAAGGAGTGAGGTATGGCCTAAAGGCCGATGTTCATGCGAGAACAGGCTTACCCAACGAATTTAGGACCACCGTACACGAGGGTGTAGTCTGTGGTCTAACGTGCGAATGGCTCGGTGAGTTATAGGGTCGAACAAAACCTGGAGGGTAAACCAAAGGTCGTGGAGATGGCGATTGATGTCCAAACCGATGCAGAAACTCGGAGGTCGCTATTCGATCAAAGGGTTGGTACGAGGTGAAAGTTGAGGACTCACCCAATGAGAAGTTTAGATCGATGTGTTGATGTTGGGTGGTCATGGAAATCGCCGTTTACGATCCGATGATGGTTTTGTTTGGTCGGAGTTGCATCGTCGACGCAGTTGGGGGGTTTAGGGTTTCGGTGATTTGCACGAGTGTGAGAAGAGGAGTGTGTCTCGGATGTGCAACCGTAGAAGACGAGGCTCCGGCATAGCTTGAAGGTTTGGAATGAGTCTGATCGGCCATCTAGGATTTTTCCGATGAGGGTATTTGTATCAGCATAAAAATTAAGGTCCATGGTTGTTTTGGGGTTGGTTTTAAAATGGAGAAGACGAAGGGGGTGAAGGAGAGGGGGGTATTGTCGTCTTAGCAGTGTCAATGTGATGGTGAGGAGTGGCGTGGCTGTCGGCGGTGATGATGACCTTTTTCAGCCGGCTGTTATGGTGAGAGAGATAGAGGAGTTCGAGAGATAGAGAGGAGAATGAGAGAGGAGAATGAGAGAAAATATACCTTTTCTTTGATCGAATAAGGTTTTCTGAACACCAAGTACACTGTTGGAGTACTAAATTTGCAGCATCATTTAATATCCATTGTGTAATAACAAAAATTATCAGTTTAAAATCTAATTAAAATATTTAAAAAGATATTGATTTTGTTTTAATCCTCACATGTCAAATTCAATCCCAACAGTGTAGTTAGATTCCAACCAAATCAGTTCAATGTAACTAACCCAACCAAAACTTATTTGGGCCAAATTCAATCATCTTGGGCCGTGGAGAATTTAAATGGACCCGAGACTATTTAAGTGGCCCAACTATCGTTTATTTCCGGTATTCGATGCCGTAAAAATTTGGCCCGAGGCCAGAAATTTTTACGTTTTCTATGCTCTTTTTATTTCCCGACTCTTTCTCTTGGTACACTTCTTACTGCTACTAGTCACTCCTAAAAATCTCTAAGTACTCTTTCTTTTTTATTTTTTATTTATTTAAGTAAAAATTAAAATTATAGATATATATACATACATATATATATATATATATTATTTATTTATATTTTTTTTCTTTTTCAAACTTATGTACTTTTTCTTGGAAACTAATTCCAAGGGCTTTCACTGCACTTTTTCTGACAGATAGACAACCTTAACAGATTGTTGTGTGATTGCAGATGGTTCAAGAAAAGGTTTCACCCTTTGACCGTTTACTTTAAAAGTAGTTCCTTTTTCGGGGTCAATTAAATCAATCACACCATAAGGGTATACCTTTGCAATCTGAAATGGTCATGTCCATCTGGAGTTTAGTTTCCTAGGAAATAACCTGAGTCTGGAATTGAACAACATAACCTGTTGTCCTGCAGTGAATTCTTTTGGAAGGATCTTCATATCATGCCATCTTTTTGTGTTTTTTTGGGAAGGGTATCCGAGGCACAGCCCGGACTAATCCCTGGAAATTTTGAAACTTAAAGATGTCTTATCAATGTTGAGGACGCCTGGGATCGAACCCTGGGTAGATGGGATATTCCACCACATCACCCAGGGCGATCAACCACTGCGCTACAACCTGATTGACATCTTTTTGTGTTTTCTTTGTAAAGCTTAGCATTTACATATGACAGATTCCTATGTTCTTCCAATTCACACAATTGTAGAGTTCTTTTCTTTCCGGCTTCATCCAGACTCATGTTAAGTTCCTTGATGGCCCAATAGGCCTTGTGTTCTAGCTCCACTGGGAGGTGACATGCTTTGCCAAAAACCAACTTATATGGAGACATACCAATAGGGGTTTTATAAGCAGTCCGGTAGGCCCACAAGGCATCATCCAGTTTGGATGCCCAATCCTTTCGGTGTGGCTTGACTACCTTGGCTAAAATTCCTTTTATCTCCCTATTGGACAACTCAGCCAAACCATTGGTTTGCGGGTGATAGGCAGTGGCCACCCGATGCTGAATGTTGTATTTGTCCAAAACTTCTTCCAATAAGTTGTTTATGAAATGAGTGCTCTCATCACTAATTAAGGCACGAGGTGTACCAAATCTAGCGAAGATGTGCTTTTGCAGAAATTTGATAACTATTTTTGCATCATTAGAGTGACAAGCCATAGCTTCCACCCATTTAGACATAGAATCTACAGCCACCAAAATATAAGCACAATTGTTAGAAAGTGGAAATGGTCCCATAAAGTCAATGCCCCAAACATCAAATAATTCAACTTCCAAAATTCCATTTAGGGCATCTCATTCCTTTGTGAGATATTTCCACTTCTTTGGCACTCATTGCATGTTTTTGCAAAATTATGAGCATCAGTGTTTAAGGTAGGCCAGTACAAACCTGATTGCAATACTTTTGCAGCTGTCCTACTTCCTCCAAAATGCCCTCCACAAGGTCCTGTATGGCAATGATATAGCACAGATGCCACTTCTTCCTTGGGGATGCATCTTCTGATCACTTGGTCTGCACAAATCTTAAATAGAAAAGGATCATCCCAAAGGAATTTCTTGGAGTCAAAAATGAGTTTCTTTCTTTGGTGCTTGTTTAATTCCTTTGGGGTAATACCACATGCCAAATAATTCACCAGATCTGCAAACCAAGGTGTTGCAGTATGTTGTACAGCTAGAATCCTTTCATCTGGGAAAACTTCACAGATGTCACCAGTGTGTGCAGTATTTTCTTGTTTTTCTAACCTCGACAAGTGGTCAGCCACTTGATTATTGATACCCTTCCTGTCAATGATTTCCAAATCAAATTCTTGTAACAACAAGATCCACCTTATTAGCCTAGGTTTTGCATATTTTTTGGAAATGAGATACTTGATGGCAGCATGATCAGTATGCACAATTACCTTGGCACCCATCAAGTAAGACCTGAATTTTTCAAAAGCAAACACCACAGCTAATAATTCTTTTTCAGTGGTTGTGTAATTGATTTGGGCTTCATTGAGAGTTTTGTTGGCATAGTAAATGGAATGGAAAACTTTATTCTTTTTCTGCCCTAGAACAGCTCCTACGACCCAGTCACTTGCATCAGTCATTATTTCAAAAGGTAGAGACCAATCAGGTGTTACTATTACCGGTGCAGTGACCAATGCTTCCTTTAGGATTTTAAAGGCCTTTTTACAACCTTCATCAAAACTGAAAGCATGGTCATGTTGTAATAGTGAACAAAGAGGTTTAGATATTTTGGAAAAATCTTTTATAAACCTCCGGTAAAAACCTGCATGTCCCAAAAAACTTCTGATCCCTTTTACAGTGGTTGGTTCAGGCAATTTTGCAATTACTTCCAATTTTGCCTTATCAACCTCAATACCTCTGTTGGAAATGAGATGCCCTAACACAATGCCCTCTTTACCCATAAAGTGACATTTTTCCCAGTTCAAAACCAAATCTGTTTCTTCACATCTTTTAAGACTTTTTTCAAGGTTTTGTAAACACAGATCATATGATGTGCCATATACTGAAAAATCATCCATGAAGATTTCCATGGATTGTTCAAGCATATCTTGAAAAATGGCCATCATACATCTTTGGAAAGTGGCAGGTGCATTACATAATCCAAAAGGCATTCTTCTAAAAGCAAAGGTACCATACGGACAAGTGAAAGTGGTTTTTTCTTGATCCTCTGGTGCTATGGCAATTTGGTTGTACCCTGAGTAACCATCTAAGAAACAGTAAAACTCTTTTCCTGCCAACCTATCTAGCATTTGGTCAATAAAGGGTAATGGAAATGGTCTTTTTGGGTAGCTTGGTAAAGCTTCCTATAGTCCATACATATCCTTCAACCTGATACTATTCTGGTAGGTATAAGCTCATTCTTTTCATTGGTTACCACTGTAACTCCTCCTTTCTTGGGTACACATTGCACAGGGCTAACACATGTACTACTGGCAATAGGGTAAATTATGCCAGCATCAAGCCATTTTAGAATTTCCTTTTTGACAACCTCTTTCATCATTGGATTGAGTCTTCTTTGAGGCTCAACTGATGAAAAGTTTGTATTTTCCAAAATGATTTTATGTTGACAAATGGTAGGGCTTATGCCCTTCAAATCAGCAATGGTCCATCCTATGGCCTTGGTGTGTTATTTTAACATGCTAACCAATCTTTCCTCTTGTTCAGACTCTAAGGAAGATGAAATGATGACTGGCAACTTCCCTGGTTCTCCTAAAAAGGCATATTTCAGATGGGAGGGAAGTTGTTTCAACTCTAAGTCTGGAGCACATTCTAAGGAAGGGACAAGTGTTTTCCTATCCTTATTTTCCAAAACTTCAACAACAGAGGTTACCTGGATATCTTCTAATCCCTCAACTCTGCTATATCTTCATCACTATCGGAGTCTCCAATTCCCATTATTTCCCCAAGACTTTTGTCTTGACACCAAGATTCAATCAAACTTAAGGCAGAACATTCCTCCTTCTCCTCAGGATATTTCAGGGAGTCTGTTGGTCCCGAAGGGCTATATAAGTTTGTAGAAGGGGGGGGGGGGGGGGTTGAATACAAACACACAGATTTTACTTTTCTAAATTGTTTATTGATAAATCATTAACAATTTACAGCTTGTTGCGGAACAAGATTAAGGATAAACCTAAATCTAAACAAGTTGGAACACTAAGTTTCTTGCACTAAGAAAGAGAATGAAATTACTAATAATAACCTATCTCAAGATAAGAAGGATGAACTTGTCCAGAGTTAGCAAGTTACTTCAAAATGAAGTGAGTTCTTCTTCTTATATACTGCATGCATTTAATGCATGGCAGTTTACACTTTACACGTGGCAGCAGCTCATTGGTTGTATGTCATTGACCTTTGTTGACAACCTTAGTAGCCGCATGTTTGAACAGTGTAGTAGCAGAGTGGTTGTACGATTTCAGACAATAAGGAGGTTCTTTTCTGACATATCGTACGGAGTCGTGCAAGGGTGGTTAAGACAAAAGTACTTTGTACGGAGGACTTCATGATCAGCTTTTCGTTGATTCAGCGCTTTACCATTGTTTATCAGCGAATGATAAAGTTCAGCGATAGCTGAAGTCTTGAACTTGATACTTCACGTTGAGTGGACAAATCCGAGTCTTCGCTGATCCGCATCAGTTCATTAGGAGACTTGTCGCTGGTTCTTGAGCTTGATCTTCGACTTCAGCGTAGAACCTATGTTGACGTGAAACTTGTCTTCAGAGATCATAAGTAAACAACTAACTTATCAACGATCACCATAAGGACTGAACAGACTCAGAGCATTATGGTGAACAGTGTTCGCTGAATGTTAATTCTAAAGGGCGAGAGTTCCTATCAGCGGTACTGTAAGATCTTAGTACTTATCAGCGATAGTGAAACTCTGATACATATTGTTTACTTACAATTTTCACTAAGTATTTAAGAGAGGGTCATTATCAAATCACTAAGGGTTTGGATCAACAATCTCCCCCTATTTGATTATGACATAGCAATAGAGAAAATTGCTATATAATGAAAACATAAGGATAAAAAGAACTCATAAAATATTTGTCCCTTTTACTGTTTTCTGGGATCTTTTCTGTATTGATGGAGTAAAGTACTTTCGCTGAAATCTTTCTTTAAACTTCGAATCAGATTACTAAAGGAAGTGGAAAGATTACAAGTACAAGCGAAATAAATTACAAGTACAAAAGAATAACTGATATAATAGAAGAATAAGGCGATCCTATCAGTTTATAAATGTTCATCCTTAATGAGAAGTTCATCAAGGGTCTTTGATGTGGGGATCATCCAGTCAGGGACATTTACTCCTTGATTCCTTTTGTTCAGAGCTTCTTCAAAAATCAAGGGTTTAAGATGCCGTGCCTGAATGTCGTTTTTGAAATCACACCAGTAGATGAGATCTTTCAGCTGTTCGATGGGAGTGATGGGAAGTTCAGAGATACGTTGAAAACATTTTCGTCCATCATAGTCAATAAAAAATATCCCAAAGGGTTTGCTTATGACTTTCCCAGGGATGAAGGTCTCATCAGGAGGAAGAGATGTGTCAAGTGCAGAAAGGTCAGGTTCTGGACCAAGGACTTCTTCAAGAGAAAAACCAATACCTGTTTCGTTCTGTATCTGAGGACCTGAGTCTGGAGATTTAGACTTTTTCTTTGCAGAGGCCCTTCTTTTTTGACTTTCGAGAGGAGAGGGAGGAGGAATATCCACACAAGAAGAGACTAAGTCGATCTATTTGTTTATCAGCTTTTCAACATGATCCTTGTACTTAGATTGAGACTTCTGGATGGCTAATCTGATCTCCAACCATTCAGAGAGACCGTACTTCGTGATGGCTTCAGCATAGAATTTTTCGTACTGTCGATTCTCTCTGAATATCTCGATTTCAGCGATAGAAACTTTGAGGGTTGATCTTCCAGCGATGAGTACCTTGTTGATCCTGGCAGTTCGATATCTGAAGAGTACCTTTTCTTTGCAACAGGTTAAAGTAGATTGAGACACAATCCTCTTTTCTTCAACGATCTTCTTGGCGTCTTTCCATAGCTGACGTTGAACTTCAATTGGAATTCTTTTTAGCTTGGGGTCTTTTATCGATTGTTGAGAAATATGGATGGCGAGTTCTCTGTCTTTCTATTCAGCTTCCCTTCTTTCAGCGATTAGACGTTCAGCTCTGAGGTGATCCTTGTATTCCTTTTGTGAAATTCAGAACTTTGGAGGAATAGTAGGAAGTTGATCACGCTTCAGAATGATTCGCTGATCTTCGAACTTCTTTATCCTTGCATCTCTCTTTTTCTGATCCTCTTCACTTAGCTTTTGAGGAGCCAAGAAAGGTCTGTTTTTTTGAGAGAGCATCTGTTCTTCAGGTTCATCAGTCTCAGAGATCAAATCTAAGACCGGGATTATTTCTTCAGCGTTGGGAGCTGGGATTATTGTTGGTGAAGTCGCAGCTGTAGAAACTTCAGCGATATCCTCAAACAGGGGAGAGGACTAGCTGAAACACAGCGATCGTACGAGTAAGAACTTGGGTAGAACAGAGATAGAGAAAGAATGTGGTTGTGTATAGAGGTTTTATGGAGAGGAGAGCTGATAATGTGTATAGATAGAGGAGGGATGAGTGTAAGGAAGACTTAGTGTACCTGACAAACTGGGTTTGGAAGCGAGATCGTCAGATTGTCATTGTCTTCAGCGACACCTTTTCCTTTGCCCTTGTCAGCTTCAGACGCTGAAGGCTTTGATTTGGTCCGCTCCCCTGAAGGTTCATTTATCACAATCCCTTTTAGAACTGTAGTCCTCTGAGCAGGCTTGACGATAAAGGAGTCATCATCATCATCATCGTCATCATCATCATTCTTTGGAGAAGAGGATGGTTCATCATCAGATAAGCCGATGGCTTCTTCATCTTCAGCTTCAGCTTCAGATTCTTCAGCTTCTTCTTCGAGTTGCTCCCCCTCAGATACAGAGGTAAGCTTCTCGGTACCCTTAGGGTTTTCATCTCCCTGAGGTCCAGCGGTTGTTTCTTCATTTGTCTTCTCACCCTCTTCAGTAAGGGTAAGGTCTTCAGTCTTCTCCCCCTTGATAGATTCATCATGGGGAAGGTCTTCAGATATCTTCTCCCCCCTTCCTCATGATGAGTGGGGGAGGAATGGGATGACTCAGCAGTTGGTTTTGGTTCCCTGTCTTCTTGGCCAGGGATCCCCATATAAGTTTCAATCTCTGCTACTCTGTCTTCTAGGCCAGTAATAGCAGGATTGATCTTTAGAAGTTCAGCACGATCCGCCGTAGTAAAATGCGTCGGTGCAGGGGCAGGGGCGGTCATGTTTTTCAGGATCTGCTGCATCATTGTCTTCATTGAAGTGACGTCAGTCTTCATTGAATTGACGTCATTCTTTACAGAACTCATGTCAGTCTTCACTGAACTGACGTCAGTCTTTAAGGAACTCACATCGGTCTTTACAGCAGACATATCTCCTTCGAGTTTTCCAACCGATGTCTTCAACGTTGTGACCTCGCTGGACATGGATTGAACTGATGTTTTGATAGAGAGGTAGTCTGTGTAGATGTCAGCGAGAACTTTGGCAAAGTCACCAAGAGTTTTATCAACCTTCTCTAAGTCAACTTTGGAGGCTTTCTGTTCCACCACTGTTGTCAGCTTTGTGAGATTCTCTCCAGCGTTTGTTACAGCTGAAGAGTTGTCTGAGAGAGTAGTGGTGAGACCTGTCAGCTTCGTCTCTAGGTTCTTCAGAGAGGCGTTGATGTCTCCCAAATTAGGACCTGTAACATATAAGTACTTGTGAACAGAGGAAAGCTCAGAAGTTTGGGGTTCAGTTACAGTGTATATGGGTTGGTGTATACCTGCAGGAGGGTCGACGAAGTCATCAAAACTTCTGTGACCTGACAAATGTTCCATGTCGTCAGCGAGAGTGCGTATACGCATGGACGTTCCTACAGGTCCTGTATCAGCTTTAGCTTCTGGAGGAATGACAGGTGCTCCAGTGTTCGTGGTGACAACTGGATTAGAGTCCAATGGAGTAGAGAGAGGAGCGAAGGTTGAGAATGTTGGTTGGGTGCGGGGTTCAGCGTTGGATCCGCTGAGAATCGCTTCTTCAGTCTGTAGAGAGACTGAAGGAGGTTGGGTAGATTCCAAGTTTGTAACCTCAGCGTTTAGACACGCTGAAGCTGGGATGGAATGGGTGGCTTGTTCAGCTGTGGCAGAGCGTACCACTGAACGTTCCTTCAGCTCTTCGAGATGAGCTGAGGAGTCTTCAACAAGAGATTGCTGGGGTTGCTCCTTGGTTTTCTTAGTTCTTTTGGAACTAAGTTGGGTAGAGGAGTGTTTCCTTTTATGAGAAGGAATGGAGTTGCAGCTTGGGTATCAGCTATGGATTTGTCCGCTGAAGGAGCTGCAGAAGTCGAAGAAGTAGGGTTGAGAAGAGTTAAAAGTTTAGAGAGACGTACCTCGTTTTCCACTGGCTTGAAGTCGAGAACTTTAGGACCAACCTGAGAGAGTTTCAGGTCACCCTCTTTTGGGTAGTTGTCCTTCAGGCCTGTTTGGAAGACGGCGCTGATGAATCTAGGATATGGAACCCATGGAGATCGGTCAGCGACGGAGTCTACTCTGAGTACCAGATCATCGTAGATTATCGATGCCCAGTCAATATGTAGACCTTTCAGCAATGCATATCCCATTGCTTGCTGAGGTTGAGTGGCTTGATCAGAGGAGCCGGTCTTTGCAGTCATGCAGCTGATTAAGTGAGCGAAGATGAAGTTCATCTCGCTGGGCATTTTTTATTTCTTAATGAGGGTCAGCTTCTCCTCAGGCTTCTTGTCCCTCCCAGTTTCCCATACATAGCCCATTGCATCGAAGAATGCAGTGATGGCTTCCCTATCTGAGTGTTTCTTGTGGTCAGGGAGGGGAACAAAAGGTTTTTCTTTTGTGGCGTAGGGAAGGCTCAGGGCTTTGCGAATAATGGCAAGGGTGATTTTCATAGTGCCAAAATCAGTATCACAGAGGATACAATCAATTGTCTTTGAGGAGTCTTTGGTTGATGGTAGTTGAGAGTGTCTGGCAGAATACCAGAACTGGGATAACAATAGCTGATGTGCAGGAGGTGTTATGGTCAAGGCTGTAGAGAGACAACAATTTTTCAGGAAATTCACAGCATCATTCAGATGTGTGACTTGCTTTCGAGGAGGAAACTCGAGAAGCGCATAGAGGTTATTTGACTTTGTCCAATCAAGTTCTTCAAGAGTGAACTTGACCTGAGGAGCCTTGATTATTTCCAATTCCTCAGCAGCAGCAGCAGCAGTGTTCTCAACGGTGGTGTTCTTAGCAGTGGAAATGTCAGTAGATGTCATTTCTGTATTATCAGTTCAACCAAAGATAACAAATAAGAATAATCTTAATGTGAAAAGATTTTCCAATAAGATGGTTCGAATTTTGTCCATTTCATTCAGACAAAAATGTCTTAATGAAGATTAGGGTTTTTCTTGGTTTTGAAAAAGAAATACAAACCCAATAAAGATCTTGTTTTCCAGTTTCCTTTGAGAATTAGGATTCTGAAAAAACGTATGAAGAACAAGTTTAAGATTTTGCGTTTAAACTTGAAGAACAACCATGAAAGGTTGTGTTCATAAAACCATGAAAGAAATGACTTCATTTGAAAAAGTTCTTTTGTTTGATCTTGTAAAAATAATGAGAAGATCATTAACAAGTTTAAGAAACAGGTAAATAACAGAATTATTAACCTGGTTCGTTGAAGAAGAAGAAGTTCTTGAAAAACTTGAGAGCACAAATGCAACAGTAATTTTCTTTTTCTTGCTTGGAGGAGAAGTTTTTCGCGTAAAAGAAAAATATAAACCCACAAAGTGTTTATATAGTGAGATTAGAGAGAGAGAAAAACTCGAGCGGGAAAGTTTTTCATCATGACACGGACACGTGTTTGCATTTGATTGGAAGGTAAACGAAACGTGCAAACGTGTGTCAGAAAAAGAACATGTCGGGGCTTATCCGTTGCAATGACGTCACAACTGTCCTTTCATATTCTAGGATGTCTCTAAGGTTTTGAAAACTCAGGGACACTTTTGAAAACATGAAGCACTGAATAGAAATATCAGTGTTGGTTTTAGAAATTTCAAAGTATCGCTGATTAAGGAAGAGATATGCAGCGATGCAATTTGTCTTGAAATCTTGCATTTACATGCGATTGTCAGTGAGAGAAAACATACCTTGATATCAGCGAATCAAGTTTATTCAGAGAGAAAATGATAGAATGGGTTATACAAGTTGATTTTATCCTTGCGCTGATCAAATGTGAACCGCTGAAGATTTTACTCTTCAAAGTTCAGCATTCCAAGCTCGCTGATGAGAAAGTTGAATCTTGTCTCATCAAGAGATTTGGTGAACAGATTAGCTAACTGATAATCAGTTGGGATAAAGTGAAGTTCTATATCACCATTCATCACATGATCTCTGATAAAATGATACCTGATTTCGATGTGTTTTGTCTTTGAGTGAAGCACTGGATTATTGGCTATAGCGATGGCACTTGTGCTTTCGCAATAGATTGGGATATTTGAGAGCTGTAAGTCATAGTCCAATAGTTGATTTCTTATCCACAGGACCTGAGAACAACAGCTTCCAGCGGCTACATACTCAGCTTCAGCTGTGGAGGTGGACACTGAGTTTTGCTTTTTACTTGTCCAACTCACCAGCTTTCCACCAAGGAGCTAACAGCCTCCTGTGGTGCTTTTCCTATCCATTTTGCAACCTGCAAAATCACTATCTGAATAGGCGATTAGATCGAATCCTAAGTCTTTGGGATACCAAAGACCTAGGTTCGCAGTACCCTTAAGATATCGAAAAATTTGCTTTACAGCGGTCATATGAGATATCTTAGGTTTAGCTTGATATCGTGCACACAAACAGGTTGCATACATAATATCGGGTCGGCTAGCTGTAAGATACAAGAGAGAGCCGATCATCCCACGGTACAACGTGACATCAACAGGAATACCATTAGTATCCTTGTCTAGTGTCAGCGGTGGTGCCATAGGGGTTTTCATAGCTGAACTTTGAGTTAAATCGAATTTCTTCAGCATATCTTTAACATACTTTCCCTGATTAATGAAGGTTCCTTTTTCATTTTGATTTATCTGAAGACTAAGGAAATATGTTAGTTCACCCATCATGCTCATTTTATACTCATCTTTCATTCTATCAGCGAAACGAGTACAAAGATCAGGGTTAGTAGAACCAAATATAATGTCATCAACATATATTTGAACAAGAATAATATGACCTTTTACTTTCCTGAAAAATAGAGTCTTATCGATTTTACCACGCTCAAATTTTTCAATATGGAGATAAGTAGATAGAGTGTCATACCATGCACGTGGAGCTTGCTTTAAGCCATAAAGTGCCTTATCCAGTTTATAAACATAACCTGGACGCTTAGGATCTGAGAATCCTGGAGGTTGTTCCACATAGACTTCTTCATTCAGCTTTCCATTTAGAAACGCTGACTTAACATCCATCTGATATACTTTGAAGTCTTTGTGTACAGCGTATGCTAAGAATAGACGAATAGATTCTAGTCTTGCTACTGGAGCAAATGTTTCATCGTAATCTATGCCTTCCTCTTGTCTGTATCCCTGAGCAACAAGACGAGCCTTGTTGCGGGTTACAGTTCCATGTTCGTCCAACTTGTTTCGATAGACCCATTTAGTGCCTATCACTGTCTTGTCAGTTGGTCTTCGAACAAGTTTCCCAACTTTGTTTCTTTCGAATTCAGTCAGCTCTTCTTGCATGGCGCTGACCCAGTTTGGATCTTTGAGGGCATCGTCTACTTTCTTTGGTTCAATCAGAGAAATAAAGTTAACAAATAAACAAATATTACTTGCACTTCGTCGAGTCTGAACACTAGCGTTTGGATCACCAAGTATTTGATCAATTGGGTGATTTACAGTCCATCGCTGAGCCGGAACGTGAGACGCTGACTCAACCTGAACTGGAGGAGCTGAAGATGAGGCTTCAGCAACTTCTGGAGTATCAGCTAAGAGAGGAATGGGTGCATTTGTCATTATGTTCACTGATTGCTGAGAAGTAGATGGAATGTCTGAGACATTTGGTTCAGAAGCAGGTATAGTGTTTAAAGGAACAGCTGAGACCCATGATGTTTCAGCTTCACTATTCTGCATGTTTGGAATGATAGTAGGACTATCATCTTCAACTGTATGAGTATGAGGAGTGGGAATATCTTCTGAATCACCAAGATGGGAAAACATCCATTGATTCAGTTCTTCAGTATCAGCGGACGGTTTAGAGTTCGCTGAACGGGATTCGTCAAACGTGACGTGAATAGTTTATTCTACAGTTTGTCTTCTTCGATTGAAGACTCTGAAGGCTTTGGAGATTGAAGAATATCCAAGAAAGATTCCATCATCACCCTTAGGATCAAACTTTCCAAGGGCATCTCTGTTGTTCAGTATAAAACACTGACATCCTAAGATGTGAAGAAAGTTGATTGAAGGCTTTCTCCCATGAAAAAGTTCATAGGCTGTTTATTGAATCTTTTGACTATCGGCGACCTGTTTTGTGTAAAACTAGCAGTGTTGACAGCTTCTGCCCAAAACTGAGTAGGCAGGTGAGAATCGCTGAGCATTGAACGTGCAGCTTCAATAATTGTTCTATTTCTTCTTTCAGCGACTCCATTTTGTTGCGGTGTTCTCACTGATGAAAAGTTGTGAGAAATACCCTTACTCTCAAAGAAGGAATCACGAGAACTGTTTTTGAATTCAGTCCCATGATCACTCCTTATTGAGCGAACGGTCAAGTTGTTCAGGGTTTCCATCTTCCGAACAAAGGTGATGAGTTCTTCAGGGGTGTCACTCTTGGAACGGAGAAACATAACCCATGTATAACGAGAGAATTCATCAACTATGACCAGTGTATATTTCTTTCTAGCGATGGATTGTTTGTTAACAGGGCCAAACAAATCCATATGGAGAAGTTGTAGAGGAGATGACACTGAGGAGATTTGCTTTGACTTAAAGCTTGCTTTGGTCTGCTTCCCTTTCTCACACGCTGAACATAAAGACTCTTTTGCGTATGAGTGCTGAGGTAGACCAGTGACTAACTCTTTTGAAGAAAGAGTGTCCAGTGTCTTGAAATTCAGATGAGAGAGCCTCTTATGCCATAGCCAGTTGACATCAGATGAGGCTTTTGAGAAGAAACAGGAGTTCTCAGTGGTTGTTGAGTCCATGTTTATTACATAAACATTTTCCAAACGATAACCGATGAGAGCTATCTTCTCCTTTTTGTCAGTGACAAAGCAGGATTCCTTAGTAAATATTACTTTGTTATCCTTGTCGCAAAGTTGACTGATGCTTAAAAGATTATGCTTCAGCCCTTCAACATATGCGACTCTTCTGAAGGTTGTTGTACCATTAGAGAGTACACCAAACCCTCGGGTATGTCCTTTTCCATTTCCACCGAAAGTCACAGAGGGACCCTTCTCTTCCTTGTATTCAGCGAGCAGGCTTTTCTTTCCAGTCATGTGTCTAGAGCATCTGCTATCGAGATACCAGATACCCTTCTTAACCTGCATCACAAAGGAAGATTAGTTTTTCTTGGGTACCCACTTAACCATGTATACACGTTTGTCAGTGGAAGTAGTTGGAATGGAAGGTTCAGCAATCTTCGCAGCATTTGAAGATTCAGCTTTGTCTGTCTTCACTTTGGTTAATTTCTTAACCTCAGTGGTCTTCTTTGCCTTGGGGGCAATGATCTTCACCTTAGCTATCTTTTCAGCTTTGGTGGTTGTGGGGCACTTACTAGCAATATGATCAGTAAGTCCACAGTGATAACATTTCCTATAACTAAAAGTTCTAGGACCATTTGAATGCTGAGCTTTAGATTTTGAATTAGAAGTACCAGCACCAAGTAAGCTGATGGCTTTTGAAATGGGAGGAACATTCAGTTCTTCGGATTTCTTACCAGAGACATCCACTCTAATTCTAGGAGTAGATCGCTGAATAGATCCACGCTGAGTAGATCCAGAGATCTGATTCCTTGATCCAGAGGGATGAATCACTAAAGCTTTAGAAGCATTCAGCTTAGGTACTACGGTACCCTTCTGAGGATTTTGGTTAAAAGCAATTCCTTTACCTTTATCTTTAAAGACAGAGGTAGGTTTTGGATAAACCATTTTCTCTTTACCTTTTGAAGAGGTAGAGATTTACTCAGGGATAGGCAGTCTAGAAGAGGAACACTGAGAGGATGAAGTATCAGCGACTGAGGATACGAAAGTTCCAAATAAGAGCATGGAACGATCAGTGGCTGGTTCTAGAGTATCAGCTTTGTAACCAAGACCACGATTATCACTCAGGGGAATCTGAGACTTAATTATCTCAGTGATCTTTGTTGAGGAATTATACCATCCATCAACAGTAGCTTTTTCAGCTCTTAATGCAGCGATAGCTTCTTCGCGCTCGATTTTGACTAGCTGATTTAAGTGCACTTGATCTTTAAAATCTTCTTCAATTTTAGAAAGATTTTCTATTTGAAGGTGACAGTTTTTAAGCTGTTCAGCGAGATCAAGGTTTTGATTTTCAACTACAGTTTTGCCATTCATGGCTTCATATAAACTTCTAGTCAAGAGATCGATTTTACGAAGACTATCAGCTTCATCAATATTTGCAATATTTGTAAAGAAGGAAGGTGATACCTGAGTAGCAGAGGTTGAAGTGGAGGGAATGTCTGAACTTTCTTCCTCATCTTCAATCATTGCCATAAGACAGAGATTGGCTTCATCGTCTTCAGAGTCAGATGATGATTCTTCTTCATCAGAGGCAGCCCAATCATAGTTAGCCATCAGGCCTTTGCCTTTCTTCTTAAAGCTTTTCAGCTTCGCATACTTTTCTTTCAGCTTGGCGTATTTGTCATCTTTATTCCTGGGAATAAAGGATTTCTTGGGAAACGCTGAGTTTCTCGAAACTTTCTTAGACCTGCACTCGTTAGCGAAATGTCCTATCTTTTCGCAGTTAAAACAAGTAGCAGTAGCCTTATCAACAGGAGCTGGTGATCTTGGCTTGTCAGTAATGGGAAGAGGTTTATTCTTTCTGAACATTTTATTTTTGGCGAATCTCCTGAACTTTTTAGTGAGGAGAGCCAAAGATTCATCATCATCTGAGGAGTCAGAATCTGATGACCTTTCAGAGTTACTTTCCAACTCAGTGATAGTGACCGAGGGTCGCTGAGTGGAAGGTTCCTCTGAGATTAAAGCAACAAGGGTGCTTTTGGAATCTTTTACAAGATTCTTCTTAATATGACTCGATTGCTCATGATTCAGCATCGTGCCATATAAGGTAGAAAGGGTCATTGATTTTAGATCCTATGACAGCTTGAGACACATAGAATAACTGTCCCAACTTTCAGGTAAACATTCTAAAAACTTTGTCAGCACTTCAAAGTTAGAATATTCCTTACCAACAGTTTACAGATCTATTATTAAACAGTTAAAACGTTGGTGAACTTCAGAGAGAGTTTCATTCTTACCACAAATGAAACTTTCGTACTGTCTTACCAGGTTGATCTTTCGAGAATCCTGGACTTCAGAAGTACCTTCATATTGAACACATATTGTGTCCCACATAGCTTTTGAGGTTTTCAGGTTCATGACGGAATGGTAGACTTCGTCAGGAAGAGCCATGGATAGTATGGATCTGGCTTTGGTGTCGATAGCCACTTTCTTCTTATCTTCGTCAGTCTACATATGAACTTCCTTGGGTATCAGCCTTTCTGGAATAGCAGGTCTATTCTCAGCGGCTGGTACTGCAGCATCAATTCTTACAGGAATATATGGGCCGTTTTCAAGATAGTAAGGCATAGTAGGGTCTACACCTTCTAAGAAGAGAATCATCCTATTTTTCCATAGATTAAAATTATCTCTGGAGAATCTAGGGGGTTTTGCAAGAGAACCATTGTCAATATAGTTTGTGTTTGTGTTGGCAGCCATTTTTAGAAATAGCAAGGAAGAGAAATCTTAGTATAGATCAGATCTTGTTTATGAGATTAAACAAATCTGCTCTGATACCACTTGTTGGTCCCGAAGGGCTATACAAGTTTGTAGAAGGGGGGGGGGTTGAATACAAACACACAGATTTTACTTTTCTAAATTGTTTATTGATAAATCATTAACAATTTACAGCTTGTTGCGGAACAAGATTAAGGATAAACCTAAATCTAAACAAGTTGGAACACTAAGTTTCTTGCACTAAGAAAGAGAAGGAAATTACTAATAATAACCTATCTCAAGATAAGAAGGATGAACTGTTCCAGAGTTAGCAAGTTACTTCAAAATGAAGTGAGTTCTTCTTCTTATATACTGATGCATTTAATGCATGGCGGTTTACACTTTACACGTGGCAGCAGCTCATTGGTTGTATGTCATTGACCTTTGTTGACAACCTTAGTAGCCGCATGTTTGAACAGTGTAGTATCAGAGTGGTTGTACGATTTCAGACAATAAGGAGGTTCTTTTCTGACATATCGTACGGAGTCGTGCAAGGGTGGTTAAGACAAAAGTACTTTGTACGGAGGACTTCATGATCAACTTTTCGTTGATTCAGCGCTTTACCATTGTTTATCAGTGAATGATAAAGTTCAGCGATAGCTGAAGTCTTGTACTTGATACTTCACATTGAGTGGACAAATCTGAGTCTTCGCTGATCCGCATCAGTTCATTAGGAGACTTGTCGCTGGTTCTTGAGCTTGATCTTCGACTTCAGCGTAGAACCTATGTTGACGTGAAACTTGTCTTCAGAGATCATAAGTAAACAACTAACTTATCAGCGATCACCATAAGGACTGAACAGACTCAGAGCATTATGGTGAACAGTGTTCGCTGAATGTTTAATCTAAAGAGCGAGAGTTCCTATCAGCGGTACTGTAAGATCTTAGTACTTATCAGCGATAGTGAAACTCTGATACATATTGTTTACTTACAATTTTCACTAAGTATTTAAGAGATGGTCATTATCAAATCACTGAGGGTTTGGATCAACAGAGTCCAAAAAATTAAATGTTACCTGTTGGTCTTGAACTCTCATGGTGAGTTCTTCTTTCTGGACATCTATTAGAGTTCTTCCTGTGGCTAGGAAAGGTCTTCCTAAGATGATGGGAATGTCCTTGTCAGCTTCAAAATCTAAGATGATAAAATCTACAGGAAAAATAAATTTATCAACTTGGACAAGGACATCTTCAATCTTACCTTTAGGCCAAGCTATGGACTTATCTGCTAATAAGAGTGAAACGGTTGTGGGTCTAGCTTCACCTATGCCTAAAGTGTTAAAGACAGATAAAGGCATAAGGTTTACACTGGCACCTAAGTCACAAAGGGATTGTCCTACCTCTTTTCCTCCTATGGAACATGGGATTGTAAAACTTCCGGGATCTTTCATCTTTGGAGGAATTTTGTTAGATAACATAGCACTACATCCTTCAATCATAGCTACAGTCTCATACTCATTCAATTTTTTCTTTTTGCTTAAAATGTCTTTCAAAAACTTTGCATAACTTGTCATTTGTTCAATAGCTTCAACTAAAGGTATGTGATATGCAGTTGTTTAAAAACATCTAAAAAAATGAATTGCAATGTTTCTCTCTCATTCCTCATCCTCTGGGGATAAGGAATATAGAGAGGAACTTTAGTAAGAGATGTAGTCTTTTGAAGAGTAGATACTGGGATTGATGGGGTGTTGTCTATTTTCTTATCACTAGGGGCTTTGGGACTGTCACCACTTTGTGACACATCCACAACAGGTTTGTCTGTGACAATCTGATCTTTCTTGGGTTTTTCTGGGATCAACAGTGGGAAAATTGGGACTACAGTGGAGTCATTGGGCCCAACAGTGTTTTCTGGCCCAATAGGTCCACTAGACTGAGTAGAGTCTGAAACTCCTCAGGTTTTTTAAGATCTTTTGGTGTGTTTTCCAATAAATCCTTACAACTCCTCAAAGTTACAGCTTTTACATGCTCTTTTCCGGCTCTTGGAGGTAATTCTGTATCACCTGGTAAAGAACCGGGAGGGCGTTTCCTCATTTCTAAAGCCATTTGACCCATTTGGGTCTCCAGATTCTTAATGGACGCCTGAGTTTGGGACATAAATCCCTTCATCATTGCTTCCAAAGAAGTAGATGACTCAGCCTGATGGTTGGACTTTTGAAAAGCATGTTGGTTGTTCTGAGAATTTGCGTGCTGATTGTTTTGAGGTCTGTGCTGAAATTGCTGGTTTTGGCCCTGCAATTTGGGTGGTGGTGGATTCAAAGCTGGACTGTGCCATGAAAAGTTTGGATGATTTCTCCACTCAGGATTGTATGTTTGAGAAAAAGGTCCTCATTTGTTGTTGTTGTTATGGTTGTTGTGGCCAACGTAGTTTATACGCTCTGGATTTCCTGGACAATGTTCAAAGTTGTGACCTTCACCACAATATGTGCACTGTATAGATTGGACAGTAGGAGGTGGTGCCACAGGATTGACTGACACAGCATTAGGATTTCTAATTAAAGATGCCATGTCACTCAACTGTGTAGATATCAATGCATAAGCATCGGGATCTTGTGCTCATGTTGTCTTTCTTGGTGGTACAGCACGTGGATCAGCCCACTGACCATTGTTGTTAGAAATCCTCTCAAGGATGTCATATCCTTCATTATAGGTACAAGATGTGAAAGCTCCGTTTGCAGTTGCGTCGAGCATTTGTTTTGCAGTAATATTTAAACCACTGTAAAATGTCTCTAACTGAATGCAATACGGAATGCCATGGTGAGGGCATTTTCTCAAAAGCTCCTTGTACATATCCCATGCATCAGGAACTGCTTCGTCGTCCATTTCTTTAAAAGTACATATTGCATTTCGCGACTTAGCATTCCTCGTGGGTGGAAAATATTTTTTAAAAATTTCTCAGCCATCTGGGTCCATGTAACTATATAATCTGGCTTCATTGAGTTGTACCAAGACCTTGCACTGTCTCTTAAAGAATATGGAAAAAGTTTTAATTTTAGTGCATCGTCTTCCACACCAGGAAGCTTGAAAGAATCTGTAATTTCCATGAAAGACCGCAAGTGAGAATGAGGATCTTCAGTTGCCAAACCAGCGTACTGGCCGTTAGTTTGTAACATATGAAACATTATCGGCTTTAATTCAAAGTGGCGGGTTTGCAAAGTTGGTTTTAAAATTCCTGAATGTAACTGAGTTAAAACAGGAACAACGTAAGACATAATACCGCCATCTTTAGAATTTGCTAACCGAAAAATGGTTTGTTCCTCATCATCAATATTATTTATTGGCCGGTTTATTGGAATTTCCTCATTATTAATAGGACGCCCATTAGGACCAAACTGTTGATTTTCCTCCTCATCATCTGACGCAGAAGAATAATGTTCAGACATTTCGGGAGAATTTAAGACTGTGTTAGCTCTTTGGATTCTTCTTCGTTGTTTGAACGTTCTTTCAATGTCAGGATCAAATTCGAAAAGTTCACCGTGAGGCAACCTTGGCATACACTATTTTTTTCTTCTTTTCTTTTCTAAAAAGGTGTTAGAAAAACTTGTTTTTATAAATTTTACTAAAAAGAAAAACTTCTGGTTGCTTCCCCGGCAACGGCGCCAAAAACTTGTTGAGTGCTAGGTGTGTACCTGAAAATATCACAAATAAACCATGACGCAAGTATACATCTTAGTCTATTATCGCCTTTAACAAGCAATAAATGGTACAAAGTACCGAGTATCGATCCCACAAAGAAGCTTGGAAAAGTTCTTCTTTTATAAGTCCAATAAATAAAAACAAGTCTCAGATGGCGAATGCGAAGGTAATCCTTTTGTTGGGTGTTTGGTTATCAATTAATGGGAATTTTAATTCTAAAGAAGCACATGGTATAAAGATTCATTGGGTCCTTTAGTCAGATAATTAGATTAGAGATGAGACGGTATTCCTTATTTTCTCAGAGTCGATATTTTATGTGACTTAACAGTCCTTCATATAATTAATCAGTTATCAGTTGACCAATTATAATCATCCTAAAAATATAACTTTGATTTAAATAATTCGGACAATCATACCATACGATACACCTTTTCGTCTTTTTATCGGGCCCGGTCCCAACTTCACTTTATACCCCAAGCTAAGGCAATTAGCCCATCATCGCTTTACGTGTACTAAAAACTACAACGACGGTTGAGAAAGCAAATAATGGAGATGGACAACACATTACACAAAACTTGAAAATTAGAAACTACGTTTTTAAGAAAACTAATTATAAACTAAGGAGATGGAAAATCTTGTTTTAAAGGTGACGAAACACAAAACTAACTTTGGAATTCTAACGTTGATTAAAGATCTAAATTTAAACTAAAGAGATGTTGAAAAGGTTTTTGACAATAAAAACACGTTAACACTTGCAACTTCTATAATTTCTTCGTTACTACAAATCGTGAACCAAGCTAGTTGGGAATCCGAAGAGATTAATTCAGAATTCCGATTTATGGTAGTAATTTAGAATATAGAAGTGGGTTAAGAGTTGGTGTTTTAAATTAACAAAACCGAAGATTAAACTATCGAGATTTAGAAAACGGAATTGCGAAAAACATTAACTACGACGATGATTTCGAGAGTAATTCGAAAAACCGTGAAAACAAGAACTTGATCTAAAGCCGTAAGAAGAAGAAAATGATGGAACTTTAGCGAGAACTTTGCGATTAATGAAAACACGAGATTAATAAAAACACACTTATATTATACGAGAAATCAAACCCGAGCGTTAAAACGAGGTCACCGGGGTGTGAGATGTGAACCAACCCAATTGGAATATGGATTTGGTTCACTTACTACAAAACAGCCGAAGGTACAGCAGCAACCGAATTAGAGATGTTCTTGGTTGCTACCTACCAACCACCAATAATTGCTATCCACTAATGAACTAGTATGAGAAATGAGATGATGTATCTGATGCTCTTTACTACACTACTTAACATACATATATATAGTCATTTGATATCTATGGGCCCAAGAATAAATCTTGGGGGCCCATGCTGAAAGAAAACGAGATCAGCCCAAATATCAAACCAAAATGAGTCCAAAGTTGAGTAGCAACAAGCCCAAAAATCTATGCTCCAAAAATCGGTCCAAGCTGCAGAATTTGTAGTTTGCATTCACGGTCCATGTAGACAAAAGCGTTGCCGTGTCCAAAATATGAAGTCTTTCGTTTCCATTCCGTTACGTGCAATCCAACGTAATTCCCATAAATATGTAGACTTCAAAACGGCACTTTCTTTCTTCCTACAATTAAGAGATTTTCAATGAGCAATTGACTATAATTATATAAAACATGCTATTTTGACGTTTTAAGGTACAAAGCATTTATTAGTTAAATTAGACACTAAACTCAACTAAAAAGACTCAATGGGAAATAAAAATTAGCTCAAAATTATAATAAAGATTATAAATAGGGTTATAAAACTAACCCTATCACGTATACATATGCATATGTATATGCATATTGTGAACAATATGCATACTGGTTGTTCATATATGCACATTGTGGTTTGTAAGGTGCAAAAAATGCAAGGTTTGAATTTTACGGAGTATATCTCTCTCTCTCTCTCTCTCTCTCTCTCTCTCTCTCTATATATATATATATATATATATATATATATATATATATATATATATAGGTGAAGTCTCAATTGCAAATCAGTCAGTTTGTGCAAACCCCGTACAAACCAATCTACAATGATGAATCTGCAATTTTTTTTTGTTGATGCTTCATGAATCTATATTTTGGCTTCATGAATATAAAATTTGGCTTCATGAATATATAATTTGGCTTCATGAATCTATATTTTTCGATAGAGCCCTAATATATATATATATATATATATATATATATATATATATATATATATTGTGGTTTGTAAGGTGCAAAAAATGCAAGGTTTGAATTTTACGAAGCTTCTCTCTCTCTCTCTCTCTCTCTCTCTCTCTATATATATATATATAGGGGCTTTATCAAATGAGAACTATTTTGTTTGTAATAACTGTAAGAACCAATGTGAGCCACACATTTAAAATAATTAATGTTACTTCCAAAAATAAAAATAAGGGCAAATTGGTAATTTGATAATTTAGATTTTTTAAAATTTGATTTTCAAGTTTAATTTAATTATCAACTCCTAAAATAACTCCAAAATTTTTGTCACGTCTCTCACCTCTCTCTCTCTTTCTCTCCTAACCTAATTCTTATCTAAAGACTCCAGTTGAATCACACCGGACTTTTACCGCGCACCGTCTGATTCTGCAACCTTGACCACCCCCCCTCCTCCGGCGATCTGCAGTGTTTCAGCACAACCGCCGGACAACCGCCGCACACCCCCTCTCCCCGACGATCTGCAGGGTTTCAGCACAGCCGCCGCACACGATCTGATGTGGGGGTTTCTCAGATTTACGTTGATGTTTTGTCGCCGCAGCAGCAGCCTGGTGGTGCAGTGGTGGCGATCTGCAGTGTTTCAGCACAACCGTCGGACAACTGCCGCACACCCCCTCCCCCCGACGATCTGCAGGGTTTCAGCACAGCCGCCACACACGATCTGATGTGGGGGTTTCTCAGATTTACGTTGATGTTTTGATCGTCTATGGATTGCCGCCGCAGCAGCAGCCTGGTGATGCAGTGGTGGCGGAGCGGAGGGGAATCCAGACGGCTTCATACGTAGAGGATGTGCAAACTTATATAAATAAATGTCTCTTGTTTTTTCCTTCATTTCGTTCGATTTAAGTCTCTGCAAGGGTTTGTAGTAGTTTATCTTTCTTCTCTGGAAAAATCTCGGTTTTATTAGAGTTTATAGGAGTTTTTTCTCCAAAGGTAAAGAAAAACTGTGATGAATCATATTTTTGATTTTTGATTAATTAACGTTATTGAGATTTTAGTGAAGCTTTATCAGCGGTATCACATATGAATCAAAGTGGTATCACATATGAATCAAAGTGGTATCACATGTGGTATCACAGTGATATCACATTTGTTCTTGTATGTATTCTGGGTATCACACTGGGGTATCACAGTGATATCACATTTGTTCTTGTATGTATTCTGGGTATCACACTGGGGTATCACAATTTGTATCACATATGTTCTTGGAGAGAGGAGAGAGGAGAGAGGAAAGAGGATATTTTTAAAATACCCAAAATGCCCTTTAATTGAAAATTTAAATTAAATTACCAAAATTATTAATTTCCTAATTTATCGTTTGATTTATGGCTGAAATTGGTTCTTACAGTTACCACAAACTAATTAGTTCTTCCTTGAATGGCCCCCTATATATATATAGATAAAGAGAGAGAGAGAGATGGAGGTTCAGTGAAAACCTCAAATAAATGAAAAACTAAAAAACACTTTATCAACTGTTAGATTAGATGACTTAATAAATGTGATTAAACGAGCGGTTAATATACTATTTTTAAATTAAAAACTTCAATCCCCCTAATTTTTATTCGAAAAATGAACAAAATTCGAGCGAAATAAATTACACCAAATAAACAATCATATTTTTCTCGTTAATTTGACATCCATATTCATATATTTTTTCATCCATTTTTTCGTGCTTTTCGCTTTTCCATTTATTTAGAGTTTTCCTCAGAACTTGACCCGAAATTTTATTTAATATTTATATAGTTTATTTAATACTTAAAATTTTAATAAAACATTGGTTTTTGAGATTTACCCCCCACACACACACAGAGAGATGTGGGTGGGTGGGTTCAAACGAAAATAAAAACTATTTAGAATAAAATGGACAACTGTCAGCCAATCATTTTTAAAAATAATTCCGAAAATAATAGTTTCCATAATTCAAATTAAAATAGTATTAAGGTCATGTTAAACTATGGATTAATTTAGAATAGTATTAACTTCCTAAAAATTACGGATCACAATATATATATATATATAGGGGGTCATTCAAGGAAGAACTAGTTATTTTGTGGTAACTGTAAGAACCAATGTGAACCACATATTAAACTACAAATTAGGAAATTATTAATTTTGATAATTTTGTTTAAAATTTAAATAAAAGGGCATTTTAGGTATTTTAAAATCTCCTCTCTCCTCTCTTCTCTCTCCTCTCTCCTCTCTCCGACAGATATATCGATTATGATAATGATATCACAAGAACAAATGTGATATCACTGTGATACCCCCAGTGTGATACCCAGAATACATACAAGAACAAATGTGATATCACTGTGATACCCCCAGTGTGATACCCAGAATACATACAAGACCATTGTGATACCCATAATACATACAAGATCACTGTGATGCCCATTTTATAATCATGTTCGTTACTATTGCGATACCCAAGAACGACTGTGATAGAAGTGTGATACCCACAAACCATCAATGAATGACATTGTGATACCCAAAAAATTAAACCGTAAGATACAAACCAAACTCAAAATCAACCCACTGTGATACCTTTGTGTTACACCCACACCCTAAAATCAAAATCAAACCATAATCATCAAAACAAAATCATAGTACAATATGAAAATCAAACTTAGATCTCAAAATACACTACACCAAATCTCACTTAGCCAACAAATAAAAAATGTTGCTTAAGAATGGTTTATATGTTGCCTAAGACTTGGGCAACATGCCTATGTTGCCTAAGCAGTGTTGCCTTCTCAATGTTGCATAAGAACCTAGGCAACATAAGCAAACATCATATGTTGCCTAAGTGGACTCCTTGAGCAACACACAACTGGTTATGTTGCCTATGAGGAAAACATATGTTGCCTAAGATATCAACTTAGACAACATATACTATTTGCGTATGTTGCCTAAGATATCAACTTAGACAACATATACTATTTGCGTATGTTGCCTACGATATCAACTTAGACAACATATACTATTTGCATATGTTGCCTAAGATGTTTTATATAAAAAAAATATTATTGCACGTTTTGTGCACCATAATGCATTTGTTTACTCGCGTGTTTTCTACAAACTCCTATAAACAAACAAACTCGTGTGAATCGACAAACAACTCCAATTACCAAATTAAACTAATAAATTCTATAATTGAACGATAATGTTTTTCCTAAACAAGTCCAAAAGTCGGCAACAAGTACGAAAACATAAAAATAAAAATTAACCTAAAGCCTTGCTTGTCGAGGTTGTTGAGTTGGAGTTTGCATCGCTAGCAACACCGCAAATTTGCATCAAAGATAATATCATCTTTTTTTGTTCGGCGGCTTCCTTTTTTGCTTCATCTTGTGCCTCTTTTAGTAAGCGAATCTCCTCGTCACGTTCGACAAGTTTTCGCCGCAAATCATCAACGGGCATAGAGGTTCCCTTCGCCGGACCTCTCATCCTCGGAGCTCGAATCGCCAAGCAACCCATACCTCGAAAAAAAATATGGCAAAGAACCAAATATTTAAGAGCTTTTGTATGATTTTCGCCTATATTAGAAGTTTCGGATAGAAAAGTTCATGAATGCAATTTCGGATATGCAACATATACTTGGTAAGTTGGTATGAATTTCAAAATGGTAAAAATATAAAATAAAAGAGCACTGAAGGTAAAACATAAACTTTCGTCTAGATAGATCGAATTGCAACAACAATAGATATCCCAAGAGAGCTACTCAACCAAATTAAGAAACAAAGATTAAAACGACGACAAAACCAGCAATTTGCATCTTTATGAAAAAGAAACCAGTTTCTCTCAAGGGAATTACTCAGACATGGAAACGATTTAATTTCGTTTTCGTTTCGAAGACAACGGCATTGTTGTTTCCCAAATCAGCTTCTGGACAGTGTTATTCTGAAGAAAATAACACATTGCAGCAGTGATATCGAATTAGAGTAGACTTAATAACAAAACCAACAATAGTTGTATATCTATTTGTCTATTATCCTGTAAAATGTGGACTTCAAAAGGATTCATAAATTTTTGATGGTGGTCACAACAAAGTTTAATAGCAAGTGAAACTAAGAGAAAAAAAAATGAAATTGCATACTAAAGTGCGAATTAACCCAAAACAATGACCAGAAAGCGATGATAGCATGTATAAATAAATAAACCCTAAGCCAAAACCTGATCGATAAACATAAAAACTGAAACTTCATTAGTAGTGGATTAAATTATCGAATGCAAGGTTGATAGTTTTCCAATAATGAATCAAATGTCATGTATCCCTTCCTAAACATAAAAACTAAAACTTCATTTCTTATTAGCATTACAAAAATGTAACGTCCCAAACCCTTTTTACAAAACTTTGAAACCTCTATTATCATGTTTAGGTGCTCATCCATCCTATAAGGGTCTGTTTGACACATGGGATCAGAACAAAAACTTGAAAACCTCCAGGCACACACTGTTTTTTTTGTCAACATAGAACCAGAGATGTCAATGTTGAATTATCTCTTGTTGAACCAAGAAAAAGTAGTATGCTACATAATCAAAATTGAATAAAATACAGAAAAATAAAGATGGCCTCCAGGAAAGCAAGATTAACAAGGTAAGAAAGAAATTGTTCACCTGTAATCATAAGCACAATGGTTCTTACAAGACCTCGTATTTCTGATGTCTGCAATTTACATTGGAGCTGTAACAGATGTAAAAAGAAAAAAACAACACCCCAAAATCAGGCATTCGCACCAACCAAAACTCAAAACCGACCACAAATAACAAGAGCAGAGGAGGTATTAGCGACTTACAGCACCACTTTTTCACGATTTCTCGGTCTGCGTTTGAAAGATTGAACCGACAAAACTGAAAATGTAGTAAAACCACCGGAATTAGTTTCGTGGAAAAACGTGGTAGCAAATGCAGAAATGTAGATTGAATGAAACTAAAAATATCTTCATGTTTGTTAAGGAATAGCAAAGTAGAGTTAACCAAAAGTGTTACCAGATGGTCTCTCTCTCTCTCTCTCGATATATATATAAACTCGAAGTCTCATAGGCACATACCAGAGTTTCATCCAAGTCAAGAACAACCTGCAACCAGAGTTATATGAATAACAAATCAGAAAATCAACCTACAAACAGGAAATCGATCCTAAATTAATTCACCATTACACACAGATCCAAACCAGAAATAACAAATCAAACAAAAATTAACGATTCTATTTAACTTACTGATCAATGGAATGATGATTAGAAGAATGTAACAAACCAATCCACCTTTGGTAGTCGTTAAGAAAGTGACGATCGGATGATAAGAGACGACAAATGCACCAACGACGACGATGAGGAGTAATTGTACGGCGACGATGGAGTACACTTTCCGAATAAACGACCACCGGAGTTCCGGCGACTCCAACATCATCGGGTACAGAGATCCGCTTGTATGGGAAAGGGATTTGGGGAGGCAATATGACCTAGTAAAAAAATGTGGGAAATTGGGGTGGGAAAGGGATTTAGGGAGGCGGGAGAACCAAATATTTGGATTTTTAGATTAATTTTTTTTAATTTATAATTTTATAAACAATATATCAAATATAAAGTTTATATATGGAATTTTAACTAAATTATTAAAATTAACTTTCTTAATTTATAACTTTATAAACAGGATTTCTTCTTCAAAAAAAAAACAATATGGATTCTAACTAAATTATATATGGAATCTTATTTTAAAAGAATTATTAAAATTTTAGTGGTTCTTAATATGCTACAAGTCTATTAAGAACCATTGTAGGCAAATAAGACACTTTATGACTTATTAACGTCCAATAGCACCAATGGTGACTTACTATGCGTTAGTATGCACATATGTACTACATATATGCTAATATGCATGTGGTGTGTATTGGGTTCAATAAGACCAGTAAGACCAACTATAACCTATTAATAACTACTAAAGTTTGTTAACAATCATTATAACCCAACAAAACCATGTATGACTTGTTAAGGCCGATTAACAACAAAAGTGACTTATTACGTGATTGTATACATGTATTGGGATAAGTCATAAAAGATATTGTTTGGGCTATAATGGTTCTTAGTAGGCTTTAGTGGTTCTTAATAGGCTATAGCGGGCCTTAGTGATCTTATAGAGTCCAATACACACCACATTCATAGCGGGCCTTAGTGATCTTATAGAGTCCAATACACACCACATTCATAAATGCAGTACACACATACAAATACAAGTAATAAGCCACCATTGGTATTTTTGGGCCTTAATAAGAGATGGGTTGTCTTATTGGGCTATAATGGTTCTTAATATGCTACAACAAGTCTATTAAGAACCATTATAGGCCAATAAGACACTCATTGTCTTATTAAGGCCCAAAAATACCAATGATGGCTTATTACGTGTGTTTGTATGCATGTGGTATGTATTGGGCTCTATAAGATCACTAAGGCCCACCATAGTCTATTAAGAACCACTAAATCCTATTAAGAACCATTATAGGCCAACAATACCTTTTATGACTTATCAAGGCCCAATAACACTAATGTTAACTTATTACGTGTTTGTATCCAGGTCGGTACTCATATATGCATGTGGTGTATATTGCATTCGATAAGACCACCAAGACCCACTATAGCCTATTAAGAATCACCAAAAGCTTATTAAGAACCATTGTAGGCCAATAAGACACTCCTTGTCTTATTAAGGCCCGAAAATACCAATGGTAGCTGGTTACGTGTGTTTGTATGCTTGTGGTATGTATTGGGCTCTATAAGATCACTAAGGCCCACCATATCTATTAAGAACCACTAAATCCTATTAAGAACCATTAAAGGCCAACAATATCTTTTATGACTTATCAAGGCCCAATAGTACTAATGTTGGATTATTACGTGTTTGTATCCAGGTCGGTATTCATATATGCATGTGGTGTATATTGCATTCGATAAGACCACTAAGATCCACTATAGCCTATTAAGAATCACCAAAAGCTTATTAAGAACCATTGTAGGCCAATAAGACACTCCTTATCTTATTAAGGCCCAAAAATACCAATGGTAGCTAATTACGTGTGTTTGTATGCATGTGGTATGTATTGGGCTCTATAAGATCACTAAGGCCCACCATAGTCTATTAAGAACCACTAAATCCTATTAAGAACCATTATAGGCCAACAATACCTTTTATGACTTATCAAGGCCCAATAGCACTAATGGTTACTTATTACGTGTTTGTATCCAGGTCGGTACTCATATATGCTTGTGGTGTATATTGCATTCGATAAGACCACTAAGACCCACTATAGCCTATTAAGAATCACCAAAAGCTTATTAAGAAACATTATAGCTCAATAAGACACTCCATGTCATATTAAGGCCCAAAAAATAACAAGGGTGGCTTATTATGTGTGTGTGTGTTTGTTTGTCTGTTTGTATGTATGTATGTATTGCATTTATGCACGTGGTGTGTATTTAACTCTATAAGACCATTAATACCCACTACAACTTATTAAGAAATACTGAAGTTTATTAAGGTCCATTATAACCCGACAAGATCTTTTATGACTTGTACAATTTTTAAAAATTACACATAATTTTTAAAAAATACACATATAAAATTACACATACAATTATTTAAAAATACACATATTCACATCCGACTTCTTCAACTCTCGAGCACACAACATCTGAAAGAATTTAGATAATTCACAAATTGCGTCAACCTTAAATCGTCCGTACACGAGTTATTAAATTTTCAACTACCTATATTTATATATATTTTGACCTTAGGCAACATAGAAACAAGAATATATGTTGCCTAAGCCAACTCTTACGCAACAAATACAATAGATTATATGTTGCCTAAGTAAAAGTAGGTATCAATCATCCGTACACAACTTATTAGATTTTCAACTACCTATATTTATTTATAATTTTTTACCTTAGGCAACATAGAAACAGGAAACTATGTTGCCTAAGATAACTTTCATTGAATTAAAAAAAAAAACATTACACAACTTACGCAACAAATGCAAAAGATTATATGTTGCCTAAGTAAAAGTAGGTGTCAAAATTAAAGCACAACTTATTAGATTTTCAACTACCTATATTTATTTATAATTTGTTATCTTAGGCAACATAGAAACAAGAAAATATGTTGCCTAAGATAACTTTCATTGAATTAAAAAAAACATAACTTACGCAACAAATGCAAAAGATTATATACAAATAGGATTATAATTACCTAAGAAAGTCTAAATGTCTTTTGACGATGAAAGCGTTTGTTGGAAGCAAGAATCGCTCCAAATCATGTTCCAAATTTAAATGATATAAACGTGAAATAACTATAAATTAGACAAAATAAAATAATACTTACCTAATAATCTTTAAATGACATTTGATGATGAAAACAACGTTTGTTGGAAGCCAAAAGTCATCAAAATCGCGTCCAAATTCTTTGGAAAAACGATTTTTTTGAAATGGAGAAAAATGTTGGAATGAAAGATGAAATGTTGGAAATGGGGGAACTATCAATATATATTAATAACTGTGATCTTAGGCAACATAGAAACAGAAAATATGTTGCCTAAGTGAGATCTTACGCAACAAATAAAATAGATTATATGTTGCCTAAGTAAACATATGTGTCAACCTTAAATCATCCGTACATGAGTTATTAAGTTTTCAACTACCTATATATTTATTTAATTTTTTACCTTAGGCAACATAGAAACAAGAAAATATGTTGTCTAAGCGAGATCTTACGCAACAAATACAACAGATTATATGTTGCCTAAGTAAACATATGTGCCAACCTTAAATCATCCGTACATGAGTTATTAAGTTTTCAACTACCTATATATTTATTTAATTTTTTACCTTAGGCAACATAGAAACAAGTAAATATGTTGCCTAAGCCTACTCTTACGCAACACATACAATAGATTATATGTTGCCTAAGTAAAAGTAGGTATCAATCATCCGTACACAACTTATATTAAATTTTCAACTACCTATATTTATTTATAATTTTTTACCTTAGGCAACATAGAAACAAAAAAATATGTTGCCTAAGATTACACAACTAAGGCAACATAATGGAAGATGTTGCTTAAGATACTTGAGGCAACATATAATTATTCATATGTTGCATAAGGTCTCACTTAGGCAACATATAACGATATGTTGCCTAAGAGGAAACTTAGGCAACATATATTAGCCTTTGTTGCCTAAGCTTATCTTAAGCAACATAGGCAATTAGCCTATGTTGTCTAAGGCGACATTTGGTGTAGTGATACCCAGATCTGGAAACTCAAAGATTGAAAATTCTCACGCTTTGCCTCCCAAAATCGAAGGTCTGCCATTTATCTAAGATTGAATGTAAAGCCCATGTCCTGGTATGGTTCGTTAATTTATTTTCTTCTATTTTGCTCAGTAAGAATAACTGCTTGTTTTTGTAATAAGTACGTTTAACGGAAGTAGCACCGTTAGCCTTCAATATTAATTTTTTTAAGCTAAGTTGGTTTTAGGCAAGATGATGAAGTTGAGGGGCTAGTCTTGGCTTTAGTCCAAAGTGAGCATGGGTTTCGGCCCATGCAATGAGAGGACCGCAAATTGTAATTCTTTTTGGTGTTTAAGTCTCGTACCTTGCTTGCACACAAAGAAATTGAAAACCAAACCCTAAGCTATCCCCAAGAGAATTCGGCCGTAGCCTTCTCCCGTCGCCGCCGCCGTGTTGCCGGAAAATCGCCGGCCATCTTTGTTTCGTCGGAGAACGAGAACGAGAGAGGGACTCCCGGAGTGTGTTGCGGGGTTCCTTCGAGAGGTATGATCTTCTTCTCCTTCTCTTTTCTTTCGGTATCAATCGACCAAGAAGCAACACCACCGCCGCCGTCAGCTTTGGCCGTCGGCGGTGTCGCTATAGCCGTGCCCCACCAGTCGTGTGGGGGCTGGGTACGTCGCGGGTTGGTGGTCGAGAGTAGGGTTAGGCGTGTACGAGTCGTGTTGGGGTTCATTTTCCTCGTCTCGCCGGAGTGTTCTTCAAACTGCCACCGCCGTCGGTGGTCGCCTCCGCCGACCACCACTGCCGGAGAGGCAGTGGGTGGCGTTGTTTTGCTCAGCCGTAGTCGTTTAAACCCTTCCCTAAGGCCTGACTCGTAATCCTAGTGCAAACCGAGAAACTCTAAACCGTTTTAAAAAGTTATCATTTTATGTGTTTTGTCTAAATCTGCCACTGTCTTGCGTTAACCATAACTTTTTACTCGTAACTCGGATTGGGGTGAAACCGGTGCCAAAAGTTCCCTTGTCGAGTCTAGTAACTTTTCTGTGTTTCGTGCGAAATCCAGTTCGGAACGTAGCATAGGCCAAATCGTCGTTTTATACTGACAAGTGCTGTTTTTCGCTGTTCTGCGAGCTGTTCTTATAAAATCCGTATTTAATTGTAGAAAAATCGTTAGGAGGTGTATAATATGTCCTTGGAACCCTAACTCAGAGTACTTTCTAGTTATGTATTTTAATCGAGGATTTTCTGGGTTTAAAGAGGTCGGATCAGGTCCCGAACAGACCTGTTTGGTTAGACCGAAAAGTCGTTTTAGTGACGGATTAAGTGTGCGTCGTATTTTAGGGTCCGGGTCTCGTGTTAATACTTTTTAACGTTCGTTTAGGTGTTGGGAAGTGATTTTGGATTGTGAAGCTTGAGTTACTGATTGTGAGCTAGGCGCGCTTACGAGGTGAGTTCTCTCACTATATCTAATAACGGTTGTTTTATCATTGCTGTAGTACGTGTGTGGTAGCTTTATGTGATTGTGTTGTGGAACTAGATAGTGGGGTGTCTAGTTGATACAATGTTGTCATGTTAACTCGGTGGGACCGAGGATCCGGCGGGGCCGGAGATTTTATACGCGGGTGGCGTAGAGACTCGGCGGGACCGGGGATTCGGCGGGGCCGGAGATGTTATCATGTGGTCGGTGGGACCGGCTTGTGCCTCTTAGGTGGGTGAGTGTGGATATGCATGTTTATGATTTGTTCGTAGACTTGTATGATTGTTTATGTGCAACTATCTGTTATAGGGGTAATGTGGAATAACTGTGTTATCTATGGTGGCTGAATTCACTAAGCTTCGTGCTTACCCTTTCCCAATAAATCATTGTTTCAGGTACGAGTGGCTCCAAGGCGTGACGTGTACACACTGGCGCGCGTGAAGAGCTGATTATTATATCGTTTTATAATTATCATTTTTAAACTATTTATTCCGCTGTTTACTGTTTTTAGAGAATAATTATTCTTGGGTTGCAAACGAAACGTTTTGGGTTATTTAACGAGTTTAATAAATGAAATGTCATTTTTAAAAATTTAAATTTTCTTGTAATTTTTGGGACGTTACAACTTGGTATCAGAGCACGGCTTGAGTGAATCAAACGCATTTCGGTGTGTTTGATCTCAAGTTTACGGCTATAAAATTTTCTTTAAAGTTTTTGGGAAATAAAAAGAAGGAAAAATCCGTTTGAGGAACGGTGATCGAGGGTGCAGTGTGTACAGTCAGCCGGAGCCAAGAGGGAAAGGTACATTGCTTAGTGTTGTATTGCTTTCTAGGCATAGGGTATGCATGCTAGATTGCCTGTTGTTGACACTATGCTGTATGATGACTGCTTGCTAGTAGGAATCAATGCTAGTTATAGTAGGTTGTTAAGTGAAGGCCCTATAGGTTGTATGCAGTAAGAATCATATAGCCTTAGAATATTTGATTTAGTTCTATTGCGCAGCTCTTGTTTGAGTCCAACCGTTCTAGGATAGAATATCGTATTCAAATGTCTATTTGTTTCGCGCTGCATGCGATTGGGTATTCGCGAGGCAACTCGTTATGGCTAGTAGGGATTCCGTAGTAGCAAGGGTAGTGGGATGAGATGAAATTCCTAGGGAGCTGGGAAGAGTGCTTACATATGAGTAGGTATGCTAGATTGCTTGGTGCTTAATACACTGTATTGTATGATTGTTACTTGCTATTAGGAACTTATGCTAACTTTGATAGATTGTTAAGCGAATGCACTATAGGTTGTATGCGGTAGGAACCGAATAGCCTTAGAATGTTGGATTTAGTTCTATTGCGCAGCTCTTGTTTGAGTCCAACCGTTGTAGGATAGAATCTTATATTCGAATGTGTTGGTGCAAGTGTACCACATCTCTATATATTTATATATATTTATTTTGATGATTACAAACACACCGTATTATTGTTTATCTAACAATCCTATCCAAGTGTACAGTTCTTGAAGAACACGAAGATCTTATCTGGAGGGTTCAAGACGGAAGTGTTTTCGTCGTCATTATTGTTTATAACTAATAATGATAAACACCCTAAAATAATATACCACTTGGATATTTCTAAAAACCCAACAATTAATTTTAATAAGGTTTTGAGAAGATTCAGCAAGATTTGGGTGCTGTCCTGGAAGCTGACTTTTCCTGACGGCGGTATACCGCGGCGGTACAGCCGGTATACCGCGGGTACACTTTTGCCGGTATACCGCGGGTGTTCAGCCGGTATACCGCGGCAGGCCGTGTGCATCTCTGATTGGTTGAAGTTACCTTTTCCTGACGGCGGTATACCGCGGCGGTACAGCCGGTATACCGCGGGTACATAATTCCTGCCAACTTTGCATGTAGCCGTTGGTGTGTCAGTCACCTTTTCTGACGGCGGTATACCGCATGCTTTTGGCGGTATACCGCGGATGCACAATGCCGTTGGAGATGCTGATATATAAAGAAGCTGTTGGTGATGAAGAATAGCAGACCTCAGACCACAACAACAGTAACAACAAGCAGCAAACTCTCAGCTCTCTCACTCTCACTTATTTTATATATATATATATTTTATAAAACATTTTTTATAAAATATCCAAGTGTGAGATATTATACAAGAGTGATTACCCATTGTGAGTTATACTCCTCTTGTAAGTATTTGAATAACGGGTGTGTGATCATGTACATCTCATAGCAGAAGCTTGAGAATCAATTACGTTACCTTTGTACTTGGTTTGTATTTCTACCGTAAAGAATACATTTATTGGATCGTGTCGGGAAGTGTCTCGGCTGCTGGTTTATCACAGTTGGTGGTAAATCAGTAAATCTCTGTGTCAAGTATCTCTATCCCTTATCTCTTTATTTATTCCGCTGTGCTATATTATATTTATTTATATAAACTGCTTTGCATTTATATTTATTTATATAATCTCTGTGTATTTAAATTATATCTGTTTATATAATTATTGTATACTTATTTATTTATACTCTGCTTTATTTATTCTGTATTTATTTGTAAAAAGAATTTTTGAAAGTAAAAGTTTTAAAATACAACCTTCCCCCCCCCCCCCTTAGGTTGTCTAACAGAATGTCTATCTGGTTTCCACTGTATACGACTGTGCGTTTACGAGGCGACTCGTCAGGGTTAGTGGGGTTCCGCCCTAGCAAGGGTAGTGGGGTATTATGTTTATTCCTATGGAGCTAGGAAGAGTGTGTACATATGCTGGTGTGGGCATATGGGTATAGTTATCGGCGAGAAACTACTTGGGCGTTTCGGATGGAACTCGGAACGAGTGATGATAGGTGTGGAAGGTAGTAGTAGAGCTCCTACTATCGGAAACACATGATCAATGCTCGAGTCGGGGAAAGTCACGAGGAATCCAAGGAGTTGAGCGTGAGCGTTGTTAGTGTGAATTATTATGTGCTAATAATTCGTTGTAATATTTACCCAAAATCGCCATCACAAGGAGGGACGACTATAGTAAACCTACTAGTACATGTGTGTACTTGTTTTGCTTTGATGGGATTATCGTTGGGGTAGTGTCGAAGGTTATAATTAGTAGTCGTTGGAATAATAGGACGATTCTAGTATTAGTCACTTGGAGTGACGATGAGGATGATGTTTGTTTCGGGCCAAGATGGATGATTGTGCTAGAATCATAGGCTTATAGAGCCGACTTTGATTTGAGGATAAATTGTAGGGATTATTTGACGTAATTTCCCATCTTGCCTAAGAGGTTTAAATGTCCGGATGGCGTTAGAGGATCAGAGAGATTTGGAGGAGTAGGAGTCGAGGCGTAGAATGCCGTCTGAGTCATGCACAAAGTTTGATTTTGAAATAGATTGCATTAACAAATTCTTGTGTTTCAAATCATTTTATGGATGGTGTTTTGGAATTTTGGGAAATGTTCAACACACACACAAGATTTTGAATTATGATTTTGAAAGTGCATGAAATCGTTTTATCACGGGAGTTGCAAACTTTGTTAGAATTTGTCTCATTTCGTTATTTTTCCAACGGTTCTTTCGGGTAAGATGATATCCGTGTTTTGTGGTGTTTAAAATGTCGGGCAAGTGACTACGGTTTGTGACTTTAACATTGGAACTCCTCCACATATGTTAGAGTTGAGACGAAAAGTTACATTCCACGATGTCTGTTTAAAGCTATTTGAGTGATTTCGTTAAATAAGTTTTGTTTTACGACATGTTGAGTCGTGTGGGTTTAAATTCACGAGGTGCATATCTTATTTGTTTATGCGACCATTTGGGGAAATCTTGGAAATCAATTTAAAGAACCCCACCTTTTGAGATTTTATGAGATTTTAGTCGATATTTTCAATTGATGGAAACAGATTGGTTTTTATCTTTAAGTTGAAACTTACACGAGACAGTTGTGTTTTAACAAAAATATATTTGTAAACCGTTTCATTGTTTTGTATGACTAGCCGACGCGCGTAAGATTTGTTAGTGAACCCTGTGCCACGGCATTTTTGTTGAAAAAAAAAGAGGAATTTTGGGGTCAAATATCGTGGAACTGATTTTGAAATTATGTGCACACTTTTGTGCACCCGGTGTAAGGTCGAACGGTTACTTTAAATACACGTCATGAGTCAATTCATACTAGAACCGTGACGGTTCATTTTCAAAGAAATTATTTATTTCGCTTTACAGCGAAAGGCTTCCCGGTATAAGAAAGAAAGTAGAGCTAGGCAAGGTCTTCTGTGAGTGAACGAGATGAGGATCGAGGCAGTTTTGTGAGTAACTAAGCTGCAATGAAATGATTTTCGACATGATTTTCATTTGTGGGACGAGCGTGTCCATTTTTGCGTAACTACCGACCTGGTAATAGTAGTTTTATTGCTTACGGTCTTTTTGAAAAGAAAAATCTTGACGTTGAAAACATTTTTGTAAATGATTTGTAAACCATTTGGGAAATGCGCTTTTAAGTGTTATGTGTCATTTTGAGAATTTTGAGGGTGTGAGTCCTTTTGGAAAACTCTTTTGTTTAACCCGTGTTGAGTTTGGGACTAATGTTGATTTTAGATTATTGCTTGCTTAAACTTTATTTAAACGCGTTTTTGACCGACTTATGGGTCTAGCAAGCGTGGAGCATTTTGCTCGGTTTCGACTTTGAGATAGTCGTGGGTCAATTGCACGGTTTTTAATGGCTCGATTCGAAGTTTTGTTGATGAGTTGTTTTGTTGCACAGTCTTGCACTTATTGCACGTTGCGTATTTACATGTTGGGTGAGTGAGTCATTCTGGGATAGGCATGTTGTTGGTAGACTGTTTTGCATTGGATCCTTGGTCATGTCAGTCAGTCATTGGTAATGGTCGGTTGAGTATTTCGGGGTGGGACCCCGGTATTCATGTGTTATGACCTTGACTTTCCAGTAGGCACTGGGAGGATATAGTTTTGGGCACTGACCTGAGAGGTAGTTCCGATGTGCCGGGCCTTGAGACGTACCTGGGAGGTAGGCGTTAAGGCGTATCTTGATACAGTGTAACTAGGTTTCCTAGAGCGAGCGTGGAGGATAAGTAGACGGTGGAAGATTGGGTATTCCACACGTGTTGTTAGTGTAGACCGAATAGTGTCGGTTAAAGGGATGATGCCCTTTGTAATTAAGAGAATAAATGCGCAGTAACCTTTTTGAAGTAAGTAGTATATTAGGGCGTCGACTTTTGGGCTTAAGGCCAAACACCTTTAGTGTAATCGGAGATTTGTAGCCGATTTTAAAATAATTACGGTGATGGTAGTAGTAACCCTGAGATGCTTAATTGTGATGAATGGTTATGGTGGAATGACCTTCGTGGGTGATTACAAGTTTACTGGGTTGACGATTCGTGTGAAATAAATTTTGGGAGCCTTTTTGAACTCGTGGAAGTTAATCGACAATTATTGGTAAGTATGATCGAATTTGAGTATCCTGTAGGGTATATTGGTGAGCACCTTTAGAATGGTTAGAGCTCGAAATTTGAGTCGGGATGTATGGATTATCTATGGTTGGGAGAAAACCGAAGTCGGTTGATTAGGAATGAATCCAGTTGTTGGAGTGTTCTTCCGATCATATTTTCAGTGTCCTTGAAGGAGTTTTGCTAGTAAGAAAAGTATTCGAGAAATTCTTGACGGGGTGAGAAATTTAGATCCTAGTTGAGGAAAGTCCAGTGGCAACACAGAAAGGGCTCCGAGTGGACTTGGGAACCCGAGGTTGTGGTGTGGTAAAACTATCCAGAGCTATTTGCGGACGTAGACTTCGAGGACGAAGTCTAATTCAAGCGGGGGAGAGTTGTAAAGCCCATGTCCTGGTATGGTTCGTTAATTTATTTTCTTCTCTTTTGCTCAGTAAGAATAATTGCTTGTTTTTGTAATAAGTACGTTTAACGGAAGTAGCACCGTTAGCCTTCAATATTAATTTTTTTTTAAGCTAAGTTGGTTTTAGGCAAGATGATGAAGTTGAGGGGCTAGTCTTGGCTTTAGTCCAAAGTGAGCATGGGTTTCGGCCCATGCAATGAGAGGACCGAAAATTGTAATTCTTTTTGGTGTTTAAGTCTCGTACCTTGCTTGCACACAAAGAAATTGAAAACCAAACCCTAAGCTATCCCCAAGAGAATCCGGTCGTAGCCTTCTCCCGTCGCCGCCGCCGTGTTGCCGGAAAATCGCCGGCCATCTTTGTTTCGTCGGAGAACGAGAACGAGAGAGGGACTCCCGGAGTGTGTTGCGGGGTTCCTTCGAGAGGTATGATCTTCTTCTCCTTCTCTTTTCTTTCGGTATCAATCGACCAAGAAGCAACACCACCGCCGCCGTCAGCTTTGGCCGCCGGCGGTGTCGCTATAGCCGTGCCCCACCAGTCGTGTGGGGGCTGGGTACGTCGCGGGTTGGTGGTCGAGAGTAGGGTTAGGCGTGTACGAGTCGTGTTGGGGTTCGTTTTCCTCGTCTCGCCGGAGTGTTCTTCAAACTGCCACCGCCGTCGGTGGTCGCCGCCGCCGACCACCACTGCCGGAGAGGCAGTGGGTGGCGTTGTTTTGCTCAGCCGTAGTCGTTTAAACCCTTCCCTAAGGCCTGACTCGTAATCCTAGTGCAAACCGAGAAACTCTAAACCGTTTTAAAAAGTTATCATTTTATGTGTTTTGTCTAAATCTGCCACTGTCTTGCGTTAACCATAACTTTTTACTCGTAACTCTGATTGGGGTGAAACCGGTGCCAAAAGTTCCCTTGTCGAGTCTAGTAACTTTTCTGTGTTTCGTGCGAAATCCAGTTCGGAACGTAGCATAGGCCAAATCGTCGTTTTATACTGACAAGTGCTGTTTTTCGCTGTTCTGCGAGCTGTTCTTATAAAATCCGTATTTAATTGTAGAAAAATCGTTAGGAGGTGTATAATATGTCCTTGGAACCCTAACTCAGAGTACTTTCTAGTTATGTATTTTAATCGAGGATTTTCTGGGTTTAAAGAGGTCGGATCAGGTCCCGAACAGACCTGTTTGGTTAGACCGAAAAGTCGTTTTAGTGACGGATTAAGTGTGCGTCGTATTTTAGGGTCCGGGTCTCGTGTTAATACTTTTTAACGTTCGTTTAGGTGTTGGGAAATGATTTTGGATTGTGAAGCTTGAGTTACTGATTGTGAGCTAGGCGCGCTTATGAGGTGAGTTCTCTCACTATATCTAATAACGGTTGTTTTATCATTGCTGTAGTACGTGTGTGGTAGCTTTATGTGATTGTGTTGTGGAACTAGATAGTGGGGTGTCTAGTTGATACAATGTTGTCATGTTAACTCGGTGGGACCGAGGATCCGGCGGGGCCGGAGATTTTATACGCGGGTGGCGTAGAGACTCGGTGGGACCGGGGATTCGGCGGGGCCGGAGATGTTATCATGTGGTCGGTGGGACCGGCTTGTGCCTCTTAGGTGGGTGAGTGTGGATATGCATGTTTATGATTTGTTCGTAGACTTGTATGATTGTTTATGTGCAACTATCTGTTATAGGGGTAATGTGGAATAATTGTGTTATCTATGGTGGCTGAATTCACTAAGCTTCGTGCTTACCCTTTCCCAATAAATCATTGTTTCAGGTACGAGTGGCTCCAAGGCGTGACGTGTACACACTGGCGCGCGTGAAGAGCTGATTATTATATCGTTTTATAATTATCATTTTTAAACTATTTATTCCGCTGTTTACTGTTTTTAGAGAATAATTATTCTTGGGTTGCAAACGAAACGTTTTGGGTTATTTAACGAGTTTAATAAATGAAATGTCATTTTTAAAAATTTAAATTTTCTTGTAATTTTTGGGACGTTACAACTTGGTATCAGAGCACGGCTTGAGTGAATCAAACGCATTTCGGTGTGTTTGATCTCAAGTTTACGGCTATAAAATTTTCTTTAAAGTTTTTGGGAAATAAAAAGAAGGAAAAATCCGTTTGAGGAACGGTGATCGAGGGTGCAGTGTGTACAGTCAGCTGGAGCCAAGAGGGAAAGGTACATTGCTTAGTGTTGTATTGCTTTCTAGGCATAGGGTATGCATGCTAGATTGTCTGTTGTTGACACTATGCTGTATGATGACTGCTTGCTAGTAGGAATCAATGCTAGTTATAGTAGGTTGTTAAGTGAAGGCCCTATAGGTTGTATGCAGTAAGAATCATATAGCCTTAGAATATTTGATTTAGTTCTATTGCGCAGCTCTTGTTTGAGTCCAACCGTTCTAGGATAGAATCTCGTATTCAAATGTCTATTTGTTTCGCGCTGCATGCGATTGGGTATTCGCGAGGCAACTCGTTATGGCTAGTAGGGATTCCGTAGTAGCAAGGGTAGTGGGATGAGATGAAATTCCTAGGGAGCTGGGAAGAGTGCTTACATATGAGTAGGTATGCTAGATTGCTTGGTGCTTAATACACTGTATTGTATGATTGTTACTTGCTATTAGGAACTTATGCTAACTTTGATAGATTGTTAAGCGAATGCACTATAGGTTGTATGCGGTAGGAACCGAATAGCCTTAGAATGTTGGATTTAGTTCTATTGCGCAGCTCTTGTTTGAGTCCAACCGTTGTAGGATAGAATCTTATATTCGAATGTCTATCTGGTTTCCACTGTATACGACTGTGCGTTTACGAGGCGACTCGTCAGGGTTAGTGGGGTTCCGTCCTAGCAAGGGTAGTGGGGTATTATGTTTATTCCTAGGGAGCTAGGAAGAGTGTGTACATATGCTGGTGTGGGCATATGGGTATAGTTATCGGCGAGAAACTACTTGGGCGCTTCGTATGGAACTCGGAACGAGTGATGATAGGTGTGGAAGGTAGTAGTAGAGCTCCTACTATCGGAAACACAGGATCAATGCTCGAGTCGGGAAAAGTCACGAGGAATCCAAGGAGTTGAGCGTGAGCGTTGTTAGTGTGAATTATTATGTGCTAATAATTCGTTGTAATATTTACCCAGAATCGCCATCACAAGGAGGGACGACTATAGTAAACCTACTAGTACAGGTGTGTACTTGTTTTGCTTTGATGGGATTATCGTTGGGGTAGTGTCGAAGGTTATAATTACGAGGTGAGTTCTCTCACTATATCTAATAACGGTTGTTTTATCATTGCTGTAGTACGTGTGTGGTAGCTTTATGTGATTGTGTTGTGGAACTAGATAGTGGGGTGTCTAGTTGATACAATGTTGTCATGTTAACTCGGTGGGACCGAGGATCCGGCGGGGCCGGAGATGTTATCATGTGGTCGGTGGGACCGACTTGTGCCTCTTAGGTGGGTGAGTGTGGATATGCATGTTTATGATTTGTTCGTAGACTTGTATGATTGTTTATGTGCAACTATCTGTTATAGGGGTAATGTGTAATAACTGTGTTATCTATGGTGGCTGAATTCACTAAGCTTCGTGTTTACCCTTTCCCAATAAATCATCTTTTCAGGTACGAGTGGCTCCAAGGCGTGACGTGTACACACTGGCGCGCGTGAAGAGCTGATTATTATATCGTTTTATAATTATCATTTTTAAACTACTTATTCCGCTGTTTACTGTTTTTAGAGAATAATTATTCTTGGGTTGCAAACGAAACGTTTTGGGTTATTTAACGAGTTTAATAAATGAAATGTCATTTTTTAAAATTTAAATTTTCTTGTAATTTTTGGGACGTTACATTGAAACTTGGATTTTATCTGGGTTTGTAGAACGATATATGATGAAGAAGCAACTTGTGTGACTGCAGATGAAACGAATGAAGAGGATGAGGAAATGAAGCTGGCACGAGCATTATCAATGGGAACAATGAAAGATTCGGATGGCATAAAAAAGCATAATGTTTATCCACAGTTCCCTGAAGAACCGAAAGGTGACAGGAACTTGATTTGCAGGGTTGGAGTTCGTCTTCCAGATGGACGAAGGCTTCAAAGGAATTTCTTACGGTCTGAGCCAATACAGGTGAAAAAAAATTGAGCAGATTAGGGGATCTGTGGGACCGTGTAGAAAGGAACAAAATTGAGATCCCAGAACTCGCCGGCTTCAATGGAGATGGAGATGAAGATATGGGGATTTTCAAATTGGGTTCGATGGAGACGGAGTCGCAGCCTCACGATGGTGGCATGGTTGTTCGAGTTTTTCTGCCATCGATCCATTAGGCAGAATAGAGAGGGAACGTTGTGGTGGCTAGGGTTGAGGGAAAAGGACGCACATCGGAGTTGAGGGAGAAAAAAGGTCTAGCGGCGACCGATTGTTAGGAAAAAAGTAGGGTTAACAGTGTTTTGATATTTGAGAGAGAGAGAGGTGTGTTGATCTCTTCTAATTTTGTGTACGTGAGAGAAAAATTCAAAATTAGAATATTAAAGTAAATTAAAAATTCAACACAAGTTACTATTTTACCCTTTCACTTATTTTAAGAAATAACATTAATTATCTTAAATGTGTGGCTGAAATTGGTTCTTACAGTTACCACAAACGAATTAATTCTTATTTGATTAAGCCCCTATATAAATATATATCACATTCAAATCGAATGTATCATTTTCCTTTATTCAAGCAAATCCGGTTAATCCATTTCAGTAATTCATCTGGTTATGTTTGTTTTTTCAAGCAAATCTCGAATATGCAACCCAAAATCACATAAGATTATATTATAAAGATATTGGACATATTATTTAAGTATAATATGTATCACTAAATCTGTTGATCCAAACTCTCTCAGTGATTTGATAATGACCCTTAGAATAACTTAGTGAAAATTGCAATTAGCATCTGTATGTATTAATGTTTCGCCATCAGCGATAACTTGAGTCTGTTCATTATCGCTGATGATTTCAAATGTAACTATATATGTTAATTGTAATCCTGAAGACAAGCTTCGCGACAAAGAGTTCATTGCTGACATCGAAGACAAAGTTGATGAACAAGTGACAAGTCTACTAATGATCTGATGCGGACATCAGTGAAATCAAGACAAGTTCACACACGCGACACTTCAAGAAGAAGACTTCAGCGATAGCTGATTTACATCAGTTCTTCCCTGATGGAAGACCTACTCATCGATCGCTGATCATGAAGCTTGTACTTCAAGATATGTTTGTCTTATCTCCTTGCACACATCGTACGAGCTGTTAGAAGATACATGCTTTTGTCCAAGATCATACAACCACTCTGCCACTACATTGTTCAACAATACGGCTCAAAGCATGTCTTGTTAAAAGTCAGAAGCATGTGCCCAACCACATGCTGACACGTGTAAAGTCCTCCTTCCATGCATTAAATGCAATGAGTATAAATAGGAGGAATACCCCTTCAGTTTGAAGGTGGTCTTCCCTGAACTACTTAGTGCATTAAAAAACTCTCTGATTTTTCTATACTTCTTTCTCTCTATCTTCTTGTGCAAGAACACTTAGTGATTATCAAGTTTGTTTAGATTAGGTTCTACTTAATCTTATTCCGCAACAAAATGTAAATTGTATTTTGATTTATCAATAAACAATTTAGAAAACCAAAACTTGTGTTTGTATTCAACCCCCCCCCCCCTACAAACTATAGTACTTGTATAACCCCTTCGGGACCAACAAAATCCCATGTGATTATACTTTACAGTAGTTGAACAGGTTCTTATATTTGATATATTTAACAAAATCATATGTGATTTTTTGTTAAATAGTTTGGATAAAATGTTGTTATTAGTTTGCAACCCTGAATCACATGTAATTAGACTACAAAAAAATTAAACAGAATGCTTAGCTATAATACTTAACACCCATATCATATGTGATTTTGTTCTAACTAACTTGAACAAAATGTTTCTATTAACTTTACAACTTTAAATCATATGTGTTCACCCATCCAAGATCATAAATGATAAAAACTAATACACAAATTACCATGATAAATAGCCTACATTCTCGTTTGTCCCTATATTCTTTTAAACAACCTCCATACTCCTCTGCTTTCTGTTTCTCTTCCTTCACACAAAACTTGGGTTTCCATGTCAAGTCCTTGATCGATTATGCACTCTTCTCATCGTTGGCGAACAAGATCTTGTCTTGCATCGTCCAAATCTCGATACCAACAGCAATAATTGGCTCAAAGTTGGGCTTATCGAGATCGAAATAATTCGGGTAGGGGATTTCACGAGGCTTCCAGATACCCATGTAATTCAGATTGTCAATAAAAGAAGCATGCCATTTACCCTTATAAGACGGGTTCCTCTTTATTGGGCTCCTCCATTCTCCACAACCAGGTGCAGATTCGTATTTCAGGTTGTCAATCTTCGAAACCTCTCACTCGCCATCCTCCTCCTCGTCCCAATATTCAGGCTACAACGCCTCGAGATCGTCGATTTCCTCCGGCTCGTTTTCTAGCCATCCTTTTGGCATCATAGCTTCGCCTTATAGAATTTTCATCGGTGCGTTCTCATTGCTTCAAGAGGAATCCAAATTAATTAAGTAGGAGATGACCTGTGAGATTTTTATGGAAATGGTTACCTTTCCCTATTTGATAAGGATAAACATATATATATATATATATATATATATATATGGAGAGGTTCAAAAGAGAAGTGTAAAATTTTAGAGAAATAGAGAAGTGATCTTGGCCATTTATTCGGTCAAAATCGGCGGCTTTGACCGAGAAGCAGCGGATAAATCCTCGTGTGGTCTGCGCGTGGTCTGCACAAGATAGATGGGTAGTTTCGTAAAAAATACGCGTGACGAGTTTATATATGCATCTGTGTGATTCATATATGAACATTTGTAATTCACATATAAACTTTTTTTAACTAATTCATATATGAACCTTTGTGATTCATATATGAACCTTTGTGATTCATATATGAACCTTTGTGATTCATATATGAATCAGTTAATTTGTTCAGATCAGAAGTAGTTAAAAATTTTCATATATGAATCACAAAGGTTCATATATGAACACAAAGGTTCATATATGAATTAGTTACAAAAATTCATATATGAATCACAAAGGTTCATATATGAACACAAAGATTCATATATGAATCAGTTAATTGGTTCAACTGATTCATATATGAACCTACAGTTAATTAGTTTCATATATGAAATACAAAGGTTCATATATGAATTAGTTATAAAGAGTTCATATGTGAATTACAAAGGTTCATATATGAACGTATAGTTCATATGTGAATCACACAGATTCATATATGAACTCAGCCCGTGTTTTTTTGTAAAAGTTACGAAATTGCCCTTCTATTTTTGGAACAGTCAACTTTTGACCAATTATAACCGATCTTGACCGAATAAATGGCCAAGATCACCTCTCTATTTCTCTAAAATTTTGCACTTCTCTATTGAACCTAAGGCTATATATATATATATATAATTTTTTTTTAAAACTAATAAATATACCTAAAATAAAATGTGTGGTAAGATCAGTAATTAATAGTAATTAAACCCAACTTTCTACTATGATCAGAATATTTTTGGGTAAGATTGGAACAAAAAAATTGAATTGATATATATATATATATATATAAATATATATATCCCCTATTTTTCTCACGCCACACATATCAATTCAATTTTTTTGTTCCAATCTTACCCAAAAATATTCTGATCATAGTAGAAAGTTGGGTTTAATTACTATTAATTACTGATCTTACCACACATTTTATTTTAGGTATATTTATTAGTTTTTTTTAATGTGTTATTCACAAAATGAAATATACCGGTTAATCTACTTTTATATGCCTCAACTATTTCAATTGACATTTACTAAAAATAGATTATATATTTCATTTTAAGAATAACACATTTTAAAAAACTAATAAATATACCTAAAATAAAATGTGGGTCATATAAATGTGTCAATAATTTTAAATCGACATATTTATAAGTTAGTTTATGTCCATCTAGACATATATCTAAAAAATAAGCTAACTTGTTTTTGCCAAACGATGCCTTATACTATTGATAATAAAAAGAGAAAGAATATCTATCTTATTAAAAAAATGAAAATTTTCTTTTAAACTGAAAATTTATTGGAAAATTAATTTTAATAGTCATTTTTAACTTGTGGTTTAACTTCTTAACCACATTTTTCCTAAATTTACCAAAACCAAAAAAATAAGTCCATAATTGCGGATCTACCTCAAAAACCAAAAAAAAATATGATCGATTTTCTAAAAAAAAACTGCACCTGAGTTAAAAAATTTTTTTTAAGGAAAACCGATTAATTTTTTTGTGGTGTTTTTGAGCTTGGTGAAAATTACGGGCCTAGAAATTGTGGACTTGATGCTATTTTGATTAAGGGGCCGTTTACAAAACGCTTACCCGGGTAAGTGCTTACCAAGTCACGTTAGCTTACGGGATGAATCTTACCCGGTAAGAGCGGAAGCAAAGACTGACAGTCGAAAGCAAGGACCGAGAGTCTTACTCGGTAAGTGAGTGCGACGGCTCTTACCACGGTTAGTGCTTACCGGCTAAATTGTTGCATACGATGCCATTTTGGTGGACTAAAATCTTACCCGAGAAGTAAGTGATAGTGTTAAATTTTACCGGTAAGCACTTACCCGGATAAGTGATTAAGTAAACGACCCCTAAGTTTGAGAGAATTTTGCTAAAAGGTTAACCGACATGTTAATAACTTAAAATGCTTATTTCAATTAATTTCTCTAAATTTTATTTTCGGACAAATTAATATAAAAATATGAAGGAAAAAGAAAATATAATAAATGGTTTATATTTAAAAATTAATTTCTATATATATATTGCACAGGTGTGAAAAAGAAGATGGTCGGAAGGTAAGTTTTTAGCAGGTGCAAGTGCGGCTAAGGGACTGTTTGGTTGGTTTTCCATAAAGTCCTGTATGAATAAAGTTGTCTGTGTGGATTAATCTATCTGTATATGACGCAGTGTAGGTTTGCGGAAGGATCGACAAGCGTCTAAATCCTTTAAAGTGTGAGAATTACGAATGTAAAACTCAAAGAACTAGAGAATTCTCTCTAAAAAGAAACAAACTTTATTAATTGATAAACTAATTACAAAGGAAAACCAGTAAACTATTTATAACCCTAAACTATAAATGAGATAATTATGAAAATTAAAAAATAAACAAAGATAATTAAAGGAAACTAAATAAAGAAGAGATAATAATAAGGAATTAAAATAAACGATAACAATTAAATGGGATGCATGGGTCGGTGGTGGATATGAGGTAGCATCATGTGATAACAAGGACTTGTATGCATGGTGCTTGGCGCCGACTACTCTCAAGAATTGTACACCAAAGTCCAAACAGTGTCTTACGCGGGTGGTCGTGCGACCCCACCCGCGCTGTTTCTCGCGCCACTTTGTTTTCCGACTTTTTTGACTTTTGATTCTCTATCGCAATTCTTTCTATATTTGGTGCTTTATGTTTGTTCCTTTTTCGATGCCTAATTCCAAGTCTCTTTCGAGCTCGTTTCTCTTTTTCCCGATTATTTGTGAAAACGCTTATTGACTATTGAATTCTCCCTGTATCGGTATAGATTGAAAACATTTTTGTTTGGTAGTGTTTTTTCATAGATGGAAGGGGCATTTTTTTTAATTGGGAGAGATGGGTTTGGACAAAACTTGGCTTTCTGCATAAAGGTCCCTGCTAAAAACTTAGTGAACAAGTCATTTTCTATATTATTAAGCCACTACCAAACAGTCATGAATAGCTGACCGAATAAGCTACGGGTCTCGCTGCTAACAAACAGGCCCTAACATAGGGCCATCTGTACATTAGTGCTTTCCGCCCGTCGACTTTTCTGCCCATTATAAACACTATTCTTATTTATTCATTATCTTAAATATGTTTCATATTTTATTTCCCGTTTAATTAAGGGAAATTAATTAAAATGGACGAAGTTCGAAATTAGGTTACAAAAATACCCCCCTCTTTTACTTTAGAAAAATACCACTTTTCCCGCAATATGACCCTCGATCGCGAACCCAAATAAATATACCCTCGATCAAGGACAAAATTAGAGAGATCGCGGACCATCCTTAAATTTATAATTTAATATTTATATATTATCATTCTTAAATTTAAATGTATACCCTAGCTTGTGGAGTACTTTTAGAGAAACTTCATTTTTTAAGTTGGGTTATAACCAAAGCATCGCGGAAGTGGGATGGATAAAAAATTATCATCTACTTTGCAAGTGGGGTGGGTTATACCCAAACTTGTGTGCATCGCGGACAAAATGGAGTGCATCGCGGACCTATCTCACTTTTTAACTGGGTTCGCGATCGAGGGTTAAATCATGGAAAAATTAGGTAGTTTTGTAAAATGGAGAGAGATGGGATACTTTTGTAACCGAATTTTAAACTTCGTTCATTTTAATTAATTTTCTTTTAATTAATGCATTATAAAGTCTTCTCGAAATATGAAGCACAATTTAAATTCCTACTAAACTAAGAGCATCTCCAATGGCATTTGTAAAAGACTTGATGAAAAGGCTTGAACATGACTTGATGATGACTTTACCATTGGAGCAACAACTTGAAAATGAGTTTACTTCTCAAAGGCTTGAGGTTTCTAAGTCTTTGAAGTAATGGATGTGAGAGGCAAAGAGAGAGAAAGGAACTAAAAGTTGGGACCAATATTTTTTTAGTATATTTTTATTTTGATCAAGTCTTTGAGATGAGTTAACCATTGTGGATGCCCTAAATTAGAGCATCTTCCACGAATTTTCTAAAATTTATTTAACATAGAGAATTAAAAATTAAAATTTCTAAAATAAATTACATTCATCTCCAAAAAGATTCCTCATTTTGAATAAACAAACATTAATTATAATTTTAAAATATTTCATTTATTTATTAAAATATTATTTCTCTCTCTATATATATATTTGTTTTCAAAGATTTCTATTGGTGTTCAAATCTAGTAAATCACTTTTGGAGTTATCTTCATATTTAGAGTCTCATACTTTCTCCATTTTAGAGATAGTTTTGGAGAAGTTATTGTAGCAAAATTATAACTCAAAATCCGCATATTCTCCATTTTCTCTAAAATTGAAAAGTTGTGGGAGATGCTCTTAATCAGATGATAACATTTAGATAAATAAATAAAAAGATGAAACTGTAGGGTTACCATATTAAAATAATATTTTATTGTGTAAATAATTTATACTTAATTATCATCCGGACAGTATGCACTTGTGCATACAACTAATTTGTATCATGCACACGTGCATATAATGCACAAGTGCATAGAAACCAAAAAACAACATAATTTACTTATATGCACAAGTACATACCGTTCAGATGAAGGGTCACCACGATGTTCTTTAATTTTTCGTTTTTTTTGAGATTTTCCCTCGAATTCCTATATACAACTTAATATGTTCAAAGTCTATAAAACTAACTCATAACCAACTTATAGACATATTTTAACACAAGATAATCGTTCAATTCTACTAAACAGTAATACTTCATGAAACTGAAAATCAGCAGCAGACTTTATTGCTCTCCCAGCCATATAAGTATATAAAATAAACTCAAAATAAACAAAATATGAATATATTAAACAATTAATTATTAATCAAATAGATTAAACAAGAGCAAAGTTGATGTAAAATCAATGGGCCCAAGTCCAAGTGAAAGCTGATCCAAATGGGCTAGAATCAACCACGACCTTAAGCATCATAGTTGGGCTTTGAGTTGATACACATAGCCCTCAATATATACAACTACAGTCTACAAGTCTATAAAATCAAACAATTAAATTTTTATAAAGATAAAATATAATTTTAATTAAAAAGACTAACAGCGTGCATTAATACTTTAAATAATTTCAATAAAACAATAATGATGAATTCCAAGGGTAAGCTTTATGACATGGGAATTTCCCCTCACCAATAGTTGCGGTGTTACTTAGATAATGGTTGAATTGTTAACCACCACAACAAATATTGGTTCGGGTGACTACATGTGACATGATGGAACTTTCCGACTTTCATCCCCATTGGTGGTCGGTTATGACGGGCTACAGTAATGCTTATCATACAAACTGAGTCACATGTATCAATCGTTATGTCCGTTTTAACGAGGTTTCTTTTTCTTCCAATTATTATAGTTGCTAGAGTGATCTAAGAATTGAAATTAACACGAGATCCAGATGAATTCGTCGTTTTAGCAAGTCAAAGAAAAGGATGGCACAAGAATATTTATAAGCTATTCAGATGAGGGTGTGAGACATAGTAGTAAATCTATAAGATTCATCACCTCACATGTTGTATAAAATTCATGATTATTAGCGTTTTGAAGTTCATAGCCTTATCCCACGTTTTGATACGAATATACAACTTGTAATTTACAAGTTGTAAGTTGTAATGCGTTACTTTCATCCCATCCAACATTTGTAAATTTCAAAGTCCATTCATTAACAAATATAAACAAAACATGCACCCATCATAAATATGCGACAATCCCACACATTTGTACTTATCTTATCTCAATCATCTTTCTTTCCGTATACGAATTTCATGCTATCTTTCAAAAAGATTCAAAAAATCGTATGTTAATCATGATATTTTATCGTATATACGTCCTTTTAAACATCTTTTTATAATTCATCTGATATGCTAAAGATAAGATACACTACAAAATAAATGACTTGTACCCATAAAACTAAAATCACCCAAATAAATTTCCGTCACAGAATACAGACGAATCACCCACAAAATACCAAGGGTTCCGTCAAAAGACGGTGTTCACTCATTAGAAGAAAACATATATTATATATAGTGATGTAATTGTAATGGGAGGAGTGCGAAATTTCCCACCCACAAGTGTTTTGGTGGCATTCGTAAATATATAATGAAAAAGATATCCATATCAAATGTTTACTCAAATACGGAAAATATTGAATAAAATCGATTATGAAATGATCACCTCTTCTTCACAAATCACAAATCTTTTTCAAGATTTTGTACACCATTTAATTTCCTAGTGCTCTCCCTATGCTCACTTCGTACTCTGCAAATTTGGATTTTTGTACACCATTTAATTTCCTAGTGCCCTCCCTTTATTCCTAACTTGGACTTTTAGAAAAATGATTAGAAAATTAACAAGCAAACAAGATTGTTTAGTCGTCTAATTTTTTTATACGCATATACAGGGGCGGAGCCAGAAACTTATGCGAGGGGGAGCCAGAAACTTAGCATTATACCAATTGAACTTTAACTCTATTTTTGCTTCTGTAAATAATTCTCTTTGACAAACCTAATTTTTTTCCATATCGTCCGATGTTGTTTTAGTCTAATGCTACTGTTTCGAGGGATTTTTTTTAAAATCTTGATTTCAAGGGATTTTTAAGTTCTTTTTATCGATTTAGAGAGATTTTTTCGGTTTTTTTGGTATACTTCAAGAGTTTTTTTTTCAGTTTTTTGGTTGATTTCAAGAGTTTTTTTTTGTTTTTTGGTTGATTACGAGGTACGGTTGCACCTTCTAAAACGATATGGTTGCACCTTTCACAAACCTAATTTTTTTTACTTTACGGTACTTAAATAATAGTATAGGAATTATGGATAAAAGGTTTAGGAGACCCATTATCCAATACATAAAAAATAATTGTTTGGGCTTTCAATAGACAAAATAATAATAGTTTAGGAGGCACATTTCTCTCTCTCTCTCTCTCTATATATATATATATATATATATATATTATAAACATAATAGGGATATGTATTAGTTTTTTTTCATAAAAGGATATTTTTTTCAAAAAAACCCAGGATCCGCCACTGCGCATATACGTTTAATCAATCATAATTTTTTTATACGTATATACGTAGTTTATGTTGATTTAGAAGTTAATTGGTATCGTGTTGAAAAAGATCGATGTATGTTGAATCATCATCTGACACAGTAGTCGACATACTATACATATGATACGCATCGGTTTATGCAAAGTGTATTACGCTTTAAATCTATTAATAGAGTAATTTCCCCATATTTCCGACCTTTTGCATTATTGATGTAAAGGATTAGTACCTTGAAAATAATGTTTCCATGGAGGTTCGCAAATGCTTACTTTTTGAACTTTAAAACTACGTTACATAATAAGCAACCAATATAATATAATAGATGTTCTTGGAACATGTGATGACTAATCAATTATGTGTTTAATTTTACATCACGTAATTAATATTAATTAAAAGAAAGTAGATTAGTAAGAAATTCTTTAGGGACATATTCCTAAATCTGTTTTCTTTTTATAGTCTTGATTTCTAAAGAAAGAAAAAAGAGAGGAAAAGCTCGATGAAAATAGAACCCGTGTGGTTGTGGTTGTGTTTGATTCTCATGAACTTGATTCTCGAACCAACATATATATATGTTCCTACACATCTCAATCGCATATAATGAATGCCCTTCGTCCTTTCCTTAACCACTCTTTGCTTCATTCCAAAAAGATAGATACAATCTTATTATATATAATTTATCACAATCGGTTCTTTCATTCTTACTTACCCTTCATTAAAGAAAACGACACACGACATAATTACATCTTTCTTTGGGAGAAGAAAAAAACAGAAAACACACAAATATCATTCAAAGATCGTAATAAAGATAGAGAACCGCCATTACTATATACAAGGGAGGTTCAGGGGGAAACCTAAAAAAACGGAAAACTGAAGAACACCCTGGTGGGCCTTCATCTGGATTCTGGACAGTATGCACTTCTGCATATAGGTAAATTCTATTGTTTTTTTGGTTTTTATGCACAAGTGCATAATGCACTTGTGCATATCCACATGTGCATGTTACAAATTACTTGTATGCACAAGTACATATCGTCCAGATGATGCTCTTCAATTTTCCGTTTTTTTTTTAGATTTTCCCTTAAAACTGACCCTACTATATATATTGTATGTACATATATTTAAACATAATTGAAGTTTATAACGTTGGTTGAATAATTGATCCTCCTCCTATGAAGAACTTCTAGTCAAACACGAGTCTTAAACACATGCATGCACAAGGGAATCATAGTACTTGAGAATAATCGGAATTCGCTTTCATTTAATGTGTATTAGTTTCATATATATATATATATATATATATATATATGTGTGTGTGTGCTTCTGTAGATCTCCATCAAAAGATGCTACAAATGTTCTTTTGATTTAAATTTTGATTATTGTGGATTGTTAGATAAATAAATATCAAGAATATGTCAATTATTAGTAGATAAGATTTTACTTCTTCTGCTACTTAATTGCAGATTTGAATAAGGTAGGTTTGTTGAATTGTTGTATCTTCAAAGAATATGTTATGAGTTGTTTTTGTTTTGTAATGACTACTGATTGATATGTAGTTCTAGTATTTAATATATGAACTAGATAAGAACATTTCTAAACTTTTTGATAACTTACTTTTATTCTAACTTTATTTTGTTTCAGTTACATTTATCTATCTTTATTTACCTTAATTTATCTTCACATTTATCTATTCATTACACTAAATTTAGTGTGAAATAGACTCCATTAAAGATGTGAATAATGTCATTTACACCAAATCTAGTGTTTAGTGTAACATTTAGTGACCCCATTGAAGATGGTCTAATTTGTATGAACTTCTTAATACATTTAGTCAATTTCACATCATGAATTTATTAAAATTTCGGTCATAATAATAAAAATAGGTAAATAAAGTAGTTAAAGGTATATGAATGAATATCAAAGTTTTGTTCTCACCCTCTTTATCATAACTTTTATTTTCATTGGAACCTAATGCTATATGTAAACACATGTATATAGCCTTTTCTTAATAACTTCCTAATTTATAAGATCATTAAGATCCAATTTAAAAAAATAAAATCTAATTTAATTTTTTAAAAATAACTTCTCTCTCTTGTCGATCTCTTCTTTTTTCTCTCTCCATAACATACATACAGTTAAAATTGCTTACAAACTAAATACATTGTGAACGCCCTAATACAAAATTTCTTAAGATTATTTTTACTGTACATACTTAATTGTGTTGACAATTTGTTGACCTTGTGTAAATATTTAATTGTGAATGTTTGTGTGCAACTGTGCATATGTTATAAGAGAGCGGATATATATATATATATATGAATGTGATAGAACCCGGATTCGAGGTGGGTCAATCCTCCCAGAGAAGCAAGAAGAAGAAAGACAAATTGGAGCAAATTTTCTGATGATTCTTTCTAAACAACTTACAATGCTTTAAATAGAAAAGGAATTGGGAAATGCAGCCTAGTCTAATGCAGAACATGGAAACGTGGTTAAGCCACTTTATTAGAGCTTCCTACTTCTACGTGCATGCATGAGGAAAACCAGGGAAGTTGGGAGAATTGGTCAGTATCCGTTGAAGACCTCTTCAATCAAGTAATCTGCTGGGCTTCTTGTGAATCCGTGTGGGCCTGGATGGAACTTGGGCGGGTTGTTGTTGGGCTGCCTTTGACTGGGTTGTATCAGAATGTGTGTGTGCAACTGTGCATATGTTACAAGAGAGCGGATATATATATATATATATATATATAGGGTTGGGTTCACGTGAGACCAACATGTTTTCGTGAGACCGTGAGACCACAAAATAACACTAAATCTTCACAACAATTAGTTGTGAAGGTATGAAAAACAGCGAACCTTCACAACAAAAACACTGTGAAGGTTTACCTTCACAATACCTTCACAGTCTTTTGCTGTGAAGGTTTAGTGTTATTTTTGTGGTCTCACGGGTCTCACGGAAATAGTTTGGTCTCACATGATCTCAAGTCTATATATATATGTAGAGAGAGAGAGAGAGAGAGATCTTCAGAGGAAAACCTCAAAAATTGGTAACTGAGAAACGCCTTAGTAGCATTTTATCTGGATTTAATCAAAAGAGTTGCAGCCCAGTGGCAAGGTAACATCCCTGGGGGGTCAGTGCTGGAAGGCCTGGCTACCAGGGTTCGAACCCCGCGGTGTGCGCTCTGGCGATATCCAGACTTTGGGCCTGGTCCTTTGGGGCCGGGTCCGGGGCCGGTTGTAGCGGTCCAGTGGGCCGTGTCCGGTCGGGTCAGTCCTTAGGGCTGGTCGGGTCGACGGGGATTAGTCGGGTTGCTCTTCGGAAGCCCGGATACCCCGGAAAACGTGTGTGTGTTAAATGCCGTTTCAAAAAAAAAATTATCTGGATTTAAGTTATTTTTTGGTTTTTATGCACGTGTACATTATGCATTAGGGTTTTCACAATGTGTTTACAAAGTTTACATGTTGTTCATAAATGGTAGATTTAAATTTAATCATATTAATTTAAATGGTGTTCACAATAAATTACAATATACACGAGATCTCGTAAATTTGGAATTTATTTACAATATGCTCATAAACTATAATAGTATTTGTAAAAAGTGTTCATAATGTGTTTATACACATGTGTGCTTATAATAGAGAGTGGAAATAGAAAAGAGAATATAGGAGAGATGAGAGTGAAAATATGAGAGGTGATAGTGCGAGATTTTTGATGTATTAGGTTTTATATATAATTTCAATTAAAATTTTATGCTCTAAAAAGAAGGCCCTTTCCGTCTTTTAGTTTATTGAAAAATAGTTTCTGTATTTTTTAGAATTAAATATCCATTTTTTTATTTTCTAGTTTATATTTTTACATTTTTTTTACAATTATATCTTTATTGTCATTTCATGCCATGTTAAAACGTACTTGTAAAATGAAAAAAAGCAGTAGTCTTGATTTTGAAATTGTTACGAGATCCAAAAAACAATAACATATCAAAAAGGTATTTAGCACATTATATATCTTTACAGAAAATTTAATTTTTGACCTTGTTATCAAGGGATATTAATTACCTAACTACATATACTTACTATTGCTTTCTCAAATACTGAGAAATAAGCCTCCTATTATAACATTCGAGATACACCAGGCCATCATATACTTATGTAAGCTAATTAAAGGGTATATTTAGATTGTGTGTTTTTGTGTACCACTTAAAAATATACAATGTAGATATTATGACAAAGAATAATATTACAAGTAAGATCTTAATATTGTTTCATAATTGGCCTTACCAAGTCATTTATTGGCTTTATAAAAGCATCCCCCAAAATGCTATATATCCATGACACAATTAGCCAACTATATATATATATATATATATAATGCACCAACCACAACTAGATTCCATGCATCCTCGGTTATACAAACAATCTTAACCAATGCCGTCAATATAAGAAAAAGTATAATATAATACAAATAAAACCATATTTAACATATATCACACATGTATATATATATATATATATCTCCATTTTCATAAAACCAACATAGAACCGACATTGGTTCAATGTTTTATTATCAACTCAGTAACCCACCCACCGTATATCACTATTATTGATTATTGACATTTAGGTTGATCCCATAAACACATCCGACACAAGAAAATTGGCTATTAAATATGTTCAAGGTAACCCACTCTAAAAGTAAAATAATTGAATAAAACAAAAATGTTGGACTGTAAAATACATGATTAGCGTATAAGGAGTGCCTCAAAACCATATAGGATATGATTAAGAACCATATGTGGTACGTTTTGGGGACCCACAAGCCACAACCATATAGCTTACGGTCTTGGGCGATATGATATACACCCTTTTGGAATGATTATGGATTAATATGTGGAAAAGACATCAGGAAAAAATCACTTGATGAGACTAAAGGGTGGTCTTTGTCAACAAGGTCGAGCAAGATTAAGTTTTACATTGAAGGCGAAATTCAAAGAAAACCTTGTGTTAATAGTGTTTTTCTGCTAAGCTACCCTTTAATGGAAATTAGGAAGTTAATTACAAGTTCATCTGCATAAACCCGTTATGGTAAAAACCAATCGATTTATTTTGCGTGATTGATATATTTTATTAATTTTCCGAAAATTTAGAAAAAATATATATTTTTTGGTGAGGATAAGAGGGAGTGCAGCCATTGTGACCCTCCAGGAAATTGGTTAGGATCGCATTTTTAATGTTCATACAAAGAGCACTAGTTTACTCAAAGTACTTGAGAGGGATAATGACGAATCCATATCCTAGAAAAATTCCCATTTGCTTTCTATTTATGTCTATCCATAAATCCTTTTTTCAAATTAAAAATTCTTAATACAACAACGTTATCAAAACAACTTATATTATATTATATAGATTAGATATACTTTTTGGTAAAGAATAAGGAATATTAGTTTGCTTTTTAGAAAGAAATTCTTAAATAAGGTATTAGACTATGAATGTAAAAATTCAAAACCTTTAAATAAATGGTACATTTTATATAATTGTAGTTGCTTTTAAATAGTTGGAGTTGATGCTTCAAGTAGGTAAAATAAGACAGTCATTGCTAACAACAAACAGTTGCAGCTATCGACGTGGCTCCATACCCTGTAGCTTGGATAAGGATACTTGGGCTAAGGGTCAAGTTGGTGATTTTTCTTACATCTCTTCCTCCGGGAGCCCAAGTATCATATAATTGCTTTTGTTTCGTTGACTTGTTTCCTTTAAAGGTAACCCTTATCTCATTTCTTTTCCTTCGGTCAAAAATGTCGGGTTGTTTGAACTGCAACCGTTTGTTCCTATATTAATATTAACGTTGACAAAAGACAAAATGTCTTGACATTTAATTAACTTGTAAAACTGAAGGAAACCCAATGTTAAATACAAAATAGCAATTAAATTATTGTTTTATTTTCATAGCTAAGAGCATCTCCAATAGATGATTAGATTCTTTAAAATACAAAATAAGATTTTTGTTCTCTATTTTACTACAACATATTATTTATGATATTCTTTAAAATAAAGAAAACTAGAGAAAGTTCAAATTTAAATAATTCTAAAAAAGTTTTTTATTTTGTCCCACCAATGAGCTTAAGTTACTATTGTTTTATATAAATCATTTTTAAAATATGAAATATAATTAATAATTTAAAATACTTGTGAAGAGGGGTGTACTTTTCCTATTTCCTTTCCACCTTTTATAATAAAACCCTCTTGGTGTTTGTTCTCTTTGTATCATTATGCATATAAAACCTCCACTTGGTTTCTTGATACCCAAAATCCCAAAACATCACCACCATCTTTTCTCCCCCTTTGCCTATTACTTCTAACATCGATCCATGAGGGCTACTATTACTAAGAAGATGACTACTTGTTGCAATGGAAAACAACTTGATGAGCTAAGAAGAGGGCCATGGACACTTGATGAAGACAATCTTCTTATTCATTACATCACCTGCCATGGAGAAGGACGTTGGAATTCGCTTGCAAAATCTTCAGGTAACTGAGAGTAAATATATATAGCAACGAAGATCGATTGCTTTTTGTACGTAGTATCTCAATTAAGTATAGTTGGAGCTTCCCTTTTGAACAATTCTTTGTGGGGTTTTGATTCTTTGGTTCAATCTTGTTTCAGGATTAAAGAGAACAGGAAAGAGTTGTAGGTTAAGATGGTTGAATTATTTAAAGCCAGATGTCAAGCATGGAAATCTTACACCACAAGAACAACTTCTGATACTTGAACTCCATTCAAAGTGGGGTAATAGGTGAGTTTATATATGTGTTTGTGTGTTTTTTTAAAAGTTAATTGACATAAAATTCTAAATTTATCTATGAATTGTATCCAAGATGGTCAAAAATTGCACAACACTTGCCCGGCAGAACAGATAACGAGATCAAGAATTATTGGAGAACAAAGGTACAAAAGCAAGCTCGCCACCTTAAGATCGACACCGGTAGCAAGAGGTTTGTCGAAGTTCTCCGACAGTTTTGGTTACCAAGATTGCTTGAAAAGGTGGAACATAGTACTTCATCGTCATCATTGTCTACTTGTACTTCAACCATGGAACCTGAACAAAAGAAGTTAATCCTTCAACCACAATGCAAAGAAACAGTGATGGAGAACACGAATTCAAGCTCAAGCAATTGTTCATCAGGAATTATGTTGCCATATTTTTTTGAAAGCTCTCCGAAAAGCAGCAACTACTTTGTGGATAACAGTAACTTTGATATGACGAGTTTCAACCAATCAAACACGCAAGATTTGAGGTCTACTGACATGCCAATCCTAGACTTTCAACTAACAGATGTCGACTGGATGAGCACTGACTTAGTAGATGACACTTTTTGGAGTACGGATGAATTGTGGCAATTCAGAAAATAATGTAATGTAATCCTCATATATATATATATATATATATATATATATATATAGATTTTTTTTTCATTTCAAACCAACAAAAAGGGTTTAACTCAAGTTTTTCAAGTGTCATCATTTATAAACATATCAAATACCATTTGAATGACCTAGCTAGTGATATTTTTGTAGGAGGCCGGTGTTAAAACTTGAATGGGGTCTTGTTAGTGTCAAGTCTTAGATGGAAAAATGAAAAGGGTAATTAAAGGATAAGTCTATTATACCCTTCCATAACTTGAAAAAGTTGCAAATGATCTCTAATGCCAAGGGCAATCGATCATTCTATTATCAGCTTATATCAGATATCGAATAAACTGTCATTAATTAAATAGAATATATAATGTCGTTACATTGATATAGTAATGAATTTGTAAAAAGGAACAAGAATGTTCTTTTTATTCTACTTTTAGTATTTTAATTAGATCACTTTGTTACATAATAAAGCAGCAGCACTTGGCTGATGGTTTGTTCAATCAGTTAGAAAGAAATTTACATCTTAAGTTTATACCTTGTATAGAAAGCCCTTTTTTTCAACCCAACATATAGAGCTGTTTATAAATAACCTTCTGTAAATTTTATAATGATCAATTATCATGTGTAATTTGCATACTTTGGTGTTTAAAAATTCTTTTGCTTCACTGATAAGAAAAACACTACTTTCCTCCCCGAATACGTCACATACAATTACAAACAACATATGATGTCACGCATACAAACACGCAACGTATACAAATCAAAAGAAGAGCCACTTTTCACAACTTGAAAGGCCAAATGCGGTACTAAGGGGGCGTTTACGGAACTCCTATTGGGTAAGCGTTTATCGGTAAGAGTCATCACCCATCACTAATTACCTTATCGGGTAATATTTTCTGTCATCAAAATAAATTGTTGGTAAACATCTCTTACTCTGTAATCGATAGGAGTCTTATCGGTTTTTGTTATGTCTCTTACTAGGTAAGATTCTCGGTTTTTCCTATATTCATCAGGTAAATATTTGATAAACGGTCCATAAGTTGCAGTTGAGATTACAAATCACCGTACCAATACCATCATTGCTTTGAATTTATAGGGGACAAGATTTATATAAGAACAAATGCAATGAAATGGATCGTAATCAAAAAGATCATGGGATAAGATAGTCTTGATTGGCACGTTATGTTTTTTGGAAGAGATTGGAGTGAAGAAGATGATAGTGACCAAGTAGAAGTTTAAGAAATCGTTGATGCACAAGTCCACATCAAAATAGTTGTATACCAATACCACTGAGTAGAATACAAAACTTTATTGTAGATGAAAAAACAGAAAATCAGTGGAATTATTTATTTTAAAAAATCTGATATTTATGTTTGTATAAAATATAAATTATAACCTTCCTTGCCCATTTGTAAATGAAAAGCTAAATATACTAAATTATTTTAATTTTGGAAACTGGGGCTCAAAAGATAAATCAATTATATGGAAAAATCAGTGCGATCACACCAACTAATATATCGAGTGAGCAACCACTTGGATTGTGTCTTACTGATAAAGCATTTGAAGGATGCAGTAGAAAATCTCATCTACCCAAGGTTCATTATCAGGCGTTGTTAAAGCCCTAGAGGCTCACCTGCATGCGCTAACCAACAAGAATCAACACTCTTAACTTACTTTACAGGGTAATATTGTAGTCTATTAAAACAGTATCGTATGCAACAATTTACCCGTAAGTCGTCACCCTCAAGTAAGACTCCATCTTTATCATCATTTCCACATAATAAGATTCTTGTCCCTTGCCATGTCCATCCAATAAAATAAATGATCCAGTAAATTCTTACCTTTTAAACATTTAGCATATGAAGTCCTTAGTATTGTGTGTGAACACCCAACCACCATCCCACCCATCTCTCTTACCTCATGGAGTATAGTAGGTACATGCATTAAATGACTTTATCTTCAATGTAGGGGTCTACCATTACCATGTGTTGTCATTGATTATGTAACAACTGTAATCTAGTTCCAATCATCATTAGATTTAACTCAAGTTTACTCAAATCTTTTTCTTTTACAAGATCAACACAAAATCAAAGTCTAGTCAATTAATTAAACCATCCCAAGAACACATGCTTCTTCAGATTTTGAGTGAAAAATGAAAACAATAAGTCAAAATCATCAGCTTTTATTACAATGAGATATTCACCTATATATATATATATATGTCACCTTCAAACCGTTTGTTTTCTTTCCGACCCAAATGAGAAATGGGAAAGTTCCCCATCGACACATCACTTTCAGAAGCATAAAAACGTGAAGTGACTAAACTCTACAACCATAAAATCAAGTCTAGCATCCTCCAAAAACTATGACCAAATTCAATTTGAATTTGGTGTTTTCTAGCAATGACCCTTCCAAGAGGCTTCTTCACAGCAAAAATCCATGGAAAAATATGGCTGCTAACTGCCTGCTTCCCTATGTTTTGGGGAATACACTAAAATGCAACCTTCGCTTCCCTCCTGTTAACAACTTTGACATAACCTCTTACCAAAAGCACAAGCCTTAGGGGCCCTTTACCAAACACTTACCCGGTAAGACTCAACACTATCATTTACTTACCGGGTAAGATTTTAGCTCACCAAAACGGCCCCGTATGCAACAATTTACCCGGTAACCACTATTCCACTAACCGTGGTAAGAGTCCTCGCCCTCACTTACCGGGTAAGACTGTCCTTACCAAAGTGTTTGGTAAATGGCCCCTTAGCCTACCAAAGATGATACTGTTTTGCAACAAATAATGCTTGTATATATAGCAAATACGCACAAATGAATTTCATTCTAATAAGATAACACATTCTCACCATGACATGTTAATTATACAGTTCAAATTGATAAGAATGGCCTATTAAGGATCAAGTCATTTGCTCACCTTGCAACACCGGTATGCTTCCTGTTGATGTTAATGAAGCTATGGCTTTGAAGATGGTGTAACTACTTGAACTTATTATCAAACAAATTAATGCCCCTTAAATGGCTGTTAATCTTATGGAAACTACATGAAGGTCACCCCCGGTTGGAACTTCTATTATCACTCCAGACATATTATGAAGTTCAAATGAAACAGAACCGAAGCAACAGAAAGTGAAATACATGCTTTAGGTACCGTAAAAAGAATAATTTCTTTACGCATACAATGAGCCCGGTGCTAGTTTTTGGCAGATTTGGCCAAAATTCGATATTCTACCAAAAATGGTGAAATTTCCTACCTATGATAGCACATGATTAACAAAAATCCATGATTTCACGTGATTTATATTAAAAACGATATAAATGAAAATTGTGAAAATCTTGAAAATTGGGGGAATGTCGACACCAGTGCCTCAATCGATTGAATTTGGGCTGTAAAACTTACAGGGGCTTCGTGGAGACATTTTTGTGGGTCCCTACCGGATCCAAAATTCCGCCCGGTTCCCATGTGTTCCCATTGTTCCATAAACGTCTTGTTAACTTGTTCAATCTGCTCGCATCATTATGGAACCCTGTTGGATCTTTTCTTAGTCTTATATACCTATTCACAATGTATGTATTGCTAATTGGCTGTACACTATCCGGAATCATAGCAAAAAGATATCCCAATTTGGTTTTTTTGTGATGTTGATTTTAGTGGCATCAATCGATTTTGGTGTAATTGTGATTCACTTGAGATCGATAAAGTGATCAGGCTAACAATGTGAGTTAGCAGGTGCGGAGTGCACACTTACTAATGTTACCTCTATCACCTTAGATTGCCAAAGGCGGGGTCAAGGGGGTCTTAGGGGCAGTACCCTTAGCGGGGTCCAAGGTTGGAAACCTTCTTGTAGCCGATCCTTAACTTGACTAAAATTTGCCTAAGTATGGATCAGAGGCTTTGAACTCAGGGCCTCTGAGCCTTCAGCTCAGAGCCTCTGAAATTGCTCAGATTCCAAGTCTTTTTCAGAGCCTCTGAACTTGAACATTGCTTCTAAGGCTGAGCCTCTAATCATGTTTTCTCATTTGGGCATGGTTCTTCCAACTCAGAGCCTCTAAGTCAGTTGTAACCGTTACTCAGGGGTCGTTTACCAAACACTTACCTGGGTAAGCGCTTACCGGTAAAATTCAACAACATCCCTTACTTATTGGGTAAGATTTTCATCCACCAAAGGGGTATTGTATGCAACAATTTTTTTCTGGTAAGCTCTAGCCGTGGTAAGAGTCTTCGCCATCACTTACCAGGTAAGACTCTCGGTCCTTGTCTTAGCTCTTACTGCGTAAGATTCTTCATCCGGTAAGGTAATGTGACTTGGTAAACGCTTAATCAATCTTGTCCGTTTGCTGTTGTAACAGTTATGCAGTTATATATAAACCACCAAACCGCCCATAACCGTCGATCTCCCTTATAAATACATAAACGGTTGATTTGGTCATTAATTTGTGTATGAAATTTTTGGATTATCTCATTCTAATTTCTTGTTGTCCTAAGGCAGATCTAGTGTGAAACATAGTATTAGGACAGCGATTTCCAATTCACGATCCAGGAATTTATCCAAGTCTCCAGAACTACACAAAACACAGTTTACCCAACATTTTGTTGTGCCATTTGCTATGAGATGCAGAAAAAATTACTAAATCATGGCCACACTAGTAAACCGATTAAGCGTTTTGCGGTGGGTATGGCAATTTGAAGGTAAGCCAATGACTCTGGTTGATTCTTTCATCTCTTGATTTCATTGTTCTTCTATCATTATCATAATAGGCAAGGCAGGACAGATTAGTTGAGATTTGAGATAAACCCCCGATGATATCAGAGAACATAATAACCCTTCAACTTTTTCAGATTATCATCATTATCTTCCCAAAGGAAACAATCGAAACTCCTTAAATCGGAATCAAATGAGTTTAGAATACAATTGCATATTAGTATCAGTATGACGTATACCTCGTTAATCGGTGACTTTATTGTTGACAATGGTGTTCTCTGCAGTGTGCTTATCGATCTTCAGAATGTGTCCACCATTTTCCCCCACCTCAATTACTCAAAACTCTGTAGATTCCTTTGCTTATAATTCAAATTTATTGCTGAAATTAAAACCCTAGAATAAAGCCAGCCCGTGCCAAGGGTAGCAAATAAGAGCATCCACAACAATGAAATTTCACCCCTAATCATAAAAAACTACATTTTAATCAAATAACAACAAAACTACAATTAAATACTCTTTACTATAATTTAATATGAAATATTTTATTAATTAAATAACTATAATAAAATAAAATAAAATTAATTAATTAAATAAAATATTTAATTTATAAAACATTAAATTAAAATAGTAAAATATTTGAAGCGTAGTTATAGTAAAATTAACATCATCGTTTATATCATCAAATCGACGAATATAAATATGACGTTCATCTTCGACGATCATGTTGTGCATGATTATACATACTCTCATTATTTCTCCAATTATCTTTTTGCACCACATACGAAGGTTGGAAGGCCCAGAATTCAATTTTTTTCATGTGTGGATGGTGTTGCGTGAAGAGGAGAAATGGAGAAGCCAACAAGGTTTCTCAAAAGACAACGATTCATCTTCAGACAGGGGATCAAAGAGGAATAAAAATACAGAAGATGGTCATTACACTTCATCATCTTCAAATGCGAATACGTCAATTCCTGAGGAGGTGTCAACTCCTTCTTCCCGCCCGTTGGGAAAGAAAGCCTCGAAGGATAAAGGTAAAAAAAAATCATTTTTCATCAAGTTCTACCGAAAACGAACAAGTGACAATGTTAGAACGCCTGAATATTTGAAAAAGAAAAAATTCAGGTGATGAGAGAATTCCACACATCATTTGTGGAAACAGAAAAACGTAAGAACAAACGGGAAAATCGGAAAATGATCATGAAGTTGATGGGAATGGATCCCACAACAATGAGCGAACCACAACGGAGATTGTACGAACATCAACTTGAAAAACTTCTAAAAGAACAATGATGTATTTTTATGTGTTAAGTTTGTATTTTTTTTAATATGTAATTTATTTTATTGTACTTTAATATAAATTATATTTTGCATTTTTTAATATTTGTCTTTCAAAATAAAATTATTAACAAATAAAATTATTTATACATTTTTTCATAAACATTCTCTACAAAACATGATTTGACATAAAGCAATTTCTAATTTAGAAATTATTCTCTACAATTTCATATACTATTCACTGTCACATCAACAAAAAGTACTGATTTGACATTTGCAAATTACCAAAACCAATTTCTAATTTTGCAATCATACTCACAACCACTACAATTTCTAATTTAACAATCATATGTGTCAATTTTGCAATTCAAATGAAATTGTAATGAAATCTTGTTGTGGATGCTCTAAGGGAAGACGATACAAACGCGTTACTTTATCGTTAGGATTGAACACAACCGAAAGTAAACCAAGTTGTACCTTCAACTTCAAGCAGGCTAAAACAGTTAAATGGGCCTGGGCTAGAGCCCATTAGAGCTTTTGGGCTCATCTCATATCATCATCCCAACTAAAATACTTTTGGGAAACAAATTTTATTACAAATTTCATGGGTTCTTAGATTTTACGGTTAAAAAAACTTCCAATGACTGTCAAGAAACTCAAATTGGTGACAACTGATAAGTAGAGAGCAGACTGAAGGTTTGACCAATTGGGAGTACTTACCTCTTAGAAAATCTCCAACCTACGTGCTAAAGTGTTAAAGGCCGTTTGGTTTGCAAAATGTTTTTGAATGAAATTAAATATGTCAAAAGAATTTGATTTTGAATGAATTGTAATGAAATGTTATCATGTTTGACCACCTGTTTGGTAGACAGACATTGGAATGGAATATGTTTGTTTGGTTCACGTAATGTAGTTTTGGTATTGGAATAAAATATTAGTAAATGACCAAAATAACCTTTTTGAAACTGAAATCCAACTATTGTAGTTCATATTGGTTGTGGTCGGCGATGGTTCGGATCGGTGGTCGTTGGCAGTGGTTCAGATGGCTTTTCCGGAATGGGTGGTTGTTTGACGAGGGAAGAAACCGGTTGCATAATACGGCCGATGACCGTAGTTGTTGTCGCACAAAACAATGACTTGTTCCTCACGTCTATCCCTTCTGCAGCGGTCTACGTTGTTGGGTTTAGGATAGAGTTTGTTAAGAATCCGTTCATAATCTTCCAGTAACAATCGCTCCATCATAAGCTGCTTCATTCTCTTCCAAGATGGAACTGGTCTCTTTCGTTGTCGTTGTCTTTGCACGACCAGTTTATCCCACCAAACAACGACAACGCTCTTTAAGAAAGAAACAAACTTTACCTGCTTGTCTTCGGGCACTTCTATAACGTCAAAGAATCGATCGATCTCGCTTTGCCAATCTAAAAATTCTTCTACTCCCATAGTTCCGCAGAAAATGGAATGTTCGTTTTCATACGATAATCGTGTTTGTTTCTTCTCAGATTCTTCGGCTCTCCTCCTCTTCGGATTCGGAACTCGAGAGATTAACCCAGTTATGGTTGCCATTGTGTAGAACCCTAACGGGTTCTTCAAACTTGTCTCTTCTCCGATGGTTGTCGTTGACGAAATTGGGTTGAAGTCTATTGACAGCCACTGTCAGATTAGCAGTGTTGTGGATAAGGCCACATTCATCCCTGCTAAGTTCGTTTTGGTAGTCGGCTGTCGATCTGCCATTGTTAGTGAAAAGACAGGCGAGTCCTGCTCTGATACCAACTGACGCAGCTTAGGTTTGCGGAAGATCGACAAGCGTCTAAACTCTTTTGATAACGAGATTACGAAACGTAAAACTCAGAAAACTTAAGAGAAAATTCTCTAAAATATGAACTTTATTGAATAACTAAACTGATTAACAAAGAAACTAAACAACCCTATTTACAATTTAAACTAATAAACAAATAATTACTAAATCTAATTTAAAACTAAAGATAATTAAGAAAATATATCTAATCCTAATTTATTACGAAAAGGAAAAGATGAATAATAATAATAATAATAATAATAATAATAATAATAATAATAATAATAAAACAAATGAATAATAATCAAGAAAGGAATTTTTCAAGTGATGATGATGTGGATCTTGGTTCTAGTCTTGGATGGTCAAAATAATGAGAAGTGGCCGAGGATTGTAAACTCGCATGTCAATCCAAACAGTGTTTCACGCCATTGGTGGCGCGACCCAACCCGTGCGGTTTCTCGTGCCATTCCATTTTCCGACTTTTCCGACTTGATCTTTGATTTGTATCGCAACCTCCCTATATTCGGTGCTTTATGTTTGTGTCTTTTTCGATGCCAAATTCTGAGCCTCGTTCGAGCTCGTTTTTTTCTTTTCCAATGAACTCTGAAAACCCTCGTTAACTCACGAAACCTCCCTGTATCATTAAAACTAATTAATATATACAAAATATGATTATAGATAAATGATAAATTTTATAAGATATAAAAAGATATAAAAAGATAAATTTAACTAATTTACTTACTGAAAGTGATACTCTTGACCACACCCGCTTTGGATACGATCTCAAAGATGGAATGCTAATTTATATGCACTTTATGTTTTGTTTCTAAGAGCAAGGTGCCTAAGTTTCTATTCGGACTTTTTTTTTTCTGAAAGGTCGCAAATTTATTAACAACAAGAAAAGTACAGGAGTTCAACTCCACAACGAACTTTTCTATAAGGAGCAAAAACAAAAGTAAAGGAAAATATCAGTTCAAACAAAGACATAAGCCATAAAACAAAAGACAATGAAAAAAATCGTAACAAACCGTCTCGTTCTATTTGGACTTGAAAACCCAAATATCATACCAAATCAAATCCAGTCCAATTTATATGTCAAATTAAATACTATAATTAATTTTTAAATCAGAGGTTCAACCAAACCAAAACCAACAATCAAATTGGTTCAAAACGGACAAGTGGATCGGTTCGAAGCCGACAAGCGGATTGGGTTGAATTCTAGAATGGTAGTAAATGGAACGTATATGATACCAATACCCATGCTAATTCGTGTAGAAATAGATGGATAGATAGATATTCATTGTTGGGCCCTCACAAAGATGCCTCCTATAATTCTGTTGGTGCCCACATGGCTCCACAATGTCACCATGTCCTTTAACCTTCCCCCTTGCCCGCATCTATCTTCCTCACTTTATTAGGATTAGTTTATTCAATGCCCCTTCTATAAACATATTCTACATTTTCATCTAGCTTATCGAGTAAGATTTTAATTCATTAAAACAGATATCGTATGTAACATTTTTATCCGAAAAACATTTTCCCTCTCACTTACCGGGTAAGACTATTGATCATTGGCATCGCTCTTACCAAATAAGATTTTTAATTCTTGTCATATTCATCCGATAAGGTAAAGTGGGTCGGTAAGCACTTATCCGTGTAAGCATTTAGTAAACGGGCCTGTAGTTTGTATTTTTATTCGAACTTACGGGTCGTTTATCAAACTCGTTTACGATAAACTCTTACCGGTGAGCATGACTAGGATCGGCAATCTTACCCGGTAAAAGGCGTAACAATGACCGATAATATTATCCGGTGAGTAAGAAAGAAGACTTTTACTCGTTATGGGGTAAAAGACGTTTACTACAATCCATTTTGATGACCAAAGATATTACTTGGTAAGGTAAGTGAATATGATAACTCTTACCGGTAAATATTTATCCGGTAAGAATTTGATAAAGGAGCTCTTGAATCATGTTTGTTAACTCAAAAACTAACTTACTTCTTAAATTTATTGAAGAAGTCAAGTATAAATGACCATAAACCTTCTTATTAAAACATTAATTGAAATAAGAGTAAACTACAATTTTGGTCCCTGAGGTTTACACCTTTATACGAAAATCGTCCATAAACTTCAATAAGTCTAAAAATCATCCTTACTGTTTGCATTTTGCTTTGAAAATCGTCCCTGTTCACTAACGCCGTTAATTTTTTTCCGTTACATTAGGGGTATTTTCGTCTTTTCTTTACAAGGATAAATTGCACACATGCGTTTAAAATAGAGGGACCAAATTGTATTTTACTCTAACTATATTAATATTATATTAATATTATAATATATACATATATATAGGGTACAAATCAAATGCAAACCTTGCATTTGTTGCACCCTTACAAACCACAGTCTGCATATGTGCAGACTGGTTCTGCATATATGCATTGTCCCATATGAATGTATGTCCATTATATGTATATTTTTGCACCTATTCATCTGCATATGTGCAGAACCAGTCTGCACATATGCAGACTGTGGTTTGTAAGGGGTGCAACAAATGCAAAGTTTTCATTTTACGGAGCCTCTATATATATATATATATATATATATATATGTATATATACATACGCACATCACCTGCACATCGCCCACATCACCGGCACCAGCTCCGGCGATCCTCACCACCACCCCGTGAACCTCCTCCATCAACCCTTCATATACAACACATACATATAAGTTTCACTAACAAAATCATCTACAACAAGTTCTCGCCGGAAGACCGTGAGTTCGCCGGATTCTGGAAAACCTCGCCGAAGTTCATCATTTTGAGCTTTTCGCAAGATCCTTCTCAAAACTTTTCGCAAGATTCTATATCCAAAAGGTTTCGCAAGCTGAAGAAGACGTTTTCGTAAGCAACAATAGCATATAAAAAAAGTTTTCGCATTAATGAAAAATTTAGTGGGTTTTGAAGATTAAGTGTGTTTCTATCGATAAACTTACTTCGGATGAGTTAGTTTATGCATTTGGAACACAAAACAACGTTCATTTTCAATTTTGGTTGAGAAATCGTCGAGTTTCATCTTCGCCGGAGACCTTACCGGAAAAACGGGTTTGGCCGGAAATTGAAGTTTCATCGATTAAACTCTCTCAGATCGAAAGAATTACTCTTTTTTTAGGTTTGTATGAATCTGGGTTTAGTTTGGGTCTGAAAGATAAGGGTTGTTATGGCCAATTTTATCAGTTTTCAAAAAGTCGCCCGAAAAGATGACCGGAAGGTCATCGGAGAAGATGATTTCATATATATATATATAGTGTGTATGTAGCTCTTTTTGTTAAATGTGAGGGAAGAAGAGGAGGTTGGGGAAGAAGAGAGGGTGGTATGATGTGTAATTTAATAGAAAATAACAAAAACGAGAAAAAGACAAAAAAAATGGGTAAAAAGACGAAAGTACCCCTCACTTAACTGAGTTATTTAACAGAGTTAACGACGAGGGACGATTTTCAAAGCAAAATGCAAGCAGTAAGGATGATTTTTAGACTTATTGAAGTTTAGGGACGATTTTCGTATAAAGGTGTAAACCTCAAGGACCAAACTTGTAGTTTACTCTTGAAATAATGTTCTAAGAGGTTTTGTTAATCATTTTCTTTATATTACATCGTTTTCAATAATTGCTATTATTTACTTATTAGTTCTTAATCATTAATAATTATCAATTATTAGTTAATATTATTTAATAATTGAAGTTAACTATTAATAACTTTGAGTTATTGTCTACAATATAAACTTTTGAGTAAGCTATAATTTTGGTCCGTGGCGTTTACATGTTGCATCGAAAATGGTTCCTAAATTTCAATAACTACATTGAACATTCCTACTGTTTGCATTTTGCTTTGAAGGTGTCCCTGCGCCTAACTCCGTTTAAAAATAAGTCGTTATAGGCCCCATGTGCACCACACGTGATGGGTAGTTTTGTCTTTTCAATTTTTCCCTCTTATTATTGAAAAGACAAAATTACCCATCATGTGTGGTGCACATGGGTCTTTAACGACTTTTCTTTAAACATAGTTAGACACAAGGACCACTATAAAAGCAAAATGCAAACGGTGGGGATGTTCACTGTAGTTATTGAAGCCTAGGGACCATTTTCGAAGCATGGTATAACGTCAGGAACCAAAATTGTAGTTTACTCTAATTTTTGTCGCTTTGTTATCGTTATTCAATAGATTTAGATAGTACAAAAATCAAATATATCAGTTCTAAAAATATTTATAAGGTGTAACAAAATCAAAGTCATATTCTTATTTGGTCTCATTGATAGTAAAAAGACCTCTTATAAATGGTTTTAATCAAAATCTTAGTATTTTGAAGCATTATTATTTAATCAAGATCTATATATTTGACAAAAATTTCGTTTATTTATATAATATATAATGGTTAATTTAAAATTATAAATTAATGTAAATTTTTTTAAGTTCATGCTTGATTACATAAATCCTTACATATATAATTGATAATCAAATTGAAGTTTCTACGACAAGTGACAAAAGGTCACCTAAGACAATGGATCAACGTTCAAGATAGGAAAACTATTCCCCAAAGAGGTTTCATAACCATTTTGGATGGTGCAGAGCAGTGGTGAAAAATCTTTAACCTCTAAACTTTGCTTCGTTTGGATTGAAGGATATTAATGAACGATCTTCCATCCTTAAAAAAAGTTAAAATGTTATATTATTAATAATTTGTTTTAATTAAATCATGTAATGACAGAATTTTACATTTTTAACTAATTTATACACTAGTTTTTACCAAACATTATTAGTTGATCTGCTAGTTTATTTTAGCTAATAACTAACTTATTAGTTACTTTATCAAATATATTCTCATATAAATAGTTAATATCTATTTCAAATAATTAAAAAGTAAAAATTATTTTACAAAAAATTCATTATTAGTATGTTGGTAAATAAGAAAAAGAGTTATATTTCACTTTCAGTAAAGTAAAAAGTTGTTTTCAAACTCAACCCCTGTAAATAAGTTGATTTCATAGCCTTTCGGTGCACACATTCCCCATCACTATCAACTCCTATCTTTTTGTTTTTGGACACTATACAATATTACATGCAATATATTTTAGTTAACCCTATTTTTTTGGATCAACTTGGATGCATTTCAATTATTCTCAAAAATACATATAATCAGTACAAGAATGGTTAAAATAAACTTTGAAGAAGAAAACATATAAACAATTTGTTGGAATAATCATGATTTGTATTTGATAGATAATAAGATGACAAGAAAACATACCCGATGATCCTGAGGATCCAGTGAAAGCATTAAACATATTTGCCATTGATTGTCGGGTTCCCAGAACGAGGTGATCGTATTATGATGGGATGATGATCGATTCTTTTGAGAGAGTCGATCGTGGGGAGGCACACGGCTGGATGTGATTAGCCGATATCTCATTAGGGTTAAAAGAAGGATTAGGGTACTCTATTTATAATAAGAGTATCTTACACTTTTAACCCTCTGGTGTTTATTATGTGCAGTATAATTCTCCATAGTTCCAATCACCTAATGGGAAACCCTATAGTATGTCAATAATAGTAAATACGCCCATCATATATTTACCAGACATAGGGATTTCAGTTATTGTCAATTATCATATCAGGAATGATAAACGATCAGTGACGGTCACTTTTAAGGTGGTTCCAACATTCTCCCACTTGACCAAGCGATCTTTTATCTATGAGTACCAATAAGTCCGGTCGGGATGATACTCATTTTGTTTTAAACTGAAATCATAGCTAATAAGTACAGCCGTAGAGAAGAATATCAACTCAGGACCCCCACTAGTCAAACTATGACTCAAATTTAAAACTGAATAAGCAATGATCAATTGACTAAGACAAATTTCGTTATGATAATGTCCTTACACCATTATGAGCTCAAAGCGTAACTAATGGACAAACAAAATCTGAATATAGAGGAAAATTTATTAAGATAATAATAATGACCAATAAGTACAACATGCTATTAAATTAAGTCTTTTGTAAGCCCCATCTTCGACACGTGTCCTACGAAGACATTAGGAGGAAGACCTTTGGTCATCGGATCCGCTAGCATATTCTTTGTACTTATGTACTCGATACAAATGACATTTTCCTCAACCCGTCCGCGCACAAACAGATACTTTGTATCAAGATACAGCCCAGCGCCAGTTGAACTGTTACTGTTCGAGAAAGTTACGGCAGCTGAGTTATCACAGTAAAGCTTCAATGGTCTAGAAATGGAGTTGACGATTTTGAGTCCACTGACCAGGTTCCTTAACAACATCCCATGACAACTGGCACTATAAACGGCAACGTATTCAGCCATCATGGTGGACGTTGTAGTCAGCTTCTGTTTGTGACTCCGCCATGAGATAGGTCCACCAGCTAACATAAATATATACCCAGAAGTAGATTTCTTATCTTCCTTGCATTTAGCAAAATCGGAATCAGAATATCCTACTACTTCTAAGTTGTCACTTCTTCTATAAGTTAATTTGTAGTCTTTGGTCCCTTGCAGATATCGTAGAACCTTTTTAGCCGCTTTCCAGTGTGCTATTCCGGGATTAGATAAGTAACGCCCCAGCATACCAGCGATATAAGCGATATCCGGACGAGTACAGACCTGAGCATACATAATGCTCCCTACTACAGACGAATAAGGTATCATCCTCATTTCTTCCTTTTCAATCTCAGTGCTCGGAGCTTGGAAAGAACCAAACACGTCCCCTTTAACTACTGGAGCTACAGTGGGTGTACAGTGCTGCATGTTATAGCGTTTTAAGATACGCTCAATATATGCGTTTTGAGAAGGACCCAAAACACCATTATGCCTATCTCGATGTATTTCGATACCAATGACATAAGAGGCATCGCCGAGATCTTTCATGTCGAAATTTTGCGAAAGCATCCGCTTCGACTCATGCAGCATATCCAAGTTGTTACTTGCTAGTAGGATGTCATCTACGTACAAGACAAGGATTATAAAGTTACTCCCACTGATCTTGAGATAGGTGCATTGATCCACTTGATTCTTTAGAAAACCTTGCCCTTTTACGATTGTATGGAACTTGAGGTACCATTGTCGTGATGCCTGCTTCAACCCATAAATGGATTTCTTCAACTTGCAGACCATATGCTCTTTACCTTCTGGAATGAATCCTTCAGGTTGTCGCATGTATACGTCTTCTTGCAAGTCTCCATTTAAGAATGCGGTCTTGACATCCATCTGATGTAACTCTAAATCATAATGAGCTACAAGTGCCATAACAATCCTTAAAGAATCTTTACGAGAGATAGGAGAGAAGGTCTCTTGATAATCGATTCCTTCCTTTTGAGTAAATCCTTTTGCAACCAGTCTGGCCTTATAGCGTTCGATGTTTCCTTTCGGGTCTAATTTGGTTTTGAAGACCCATTTACAACCGATAGTTTTGGATCCTTCAGGAAGTTCAACCAAGTCCCAAACATCATTGTGTTGCATGGAATTAAGCTCTTCAATCATGGCTTCATTCCACTGAGTGGCCTGATCACTATTAATGGCTTCACGATAAGAGGTAGGATCAGTAAGCTTTCCAATGTCCTCAACTTCAGATAAAAAGGTTATGAAATCATCAAAATTTGTGGCCCTGCGTGCCCTAGATGATCTCCTGAGTTGATTTTCCGGTTCAGTAGCGGGAGGAGTAGGATCAGTGATATTAGGATCAGCGTTTGGAAGCGATGATGATGTTTCCTCGGTATTTTGGTTAGGAGGAGCAGGATCAGTGATATTAGGAGCAGCGGTGGGTACAAGAGGAATTATCGGAGGAATAAGTATACCGGAAGAATGGTTTCCCCCCGCTTCTTGTACTTCTTGCAAATCTGAGTCATGATTTGTCGTGCTCCCACTGATCTTTGAGTTCTCAAGAAATGTGGCATGCTGCGTGTCAATGATGCTCGTAGTGTGGGAAGGACAGTAAAACCGATAACCTTTTGAGTTATCAGGATAACCGATAAAGAAACATGTAAGGGTTTTAGGATCCAGTTTCTTTAAGTTAGGGTTATAGACTTTTGCTTCGGCAGGACAGCCCCATACTTTCATATATTTTAGACTCGGTTTCCTACCTGTCCAGATTTCATAAGGAGTTTTAGGGACAGATTTTGATGGAACCCTATTGAGTATATGAACGGCTGTTTTTAATGCCTCAGTCCATAGGAAAGTAGGTAAGTTAGTGTTAGCAAGCATACTTCTCACCATGTCCATTAAGGTTCTGTTTCTCCTTTCAGCAACACCATTTTGTTGAGGAGAACCAGGCATGGTGTATTGGTTAATTATGCCTTGTTCCTTGCAAAAGTTATAGAAAGGACCAGGAGCTTGACCAATATCAGTATGTCTACCATAATACTCACCTCCTCTATCTGATCTCACAACTTTTATTTTATGATCAAGTTGGTTTTCAACCAAAGTTTTAAAATCAATAAAAGTTTGTAAGGATTCAGATTTTTCCTTAATCAGATATAGGTGCATATAACGCGAATAATCGTCAATGAATGTAATAAATGATGTATGTCCTGTGATTGATGCGGGATAAGGACCACTAATATCAGTGTGAATTATTTCCAACAAGTTGGAACTTCTAGTAGCTCCTTTCTTATTCCCTTTTGCCATTTTTCCTTTGAGGCACTTAATACATGTTTCAAAATCACTAAAATCAAGAGAATGTAAGATTCCATCCTTTACGAGTCGAGTCATTCGATCTCGTGAGATGTGACCAAGACGTTTATGCCACAACATGGAGGAATTCTCTAATTGTTTAGGTGATTTTGTTGTTTTAGTTACGTCATCAATATTAAGTGACAACAAAGACTGTGAGAAATTATGATCTAGTTCTAATTTATACAGCAATCCATCCAAGAAACCTCGACCAAGTAATTCATTATTATGAGTAATAGCAATCTTGCCGCAACCATGAATTATTACATAACCTTCAAGGTCTAGTCTAGATATGGATACAAGGTTCCGAGTAATTCTCGGTACAAATAAGGTATCCACTAGTCTAATACACTTTCCGGTACTCATATGTAAATTTAAAGTTCCCATGGCTTCGACATCTAAGAGATCACCACTTCCAACTCTAAGTTTTCTTTGGCCCTTTGGTAGCTTCTGGATTGTAAGGAATCCCTGCATTGAGTTTGTCACATGGACCATAGAACCAGAATCACCCCACCATGTATTAATTGGGACATCAGTAGTAAAGGAATCAAATATTACATAAAGGATGTTACCTTTCTTAGCTAGCCATTCCTTGAACTTAGGGCAATCTTTCTGTCCGTGCCCTTTGGCACGACAGAATTTGCAGCTAGGTTTGTTAGACAAGGATTTAGAGCCAGAGGCAACGGCACCATGATTATTATCCTTTTGGACTTTATTTCCAGTCTGATTACTGTGGTTACCCTTCCTTTTCTTAGAATTACCAGTGGTTGTCAGGTGAACAGCTTCAGGTTGTACCAGCTTTAGGCGATCCTCCTCTTGCACACACATTGCAATCAGTTCACTTATCGACCATTTATCCTTCATAGCATTATAGTTAACTTTGAAGGTGTCGAACCGAGCAGGCAAAGAGGTCATTATGAAATGCACAAGAAAATTATCAGAGACTTCCATCTCAAGACTCTTAAGCTTATGAGCCATATCAATCATTTTCAAAATGTGTTCACGGACACTGCTATTTCCTTCATATTTCAGAGTGAGCATCTGTAGCATTAAGCTACTTGCATGAGCCTTAGACGATCCCTTGAAGTGATCCTCAACAGATTTGAGGTAAGTTTTGACTTTATCAGAGTCAGGGATAGCTCCTCGGATACTGAGGTTAATGGAGTTCTTGACCATCATTAGTGACAAGCGATTTGCCCTTTCCCACTTTTCAAAATCCGCTTTCTGAGCTGCAGTGGACGCAGCAGTAATAGCAGTGGGTTCATCATGGCGAATAGCATGGTCAAGGTCTAGCATCCCCAGAGTAAGAAGTAATTGATCCTTCCATGACGCAAAGTTCGCACCAGTAAGTGGCTCAATGCCAAAGTTAGGTACTGATTAGGAAAGGAGGAGGATATAAGTTATAGAAGACTATCATAGTGACGTAGTTAGCTATAAAAGGCGGACAAAGTAATGTTTCTTAAAGTAATGGAATCAAAGTAATGTTAAAGTAAGCAGGCCTAACAGTAATATTCCTTAGAGTAATGAAACTATGACCATTTTAGTGATGAAGCTAGTGATGAGTATACCTATTGTAAACACCAAAACAATAAGTCAAAGTAAGGCTCTACTTAGATGTTACATCACATTTGGGCAGAAATAACTAATATCTAAATAAACATGAGCGTTAGGGTTATGCAACGCAATGCTTATCTTTTGACCTTTGGGCATAAAATAGAGCATCGTGTGAATTATGCATGTAGAAAGTCCTTTTGACACACAGGTATATTAAATCACCTTTGGGCAGAATTAGTATACTCAATGTTCATTATGCAAAAGGAAAAAAAATGCATTATGAGAATCATATTTGACCTTTGGGCACAAATGATGAGACCATAAATATTAGTGCAAGGTTTTCGCTATGTATAGTAGCGAAAAGTAAGGTTTTCGCTATGTACAGTAGCGAAAAGTAAGGTTTTCGCTATGTATAGTAGCGAAAAGTAAGGTTTTCGCTATGTTCAGAAGCGAAAAGTAAGGTTTTCGCTATGTACAGAAGCGAAAAGTAAGGTTTTCGCTATGTACAGTAGCGAAAAGTAAGGTTTTCGCTATGTTCAGAAGCGAAAAGTAAGGTTTTCGCTATGTACAGAAGCGAAAAGTAAGGTTTTCGCTATGTACAGTGGCGAAAAGTAAGGTTTTCGCTATGTACAGAAGCGAAAAGTAAGGTTTTCGCTATGTACAGTGGCGAAAAGTAAGGTTTTCGCTATGTACAGAAGCGAAAAGTAAGGTTTTCGCTATGTACAGTAGCGAAAAGTAAGGTTCAACCGAAAAAAAATTCTATACATTGATCAATTCGGGATAAATAACATTGATCAATTAACATGGCATAATTAGGGTTTAATACGATGGAAAAAAACATTATAATCGCAGATGATAAAATTGCAATTCAATGCAGTTTTGATGTTTGCGGCGGCATACATAAACACGAAGTAAACCGATAAATTAAAGCCATCAAAACTAATACAAATCATGAATTAATTTTGAACCTGGGGCTCTGATACCACATGTTGGAATAATCATGATTTGTATTTGATAGATAATAAGATGACAAGAAAACATACCCGATGATCCTGAGGATCCAGTGAAAGCATTAAACATATTTGCCATTGATTGTCGGGTTCCCAGAACGAGGTGATCGTATTATGATGGGATGATGATCGATTCTTTTGAGAGAGTCGATCGTGGGGAGGCACACGGCTGGATGTGATTAGCCGATATCTCATTAGGGTTAAAAGAAGGATTAGGGTACTCTATTTATAATAAGAGTATCTTACACTTTTAACCCTCTGGTGTTTATTATATGCAGTATAATTCCCCATAGTTCCAATCACCTAATGGGAAACCCTATAGTATGTCAATAATAGTAAATACGCCCATCATATATTTACCAGACATAGGGATTTCAGTTATTGTCAATTATCATATCAGGAATGATAAACGATCAGTGACGGTCACTTTTAAGGTGGTTCCAACACAATTGTCTAGACATGTTGGTCAAATGAATTAGAGCAGTAAAGATTGTAACGAATGGAGAAAGGAAAGGGACAAGGGCGGTCTTGCTTGGCGCGGAGGCTGATGGTTCGGGGGTAGAGTACTAAAGGTCCTCGGACTTCCAGGCGGTTTTTCTTTTGGGCAGCTGTTCACCGTTGGATCTCGCCAATATTTGCTATATGATAGGTAGGTAGGTGAAATAATTTTATAAATTTTTAAGATTTTAATTCGTGGGCCTTCAATGCTCTTCAATTTCAGTTTAATGTTGTACTAAGGGGGTGTTTGTGATTGCTTATTTAAAGTGTTTATTAGCTTATTCTGGTGTGGTACCGGTAATAAGCAGTTTTTAGTGTTTGGATGCTAAAAAAGAAAACTGTTTTGTAGCGGTTTGGCACCGGTGATAAGAAGTTTTTGATAAGTCATTTCATTCTAACTTATTGACTTCTTTGAAATTACTTATTAACTTTTTAGTTATTTTACATGTATAAACAATCTCAAACACTCTTTAAATAACAACTTATTAACTTATTACGTTTTGGACCACTATAAGCTAATCCAAACACTTTTTATAAAAAACAGTTTAACATCACATAAGTTAATAAGGACTTTCACATAAAAGCATAAGTTGTTTTAAATAAGCAATCCCAAAGACCCCTAAACAGTGTTTAGACAATAAATATTTATTAAGGGTCTGTTTGTTTTTTAAAAAAGATCTTAATTTCTCTTATATCTTTTTCGGTCAGAGCTTTACACTTTAAGACCGTTTTTTTTAATTGAATAAGATCTTAAACCCTCTTAATATCTCTTATTTCACAAGAGGTGGATAAAAGTCTTATAAACTCTGACAGTGTGCCCTAAAACCTCTCCATATCTTCATCGATTCCGTCCGTTCCACCTGCAGATCGGAGACCTCCAATATATCCCTCCATCGCCACCTGCAGATCGGAGACCTCCATATCCCTCCATCGCCACCTGCAAATCGAAGACCTCCATATCTCTACATCATCTCTTGCAGATAGAAGACCTCCATCGCCTCCTGCACATCGAAGACCTTCAATACGTGATGTCGACTGGTGTTTGTGTTTGTATTTGGCAGCGGCGGAGCAGTGGGTTCCCACCTCTCATCAGCCTGCACTGATCGGAAAAAAGAGGTTGGATTGACCGGAGGTGGCGGCGGACGTCACTCTATTGCAGTGTTTAAATTGTGGCATATTCAACGAGTTGGTTTTTTAGGGTTTTAGCCTTGAGTTGTGTGAGCTTGGCGTTTTGGGCCCTTTCTATTTGGGCTTCTAGAAGCCTTTTTTCTTTTATATCTATTAATAATAAAAATATATGGGTAATATAATTAATTTCAGATTCAGACTTTATGTAACACCTTAGGCATATCCCACATCGGTCGTGGACATGAGAGATGCTGGGTATATTAGTAAACCTTGGCCTTACCAGACACAACGCGTTTTGGGGCCACAAGCATGCGGGTTCCTTGGGAACTCTGTGGTTAAGCGTGCTTGGGTGAGAGTAGTACCAGGATGGGTGACCTCCTAGGAAGTCCTTGCGAAGTCCTTGCCAGGTCGCCAAGAACAAAGCCGTGAGCCAGTGGGGCAAAGCGGACAATATTGTGTCGTGGTAAGCGGGGTGTTACACTTTACATGTTACATAAACAACAATCTTATTATTCAGATTTCAGAATTCAACACCACCTCTTATAAGTCAGAAATGAAATAAGATTTCAGACTTCAGATATCTTAAAAACAAACGTCACCTAAGTTTCGTCGCGAGTGCCATATCCTTCTTAGAGCAATTAATTTTACCTACTCAAATAAATAAGAGAGAGAGAGAGAGAGAGAGAGAGAGAGAGAGAGAGAGAGAGAGAGAGAGAGAGAGAGAGAGAGAGAGAGAGAGAGAGAGAGAGAGAGAGAGAGAATCTTTTGAAAAGGTTTTACATTTGTTGTTATAAACAATATCCTCTGTCATGCCTATAAATCATGCCTTCTTCCTTCTTACAACAGTTTTCCATTCAAAAATTCATTCAGCCATGGCCGTCGATGTTTGCTCCATCTCTGACGTTTCAATAAGCCCAAGAATCTCATTCTCCCACGATCTCGACAACGATCCATCATCATCCCAATTCAAATCGGATCCAACCCACCCAATCAGATCCGACCGCTTTCTTCTATCCCCCACTTTCGATTTCAATTTCTGCACCACCTCCACTTTCACACCTGCCGATGAACTCTTCTCTAATGGCAAAATCCTCCCTACCCAAATCAAAAAACCCCAAAAGATTCAACACCCTGATCCCAAAACTAAAATATCAGACACCCACAAAAAACGACTCAAGGAGTTCATAATCCACGATCAAGAAGAACAAGAGAAATCCACATTGAGATCATTTTGGCAATTTAGGCGAAGTGCAAGCCTTAATTGCGATAACGGCAAAGGACCGAAAGGGTTGCTGAGATCGTTATCGATAAAGAGCTTATCGCGAAGCAATTCAACGGGTTCGGCTTTGAATCCGAAGCGAAATTTGGGTCCAAAAATGATGGAAAAGTCCAAGGATTTAAGAAGGTGTTCGAGCTTGAGTCAACCTCCAGCTTCTTCTTCTTCTTCTTCTTCTTCTTCTTCTTCTTCTTCTCATGTGTATTATAGTTATCAGAACTCAAATAATTCAAAGAACTGCAAAGGAGGGGTCAGAATAATTCCGATCTTGAACATTCCACCTGCTTATAATATTTCAAAGGGGACTATAAATTTTTTTGGGTTTGGTTCACTTTTTTGCAATGGAAAAGCTAAAAAGAAAGCCAAATAATTGGAGGAGGGTATTTGTATTTTGTTTGTTCTTCAATGTAATTTTGCTTTTTTTAGTCAATCTACATATCCTCCCTTTATTAGGTTATATTAAGAAGATAAGATTAATAAATTTAAAACCTGTATATATTTTGGCAATTTAGGAACAATTTTCTATCCATTTGGGGCACAATAGTTGTTACAATTATTAGGTTATTAAGTCAATCTAATGTTAAATTAGACCACGGGACGACATTACAAGAGATCGTCATATATCTATACTATTTTATAAAGTCATTTAAATAAAAAAAATTAATTTTAAAATTTTAAAGTAAAAATCTAGGAAACAATGACTACAAGTCACTAATATGAGATTTTTATTTCACATGGATGAAACAACAAAATGTCCATCCAAATCCATGCCAAGGGCTAACAACGGGTAGAGTAAAGGTTATTTCGTTATCTAATCTATTTAAAATAACGGGTAATTATTTATTTAAAAAAACTCTTATCTATATCATATTGTATCCATTAAAAGTAGTAGATAATGAAACGGGTAATAGATAAATGTTAAAACAAAATTTCATTTTGAACTACAAAAGGTATTGTTAATTAATTTATAAACATATAAGTTAAACATAAGTTCATAAATTTAGTTATTATTTAATATCTAATATGTTCTAATAAACATTCTATTACTCTAGATATAATCATAGTATAATATTTAAAAACAATATAAAAATTGTAAGGCAACATTTTTAGTTGTATCTATTTTCTTGTTCCTCATTTAATTTTCATGAACTCTTTTACTCGATAAATATAAAAAATAAGTTAAAATACACATTAATATACGACAAAATTATAAAAAAATATATTAATAATTAACTTAATATGATTATGTGTGTATATATATTAATATTTAACTATATATATTATATCATAACGGGTAACATGTAATGGATAACGAAAAACCATTTATTCATACCATATCCACTAAAATTCGTAAATAGGTAATAGATAAGTGGATAAATGGATACAATTTTCTCCCTCCATACCCTTATCCAACAAGTCGAAACATATCGAGTAACATTCACCTTTTCCAGTTGCCAACTACATCCATGCGACCATGCCTATAATAAGAGTCCAAAAGTTAGTTTAAACCAAAGTATAAAAATATGAGTTAAATATTTGAAAGTTAAATATGATATTGAGAGATTATTCTACGTGAATGTAATAATTTTTCATGCAACGAGTTTCTGTCTAAATGTACGTGTTTTTTAGAAAAAAATAATCATTGTTTTTTCTCTCACACACACATATATATATATATAGAGAGAGAGAGAGACTCCGTAAAATGCAAACCTTGCATTTGTTGCACACCTTACAAACCAGTGAACCACAGTCTGCATATGTGCAGAACCAGTCTGCATATATGATATGCATACGTACAAGAATATACATATAATGAACATACATTCATATGGGACAATGCATATATGCAAACTGGTTCTGCACATATGCAAACTGTGGTTTGTAAGGGTGCAACAAATACATGGTTTGTATTTGATTTGTACCCTATATATATATACACACACACACTATAGGGTTCGGTTCCAACAAGGATAAAAGTTACGATGAGAAGGTGAGAACAAAACTTTCATATACCTTTATTTACTTATTTTTTATTACCATGATCAAACTTTAAACAAGTTCATGAATGTGAAAATGATTAAATATATATAAAAGTTATTAAAAGTGACTAAAGGTACTTGAATATTGATGAATGTGCTTAGGATAGTAAAAAAATTAAGATTAAAAAATTAACTTTTTTTTAGACCGGCGAATCTCCTTGTTCGATCCCCAAAGATGGAATTACAACCGTCCATTATTATTTGAATGTAACAACCCAAACAAACTAAAGCATACAATTCATATAAATGAAATATCCCAAAAACGGGTCCCAAAATTTCTTACATAATAACAAAATCTGGTTGGCGGAAACAACCTACACAACTGAGAATAAATTATAAAACTGAATAATGGTGTCACTATCGCTACCGCGCTTTCTCACTAACCGCCCTGCTCACTTGCCAGAGCCTTTCGCTACCTATTTCCCTGAAAATGTTTTAATTTGGAAATGCGAGGGTTAGACCATGAGGTCTAGTGAGTCCCTCCTGACAGTTCTCAAAACATTTAAAACAATTTATAATTTTCAATATAAAACATTCACATCTCTGTTCATATAAAATCCTTCACGGACAAAGTCCGCACCCGTAAATTGGCACCCTGAAGTCACTCAAGAGTGACAACGAGTCAGTCTCATGCTGCCTTACAGGGTCACTCTTCCCATGGCATAAACGGGTCACTCCTCCCGGCACGAGCACTGGCGGGCCACACCCCCCAACTTAGCCAATTTACGTCTCACACAATGTATGCATACATCTCATATAAAACTTTAAATAAACTTTCATGCAGTTAAAAGCATAGGAATAAACATGGCATTTCTCATCATGTACACACTTTAGAAAACACGTTAAAAGTCACGTATTTTAGTTAGAAAACTCACCTGGTACGCTTACTTTCTTTTCTTACTCTGATCCTGACTTCCAAACGATTTACCTGAGAAATGAATGAAGTACCATTGCTCAGATTCTACTAGCTTACCGTGTACCTGCTACTTACCGGGTACTCTTACTTACCAGGTACGACTACTTACCGGATCACTCAGCTTACCGAGACATAACTTACCGGGTCTCAACTTACCGGACCACACAACCTACCGGATTACACAACTTACCGGATTACACACTTACCGGATTACACACTTATCGCATTACACAACTCACCGGGTTCTCTTCCGGTAACTTTCATCACAGGGAACTTACCGGGTTATCTTCCGGTAACCTTCATCACAGGGAACTTACCGGGTACACCGGCTGTGACGACTTTAGGAACCAAAACCTTGCTAAAAGTCCCTTAATCAATTCGTTAAAAGTGACAAATAGCAATAAAATACTATAGGTTCATTCCTCCCAACTATTTGTTACACAAACATGATTTATGGGTGATTAATCTTCCATTAAGACATCACATTAAGCTTTTCTCACCAAGAACTCTCAAAACAACCCAACAATCCATCTAAACATCAAAATATGGTTTGGTTTAGGAATTACCTAATAGAATCGCTTGTAGAAACGTACTCCAACTCCAAATCTTCTTCCAATTTTGATGAATGGTGATTTTCCTCTTCAATTGCACATGAATACCAAAATTTCCTTTCTCTGCCTTCTAACTCTCTTAGCCGCCAACAATGTAGAATGAATAGCTTTCCTAGGGTTTTGAGCCCCAAATAGAATCTTCTAAAATTTGTAGACAATTACCAATCAGCCCTTGCACTTACAACTTTGCCCCATTTCTCCCAAAACTTTAGTTTTTCTCAAATTAACTCATCCAAAGATTTAAAAGTGTTCTCACTATTCTCACCATTACTATTATTCTCACACAATCTCACGTCTATATATTAAATGGTAAATAACATAATTTTCGAAACCAATTGTTTTAAATTTCTTAAATAAAATAGTTATATAATGTAAACATAACTAGCGCAAACGTCAGGGTACACATGAAAATATTTGAAGTAAATCTCATATTGGGTTGGGTTTTGGTGATAAGTTGAGGTTAACGTAAGAAGCATGTGTAATGAGTATCAACCGTTAAAAGAAATGGATACACATTAAGATGAGATGCACCAAGATGCACTGGGTCAATTATCTTCTAAACCGTAATTCATGGATCAATTTGATTAAAAATAATCAACGATTTAAATATATACTTTTCACATTCTCACGTTAACCTCAATTTTTACATGATCTTTTGTCATCTCATATTTGTGTACATATGAGATTCTAGACTCTAAAGTAAAATGCCTAATGTCAATATTGGTTTTATTTAATGTAAGGATATTGGTTTTCTTCTTATACATAATCACATGAAGAGTGTTATATATGGCTAAAAGTGGTGGGGTTGATTTGTGAGATTGGTACAAATTTGATTAAATGTACATGAGCATGTCCAAAGCTTGGGGAACATATAAACAATGCTTCCTTCTTTCATGCTCTCACTTTCTTTTTCACCTTTTTTCACTTTTTTATAATTATATATGTTTATAGTAATTCATAATTTTAAAATACATATTCTTTTATCAGTCAAATAAGTGATAGATAAACATTTTTATTTTGTCTAAAATATAATTAATAATCTTTTATGAAAGGCAAGATATTATTGAAACAAAAAAACAAACACGAAAGAAACTAAAGAGGAAAACAAGCCAAACCCCCTAAGAAACAAACAGCAAACAAAATAAAAAATACCATAAAATGAGGATCGATAGAGGAAACAACAAAACTGGTAAAAGAATGGGACTCAAACCAAGTCGTCTTTAAAGTAGACCGATCTTTGAGTCTTTAAGCAATCTAATTAGTAGAATTAGATTGTATGTCACCGAAAAGATCCCGTGAGAAATGATCCTCTTAAAGATACAAAGATTTCTGTGTGCCAAAGAGAATAAGTTAGAGTCCAGAAAACCACTATTCTCTTCCACCATCGAAAAACAATAACTCAAAGAAGAAGGTAAACGAAGTTGATATTCCACCGTTTAAAAATTGTGGATCCCAGATACAAACAACTCCATAACGACTTCAAAGTGTCTTAGGCCATCCGTAGCGTGCTCGGGCTCGGCGGGCTCCAGCGGGTTGTGCTACGGGGGGAGCGGGCTCGGGCTCGGGTTCCAGCCCCGGGTTCCAAAACCTGTTGAACCCGATTGCTTTTCCTTTTTTTTTATAAATAATTTGAAAATAAAGACGTTGGCAACGGCTATTTAAAAAAAAATCAATTTAATCACACTATATATATAATCCTAAAACCCATTTTATTTTTCACACAAAACAACTCTCTCATTCTCTTCCATTCTCTATATTTTTCACACCAAATTCTCTCAAACTCTCTCAAATTCTCTCAAACTCTCTCAAATTTCATCATGAATCCAAACAAAACACCTACATCTCGTCGTAACCGACCGGATACACCGCAACCGCAAGAAGATCCGGAGCTTGGTTTCCAAGCGTTTTCACAACAAGACTATCATCCGCAATTTTCGCAACAATTTTCGCCACAATTTCCGCCACAATTTTTCCAACAATTTGCTCAACAATTTCCTTACCAATTTACACGTCCCGGTTTGATTCAACAAGGTTTTACTCCGGCCAACTACAATCTTCCTTCACCCGCAATCAATCTCGACGACGACATTGTTCCGGAAACCCAACATTATAGCCCGCACACACCACAATCCATCTACACACAACAGTCTATCCCGAAACCATCAAACCCGACACCAACGAGAAAAGGAAAAAACAAACAATATGAAAATAGAGCCGCCAAACAGATGTGGAGTAAAGACGAGGAACTCGCGTTAGTGTCGGCGTGGGTTGACGTTTCGGAGGACCCCGTTGTCGGTAACGCACAAACCGGTGGTAATATTTTTATTGTTATTATTATTATTATTGTTATTATTATTATTATTAATATTATTAATATTATTATTATTCTTGTTAATATTCTTATACTTGAATTTATGTATACGTAAATGTAGAAAGTTTTTGGACCCGAATCGGGCAAGTGTTCTTTAGTTTTATGAGTCGCGGAAATTATAGAACAACTCATCAACTCAACACCAAGTTCAACGACCTCAATAAAAGAATAAATTCTTTTGACGGCATCTACAACAACTTGGTCACTAATAGATCAAGCGGAATGAGTGAGGCCGACATTTCACGAACGGCACACGAACGGTATCGAACACAACTTGGGTTTGCTTTCACCCACGAACAAGCTTGGGAAGTCCTAAAAAAATGTCCAAAATGGGGAGTCGTTCCAACGATGACGACAACTTCATCGCGGGGTTCAAAACGTACCAAACCTTCCGATGATGACGATGACGACAACTTCATCGAGCAACTTCAACGACCCATCGGGAGAAACAAGGCAAAAAAAAACATCAACGAGTAATACGAGCGGGTCGAATACGAACGAAAGTGTTACTCAGTTGTTGACGACGTTCAACGAGAAGATTGATGATACAATGACGTACAAAATGAAAAAACTCGAACTCGAACTCGATAGGTTGGAACTCGACCGAGAAATCGAACGAGAAAAACGATTTGATAAAGACTTCGAGGTTTTCATAACCCTGCATGATCACCTTACGGGAGACGTTTTGAGGGCTACTTTGGCGAAAAAAGAGAGAATTAGAAAATTATATAATTTTGGGTAATTTTGTATTTTGTAATTTTTATTTTTTTAGTGTTTTGTATTTTGTAATTTTTAATTTTTTAATGAATGATATGAATTTTTATTTTTATTATTTATCTTATTTTTATTTATTAAAAAATATATAAATATTTTTATTTTGTTAAATAATTAAATGTATAAATAAAAGAATTAAAAAAATGAGGTGGCAAGAGGGCTTGAGGGTAGTGCTACGCCACTTTAGGGCTTGAGGGTTTGAGGAGAGAGTTAGGAAAAAAGATGATGTAGCGCTGATGTAGCATTTGAGGGCTGTGATACGGATGACCTTATAATTTAAAAGGTTTTAACCACTTAAAAATATCATATAACTTGTAGTTTCCACCGCAGCCTTATTGGATTTATTCATTATTGGGTGTCCTTTACTACTTTGGAATATTTAAAATAGTTTCTTTTTTCTTCTTTTCTTTTTGTCTTTTTTGACAGTTAAAGCTCTTTAAGATTAATAATTTTCTTTTGGGTTATATATATATATATATATAGAGAGAGAGAGGTTAAGGGAAAACCCTAAAAAAACGGAAAATGAAGAACACTCTAAGAGTTCTTCATCTGAACGGCATGCACTTGTGCATACAGGTAAATAGTTGACTTTTTGGTTTTATGCACAAGTGCATTACGTATTTGTGCATATATGCACAAATGCATGTTACAATAACCTGTATGCATAAATGCATACCGCCCAGATGAAGGGCTCCTGGGATGTTCTTCAGTTTTCCGTTTTTTTGAGGTTTTTCATTGAACCTGACTTTATATATATATATATATATATATATATATTGTATTTTTTAGTTTTAATTTGGATCTAAAGTTTAGTTCATTTTAAAGTAAGTCGATCATTGTAGAGTGACCTTAAACTCTTTTTTAAAGATAAAGATTATATCTAATTAAATAAGTTTAATAAATAAAAAATTATTATTCTCCATGTCAAAATCCACCGCATTAATAAATACACAACGATTTAAATTAAGATTAATGTTATTAATATAGCTATAAATCAACGATACGTTAATTGTGAATTAGATTATTTTAATAAAAAAAATATTATATTTGTTTTGAAGTGAGGTTGGTTTTATTAAAAAAACGGTAATTAACAAAAATGAGGTAGATTGAGGGTCAAAATTGGTCTACTCGATAGATCTTATATAATTCATATGTCATTTTCTAATGCTTATCAAACTCTTGTGCTTTGTATATACATTTCTTTATGTAAGTTGTTATAAAAATAGCTTTTCTATTAAAGTTGTACGATACGCATCTAAAGAATATACTTCTAAATATATAAATGTTATTATATAATAAACGTTCCGTTGAAAATTTTATTTTCATTGAGAATCAAAAAACCATCGAGAGCATAAGGGTGGTCGGGTGGAACAAGGAATTTAGGATAGGGGGTTCGGGAGTTATTAACCTAACTAGCCATGTCAGACACTCATTTTCAACTTTTAACCACACAATTTAATCTTTTACAAAAATAACCATCATCCCGCAAGTCTGACACCGAAAGACAACTTTTACTTGCGGTGTCAGACTTTTTCTGACACACTCCAAAAAAGTATGATTTTACGTTTTCGCTTGCGGACCGCAAACTTCCAAAAAAGTAAAAGTTGCCTTGCGGTGTCAGACTTGCGGGATGCTGGTCATTTTTGTAAAAAGTTAAATTGTGTGGTTAAAAGTTGAAAATGAGTGTGTGACATGGCTATTTAGGTTAATAACCCGGGGTTTGGCCTTTCGATGTCGTACTTTACTATAAAATGACAATGATAAATAATGTATTCGAACAAAGAAAACTCATTTTAACATAATTATATAAGTGAAACTCACATATTTCAACATGATTATCACCGTCAGATGTGGTTATGGGTTATCTGACGTCTTCTTTTCATTTGAAATAAACAATTGATGATTTGTTTCTTGTTTATGACTCAAATTAATATCATATAAAATTAAGAACTTCAACTTCTAAAATTCAAACAAATTAAAATTTACATACATGCTAATGCTAATCAAAATTAAAACAAATTACAAGATACATATATGCTATTCAAAATTCAAAACAAATTACACGATATTTTGATATCAACATTTACATCAATTAATCAAGGATTTGAGTTTTTTTACAACAAAACGAAAACGTAACCGACAATAAACATTTTACCCAATTTATAATTATATTTACACGAGTGAATCATTTTTGGTCCCTATGGTTATATGATTTCTTTGAAAGAGGGACATGAACTTCAATATTTCAAGTTGTGGTCCCTCAGGTTTGAATTTTACTCCGAAAGAAGGACCTGATGTAACAACCCAACTCAAAAATGACAACTAAACAACATAAATTAAGCAACTCACCGCATCGGCTCCAAAATACTGTCATAAACAAAATATTACATCACAAGGTTTGCGGAACAACCTATTACACAACTGAGATTTCTAGAATACTAAGCTTGTCTTACTAAATAAAATAACCTCCTTCTAGACAAAAGCTTCACACTCAAGCCTTCTTCTTGCATTTACAAGGGTCTTCTACTATACGCTTACCTGAAAAGGTTTAGTTTGGAAAATGCGAGGGTTAGACCGTGGGGTCTAGTGAGTTCCCTCAATACAACAGTTCTCAAAACATAGTTAAAACAGTTCATAACTTTCAAAAGCAACTTTGAATAAAACTTTCAAATAACTTCACACTCGTAAATGGCACATTGAAGTCACTCGGAAGTGACAACGTGTCAGTCTCACACTGCCTTACTGGGTCACTCCTCCCATGGCATAAACGGGTCACTCCTCCCGGTATGAGCACTGCCCCCCCTCCGACTTAGCCAATTTACGTCTAACCACAATGTATGCATACATCACAAATAATCTTTCATCAATGCATTTCATGTAAATAAAACATCGCATTTCTATTCATTTACTTACTTCAGAAAACACGTTAAAAACACGTATTCTTAGTTAGAAAAACTCACCTGGTGCTCTTAACAATTCTTCCTTCTTTACTTTTGACCTACAAATGGAATACCTGAATAAGGGATAAAATATAAGCTGACTAACCAACTTTCCGGACACTAACTATTCGATAGAAATTACCAGGAACTCCCAGACTCCATTCGGGATCTACCGGACTCCATCCGGGAACTACCGGATCCATCCGGGCACTACTGGACTCCATCCGGGAACTACCGGATCCATCCAGGAACTACCGGACGACGAGCTGTGATGCTTTTGGGATTGAAATCTGCTAACAAACCCTTACTCATAACAAAAATGCGATAAAAACAGTATTATAAACATACTTAGACCATCTCTTACAAACTCTTTGTTGCTTAAACACAAGGATGATGTCTAATTTCCCTCTTAGGGCATCATCCTCAACTTTTAACCAAAAACCCTCAAACAAACCCATTCCAACTGAAATCTAAGGTTAGAGTTTGAAATAAGAGATTACCTGATAGAATCAAGTGTAGAACTAGACTCAATCTTCCACTCCTTCTGCCAATTTTGTAGATTGATGATGCTTTCTCCTCCAATTTGCAACTTGAAATCAATTCTTCTTTCTCTGCTCTCTCTCTAAGCCGCCAACGGTCAACAATGATGAGCTCCTAGGGTTTTGAGCCCAAATTGAGAGTTTTTATACTCTCCTACCATACTTTCAAAACAACCCCTAAACTTAAAATTATGCAACTTTCTCCACAAAACTTATTCTGCTCAAATAAAGATCCCGGTTATTACAACACTCCCCCTCAAAAGAATTCCGTCCCCGGAATTCCATTATCGAAAAGATGAGGGTACTTGGACCTCATGTCCCCTTCTACTTCCCAAGTTGCCTCTCGTCCTTTATGAAACCGCCACTGAACCTTTACCAGCCTAATCTCTTTGTTCCTTAACTTTCGGATCTTGTTATCCACAATCTTAACCGGTTCCTCTACGTACGACAACCTTTCACCAATTCTGATATCCTCCAATGGTACTGCTAAATCTAACTCAGCCAAACGCCCTTACATTCGAAACATGGAACGTTGGGTGCACTCCCCTTAATTTTTCCAAAATCTCATCGAGCACCACAAGATCGCACACTATCTATCCAACTTTCATAATTCCGACGGATCCAAAAACGTAGTCCACTTCACTTTTCTCTCGAATGCACCACTCCAAATTATGGTAATGTTTTCCGCATCAACTGCCCCTTTCTCAAATTCGAAGTTCAGAAGTCTTATGCTTTTCAATCCAACTAACTTAGTTCCATTCGGTTGCCCAATCGTTTTGATGGAAACATAACTTGCTATGTCGTGCACTCTTGTACCATATACTTGCAACCTCTCCGATCAACTATACCTGCTTAAATGCCATATGTGACATCCCAGGCCAACCGTACCAGATATTGTCCGTTTTGTCCACACACCTGGACTCACGGTTTTAAAACTCGTCAAATCAAGGTTTTCGCATACAACCTCACTTTCTTAAAAGAAGGAACTTTGCGGAAATCCCTGCCACAATAACGTGAAAACAACCACTCCCTTGCCAACTTGGCACATGGCCAACCTTGAGTACCCCAAAAATTTACGGTCAAGAGTTCTCTTATCGGATAACATGCAATTCCAGATTACTTCCCCAATGCGGGCTTACGTCCTACGTAACTAGCACTTCCCTTCCCGAATCACATTGACTATACCACGATAGTGTAAATCTATTCATACGCTCTCACCAAGTCATCACCCTACACATACATAGCTGAAAACAGTAAACCTCCATAATCCATCACTAGACGCGTCCACCAATACTGAAGGCACACAATTAAACTCTCGTTGCATTCAACAATCGTCCAACCATACACGGAATAGTTCAAGTTTTACTCACTCAACAAGGAGCGACCATGCTTACCCGAAACTACTCCCATTAGCTTAGCACTGAACAACGGGTTTACGTAAAACATCTCTCACAACAACATCAGATCGAATACAATGGTCATTTATTCCGAGTATTACAATCATCTACCTTTTCCTCTTCCCTCTCGTAACATAATGCCCCCAACGAACAACTCACTAGGAGGTGCACGCTTTCGACTAGTCGCAAAAGTTAGCTTCCCACCGCTCTTGAACCATAACACCCCCAAAACCCCTTTCTCAAGAGTTCGAATACTCACCAATGACAATCTAAACGCACTACTCCACCTTTTCGGTGTCACTTGCCAAACGTCCTACTTCCAACCTACTCCCTTATTACGACATATGATCTTCACCTTCTCCTGCTAGCATGGAGCATCGCTCACCAATCATTACTTGATCTCCAAACTGTTACCTTCTCAGGTGGTTCTTTCGTACACAAGAAACAACTCACATCCCTTAAAGATTCCGCATCTACTACACCACATCGTAAACTAGCCAATCTGACATCTTCTTTAAACTTCCAATAATCCTAAAGTATACTCACCCATCGACTCACACAACCAAAAACACTTGGTTCCTCATTTGGGTAACCACCCACTACCGTTTCACCATTTCACTCCAAGATTGGCCATATCATAACGCCAGCTTACAATCCACGCGTCTCAACAACTTGCTTAACAAATTGTATAACTCACCCGAAACTTCTGGAAGGAACTTCCATCTGATGCTTAACCTCTTTTATCAACACATTACCATAACACTGGATTGCATAACCACCTTGGCAAAAGGTGCCACTAACTTGTCCGCACGTTCTCCACTCACAACACCCCACCACCGACCAGTTTCTCACGGTTACTTGTACACATACTCAAACCCGCCTTCCTAATCTCCTGCGTAAAATACGAATCATGTCTATCTCACGACTTTACTTTTCTTCAAATTTAGATGAACCACAACTCATGACTTCCCAATTGCTCAAAACACTCGCTCCTTGCCGGTTCATGGCGATCCCCAAGAACCATTCCAAACGACACTGCATATTCCCTCTCAGATCGTTGTACTCAATGCATGCACTTTGGTTGTACTAACTACCTTCTCCTTTTACGAATCATCCAAACCTCGCAGGGAAATCATTCAACCAAATAGAAATCCTTCACAAATACAACGCCCACACGAGGTGATCCACTATCAAGCAAGTATATATATTTCTAGATGTCCTCCTACGTCTACACACACTAGGGTAATTTTCTCAACTTTCAACCTCCTGATCCAAGTCTCCAGCTTCAACACCTTAAACAATTGTCTACTCCGACATTAATAGACAACATGATGATGCTTCCAAGACCTTTCCGACAATAAGGGTTCCTAACGGGACCCACTTCTTTCAACCCATCATAATCAACTTTATACTCTGTCGTCCTCACTTGAGAAAAATTTAAGACTTAACTGGTGTGAGGTCAACATTACAAGACGACTCCCAAATTCTCAGGCTCAATGCCAACAATATTCATCAGAGAATCTCAACGCGACATGAAACGAGTTATTGCAATAAATATCTTGACGACTCCCAGTCCTTCACCCGGGCACAACCGTCCCTCGACAACCGCATCTCAAGTTACTGAACAAGAGTATAAACTACCACTATACAATCAACACCAAAGCCCAATTCTGACCTTCCCACTATTCACCCTTCTTCCTTAATCACGAATACCAAAATCACCAACATTCACCCCTGGTTTGACCGACACATCTCCACTCTCGAAATCCCTTCTCATCATAAGATGTAATAACTCTACGACCTAGTGAGTTCATAGCCTTCATGCATAACGACGTGACAATTTAAATCATTCCATGCATTTTAACATATATATAAAATAACTCTTGGAAACAACTTGGGTACACATGACCCCAACACTCTAATAACTCCAAAGCCTTGAGCAACAATCTCGAGAATCGTTCGCATGCATCTTTTCAGTAAAACACAATCTAACTCAACCAAAACGACGTTGTTACAATAGAAACATATTGAATGAAATCTTTTTCCCATATGACTAGAAAAGTTCTGAACGAAATCACTTACACGAGGTAAATCAGTCGGCTCCCACACTCATTTATACGACATCAACATGTCACTACTCATTTTGGTTATAAAAGCTTTGCAGCCAAATATTTTCTTGACTTTTGCAACAAACTTATCTTATCATGAAAAGAGCGGGATATTTTGGCAAATCGCTAAGCTCAAAATTTTATTGTGCGACGTAAATAGGATTGCCTTTTTCTTTAAACACACGCTTGCACACGTCAACTCATTTCCGACAAAATTTGTTATTTATGCATTTACTTTTAATCACGAAAAGCTCATGTAACACATATAAGGACGCAATGCATGAAACTCGACTTGCAATTGAAGGCTATTCACTCTAACAAGGTCAACCGTTGTACCCACGCAACTTATCATTGGCACTCTACCTTCGACCAACGGTCGCCCTCTCGTCCTTGCAACACCTTGTTGTACATGCGTTCCACAACCCACCTACTCAAGCATCTCATACAATTTTTGTCTTGACCAATTACCTCACATTCTACCTCTACACGTTTTTAATCCACCACTGATATCTTTCCTTCATTGATCCTGTCACTGAATAGCTCGACTAAAGAGTCAGGGCTCCAATCCTCCACTCGCTCTTGAATTTGACGCTTTCAAGATTCTAACATTGTCCTTCCTTACCATCCCAACTGATCTACACCACGATTTCAAGAACTGGGACTCACCAGAAACTAGGAGTTTTACCCATAATCAATCATCCATCCTCTTCGAACCCACAAAGATCTACCTTTAGATGGCTCATAACATTCCAAACAACACTTCTTCTACAAGATATATATACATCATATCATAAATGATCTCACACGATACCTCAACTCATTGCTATCAATGCAAGGTCAAAACCCACTACATACTACCACACTCATCGATCTTCCCAACGAGAGCAATTGAGCACGCTCATGTACCTGTAAATTCGCAATTACATTGGCCAGATGTAATTACAAATTTACCTTACATGACAGTCCTCACAACTCTATCACTAGCGCACTTAAAGTGATCTTTCCTAAGAGCATCCTATATCTCAGATGTGCTCCCCTCTACTACACAGTTTAAGTTTAGGTTCATCCGGTCACCTAAATCCCTTAAACTATGGCTCTGATACCAACTGTAACAACCCAACTCAAAAATGACAACTAAACAACATAAATTAAGCAACTCGCCGCATCGGCTCCAAAATACTGTCATAAACAAAAGATTACATCACAAGGTTTGCAGAACAACCTATTACACAGCTGAGATTTCTAGAATACTAAGCTTGTCTTACTAAATAAAATAACCTCCTTCTAGACCAAAGCTTCACGCTCAAGCCTTCTTCATGCACTTACTAGGGCCTTCTACTATACGCTTACCTGAAAAGGTTTAGTTTGGAAAATGCGAGGGTTAGACCGTGTAGTCTAGTGAGTTCCCTAAATACAATAGTTTTCAAAACATATTTAAAACAGTTCATAACTTTCAAATAACTTCACACTCGTAAATGGCACACTGAAGTCACTCGAAAGTGACAATGTGTCAGTCTCTGTAACAACCCAATCTAAAATAAACATGCAATTCATATAAATCGGAACATCCCAAAAATGGGTCCCAAAATTTCTTACATAAGTCTCAAAATTTAGGTTGACGGAAACAACCTATTACACAACTGAGAAATGCTAAAGCTAGTAATAATAGTGTCTCCGTCTCTACTGCCTCTATCCACTAACAACCATGCTCACCTGCCAGAGCCTTTCACTACTTGCTTACCTGAAAAGGGTTTAATTTGGAAAAATGTGAGGGTTAGACCATGAGGTCTAGTGAGTCCCTCCTGACAGTTCTCAAAATCATTTAAAAACTTTTCATAACTTTCATATGTAAAACTTTCAATAATAAACTTTCACATAGCTGTACATTTAAAATCTTTCACGGATATAATCCGCTCCCGTAAATGGCACCCTGAAGTCACTCGAGAGTGACAACGAGTCAGTATCACGTTGCCTTATTGGGTCACACTTCCCATGGCATAAACGGAACCTCCCCCCGGCGTGAGTACTGGCGGAACCTCCCCCCGACTGAGCCAATTTACGTCTACACAATGTATGCATACATCTCATATAAAACATTAACATCTTTCATGCAATTAAAATCATAAAAATAAAACATGGCATTTCTCATCATGTACTCACTTTAGAAAACACGTTAGAATCACGTAAACTTGATTTCTCAACAATAAACGCATTCATTACAACATTAAACTCTTTAATAACCGCTCCAAGGCTGATTAAACACCTAGGTGATGTATAATCCCCATGTAGTATCATTTTCAACTTTCTAAACACAAACTCTCTACAAACCTCATCAATCCAACATAACAACAGAAATATGGTTTTTGGTTAGGAATTACCTGGTAGAATTACTTGTAGAACCGTACTCCAATCACACTCCTTCTTCCAATTTCAAAGAAAGATGATCTCCTTCTTCAATTGCACTTGACACCAAATCTCTCTTCCTCTGCCTTCTATTTTTCTTAGCCGCCACCAAGCCAAATGAGATGGTTCCCTAGGGTTTTGTGCCCCAAAAGAATCTTCAATACATTTAAATAAAATACAACTCAACCCTTGCACTTATAACTTTGCCCTATTTCTCCCAAAACTTATATTTTTTCCCAAATAAGTCTTGGTTATTACAATACTCTCCCCTCAAAAGAATTCCATCCCAGAATTCCATTCTCGAAAAGATGAGGGTAACTGGACCTCATGTCCGCTTCCACTTCCCAAGTTGCTCCTCGCCCTTTATGATACCTCCACTGAACCTTCACTAAACGGACTTCTTTGTTCCTTGTTTTTCGTACTTTACTGTCCACGATTTCCATTGGTTCCTCTTCGTACATCAATTTCTCGTCAATGCTGATGTCTTCTAAATGAATGGCCACATCGGTCTCGGCCAAACATTTCTTCAGGTTTGAGACATGAAACGTCGGATGAATTCTTCTTAACTCTTCTGGCAAGTCTAGCTTGTAAGCTACCGCGCCAACTCGTTCAATGATAACAAAAGGCCCCACGTACCTCGGCCTCAACTTCCATTTCTTCCCGAAACGTACTACTCCCTTCCAAGGTGAAACCTTTAGCATTACCTTGTCACCCACTTGAAATTCAATAGGCTTCCTTCTTCTATTCACATACTTCCTCTGTCGATCTTGCGCGATCCTCATCCTTTCACGGATTACTTCAATCTTATCTGCCATCATTTGTACAATCTCTGGACCTTCCAACTGTCTTTCTCCTACTTCGTTCCAACACAACGGCGCACGACACTTCCTTCCATACAATGCTTCAAATGGTGCTGCTTGGATACTCGCATGATAACTGTTATTATACGAGAATTCTATCAAAGGTAAGTGTACCTCCCACGAGCCCTTGAAATCGATAACGCACACTCGAAGCATATCTTCTAACGTCTGAATAGTTCTCTCACTCTGACCATCCGTTTGAGGATGATAGGCCGTGCTTAGCTTCAGTTGCGAACCTAACTCTCGTTGAAGACTTCTCTAAAATGCTGACATAAATCGACTATCACGATCAGACACTATGGATCACGGCACCCTGTGCCTAGATACGATATCGCTGATGTATAATCGGGCTAACTTCTCTAATGAATCAGACTCCTTAATAGGTAAGAAATGCGCGAACTTGGTGAGAATATCCACATTCACCCAAATCGCATCGTTACCCTTCAGAGTTCTCGTTAATTTCGTAATGAAATCCATGGTGATATTATCCCACTTCCACACTGGTATCACCGTGGATTGAAGTTCTCCGTACGGTCGCTGATGTTCTGCCTTGACCTTCAAACATGTCACACATCGTTCCACGAGGTGTGCGATATCCTTCTTCATCCCTGGCCACCAGTAAAACTGTCTCAAATCTCGATACATCTTATTCGTTCCCGGGTGCATGGAATACCGCGACTTATGCACTTCTTCTAAGATGCTTACTCTTAAGTTACCCAACTTAGGAACCCACACCCGGTCTTTCATACACTTCAAACCACTGCTGTTGACTTCGAACAATGATGTAGTTCCGACAACTCTTTCGCTCTTCAAGTTCTCTTCTAGCAACGCTTCTTCCTGAAACTTCTTAATTTCTTCAAGGAGATTCGAGGTTGCCTCGACTCTGAAGGCCACTACTTTGGTCTGTTCTCCTCGTTCTTTCCGACTCAACGCGTCGGCCAATACATTGGCTTTACCTGGATGGTACAGAATCTCGCAGTCATAGTCATTCAACAGCTCCATCCATCTCCTCTGTCTCATATTTAGTTCCTTCTGATCAAACAGATGCTTCAAACTTTTGTGATCGGTGTAAATCCGACACTTCACTCCATATAAGTAGTGTCGCCAAATCTTTAAAGCGAACACCACTGCTGCTAACTCCATGTCATGAGTAGGGTAGTTCTTCTCGTGGTCTTTCAACTGTCGGGAAGCGTAGGCAATCACCTTCCCATTCTGCATCAATACACACCCCAACCCAAGCTTAGATGCGTCGCTGTATATTACAAATCCCTCCGTTCCATCAGGTAACAACAAAACCGGTGCACTGCTTAAACTTTCCTTCAACTTCTCGAACGCAGATTCTTGCGCTTCAGTCCAACTGAACTTGATGTTCTTTCTTGTCAAAGAGGTCAGTGGTGAAGCTATTCGAGATAAGTCTTGAATAAACTTCCGTTAATAACCCGCTAATCCGAGAAAGCTTCTTACTTCTGATGGGGTTCTTGGCGCCTCCCAATCTTTAATGGCTTCAATCTTAGCGGGATCCACTTTGATGCCGTCCGCCGACACCACGTGGCCTAAAAATTGTACTTCCCGTAACCAAAACTCACACTTCGAAAACTTCGCGTATAACTTCTCACGCTTTAGCAATTCCAGCGTTGCTCGAAGATGTCTCTCGTTATCCTCTCGGGTACGAGAATAAATTAAGATATCGTCAATGAAGACTATCATACATTTATCCAACAACGAGCTGCACACTCTATTCATCAAATTTATGAACACCGCCGACGCATTAGTCAACCCGAAGGGCATGACTAAGAACTCATAATGTCCATATCTCGTACGGAAAGCCGTCTTCGTCACATCCTCTTCTCTCACCTTCAATTGATGATAACCCGATCTCAAGTCTATCTTCGAGAAATAACTCGCACCTTGTAACTGTCGAAGAGGTCATCGATTCTCGGAAGTGGGTACTTGTTCTTCATAATTACCTTGTTGAGCTCACGGTAATCTATGCACATCCGCATAGATCCGTCCTTCTTCTTGACAAAAAGTATCGGCGCTCTCCAAGGCGATGAGCTCGGACGAATAAAACCTTTGTCGAGTAATTCCTGTAACTGAGTCATCATCTCTTTCATCTCTGCCGGTGCCAACCGATAGGGCGCACGCGCAATCGGTGCCGCCCCATGCAACAGTTCTATTCTGAACTCTACATGACGATCTGGAGGCAGACTCGTCAAATCATCCGGAAACACCTCCGGATACTCACTCACTACCGGTACATCCTCTACACTCTTCTTCTCCTTCTTAGCATCTAGCACGTAAGCTAAATACCCAAGACACCCATTCCCTAAACATCGCCTAGCTTTCATCATCGATATCAAACACGACTTCCTATTCCGCTGATCTCCGTAAATTACCACTTCTTTCTTATCGGGTAAGGCTATCCGAATTAACTTCTTATTACATACTATACTAGCATCATTCTCCGCTAACCAGTCCATTCCTAGGACTACATCAAACTCCCCCATTCTCATCGGATGCAACCTCAAAGGAAACAAGTGACCATCCACATCGATGCTACATCCCTCATAGACCTCTTTCACCCAGACTCGACTATCATCTGCTACATCTACCTCAAACCCAAAGTTCAACCTCGTGGGTTTCACTTGCAATTTTCGAATAAAATTGGGCGACACAAACGAACGATTGGCCCCCGAATCAAACAATACTTTAGCAAAAGTCGAGTCTATAGGAAAGGTACCTGTTACCACATCAGGCGTGTTCACCGCCTCCTCAGCAGACATGTGGAAAGCCCTCGCCATCGCGCGAGCCGGCTCTACCTTTCTCTCTCCATTCTTTCCTCCGCTACTACCGCCTTCACCCCCAGCATAACCTTTCTTCAACTGTGGGCAGTCCCACTTGACATGATCTGGCGATCCACACTGAAAACATGATCTTGAACTGCGGCAATCCTGGGCCATATGCCCTATCTTTCCGCACTTGTAACATCCGTCTTTATCAGCCAAACACTCTCCCTTGTGCATCCGATTGCACTTACCACATGGTTTCTCCCCTGATCTGGGCCCCACCCGCATCTCGGGTCTACGCGCACTTGGCCTCTTTCCATCTCTGGTTGATCCTTCCCACTCTCTTTTGTCTCCGACTCTCTCAGTTATCTGCCTGTTCTTCTCTTTCGCAGTAAGTTCTGCAGTATCAACCGCAACCTGAAATGTAGACGGGTCTTTCACTTGCACCAATTCCTTTATGCTGCTCTTTAGCCCATAAATGTACCTCTCTATTCGCCTTTCCTCAGTAGGCACGTACAACTCAGCAAACCGGGCCTTCTCAATAAACTTAGACGTGTATTCCTGAACCGACATTGATCCTTGCTCTAGCCCCAAAAACTCCTCCTCTAGCTTTTTAACTGCCGCCAATGGACAAAACTGTGCTCTGAACCTCTTGACAAATGATTCCCACAATGTGCCCTTAGCTACCTCCGATCCCCTACCTTCGGTCTCAACATCCCACCAGTAGATGGCCTCAGACTTCATCATTGACATTGCAAATAGTACTTTATCTTCCTCGGCGCACTTGCTAGTATCGAATGCTAACTCCATTTCACGAACCCATTTCAAAGCTAGAACGGGATTGCGCTCCCCGTTGAACGTTGAAGGTTTGCACGAAGCGAAGGTCTTAAACGAGCATCCTTTCACTGTCTTTGGTTCCATGGCAACAATCGGAGTTGTCACCGAGTTGTTTCCTATCTCAGTCCGTAGTAGACTATGTTCTTCGGTCTTCTTCTCAGTAACACTCTTGGTTCCTCCATCAGATGTAGTCTTATTCTGGTTGTCTAACACTGCCTGTTAAGTCTTTTGCAGTTTATCCATCTCTGCTGTGAACTTATCCTCAGTTACAAAAGCCGGTGCGGTTTCAGGTTTATGCCCTTTCTTAGCTTTCGCTTTCTGCGCAGGTGCTGAACTCTCCTGTTCGGATATCTTTTGTACTTCTGGTTCTTCTACGCTCTTAGCCTTACGCCTAATCGGCGCTTTCTTCTTCTTACCTTTGCCTTTAGTGGTTGCCGCCCCCACCTCAGTAACGGCCTTTCTCGGTACTGTTCCCTTGCCTCTCCCACGGCCTCTACCTCTCCCATGAGTGGCCGCCGCTCTTGGAGAATTTACCGGTCCATCCTCCGCCAACTCCTCAACTCACACTGCTTCCTCATGTGGCGTAGTACTCTCATTCGGCATCTCCTCCATGATGGGCATTGACCTACTTCTCAAGACTCTTGCAGACATTCTTGATTACTGATGCACAACAATTAAACTTATTTAATACTACCGCAACGGAATAATAAGGCAATTTAAGCACATACATGTACCTGTAAGTACACTGGCCAGGTGTAACTCCAAACTTACCTTACATGACCGTCCTCGGTACCCTATTAGTCTTATTTCTACATTAGTGCTCTCCTAACGCATTTCCTGTTTCTCAGTTGTGATTTCTACTCCCAAAGTTTAAGTCTAGGCCCGTCCGGTCACCTAAATCCCTTAAACTATGGCTCTGATACCAATTGTAACAACCCAGTCTAAAATAAACATGCAATTCATATAAATCGGAACATCCCAAAAATGGGTCCCAAAATTTCTTACATAAGTCTCAAAATTTAGGTTGGCGGAAACAACCTATTACCCAACTGAGAAATGCTAAAGCTAGTAATAATAGTGTCTCTGTCTCTACTGCCTCTATCCACTAACAGCCCTGCTCACCTGCCAGAGCGTTTCACTACCTGCTTACCTGAAAAGGGTTTAATTTGGAAAAATGCGAGGGTTAGACCATGAGGTCTAGTGAGTCCCTCCTGACAGTTCTCAAAATTATTTAAAAACTTTTCATAACTTTCATATGTAAAACTTTCAATAATAAAGTTTCACATAGCTGTACATTTAAAATCTTTCACGGATATAATCCGCTCTCGTAAATGGCACCCTGAAGTCACTCGAGAGTGACAACGAGTCAGTATCACGCTGCCTTATTGGGTCACACTTCCCATGGCATAAATGGAACCTCCCCCCGGCGTGAGTACTGGCGGAACCTCCCCCCGACTGAGCCAATTTACGTCTACACAATGTATGCATACATCTCATATAAAACATTAACATCTTTTATGCAATTAAAAGCATAAAAATAAAACATGACATTTCTCATCATGTACTCACTTTAGAAAACACGTTAGAATCACGTATTTTAGTTAGAAAACTCATCTGGTGCGTTTAAGATCTTTTCTTACTTTGCTTCTAACTTTCAATCGGTCTACCTGAGAAATGGATGAAACACAACTGCTCAGATCCTAAAAGAAACCAACTATCCAGATACTACCCAGTCTTGACTTTCCGGAACATGCATACTTACCGGAACCACTGCTTACCGGGACTACTACTTACCGGGTCTACTTACCGAATAATTCAACTTACCGGGTACACTACACTTTACCGGGTACAGACTTACCGGATAATTAAACTTATCGGGAATTAATACTTACCGGATTGATACACCCGGTATCTCTCACTTCTGAACACATCACCCGGTAACCTGCACCTGGTTACTTACCGGGTACGGGTCTGATGACTAAATCGATGCCAAAATTAAAGGAAGACCCAACTAAACTTGAATTCTCAACAATAAACGCATTCATTACAATATTAAACTCTTTAATAACCGCTCCAAGGCTGATTAAACACCTAGGTGATGTATAATCCCCATGTAGTATCATTTTCAACTTTCTAAACACAAACTCTCTACAAACCTCATCAATCCAACATAACAACAGAAATATGGTTTTTGGTTAGGAATTACCTGGTAGAATTACTTGTAGAATCGTACTCCAATCCCACCCCTTCTTCCAATTTCAAAGAAAGATGATCTCCTTCTTCAATTGCACTTGACACCAAAACTCTCTTCCTCTGCCTTCTATTTTTCTTAGCCGCCACCAAGCCAAATGAGATGGTTCCCTAGGGTTTTGTGCCCCAAAAGAATCCTCTATACATTTAAATAAAATACAACTCATCCCTTGCACTTATAACTTTGCCCTATTTCTCCCAAAACTTATAATTTTTCCCAAATAAGTCTTGGTTATTACAGTCTCACACTGCCTTACTGGGTCACTCCTCCCATGGCATAAACGGGTTACTCCTCCTGGTATGAGCACTGGTGGGCCACACCCCCCGACTTAGCCAATTTACGTCTAACCACAATGTATGCATACATCACAAATAAACTTTCATACATGCATTTCATGTAAATAAAACATCGCATTTCTATTCATTTACTTACTTCAGAAAACACGTTAAAAACACATATTCTTAGTTAGAAAAACTCACCTGGTGCTCTTAACAATTCTTCCTTATTTACTTTTGACCTTCAAATGGAATACCTGAATAAGGGATAAAATATAAGCTGACTAACCAACTTTCCGGACACTAACTATTCGGGAGAAATTACCGGGAACTCCATCCGGGAACTCCCAGACTCCATTCGGGATCTACCGGACTCCATCCGGGAACTACCGGATCCATCCGGGCACTACTGGACTCCATTCGGGAACTACCGGATCCATCCGGGAACTACCCCATCTGGGCACTACTGGACTCCATCCGGGAACTACTGGATCCATCCGAGAACTACCGGACGATGGGCTGTAATGCTTTTGGGATTGAAATCTGCTAACAAACCCTTAGTCATAACGAAAATGCGATAAAAACAGTATTATAAACATACTTAGACCATCCCTTATAAACTCTTTGTTGCTTAAACACAAGGATGATGTCTAATTTCCCTCTTAGGGCATCATCCTCAACTTTTAACCAAAAACCCTCAAACATACCCATTCCAACTGAAATCTAAGGTTAGAGTTTGAAATAAGAGATTGTTGGTGCAAGTGTACCACATCTCTATATATTTATATATATTTATTTTGATGATTACAAACACACCGTATTATTGTTTATCTAACAATTTAATCCAAGTGTGCAGTTGTTGAAGAACACGAAGATTTAATCTGAAGGGTTCAAGACGGAAGTGTTTACGTCGTCATTATTGTTTATAACTAATAATGATAAACACCCTAAAATAATATACCACTTGGATATTTCTAAAAACCATAAATGATTTTAATTAAATAAGGTTTTTTATTGAGAAGATCCAGCAAGATTGGTTGCGTCCTGGAAGGTGTCTATTCTGACGCCGGTATACCGTGGAGAATGCCCGGTATACCGCGGGTACATATTGGCCGGTATACCGCGAAGGTACAGGCGGTATACCACGGCAGGCGTGGTGTTTGTCTCTGATTGGTTGGAAGTTCTTTTTCTGACGCCGGTATACCGCGAGTCCTAGCCGGTATACCGCGGGTACGCATTCCAGAAGTCAACTTTGCATGAGAGCCGTTGAAGTGTCAGTGTACTTTTTACTGCACGGTATACCGCGTGCATTTGGCGGTATACCGCGGATGCACATATCCGTTGGAGATGCTGATATATAAAGAAGCATGCTGGTGATGAAGAAAAAAGACCACACAAACAACAAACAGCAACTCCATCAGCTCTCTCTCTCATTATTTAATATATATTTTATAAAACCTTTTTTATAAAATATCCAAGTGTGATTATTATACAAGAGTGATTACCCATTGTGAGTTATACTCCTCTTGTAAGTATTTGAATAACGGGTGTGTGATCCTGTTTATCTCATAGCAGAGGCTTGAGAAACTATTACAAATTCCTTTGTATTTGGTTTGTGTTCTACCGTAAAGAATACATTTATTGGATCGTGTCGAGAAGTGTCTCGGCTGCTGGTTTATCACAGTTGGTGGTAAATCAGTAAATCTCCGTGTCAAGTATCTCTAACCTTTATCTCTTTATTTATTCCGATGTGCTTTTAATTATATCTGTTTATATAATTGTTGTATATTTATTATTTGTATACTCTGATTTATTTGTACTGTTTCTGTACTGTATTTATTTGTAAAAGAATTTTTGAAAGTAAAAGATTTTAAATACAACCTTACCCCCCCTAGGTTGTCTAACATTTGGTATCAGAGCGGGGCTTTCAAAAATTATCTTTTAAATTTTTAAAGTTATATCTTTTATTTAATGGCTCAACAAAATACTTGGTTTTCTAAATCTCTTCTTATTGATTTCGAAAATTTTGATCTTTGGGCAAATTCTTTTGAACGTTATGTTCGTGGGATAAATCAAAAAATTTGGGATATTATTATTAAAGGAAATTTCAAACCCACAAAATTTCAAAACAACAAAGTTGTTGAAAAACCTAGCTCGGAATGGTCCGACGAAGATAAGGCTAATTATTGTTTAAATTATGAAGCCAAAAATTTTCTCTTTTCGGTTCTTACTAACGATGATATTGAGCGTGTTTATCTCTTTGAAACTGCTCGTGATATTTGGGAGAACTTGAACATCACCTATGGTGAAAACTCAAAAGAAAAGAGAGACGAAACCCGAGATCAAAGAAATGAAGAAACTTGTCTCATCGTCGACTGCGAGAAAGAGGTATGTACTTCATACTCAAGTTATTCTAGTTGTAGTGATAACGATGATGATATTGATATGTTAAATGTCTCTTTTCAAAAATTGATTGTTCTCGTAAATAGTTTTAAAAATGAGAATGCTAAATTAAAAGAAGAATTATTATTATGTCAAAATGAGTTGAATAATTGTAAACAAACCATTGCATGTGATAATAAAATCAAAAATGAGTTAAATGATAAAGTTATCACTTTAGAAAAGAAAGCATGCGAAAATATTGTTTGCAAATCTTGCATTGTCTTAAATGATAAAATTGCATGTTTAGAGAAAAGAACATGTGAAAATATTTTATGTACAAAATGCGATATACTTGAAAATGATAATGCATGTTTAAAAGCTAAATGCGATTTATATGAAAAAGATAATCTGTTAGCTAATGCATTTCAAAATAGCAATGATAAAGTGTTAAAAATGCTAAATATGCCTAATCGTATAAATTGTCGTAAAGGCATTGGTTCCGATACATGTGTTGATAAATGTTCGTGTAAACCCATTAAAAGATTTTTTGCATCTCCTAAAGTTGAAACGAGAAAACCCTATGTGCAAAAACCCCCATATATGTCAAAAATGAAAAATGTGAATTATGGGAGGAAACCGTATGCTCGCATGTATAATAGTAATTTTTCTAGACCTAAAAATAATGCGAATATAAATGCTTCATTTTATGTGTATGATAAATACAATCGCAAAATTAAAATGGTTAGAAAATGGATTCCGAAAGGAATGTTTAATGTTGATAATCCGGGTGGAATGCGTTTATGGTTTTAAACCATTTATATGGCTTTGTATGTTTGTCGTGTTTGTTTTATGTCGACAACATATTTTTTTGCAGTTTATGTTTTATACTAACTGATAAAAGGACCCATAAGAAAAGGGTACCACGAAAAATTTTCTTTGCCTTTTGTAGGTGTTTCCTGGCGAGGATACAATACGTGTTTCCTGACGAGGTTATAATACGTGGTTACCTGCCGAGGTTATAATACGTGGTTACCTGCCGAGGTTATAATACGTGGTTACCTGCCGAGGTTATAATACGTGGTTACCTGCCGAGGTTATAATACGTGGTTACCTGCCGAGGTTATAATACGTGGTTACCTGACGAGGTCATAATACGTGGTGATTTTTTTTAATCACATAAAATTAACCGAAAATTGAAGCCTTAAGATCCGTTTTGGTGCAAGTGTTTCGTATTGGTTTGTATATCTTTGTCTCTATTGCTTTTTGCATTTTATTTTATCCCTCAAATTTTATAAAATCAAATTGATATCGTTATTAATTTGAGGGGGAGCGTTTTAGCTCTTTTACCCATGAGTTTATGCTACCTCAAATATATGCATATTTTGAGGGGGAGCATCTCTCG